>OU823257.1:4800000-7200000 GCA_917490735.1 Dryobotodes eremita | reverse complement strand
ACCAAAAATATGTTTTTTATGACATCATTACAAATCTTTGAAATTCTCGTCGTTTCTAAATGAAAGTGAAAACCGTAACAAAATCTGTTGCGTGGTTTAAAAAAAGTAAGCTGAGAAACAGATAGACGAAAACAGCGATATGCTTTATACTTTTTAAAGATTAGTCTCATACAAAATACCGATGATCTTGTGAAGGCCATGGGAATCCGCTGGATGCAAGAAGCACTGGACCAATCGATGTGGCGATACTTGGGGGAGGCATATATTCAGCAGTGGACGTCTCTCGGATGAAAGTGATGATGATGATGATACGAAATATAACTGACTTCTTCTGATTCTGATTGATTTCTGGTATTCATTTTGGAAAAGTCTGAAAACGAGTCGTTTTCAGACTTTCCGGCAATACGACAAATTTTGAATTAAGTATATATCTTCCAAGTAATTCAAAATTTGGCTGAAGTATTCATAATCATTGCGAAATATGGTTTATTTATTCAATAAAACAATTTCCATTTGGTTGTCACACTAACACAACAAATTGCTCAATATCGTCAAACATCACAAACAAACAAAATTGATTGCAAAACATATCTTCCTTAACCAGTAGAAATACACGATTCTCCTCGAACATTCCTTCTTAAACATAAATCGAAATGCTGAGCAAAAGGAAACAATAAGTTATTTCAGAACTCGATTGTTCAATTCAAAGCTTTGGTTACCTTAGGGTATGTTTGCATTTAATCAGCAGTAGATATTCATTCTCGTATTTTACTTTATAATAATTATAATCTGTAATTTGTTGTCGTATAGCAAACAATACCTACGAAATGGTTTAAGAAATTATTTACCTACCAACATCTTGTATCTAAAATTTCCTACAGGTTTCTACCAAAAATTTAATACAGGTAGGTACCTGTATGAAATTTTAGGTAGCCTCAATTAATAGCTTATAAAGGATACTTCAAATGTATTAAAGACAATCAATTCAGAACGGCTTACTGTCAGAAGTTTAGCTGACAAGATACATTTGTTTTGTTTTAAGTTTGCCTTACAATTCCCAATAGTATTTTATAATACAGATAGACTTTTCATGAATGGTAAAAGTTTCAGTACCTTTGCGTCGCTTTTACGAGTAGTAACAAACCTATTTTGATCAAAATAAAAATCTCTTTTCACACATCACACATTGTTTGAACAAAATTCATTCTATTGTTCGTACTTACGTATATATTACTGTTAACCCGATCACCTTTTCTCTGTTCACAGTACGCAGCCTCCCTCGAGATATAAAGTGATCCATTCTACTTCCATCTGAAGGCATCTCTAGAGGGTTTCACTCGAGTTGTTAACACTTCAATTACTTTACTTACCTACGTACAAACAACGATTTCAGTACCAATATTTCTTTAATACTGAATTAGATTTACACACGGCGGCTAAAAGTATGTCATGCTCACTCAAATGTCTCACTGATGGTAGCGTGTGTGTTGGATCATTAAGTTCACTTCAAAATGGTTGAGCTACATGATGCTGATCCATTCGTCCTGTTCGTGAACGGGCGCAGTCAGAAGGGGCTGGTCATTTCTTAGCTTCCACTGTGTAAAACCTACTTGTACGTAAATCTACATTTATCTGTTTACGTTAAACTTTACATTTCATAACTTTAAGCTGCCAAGTTCTGTTCTCTGAATTCATCGAGCTTCCAATGAAACAACTTTCGGATCGCGTCCGTTCGATTTCACTCATCCACACTGGACGCCTTTGTGCATCTGGACGTGTGAAAATTCCCCTTGGAATATATTTACCTACAAGTGTCGTAGTTTTCCAGCAATTCTCCTTTCTCTGGTAACATTATTTTTTAAGAAAAAAATTGCGTAGTATAGGAAACGTTTTCGTTACCCGATTTTAAAATATATCGAGATAATTATCAAAAATTCATAATTAGTCATTAATTTTGGATAATTATAGCTAATTCATTACTCCGGCTTTTTAAATAGATAAGGCCTTTTCATGACAGCATAAATGACATCACCATACACTGTCTCTGAAAAGTAAATACTTCCTGCGTGTTTAGTCTGCAGCTACCACAATTATAGACAAAGAAATAAAAAATGCATTACGCTAAACCTAATACTTTAACCTACTCCAGTGAAAATAGTTCATCAAAATGAAACTTAATCATCATCTAATATATAAAAATCTCGTGTCGCAGTGTTTGTCATCGAACTCCTCCAAAACGGCTTGACCGATTTTTATGAATTTTTTTGTGAATATTTGGTAGGTCTGAGAATAAGGTCGTAAAGAATATTTCATACGGCTGCGGGTGAAACCGCGGGGCGCAGCTAGTATTACCTATATAATAACTTAGATAACGTAAGTTTCTAATTATATACTCTGAACATTCAGCTACATAAACTTTAGTTCTCTTGATGTTCATAATCCTTATCCGCATATTATATATATGTATTTCCAGTACACTCAGGAATAATTTAATATTGTGGTCGGAGCTAACCTTGCGTACTCAGCCTCTTAATGGTATCTCGGTTATCTCGACGAACACCGAATATATTGTACAAGTAGATGCTCAGCAGTTTGGTTTAGTTGTACATTGAATATGTTCCTACCCAGGTGTTCTGCCTGAAAAAGTAGCCCAGGTAAATGTAGTGTATAAACGTGTAGTGCTATTAAACACTAAAGTCTGAGGGTAACCGCATTTAATCTAAGTCAATTTATACATAAATGAAATTGTGCTATGTCAAACCGGTAGATAATGAGAACGTAACACCCATTTGAGTTGTGTTTTTTATTTTTAGCAAGAGTAAAAAAAATATGTAAATAATCTATCTATAATTAAGTTAAAAAGAGAGTGCTTTTTAACTTAAAGATAGCTTCACATGTTAGAATGAACTAGGAATTTTTAACCGAATGCTTTGCGCATAGTAAGTTTAAGATGTAGGTGGAAGTTTTGCGTGCAATTGCACAAGCTTCTGAGGAGAGATTCAAATGGAGAGTCTAAAGTTATAATGCATTGTCAAGTGTAGGATTTGCGTGAGTAATGCAGGTAAATAGTTCCTAAGATATCAAATTCTAAAACATTACATGCATGAACAAGTTTCTGTGCAAAATCGTTTAACGTATCTACTTGTAAGTTATATCTATTGTAGTATTATAATGTAGTATTATAATTTAAAAAAATGCAGTTATATATAACTGCATTTTTTTTTTTTAGTTTTCTTCCTTCGTTTAAAACATATTCAACCTATTTTAAATTTCACTTGACCGGAAATTAATTTTATATTTGGATATTTTTAAATTTAGCACTCTTGCGTTTGACATGCAAATTTCTCTTGGAATAGATGTCATTGCAGATATTTTTTAAACCGAAGGGTAGATCTGATTAGAAAAATAAGCCAAAATTCCTCGAGTGACCTATATTTCTTTTTGATTTATTAACGGTAATCAGTCGGATTATCCAATTAAGTTAGGTATTAGTTTTTCTGTTGACAACTGGGAACGTTCAGAGAAACGTACGCTTGTCTTCGAGTGCCATATAGTAATAGGAATCATACCTTCAACCAAACGGAATGTAAATTTTCTCATCTGCTGTATTATTAAAAATTCTGTTTGTATCATGGTCCTTATCCCCGAATAATTGTCTTAGATATTGACCGTGTTTATGAAGCCGAATTTCGGCCGCACCCGCCGGGTTAAATGACATGTGTAGCTTGTGAGTCGTACTGAATTAACCTTTCGACTTACAACGAGACTACACTATTATACCTCGTGACCTTGTCACGACGGTGCAGGAAGATTGGTGGATGTTCCAGATATTTATATTTTTATTATTCTAAACTACCCAGTTGCAAATTTAATTTGTCATAATAATTTTTATCACGCGTTAGTACTGGACGTCTATTTCTTTTTAATTTAAGACTGTACCATAACCATGGTTTAACTTAGTGCCGTCTCTCAAACAATATATTTCCTAGAAACCTTATATTTAACGTGCGCGTCCTTAGAATACCGATTGCAATCAAGCTATTTAGGACGTATAGCAAAAACAAGACTAAAGGAAATAGCACACATATCAAATCGGAAAGGGATCGACAGCGCCCGTATCAACTCGAGCCATTCAGTAATCTTTGTATGAAACTCCCTACAGCAACGCATAATAATCGGAATCGTAACGTAATTGCCTCGCCTCGGGGTCGGCGAGCCGTAAGCGTGGCGTCGTCGCCTAGCCGTAGCCGAGTCGAAATATCGGAGCTGCTGATCCGCTTTGGTTATGTGCTTACGTTAGGTTGACGCCTGTTTGACGGCGAGGCGAAAGGCGATACGGTGACGATCGCTTTCCGAGTTGATATGTGAGCTATGACCTTAAAAGGTACTAACGATCTTGTGCGTATAAGTTTTTCTCGTGCAATTCTTTTTTATAGAAGAAAAGAATATCGACAACCCTATCTGCAATTATTTTTGATTATGATTTGATGGTTTAAATGTTTGTCTTTTTGACTTTTTATATATTTGTAATTTCGGTGTATTCTTTATTTTTTTTATCAAAATCAAACGTATTATAATTGGCGGATGTATTTTCTTCCATCTATTTTGCTATACTATTTGTTGTAACTATGCAATACACTGTGTTCATTTAATTAATGTGTGATTGTGCAATGATATAACACTAAACAGTACTGTATGTGTTATTAAAAATAAGTACCATCGTTAAAGTGAATTTTCACTTTGTTCTCATCATTCTCCTGCCGTTATTCTAATTTATTTAGAAAATGTTCACTTTGTCTTGGAAGTTTATTAATGAAAATGCTTTTAAAAGTATGACAGAAACACACGATCGCCTTTGTGTTGTTTCATATGAAAAACTATGTATTACAAAAGGTACCTAGAAAAGTCAACTAAAATTCTGCAACGAGAAGGTAGGTACTCGTTTTTTTTTTTGGGTGTGACGTCACCAAATAACTTCTCCCGCTCTGGGCGGAGCGGGAGGGCATGTCAGACTGTTACTGACTAAAACCCACCCGTGTTCCTTCAGTTGCCTGTGCGCCAAGGCCACGGCAACTCTTTCGAACAATCCGCGACCCCGGCCGGCATCGACGCTATCGGACCCCGTCAGTTATTGCTGACATCTCTTTGAGGCGCGCCTAAAACACAACGCGCCGTCGACCCGGGCCTGGTCCTTACAGGACGGCGAGCTACACATTGCTCGCCGTCCGCAAGCCCGCGCTTACGGTGACCGGGAATCGACTATCGATTTCCGACGCCCGGGGCGTCTCCTCAGGCTACGGCGACTAGGGGCGTGAGGGCGCAACGATTACCTCGCCCTCACGCGCTCCGCCTCCCTCTTCGCAAGCATTTACTGCTTTGCAGAAGGAGTTGACAGCTTCCCATGTCCTCTCGCTCCGTACCATGGCTTGGATCAGGGCCGGACGCGAGAGATCGCCGCCGCTGAAGGTATGTACTCCTGGCTTCGTACTCAGAATGAGAGTTTGTAAAAGCAGTAAGTACCTATCGCTGGTAAAAATAATTACTTTGATTTGCTCTACTCATTATGTTCTTAATAAAATTGGTTAACTGTCACTTGGTCATAATTAATAAGACCTTCAACGTATTAATTACGATTTTATTCCGTACCAATACCGTTCAAACTACGGTATAATATTAATAATGATTCCATAAATCACGCGAAGATTAAATAAGGCTCAATTCGCACCGAAATTGCAGCGGCCGGCAGCGGAGTGGCTAGCAGTTTCAGTGTCAAATAATTTTAAACTTTATGTTCATTATTAAAACACATAGTATCACTTAAAAGACTCGAAAAGGCGACGCGGCCGTTGGAGCGTCACGAACTGTGTACCAATCACATGCAGCGCCGGCGTGCGGCTGGCCTGGGTGGCCGCTGGCGACATCCTGCGACTTTTCTCTTTGAATGTAGAATGTAACCTGTTCCAATGAATAGCGCAAGACCGCGGTCGCGCTTTTTCTAGGCGACTCTACTTACCTAGCTCGACGCTGTCGGGCGCTGCTGGTCTCCACCCTCTCAGTTTAAATTGAGCCTAAGTGTCTGGAGTGACAGATGTGCCACAAAACTACCGTGACTCGCGCGCGCGAGAAACTTAATTAATATCAGACGGATATTGCATAAGGTAATTTGTTTCAGAGCTCAAGAAAGTTTGAGTTATAAACCCAAATAAGTAGGTGTAGAGCAGTAGGTACTTATTTCTTAAAAAATTCCATCCTGTTTAACGCTCCGGGATATTATAGATTTTCCGGGAAGTAGTTTTAGTTTCAACGGAGTAGTGAATACCGAGCTGTGGGAAGACAATTATTTTGCGATAGTCGATTATTTCTATGAAGCAAAAGTCAAAGCAAGACAAACTTTCCTCATTATGTACCTACTTGCATTTTCCTATTTTTAGGCAATTTATCTTTTCGTTTATTTTGTTAAATTGCATTTTTCACAGTCAGTCACTATCCATCTTCAGAGCTTTTTGCTGGAACCAGCGAGAAATGCATCACGGTTTATAGCTGTACTAAACTGCTTTGGAGAATACTTTGCAAGTTTGTTATGGTCATAAATCTCCTTTAAATGACCGGAAAATTCAGCAACCAAGTTAACAAATACATTTTATTCATATTGAGCAAAATGTATATTCAATTTATATTTTCTCCAAATGAGAGCAATTAGTACATTATATTCATATTACGAGCCGCAATTTTGGCCAGGCTAGGTTTTCCAGGCCTTTATACCTTTGAAACGCTACCCGATGCGCCGCCGACCATTTCGCGGAAAATCCATTCCACAGTATAGGTATAATATTTGCAGTTGACCAACTGAATTAGTTTTTCTTAGATTTGACTTTTTTTTCCTTATGTTTACATTGTATGGTACCTACAGTGTAGTAAACTAAAATTATTACATAAATTGTCCTGAGCATCTATTGGCGGTTTCAAATTATCAGATAACGACACCAATCCGATACCGATATGTATCTATACCCACACCGATTCTCCGGATCTCGAAGTCGGCAGTGCGCAAAAGTGTGTGTGTTCAAGTGAAAGAATGCCCGCTATTCCCATCCCGCACTTTACCTTCGCCAATAGATATCACGCCGATATCGGTGTCGGTCGCTGTCTGCGACGATAAAATTAATATTTTAATAATTTGCAAATTCTACCGTTGGTTGTCAGCATTATCGACTGTTTTATGGGCAACCTTAAATATATTTTTTTAAGTTTTCTTCCTCGTTATATAGCTGATTAAGTGAAGATATCTTACCTGTAAATTGTACGCTTATTTTATCGTAAAGTTTTGAGATAAGTGGTGTCAAAGTTCATGTACGTAGATGATTTTTGAAAATGGTTAGTAAACTTCTTCTAACTGTTTGATGTTTTAGAAAATTTAGTTACATTGAAAGAGGTGTTAAAGTCTTAGGTACCCAATAGAATAGCAATGAAAGCCATTAAATTTGAGAGATTAGATAAAAGTGATATTTAGTAACGAATTCTGGGAAATTTTCAAAAATACATGAAAGTTGGGTTTTCTCGAATTCTATGAACTTTTGCCTAGGCTTTATGGGGTGCTTAAATGTTGTAAATGGATCACACTGTCAGGTCCTAGAAGGAATATGTTAAATTACAAGTCACCCTGTATAGTATACGATATTTTATCGTATACAGTAATGACAGTGACTTTTTGTATTCAAAGCTAAAAGTTCTTCACACAGAGCCAATACGATAAAATCACGGATTCGAGAAAAAATCTTGTGTTGCTAGCTTCGCTGTTAGAGATTACGATTTCTACCGTGTTTCATACATTTGGTCGTGTTAGCACCTTTGTTCTAATTTTCATTGTTGTTGTCAGAGTGAAAGTTGTTTATATTATTAGTAGGTATACAACCGACAACCAGATACATTTTATGTGTGAGAGTGAATACAATAATGAAATATAATAGTGAAAATAATATGGATGAATCTGATTTGATCGACGTGTAAAAGTGTTTGTACAAACCTACTTACAGAAATAAAATCATTTATCATTTATCATTAAAAATTCTTAGAAAAATGTGTTTTATTAAAACTTCTTCATAAACGACGATAAAAAATCATTTACGACTCGAACTTGACTATGATTTTATCGATAATAAATAATTTGCCATGTGTGTAACATTATTGTAAGATGACAATTAAACGTCACATTTTGCATAGAGATAACCACATTTTCGAAAACAATTTTATTATTCTATACATATAATAAAACAGTAAAAAAACTGTGTCTGTACATTGAATATATTTAAAAAAAAATGATTGAGGGCGGTTTAGAAACAGTAAAAGAGAAGGATCCAAAAAAAAACTGTCTGTTTGTTTGTACACGCTAATCTTCGGAACTACTGGACGGATTTGAATGTTTTTTTTTGTTATATAGGTATTAAGTCTAGACAATATACAGGCTATAATTTATCTTGGAAACTTGAACACCTAATGCAGAACCGCAACAGACCAGCTAAACTATAAGCGATACAAAAATGGTACCATAGCAAAAATTGTTCCATGTGATGAGCATTTTCTGCTGAGATAATAAATTTGAAGATCTGGAACACCTGATGTGGAACTCCAAGAGCCCTACTACACTATAACATACATCGGAATAACGTCTTAGCAAGAATTGTTCAAACTGATGAGCACTCTCTGTTGACGTATAAAAATTGAAGATCTGGAACACCTGTTGTGGAATTCCAAGCGCCCAGCTACACTATAACATATATAGGAATGACGTTTTGCCAAAGTTGTTCAATCTGATAAGCACTCTATGGTGAGTTATAAAAATCAAAGATCTGGAACATCTGTTGTGGAACTCCAAGAGCCCAGCTACACCATAACACATATAAGAATAACGTCTTAGCAAAAGTTGTTCGGTCTGATGGGCATTTCCTGTTGACTTATAAAAATCGAAGATCAGAAACATCTTATGTGAAAATCAAAGCTATCACTAATTTCACTGTATAATTATAAAATAACATAAGCTGGGAGTACCTCCACGCGGTAAAGGCGGTAACAGTTTAGGACTGATTTTCGATGATGGTATATCATTGAAAATTTGACTCTACTGACCAAAACTCCCATTTATTTTTTTATTTTATCGAATAAATATGCCTTCGGGTTTATGTTATTTAAGTATTTAATATCCTTTTCGATTTATCTTCGTGACACGGTAGCCTACCCGGTAACGCAGGTGAGCAGTCACTTAGATTTTTTTCACAATAAAACTATAACCATGCCTAGAAAGAGGTCAAATCTTTCCCAATGTTCCAAAGGAGCTAAAAGATTGAGGACCATAAGATCCCAAGAATCTACCGAAGAGCGCAAGGAAAGACTTGATGCCGTTCGAGAACATCAGGCTGCAACTCGCTCCGTGGAAACTTCTTCGGATCGCGAAGCACGCCTGCGTTCTCAGCGTAATTACGCATCTACATCCAGGTCTCTAGAGAGCAGTGAAGAATATGATGCGCGACTGACCGCTGATCGTTCACGTCACGCATTGTCTCGCGAGACGGAGACGTTCACGGATAGAGAATTGCGATTAAGTTCTCAGCGTATTTACGCATCTGCTTCTAGGTCTCTAGAGACAAGTGCGGAACGTGATGCGCGACTGTCCGCTGATCGTGCGCGACATGCATTGTCTCGTGAATCGGAAACGTTTACAGATACAGAATCACGCTTGAGTTCTCAGCGTATTCGCACATATACTAACAGGTCTTTTGAAACGAGTGATGAACGTGATTGCGCGACTAACTGTTGATCGAGATTATGATACATTGTCCCGAAAACGCAAAAAACAAAATATTCATAATCAGTTAGAAAGTGAGAGAGAAAGAATTGCTGGAGTACGGCATGAAGAGATAGAAGAAGAGCGCAACGAAAGTTTGAATTCTGATCAAACTCAAACTCAAACTCTCAATGATATCGACATTCTCTGAACAGAATGTCGATATCATCTGAAGAATCGGATGTGTCTCAAGATGTAGCCGTAGGGCATGGCGACCTTCCTTGGGTTGATAAGGAACGGAGTGCATTTACATATACTCCTATGATTGACTACGCCACATATTCCGCCATCGGTGGTATGGTTCAAAATTGTACTTTTTGTGAAGCTGTTAAATGGCAAAAAGAAACAAACGGTATGAGTTGCTCAGGTGGGAAAGTACATATTGAAATATTACAAAATCCTCCAGAAATATTAAGATCACTGCTAATCGGTGACCATCCACAGTCAAAACATTTCTTGGGCAACATCCGTTCGTACAATAATGCCTTTCAAATGACATCTTTTGGTGCGAAACAGATTTCAGAAGGCCCATTTATGCCAACATTCAAAGTGCAAGGCCAAGTTTACCACCTTATTGGTTCATTATTGCCTGAAAATGACCCCAAGTTTTTCCAAATATATTTCGTATCCAATTATCAAGATCAGGCAAATATTAGAAACCAAAACTTTCCGCAAGCAATATTGTTAATTCAATGTACCCTTTTTATTTTTTTTTGGGTGGGAAATCAGCAAATGTCTCCCGCTCTGGGTGGAGCGGAAGGGCGTGTCAGACTCTTACTGACTAAAACCCACCCGAGTTCCTTCAGTTGCCTGTGCGCCAGGGCCACGGTAACGCTTTCGAACAATCCGCAGCCCCGGCAGGCATCGGTCCTATCGGACCCCGTCAATTTTGCTGACATCTCTTTGAGGTGCGCGTGGAACACGACGCGCCGTCGACCAGGGTCTGGTCCTTACCGGACGGCGAGCTGCCCATTGCTCGCCGTCCGCAAGCCCATGCCTACGGTGGCCGGGAGTCGGCAATCGACTCCCGACGCCCAGGGTATCTCCTTCTGCGGCAAATAGGGGCGGGAGGGCGCAGTGATTGCCTCTCCCTCTCGCACTCCACCTCCTCCTTCGCGAGCATTACTGCTTCGCAGAAGGAGGCGACGGCTTCCCATTCCCTCTCGCTCCGTACCATGGCCTGAACCAGGGCCGGACACGAGAGGTCGCCGCCGCCGATCGCCGCCACGAGGACACGGCGGTGCTCCACCCAAGCCGGGCAGACCTCCACCGTATGCTCCACCGTGTCCTCCGGTCGATCCACACAATGGTAACACCCGGGAGTTTCCTCCCGCCTTATTCGAAACAGGAACCTCCCGAAACAGCCATGTCCGGTGAGGACCTGCGTCAGGCGGAAGGTAAGGACGCCGTGGCGCCTCTCAAGCCACTCCTCAAAGAGGGGTCTTACCACCGCAATTGTGGCGTGCCCTGCGCTGGGTTGCGACAGTCACACTCTCCATGCCGCCATGAGATCCCGCCGGAGCTCTGTCCGCTGTGCCGCGATTTCTCGCGGCAGCGGAGTTACGCCCCGGCGTTTCGCCTCCTCGCGCCACTCCCAAACGTGCGCGAGGACCTTTGCCTCCAGATCCCACGGCGGTAATCCGGCAAGGAGGCTCGCCGCCTCGCAGGAGACCGTGCGGTATCCCCGTACCATCCGGATGGCCATGACCCTTTGGGACGCGTTCAACCGGTGGGCTGGCCGGAGCCTCAATGAACGCGCCCACACCGGTGCCCTGTAAAGGGCCATGGACCGCACGACCCCCGCGTAGAGCCTCCGGTAGGAGGCGTTTGGCCCCCCCAGATTGGGCAAGAGCCGCTTCAAAGCAGCCCCGGCCCGCTGCAGTCTGGGAGCCAAACGTCGGAAATGCTCCACGAAGTTCCACCGGCTGTCGAGGACGAGTCCCAGGTACTTCATCGTCGACTCGACGCTGATGTGAATCCCTCCTATCGTTATTTCGGAACCCGACAGTGGCGCGTTCCGAGGACCATGAAAACACATGGCCTCGGACTTGTGCAAGGCCACCTCGAGTACCAATTGCCGGATCCTCTCGACGACTATCGCAACCCCGCGTGTCATCAATTCGGCCGCCGCCTGGTGCGACCTCCCCTGCGCCCAATTCAATGTACCCTTGGGATCCGCTGCGGAATTACGGGAAGAAAAGTTTTTTTGTTGTATAGGTATTATGTCTGGACAACATATAGGTAGGCTATAATTTATTTTGAAAAATGGAACACCTGATGTAGAACCGCAACAGACCAGCTAAAATATAAGAGATATAATAATGGTGCCATAGCAAAAATTATTCCACGTAAAGAGCATTTTCTGCTGTGAGAATAAATTTGAAGATCACATCACACCTGTTGTAGAACTCTAAAGCCCAGCGACACTATAACATATATAGGAAATCAGTTGTTGTTAAACTGCAATAGCGAACATACGTACGGATCGCGCGCGCGTGCTCTAGTTAAGAGTATTCTGCAGACGCAGCACAACACCGTCGTCGCGGTGTACCTACGTCGATCTATCGCGGTCAGTGCTATGACCTAGTTACAAGTGATGCAATCATGAAGTGTTTTTAATAATTGATTGTTTAGGTGTTAACTCGCCTTACAATTAAATAATGGCCTCACAGTCACAGCCCATTAAGTTAAAAACTGACCTGGAAAAACGGCTGTATGACGGTTACATCCAGGAGAAAACCGATAGAGAAAACCTGCAACTAATGGTACGTAATCTAAATGATCACATTAATAGCTTGCAGGAACAAGTACTAGCCCTTCAAGGAGAATTGAATTGCTTGAAGGAAAAAAAAGAACCTAGAGAACAGGAAAGTCAAACAATATCTTTTGCCCAGCGTCCTAAAAGTGACGTTGAATTTTGCACAGACGAGGATGAGCTCGCTAAAGAGACTGAGTGGATTAGGGCCAAGAGCAGGAAGAAGAGGAAGCTTAACACCTCGCAATCTCCAAAGCAACAACCCGGAACAAGTGCCCAACAGGAAAATCTCCGAAAAACTGAGAAAGAGACTCCCGTAAAAAAAGTGCCCCCGCCACCGCCAATCATAATAGACGAAGTTAAGAACTACCAAAAGTTCTATGACTCTCTAATTGAAACTACACCAGCGGAATCATTTACTGCAAATATGTTAAATGGCGATTGTGTGAAAATTAACGCCAAAACAGAGGACTCATATAGAGTAATTTCCCGGCTTTTAGCAGAAAAAGATCACCATTGGCACTCGTACGAGGATAAGCAGGCTAGACCAATTAGAGTTGTTGTGAAGAAGTTACATTCTTCTTGCCAACCTGATCGAATCAAAGACGACCTAACAACACAAGGTCTGAAAATTGAAAAAGTAGACAGCAAATTGAGCTGGAAGAGTAAAGAACCACTCAACATGTTCGTCTTATCATTTAATAATGAAGAAGATGTCAATAAAATCTATGGCATAAAATACATTTTAGGGTGTAAAATTTAAATACACCCACTCAAACATCCCAAATTAATTCCCCAATGCAAGAGGTGCCAGGCATATGGGCATACTCATAAATACTGCAGAAAAGAGCCCAGGTGTGTAAAATGCACTGGCAAACACCTTACAGCCAACTGTACGAAATCTCCGCAAGAGAAGCCAAAATGTGTTCACTGTGGTCTGCCTCACCCTGCCAACTATAGAGGGTGTGAAGTAGCTAAACAGATGCAGATTTTGAAGAACAAAAATATTAAAAAGAAAATTGTGGCACCAACTATCCAACAGTCTTTGCAACTAAGAAATTCAGACAGAAACAACACACAAACACAGGCACAGAAAACGAGTCTCCAGTCATTTGCAAAACCCATGCAAGTAAACAAGACTGGTTCCTATGCGGAAGCTGCAAAATCAAGATCTCAGCCTGCAAACCTAGAGGATAAGATTAACCAGATTTTAAAATGTATTACTTCATTTGACAAGAGATTAGAGAAACTAGAGTCCAGCACTAAAACAGCTGTTTTAAGTCATCAAAAATGAATAATACCCTTAAAATAATGGCGTGGAACTCTAATGGGCTCCTCAAACATCAAAATGAGTTGCAGGCGGTCCTGGACACAGAAAACATTGACGTGTGTTTGGTCTCCGAAACGCACTTCACTAAAGAATCTTTTGTGAAATTTAGAGGATACATGGTATACAATTCGCTGCACCCTGACAACTCTGCCAGGGGAGGCAGCGCGGTTATAATCAAACACACCATAAGTCACTACGTGCAATGTAAATATGAAGAACAAGACATCCAAGCCGTGGCAGTATCTGTTAAAAACAAATCTTGTTCCATGTCCATTGCAGCCATTTACTGTCCCCCACGGCACATGATAAGAAAAGAGCGGTATTTACATCTCTTTGAATTGTTAGGCCAGAGATTTATCCTAGGCGGCGATTTTAATGCTAAGCATACGCATTGGGGATCAAGACTTACAACGACTAAGGGAAGGCAGCTCTTAAGCGCAGTAAAAGATACCGGTTCTGAAGTTACAAAACCTTGAATCACTGCATGTAAAATTAGGACTAGATAATTAACCCTCCAAATTTCGTTAAATCATGTGGAATTACTTGGCTCATCTTAAACGTAATTTGCAGCCTCTTTTAGTAAGGAAAAAGCAACACAATGATAAGTTTTCTGAGAGGTGAATAATTAATATAGAAAGGCTTACTGTTTCTAAATTTCTACAGTAATGAACTGACAAAATAATACAATTTAACAAAGAATTAAAATAAAGGGTGGAAATCTATTTCTATTCAAATAACTTATTTAAATGAGTTTGTAAACTGGTGAATGGAGCTAAGCTGTTTTGTTCATAATTAAATGAAGTCACTATAATTCATGGAGTAAGACTCAATTTAAGTTACTTACCTAATCTACTCTCGAATTAAACAAAACGTCGATGAACTTATAAATTGATTTTGTTAATATTTTCAGGTTGAATAACTAAACAGAATGTTCGTAGTCACTAAATACCTTTCATAATTATATTGAAACATAATTTTACTTTATACTTGAATAAATTTTATTATTATTATATTATTATAAAAAATCTTGTTACAGCATTTTACTTTAATTAAATTGACATTGTGTTAAAGTGTTCACATAGTGTCGGGTGGCGCGTCTTTTGTGACAGGGAGTCGCTTTGTTCAGCGAGGAGAGCCATTTGTAAGAACTATGTGTTATGATAGAACAACTTATTACGTGTATGGACGTGCTATTTTATAGAGTTGTGTTTAAACTGGTAGACGCCAGCAAAATACTTTACGTCACAGATATTTAAGGAAGTATTACTGGGAGAAACATTGTTTACTGTTTTAACAACGGCCGGAGTTTGGTTCGATTCAATATTACATTTCACGACACTTACCTATGTGAATTTAACAGGCATCAATAGTTTCAACATATTCTGCTGATTAATTAAGCAGTAGGCACCTACTTGCACGTTTTCATTGAACGCTGTTATTTACCAATTAAATGGACTTAGACTTGGTTATTGAACGTGGAACACTACGTGGCACAACTGCCGTTTCAAAAACCTGGGAAGCCAATTATCAATAGAACTTTAATTAATTACTGGTACCACGCATAATACGGTGACGAGACATACTATAATTATTAGGTTAGGCATCCATTGCGCCTCTCCCTCACGTTGATATAATGAATATCCTTAACACCAAGTAATGTTTGCATCGCACTCCGTGTTATCCTTATAGCCACTCTGATTACGCGCTTCGGCTCCGACAATTTGATTATCTCTGTGACGTCACTGAGACACGGACGTGCGGTTCGGTCAGCAGAGTTCCGGATAATTGAGGAAAATGAATGAATGGCGAAGAAACGAGATCCAATTAATA
Source organism: Dryobotodes eremita (assembly GCA_917490735.1). Lineage (NCBI taxonomy): Eukaryota > Metazoa > Arthropoda > Insecta > Lepidoptera > Noctuidae > Dryobotodes > Dryobotodes eremita. Next base: position 7,184,247 of record OU823257.1, on the reverse strand, counting down.
ATGAAGACATGGAGTGTTGTACTACATCAGCGTAATTTTTACCTTCCAGTGTCGCCTCGAAACAAAAATAATTACTTCATATATCCATTTCAATCATATACGATTTGGAGCCAAACTAATGGCTAGACGTTGCTCCTCTGTAGCTAATTTAAGGCTCCCACAAACAGGCGCGACGCGACAGCACAACTCAAAGGCACCGCTCGTCGCGCGACACGCGATGCCTTTGTGACGCGCTGTCGCATCGCGCCAGTGTGTACGAGCCTTTAATTAGTACAAAAAATTAAAAAAAATGCATAGCTATGTAGGTAGGTATTTCTGGAATAATTTCGATGTTATTATGACATTTATCATTGCTGCTTTCGTTTGCATAGAGAATCAATGAATAAACACGTAATATTTCTACGCTTATCAACCATGTTGCGTTACATTCTGGTGACAACGTCATACGAAACCGAATGCTTTCATGTTCAACTTATAAATAAAACTGATAGTCTTATACATATTTGGGCATCAATCAATCGAAAGCTTTCAACTGTTTTGCTATGCACAAAGGTACGCCCGCGCTAGCCGGTCACGAAACAATTTTTATCCCTAGAGCTCAGATTTATATCCAAGGGTGATTATAGTGCAGAGGCATATAACCGGTTATAAGCCGCGTATAACCAATTTTTAAAGGGATAAATTGCCGGCTTTATGGCTAAGAACAAGTCATAAAACATGTTCCATGTTAAAAAAAGAAAATAAAATAACGACAGAGCCTTGGCCTGAGCTCGTGCATAACTTGTGCTATACAGATACCATGATGCAGAATCTAGTGAGTCTTTCCCTTATTTGTTGTTCAGACAGAGACGGTGGCGGTGGCAGGGGTGGTGGTATATAGTTGTACTATACTCCCCGTGTGTTAGAATGCTCCCATATCACAAAAAAAACATTACAACTGCCCGCCACCACAGCCGCCACCGCAGACCGCCTGGCTGGACGCATTACTCACTTGCACACTGTCAAGAGCATTTTGTGGTGTGCTAACATCGATATAATCATACTATGATCATACTTCGTAAAAAACAGATACAGTACCTGGGTAAATAGAATTACTGAATTTAAGATTATGTGAAATTATAGTCGGTTACGGGTGCAGACCGAGAGTGTGATTCGATTGCGAATGTTCTTAGTCCGGGAATTACCACATTTGCTAAGTGTTGTTATGAAAACAATATTCATAGTGATTTAAAGGTTTAAAAAATAAAACTTTTGTCCTAAAATCAAAGCCAAGTTGGTGTTACTAGTTGTTCATTGTGAAATTCTTTTGGCGAGTTTTTCTCGACCTGTTTGCCTGATTCATGGTTGTGTTCTGGCAAAAAATGTGAAGTCGTGTATGGTATTTCTATTTGCATCCCTATGTGGTGTTACTTCCTTTTGTCTACTCGGTTATCTACTTGTTTTAAATAGTAAATTGAAAATAATCCAGTAATTTCTTTTATGCGTTGATGTTTAGGAAATCCCCGTAAAAATACGATAGACCCGAGCTGATTCATTTACAAATTGTTAATTGTAATACACAAGTTTTAGAAATTGTAAGTTTCAAGAAACTTCATGAATTTAAAACAGTTTTTACTGCACGTCCGGAAAACGTTCATTCAATTATTTCTACTATAAAATGGAAGGAAAATAACTCAATCGTGTTAACAATTTTCAAATACAAGTTTAAAGGAACATTACAAGGCTTAGCTGACTTAAAGTGGAGATCGGTGAACGAGATTTTCTTTTATCTTTTGAGCCAACAACACGTTTTGAAAGTTATATTTCCTTATAGTGTTTTTTTTTTCAATATTTTTATTTATATATTTAGGTTAGCCAATAATTATTTACACAAAACATTTACAATAAATTCCTTATGATTACTTATGTAAGTGCAACAATTACTTATAGGTTAACATCACATGCACCATTTTTGGTTTTACATAATATAATTTATAAAGCTAAAAGGGATAGTTATAATTAATATTAATTAATAATATTTGATAATTCGTGTGTGACAATAATGACTAAAATTTCATTCTACATAATTAAAATAACAGATCGATAACAGTAACATTAATAAATTAAAATAATAAATATCTCATAATTTAATTCAAATATTAACATTCAATAGCCAGATTGGTTGTGTGAAGAGTGCTCAATAATTATTTTATAAAATTTTCCGATGCTGTCATGGTGTATGTCAGTAAGATTATTGCAACTGTTTATAATTTTACACAGAACCGTCCTGCTCAATGGTGGGTATAATGGTGTGATAGGATTTCGTGAATATCGGGCTGGGGCACGAAACATTAGGACACCGAGTTTGGGCAGTCAATTTTATTTCCAATCAATTAGAGAAACAAGGCATCAATAACTTCTCTACGAGTTGCTAACGAGTGCATTTTGAAATATTGGAGCCGACTATTATAGGAGAGAAGCTGTTTACTTTCCCTCTAGAAAAAGCAAGTGCCACAGAAACAGTTTTTGAACTCTTTCCAAAAGTAACTTATGTGTGGCATAGTGTGGTCTCCATACAACACTGCAATACTCCAGGACGCCTCGTACAAGGCTATAATATAGCATTATTTTGGTACCAAACTGTTTTAAGCCCCTGGTGTTTCTTAGCACAAACCCTAACATTTTGAATGCTTTCTTAAGAAAGCAAGAAAATAAAATACAAATGTAATATTTTTATCAAAACGTACTTCGACAGGGATAATTGCATCCACTTCTTGTATTTTGTCATTGCCTAAGAAGTACTCTAAGGACACAGGGTGAGACTTGTTTGAAAATGACAAATAGTACATTTCTTTTTTAAATTTAGCTCCGTTTTGTTAGTCTCACGCCATTCAACAACTCTGTTCAGATCATCTTATAGAAGTGCGATATCGCTCAATAATTCAATTCTTCGAGCAGACTGTCGGTCATCTACGTACTGAAAACACTCGGGAAAAATAAAAGCAGTAAAGCAGTGGGGACGGTCATTTATATATAGGATAAATAATATAGGAGCAAGATGAGACCCCTGTGGGGCACCGGAAATCATTCAAGTATTACTGGCAGAACGAAAACCGCTAACAACAACATAAAATTCACGGTTTGATAGATATGATGTCAGCCATTTCAGCAAGGGTCCAGTGATACGTATGGCCAGTTTGTTAATTAGTATGGAATGAGGAATTTTGTCAAAAGCCTTGCTGAAATCACCGCACTTAGCTTTTACGTGAGTCCAGAATAGTTTAGGGTTTTCTTTAACTTCTGACTCTAAGTTTTCCAAGTGTTTATCACTATAATTTAAATGACGAATTTATAAACAATTTTTCTCTACAAATAACATGTTAATTACTTTTTAATTTTATACAGAATCTCATTAATCCATTGAAGGCTGCGATGGAAAACTTAATTACAATGAAAATATTTTAATTAGCCGCTGGCAAGAATTCTTTTACATTTTGCTTTTCTAGTGGCTAGGAAACCATCCAAGAGAGTGTAAGTAAAGGTTAGACTTAGTATCAGATTCATCAAGAATGTGAGTTTAAGTACATACAAACGCAAAGTGAGCCACAGACTTAGTTTCCATATTTCAAGCAGGTACAACAATTAAGTAGATACCTAAAACTTCTCATTATAACAATGTAGTGTTTACACTGACGAGCAATATAAAAAAGCCACTTGCAAAGTGCCAAAAGAAATCTAAATATCACCTAAACAATACTAGTTAGTTTCATGAAGTAATAGAAATCTTGAAAATAGTATTATATTGCACATTTAAACCTTATTACGTACTGGCCGGAAACGTCGAGTGTACAGACGGCCAGGAGAATATTTTACACAAGCATATTTCGAAGCAAAAGTCCCATACAGGGTGGTTCTGTACACGTTCGGGCCGGTATTTGATCAGATGGTCGCACGGCGCTAGCGCCTATAGAAAACGGCAATCTGACCGCTGTGAGATACGTAAACGAAATTCTCAATGTCCGTATTTAATTAATATGGGCGACAATGCATTGTCTATGGATGATAATGCCAGGCTCCACACAGCTCATGTGGTAAACGAGTAACTTCAAGACGTGGGGATCCATCAAATGGAGTGATCAGCGAGAAGCCCTGACCTAAACCCCATCGAACATGCCTGGGATGAGCTTAGCAGACGTATTAGAAGCCAAAATCCACCTCCAGTCACACTTCATGCCCTGAAAAATGCACTTATTGAAGAATGGGAGAATATTCCTTAGCACATGCTGCGGTATTTGGTACTCAGCATGTCAAATCGTGTAGAAGACGTATTGAGAGCACCCGCAGGCAATACGAAATATTAAATGATTAAAAACTAAGTTTCAATTTTGTAAACCCACCGTAAGAGTTATATTTTTTTCTCCAGATGGCTCTATTTTGTTTTTTGCTCTTCATTACATTACTAATTTTTTATTCACCACACATTAAATTAATATTTTTTTGTCTCAATTTGGTATTTTTTGAATGCACTGTTAAATATATTGGAATGTTGCTCTTCACTTTAAGAAGCTATCTTGCGTGGTTTCGCAAATATTTCATTATAAGTTTGTGGCTTTTTTATATTGCTCGTCAATGTATTTTTAATAACGATTTGGATACTTGAATTAATAAACTCAATGTAACTAACTTCAGAGGAAAAGGTAAGGCTTTTCGTATTCAATGTTGCTATATTTTACGTGTGTGCTAAATTCTACCTCCCTACTGACACAAAGGAAACTTCTTCGTGTATCAGAAAACCTATTCAATTTATTTGTGTAGGGTATAACATAAGAGTTTTATACAAAAATAATGTTTTGTGAAATATTGTGATGTATGTACCCATGTATAAAAGTAACAACATGGCTGCATTACATTCATTCATTACGAATTTAGTTATAATAATAATAATAATAATAATCATTTTATTATCAGGCAACTAAAGGCCCATACATAAAATACACGAAATAATCTTATATAATAATAAACTAATACATATCAAAAAAACTTATAAAACTATCTATACACGTAATGTTGACGGCATCGTGTATCGCTGCGTGGTGTCGCGTAACCGTCCTCGGAAGCGTCGATAAACGACACCTTTCGGCCAAAAGTCCTCTTTCAGGCAAGTCTGTAGATGGTGGGTTGGAACTCGTACCACGAATGACTTAAAGTTGATGTTGTGGCGCGATTCCAACCTTTCAACCCTCAGAGTCCAGTTGGTCTTCACTTTCAAATACTGCACGACTTCCTCAGTTGTAGTGGAGTGATGCAGACGCGATAGGTACAGCTGCGTCGTAGGCACAGCAGGGCGCAACAGCATATTGGGTCCACTCGGTGCGGTGCCGCACAGGTTACGAGAACAGGGCTTCTTCCTCTTCCTTTCCACTTTCGTGAAACCCTCTTCATCAACTTGGCTGCAGGTTTTTGGCAAGGAGCTACGGACCGCAGTCAGGGCAGGTTGGGTACCCTTTTTCTGTTTTTCCCCTTTTCTAGATTGTCGCTTTGGTTGCGACACATCTGGTTTACCACCAGTGACAATAGCAGCGTAGGCACATTTAGGGGTCAATGTACCTACGCGTGACGTTTCCGCAGCCGGTGTTGTGGTGCAGGAGACGGCGACGGCGGGCGGCGCTTGCTCAGTTATAACGACGGCAGATAAATAAAAAGTATAAAGTTAGGTACGTAAATTATTAGAAAAATAAAAGCTTGTAACAAGCATTTTTGAAATATTAACTTCATTATAATAACGTTCAGACATCATCATATTCGCAGGTATCTGTCAAAAAAGATTTTATCCAAACGGCTAGTTTCACGGAGTCATTTATATCAATAATTATTTGGCGCTCAACTATTAAGTTAAAAATGAAACGATTGAATATGCAAATAGATGGGATATACATAAAACTTGACGTCGCAAACTACACTACTAAGAAAACGTATTTCAATTGTTTGGTCGGAACGAAACATTGCAAATTGAAATGAAATTATCTTTCTAAAAATCTCCAGCTAACAAAGTCAATATCACATAACTTCACAATGGTAAAAACCTAAGACAGTAAATCTCTGCAAAGTGGAAAATCTCTTAAATGTAATTATGTTATGTGATTTAAATTTCATCGCGTTTTGTCCGCAGTCGTAGTAAGCGTGTTGTGGTCCCGCGTTCAAAGATGTACTGGAGCATCTATGACGTCACGGTTTTGCGTCATCGTTTTTCCCTTACTCTTTCGCTTTGTCCCGAGACTGGGCAATGCGGCTTTTGATATGCTAATCTTACTCGTCGGTGATATCCCTTTATTCAAGCTTAGTTTGAGTGTAATCGTGAATTCGCTTTAATAAACTGTTGACTTAACTTTAGTGCTTATTGGTAACGGCCGCGACTTACGCGTTGTAGGTCGTAGGTTCGAACCCTGACAGGTGCTTTAGTTTGTCTACATTATTTCATCACCACTGCTCTCAAGACAGTGCAGGAAAATATCGTGAGGAAAGGGACATTTCCTAGAACCAAAAAATTCGGAGACATGTAACATTTAGCAACCCGCACTGGGCCTGCGTGGTGGATTACGGCCCACTCCCTCTCTCCGAGAGGGAGCTTGTTTCCCAGCAGTGGGAATATTTTAGGCTGATTATGCTTATACTTTTAAACTGCACTCAGCTGTGATTCACTATAATGTAGGGGATCACAGGGATAAGGGTAGAAAAGAGAACAAGATACAAACTCCGACACAAAACACGACTCAACCTACCACAATCCCGTTTAAAAATGTATTCAACAAAGTCCTCTGGTTATGTCAATAAAAATATACAATATGTTACCAGAATCCATAAGAGAAGAAAAAAAAAATCCATTTATTCTCAAATAAGTTAAAAAAGTTATTATTGACCAAATGTTATTACAGTGTTGACGAATATTTAAATGATAAATCTTTAAAACTTGAAAAATAAATATTTTTTGTAATGTTAATTTTTTTTTTTGAATAAGTTCGATTATAAGATACCTACTTAAATGATAAGCCCTCTCCACATAATCTTACTTTTGCTGTGCCTGACAGGATCCACGATTGTTTCCAAATAAATATTTACCACCTAAGCCTACATTGTGGAATGCAATAAAAGATTTGAGTATTGAGTATTGAGTATTAAATTAAAGTACAAAGAAGCATACAAAATAATAACTAGATGATACAAACTATGTTTGACAAATGAAGCAACCTGTGTCTTTATAAACAAGTAGCTTCTCTCCGCGACTTCGTCTGCGTGAAATTTCTTGCTACCCCGACCCTCCCCGTCGCATGGCATCGCCGCTATTACTTCGTTTTCGTTCAGCGTTATATTTTTACTTTTTTTTTGTTTTTGTTTACTCAGCTCCTCTGCTCTTACCGTAATTTTAAGTAGCCTTTATCCTTCCTTAAGAATTGGGCTACTAAACGCAAAAATAATTTTTCAAATCCGACTGGAAGTTCCAGAGATTAGCGCGAACAAACACTCCTATTTCATATAATGTACATAGACGGTAGAGTGAGCTAACTAAGTTCCTTAAACAATGGTTTACAACTATCAATCGATTGCAATTTGGTAAACGATCGCAAGCATTTCTTCTGAGCTTTAAAAGCAAGGTCTCTGTCAGTGGAGTTGCCCCAGAAAATGATTCGGTACCTAATGCTAGAAGCCACATAAGCATTATAAGCTATTTGTACTGTAATGCGGTTAACCGTTTTTGAAAGTTTGTACAGAGCATACGCAAATTGACTAAACTTCTTAGACAATGCGTCGATATGTTTCCAAGTCAGATGACTATCTATGTAAAGACCCAGAAATTTTGTGATGTCAATTTTGTGTTTCAGAGATTGTTACGTTACCATATTTAAGTTCAGTATCGGTTTATTTCTTCTTTAATTGAATGTCATCATTTTAGTTTTGTTAAGATTTATTTTTAGATAATTATTAACTAACCAATTTATTATATTTTTAAGATCGACATTTATGTCATTTTCAAAAATATTAATGTCATTACTAGAGAATAAAATAGTGCTGTCATCAGCAAATAAGACCATCTGGTGCTTACTGACCTTAGGCATATCATTTATGTAAACGTTAAATAATGGAGGGCCAAGAATGCTATCTTGGGGAACACCATAAGTAGTTTTTCTAGGACGTGACATGTATGTTCTTTCAACTTTCGAGCTCGCACTTAGCCTATCAAGCGTTGTGATTTGAGTAGGAGATAAGAGAGAGAGATAAGATTGTCATGGTTTGCAAGCAGAGTTTACCGCGCTACTAGCATATTTGTACATCATACAGTACAGCATCTTTTTCCAGCATCAGATGGACAGTTGCCCACCAAACACGACACCCGTCTGGTCGGAGGATCTTCCCTTTTCTATAGAGGATGAGTGAACTTTACAGCCTGTTTCTCTTACCTCTATAAACTAATAGATTACTAAATAATAACTAACAAAACATAATTGCTAACATTAATTATCTTTAATGCACACTCATTGATTTTAATATTCAATTAGATGTGTGCGGTTAGTACATATTGTAACGGAAGCATACAGAATTATTTCGGTGTGTGTTACAAATTGCTAGGGCTGGCAGCTTCAAGACTAGTAATATATTATTATCATTTATTAAGTCACTAGCTTTTGCCCGCGGCTTCGCTCGCGTTAATTTGGAATTTGACAATCAATTCGGGTTGTACTCTGCTTGTTGTTTAGCGTTGCAATAATGGGCTCAGAACGGAATATTATTCTAGGACGCTCCTATACACAATGTTGTATGTCCTTCTATTTGGCGCTAATACGTATAAATTTTGGGCATTGGACACACGCGAACATGCTACGAATAGCTGGCCATGGGAAACCATGGCTTTTCCGAATGCACCCCTGCTACCTGCAAGCTTTGCCCTTGCGCTTTATTAATTGTAATAGCAAAACTTAGTTTTATTGGAAACCGGAGCCTATTAAACTGAAATGGTAGGTCAGTGGGGATTATTGGGATCCGAAGTATATTACACTTTCCCCTTTTCCCACACCAGTTAAAATAGTGGCACCGACTATATTTTGTCCTAGTTGTGTAATCCGAAGCCTCGTCCCATTCCATAATTGGAGTGCATCTAAATTGCGCATAAGCATAACGGGTACACCTACAGCAGCGTGGATAACGACCTTATAATCTTCTTGAGGCCAGTTTTCTATTGCGGTTTTAAAGGTATTTATCAAAATATTGTGGTTATGTAACATTCTTTGAATTTTTAATACCGTATCTCTGTCAACTCCTTGAATATATTGTCAACGGCGGATTACTTCATTTTCTTCATCACCCATAAAATAAACTTATGCTGTTCGTTCTCTGTTGGAAAAAGTGAACCAATTTGATGATATATCTGACCTTGTACGGTAAAATTTGGCGAAAACCTGGGCATTTTTAGGGTACGTATTTGAATATCGAAGAATAAAATACCTACTGTTAAAATATCGATGTTCATAACATCGAAAATGGAAAAATCGAACGACCATAAAACCGAAAATTAAAATAACGAAAGTTTATAGTATCGAATGGTTAAATATCCTACGTCCAATATATCTAAAATCTAAATATCTACAAAAGTTACATCGAAAGATCCAAATATCGAAATACAGATTATCGAATGTCCTAGTAGTAAATTAAATTATCTAATGATTTTTTAAGATATTTGATATTTCAACTATGTAGGTATGAAATACCTAATGGACGACTCGCCTACAGTTTATTAAATTTAACGAATAATTAGACAATGGTGAAAACATTTCTGCGAGCAACTTGGAAGTAGCGCTCGCCGGCCGCTGCCGCGGCACCGCTCGCTACGCTCGCTCGGCTCGCGCGCGGTTGGTCACAGTTTTAACCTAACCTAACCTATTTCACTCAATTCAAAATGACGAATCATACAATTTGCCTGCGAGTGGATAATTAGCCAATGGTAAAAACATTTCTGTGGCAGATTGTATGATTCGTCATTTTGAATTGAGTGAAATAGGTTAGGTTAGGTTAAAACTGTGACCAACCGCGCGCGAGCCGAGCGAGCGTAGCGAGCGGTGCCGCGGCAGCGGCCGGCGAGCGCTACTTCCAAGTTGCTCGCAGAAATGTTTTTACCATTGGCTAATTATCCGTGTTTTCGCAATACCCCCAGGATTTAATTTAAATGTTGCGATTAAATGTTGATATTTTGAACTTAGGCATAATGTCATTCGATATTTTGAATCATTCGAAATTTTAATCACTCGGCATTTCAATCTTCGACGTTTTAAGCTTAGGTATAACAATTTTCGACATTTTGATATAATCGATATTTAAATTTTCGATGTTTTGAACATTGGTATTTTAAGCGTGGGTATTTTAATCTTCGATATTCAAATACGTACCCCATTTTTATCTATCTATCTACTCCAAAAGATTTCATCTGAAAGCATGAGATGAACTTTCTGATTATATTTAAAAAGCGCCGTGATTCATCTGGGTACGTATTAAAATCCCGAAATTTCATAATAACTATGACTGAAATACCAACGTCCAAAACAGCGAAATTCAAAATACCGAAAGTTTTAAATGCCGATAGCCGTTATATCAAAACATAAAATACCGATGTCCAAATGCCCGAAAGGATGAAACCCCGAATGTACGAAATACCGATGGATGAAATCCCAAAGAGCGGCGACGTAGTTCTCGCGATTACTCATACTCACTACAACACAGTTATGACGGTTACGTATTATAATACCTAAGTTTCTTCTATTTTCAAGATAACTACGGTCAAAAGACCTACCGTCTAAAATATCTAAAGATCGTTTACCGATTTTTGTAATAACTAATGAATGAAATCCATAAAGGAGAATTCACCTACGGTTTATTCAACTACAATTAATTAAACTAAGGTTGATTACACTAACTGGCGATTCATCTACTGTTGATTTATCTGTGGTCTTGTGTTTGATTTACTGGAGATTTTGTATATTTCGATTGGATGATTTGCTAATTCGATTTTTCGCGAAAACCCTAGGGATATTGCCACGGATTATTAGACAATGGTAAAAACATTTCTGCGAGCAACTTGGAATTAGCGCTCGCCGGCCGCTGCCACGGCACCGCTCGCTACGCTCGCTCGGCTCGCGCGCGGTTGGTCACAGTTTTAACCTAAACTATTTCACTCCGATCAAAATGACGAATCATACAATTTGCCTGCGAGTGGATAATTAGACAATGGTAGAAACATTTCTGCGGCAGATTGTATGATTCGTCATTTTGAACTGAGTGAAATAGGTTAGGTTAAAACTGTGAACAACCGCGCGCGAGCTGAGCGAGCGTAGCGAGCGGTGCCGTGGCAGCGGCCGGCGAGCGCTAATTCCAAGTTGCTCGCATTTATAATATTAGTTAGGATTAGGAAGTTAGGATGTACTAAACACGTTCAACTTTGCATGATAAGCCTCAAGTCTGCGACATATCAATAACTGCTTACCAACACTAATATTTCAAAGTATAATTATTTTAGAATAAGTATCTAAACAGCCTACTATTATTATTAAATTAAATTAGGAGGCCATTAAAGTCCCCGTTTAATTTTATAAAGGTGAGAGTAATTAATAAGGAGGCTTATTAAACAATAAAGCTTTCCCGTACTAATGTACATAAATTATAATTTGCATTGAAGAGAGCGAGGCATTTGATCATTGAAATAACGTGATAATGTTTCAATGAGATACTTCTCAACTTTCCATTAAATATTGTTTAAAATTCTTGCACTCGTCGAGTCTTCTCTGGAAACTTTAATCAATACAGTACGTCAACGGGTTATTATTTATACGTGAAAACCCTAGCAGCTGTGTAATGCAACATTCAACGATTATGTATGTCATCCGGCCCCCAGTGTGACAGCCCTACGCTACGAACATGCTTAATTTATTCGCCTTTCAGCTTTCATTCCAAATATGTGTGATTTAACAGAGAAGTTATTGTGATTACGGTTGGATTGAGTTGGTTCATTATATTGGTACACATGGGACATCGAACCGCAGAAGCTTTTAGGCTGTAGTTCATAACAGAGGAAAGTTTTATTCTATTGTTCTTTTTATGATTACTTGCACTGAACATTTAGGATTATTTTGCCGTACATTTTCCAAATATTTAAATATCATTCTGGCCAATATTCATTAAAAAAAAATGTGCATTGCCGTTTATTATGAAAGGAAAAGTAAGTAAAAAAGTTTAACAATAAACTTAATGGCATCTCAATAATTTTCGAAAAAAAGCGGCCAGCATTTTTAACGTTAATCTAAAAAGGTTGGGCCAAAACAGAGCTACCCGATGCTTTTTCGGAGCTTTGTAATGGAAATATGTTGGATAAAACTATACAGTATATCAATAATCTTGGAAAATAAAAAAAATATCAGAATATTGAAGAATTCCCTCAATGACCGGTTGTTGTGATGCACAACAACCATATTGAACGAAACAGCAAACAGTTAACACGGTTTTCTCCTTATCTGATATCACATTCACATAGTGTAGTGCAGCGATTGTCGATGTGACAAATAACATTGTAAAATATGTATCATATCGACGTCGATGTTGATCAGAGGAGTGCTAATGCAAGTATTCTTATACTTAACCTCTTGACCGAGTTACGTGAATTATACATAATGACGTTTTATCATTTGGAGTTACTCGCTCAATATGTGTTATTTTCGCTGTATAGTTCGTTTGTCCCAGTAATATTAGAATTGTAATTCACTGTACATGGATCTTTTCATGTTGTAGTAGATCGTGGTCTAAAGTAGGTCAGAAATGAGCTTGGCTTTAGTAATACACCTGACACTTTAACCAAGTTTGGAATTAAGGTACAATCAATAATTTCATGTTTAGGCGTTCTTGATTAAATTTTATCGGTTATTTGATTAGAATTACAGTTTCCTATGTTTTTTTAAAACTTAATCTGCATTCGTTTAATTTACACAAATGTTTAAAATTTACGTAAATAAATTACATAATTTACGAAACAAATAATAATAATACCATCCTATTATTGTCCCACTGCAGGGCAAAGGCCTCTTCTCATATAGAGATCGCGTTGCGTTGAGATGGCGTTGATCACTGCACTTGTTCGTAAGGGTTGACGATTTCAGACTTATATTAACTATAAGTCCAGGTTTCCTCACTATGTTCTGCCTTCACCGATGTCAGTAATGTTCAAGATAAATTCAGAAAAAACAATAATATGTGTTGAAAAAGTCACATTGGTTCTTGTCCGGATCTGAACCCAGAACCTTGTGCATGAGAGGCAAGGCGTTAACCACTAGGCTACCACGACATTTTTTTTTAAATTTACCTAATGGGCAATTTCATGAACATAACTGGATAGGTACAAAAGTTTAAAAAAAAAGCTAAATAATAGGTCTTCTCTTGAACGTAACTTCGCCGTGTCAGCTATGTTGTAGCGACACCGTTTCGCGCATATTATCGTTGTTTGCAAAGTTTTGTAAGCAGGATATTACCTGAATGAATCATTTTGATCTGAGAGACATTAGAAGTATGTGTAGCTTTCTGAGTGATTTTATTAAGTTCTGCTGTGTATAATAAATTTAAACATAAAAATATTTTCTATCTAATATTTTCATAAACAAAATGGAAATAAACGCTGAAATATCGACCCTCAATTATTCACCACCAAGGAATGTAATGAAATGAAAATGTGAATCTTCGCCTCGGAGTGATCACCTTAATGAAGCGTGACTCTTATTATGCCGTAGAGCAGGTACACTTTAATTTTCTTTTGAATTATTATAACGATCGAAGTTTTTAATAGAAAATTAGCTTATCTTGTTATTTAAGAAACTTGAAACTGAAAGAAAATGAATCAGAATGAGTCCTTTTTCAACCATGGTAAGATGATTTTGTTCAGAGTTTAAAATTACTGCGATTGATATAACATGATTCCCTTTTCTACAAAAAGATATTTTGTAACAATAGAAAGTATATTATGAACAAGTTGACAGCATATTTCGATGAACGTTGACGTCATATATACTTAATCTTCTGCCTAACCTGACCAACTTCACAAAATAGCAACACTTGCAAATACAACGATTCAGTATATTGCTATGTGACGTCACACATCATCGGGTTCTCTCGCATATTTCAAGGAAATTATATTATTAGCTTACACAGTGTTTTACGTCTTCTGGAATAGAGAGATAAATAGAATCGGTACTCTTAGTATGAAAAGTTACAAAGGTATTTCTGTACCGTATTAAATTCAAAGGGATACTTTTAAACTATTACACGGTTTTATGGTTGTGAGAGTGCGATATTTGTTTTATAAGTAGGTTTTCTATCATGGGATCGCTATTCGGGACAGCGAATCGTGAACAGTTTTTTTTTTAAACTCGTCTAAGCCATGTGCGAAATAAATAGATAAATGTTGCTTTCCATAATTATCACCTGAGGCCAGTGCGGCAGCGCCACCGGGATGGATCGGGAAACTTATTAATCTTCATAGCACATACATGACAGCTTTTTTTGTTTCAAAATCGGATGCTATTCGAAATATTAAATAAAGAAATACGTTACTCTATTACTATTGCATTTTTATAGGTGTCATATACCGAACGAAATATAATTATTCCATTCTGGCCCCAACCAATTAGCAACTAGTATACACACAGCCTGAAACTAATCCTGCGACCCAAACACGGCATCCATGACTCACCCAACATTTTATGACTACCCGCAACTTGTTCACAATTAGCCGGAAATGAAGATAGCGCTTGACCGCACAGAGGGCGGGTTGATACACATCCGCAATTCGTATTAATTGAACTGCGGAAGTCTATTCAGAAACATAGCCAAGTGATGAATCTTGAATGAATTAGACCTTTCCTAAATAAAAGTTTCGGGAAGAATCCAGACTATTAACATTGTTGCTATGTTGTTCGCGTCAGAGCAATTACTTCAGCGAAGACCTTTATAACTTTTTACAAAACTGCTTGCTTGCTTTCCATTGCTACCATTTTTTTAAAGAGTAACCGTAGAGTTTCTTGTCCGCTCTTCTCCATAGGAAACAACCAAATGGAACCGTGCACCTAGCTTCTGACGTTTCATAAGTGCCCGTGTAGGTTTATATGAAATAAAATATTTTGATTTTGATTTTGACCAAAAGTATTATAATTGTGGAAAACGGTGCAGTCAGAACTGATTAAATTAATAGTTATTCCTATTTGTTTTTATAAGTAATAAGCAGATTGTTCCATCACATTCTATTGTTTGATATTATCGACCTGTTTTTATTGAACATCTGTTTTCATTCTATCTACACAACTTTATCAGCTGGAGTTAAGTTCTCATGAGCTTCTTAGTAGTTCAAACTCACTGTATATATATATAATTTTGTACTTCTCCTGTTTTCTCACGAAAACATAATGTACTAGTTTGATTATGTATGTAAATAGAATGTGATTATGCATTCAATAATTATTGCTAACAACAATGAAGATATAATTCTGTAGATTATGGTGTAATAGAGAATAGCAAAGAATGGTAGTAATAATCATCATGATTATAATAGATCAGCGTCTGATTGTTGCTAATCCAAGAACATCAACGTGTACGTAATTAACACTTGACCTAGCAGTATCCTTTGAGGTGGTAGAATATACACAGTAAACGGTTGTAATTCAGATAACTTGGTGTTAAAATAAATCTTAAATTGTTAATATATTACACAATAATAGTTCAAGGGTCAATTTATTCAATCAATTCAATTTATTCAGGGTAATTAAATTATGTCTGGCTAAGAGATACGAGTTATTATTTACTTCACTCCGATTAGTTATAGTAAATATCTACTTATAAACTTATCACCACGTCAGGGAAATATATTTTGTGTACAAGAATATTCAGTAATTCTTAAACATATTATAGCATACATTTTTGTGTCATACAAAATTAAACCTTCACGTTCTTTTTTAAGCACACGAAGGATGAAAAATATAACTGGGTAAACTATGACGTCACAATAGGGTCCTAAACACACAGAACTGCTTGTGAATCACAGAGACGTTCAAGTAAACCGAGGGCTAAGGAAAATTTTCCAAATAAGGGTCGATCCCATTCTATTAGGATGCTCAAATAAGTGGAAAATTTATGCATGTAGTTGACAACAAAATGTGAATACTGACACACTCTCATACAACTTACTACTGTAAGTTGTATGAGAGTATTAATCATCATTATCTTTGGCAGCCTCGTTCCTCCCACTGCTCAGTATAGCCTCCTCCTTTTTGAGCCCTGCTTCCTTGGTCTGTGCGAATCTAATCCATGGGAGAATTGCTTAAGAGGACTACAGGACCTAAATGTAAGTTTTATAATGCCTAAGAGTCCACTGCACTAAACAAAATCAGAAAAATATATGTTATTCTTCAGGATATTTGCTAATTAGATAGTGTGTTGAAAACATAATACAACTAATATGATCCGATAGAAAAAAATCACGAAGATACCTCTAAAAAATTCTTATAACGATTAAAAACCATACCACTATGCATTAAATCATTATGATTTTTTGTCAGATTATTCTACAAGTAACATACTAACGTAATAGTGTTTTAATTTTTTAATCCAATCAATAGATTTTTCGTAAATAGATAATTGCTTCGTATTTGCAATAAATTACCAGCGTTGTGTCATCGCGCTTCTCTTTCTTTTCTATGCAGTCCGACAGTGACCGCGATTTAGCTGTTGTAAGCCTCAGGCCCTCTTGTAGTGCGGTATGTCTTGTAGTGCGTCTCGGTGGGCACTGGCGGGTGCGAGCGCTTGAGCTGCTAGATTTTGTATATATTTTAAAAATAATAACGAAATTATGAAATGTGTTCTCAACATGCCCTAAAAAATAATAAGCCTTATCTTTTGATATAACTTTTACATGGTTTCAAGATGGAATCTCTTCAAGGTACACCTCTTAAATAACGATTAACTTTATGGTTTTTTATCGCGCTAATTATTACTATTCAGATTTCTGTCTTCACACAGCGCTTGACCACAAGTTCAGTTTTTTTTTTGCACGCCATGTACATTTGTCTAGATATAAAAAGGTTTAAGAAAGTTAAAAAGTACTGCAACCTTGCGTTAATATATTTTTTTTATTATTTTAGATGAATGCTGATAGAAATAGGTGGAACTTTACTATTGAAATAGAGTTAAATTGTAAACTCTAATGGAATTTCGAAGAGAAAAGCGGCGAGAGCTTATTCAATAAATAAAATGGAACATAATAATGTGCTGTTTCTTTGTAACGAATTTATGTGACTTTCTTTTAATTAAACAAGACACTGCCTAACCAACCGTTCCGGGAAAACTGGCGTGGTATTATGTTATGTTTTTATAAACAGGAAACAACAAGCACTTTAGGATTTCAGTATGCTTTATAAAAGGCTTCGGTCATTTTAGGGTCTTAGTGGTTGCTGTGGTCAACAAAAGCCTGCATGTGACTAAAAAGGAAACTTTTGGAACAGTGAAATGGATAAGTTGCTCGGAAACCTACCATTTTGGGTTATTTCAGTTCGTACTCGGAGTACCCCTTTGAACCATTCCCAAACTTACGCATTTTGTATTAGAAATGATGACATGCGACTAACTAATAGTTTCCTAGCAACTATAGCTTCATCTTTCTGACCGACCAACCCCTTGACAATTCAAAAGTGCCTGTAATTGGTTTATTTGAAATAAATGCTTTGAGTTTGAGTTAGCTGGTGGTGTTTACCTAGACAATTACTACTTCAATTGCTTCTTGATTGGTAACCAATTGAATTATGTAATAGAAACGTATACGAATTAATGTAATTAATCAATTCTAAATTGTAAGTTATAACGTAGGATAATATAAATCGATGTTATGTTCCATAGACACTACAGCCCTCAGTAACTCTTAAAAGGAAATTGTTCTACGGTAAATTTATTCTGTGAATATTTCACGTAGCGAGCTAATAAATCAGGGTCAGATGGTGTCGGAGAACTTCGGGTTTTAATTAAGCCACTTCAGGGAGAATGGCTGTCAACAGTTACCTTGATTTCGCCCTTTATCTTGTAAAATATGGTGACTGTAATTAGGAGTTTTACAACTTTGACGACGGTTAAGATTCACGGCCAAAACTCTTTACTTTGACGTGTAATACTTTAACAGTATAAATATTTTTCACGTCAATTGTTAAGGTTCTGTACGTCCTAAGGAAAAAACGGAACCCGTATAGGATCACTCATGTGTCTGTCTGTCCGTCTGATTAAGTTGAAATTTGATACACATATAAATTCCTGTGACCCAAACACTTACGTGTAATGTATATAAATAAATTTTGAATATGGCAGTTACTTTTGGGTGGCAAAAAAGAAAATTAAAAACAAACGTTTTGCAAACTGTACCGTGTGACATATCAAATGAAAGGGCTTGTGGTGAGAGTCTCAAATATGGTTTTCGTATAATTTTAAAACAAACAAATTTGAAGTTATTTAAGAAAATATGTGAAAATTAACCATTCTCCTTATATCCGAAACTATTGAGCCTAAAAATTTGAAAATATACAGAAATTAGTTATTTACTTATGGATTACAGGAAAACATATAAAAAGTCTATGGTTTTAAAATAAGATGGTAAATCTTCCAATATTGTTCGTAAAAACTTAAAATTGCAGTTTATTAATTATCTGCAGAACGACATCATCCGTACGTTATCAAAACACTACTAAAAACTTCACATTCAAAGAGAAAGAGAAAAAGAAATGAGAGAAAGAAGAGAGAGAAAGCGAGAAAAAAGAGAGAGAAAAAATAGAGAAAAAAGAGAGAGAAAAAGAGTATTCTATTCTATTCTATTCACTATGCTTCCAATTAATCTTGTTTTACTCCTGTGAAGCCCGTAATATATCAGACGTTCCTTCAAGAGCCAACTTATCAAATAGGTATGAAGTATCTTACGTTAACTTGGATTCGGGTCAAGTTCTTGTACATATTATTATCTAGTATGTTCGGGAAGTCTGTCAGACGAGTTTCCGACTTCTAGCTTTCTTCAGTAACTGAACATTAGCTAATCTGGTGGGGACTTTAGATAGGAAGGTTATTTTGTTTATTTATAGTGAACAGCCTCACTTCGGACGACACCGGACTGTCGCGTGGATATAAGCTTGTAGCAGTTTCTGTGTGTTTCTCAATGTCAGTGATCCTGTTGAACGTTTACATTGACAATGTTTGCAGTCATTTACCTCTTGAATAATGGTATAAGTCAGTAACAAATGTAAATTTATAAGCTAAATTTAAAGGTTCTAAAGGATAAAAATCATAGTAGCAACTGCATAAACTAACTTTCCCAAAGAAAACTCTTTTGACAGACCATTCTCCCCTTCGTAACTTTATTACCGTGATTGGGTCAGATCTACTGGACTTAAAGCATATTTCTAAATATTACGTTCTCCTTAACATCCCTTAGGGTAGGTGAAACAATCGTCGGGCTTTATTTCATTCAATCTAAGCCCATTTAAATATCCGATTTTTCACTTAGTCTCCTCCTCTGCCTAGAATTTTCCAAACTAAGTTGGGGTCGGTGTCCAGCCTACCGGATGCAGCTGAATACCAGTATTTTTGTATTTCACAACTCAGTTACTGGGTAATACGATACCCCTTGTTATGACTGGTTGTCAGACTTTTGGGCTTTTGACTAGCCATATCGACTGTCAAAGATCCACGAATGACAGCCAGGACCAACGGCTTAACGTGCTTTCCGAGGCACGGAGGGGTCTCGGTATGTAAGGATGGTCACCTATCCACGGACCAACCGTCACCCATCTACGGAATAACCGCGGCAAGCGTAGCTTTACCTGATCGATCAATCCGTGCGACTGTTATTACTTAGCCACTTTCAATTAGAGTAAGTAAGTTTCAATAGTAAAAATTGAGAGCTTTAAACTTCAGTTACTCGAGCTTGGTTCACTGCCAGCTCCTACATAGAGCTCGAAGCTATTGTAGTAAGTAGCTGCTGTATTGTAATCTAGTTATAACTTAAAAATCATTTCTAATTTGTAAAGTTTCTGAATTATAAAATTTGTGACTATTCTAGGTAATTTTTCGATTTTTCTTTTTGTTAATTTTTTTTTCCCTCAATTTTATGGAAATATTTGTACGCCGATTTTTACGGATAAACGTGATTGGACTCAAACTATGTAATATCTTGCATGCTCTTGTATGTTTACAATGTTTTGTTTAAACAAATAAAGACATCTTAAATTATTTACTAAAAAGCAATAGAAAAATTTTGAAATTATAAAAATTACTATCAGTTACGTAATTCATTAAGAGCTCAAACACAAACCATTACAATTTATTACTAAGTCAAACAATAGATTGATTGGTCGATACACTGAATTTTATCAGTTGAGTGAACTTACTAACTCTGAGGTGAGCAGCTTTCTGATCTAAACGTGTACTGATCTCCTCAGAAATAGTTACTTATCGACACTCGTTGTTATACAAACAAACATAGATTACCATCGCTTGAAGCAGCTGGGAAGCAGCTTTCAATTACTGTGAACGGATAATTTAGTCCAAGTGTAGTAACGGAGCCTACAAAACTAATTAAAGCTGAATATTTTAATTATTCGGAAAGTTTCGGAGCTCGAGTATAGGAACGTTTTAGTTATTGCTCTACCTTTGTACGATGTAAAAATAAATGACCTTTGTACAAATAAACGATGACAAATTCAGTGTTTCGTCTAATAATATCTACTACTAATCGGGACCGAGAAAAAACCTAATACTTTTTCCAACAAAGTTGATTCATGATAAAGACAAACTTTCGAGCAAAGCTAAAACTGTTTTTCAGATCTAATTTTTCAAAAAGAGATTAAAGGGCTTTTAAAGACTTGAAAAAAATGAAAGTTGATGAAACTTATTATCAGTAGATGGAGTTTTTTTTAAAGTTAATGCAAAGTGACGTCGCAGAGATAAACGTCGACAACCATTCAGATAAAAATGAAAATTGTACTCTCCCTTAAGATATTTTAAAACAACTCGTTTTGGGATGCACGGTTTGAATAAATTTAGTTGAAACCATCAATAAATAGGTACTATCTTTTGACATAATAAGAAAATCGGAAATTCTAAGTTAATATGCAAAAGTACAGAATTAATTATGAAATTTAAGATGGTAAGCACAAACTGATACTTCTGTAGATAAACATCAAAGTTAAACAAAAAGAAATAAAGTTTATATCGACAACTAACATGATATTATTGGAACTTGTTTATTGAATAAACGTTAACTCACGGATTACACAAAACTCGCAGTAATTGGCGTTAAGATAAACTTTAAACCACGATTAGGTACCCATTGTAGTAAAGCTGCCAGTTGTATAATCTGGTACGTGGCTATTTCATGCTCACCGCAGAACAAGTTCCAAAAGATAAACACAATAAGCACCGGGTGCTGTTGATACAGCATTATCGTAAAACTATAAAATAGCTACGAAATGTATCTACCAAACTTCAATTGTCAACAACTCAAACGAAATGTGGTCACATTGTACGAGTAAGTAAATGGCGAAAACAATTCCGGGATTAATCTTGTAAATATATTTCCACACGACAGTTCAGTCCTCGTGGTTGAACGTTTAAAATGCCTGCGGTAAGTGTAAATTCGTATAACATTCTTTGATGTTTCATCTTAGGCAGCTATAGAGTAAATAAACTTCTATATTTACTGCTCAAAGCCAAGGCAATCTCGTAAAAAATTCAGGAATTATGTCGCTTGAACAAATTGCGGTCGCGTTTTTGTAAAATGCTTCCTCTACCCGTGAGGGTAGAGGTCGGGAGATAAATTTTTAATAAACGAATGTTTATCAAGCCTCTTGTCACTTGAGATAAAATATACCGTGTGACGACCTCTCACTGTTTTACAGAACATTCTCAAATTAAACTGCAGCCAATTTTTATGTTTAGGAATTTATAGCTCTTTCGCTCTCAGTAGGCTCCACTTTCTATTAACCGCCCACAGCAAATTGTCACTCAAGTGCAAATTGCGCATCTTCACCGCGGTCGTCCCTGCCATCATGACCTATGTCTGCGTTGTATACGCTAAGTCATGCCATCTTCCGCCATCGTAAGATGCATATCCTTTAGAACGGTTTCCTCAGAAAGGTTACGGGAACCTTTTATGTCCAAAATGTGAATCTTCACTTAGAACTCCGAATGCCTACCATCCAGTAGTTCATGCCTTTCAAAGCGTTTCTTTGACTGGCATAAAGCACCCTAATCCCCTGATTAAAGCGGCCACACGCTACACTCCCTCCCGCATAAGTAGGATTCGCCGCCCGAGGCATACCTTCATCGTCCCCGACGACGCCACTACCCTCGTCCAGGAGAGTAGTAAGGCCACCAGTACTCATAAAAAAAACAACAACAGAACGCCGTCCTTCCTGCCTCATCCGGGGCGACCCTTGCTCGAGCCAGCCCACGCCGCTGAGGCTGTAGCTTTAAATTCGTCCCTAAATAATAATTCCGATCCAGCCTGTCCCTTGCTGCCCTCCCCCAGCGACGCCCTAAGCCGAGGTCAAGGTAGTGGTCTAGTTTATAAGTTTTTAAGCGCTGGCTGGAGGCCTTAACGTCCAGCCAGCTGCTGGTTGCTTTATTAAGGTAACAAGCAAGTCCAGTTAAGCAGCCGACAACCTCCTATAAAATAAGTTGACACTTACTCTTACTCTAAGGCCTCGTACTCTTATCCATTAATCTATAAAATATTTAAGACTGTCGTTTATGAGAACATTTTCGGTCACTTGCTATATCCGTTCCGTTCCCTTCTATAATGATTGAGAGACAAAAAAATACTACGAGTGACACCTTGCAACAGGACACCGCTGAAGTCACATATTCGTGCTTACGTGCCTGCTCGCGCAATTTCTGGAAACTTTTCTAACTGCTATAATATAAAACTAATACTGCAACCTACTAACTTGGAGTGAACATTTATCGTGAGTGACAGTACAGTGATTTAATGCCGAAGGAAATACCGACTAATGAAGCCACTTGGAGCCAGCTCGGTAAACAGGCAACACCAGAATTCCAGGTCAGTCCTTACTTCTTCCCTTCCTTTAGTGACGAATGGTCATCCTCGAACGCATCACGTAATTAATGAACCCGCGCGCACTACCTAAATATTACCGCAAACGTAATATTAGCACTAAATAATTAACCCTCTAAGTGTTTTTGTTTATAAAGTTTATTCAGTCATTCCTTAAAAGAAGGTTATCGACTACAAAGTTTGTATGTAAAAAAATCAATTCTTTTAATAATCCTTTTTATTTCGAAAATGTTTATATCTTGTGTACTTTAAAAGTTATCGCAGTTTTAAAAGTGTGGTACTAAGTTTTTAAGGCCAGTTATTATTGGTTTTGGTAAATACGAGGGTCGAATCTATAATTGATCGAAATTATACTAGATACGATATCTGAAAATTTCTTACGCTGAGCTTGACCAAAGAATATGCACCAAAACTGACCCAGAGATAAAACAAAACTATTTAATAATTTCAATTGTATTCCAGCAGTGTTTTCCGATGGCTTTATAGAAAGTTCCCCTTATTGTCAAGAAAAGGGCCCGTTTTAAATGCAACGGTCAAGCGACAATAAGCATCAAACATCATTTATTGTGAACAGACCTTTGTCTTGGAAACTATTTAAGAAACCGAAACCGAAACCGTAGAGCAAAGATAAACATCAATGTCCCTTCATTAATTTGTTTAAAATGGTTTCGATCCAGCCATAAACCATCTGGTACAGGAAATAAAAGTAATCTCATAACTTTACTTCTGTCGTTAAAAGAAATACGATAGTAAGGATAATCCTAAAAGCGTAACTGTCCCACAAAATGGTAGAACTCACAACTCATCAAAGTTTCAATTAGTGACCACCATAAAGTGAATTCCTTGCTAACCTTTATGTTTAAATCCAACATAATAGCTTGTGCAGGCCGCAGGGTTGTCATCAAGTCCCGAAATATTCACAAATTCCCAACTATAAGTGTTAAACAGTTATTTACGAGTATTGCGAGCGCCCTTCCATTAGTGAGGTCTCGTTAGCTGCTGGTAAACAAAATCAAGAGATTATTAAAGGAGACAAGCAACTACTTAGTAGAATTATGATAGCCATTGAAATCCGTAATGAGTTGGAAGATACGAAGTTTTTACAGCTTTGTTGAAATGAAATCCTTGTTGGAGAAATATTTACACAAATGAAGAGCGAAAGTAACAGGAAATGTTAGTAAGGGGTATTCGAATTTTCTCTCCAAGTAAAGTTATAGTTAGTTAGCCTTCGAGATCGTAAGAAAAATATGAAGATGTGTTTAATGTAGTTGGTTGGATTTAACCATGGTGGTTTTATAGCATTTTAAATGTAGAACAATGTGTAACGATTTTTTACGTAATAAGTTTAGTGATGAGTAGTGCCAATTGACTATCATATTTGTATCTCTGAACTATGTACTAACAATACAAACACGTAGATATATTGGCTTGATTCAATTCATTATTTACGAGTCTTTTGGTAGTGAGCTACACATCTTCTGAAAGTACTATTAGGGATTTGGGTTTATTTTGGCACGTAAATCAGCAAGAGCAAGAAAACGTTTTCTTTGTTCTCAATTGTCCAGTTTACAAAACATCAAAATACTTGTTGTTGTTGCAGAAGTAAGTTTTTCAATTTACCAAAAATCTATGCCAACGTCTCATGTGGTCTCAAGGTTGTACCTTTTTATTTTTATGATGTTTTAATTGAGTTATATGGTAAAGAAGCCGGTGGCGTTCTGTAGTTTCTGCTGACCCCTATAGGAAGAAGGAGAGACTTTATGTGTGTATACAGTATAATTGTATATAGTAACGTGTAATGATTTTATCTAATTTGGATACAAACGTTATTTCTTTCAACTATAGCAATCAATTACATGCACAACGCCTCTCACTCACTATATTTCCAGGCGTATTAAATATAATCAGTATTAATTCGCCACGTCCCCTCATCTGCTGATCGATCTTATTAAGTTTGGTAACAATAGAAAAGTAATTGTGTCTCATTAGCAACAGTTGAGCATTGTCTTTACAACAATAAAACAAGGCAATACTTTGACAGATGGCAGAACATGCGCATATGCGTATTGAACAAAACGTTAAATTTATCAAGCGCATAGCATATAGTGCGTAGCATAAAGCACAAAGCTTACATATTGCAGTATAATTCCTGCCATTAGATACTTTTTGCTGTCATGTCGATTAAATTCTTTTTACGAGTCATTCGGTCAGCTTTTTACTTTTTCGTGTTTTTTTAAAATATTCAAAAATTGACAATTGTTCTGAACAATGTCAAGAAGAAAAAAATTAAGGCGATCTGCCGTTGGAATTCCTACTGAATTGATATTTTTTCAATAATATTGAATGTTTCTTCGAAAGTGAATTTCAAATTTTTTTATGTTTAACCACGATATGTGAGTAGTCAGCGGATACAATCGACTGTACGTTCCCTGGAATTTCTCGTCACTTTTTCTTTTGGTGAGTAATCCCTTTATAGGTTCCGTATTCTTGTTACTCGTACCTTCTTTTTTAATCTAAGAAGATTTCCTTTTCCTTAGATTGTTTGAAAGGCCACTTTTTTTGGCCTTATCCTGCCATTTATTGTTCGCCTGTCTTCTTCCATCGTCTGCCGGCTGCCGAAGTCCGAGCGAGCTTGCGGAGAGAAGCGCAGGATCGTTGCCGAGCAAGGTCGACGACACAGGTCCAGTACCTTGGACATCAGGTGCTAAATAAGTCATTTGTGTGGCGCAATAACGCCCAACCATCAATATAATAGAAGTGTTCTGTGCAAGCACCTTAAAAATAAAATGTCACACGTCGGTATAAACATTTTATTTTTAAGGTGCTTTCCTAAATTCTCAATATCAGATCTTGTTCTCTTTAAAATTTATCTTAACGAATTATGTAAAGAAAAACCTTAATCTTGAGTTTATTTGTGTTAAACAATAATTTATAGAGCGGCACGAATTTCGTACGATTGCAATCGAATTTAAATTCGTCAGAATACTTAAATTCCTAAATATTTGGAAACATCCATAAGTTTTTTCTCCGAAAATCTTGTTGTGATATTTTTTTTGGTAGGCTTTTACAATTTCCAACGACCGAATTTTAATATTTTTTTGACTTGTTATTATTCTTCTTTATTTCGGATGGTTTATTAATAATAAATTTTACGTGTATTCGCTGCGTGAGTTTGATTTTTTAGCTACCTCACGCCGGGGTTCAAGTCCCCGGCGTGTTAGCAGCCCGCTCTGCGCTGCAATATGCACGTATTTCTTACAAATCGACAGAAAGGCTATAAATAAAAATATAAAAGAATATCTATGCAGATGTGATTCGTTTCCTGTACAGCGCCTCGGCGAGAGTAATCTCGTTTCTATGGGTAAGTAGAGATAGCCTTATCTAGCGCGAACTAGAGAGCATGCGTGTTATGTACCCACATGTGATAGTTATGCGGCTATAAGCGTTATGAAGTGCATCAGCAGCCTTCACTTCATCTTTTGAGAAAACTGGGTCACTGTGTTGTGAGCCGGTAAGTAATACAGCTCACTATTATACAAGTTAAGTATAAGCTGCGACTTCTGCAAGGAACGTAGATACGTTCTTCATGCGATTATTAGGCTTTAAGAACATCAAAACACTAAGATCTAGTTATAACCATTTTTTTTGGTGGTGTATCATCAAATTACCTCTCCCGCTCTGGGCCGAGCGGAAAAGCGTGTCAGACTCTTACTGACCAAAAAAACCCACCCGTGTTCCTTCGGTTGCCACGGCCAGGGCCACGGTAACTCTTTCGAACAATACGCGACCCCGGCAGGATCTAGTTACAATCCTAACAGAGGAATTTTAAAAACACCTCTACAAGAAATAATATGTGGAAGTAGTTCATATCACCGATTAATAATTCGCATTTTAGTAGACATAAAACAAGCTTAACGTAGTCCATGATCATAGCTGTTCTGCAAACTTTTTGTGATAATATTGGATCAGCGGCACTAAGAGCTCTAACATAAAATTCTATAACACCTCCGGGAGACATGTTGGGAAAAGGGAAAACCATAAAAGTTCGCTTATCATAATACAGAGCAGTTTAAGATACGTTACAGACATTGAACAACTAAGAGATATACCATAATATTATTGTTTTTGTTGAATATCTCGTGAAAAGTTATTCTTTTCTATATCTCGTGAAAAGCTGTTCTTTTGTTGGACTTTAATATTCGTTATAAACGTTTATCTATACATAAAACATTCAGACTTGATTGTTTAGTCACGTGATCTTAATAATGGGTATCCTGGCGGTATACTTATGTATGTAGGTTATAATAACTAGCTTCCAAGTTTCCTGTAAAGAATAGAAGCTCTTAGTTTAATATCTTCAAATACGAACTTGAACTCAAACTCAAACTCAAAGCATTTATTTCAATTAAACCATTTACAGACACTTTTGAACTGTCAAAGAGTCGGTCAGTTAGTCAGAAAGTTGAAGCTAGTTGCCCATTCCAAAACGTAGATCTCTATGGAGAAGAACGGGCAAGAAACTCCAAAGACACCCCTTTTAAATCAAGATATTACAAAATCCTGGGTACATTATTCTTGTTGCTTCTATATGCGAGAACAATGAAAAAAATATATATATTACGAAACAATTCAAAATATAAGGTTAATAATAAAAATAAGCCGCGGCAGTTAAGAGATGACTAATCTCAACTGACGGCGCCCATTCACGAACATGACGCGTGGATCAGCACCATCCAGCTCAACCATTTTGTAGGGAACCGAATGATCCAACACACGCGCCACCAACAGTGAGACATTTTAGTGAGCTTGATGGGCCCAGCTTAATAACCAAGTATTAGCAGCCATATTGTATCATACAAATGTTTAATTTAGGCACATAGCACAGTAAACAATTCTGTCTGTTTGGGAGAACCTTAAAGACTATCATTGTTTACATAATCCCTTTGGGGCTAAGAAAAAGAATAAGGGAAACTATTCAGCAATATTTTATACAGAATTACCATAATCTGAACAATCAACCATGTTGACAAGTTCAGGGGAGATCTTCGCAAAAAACGTGTTTTATGACCCATTTCAATAAGGCTATAAAATTAAATGCAATGAAAACAGTCAAGGTTATTTACAAGCTGTTTGGTTTATATTTTCACCTTGGAAAAAATTCGCTTCGTGTTGGCCCTTGAATTTATTTTTTATTTTTAGGCGACGTTTTTCGTTTCTTATTACATTAAGAAATAATCAGGTACTCAAATGTTACGATATGACGTATCTCTATGTATTTTACTGTGTGTACATAAATAAGAAAAAAAATAGAGACAGTAAAAATACTACGTAGATCACTATTGACGCCTAATTAGACTGTTTACTTCCAGTCTGTCTATAACTTGAACCTTACTGGCGAATTGTGGGTGTACTATACATCCCTGCACAACCCTTTGAAAGAATACAGGCGTGAAGTTATGTGGAAATCTCATTTCCGCAACTATTTCGCGCAAGTGGATTCGCGCAAGTGTCCTTCGCGCAAGTGTCTTTCGCGTAAGTGTCTTTCGCGTAAATGTCTTTCGCGTAAGTGTGTTTCGCGCAAATGTCCATTCGCGCAAAGGTCCATTCGCGAAAATGTCTTTTCGCGCAAGTGAGTTCGCGCAAGTGTACCAGATGCGTAAGTGCACAAACAAATTATCGAGTAACGATTTTCCGCGTTCCGCTCTAACCAATATAATATTTATAAGACTATTTTAAGGAATTCAGTCACGTATCAGGATTTATTTCTCCAGGAAAATATACGGTTAAAATGATTAATTTCGAAAGTGTAAAACATGTTTTTTTACGCGTTGGCCGTTGAGAATCGGTAGGGGAAACCGGGGCTGGTTGCCTACAGGGGTAGGTAAACTAGCTGCTCGAAACTCGTCAGCAATACGAGTTTTGGGTCATCTAGTGACACTGAAGGATGCATCTCGGTTTCCCCATATTTGTGCGAAGCAGATCTCAGTCGCATACCATTAAGTAGTGATGACATGTTTTTGATTTACCATACTCGATTAAAAATTATACTATCGTATACTTTTTGTTGTAAAGCCTAAGAATTTATGGTGAACTACTTTTCTAGTAATATAAAAGATAACTTAAGTACTCATCCCTTGCCATGATTTTACACTTAATGCTTACTTAATTACTTTATCAGTCAATAATCCGCGAACCCGGCAGGTATCGGCCCTATCGGACCCCGTCAATTATGCTGACATCTCTTTGAGGCGCGCGTGGAACACAACGCGCCGTCGACCCGGGCCTGGTCCTTACCGGACGGCGAGCTGCCCATTGCTCGCCATCCGAAAGCCCGCGCCTACGGTGGCCGGGAGTCGGCTATCGACTCCCAACGTCCAGGGTGTCTCCTCCTGCGGCGACTAGAGGCGTGAGGGCGCAACGATTACCTCTCCCTCATGCGCTCCGCCTCCTTAGTAAATATACCCCTGTGGTCAACCTACCTCGGTCCTCGGGTAGGCTGACTAAGACTTCTTAACATAAAAAAACTAAAAACTAAACTAACTAACTTAATTATGGATATCAAATATTTTAATAGGTGCCTCCCCTACTCGGATTCCGCTATTAATAAAATGAAA
The DNA here is from genome assembly GCA_917490735.1 of Dryobotodes eremita. NCBI lineage: Eukaryota > Metazoa > Arthropoda > Insecta > Lepidoptera > Noctuidae > Dryobotodes > Dryobotodes eremita. The sequence continues at coordinate 7,154,481 of OU823257.1, read as the reverse complement.
TTAGTTGTAGTAGTAGTATTAGTATTATTCTAGTTATATAAATGCTTGACTTTCGACGCTAGACGATACCATCCAAAATAGTCGTCTGTTCTGTTAAACACCATTAATTATATATTATAGCTCCAGCCGCATATTGAATTACAATTAATTAAAATGAGCTAGATGTGTATGAAATTCTATAATTTATTTCAACCAACATAAAATCAGATACTTCGTTAAGGAATATCAAATACCGATTTTCAGATAGAATAAAACATCGTTCAGTCCAATTTTATGTTCTTATATCTAAATCAGCGTGTTCACAATTCAATAATTCAAATGTCGGATTAAAAAATATTCCATCTCTAATTTAGCATTTCATCACTCAAAGCATTCGGGTGGACGACGTTATTAAACAAAAGCCTTTTTTAAATAATGATCGTGTAGTGTCTAAAATAAATACCAGACTCGACGAAATCCATTGTCGAAAATAAACAATCCGTTAAATAATTCAGATGGTTCAATTATTCTTTCTCTGTGATGTGAATGTCACAAATGTTTAATTTGTAAAAAAAGGAGGATACCTTTTAAACCCTATTGAGCATGTTTAACTTACGCAAAACAAATATTATATTATAATGTACCTACTTTTGGAAGAAAGAAAGAAATTAAGTTTATTTGCGGTAAACATGACGCAGAGAAAAACACATAAAAAAGAACAAGTTTGGGGAAAATATGCGTCACATCCACGCAAAACGGCAATCGTCCAGCATAATGCTACGGCCCTATGCGAGACAGAACCCCAGCGGTGGTTTTCAGCGACAGCCGGCGTTGACGTGATGACGTCAACCGGTGCAGCATACGCAAATATAAAAATAACAAAAAATAAGAAATAAAATAAATACACAATACCTAGTTCTAAATATTTAGTTTCCAATCTTCATTCAATGTTATAAACTGTTAACAATGTTACAGTATTATAGCACATCACTTCAGAATATTACGAGGAAAGACAAAGAAGAAAGGTTTTTGGCAAAGCTCAGCTTTACAAATTCCGTAAAGGACACTGAAATCTTTACAGTTTGGTTTTACAAGTTAAACGAAATATGCATACTGAATTCAGAATGCTTTCTTTAATAGAAAACATAAAAACTTGCATATTTTGTGTGTATATTACTGTAGTTGTCGGTTTTTTCCTTGTATTCCATTTTACTAAACCAAGCAGCTAATGATATTTAAGTTTAAAGTCGTGACAACACGAATAAGGGACTGAAACGAATCCATTTATTTTTTAAACATAAACATCTTCATCACATACAGGGTGTAAAAAGAGCCATCACATAGCTGTCAACTACGCTTTCTGTGCATCAAACTGATTAACATAGCATAAAAATAATTGCTGGAAAACCATTTTTATTTTTAGTGTGAATAACCGGTGCTTACGGTAGTGCGCAACGTAACGCATGCAAAATATTGTGCTTATAGATGCATGTAACGGTACAGGAGTCTTGGGGGTATTTGAAGTTGTGTTATAACATTAAAAACTTGTGTTCGTAAAAAAACGTCAGTAAAAGTTGGAATTTTGACCTTCAATATCTCCGTAACTAGAAGGTTCCCAGGAATGGTCCAGTACAAACAAATTATTACAATGACGGGGAGTACAAGTGGCTCTCGGCTTCGTTAAGTGTCTTTTTACACCCATTATTAAATGTCAACTTCTTTTTTATTAAAATCCTGTCATTTGGTTAAAATATAATCTTAATGAAACCCACTCAAGTCAATTGCTTTTGATAACGACACCTACATACCACTACCATTGTTCGTATTATTGCCCTGACTTTGGACACTTGCCAAAGACGGAAACCGGTCTCTGAGAGTATCGTTAAATTTTTTACTGCGAGTCCAATTAAACTTATCGCCTGGAAGGTTCTTTGAACAGCAGGATAATGTTAGGTATCTTTAAAGGAATTATTATACTTTGAAAGCGCTGAGTGATCGAACTAATTACTTAAAAGAAAAGAATATTGAAAACAAACGACACTCAAGTCTAGCAGTTGTTTACCTACAATAGGAAGCAATCACGAATATTTTCAGATTATCACCAATAAAAAAAAAACATGTTCAGAACAAGAAACCTTAGCACCGATCAAATAATAAAGATTTCCCGAACCCTCCGAAAACCCGAAAAACTTATGTTACGCATTGTGTCGAAATATTAAATCTACGTAAATATTATTAATTGCTGTTAATGTGAGTCAGATGAATCCCTCGCAGAACTCATTAAATGTATTATTCTTGGAGGGTGTCCAGGAGACTCCCGTCTAAATGCCAAATACTACGATATGTTCTGCTCTTCAAAAAACTGTCGGAGCGATGCAAAATATCTTTGAGTGTGAAACTAATAAGCAGTACAGCGTAATTCTAATATGCCTGCTGTTTCACCGCGGGGTGAATAGAATACCATGTTAATTGAGTCTTTAAGTTTTAAGGGCATACAAAGCACTTTTATTTCATTTATTGGCAAGCGGATCATAAATTCTTTGGTATATTAGGAACCTACATGATGGACAACCCTTTGACTAATTGGCATAGATATTTTAATTGCGGGTTTATCTCAGTGGCAACCAACATAGAGTATGTTGTGTTCTTTAACTTGAAACAACAAGAAGACAAAGTGATAAATAACTGCATAACTTTTGTAACACCTCAATCTACATCTAATATATAAAATTCTCGTGTCACAGTTTTCGTTGCCATACTCCTCCGAAACGGCTTAACCGATTTTGATGAAATGTTTTGTGCTTATCCGGTATCTATGAGAATCGGCCAACATCAATTTTTTTTTTTTTTTTTTTGGTAGGTAGTGTAGGGCGTTAGGGAGGTAGGTAGGTAGGTAGGGTAGGTAGGTAGGTAGGGTAGGTAGGTAGGTAGGGTAGGTAGGTAGGTAGAGTAGGTAGGTAGGTAGGGTAGGTAGGTAGGGTAGGTAGGTAGGGTAGGTAGGGTAGGTAGGTAGGTAGGTAGGGTAGGTAGGTAGGGTAGGTAGGTAGGTAGGGTAGGTAGGTAGGGTAGGTAGGTAGGGTAGGTAGGGTAGGTAGGTAGGGTAGGTAGGTAGGGTAGGTAGGTAGGTAGGGTAGGTAGGTAGGGTAGGTAGGTAGGGTAGGTAGGGTAGGTAGGTAGGGTAGGTAGGTAGGGTAGGTAGGTAGGTAGGTAGGGTAGGTAGGTAGGTAGGTAGGGTAGGTAGGTAGGGTACGCCGTAGATAAGTACCGCAACCCGTGCGAAGCCGGGGCGGGCAGCTAGTATGTATATAAAAATGAATTGCTGTTCGTTAGTGTCGCTAAAACTCAGAAACGGCTTGACCGATTAGATTTTTTTTTAACCTATTGAATAGCTTTTATCGCGGGCTTTGAGCGCGGCGACCGAATCAAGAAATTCCGTAACGAAAATAAAACCTAACACCCCCCACTCCGCCTACCATGTAGCTCTGCCGAGCGTTCGCTTAACGTGTATGTATATGGTACTTGAATTAATATCAAAGAAAAAAAAATACTGCATAAATAAATAATTATAATTGCATAAGTTGATAAAAAATGCTATGCAATGGCTTTACCGCGGCAGTCCTCGAGTGCCACACGTGTTTTTTTTGTTTTATGCACCTCTTTACTGGGGTAGTTTAAAAGAAAAAAAAAAGTTAGAAAAACCCAAAGCAAAAATGTTGACAAAACAACGTCTGACGGGTCAGCTAGGTAGGATAAGTAGGTAGGTAAGGTAGGTGTTAGATACTTAGTGCTACCTGTGCGAAGCCGGGCCGGGTAAAGCTAGTAAGATAATAAAACTCAATTTTACTACTTACTTAGTAACAACCTAAATACCACCAACATTATTATCTGCACGAATAAGAAAAAATATATAATATGAGTTGCTATCTCTAAAAGTAAATGTTACTCCATAAATAAGTATGTTCTGTCTCCATAACGTAAGTGCATAGGTCCTGTTAGACCGAATCTCGGAGAAAAACACGATAGAAAAGCAATATCACTTCACTTTTATCACAAGTATCTAACTATTTAAAAAAAATAAACGTGATATACCTACCATTTCGTTAGAATAACGAGTACACTTGTATAGATTTTGTATTTTATCTTATTCGCATTGATCAAATAACTATTTGCTAAGATATTTCCAAGTCAATAAAAGTCTCTTCAATACATATTAAATTGTATTTCGTGTTTAATATACTTCTTCAGAGCTCATGAAAACGTTAACATAAAAGGAATACGCAATTGATATCAAAAAGATCATAAATATATACGAGTTACACTCACCGCTCACCAAAAGCACATAAATTGGTTTTAGGTTTTATTGTGGTTTACAACAGCCGCAATATTCGCGCAAGCGCGTTGTCGAAGCCGTTCTGCCGTACTACGAAGCTTGGCTGAAAAGAGGGGCGCGCATCTCCTTCAGGCTCACCCACGTGCTCACCGGACATGGTTGCTTCGGTGAGTACCTGAACAGAATTGGGTGAGAGGCCACGGCGAATTGCGACCACTGCGGAGGCAGCCTGGATTCCGCACAACACAAGCTTGAGGAGTGCCCTGCGTCGGCCTCCGAGCGGCGGGTCCTGGTTGCCAAGATCGGGCGAGACCAGTCTCTGCGGGCAGTAGTGAAGAGAATACACGGAAGTAGCCTCCTTCTGTGAGACCGTAATGGTCAAGAAGGAGGCCGCCGAGCGGGATCGGGAGAAGGCTGATTTTGCTCTGAGAAGGAGGCGTAGGGGAGGCAACTGCCTTGGTGCCTAATACGCCGAAATCCGCTTGCTGATAAAGGTAGGTGGACCTTTGGCGTCGCAGGGGTATAGAGTGGGGACTCTGTCCCCCCACCGAGTGACCCCATGGAAGACGGTGGTACAGTGGTCATGTGCTGCCGTGCATAGCGAGGCTCAGGGGCCCTTTACAGTCTCCCCAGGGATGTGCCTTACAGGCGTTGCACAGGGGGGTCCCGGAATTGGACTTTTAAGAGGAACCGGGACCCCTCTATTTGCTGATGGTGATCACCGGGGTGGTTTAAGTGACGTAAAAATCCACACTCCCCGTCCCCAGAGGTTGGGTGACCTTTGAAGGTTACGCAACGAAAAAAGAAATGGTCGAGTTGTGATTTATTTTAAGATGGATTTGTAAGTACCATGAATAACAAAAATATTCCTTCATGTTTAAATTAAGGAAGGTTCATTTATAAATATACTTCTTTAGGTAGGTTTAAGGACTACCCGTTGCGCTATTATTTATTTAATGATTTTGCTACAGGCAAAAAATAGGTAGATGTTTGGACATCCAAGTTTCAACAGCGTATTTCGTAGCAAGCGTAGCGATGACGTCACGTGTGCTACGTCGTAGTAACCGTGTAGACCTTCACAATACTACTGCAATTTAAAAAAAAATGCAATAGCGAGCATAAAATCGTACATCCAGGCAGTGGGGCGTCATGTAATAGTATCACTTTGTGCACGCGTGATAGCTCATAGCCTTCAGATTGACCAGACTAATAATATCAGGTAATATCTATGCAAAATTTGAACTAAATCTATCCGGTGGTATTTGCGTGACATTGAAATATGTATTCGGACAAACAGATAAACTGACAAAAATTCAATAAAACTATATTTTCAGCATTAGAATCGTTCCCAGACCTCGTAGCTATTACTTTTATTCAAAAACATTCAATGTATAGTTTTAACTACGCTACGATTTTAGTATTAATATGTATAAATAAAGATTGTGGAACTTAGCCAGCCGTTCAGGGTTTAACATTTTTTACTGAAGTCACAGGAACGATGCCAGATGACTACGGGTCGAGCTTGACACGTCACTGTGTCTCAATGTTCCGAAAGAAAAATTAAAATTTACTCTTTGTGTTTCCATTAAACTGATTAGTACATGGAAATAGAACCATTCCTAAAATACAATACTTCCCGGTACCGACGTAACTTAATCCTGAATATTTTTTTCACTTAATAAAACTTTCACATAATAGGACTTAAAAAAAACACTACAGATACTTTTTTTGAAGTCGGTAATAAAAGAACAGAGGTGTACCGATGTAGCTAGGTAGGTCACAAAAAGTGTGTAAATCTTTTAACTGAATGGTAGCATTCCGTTACCATGCCGCATGCCCTGATAGTAAACTGAAATAGATTTTACTAGTAAATAGGTACTTGTTAGGTACTCGCGGATGATACTACGCTTTTCGCGACTTGTATTGGCCACATGGATCAGTTGCTTTCCAAGCAGGAAAACAAAAGAAAAATAATAAGGAATAATCATGTTTAATGCAAGCTAATTTAGGATGATAAGAGCAGGCGAAGAATAATTTAATTGCAATGCTTGTAAGAAGCTGCTAAGTCATAAGTACTAACATAACGTAACACCAACATTCTACTACACTTAGTTCGCAATAAACGTTTTGACTTTGACTTTTTTAACATGCCAACTTAGCATTCGGCTCGAGAATAAACAGAAGTAAGACGAAAATGATGGTTGTCGACCGTGCAAACAATAACTCGCCCGAACTCACCCAGATTGCGAACTGCGACGTCGTACACATAAATCTACCTAGGAGCTCTGACGTCGAGCCACGGTGGCTGCGCAGACGTAATCAAGCGACGCATGGCCATAACTAGGTCTGCTATGGACAGGCTGAAAGAAGTTTGGAAGACTCGCAACATCACTAAAGCGACCAAAACCCGGCTTATTCGGGCATAATTGTTTTCCATGTTCCTATACACTGCTGAGACATGGACACTTAGAGAAATTAAGAAGAAGAAAATAGACGCTCTGGTAATGTGGTGCTCCAGGAAAATGCTTAGAGTGTCGTGGACAGAATTTCGCTCCAAGAACTCGCCATCAAGCTGCGTCTATCAGCTACAGTACATTCTCGAATACTCCAATTCTTTGAGCATATGTCACGACGGGGACACGATTCCAAAGAACGTCCTGTAGTGCAGGGACAGATCGAAGGAATGAGAGCCAGCGGCAGGTCGCCCATGCGGTGGACCGACCAGATTGAATCCGCAGTGAGCGGCCCATTACACGAATGCACACATGTTCCTCCGACAGAGAAGGATGGCAACGCGTCATGCGGCAAATTACGCTGCCCGAAATCTCACTGCAAAGCGATGACCACGACCGCTCTGTCAAGAGTGCACCGACAAAGAAGAAAAAGAAGATGGTACTTGTGGGGCACACAAAGAGGATATATTTTTTTTTCGAAGAAATGACTAATATTCACATACAAGGTGGCGATCTAATCGGTTTTCCCGTGGATGTGTTCTTAGTTCTGCAGAAGCTACACTATCCGTTGTTAAAATCGATGAAAGGCAAGCCATTCCTTCTTGCTTTATTTGTAATTTTTACGGAATTTACATACAATATTTCTATGGGTTCCTTGAATATAGATGATGGAAAAATATTTTGCCAGATTTTGTGTTGGAATTTTCCGATCCTAGAGGTAGTTGGGGGCAGGGGGATTATCCTTTCGTATCTTGAACTCAGGCGAGTTGCTAACGGATGCAAAAGTAAGTGATGTAGGGCTTCACTGAGACCTGCGAGAGTTATAGTTTCGTGAGAAATAAAATAGCTAAGATAGAGCCTAGTACAGAAAATAAAGGCACCAAGGTACTAATAACGATTTTTGGAACACTGACTCAACGAAAAACCGATTCAGATTAAATATTCGCTAAGAAAAACAAAACAAGACCTCTGCTACTGGCATTTTTTATCGGTAACTAATCAAGTCACAAAATTGATGCAAAAAGTCCAAAAAAGAAGTGAAACGTTACTGTAAACATAAGTACAAAGAATGCAAATGACAGGTTCTCTTTAGTTGAGTTCTGGATCCGAAACTCCGGCTCCGGATTCCGGCGCCGCCATGTTGAAGGAAATTGATGGAAATTGGAAACCTGCGGTGAACTAGAGCTTTAATTTTAGCTGTACATTGAATGTGGACGTTTTCCGAGTACTCGTATTGAAATTGGTTTGCGTTTATGGAGTGCAGCACCCTAATTGCGTAACACACTATCAATCACAATCTGAATCATTTTTAAGGATATTGCTACTCCATTGCTTCATACAGTCGAAAAATGTGTCTGTTAAACAACGTAGATAACGCAATGAACTGTCAAAATGAAAGCCATTCCTACTGTTAGTGTGTTATGCAATTACCCCGCTGGTAGGAAAATATTTTTATTATAATTCTTTTACAGTCTTACGAGTACAATACAAACGAACTTTTCAAATGACCTACGGATTTTTATTTACAAAATATAAAGGCAAACGAACCAATTTCTCAATAGATATTTAAAAAAATCCTTCTTTTATTAATCAAATATCAAACAAAATGGATGAGCAACTTCAATAGCCTGATCATATATGCTATACACTTTGTTATCACCCGACCTCACTCGTCTTGCTGACGTGCAAGTGATACAATTCTTTACTGCGGCTTCTCCCGTGGTTCCGCATATTTTATGAATATCATGAGAGATGCGCTGAATGAGACGAAGAAGCGATGATATAAAACATTGTTTGCAATATTGTGTTACATCAAAACTGTATGTACATTAATTAAAAAGCTCTGCAAATATTCGCAAATGAAATAGCGAACGATCGCGGCACTCGTAACTAAATGGATGAGTCGTTGAACTTGGCAGACGTTCAAGTTGCTAAGTGAACATGTGAGGCAATAATTAGAATGTAGTTGTGTGGGTCATTGCATGCTCTAACTTAATTTCGTAGGCAGATTCAAATGTGGCGTGTTGTCATCAGAAACGCAGTGCAACTGATTGACGAACTAATTACACCTGCCAGCACCAATCGGTGCCTTCAACAGAGTAAGCTACTGATGGTTATCGGCAGACGTGACTAGCTGCTTCTATTTTATCATCAAACTATGATTTTACATTCGAAACCAACAAGCAAAGATAATACTTACTTTACATTTTCTATTAATAAGACTACGCGATAGTAATAAATCATAAGACGTCGAAGTTTACAAACAACATGAAAATTATTACACTCCCATTTATCTTGTGTAAGTAAGTATTTCGTGGTGAAGAACTTCCAGATCAATATCCCTTAATTGTTCTTCTTTTATCATTTAATTTCCCCAGAAAAATTCCGAATGAAAGCCGCTGTGAAAATAAGAAAGACAAATTATCTTTCGGCCACGTATCAAGGGTAGAGTCGATCTCTAAACGTCGCCGCATTACGGTTACTCCTAGGTAAATTATACTACGTGAAAGCTAAAATAAACCATTTTTATTTTAGAAAAATGCTGCAAAGTTGAACACAATCTATAAATAAATCAGCCCTTAAAAAATCACTGCTGAATACGGGTCTTTAATTGTTGTGTTGACTTCATTTGAACAGAACTGAAAACTTGACATACCAATAACAAATTAAATAATAGAAAATCTGCTGGGTAGGGATACCCAAAGTAAAAAATCTATGTAATTTCTTCTTTTTTCCCGGTGCTTGGCTTAAAAGGGCAATTCTGTAGTACTGGCAAAAAGATCTGGGTCGGAATCGGCAAATGTGGCCGAGCTAGTATGAATTCACTTCTTTTTAATAATAAATTTTATTTGCATTGGGTCGTCGGACCATTAACGAATTAATTCAATGTAAAATGGCGGTGTGATGGACCAGCCAGTTCTGCGCCTCCCACTTATAGAAGGCGGTTTCTCTTAAGCCAAGTGTGAGTTCACTTGTTCCTGTTTTGTCAAGATCGTAGTTACGCAACCTGCTATTTGGTACCTACTAACCAAAACAAATTGTATTAAATTTTAAATTGTATATAACTCAAAGGACAGCCCATCTCCGTGATTTCCGTCCGTCATCAGCAGGTAGGTAGGCAGTAGGCAGTTAAATTACACACCTCACACTGATTTGGCAACAGTATGAATGATGTAACCAATATTTTGTAACCATATTTTGATTTAATCTACGTGGAGTTTTTTGTCCGTTGTTCTCCATAGGTAGCTACTACGCAATGGAATGGGCAACTAGCTTCATCTTTCTGACCGACCGACCCTTTGACAATTCAAAAGTGCCTGTAATTGGTTTATTTGAAATTAATGCTTTAACTTGAGATTGAGTTTTATTACTGTACTCGTTTACAATTCACAATTTTTCACAAGCTTCCAACACACGACTTATTTTTCACCGTCATACTATATTATACTCGCGGCATCGCAGAGAGCACGCGGGCCTGTCTCAAAAGTGGGCAGACCTACTACATATTCAATTACAGAATCTTATTAAGTACTTAGTTAGTTCTATAAAACTTACAAACAATGCTAAAATGCTTATCAGTTAATTATTTTATAATTAAACAATGCAAATATTCACAAAAACAAAGATGTTTTCAGCAAAAAAGTTAAATTTGAATTGCTGTGTAAAATAATTATGTTACTTTATAATTTTTATTCTATTATTGATACTTATTTAGTTCGCGTATTCAATTATTACATTCAGTTACTGATCATAACAGTCGCAATCCGTGCCATTTTTGACGGGTGTGAATATATGGCATAGTAACATATAGTATAATATCACTTGAAATAACGTTCACATGATATAATTTTTATATGCATATCATAGTCTCTGCCTAGTGTTTACGCATAGCAACCATAGGTATATACCGAATTTTCAACAACAAAAAAAAATATGGCCATAGGATTACTCTGGCTCTAAATACTAACATTTTGGTATAATGTCACACTCTTGCATAAATTATCTGAAGGGTTAATAATTATTTAGCAGTGATTTTAGGTACTGTGCGCGGGTTCATTACTAATTATGTGACGCGTTCGAAGAGAGCATTCGTCGCTGAGGAAGGGAGTAAGGACTGACCTGGAATACTAGTGTGGGCTGTTTAGCTAGCTGGCTCCATGCGGCTTCATTAATCGGTGTTTTCTTCAGCACGACATCACTGCACTTCACTCAAGAATAATGGTCACACAAAGTTTTGTTTAGGTTGCAGTATTAGTAGCCCTCCATTATGGCGCTTATTCAAGTTCCAGAAATTGCACGTGCGCGCACGTTATTATGAACATGTGATTTCAGCGGTGTTAACAAGCAAGTGTCTTTTCGTCAAATATATCGACTCCGTACGCGCATTGCGAGCGGAACTGCTTCCGACATTAGCCGGAGATGGCCGAAGTAAATCCTCTTGTCTTTTAATCATTATGGGAGGGAAAGGGATGGATATAGGAAGCGACCGAATGCTCATCATAATAACATTATTTTTTATAAATTCATGATTTTGCGTACTAGGCCTTTGCGACTATAAGAGTCAAATTATTTTATGCTACATTTTTTGCGTCAACATCCTCCGCCGCCTTGAAAATACGCAGAGTTCTCAAGCAAAGAATAAAATTAAACGAACATTTAATATTATAAGTCGGTACGTAAATAATTCTGAATTAAAGTTAAGAAACTATTGTTGAAACGTATTATGTTTTATTTAGCTGTAATTAGTTTATTGAGATGGTAACGGACACAATTATACAACAGGTCTTTTAAAATGACCGGTAGCTGATTTGACTAAAGCGACGCGAATAGTACCTGTCCTCTTTACCGGTATATACTTCAGTTATTATGCCCACTGGCCAGCGTAATGGAGGAATATCATCTTGATGAATCAGAACTACTGTACCGAACTTTATGTTATCTACCTGCGTTAACCATTTCTAAACATCATCTTTTCCAGTAGCTACGCAGCATCTGGTCTCGAGTTAAGGACTGCCTCAATTTGACATGCAAATATATGACGCAACCATATGCTTTCATGCTGGCGTCTGCGAAACCCACAATATTTATAAAGCAGTTCATAGAGATGAGTAAATAACGTGGAATTTTTTATGAGGAAAGAAGAAGCAGTTGGTTTTTAAACTTTTGAAAAAGCGATACAATGGTATGCGGTGGAGTATCATCCCAATTGATACAAAGATCCCATAACTCTTTTATAAATAATTTGGCAAACAATACTACCGGAGCAGCAAAGCCACTGAGCTTTACTGCCCGCCTGTGGGATGTACTGACATCCCACAATCGGGCGATAGCGGAGAGAATGGATCTTTTGGTGCATATCTCATCTAAGACACACATTTTTTTAGTGGTATTTGTTCCCAATCCTTTAACACTATTGTGTATTAATGAGCTTGCAAGAAAAATACTTGCAACAATAATACCGTAGCCACATATTACGATTGACGAATCATAAAAGCAGCAAGATTGAACAGAAATTCCTAGATTATTCATCCCATTTCACCTCTAAAATACCATTTAATTACTTAAACAATTTGTCACGAAGATCCATTAATTACTAAATCCACGTTAAATAGTGCGACATGAACACGACAAGGTTAATTTCATTTATTCAGTAGTAGGTCGATGCTCCAGACACTGTGGCTTGGCGAAATAGGACGAAGCGCGTGTACGTATTTCAGGCTTAAATTTGGTTCTTGAAAATTAGAGACCTCGGAGTAAAGACCGTGCAGGTGGTTCGTGGTAATAAAAAAAATATACTTAATTAAGTTTGTTTCTATATGACGGAGAAGGTACGTCTCTCTCGTTATTATCAGCCATATTTTAACTACTGTGGGTTATTGCGCAATAGAAAAACCGTTTACAGTTCAAATCAAAATATAATTTACTAACAAATTAATCACACTAGCGAATTACACACTGTAGGTACACGACACAACTATACGGAACGCGCGACAGTTTCTAAACATGTTCACTGCTTAACCGCCAACCACAACTCTGCTTTAACTCTGGTCAAGCGTTATGTTATAGTCTCTGTCGAGCGCCACCTGGTGGCGCTGGCGTCCCGATGAGTCAAAGTCAAACGATTGATTTAACGTATTTCCGACATATGCAATATTTCGTATTAATGGTTTACTGATACAAGAGTTAGTTTCAAAAGGAGATTCAAACGTTGAAATCCGGGCTAAAATTATTGATCCCACAACTGGTACCTTTGAAATCAAAATGGCTTCGTTTCCGACCTATTGAAGAAGTACTCTTTACAAAGAAGGCTTGTTATAGCTTTAGAACATTCTTAAACTTACACTGGGTACCTAAATGTAGGGGCTCATGACTAAATATTAACAGCTGCATGGATTTATCGAAGGTTAAGCTACGCTGGCCACGATTGGTTCGTGGATGGGTGGCCGTCCATTACATATAGAGACCCCTCCGTGCCTCAGAAAGCCGATGGTCCCGGCTGTCATTCGAAAATCTTTGACAGTCGTTACGGGTAGTCAGAAGTCCAAAAGTCTGACAACCAGTCTTACCAAGGGGTATAGTGTTACTTAGTTATTGGATTGTGGAGGTCATATAGGCAGTCACTCCATGTAAAAAACTGGTATTCACCTGCATCCGCTTAGACTGGAAGCCGGCCACAATATAAATGGGAAAAGGCTAGACCAGATTGACACTGGGTACCTAAACGTTAAATTAAAAGAGGTAGGTATTTGCTGACTTTGAATGTAATTGCAAACAAATATTTACTAACTTTACAAAAAGACCGAACTAAACTTATCCCTAGGTGCACCAAACTGAATGGTATAGTCGACTTGAATAGAACAAATAAAAGCTGCACACCTTGAGTATTCTAGTGGGAACTGTTCACGCTTCCGAATTGGGGTGAACTACCACCAGTATCACCGTAAGATGCTCATCACACATGCTGTCAGCATATGTAACCTCGATCGAGTCTCAAGCTATGCCATAGTATAGCTATCATTATCATCTCTGCGTACCTGGATTACGTATCCTAATCCTCGTGTTCTATGCTTCACTACAAAGCAAATGAAACTAGTAAACAAATCACGACTACACAATCATCAGTACAGGAGAAGTGACCATAGAATTGACAATACGAGTATGACATTTCTCATTTGAAAGAAGACATCAACAGATTTTTATGTTGCCGTGGAAGCTAAATTCTCCAAAAATGTCCTGTCATTAACGATAAGCTCCATAAATTAGTTATTTATTACTTAACAAAAAATATATTGCAAATACAATAAGGCATTGGCTCCAAAGCAAGAATAATTTCGTGCGTTTCAGAGGACACTTCTTATCCAAAATGTCTTAGATTTGATGGAACAGAACTGAGCGTCCTATAATACTCCTCCAAAAAACGAGGTAGCAGAAGTCTCTTGATAGCTTAAACGATTAAACCAATACCACCAAAATCCTGCTAATTAGCATATAATATAATGTAATATGGAAGAAACCGAAGACTTCCTGAGGTAACCACCCTCACTAATAAAACACCCTCACACACACACACACACACACACACACACACACACTCACGCACGCACTCACATACACACTCACATACCTACACCCTAAATCTACCTATTTACAATGGCTTTCATTTACCTTTATTTTTGCATGCATGTTATTGTTACCGGGATAATTAATTATACCTAATTATAAAATGTACTACGTCATGAGACCCCTATATGTATATTGTTTAAACGGGATCAGTCCTGTCTCTCCTAAACACAGGCTACTCAGTAGCCTATATAGGAGTACAGCGCTTCACCCGCTTACCAGACTGTGTATTATTCTCATGTCCCAATGTATCTGTACTATAATCTGGTCCTTGTAAACAATAAATAAATTTTATCTTATCTTTATCTTTTATCTTTATATAAATAAGCATTAATTCCGCCTTTGTAAAGTATTTTTTTTTTACTTGTGCTTAAAGTTATAATAAATAAATGCCGAATTCTGGTGAACATGGTAACTCCACTGCTACCTACCATCGTAGGTTCTTCGTTTAGATATCTAAACATTCAATAAAACAGTAAAAAAACTGTGTCTGTACATTGAATATATTTAAAAAAAATATATTGAGGGGGGTTTAGAAACAGTAAAAGAGCACGAATCCAAAAAAAAAATTCTGTCTGTTTATCTGTTTGTTTGTACACGCTAATCTTCGGAACTACTGGACGGATTTGAATGATTTTTTTTTATTCTATAGGTATTAAGTCTGGGCAACATTTAGGCTATAACTTATCTTGGAAACTTGAACACCTGATGCAGAACCGCAACAGACCAGCTAAAATATAAGAGATATAAAAATGGTGCCATAGCAAAAATTTTCCACGTGAAGAGCATTTTCTGCTGTGAGAATAAATTTGAAGATCTGGTACACCTGTTGTAGAAATCTAAAGCCCAGCGACACTATAACATATATAGGAATGACGTCATAGCAAAAGTTGTTTAGTCTGATGGGCATTTCCAGTTGACTTACAAAAATGAAAGATCTGGAAGTCTCGAATTGTCTCGCGCATCCCGTTGTTTTCCCGTCCCCGGGCTCTTAGAATTCGACATCAGACGTTTCAGATCTTCGATTTTGACGACCCCGTTGTCGCTGGCATAAGCAACAGAATCCGCTTACGAAGTCGCGGTCAGAAGCTAGTTGCAAGTAAATTCGTTTGGATATTCAGATTTAATAAAATAATTGTTTCTTCTCTTTTCTTTGCGCAGCTTAATAAAAAAAGTTGATGCATACAAAGAAAAGCCCTGTAATTGTTTCATTATCATGAGCATACTTTCATTGATAAACGCTTCTGAAATTAGGCGACACCAGATCTGCAATTCATCAGTGAATTTTGCAAAGATTAAAAAGGGGAAATTAAAAACAAACGAAAAAGCGGGAATTATTATGTACCTACAGTAGTGCTGCGCTGCCTAATGGAATGGGTGTACAAACAGGCTCCAGTAACAACGTTTAGCATTATTGTTCTCGCGGCACATAATAGTGAAACAAGTCTTTTGTAAGAGTTGAAGTGAACGAGCACAATGCAGGCGTTGTTGAAGTTTATCGTTCATTAAGAAAACGGTGAGGAGACACGAAGGTTAGTGCTAAACAAAAGCGTTTTAACTATTCGCTGACACTATTATCTACAACTTTCTTGCGAAATAAAGTTATATTTATGTCAGCTTGTAGCGCGACAGCGCTTCATTCCATGCAAATATTTCGAAAAAAAAAAGCGGAATAGTATGGTGGTGACATGGTCACACATCTAAAATATACGTGTTTTCCTATACATTTGTAGCTGGAAATAGCGCTGCAATAAATAGAAAATTTGATGTTGAGAAAACACACGAACTGACTTTCCGAAACAAACTTTGTTCACACAATGTAGTAAGAACATAAACGAGCCAGGAAAAATCTGTTATATCTACTGATGATCTACTGAAACCATTTGGTTTCAAATCAAATCAAATCAAAGTATTTTATTTCCACATAAACCTACATGGGCACTTATGAAACGTCAGAAGCTAGGTGCACGGTTCCAATTGGTTGTCTCCTATGCAGAAGAGCCGGCAAGAAACTCCACGGTTACTCTTTAAAAAATAAGGGGCTTTTACAATGTTTCAAGTTATAGTGTTGATACATATACGTATGGTAGGACAGTGTAGGCCTGTCAACAAGTAACAGGTACTCATCAAAATATAAAAAAGGTATAAATCTACAGTCTACAAGTTAGGCCGACAACGTTGTCATATTCACAAAATATAGAAGAAACTTCATAAAAATAAAAGCCTATTTAAACCAAATGACATGATCGCCATTACAACTGTAACAAATCTGAATTAAAATCCTGTAGACGGGATTTTAATTCAGATTTGATTTTTTTTGTAGAAAAATGCCATAAGTAAAGATTAGAAATAAAAGCTGGAGGTATATAATGTCAAATAATGAGAAGATTATGTCAAAGAAGAAAGTATTTTTTTTTTTTTTATTAATCTTTAATACATCCCTACTCTGCTGTTGTATAAGGTCGAGGGAAATGTTCTTTCGTATTTTATATACAAATTCAAAACTAAGAGCTCGTGTGGCACCCAAATATCGAGCTTTTTTGTATACACAGACATTTTCAAATGGGTTAATATTGTTTTGTGGTCAACCCCTAACGCTTCAGCTATGTCGTAACTACTAATATGACCGAGCTCCTCTTTTTTTTAAATGGCATTTACTTTATCCGTAACAGGGCGACCAGAGTGAGCTGCGTGTTTGACATCAAAATTCCCGGACTGAAAACGCTTGAACCAACTTTTTCCCTTTTTTGTAATAACACTTCAAAACGTATCGAATTTTTTCGTTCGACACACTCATTTTGGCGGACAGAAATACAATGTAAAAATGGCGGGAAATTGCTTTTGTGTTTATTTTTCTTTTTTTAAATGTCATCTATTTAATGATATCTAAAAGAGCCGGAGATACAAACAATACAGCCAAAGAGATTTTACTACAACTTTATACCAACTTTATTTAAAATAAATGCTTTGAGTTTATACCTATAAAATACGAAAAATCTTTTCCCCGACCTATTATGTAATCTTTACTTATGCAAGCAAGCTTCACAATTTCCGTAACTACACATTTTCTAACCAGTTTAATCCTACCTTAATTAGGATGACGAAGGACCACAGGTTAATGTTTTCGGGTTAACGCGAATACATTAAACTATAACCGGTGCGAGGGCAGCAGCGTGCTCCAGCCGTCAACCGTCGTCATAAACCAGAGGGTCACGTAATGTTTGGAGATCTGCGTAGACGACATGAATGTGCTAATAGGTGAGATGTCAAGGAACGACGAACGAAGTGACGCAATTAAATGAAACAGCTTTAGATCCGATTAATTTTAAATATTTTTAAAGTGCCCTATCTGAAACCGCAAATTGTGTTACAAACCCATTTATAATACTTAGAATATCATCCTTCCAAATACCTACACTTTAGAATTAAAAATAATATCTTATTTCTGCTTTTACTTAGATTCCAATTAAGATCAAGTTGTTTATTTCAACTTGAAAGAAAACAAAAAAAATTTTTTTTTATGAAACAAGATATTCTGTAGTAGATTTAAGTAACCTCTTAACTGAACTTGTACTTAGTCTTGTACTAAGTCGTATCGATGTCAAATTTCTTTAATAGATTTTCAACCTTATATTTCGGAAATAAAGTTGAAAATCTATTAACAGAATTTGACATCGATACGATTTAGCGACAGATTTTTGTCGCTATCTAATGTCGAGACTGCAGGGCCAGGATAGCATTACACTCTCCAATGTCGTACTTATTTGTTAGACCAAGTAAGCTAAATCGCAAAGCTTCAGTTCACACACACTCCATCAAAACACGTCGCACATCTTCGACTACTCCACATTCTTCACGTAACGTACCCTTTTTCATCAGAAAACCAAACTTCTTTGATGGAATGTGACCGGAATAAAGTCTTAATGCCATAACTAAATCACTTCTGCTAAGCAGAATTTTATCAATCCAATCACACACTGGAAGCTGTGGTTGGATGGTCTTGTACCAAATTCCCTTTTCTGTTGACTTCTGTACATAACTCCTTGCGGTCGAGGAGATGTATTGCTCCTATCTATACGCAGACGTGAAGTATATAGAGAATAAAGTGTCATTTGGAATGGAAATCATCTTTGGTTTTGGGAATACATTTTGATTAACATAATGCGCAACGTGCGACGCGCGTGGCGCTTGGTAGTTCCTACCTACCCCCATGGGAAAAGGCGTGAGTTTATGTATGTCTGTATAAAACATAAATGCAAAACCATTACAACAGCATAATGATAGATAAATACCAATTCGCGATTGTAACTATCTAAATAGTTCGGGCAACGCGTTAAATTAATGATACAACTTATCACATTCTATTCACAACTAGTGATAACAGATTTCAGATGATAATACTGTTTGAAGTTATTTATCCGGCACCCTAATTACGTAACACACTATCTATCACAATCTGAATCATTTTGAAGCCTATTGCTAATCCATTATTGCATATGGTCGAAACATTTGTCTGCTCAACAACGTAAATAACGAAATGAATGTTGTTGAACTGTCAAAATGAAACCCTTTCCTACTGTTAGTGTGGTACGTAACTACCCCGCTGTTGTGGTTGAACAAAGTCATGGTTAATACTAACTGTTTCACTGCTGTACGGTCCAGTACAAAGTAAGAGGAACTCTGAATACTACCATCCCAAGGGGGCTGTGTTCATTCGTACAATGTGTCGTTTTCTGAAATTAACTACTGTTGTGTTGATGTTTTGCTTGTGGTTAACAATAGGTATTACATACGAGTATTTAAAGAGATTTTATTTTTTACTTAGTGAAATCATGTTAAACCATACCTGTTGTATCGAAATAAAAAAAGGAATTCACCACATAAGTACTTATAAATTGTTAAAAAAATACACCGAGATTAGAAATTATATAAAAAGGTAAAAATAAAAACAAATCAATTAAAATAAATTAATCATAATCAAAAAGAATTGCAGAGAGGGTTGTCAGTATTTTTTACAAAAAAGAATTACACGGGAAAAACTTAGACGCACAAGCTCGTTAGTACCGATAAGTCTTATTTGCGCTATACGTCCTAAAGAGTTTGATTGCAATCGGTATTTTAAGGACGCACACGTTAAATATAAGGTTTCTAGGAAATATATTATTTGATAGACGGCGCTAAGTTAAACCGTGATTATGGTGCGGTTAAGAGGTAAAGAATAATAAGAGAGTTTAGAATAATAATAATAGCCTCCCAACTTTCAACGCGTTTTTGACGCGATACGCCTCATCTGCCACGGGTACGCGCGTGATACGCGCGGCGTATCGGTGCCTCCGCTTATAACGACGATGTTCTCTGTGAGAAAATTTAAAAAAACACGTGTGGCACTCGGGGACTGCCGCGGTAAAGCTATTGCATAGCATTTTTAATCAACTTATGCAATTATAATTATTTATTTATTTTTTATTCATGCAGTATTTTTTTTTCTTTGATTTTAATTCAGGTACAGTCGTACCATATACATACACGTTAAGCGAACGCTCGGCCGAGCTACATGGTAGGCGGAGTGGGGGGTGTTAGGTTTTATTTTTGTTACGGAATTTCTTGATTCGGTCGCCGCGCTCAAAGCTATGCAATAGCTTAAAAACCCCCGACACAAAAAAGAGCTGATGACCTTGAAACGGCTGAATCAATTTTGATAATACATGTCTAAGAACCACCGCTAGAAAACCTGCTTTCAAATTTAAACAAACTGATTCCAAATCGGTTCACCAGTTTAAGAGCTACAGTCCCACAGACAGACACACACATACATAGCGGTCAAACTTATAACACCCCTCTTTTTGCGTCGGGGGTTAAAAATATAAATATCTGGAATATCCTCTGATAGTTGTGTGTCATCGAGACAAGAATACCAGTTTTAGTAGTGTAGTAGCCGTCGCAGGCTAAAATGTTACTTATTATGACTCACAGGCTAGACAATAATTAGCCCGGGGGTAGAGACTAAAATCTGGCTTGATAAACACGGTCAATACTTAAGACAATTAATAATAGTGCATAAAGTCCGTCTTAAAAGCAGAATTTTTAAAAATAATGAAGATGAGAAAATTTACATACCGTTTTGTTGAAGGTATGATTCCTATTGCTATAAGACACTCGATGCAAAGCATTCACTGAACGGTCCTATGACAAAGAAAGAAAATATAATATCGAGATAAACAGACAGAGGTTTCGATAATTTGAACGAATAAGAAAGAATACATATCCAGGTTACAACGGAATGACTAATAACTTAATGAAGTTATTAGTCATTCCGTTGATTCCGTTCATTTAACGGCAATCAGTCCATTTACCCAATGGGGTAAATGGATTGATTGCCGTTAAATCGACTTCATTATTGTATTTCACTAGCGGAAGTTTGACTTACTTTGGCCTAAACAAAAAATCAACTAATCGTTTGGTTTTACGAATTTTTTTGCAGTGACATCCATTGTAAGAAAATTTTACTTGACAAATTTCAAAAAAATCCAGCACTAGATTAATTGCCGGTCAAGTAAAGCTTAAAACTGCACCCTAATTACGTAACACACTATCTATCACAATCTGAATCATTTTGAAGCCTATTGCTAATCCATTGCTTCATATGTTCGAAAAAATTGTCTGCTCAACAACGTAAATAACGCAACGAATGTTGTTGAACTGTCAAAATGAAACCCATTCCTACTGTAAGTGTGTTACGTAATTATCCCGCAGGTTGAATATGTTTGAAACGAAGGAGGTAGGTATATTACAAAAAAAAATATGCAGGTATATAATACTGCGCTAAGTAGGTATATAAAGTAAGCCATGTGTGGTTCGAGGCCCATTTCATGGAATTACGTTTGAATTTATAGCAGATTACCGGATCATCCTGCGTGTGTAAGTACTTAATTGTTTCGGTAGACAGTGAACTACGAAATGATAATTTCGATAACATGTTGTTTTTTTTTTTTGGAATGTGGAGAATAGGGCCTAGAAGGGTATTTTAGCGCGTGGCCAAAATTGGAACTTACGCCGCCATATGTTTATTGAATACATTATAAGTAATTAATTCATAAAACAAATGCACAAATGTATACCCATAGCGACCCCCTGTAGACGTCATTCGAGCTCCAAAATATCCTTGTAGCAACTTTGTTTATGTTTACCGTCTATGAGGAAATTTTTCCAGAACGTATTTAGTTGGGTTCAATAATGTTTGACAAAAAACGAATGACAAATGATAATTTTAAAAATAACATTATACAAATTAATCATTGGAAAAACATCTCATTTCGCAAACATATTACTTTACAAATATTTCAAATGTTAAAATAGCATTCCAAAAATATTCATTTGACCAAATGATTCGTTTGTCTTTGCGATTTTACAAAATGACGGTAGATATTTTTTTTCTAAAAAGCAGGCATCTGAAGCCTGCGATAAAATTTTTGTTATCAATTCGGATGTTAATATATTTATTTTTGTTTGAAAGGGTATACTATCGACGTAGTCCTATTGTCACCAAGTCAGAATCTGATAAAGGGATCCCATGGAAATCGAAGAAAATCATCAAATTTTATAGGCACACCTGTAGCGATTTGGGCATTTTTTATAGTATAGTAAAGAATTGCATTTGTTCTCAGAAAGCACCATTCGGTTAAGTAGAACTGATGATGAAGCCCAGAGGTGGCCACCGGAACTACTCAATAATAAGTATTTTACGGGTTGCGATTCGATTATTTTAATATGGTTGGAAAGCAATTTATGCTCGGCACAATGCATACTGTGAAATGGAGCTGATGGTGGCTTCACCATCAGCTCCAGTTCTTTTGGTTCGTACCAGAAGAACTCCTCAACAATTAACGTCCCTGCATCGGGAAAAGGAATATTTTGTAAAAGGTGATGAGCAGTTGACATTAGGTTATTGTAACTTAGATAAATTAATAATTGACTCACTAAAAAGTGAAAAATAACTTTAATTTCGGAAGTCGGTGTCTTTGTATCTGTATTTTAGTTTTTTGCCACCGACTTCCGAAATTAAAGATATTTGTCACTTTATAGTGTTTTTTTTTTTAAGTCGGTTGTTTTTTCCTTGTAATTTTTATTTTAAATTAAATGGGCGCCTCCTTTTAAACCCTCAGGCAAGCAGTTAAGCGTTACGTAACTAAACATACTCGATGTACGTAGATAATCTTCTCCCGGGGGCTTGCTCAAACTACCAACGTGTTCTAATTACAGTTAGCAATAACAGATACTCCAAATAATGTGTATATTATATAACAATAGATCTGTCAGCTGTTTGAATCAAGCTGCCGCTGTGGTATGATTAGTTTACGTAGGTACACTAGTTAATTTCTGGATAGTTATCTAATGCTTGCGTCTGTCGGTATACAATAATTAAGCCAAGTAATCATCTCACATCGAGCAGTTTTCAGTTATTGTGGATGTGTTTTTTATAATATTTTTATGATGAATTTAGGACAAGCTTTTTCATATTTTTATCGCAGTCCTTTAGGCATAGAATGAATTCGTATGGTATTCAAAAACTCCGTTTCGTTGACTGATTACAGTCGTTACAGTCGTGTACTTGTAGCGGTATCTATATCGCCACATGCAAGCTACACGTCACACTGACGTCACGCAATATCCTGCATCGCGCAAGCAGAGTTTACCGCGCAACTACCATATATACAACAACCCGACATCAAACGTCGGGCAGTTGCCCACCAGACACGACACCAGTCTGGTCGGAGGATCCTCCCTTTTCTATGGAGGTTTGAGTGAACTTTACACCCTGTTCCTCATACCTCTATATACTAATTAGCAAGCGATGAAGCGAACCATCCGTTCTCTTATGTTTTCGAATAAGAGAACGGAATGATTGCAAACTACGTATTCGTGGTTTTGTTCAGAGTCTAAACTCTTCGGAAGCTTACAAATGCAAATTTTCGCAATTCTGCTCGCATTTGCTATCGTATCCAATAAACCAAATTAATGTATTGCTGACTGGCCAGAATCGACAACCCAAATTCGAACGTGAATACACAGATTAATTCCATAATGGATGCCTAAACAAATAGAGATTCTATGAGAGATTCTAGAGGTTCGAATCAAAGAGATTACATTGATTTTGAAAATTCGTTGACTCAATGTGTTTTGTACGGAATAGAAAGATAATGTACTTAGTATTGTAGATTGGGCTGAAATTACTACCGCATCTTTTGGCTAAATAAATTAGCGATAGAAATAAGAGGTTATTGTTAATAGTATGGTAAGTAGGTAGGTACTCAATTAATATCGAAATGATATCCAAGTTAACGTTATTTGCAATTTGGTGGTTTATAAATATTTAATTAAGAAGTCTTATACAAAGCTAACGTCAACAAAAAAGGCTCAAATATCTAATATTTATGCAATTCGAAATCCTGCGAACGAATCACAGCTGAATAAAACAGCGTTACCTTTGTGTGTGTGTGTGCACCACGGAGTTGTAAACTAGTAGAGTGCTATTATGTACGATTCTACTTAGAACTAACGCCACTGAATAGAAATTATGCTTTCTGACCGGTAACTATGATGGCAACAAACTTACGCAGCATTGTTTTTAGTCCGGCCACACATTAGCATTTCATTTGTTTTTAACGCCGTGGCTGTCCCCACACTCTGACATATTTGCATGCAAACGGGTATGTATTCACAAATTCTCAGATCCCCTCGTGTTCACGCGAAATGGTGATTCCAATTATGAGAGCTTAATCAGACTAATGCTCATCATTTCATCTAAATTGAAATTGGATTTTCAATGTTTATACAAGTTAAGTCAAATTAGATGGTTTCCCTCACGATTTCGCTTGAATTAACCGAGAGCTTGCAAAAGAGATCGGTTTCGATGGCTGACTTAGGCAGAGACTTTTTCAATAAACCAAAAAAATGCAGTTTAATTTTTCTGCAAAATTGAGATCATCGTTCCTTTGACCACGTTGCCTGTTAGCTATAGTTTCGAATTTAGCCACGATTTTGCGATGGCACATCAGGGCTAAATTCAAAATTAGTTTCGAATTTTGTCCTGATGTATCATCGTAAAATTATGTTCAGTTACGTAACTGACGTATATTCGCCTTCCTGCCATGCAGCTGATATTTTTTTTTGGGATGAAGTTAACTCCAAATATCCATTATGGTTTCGGCGCGGTATGTAATTACTTTTTTATACGTTTGTTTACAACTTATGTAGACATGCTGCAACTTTGGATACCCCTTTTCGTGCGACAACTGACGCTCATTCCGATGATTATTGACCAACAAACGATTATCAATGTTTTTTCTGTATAAAATTCATCGCAAAAATCAAGCAGTACCATCCGTACTATTAACAAACTTGGATCACTGGTAACTACCAAACTTGTCTCATTACTGGGAGACAATCATAAAACAAACACATAATGGAAAGACATTCTCCTAAACTTTCACTAACCTTTTTCTTTCTTTCACTTTTTCTTTTTAACTTTTTTTTCTTTATCATAGGTACCTACATTAGGTAGTAATATCTAATTATAAGTAGCGAAAGTAAAATGTATCCAGAACTCTAAACAAAAACTCTATAGCATATTTTTTTCTTTCAGTAACTTGAAAGAAAAAAAAATGCTATAGAGTTTATGGATTTTTTCTTCACAGTAACTTTGTCATTGTTTTTATCATCCTTATCCTGAAAAAATCTTCTGGATTTCAAACATAAAGAGTAAATCTGGAAAGCTAGTTTGCATTGTGAAAATGAATTAAACGTAACCTGGCTATCACTTATAATAACCTACCCACAAACATGTCTCTGATCAATTATTCATTTATCTCTGTTCTCAAATCAAACTAATTATTATGGAGAAAACAAAATCTGTATTATTGGAACGATCTCTCTACCCTTTATATAGTTCTACAGTATCATCTGTATTATTACATCACTAGCTCTTTGATCACTAGTAACAACTGTAATTACACTCCAGTCCAAGTTCCAGTGCAAATAGTTGCAAATATTAACTTCATGGTTATGATGTTATCATAGTCGGGGGGTAAATGAAGACATTATGACGACACTTCATGTTGTTGATATTGGCAGTGATAAGTCTGTAATTTGTAACATCTTGTGTAAGTACGTCAGTAAGGCAGTTTATCCACCGCCACCGTCAATGGGACGCCAATGAGAACGAGTTGATGACGCCGATATAGCGATACATACATTTACTATGGCCGCGTGTCCAACGCACATCCGTCACACGAGCGCTGGGATCCCGACCGCCGAATTTTCAGGGTAGTTCGGCGCACCCGCTAAAACTCGGCCCAAGATTGTAACGGGCCGATATGCCGGCTATAAAAAACACGTTTGATCTTGTCCACACACTGCCGCCGCACAAACGCCATTCGACCGGCTTTTGTTTTGTCTATTATAACATACTGAACCAGTTAGTTCGATCGCGGTAGACAAATGGTCACCGTCGCCGGGACGTCACGTTCGGTCCGAATAATCTCGTTTCTCATTGACGTCCCGTTGACGGTGGCGGTGGACAAACGGTGTAAAGACGGCAAAGTCGAACTACACTTAGCACTGATTAGTATTCCAATAACATCCTGTAAAACAAACTGTTTGCAACAAAAAACCGCCATTTAATTAATATTTTCGTTTAATTAGGCAAACAAGGACAGGGTTGCCTAAAAGAGAAATTCGGTGAAAATAATTCCGTTACTTTTCATAAAATGTGGGAAAAAGATAACATCATTAAAATAAGGCTTTCATTGTAAGAGGGCAGGCTTCTGTTGAGGCTAGGCCGCATTTTTTTGGTAGCAAAATTCGAGGAGACTTGTGAAAAAATCAGCCATGAGGAGAAAAAACACACAAATACTCGTATTAAACGCAATAAATAAATGAATATAGTTTCCAATTACAAAAACACCTAAAGTGGTCGTGGACTTCCCGATGTTTCTCTGAGATTGAAATAAACATAGGAAACTGATGCGTGACAACTATTATTATAACATACAAAATTAAATATAA
Organism: Dryobotodes eremita; assembly: GCA_917490735.1. Classification (NCBI taxonomy): domain Eukaryota; kingdom Metazoa; phylum Arthropoda; class Insecta; order Lepidoptera; family Noctuidae; genus Dryobotodes; species Dryobotodes eremita. The sequence goes on along the minus strand of OU823257.1, from coordinate 7,128,036 downwards.
ATTACACGTGGACGATAAATTACATTAAGGCGCTGCCCAAACGTAGAACACCGTGAAACGCTCATTTTTTTGTCGCGTAGCTAGGCGTATTGGTACATATAACAAGCCAGAAAAAAATGGTGTATTGTGAAATGTTCAAAGAAAAGACATTCAAAAATATTTCATAAAAAAGAATTGTTTCAAGGTAAAAAATCGTAAAAAACAGCTCAAAAATATTTTTCGTCGCATAATTCTCAAAACTTTGATGAAAATACAGAGATAATATACAAATGATAATACAAAGAATTCAAGCAACTAAAGAAATAACTAAATATTATTCTATTATTATTATTTATTATATTTTTTCTATTATTTTATTATTATTATTTTATTTCCGTGCATTGATTTTTTATTAAAGTTAAAACTGCTAAATTACTTTTATTTTGGTGATCATTCGATCAAATCATCAAATCAAATCATTTATTTCTTTGCAAACATGGGTATAGTAAGTACATAGGTGTTTTTATAATGAAGTTCTCCATATTTTACCGTCACGTGGGCATGCAAAGGTTTATATTTCAACATAAAAAAAAAAAAAAACTAAAATATGTGGCAGATAACCGGAATTACAAAAATAATATATACAATAAAGATGTCAGTTTGGTCACAGGATTAACAAAAATAAAATAAAACTATATAATGTCAAACGGAAACAAAAAATAATTGAACCAGGATAACAATAATTATGTCAATCAGAATAACAATCTGTCAATCAGTTGTGAATCATCATTAAGAAAATCGTCAATCGTTTAATAGGTTTTCATAATTAAATATTCGTTTAGCGCCCTTTTAAATTTTAATGTAGTCATATTTTTTATAATATTAGGTACTCTATTATATATGAGTGGAGCAATACCAAAAAACTTTTTTTCATTAGCGCGGTTTTACATTTTATTTGACATAATTGATTAATGATTTTTTCTGACCTCTGATATTTTTTTAAATAGATGTGGATTACATTTCACAAACAAAGCCGTTTCTATTTTATACAAACAAGGAAAAGTTAAAAATTTTAACGATTTAAAATAGGGAACACAGCTATCAATTGTCTTAAGACCGCACATTGACCTGATGCATCGCTTCTGCAGTCGAAATACCAGCTCCTTATTAGTAGACTGCCCCCAGCAAACAATGCCATACCGCAAAACTGAGGCAACCAGCCCATGGTACGCTGTTAAAAGAGCCTGACTGTTAACTTTCTTTGAGAGTTGAAAAAGAGCATATGCGGATTTGCTAAGTTTCTTACATAGTTCTTCAACATGAGGTTTCCATGTAAGTTTGCTATCAATTATAATGCCTAAGAACTTAGCCTCATTAGCTTCTTGAATATCACATCCCTTGTAGGAAATTCGAACGTTTGGGTTTTCACGGCGTTGATAAAAATGCATGACTTTTGTTTTGCTCAGGTTTATAACCAAATTATTATTATCTAACCAATTTATCATGTCACATAAGCAAGTATTAATCTCATTCTTATAATTATTTAAGTTAGTACATTTTATTATAGCTGTACTGTCATCTGCAAAAAGAACCATTTTGTTGGTTGTTGCTTTCGGGAGATCATTTATATATATCAAAAACAGTGGCGGACCCAATACACTACCTTGTGCGACGCCATATTTTACATGTCTAGGTTTGATACATATATGGTTTCTAATTTAGTTTTAGGACATATTCTAGAAATTTCCGTGCATTGAACTCTATTACTCAGGTATGATTTTATTAACTTTAAGATGTTCCCTCTTATACCATAACTATTTAATTTGGGCAACAGAATCTTATGGTCTACATAGTCAAAAGCCTTGGTCATGTCAGTGTAAATTGCACAGACTGGATTTCTTTTATCCACAGACGAGATGATGTTAGCTAGCAAGTCAAATAGTGCCATATTAATCGTGGTGTTCTTACGGAAACCCTTTTGTTCTGTCCAAAATAATTTATACTTTTCGAAATAGGCATATAAAGAGTTATAGATTACTTTCTCGAAAATTTTAGAAATAATTGGAATTTTTGCAATAGGTCTATAATTACTAAAATCTGTTTTATCATCTTTTTTATAGAGGGGTTTTATAATTACTTTTTTGAGCTTGTCCGGAAAAATGCCATCAACTATGCACAAGTTAATTATATGAACTAATGGAGGTGCTACTAGTTCTTTGGTAAACTTCAATACTTTTGTGGAAACTCCGTCGTATCCAACAGTATTTGTGTTTTTAAGACTGCAAATTATTTGTATTATATCGTCAATTGTTACAGGTTCCATGAATAGTGAATTTAAAGTTTGATTTTTTATATTTGAATTATTAAATGTGATGTCAGCTTTAAAAAAAATCTCAATTGTGTCAATAAAGTAATCGTTAAATTCGTTTGCAATGTCTACGGGGTCTGTAAATGTCAAATTATCTCTTTTCACGCTTATTAGAGGCTCTAATGGCAGACAAAATTTGGATTTGCTAAGAATCGGGTCTTGTAAATCTGATATAACTATATTTAAACCATTGTTATTTAAGGTTCCATAGCGTTTGCTGTAAGGATCACAGTCATAAGATAGATTCAGATTTGAGTCAAGTAAATATGTATAGTTACGTGTGTTTATATCCAAGTAAATTAGGTTATTGAATGTTTCTACGCGGCTGTTATACATTATGTTAGCATCTATCATATATTTAAACGTTGGTAAGTAAATTATAAAATTAGTATGACTCAATTCTATTAACTTTTCTCTAACAAACATGACTAATTCAAAGTAGTTGTGTGTTTTCTGAGAGTCTTCTTCTATAATGTAAATAACGCAATAGTCTGAGTGCGTAAAGTTTTGCACTTTTCCTTCAATTTTGTGAAGAATTTGCCGCAATCCGCACGTGGGTTTTCTATAATGACAGATTTCGTAGTAACATAAATTTGTTCTTTCAATTGTTCAGGCAATTGTATATAACCTGTTAGATGTTTCGCTGCTTATCAGACATATTTTGTGTTTTAAGGAAGGTTGTTCTACAGTTGTTGCGGCTCGTATGTTTTAGTTGAATTAGATGACCTTACGTTGCTGCTAGTGCTTTTAGTTATATTTGTGTTCATAGGTGACGAGTGGTCTTTTTCAATGGTCTGAATAGCCTGTGTTTGTTTCGTCGTCATATTTTTTTAGGCGTCATTGATGTTGTCTTCGCTTTAATTTTTCCTGGGTGTTAACAATTTTTTTATACATGTAATTTCTTTTATTATATTCTCCATTTAATTTCTTTAAATTACTGTTTTCCAGTGATAATAATTCGATTTCTTTATGTGCACTAGTTAGCTGGGATGTTAGTCTGGCGATCTTATCTTTTAATATTTTTAATTGAGGAACGTCTTCGTCTTCGGATATGTCAGGTAAACTACTTGTCGTACAGTTTAATGTTTGAGATATAATGTCGTTTCAACATCAAACGCATCGCTGTTTTGAACCGTATATTGTTTTGAATAATAATTATAAGTTAAATATGTTATGTAAGAAACAGTTAATGTATTAGTAGTAATAATGAATGTTTTGATATTGATATCTAGTAGGCATGCAAAATAATGTTAACTTTTAAGTTAGAACCTAGTTATAAGTTAAATGTAATAATACTTGCTGCGCCCCAACGGGGTCATGTATTCTTAAGTTTTAGCCTAGCCTGTAACTGAGTGTACATTATGCAAAATAAATAAATAAATAAAAGTATTTGTTGCCGCGATGCGCTATTGTCAATTACCAAAAAATTTGCTTTTTCTTAAATACAATTTGGCAGAGAATTGTTCCCGTAGATTTAATTTTGAAATAATTATGTATGTCCGTCGACAGCATCCATGAATATAATTTAGTTGTTACAGATCTATATTATTATTTAGTCTTGTGATATCAATGATGATGTTCTAACGGTATAATTTATATGAAATAGTACCAAGGTTTCCGGGGCATTGTTTTGTAAGACAGCAATTATTAAATTACCATAAAGTATGCACTCCAAGACTATATTATACTTCTTAGAGCTGATTTTACCAAAGTTAGATATCTTTTATTCGTGAAATAAAATTGACGTCTGGCAGTTCGGTATCGATAACCTGTTAAAAATTCAAAATTTCTTCTCAGGATAAGCCTTATTCTAGGTATAAAAGTTTGGTGAAATTCGCCCTTATACTCGTTTCTTAAACTAAAACCTTGAAATGACAAAAATCTAGCGCAGTAAGCAAGTGCCAAGTAAATATTATAATTAGAGTGCTAGAGCGTGTCAGGGTTTCAGTCAAAAAGCTCGAGTAAGACTAAGACCTAGTTTTTCAACACTAAGGAAAACAATTGGGTACCTACGCATGTTAAATCTTTTCACATCAGATTCTCAATTGCTGGCATCATGGCAAGCGAAAGAATTGAGTTTTTGCTCCAATAAAATCACGAAAAAATACAAATCGACAACGTTGTAGAACTTAACTTTTTTTTTCTATATATATGGAATAGGTACTGGGCTTTTGGCTACTATATAAGTGTGTGTATTTTATGATTATTTTGTAATATGAGTGATATTTGTGCAGAATAAACTATTATTTTTTCTTTCTTTTGAAATCTAATTTAAGATTCATAAAATATGAAAGATTTTCCAACTACTTGTGAAATCTTTCAGACTAACAGATTAATTAGGTACATGTGCTACACACAAAGTAAATTAAAGTGTGGAATCGTAGTCCTTACGGGTATATTTTTAAGATTGAATGTTGGTGTTAAAAGCAGCTGGCTTAGTTAAAGGATTTAGTTGGTAGCGCCTCAGGCGCGTTCTAATTGAGTGCTAAGTCTCAACTGTCCAACTGCGACACGATGTCGATACTTCCACAAAGTTGGACACTTTAATAGTGCAGTAAAGGAACGGTTTTCTATATAAGGTACCTACACAGTTTAAAATAAATAAAATCTGTGATTTTTGGGCTAGTTGGCACACAGGAATAAAATACAAAATAAAATGTCAAAAACTGAAAGAAGCCAGAAAAAAGAAATTGGGTTCAGAGGATTTTAATTTAGTAGAATTTACTTTAGTACATACCTGATAAAATAACGCGAGTATTTTAATAGAAGAGAAACTAATAAATACCTCTTCCTCAGTAGCTTGCCCGAGGATACGCGGTGGCTTGCCAAAAGTTATTTCCTTAATCGAAAACGAGGATCTTCTTCGCTTTGATTTATTTTTCCCACTCCAACTGTGAGTAAAATTGAATTTGCATATCTTTGGGGAGTGGGAGCGTTAAATTTGACGTTTTCAACTGATAAAGCGCAAATATGATTATATTTCGTTTTAAATTGAATATTTTGAAGTCAGGATTTCATTCAGGTTTGGGAGCTAAATTAGGAAATAAAATGTACGTATTCCATAATCCATAGCTTGTAATGTTCCTACTGCTAGGACGCTGGCCTCCTCTGTGTGAGATGGATTAGGGCCGTAATCCACAACGTGGGCCCAGTGCAGGTTTGTGGATGACACGTCTTCGATTTTTTGGTTCTAAGCCATGCCGGTTTCCTCACGATGTTTTCCTTCACCGTTATCGAGAGCAGTGGTTACGAAATAATTTACACAAAATAGAGTGCCTATCTGGGTTCAAACCTACGACCTACGACTTGACACGAGTCGCGACCGTACCCACTGGGCGACCACTGCTCCACGTATCAGCAGCTCATATTATTTATCTTGGACAGGTCCAATCAATCTGTGTGGTTTTCCGTCAAAAGACCATTTCAGACACAAATCGACATGGTCTTCACATGATCTGACCAAGATTATGTCTGGACTTTAAAAGATACTGTGACCTCAGAGTTTGTTTCGGCTTTTCTTCTCAGAGTATTTAGATAGGAAACGTCGACCTCATCTAGTTTTTAAAATATGATTGACGTGTAAAAGTGTTTGTTCAAAACTACTTACAGAAATAAAATCATTTATCATTTCATTTGAGTAGCATCTCTCGGTAATCCATTTATATCTCTCGGTAATCCATTTATTTATCACTTCCAAGTTTTCGCTTGTGTACATCAAAGATAACTTACCCGCACTCAAATATTATCTAAAGTGGCCACGTATCGCTCAGAGTGAACAGGAATGCCTTTAAGAATATAAAACGACCGACTCACTCCTTCCAATTGAGCGCCATTGTTAAATTTAAAGGGCTCGTAAACTGTAACGTGACAAGATTTTACAGCAACTGACTCTTCATTTCTCCGTTTTACTTATTTACCTACTGACACTATGAAATTTATTTTCTCATTCATTTGAAAGATTAAATATCAAAATCAAAATCCCTTGTATAGTTTACAAGCTGTCGCCTGCGATTTCATCTGCAATCCAGGATCAAAATGAGCCTGTATCCTTCTCCAGGTCATGGTGTACCCATGTGCAAAATTTTATCCAAATCCGATCAACAGTTTTAGAGTGAAAGTGTAACAAACAGACTTACTTTCACATTTATAATATTAGTTAGGATAGAGCAGAGATTCTGTTTGACAGCTGGAAAAGGCTTTTGAGGATATACCTTTGGATGGCTTACATTCACTAACAAGTCTCTCAGAAACTGGGCTTCGTGGCAATGTCCTCCCTCACCATCAACAAACTTTACTTGACCCAGTTAACAGGCATTCAAATATCGTTTAACGCGAAAAACTGGCATCACAGGACACCGCTAAATTACTTTTATGAAAGGAATCGAGGTGGGACTACACCTTTTCAAATTCACCACGATGTTGAAAGTAGTAAATTTCATTTGAGATAGATTTATTTTGAGGATATTCGGCTTCATTACTACTTCGGGGTAATTGCGTAACACACTAACAGTAGGAATGGCTTTCATTTTGACAGTTTAACAACATTCATTCCGTTTTTTCCGTTGCTAAGCAGAAAAATTTTACGAACATATGAAGCCATGGATTAGCAATATCCTTCAAAATGATACAGATTGTAATTGATAGTGTGTTACGCAATTAGGGTGCTGTTTTAGAGTTAAAAATCAAATATCTGTGTTAAAAGTCATAGCTTTCGAAATGATGTAGGTGAGATATCACTAATAAAAAGCGTCACTCTTCTGATGCGGGTCGCGGCCTTCACTTTGCGGTAAATGCGGTTGCAGACCAGCAGTCGCGTAATTTTATAATGTGCGTGTGTGTATGTCTTATATTTCTAACAGATATTTAAGTGAAAGAAAAGGTTCCCTATCCATTTGCATAACATTTTAAGACCTAATATAACTTAGCATAATTAAGCATAATATTCTAAAGCATAAATTTTTTAAGCATAATATCCTAAAGCATACAGCATGCAAGCAAGCATACAGCATGCAAGCAAGCATGCAAGCAAGCATGCAAGAAAGCATGCAGCAAACAAGCAAGCATGCAGCATGCAAGCAAGCATGCAGCATGCAGCAGGCAGGGTTTCTGTCACGGCTCCGGCGCTGCGGGCTTCCGGCGGCCCCACGCGATTTTAAATTACACTCTAGGGGTAGGACAAACAAGACTACGTGGAGTCGGTTTTGCAGCAATTCGGTTCTGTCACTAAAATAGTCACTAGGCCTACTAACGTTATGCTAATAGTCATTAGGCCTACTAACGTAATGCGAATCAAATTTATGCCAAAACAAATTAGTCTTTAAGATGATTATGCCAACATAAAATGTATGCCTAAAAAATTATGCCGAAGTATTATTATGCCAAAACAAATTGTGCCAAAATCGTTATGCCGAAGTATATTAGGACAAAGAACATTATGCGAAAAGAAGGGATCCCGAAAGAAAAGTCTGTGTTTTAATTATTCCACGTTGTATTTACTTATTATTTGTATTAATTTATTAAAAATCAATACAAAAACCTATAAAATATGCTAACAACGAGCACAACAGAGAAAATAATGATTGTAATTGCACATAATTATTTATTTTTCTTTAATTTTACCGAAGCGCGCCCGTCACTACAACGTTGAGAAAATCCTTAGAGAAACAACGTTGTTGTTACACAATAAAGCCTAAGGCCTGAATTTCTCCTACGCTGATGTCGGTCGCGTACGGTCGGTCGCGTACAGTCGTAGCAACGTACGCGCCGCTGACATCAGCGTCCCAGTGCGGTGCTATATCGAAAACAATGTATATTCGTACGCGCGACCGACATCAGCGCAGGAGGAAATCAGACCTAAATAAAGGAAAAATTTATATTTTCTCAATTTTTCATACCTACTTTGTTATGAAAAAATAATTTAATTAAAACAACATTTTCGAAATATACAAAAATATAATTAATGGTCATATGCTAGAGAAAGCCTATGCCCAGCAGTGGACGTTATTCGGCTGAAATGATGACAATGATGATTATTATCTTTTTGACAAAATAATTAACAATGGTTAGATCTATAAAGTGAAACGAGTGATAAACAAGAGTTTAATGTAACATTACTCTTTTTTCTTTTAACTAACCATAACATGCTCGTTGTTTTTATTGTTGGAAATACATTACAAAATTATGTATACTAAAGTACATCGGCACCATTACTATTAAATTGTATGTACATTATTATCTCTAAGGTTGTCATATCACATCCCTGTATCCATGTTATTAATTTACTTACAACAGTTACAACTATAAACACTACTAAGTGGGCGCTTCTTCTATGCGCTGTGAACAGTGATCGGCGGCTCCACTCGGCGTCCTGTTGAGAAGGAAGTCCAGGTCATGTGATATCTTGTGCAGCACTTTGTCAGTGTGTATGTGTGTGGAGTGAGTAGATGTTGTATCGTGTGAGTGTGTGTTGACTAATTGTGTGTGTGAGTGGTTGTGCTCGTCGCTGTACTCGCGGTGGATGGACGGCAGCGAGCTGCTGCTCGACAACTGCGGCACGCGCTTCTTGAGACAGCTCTTGATCGGACGAACCGACACGTCGGGCGTCGACTGACTACAGATCGTACAGTTCTCCTGGGGATAAGATTATGATTATATTCGCTTTCGAGTTGACATTTTTATTGAGTTTACATCTATTTGAACTTGTAATACCTTGGGCGTGTCGGTGCTGTCCCTGTAAGTACGCGTGTCTGTGTCGTGTGGCGGCGCATGCGTCGCGGGCAGCACACGCAGCTCTACACACACACGAGACACGTGCGACTGTGTATGCGCGTGCACACAATCACCGTCTGCGGGAGTCACAGTGTAACTATGTATGCTTGTCAAGTGTAACGTAGGGGGTATACAGGTTAACGTTTTTCAGTTAGGTATGTTACAAGTAACCGAAAAGCGTTGGGAAGTTAAATAACAAGTCACCAGAAGTGGTCTCAAAAATTAACCAAGTTGTAAAACTTTCTCAAACTACAAACAATCCTGACCGTAAAGAAGTATACAAAGAGCGCTACCTGTGGTTATGAGGTCGCACAGTGCGCGCGTGTGTGTGTGCGGTGACTGCAGCTTGTGCTTGTACTCCACGCACCGCACTATGTCCGCCACACACGCACTGCTCGACTGACGCCTGCAGCAACAAGGGAACTAGTCAGGTCTGATGTAAAAGTTACTTCGTGATCGATCTGAGTGGTAGTGAATTTGTACCTCAGCCCTCACCTGTACATCGTGTTCGGGCTCTCTAACGTCGGCGCTTGCCAGTAGGTGTTAGCGGGCGACACATGAGACGAGGAGCATTCCACCTCGCGAGCTTGCTTTATGTACACTACAACAATATGATGACAACAGCTTAGTAATAAGTACACACTTCTAACCATTCACGAGAAGTAAGCGGAAAAAGAAGATAACTTTAATTAGAGGTATAAGCAACAGGGTTGTTTGTTCTATAACTTGACGATCAAAATAAGAAATTTACAAAATATACAAAGTTATTGCCGGCAGTAAATTAAATGAAGTCGTGCATTCGACTGATACAAACAACCTCAACCAATCAAAGATGAAAAAGAGTTGACTACAATGCAAGTTCTGGAATAGCATAAGTTAAGAGCAGAAGATGTGTTTTTTTCTGGTGATAGACCATTCCATTGTAGTACTCTTATTAGGTTCTGGTTTTTACAAGAAGCTTCATCAACTAGGTACCCCAGAAAAAAAACGCAAGTTGAAATCCGGCATAGCTGCACTGCATCACACCTTATTGTGTTTCGAGAAAAACATTTCATATGTAACTAAGAAGTAACTCTACAGAAGAAAATTTAAATAATTTTAGTGTCTGTCTTGTTAGATCGGAGGTTTTTGGGCCAGTGGGTCACCTTAGAGTTGGAGTAGTAGAAGTAGCAGTATACGCTTAAGGGCACAATGAGCAGAAGAGAAAAAAAAATGGTGAATTTTTATTTTATGAAGGTAGTATTAAAAAAAAGAAAAAACGGAAATCTACCAATTTTATGGAAGTATCGGGTTAAACTTGACCATAGAAACCATGTAGGCTCTGAGAAGCATAGCCCTACGACGCACATAGGCGTAGTCGACGGAGCTAGCTAGTCGGCGCGGCGTAGCTCCTGTTTCTGAATGGTTTAAAAAAACCTAACCTGTCCGAGTCGGAATGCCCCAATTCCCGAGCTCGCTTCGCTTCGCTCTTGCATCCTAAGTTCTCTTAATCTAAAGCTAAATGATTTCTACAGACAAGAAAAAACATCTAAAAAAAATTTACTAAGTCTCTGCTTCTAAGGATACGCAAGCTGAAAGATCGTCCGACACTATTTTTTTTCAATATATCCGGGGTATTTCACATCATCTCATGGTTTTCAACCAGAGCAACAATTCATTTCCAGAAAAAAAAAAACATCCGAGCTACCATTTTAAAGCATTTTATAAAAAACAAAAATAAAATCAAAAACTCCTAACTCGGAAACAGTGCGTCGTAGGATCAAGCTTTTTAGAACCTTAATGGGTTTTATGGTCAATTTCAACCCGATACTGCAATAAAATAAGAAAATTTCCAAAAAAAAAAAACCCTGTGTATGGTCTTCTTCCAACTTTATTTTGCAATATTTATAACAATTTTTTTACAAAAAGAGTACCTAGTTAATAAAGTCAATAATCGCTTACCTCAAAGTATGCTTTAATTATTACTACAGAATATCACAAATATTGGCATTTTATTTGTATAGAACAACAATTATTTTTCTTAGAATTAGAAAAAACTTCTATTAAATAATTTAATGAAAGTCGTCGTCTTTGGTAATGGTTAATAAAATAAATGTGTAACTCAAATTTTAACAACCATCAATTATTAGCACAAAGCTAATAATGAAGTAGAACGGACATTATTCAATTACAAATTTATCGCAATCGCAACGAGCTTGTTGGCTTGTTTGTGAAAATTGCCTTGTTTCGAAATGAAATTAAATAGTTTATTTACCAGATATACATCCAACTTACAAAAAATACATATAATAAAATAACAGATAGCTTTGTTATATTGAATGGCTACGTTGGGCGATGCGTTGGTTCGAATCCACGTAAAGCCATGCTCTTTTTGGAAGTATTCTTTAAAATAGTCTTAACAAATTCAATGTTATAGCACATAGTAATGCTGATTGTGCGGCAAAATATGTGTCAAAAAGCAGAATCTCACTCACGACTATGTGAGGCGTCTCGCTCGGGTGCATCCTGCCACTCGCTGTGTGAGGTTAGCGTGAGCAGACGCCGCGCTGCCTGCAGACACTCCTCGTCCATTATCACGTAGCACACCAGCATCGCTATACCCTGGACAAGCAATTGGAGATTTTGGCTGAGTCCAATAAGAATCAATGTCGTTGAGTTGAGTTGACTCACATTAGCCAGCGCGGCGGCAGCCAGTACTACAACGTGCGGCATGCTGGTCTCTGCGGGCTGCACGTATGCCACTCCGGCCGCTTGCGTCGCGCACGTAGTAACCAGAAGCACTAGCGTGTGCCGCACTACTCGTGCTCGCTCGCGCATGTGCTCTTGTCTCCCCAGCTTGTGCTCACGTGCTCGCCCTCTGAGTGCGAGTGCGAGGGCAAGCGCGAGCGCGGCTAGTAGCGCTTGGCCTGCAGTACACACGGCGTTGGCGGCCGTGCCCAGCTGCAGCGGCGCGCCGCCCCACAGACGAGCTGTCAGCCAGCATAGTATGCACACGCCTGCAACCAGGTCACGTGAGTATAGCGACACGCCCGGCTTTTTTGCACACCGGCCCGTCTGCAACTACACATACCGCACAGTAGTCCGACAGAGGGCGCGCGCGTGGTTGTGGCAGCCAGATCAGCGTGCAGCAGCAGTGGCACAGCACACAACGCGGCGCAGCCCGCCATCCAGCACAGCGCCACAGCCCAGCCCACTCCACCCGCACATGCTACATCCTGCCCGAAATAGCAACGCACCTCACTCACTTATAACCTGAACCATTGACACAGGACAGAAACATATGACTAACCTGCCTCGTGTCACATTCCAGTAGAGCCAACATAGCTACAGAGTGAAAGCCCGCAGTGGTAGCTTTGAGCAGCACTGGCAGCCTGGTCTTACTGCCAGCTACCAGGCCGAGGAGCTGCAGTAGTGCCGCCACAAGACACATCGCACCTCCCAGACTTACTGTGATCTTCACGATACCTCGTAATTCATTCTCTGTACCTGTCTGAAAACATCCGTTTTGAGTGCTTATCGAATTAAGTAGCATCATATTATATCACTTCTCCTAGTACTCACGAATGTCTCCCGGTCTACAGTGAAGAGTGTGATAGTCGCCAGTCCCCGACAGCGGCACGCGACGTGTGTGCGTTCCTGTATGAGCAGCTCACACGCCTGCGTACTCCATACGCGCGGTGCCGAGCGCGACCGACCTCCACACGCGAACTGAGGTGCTGACACAGACCAACTAAATGAGCGAGCGTACATTCTTGATGTCATCGTTTTCGAGCGTTGCGTTTGGTGTCTTACTCACCAATAGCGCTATAATTCTTAGAGTGCGCGAACAGCAGTGTGATAGTGTGAGGGAGCGTGGGATCAACGCCCGCGCCACTCACACACACCTGCACCTGTTGTGATGCTACTGTGTACTCTGTCGCGCGGCCGGACCTGGAACAGTTGCCGCTACAACTACCAAGTAGGAGGAAGACGAAAATAATGGATAAATAAAGATAACAAAACGAAACAAATATATACATTAAATACTGGAAACACCAAAAAACAAGAAACGAAACATCTACAACGATTAACTATCTTGCGCGCAAATTATAATGGGAGCTAAAATCTAATTTCTATTATAATAAATTGCTTTTAACTCTTAATACAAAATTATACAATACAAAATAATGTTATCTAAATTAATATTATAAATTTTGTGTTTGTTTGTTACACTTTCGCGCTTTTATCCCGATATTCCCACGAGATCGAGACTTATGCGGTTGAAACCGCGGGGCGCAGCTAGTTATCCTTAACGGTAGAGTATACGGAAGGTAAGCTATAGTGTAACTAGAGCCTATTACAAACTATAAACTCTTCACTAGTGCTGTAATGTCGATGGTCTAGAAGACAGATGTTATAAGTGTAGTTTTGTTAATTTTTCAGGAGAGCAGTTTAACGAAAGTTGAAAGTATAACACACTATTACACAAAAAATTGCAGTGATAGTGTGTTTATTATTTAACCATTATGTACAGTACTTATCTATTTTATCATGAGTGGAAAAATATAATTAAATATATTATTAGGTATTCTGAAGAATATTCAAAAATATGAAACATTACCGTCACTTACTACTTTTGTGCATATTGTATTGGTCTTCTAGTGTTTTCTTAACGTTATTGTGTATTCAATATCAAAATCAAAATATTTAATTTCACATAAACCAACATGGGCACTTATGAAACGTCAGAAGCTAGGTGCACGGTTCCAATTGCTTGTTTCCTATGGAGAAGAGCCGGCAAGAAACTCCACGGTTACTCTTTTAAAAATAAGGGGCTTTTACAATGTTTCAAATTACAGTGTTGATACTGTGAGGACAGTGTAGGCCTGACAACAAGTAACAGGCACTCAACAAAATATAAAAATAAAAAAATAAATAAAAAGGTCTACTAATCTAGTCTACAAGTTAGGCCTACAACGTTCTCACATTCACAAAGTATAGAAGAATCTATATAAAATAAAAGCCTATTTAAAACAAATGACATGATTGCCATTACAACTGTAACAAATCTGTATTAAAATCCTGTTTACAAAAGCCAAAAGTAAAGAGTTGAAATAAGAATTAGAGGTATATAATGTCAAATAATGTGTAGATTATGTCAAAGAAGAAAGTAAAAAACAATAAAAATAAAAATTTCAAATAAGGTTCGTAATTTGGGAGCAGTCAATAGATAGACCCTTACATAGTGGTGCCGTTAATGAAGTACCAGGGAAGCCTGGGCGTCGGGAGTCGATTGCCGACTCCCGGCCACCGTAGGCGCGGGCTTACGGACGGCGAGCAATGAGCAGCTCACCGTCTGGTAAGGACCAGGCCCGGGTCGACGGCGCGTCGTGTTCCACGCGCGCCTCAAAGAGATGTCAGCACCATTGACGGGGTCCGATAGGACCGATGCCTGCCGGGGTCGCAGATTGTTCGAAAGAGTTACCGTGGCCCTGGCGCACAGGCAACTGAAGGAACACGGGTGGGTTTTAGTCAGTAAGAGTCTGACACGCCCTTCCGCTCCGCCCAGAGCGGGAGACGTCATTTGATGATTTCCAACGCAAAAAAAAAAAAAAAAAAGAACAAAAAAGGGAAGCCACATGTGCAGAAGGAATTATTGCCAAACTTCCTTGTCTTCAACGTATACGTACACGTATATTGCAAAAATAAGTTCGATTACAACGTTAATTATCAGGAATTTAGGGCAAACAATGATAAAGATTGGATATTGTGAGCCACCAAGTTGAGTATTATGACCGGAAATAAGTAGAACAATTTTATTTGAGGTAAAGTTACAGATTATCCATACACAACGGGTGGATTACTATCTAGAGCCGAGACTAGGTATGCTCAGATAGTTGAATATAACATCTTTCTTCTACTTTTTTACTAGATGTCCGATACATAATGTAGCCACACAGACTTGATAACTCTGTCGTTTGCCGCATTAAAACCCTGCAGGGTGCAAATGGCGTGCATGACTGGCAGGAAAGAGGGTGCGACGTATCCTATGAACGGTTTCATAGGGTTCCTCTGTGTCACTCTGTGTTTGGGATGTTTTGATGAAAAATATACTCCATTAAACCAGTGCCCGGCTATTGCGGGCAAACGATATTAAATTTTCCCTCTTGGTCACTGCAGTTACTCTCCAGGGGCATTGTGTTCTTCCTGAGTGATTAAGTGTGCGAGAGGGGGACGGGTTTGTCCACAGTTCGCATGTCTCATCCACTGCTCTGTCTTTCGAGGAGGACGTGTGTCTCTAGAAGCTATTTTGACGCTTTTATAAGATACCAAGTGTCCATACAGATGGTGAGAGCTATCTTCGCGGCGGAACGATGCCACACTGGACATACACGAAGAAAGGAATAATGTTGTGTGAAGACCTTGAGTCAATGCTAGCGGACGTAAGGTGGCGAAGTATGTTATTGCAGTAAATACTGTATTGTTTAGTTTTTTAGTAGTTCGATCTGTTTGTCAAAGACCTTTCCTGAGTGATATTTTGTGTAGTGCTCTATGCCACCTTGCTTCAAGAGGCTGAGAGTCCTTTTTGCTTGATGGTTGTGGAGATGGAACACGTGGGAGTGGAACTTATCATTACATCTAATGATTTTAAATAAAAAGACGTATAGGTTACCTACCCAACATTCGTCCTTTAAAAACGGCACTATGTCACATATGACACGTGTAAATAGGATGGCATGTCGTAAATATCGAGAGCGAAAAAGAGACATGACGAAGAAAACTTAGCTAATTAGTCAAGTTCACATCAGCAATGTTCAACGATAATCATCTTACAAAATAACTGTAAAAGCAAAAATCACCATACCTTATGTAGCTTCACACACATTGCATTCGTTATAGAAAGAACACTTTATCATTATTAGATGAAGTACAAAAGTATTAGGTGCGCATAAAAGATTCTGTCAAATACCCGCCAACGTGTTTTCTAGGGCAAAATTGTGGTGTGGTTGTGATAAATTCACTTTTGATCACCGACACTTTTTAT
Source organism: Dryobotodes eremita (assembly GCA_917490735.1). Taxonomy (NCBI): domain Eukaryota; kingdom Metazoa; phylum Arthropoda; class Insecta; order Lepidoptera; family Noctuidae; genus Dryobotodes; species Dryobotodes eremita. Next base: position 7,111,897 of record OU823257.1, on the reverse strand, counting down.
GAATTAAATCACCTAATACAACTGAAAACAGAAATATAGACAAATGCCTAAAATAAAAAAAGATTTTAGATTTTTTGGAAGTTGCAATAATAATACAAGTTCAAATAATAACGTAGTGTGGGGTGTAAGAAACGAGCAACAGGTCGCGAACTATACCAACGTGTGTCACAAACTGTTGAAACGAATTGATTTTCCTGTAGAGTGTATGAGTTGTGCTGATTATTGTTGTAATGATCACGGTCACAGACGTGTCCTTGATGGTTTGTACTCTGACATTGTGGCGGCCCTTCGCGATGCGTCTTTGGTAGGTCGAGGAAGCACGAAAGCGGGTGGCAGTGGTCTGCGTGTAGTGGGTTGGAACGAGCATGTCAGAGAGGCTCATGGGGAGGCCCGGCTGAAGTTTACGGAGTGGGTAGCGTGTGGTAAGCCTAGGTCCGGTATCATGCACACCGAAATGTGTGAGAGCAGAAGGGTGTTCAAGTCACGACTGAAGGCTTGCCAAGATCGTGAGGATCAGATTCGTATGGACACCCTTGCTGAGAAGCATTCCAAGGGTGACTTTCGTGGTTTCTGGAAAAGCACAAGCAAAGCAAATGTTAGGCCGGGTCTACCTGTGAGCATCGATGGTATTAGTGACCATAAGGACATTGCTAATGTCTTTAAGGACCATTTTTCTATACAATCCCCTCTGGGGCCTGCAGGTGGGGTGTTCGATGATGAGTTGCCGAATTATGCAGTCGGGGTAAGGTTTATTGCTAAGGACGTGTATAAAATTATTAAGAAAACGACGAGAGGCAAATCCCCGGGCCACGATGGCCTCAGCATTGAACACCTGCAACATGCTGGCCCGCATATCTCTAGAGTTTTAGCGATGTTTTTCTCACTGTGCGTGAGCCACTGTTACCTGCCGGCGGATCTTATGAAATCTGTGGTGGTGCCAGTTGTGAAAAATAAGACCGGTGACCTTGCAGATAAAACTAACTACAGGCCTATTTCCCTAGTTTGACGGTTTGCTTAACACACAGTTGAATGTATATGTAAGCCTGCATGATAACCAGTTTGGTTTTAGACCTCAACTGTCTACAGAAAGTGCTATACTGTGTCTTAAGCATACCGTCAGATACTACACGGATCGTAGGACCCCTGTATACGCGTGTTTCCTCGACTTGTCTAGGGCCTTCGACCTGGTTGCGTATGATATTCTTTGGGATAAATTGGACAGTATTAACCTGCCGCGGGAACTTGTGACTATCTTCAAGTATTGGTATACGAATCAGGTCAACAGCGTCAGATGGGCGGGGGCAATGTCGGAACCGTATCAGCTTGAGTGTGGAGTGAGGCAGGGTGGATTGACCTCGCCAACCCTTTTCAACTTCTATATGGATGCGCTGGTCGTTGCGCTCAGCAGTCGTCATGTCGGGTGCCACGTTGACGGTGTCTGCGTCAATAATCTTAGTTATGCTGACGACATGGTGCTGCTGAGTGCGTCGATCTGTGGCCTAAGGGAGCTGGTGCAGATCTGTGAGGAGTACGCGCGCGCGCATGGCCTCAAATATAATGTTGACAAGAGCCAATGTATGGTCTTTGGATCCTGCGGTGCTAAATCACCGGAAAATGTACCACCAGTTTTTCTCAATGGTGTTTCCCTAGACAGAGTGGACCATTTTAAATACTTGGGGCATATAGTCACGGCTGACTTCAAGGACCATGCTGACATCGAACGGGAGCGGAGGGCCTTATCGAAAAGAGCGAATATGCTAGCTCGTAGGTTTGCACGCTGCTCCGATCAAGTTAAGGTCACTCTTTTCAAGGCATATTGCACCTCACTGTACACGTGCAGCCTGTGGGCTCGCTACACACAAGCTTGCTATAGCGCCCTCCGCGTCCAGTATAACAACGCATTCAGGGCAGTGTTGAGGCTCCCCCGGTTCTGCAGCGCCTCGGGCATGTTTGCGGAAGCGCGCACCGACTGTTTTCACGCCACCATGCGCAAGCGGTGCGCGTCCTTAGTGCGCAGGGTGCGGGCCAGCTCCAATACTGTCCTGAAAATGATCGCTGAGCGATTTGACTGCCCCTACATACGACAATGCTGTAACAGACATGTATAGCCAGGGCACTTAAGCTGATTGACACTGACCTATATTATTATTAATGACTTGTTTGATTAAATCTATAATTTTTAATTTAATATTAATTCTGTGATTAATTCAGTGTAATTTGACATATCATTTTAATTTCAATTCTGTGACCCTATAATTTTTATTACTCATTCGTTTATTTTAATTGAATTTGACATTTTATTTTTATTTGAATTCTGTGATCTTTATAATGTGTACCTATTTTAATTGCATTGACATTATTTTTATTATGTTGGTTTTGTTAGATTGTGTGTTGCAGTATAGTTAAATTTGATGTAATATGGGTTTTTCCTGAATTAAATGAATTTTAATTTTATTTTTATTTTATTTTTTTTTAATAATAAAAAAGAAATGATAACAAAGCTTTTTATTACATTAGGTAGCAGCAAAATCGATTATTAACAGACTTTAGTTCTTATGTCTAGATCTTGATGTTACTTAACAGTATAATGAATCAACTGAAAAAACGTAGGAGGTGATGGAAAATTGGTTTTCTGATGATTGCAAATGGTGTAGCGTGATCAGTTAACACATATGGGTGGTCTTTTTTTTCGAAATTTACTATTTTATTATCTGTTTTCTTGACCGTCGATGTTATTCGTAAAATTGTCATAATGGACTGTAATATTGTCTGAAATAAATGAAAGGGGGTCCTTACTTATTATACTCGACGTATCTTCTCAACGACGGCAACCTTACTCCTAGATCATGATACAGCACGGTGACCACGGAAGCATTGCCAGTTCTATCCACCAGCTCGACTCCTGCTGACGTCACGAGCCACTCCTCACTCCCCACTGGAGCTGGCTGAAGCTCGAAATGCGCCGCGTTATCGTCGTGTACTGGTTTTGTTGTGACTGTGAATTCGTGGTAGCGCTTGTCGAAGCTACTCCTCATACCGGCTGTGTCTACTACCGCGTTTTGAAGATCGAAGATTTTCTAGAAATAGCACGGCCAATCAGTACAACATTCTAAAATAAATATAAACTTGATCTTGCTTCAAGCTTATCATAAATGTTCAGTAGCTACTGACCTCTTCATCCAGAAAAGCATCAGGATGTGTGAGCAGGTGGTCATAGATGTGCAGCAGATGTTCCGCGCTGTGGTACCTATCGGCTGGCTGAGCTGCAGCAGACATAAGGTAGTGCAGCATGTGTGCTGCATGTGTGAGGGGAGGCTCGCCCTCACCTGGGTGTGTCGGCAGGGAGCGCAGTACTGTGGCGTAGTGCCGCGACACGTGCGACACAGCGCGCCAAGAGTAGCCCAGAGATATCAGAGTGAACTGACAACAACATGTACTTGGTAACTGGTTGTTATAATTGGACAAAAACATCAACATTTTCTTATTGTGTGTCTTCTTTTACCTGTTCATAAATATCTCTGAGTGAGTCTGCAGAACAACCAGAGAAATCTGGTAGCATCCAATTGACGCCATATTGTCCCGTTTTCGGCTCACAAAACCTGTAAATAAATTACCGACATAAAAACTTTTACTCAATGTCATAAAAATTATACATATATTATTGTATTTTCATCTACGATTTCTTTTATTTAATCATTATTTGCCACTTGCCTGGTAGTCTCCCCACTATATCCAGGTGGACAGGAGGCTGTCGCGTGCACTCCGGGGGCAGTCTTTGGCCAGCGCAAGTCATGGGAGGCGTCGCTCTCACACGCTACCTCGTCAGTTCCTAGAGCCCACATGGTCACGCCTTTGGCGTTGGTGCCAGCCACTGATGATACTTGACAACGAAACTCGCTGGATTTCTAATTAAGAAGCAAGTTAAAGCTTGTAAAAAAAATGTTTTATGTTGAATAGTAGGAAACCCAAAAAATAACAGAACGACTTCTGTTCTGTTATTTTTTGAGTGGAAGCGCATTAAGTAACTTACCTGTACATTGTAAAGCTTAAGCACGCTCCCCGCGGGGTACAGGTCCTCCCAGACCTCTCTGCCCGGCGCCATCGGTAGCAGCGTCCTCTCCCTCGCCCAACTGAACCCGAGTGCGCCGTGCACCCGCCCCGCTCCCGCCAGACATGTTATACTCACGTTGTCACCCTGTTACACATTTATACTAACTGTTAGCTACTAATTATGACTGCAACTTGACAATATTTATTTAAAAAAAATTAAAGTTGGTATTCCTCCACCAGATATTAACACAGGTCTAGATTGATTCACCTTATTGACAGTGATTGTGGAAGGCACGAGTCGTATATCGGGTGGTCTCTGGACCGTCAGCCTCAGCGCTCTACATCGTCTCCTGCCAGCATCGTCTGCTGCACAGGACCATTTGCCGCTGTCGAGCCTCTTCGCTTCTGATATTCCTAACACTGACATGCGACGACCGAGTGCGTCTTCTGACACAGTGCGCATCCAAATGTCTCTGAAAATAGAATGTTCGTTTGTAAATGGTTTCTGCCATCTGCTAAAAAACTTTGTCGACTCGTTTTGGCAAGTCTAGCGAAAAGTTACAATCTGTTTCAAATAACGTTTTAAATTCATAATTTTTGCTAAATATAGTTATTATCATAAAATAACATCACGCCGGCAAGCTCCGAAGATTTAGGCAGACAGGGGTACCTTAAGTATACCCACAATTTTCGCCAGTTATGTTTTACTTGCTACACTTATTAAATCTTAAAGAAATGAAACCATAAGAAAGCGAGCTTGTTGGAAATTGGCCGATGAATCGGTGCGGGTAAATAACAGTCGCCGGTAATTGGATGGGTGTTCGTTAGATGCCGGGACTACACAGGCTTGCTCAGTCGTTGGTCTCGACACCAGGCTATTACGTATCGTCTGTTATGGCGAAGTGTACCAGCTTGGTAAGTTATTTAAGGCTTAATTTGTCGAAAAACTAGAAAATACAGTCTCATAAACACTCAACGATCCTCACTTACCTCGTAGTTCCATTGAAGTTTATCTTGACACCATCTTTATACCACGTGAAGGCGATGTTTGGGGATCCATACGCCATACATGTCAGTATGAACTCCGACCCCTCCCATATTTCTGGACGATTGTTAACAACCAGAGTCTGCAAAAGGACGTTACTTAATTGAAAATGTCCAAGCATAAGTTATTCTGTAAGTAAATAGCATTATAGCAAAGAATGCAACGATGATTAGACAGTTTGAAATTATGATGCGTCTACATTTTGATATTTCGTTGTTCGTGTCCTTTTCCTTTCTCAAAGACTGAGGGTGAATCCAATCTCAATAAATATCTCTTTAAAGAAACCGATCATAACATTATGGGATTTAACTTTAGTGAATTTCGTTCAAAAATAATAAGTTCCGCTCGATTTTGTTGCAGTGAAATGGATACATGTTGCAGTTTTGTCTTTTATTTTTACCCGATTGCGCGACGCAAAGGAGGGTAATTTGTTTAGCAGACTGTTTTTTTTTTTGTGTGGTAAATCATCAAATGACTTATCCCGCTCTGGGCGGAGCGGAAGAGCGTTTAAGACTCTTACTGAATAAAACCCACCCGTGTTCCTACAGTTGCCTGTGCGCCAGGGCCACGGTAACTCTTTCGAACAATCCGCGAACCCAGCAGGCATCATCCCTTTTGGACCTCGTCAGCCATCAACCCTTTCGGACCCCGTCAATGATGCTGACATCTCTTTGAGGCGCGCGTGGAACACGACGTGCTGTCGACCCGAGCCTGGTCCTTACCGGACGGCGAGCTGCCCATTGCTCGCCGTCCGCAAGCCCGCGCCTACGGTGGCCGGGAGTTGGCAATAGACTCCCAACGTCCAGGGTGTCTCCTCCTGCGGTGACTAGTGGTATGAAGGTGCAAGGATTGCCTCTCTCTCACGCGCTCCGCCTTATCCTTCGCGAGCATTACTGCTTCGCAGAAGGAGGTGACGACTTCCCATGCCCTCTCGCTCCGTACCATGGCCTGAACCAGGGCCGGACGCGAGAGATCGCCGCCATGAGGACACGGCGGTGCCTGCCCAAGCCGGGCAGACCTCGACCGTATGCTCCACCGTGTCCTCCGGTCGATCCACACAATGATAACAGCCCTCCCGCCTTATCCGAAACAGGAACCTCCCGAAACAGCCATGTCCGTGAGGACCTGCGTCAGGCGGAAGGTGAGGATGCCGTGGCGCCTCTCAAGCCACTCCTCAAAGAGGGGACTTACCGCCGCAATTGTAGCGTGCCCTGTGTTTAGCAGCCTGTGTATATATGTTTGTTCCTTTGTGGCACTCTAGAGACTAAACGCGTTGGCCGATTTTGATGATTCTTACGTCTATCGATTTGTCTTAAACTTGTGAGTGTCACTGCAAACATGACAGTAATCAAAATTAAATATGGCGACCGCCAGACGCTATGTTATAAAAAAGAAGAAAAAATAAGTCGATGAATTATGTCAAGTGGGATATCATTTAATAAGTCTTTGAAAATCTTCTCTAGGTTACTCTAATCATTTTTCATTATGAGTGACCATTTCGGATCTATTAGTTATCGTTCGTTAGTTAGTTGGTATTAGTTAAACTAAACTTAAAAAACAACCAACTAACTAACAACTTTTAAAACTAACTAAATAAACTAATTGACTTTTAAAGAACATGGAAACACAATCACCTATTTCTGGTAATAGGTCTTTATTGTTAAATTTAAGAATAGGCCTCCGACTGCATTAGATTGTACGGCTTAAGGTGTACTTACGGGGTGTCGGACTGGAGACAGAGATAGGTCATCTTGTTTCCATCTTTTTTTGGTCTCAAATTTTTACGCAGGAGGGCTTTTTGATTTTCCAAATTAACTTTTTTTATTGGAATGTTTATTTGATACTAGTCAATTTGCTTTATTCAGCTTGTACAGTATAGTTGTATTGAGTCAGGACAATTTAATAAGTCAAGACTAAGGGAATCTCTGTACTACCTTCCACGACGTGAATTAGTATAATTTATATTATAAACAGTCTGCTTCCACGGCTAACATACACGGGAATTATAGTTACCTAGGAGATAAAAAATGAAAGAATATTGCCATAAAAAAAGCATTTATTTGAATTAAACCATTTACAGGCACTTTTGAATTGTTAAGGAGTTGGTCAGTTAAAAAGAAAAATAGTAGCCCATTGCAAACTGTGGTAGGTTAGTTTGGAGAAGAACGGGCAAAAAACTCCGTTCACGATATTTTAAATCAAAATATTGGTTACATCATCCATATTGAAATTATAGGTACATATTGTGAGAACGATGTAGAAAGACGTGCACGTTAATAGCGTGTAGAGCAAAAAGTAAACAAAAGAAAAATAATTCTAAAATAAAACATTTAATTAATATAAGCCGTGGCAACTAAGAGATGACCAGTCCCAACTGAGGGAGCCCGACACATATATGACGCATGGATTAGCGCCATTCAGCTCAACAATTTTTGAAACGAGAAGATCTAACACATACCTACGTCACCATCAAGCAGACATTTGAGTGAGCTGGACATACTCTCAACTATAAGGCCACATTCAAGTCATTAAAAGACCTGGTTAGTAAATGGTAGATATACTATGCTCACACAAGTACTATGCAATTAAGTAATACTAAGAAATTCTATTAAGCTTACCGCGCTATTTAAAAAATGTTTATACCTTAAAGGTTACGCCACATTCCCGTTTATACAATAATAAAATTCCAACTAATAGTACACATAAAAGGGATAAAGAAGGCGAAATGTGCCCTTTTTAAAAACTTAAGCAAACAATAAATCTTTGTCTAACTAAGCTACCAAATTAATAAGAATTTGTATAATAGTACTCCTTGGATTTTGTTCCCATAAAACTTCAAATGTTTTAAATATTGACTGTTCACGAAGCAAAATTGACATTAGCTCGCGTGCGGTTTCCCCAAATGTTCGGCATCCCGACTTCAATTTTCTCATACGACCAATCAATTTCACTTAAACCATAAAAGTATGAACAAATAGAGCAGACAGAATAATTGTTGCAAATTATTATTTGGAATCATTAGAATGTTCTAGACAAATCGTTAAAACAAACAATAAAGTTTTCGTACAAGGTATTTCCCCGAAACTCCATCCAGTTTCGGGAATCTAGCTCGAGCCATTCTTTTCTTCAACTGCGGATGGATACTTAGGAATTAATCAAGCCGAGATTTCCCCGAATCCCTGAAGCACTCATGATTGCTCTTTAGTAAATTTCGTTGTGTTAAGATGGACGGTGTCGTAACATTCGGTATTATCGTGAGTATAGTAAGCAAATTGTTATTAGAGGATTTTGTTACAAGAAGTTTAACGGTAATAAAAGATTCATAGGTGGAAAATCCTACAAAAAGACACGTCACGAGAATGATGGCTTTACGACGACCGATAAAAAAGGTATAGATAGATTCTCACGTGCAAGCTAAGCGCAGGCTGCATGTAGAAGTGCAGGGTGTCAGTGCGCAGACGCACGTGGTGTGAGCGCATGCGCGCCAGTGCCGCGCGTAGTGTGACCGCCTCACGCCGCGTGCCCCACACGCGCACCCACACCCCGTGTGCGCCACTCCCAGACCCCGCACTGCCACATACACACGTATACAGTGCAGTACACACCAGTTCACATAACTAAGAAATACACCAACAGAATTTAGTGAACAGAAACTTACGTTGTGTTAAGAACTTCTATTTCATCTTCTAATGTAATATTTGACGCCTTTAAATAACTTGTTAACTGAAAGAGTTAAGATAGTTGTTATTTATAAATTTTCCCTCTAGAATATAATTAAGTATTCTTTTGTTTAATTTCTTGGTAAATACCTGTTTTATGACTTCTTGAGATATGTTTACACCTGTTTGATCCACTATTTCCAGTCTTGTTTCAAATCGTGCTGATGCTATAAACAAACACCCCTTTATTAATTAATGTGGAAGTAAGTTGTAACCACTATAACCTTCAGATTCATTAAGTGTGGCAGAGGTTTACGCCGCGTTTATTAATGAGAGGAACAATGTTTAGATACATAGTTACACACCAGATATTAAGACATGTTTTGTAGTTTTACAATAGACTGACGTTTATTGTCATTTGTAATACCTACAATGATACACAGATGGCGCTAGCAGTCACATACTTTTGTTACTAACAGCAGGTACTACTTAAACAAATGTATCACCTCTGCTTAACATTATCGATTAATGTAAATACTCACAAAAGTCTGTATCCCTCGGATTACAGTCACAAGTTGTTCCTTCCTTACAAACTTCAGAACATTCTTCTATACCGCACTCTGAAACAAAATTCACACTAATAATGTTAACGTGGAAGACATTATTACAAGTTTAAACTGTGGGTAGTAAAACTTTAATGTTATTTCAAACAAATTTAGAAATAGTGATGAACCCAGTATGAGGGAGACAGTGCTGTTTTTAGAAAGAGAAAAGCTACAAAATATAACAATATTTCTCACCGGCTTTTTATAAAACTATTTCTCACTTTATTTGCCTCGTTGTTCGCAAGCGCTACTGCTAAGCATGGGGTGCTGGGTTCAATTCCCAGGTCGGGCAAAGTGTTATTGGATTTTCCATTAGGAATTTCTCTGTAGCAGTCCGGAGTCTGGATTTGTGCCCGGGTGATGGCCTGGCATGGGACTTTAACATAACTGGCTAAATGTGGGTGTACTAAGGTATTGATACTCCTCTGCCTATCTCTTTGGGGAATACAGGGTGATGTTATGTTATTTCGTACCTGGTGGTGCTAGTTGCGACTCGCACAGGTCGCCCGTGTAGCCCGGCGCACAGATACAGCTGACGGCGGCTGGGCCCATCTGTCTGTCGATACGATACATAGAGCTTTGAACATTATTGTTGAATTAATAATGAAGATGATATTTTAAGAATATTTTTGAATGAGTCGACGTTTGGTCCTCTAGCACAAAATACACATTCACGAAACTTCTGTCCACGTTGATAAATGTGGCGGAAATCTACAAAACAAAACAAAGTAAACTAAGTTTATGGGACTTTAATTCTAACCCTCTATTGTTCCAGAACAAAAAACCAACGACATTGAGGATACACGACGCAAAAAGCGGAATTGTTTCAAACGTTAAATGCGACCCTTACATACAGATGTGACTTCGTCTCGGAAATAAAAAACCGGATCTGTAGTACTAAAGAAAAGAAAAATGTGTTTTCTACACATTTTCCTACTTTGCTGTAATGTTTTACATCGTATTGTCAAATAAATACAATGTAACAGTAAAACATTATACATAAACATGTTTGCGAACAAGATTAATTTAATGACAGTGCTAGAAATATAGGGGTTAATATGTACCAAACGATGCCAATTGGAGGGTCAAGGGTTCACTCACCTGCATGTGCCGCCGTTCTTACACATGTTGGAGGTCCTCGGACACAGCGGACCCTCTCCGCAGTCCGCTCCCGAGTAACCCTCTAAACACGAACAGTAAAACTCCCTGCGATGAGAAAAATATGGTGGAGTTAGCGGCAAATAATGTAAATAATGGGGCGGAAATAAAAGCCATGGTATTATAATTATGAAAACGAGGTATTTTTGCTGTGTACACCAGAATTCGTAAACAGATAATGACGTTCACTATATTTTGTTTGTGAGTCTGGCACCCGCTTTGGTCTCGCTTACGCCAAATTTCCACGCTTTATTGCCTTCGCTAACGGTGTTTCTAGCTAAGACTGTGCCTTACCTACCTATTTGAAAATAAAATATTAACCCCATTAAAAAAAAAAACTTTTTGTGGATTCAAATTGTTTGCACCCATTGTCCCATTGTTTGTTGTCAGGTCATTCAAAGGCATTTTTTGCAAGTAACAGTCTCTTTGGAATAGCCTTTTCTTAGGTATGTAGGTAACAATAAGGTCCATGATTACATCAAGAAAATTGCAAACGGTATCTTGATCGTTAAATTCGTGCCCAACTTACTGATAATCCAGCCGGGCGTAGCAATGCCCCAGCAGTCTACACTCAATGGCGCTGCATGAAGTAGGTCCCGGTGACTGCGCTACTCCTCGCACCTCATACGTCACGTTGAACCCGTACACGGACAGCAGACCCAGCGCCCTGAGCTGTGTGCCCTCGAGTCTGTTCAGGTTTAACTCCACCACCAGCACTGGACTCTGGACCTGGAAAGAAAATTCCGACTCTAACAACCTGCTGTAATAGTGTAATTAAACCTTCAGATAAACTTAAATTTTCCTGAATGTAAAAACTTGAATGACAATGAAGGCTTTTCCCATTTATACTTTTTATAGAAAAATAAATTCTCGTTTTAATTTCTGTTATTATTGTAAAACCTTTCACAACGTACAATTATTTACCCGTTTCTATAAACAAACTTCTATCTATGTAAATTTTAAACTCACATGGTATTCAAATATTATTTAAAGGATTTCCAACAAGTCAGTGTTTGACATATTTTGTAATATCCGTTTGAATATTCATGCGAAAACGTATCAAATATTATACAGTACGTCAATTAGAATACCCAACTTCAGTTTTAATAAGAACAGTCTCTCATTTTCATTTTACATACAAAGAAATTAACTAAAGACAAGAAACGCTTGAAAATATATTTGCATAAATACCTTAAGTTTCTATGAACAGCGTAATAATTCTTGCTTATTTTGCAGTCTCATTCACAATTTAACGACAAAGGAGACATACGTCAAAGACACGCCCTGTCGAATTATTTACGAAGATATTCGTCAGCCTCCCCCACGCTGGAGTCTACACAAAAACCGGGAATTACTAACACGACAATATAGGAATTGGCAAATCTCCAGACGAAGGAATTATTTATTTTCTCCCTTTTGCAAACTGGAATGTTGTAAGAAAAATAATTGTGACGAAACCGGCTAACTCGACATGATTCAGTGGAAACAAACTAACTACGATTTCTTTGGGAATAAAACTCGTTTATAAAATTCTCTTGAATTGTTAATATCGTACTGCTCCCACGAGCGAGATTTACATTTAAATTGCAAAAGGTTGTGTTGATATTTTTGCTGTTTATTTAAGAGCAATAAAAGTCACTTATTGCGGTGGACGAGTTTTATAAACGAGTGTGCTGCATGATTTACGTGTTCACAGGGGTGAGCAATAGAAATGCGATGACTCACGAGCATAATTTTTTTATTGCAACATACGAACATTAAGGTAAGATTAGATAGACAAGTCTAGTTTGGTATATAAAATTATAGCTTGCAACATGACGTCAGCTATGGAGTTAGCACAAACATTAGGATCATCCGATGAGAAACACGATTATCCCTAGGAGTAAGAGGCATAGAATTTTCGTAAACCATCCCAATCTGTTTTCTGATAGTACCATATTTCGTTTTCCCATAGCAACCGCGGGCTCTAACCAGAACCCTAATTGCGTAATACACTATCAGTCACAATTTGAATCATTTGAAGGCTGCTCTTGCTAATCCATTGCTTCATATGTTCGAAAAATTTGTCTGCTCAACAACCTAAATAACGCAATGAATGTTGAAATGAAATCCATTGCTACTGTTAATGTGTTACGCAATTACCAGGTCAGAAAACCGCAATGGAAGTCAATCGCCACCTGAATGTGTGGCCAGCCAGAGATTGAGTAACATGTACGTGCTCCTCGACATCGGCCCAATAAACTTTTCAGGGTTTTTGGTACTTTTATTATTTTTATTATCTACGCATGGTAATACTAAATAGATATGTAACATCTCTATATTAGATCTCATGATCGTGCGTTCGTATTTCCGAAGATAAGGCGATGATTGCCGAAGCGTATACTTTTACATAGAGATACGTACGTTACTCGGATATCTATGTACGTTACCAATCTTGGTAAATTAGCCAAATATTTATAACTTTCAAAACATTTTCATCCTCCACCTTTCCAAAAGTCGTCGATTCTAATATAACTTTGAAATCGACTCCCAATATTTCGCAAAATTATAAAATATTAGGTTTAATAATTTATTACAAAGCATAGGTCCATCAATACTGTAGTTCACGCTAGCTGAATCAGTTTGACAGTGCGAGCGGTATAGAGTTATACAAGAAGTGGGGGCGAAATTTGAATTTAAGCTGAGATATAATAAGCTAACATAGTTGGCTGTACAGTTTTTATGTTATGGGTATCAAATATTACTTCAGTGCTATTTCAAAGGAAAATGCACAAAGTGCTTGCAGCCGCAAAGCAATTTATGGAATAGGATATTGTTTGCGTTACATAAAGTGCACATATTCATTTTAAGTTCAGAGTTTAAAATAAAATAATAGCTAGACCGATGTTTTACTTCTTTATATTATGAATATCATTGAGCTTTTCAATAAAAGTTATGCCGAGCGGACATGGAAAGGAACAATTTTAAACTATCAAAGTCGTTATTTGCTAAGGAGACAGTCTTATTAACAACCCGACGACAAAGTATTAAACAAAAAGGAAATTGAAAGTTCTCAAAATTGTCATTTAAATAACGCCTACCTAATATCATTATTTACGGCTGAAATTAGAAATAAGTAAATGGATATAAGTACTTGCATTCTATAGTTTCAACAAAAAATAAATAATCAGTCACTTGGACTTGTGCAAATGAAATAACCCTCTAACGAGACTGATGGCGGCTAAGCGAAACAACGAGGCAGAAAAAAGATATGAAAACGTTACACATTTGCTAAATTTTACCAGACTCGTTAGCACGAGCAAAGCGGCCAGACGCGATGGATATTAAAAACTGGGCACACGAGAAAAAATATAATCCAACTGTTAGGATATCATTTCGGTGGTCTTTTTTTTTTGGGTGGGTTATCATCAAATGACCTCTTCCGCTCTGGGTAGAGCGGAAGGGCGTGTCAGACTCTTACTGACTAAAACCCACCCGTGTTCCTTCAGTTGCCTGTGCGCCAGGGTCACGGTAACTCTTTCGAGCGATCCGCGACCGCGGCAGGCATCGGCCCTATCGGACCCCGTCAATTGTGCTGACATCTCTTTGAGGCGCGCGTGGAACACGACGCGCCGTCGACCCGGGCCTGGTCTTTACCGGACGGTGAGCTACCCATTGCTCGCCGTCCGCAAGCCCGCGCCTACGGTGGCGGGGAGTCGGCAATCGACTCCCGACGCTCAGGGTGTATCCTCCTGCGGCGACTAGGGGCGCGAGGGCGCAGCGATTGCCTCTCCCTCACGCTCTCCACCTCCTCCTTCGCGAGCATTACTGCTTCGCAGAATGAGGTGATGGCTTCCCATTCCCTGTCGCTTCGTACCATGGCCTGAACCAGGGCCGGACGCGAGAGGTCGCCGCCGCCGATCACCGCCACGAGGACACGGCGGTGCTCCACCCAAGCCGGGCGGACCTCCACCGTATGCTCCACCGTGTCCTCCGGTTGATCCACACAATGATAACACCCGGGAGTTTCCTCCCGCCTTATCCGAAACAGGAACCTCCCGAAACTGCCATGTCCGTTGAGGAACTGCGTCAGGCGGAAGTTCAAGATGCCGTAGCGCCTCTCAAGCCATTCCTCAAAAAGGGGACTTACCGCCGCAGTTGTGGCGTGCCCTGCGCTGGATTGCGACAGTCGCACCCTCCATGCCGCCATGAGATCCCGCCGGAGCCCTGTCCGGTGTGCCGCGATTTCTCGCGGCAGCGGAGTTACGCCCCGGCGTTTCGCCTCCTCGCGCCACTCCCAAATGTGCGCGAGGACCTTTGCTTCCAGATCCCATAGCGGCAATCCGGCAAGGAGGCTCGCCGCCTCGCAGGAGACTGTGCGGTATCCCCGGACCAGCCGGATGGCCATGACCCTCTGGGACGCGTTCAACCGATGGGCTGGCCGGCGCCTCAATGAACGCGCCCATACCGGTGCCCCGTAAAGGGCCATTTCGGTATAGTCTGGAATGGATATTATGAAAACTAATTCAAGTGGTCGTAAACATAACAGACAAAATGTGCACTGTACATACAAATGAATCACAATAATCCTTACAAAAAACTCTTTTGTACAATGAGAAATAAGTAGTTATCGCGATCGAAATCTCTGCTGCTCGCATATCTTTCTTATCGCATAGCGAAAATTGCATTCAACTTCAATTCTAGAGACCTCAACAATCCTATTTGAACCACATTTATATTTTAATTTTCATGCTGCTGTACATTTTGCTGTACATACAAAGAGCGGAATTTAGCATTAGACTTTTACGTAGATACGCTCTACCGTAGACGTGAGTTTTCATAAGAAGGACTCAGACTATACACAAATAAAGACTTCGGTATACTTTGAGCTCCGTTAAGTTAACCGTTACCAATAACTGAAGCTTTTTTGTACATAATTATGTAATTAGACAAAAGGAGTATGTAAAGATCGTAGCAGGTGGCGTTCTGGTGGCGTTCTGCCTACCCCAATGGGAAGAAAGCGCGAGTTTATGTATGTATATATGTAATTTTAAAATGATATTATTATATTATATTTGTTTTATAGCAGGCAACATTTTCGGGTTTCGGATTTATTTAGAACAGCGTTTAGAGGACTCCTTCGATAACATTGATTGATGTTCGATTAGACACGGAAGCGTATCGAATAATTGTGTTTAGCTATGCTGGTATTTGAAGAAATTTTACAAAAGAGGCTACGTAATGACAAAGCATTTTTGCCCGTAGTTTTCACAGATTAACTTTTGTTCTATATAATATTTACCCTACCTTTCATCCCGCAAAAAAGTACTGTTCCCGAGGAAAACAATAATAACGTTCTTATGATAATAGATGGCGCCACGTGTCTTTCGAATCATGATTGAATTATAACCCGAATTGATAGTCAAAGTCTAAATTAACGCGAGCGTGTAGTGTGGGTGTCATAGAACTATGTCTATGTTTGTATGTGTAAGTAGTCTAAGTCTATATATTGAATGGTTCGCTAATAAAGACCAGTATTATACATCAATTCGTGTACTCAATTACACCTATCCCTACATGGCGACCCTGCCTTCGGGCAAGCCGCGCACAATGGTCGTGTCGCGTTACAATTGGCTTAATTTTTAATTGGTGCGAAATTATTCGGAAAAGCAAGATGTGTCAATCATACCAGACAAAAGAAGAAGTTGTTCTAGCTCAAAACGCAGCCGGTGTTGGAAATAGTGCGAATTTGCAAGAAATTGGCGCACGTTTAAGCATCCAGACTATTATGACCACAGCAATTATCTGCGTGATGGGTGCAGTTCTTCTCTACTTGGGATATAAGGCATATAAAAAATGCCATACTCGTTGGCTGCGTCAGGAGATCAACCATCAGGCTTTCAGGGACATGCGATTGTCCGGACGAGGTCGCAGCCAAAACACGCCGAAAGTAGCAGAAAATGAATGTCAGTGTAGATCAGTGAATTAATGAGTGCATTCAAAGTAAGTAATAAGTGTTTGTGTACGGACGTAAGATATTCGGAAAGGAAATAAAGCAGAAATGTACTGTTATGTAGTGACTGTTTAAGACAAATTCAAAACTATGCAGTGTCAACAAAATGAATTAAATAGTGTCTTATGGCTAAGGAATTAGATAATATATATAGTGAGTTATGGAAAATACGTACATATTGATTAAAAATAGGTCCTAAGCGAAGATTAAAATCTAAGGTTTGTAGTAGAAAAATAGAAGAAACGACAAAATTATTACATTCATTTAAAAAAACATGCAAAGAAATAGAAGCTAACATAAAAGAATACAAAAATGAGGAGTTAATATTAATAAATGATTATCGTTATAAGATAGAGGAATTAATCGTAGAAATTAAAGAATTATGTGAAAAAGAAAGTAGTTATATTATAGTAACTCAGATTCAGGAAGTTTAAGTGAAGACGAGGAAAAATAGCTAAAATGGCGAAATTTGATCTTAAGATAGCACTGAATTTGTTGTCTGTCATGACAAATGACGAGTTAAGTATTAAGCAGTTAATCGATGGGGTCGATTACTACAGTTCTATAATAGACAGTCAATCGCAGGAACAGTTAATTACGTATGTTATGAAAAGTCGATTGTCTGAAGCAGCAAAATTGAAGTTAGCTTCAAATTATGAAACAGTAAAGGATTTATTACACGATATGAGGGTTCAACTATTGCCAACAAAATCTGCTACGGCAATACAGAGCAAACTACATTCTTTCTGCCAAAAACAAATGTCAGTTGACGAGTACGGAAAAGCCATTACTGAGATGTTCGTGGATTTGACGATAGCGCAATCCGAAGGGAAACCCAGTAATTACCAGGTATTGAAACCGCTTAATGAAAAGCAAGCTATCAAACGGTTTGCCGACGGATTGCGCAACCGTCGATTAAGCACTATTATTGCAGCAAGGAATTTTGAATCCCTCAAAGATGCAGTTCAAGCAGCAGTGGATGAGGAGACTTCGATGCCTTCGACTTCATCAGGTGAGATTATGGCATTTAATCAAAATAATCGGTATAATTACAGGCGTGCTTCAAATAATCATTTTAGAGCTCAGCATGGACGAGCGTTCAGAGGACGCTCAAACCAGGGTCACATGCGTGGAGGTGACCATAATGAGACAAACCAGGATCCAGGGCGCGGTCGTGCTTACCGTGGCCCTGGCGCACAGGCAACTGAAGGAACACGGGTGGGTTTTAGATTTCCCACCAAAAAAAAAAAAAAAAAAGGGCGCGGTCGTGCACCTCGAGGATCGTGGCGGAATTCAAGAAGATCGAATCGAGGTAGGTCTTCCTTTCATAATAACCGAAACAAGTGGACACGTAATTCGGAAACAATGCAGGTTATGACTGAGGATACACCAAAAAATGATGAATCCAAAAATCAGTATTTTCGTGACTAAAAATTATATTATGTCATGTGATAATAACATGACTGTTGAGCTTTATGTAAATGGTAGTCCATTCCAATGGTTACTTGATTCGGGTGCATCAATTTTAGCCATCAAATATAAACATCTTGTCGAACCATGTCTTGTCCATGCCATTTTGAGAGTATTGAGATTAATGGACTTGGGGGCAAAGTACAATCATTAGGTTACGTTTATTTAGACTTAGTTACAGATGACGCAACGTTTAGGCATAAGTTCATTGTTTTTAATTCTTTGCCATGTAAGGCGCATGGAATCATCGGTGACGACTACTTACGAAAACATAAAGCGTTATTAGATTACAAGAATAACAGTTTATCTTTGCACACTTTGAATAGTAATCCTATCACATTACCTATTAAGATATCAGAGTGTAAAAATGATATGTTTATTATACCACCCAGATCGGAGTCGATCCACTTTATACAAACAAAATATATGGAAAAAGAATGTGTTGTTTGTGCTTCTGAATGTAGCGAAGGTGTGTTTATAGCTAGCACTTTAGTAAAACCCACTAGTGGTAGAATACCAGTACGAATACTAAACACAACTGAGAATGAGTTAACTTTAAATAAACTAGACCTCATTATACACAGCGCGTCGGATTACAATATTTGCAGTTTTGATAAATGCGACAAAAATGCGGCCCGCGTTAAAAAAATGTTTTCTCTGCTGAATACAAAACATTTAAATGAAGAAGAGCAGATATCAATTGAAAGAGTATGCGCCAAATATGCGGATATTTTCTTTTTACCGGGGGATAAATTGACAACTACACATATTTATCAACAATCTATTCGCGTAAAGCCTAATGTAGAACCTGTGTTTGTAAAACCGTATAGGTTACCCCATTCACAGAAAGATGAGATACATAAACAAATTCAAAATATGTTAGCTGACGGCATTATAGAGCCATGCGTAAGTGATTGGTCTAGTCCAATTTTACTGGTACCCAAGAAGACAGACGCAAACGGACAAAAGAGGTGGAGGTTAGTTATTGACTACCGCAAACTAAATAATAATATTGGAAATGATAATTTCCCTCTTCCTAACATTACAGAAATTATAGACTCGCTATCGGGATGCATCTTCTTCTCACATTTAGATC
Source organism: Dryobotodes eremita (assembly GCA_917490735.1). NCBI lineage: Eukaryota > Metazoa > Arthropoda > Insecta > Lepidoptera > Noctuidae > Dryobotodes > Dryobotodes eremita. Next base: position 7,092,822 of record OU823257.1, on the reverse strand, counting down.
TTCATCGAGCATATTATAATATAACATTAGAGACAAATAGTAGGAAATATACTGCCTTTGGTTCTGGGCAATATCAAATGACTAGGATGCCCATGGGGCTTAAAACAAGTCCTAGCTCATTTTCAAGGATGATGACTATGGCAATGGCAGGTCTTAATTTTGAAAAATGCCTCGTCTATCAAGACGATTTAATTGTGTATGGAAATTGTCTCAGTCAACATAATCAAAATTTAATTGACGTTTTTGAAAGACTTCGGAAAGTGAATCTTAAATTGAATCCGTTCAAATGTGAATTTTTGAAAAAGGATATGTTATATTTAGGTCATGCAGTCTCTGACAACGGTGTTTTACCTGACCCTGACAAAATTAGTGTTATGAAAAATTATCCCGTTCCAAAAACGGTAGATGAGGTAAAACGCTTCGTAGCGTTTGCCAATTACTACAGAAAGTTTATTAAAAATTTTGCTGACATAGCTCATCCTTTGAATAATTTGAGTAAGAAGAATGTAACATTTAAATGGGACAAAGATTGCCAGGTTAGTTTTGAAACATTAAAACAGAGACTGGTATCTGCCCCAGTTTTACAATACCCATGTTTTTCTAGTGACAATATATTCACCCTACACACAGATGCGTCAGGATACGCGCTTGGCGCCGTATTGTCTAATCAGAATGAAAGGCCAATTGCGTATGCAAGCAGAAGTTTAAATAAAGCTGAACAAAACTATCCCACTATAAAAAAAGAATTATTGGCTATAGTGTGGAGTATCAAACATTTTCGTCCATATTTGTATGGTCGCAAATTTAAGATTTATACAGACCATAAACCTCTAATTTATTTATTTAATTTAAAGGATCCTTCCAGTAGACTATTAAAGTTTAGATTAGTTTTGGATGAGTACGATTTTAATATCGAATATGTGCCAGGTAAAAATAATGTGGCTGCAGACGCATTGTCCAGAGTAATAGTGTCATCAAAGGAACTGAAAGAAATGCATGAGTGTGTTGTAAACGTTATGACTAGAGGACAAAAGCGGAAGTTATTGGACAGCAGTTCATCGGAAGAAATGGTTAACACTGACATTTGGCCTGATCAACCAAAAGTTGTGGAAATTCATAGTAAACCGAAGGACTCTGTCGAGATGATATTTGTGGATAGAAATAATTGGGATAAGTTAAGAGACGAAAATAATAATGTGAAGTTAAGTAGTCAAAGTACATTGTGTTATGTGCCGTCTCGGATGACATTGTTTATAAACCCAGCGTCCCGATCGCAGATGACGCCAGCCGCATTTGCGAGGGAGTTCGGGGAATATTGTAATATTAATGACATAGAAGAAATACATTTAATTAAAAATGGCACAAATAATTTGTTTATTGAAAAGTTGATATCAGAGATAAAGAAAGATGCAAAATGGTCCGGACCAAGGTTGTGTGTATTAAAAGACGTAGAAAGAGTGGATGACAAGGATGACAGAAGAGTCATAATTAACGACTTTCATCTGTTACCCACGAGTGGCCACGCGGGTATAAGACGAATGTTAAATAATATTCGTAAATATTATTTCTGGCCTAGCATGGAACGAGATGTCCATGATTTTGTGAAGAAATGTCATAAATGCCAGACTCAAAAACATAGTGTATACAATAAAGAGCCAATGGTAGTGACGACTACCGCTCATACAGCCTTTCAGAAGGTATATTTAGATATAGTAGGGCCCTTAGATAAGGATAGGTATAATTTTTCCTATATTTTAACCACACAATGTGAATTTTCAAAATATATTATCGCATGTCCACTTGTTTCCAAAAAATCAGACGAGGTATCAAAAACCTTTGTAGAAAATGTAATTCTAAAGTATGGTGTTCCAATCACTATAGCAAGCGATCGAGGAGCAGAGTTTATCAGCGCAACAATGACGGAGGTATGTAAATTACTTGATATAAAAAAGCTTAACTCCACGGCATACCATCACGAAAGTACAGGTGCGTTGGAGAATGCTCACAAACACCTAGGAGCATTCTTAAGAATCCAGACGGATAATCATCCTGAAATATGGAGTTCATGGTTACCCTATTGGTGCTTCGCATATAACACTTCCGTGCATAGTGCAACTAATCACACTCCATTTGAATTGGTTTATAGAAAGAAATGTAATTTGCCTAATAATTTATCAAAGTCAATTGACCCACTTTATAATCATGAGAGTTACCCCCATGAGTTGAAATATAGATTACAGGTGTCACATTCTGAAGCTCGAGATAACTTGATACAACAAAAAACCTTGCGCAAGCAACAGTATGATTGTACGAGCCGCTAGCCCGTACAGTAGAATTGTATAGGTTGTGGTGAAGTAGATTGTTGCAGTAGACGGGATGTGGCCAGGGAATAAAACCTCTGTTTTTGTGTCCGTGCTACCGGAGTGAATTTAATGTTTACACTGATCATACAAACGATTAACCTAAATAACATCGACTACGCGTGTAAGTAAAGAAGCATAATCGACGAAATAATTTAATGCTAAGTAGTTAAAAAAGTTAAACAATTAAAATCATGTGGCGATGCTCGTACATCCTGCCAACAACAAGAAAATAAACAGAAAGGAGTAAAAAATTGTAAAATTGTATAAACATAATAATTGTGTAAAAGTAAACCTAAAAATAAACACAATACATTAAACAAACATTAGGACGTTCTCAGTTCAGCTCTGATTGACATAGGAGATGTTCCACAGTTCATCTTGGTGTTGCTTTGGCACGCTCGTAGGTGCCCGGTGGTTTCTTCTGTTGCTGCTTCACGCGTCCTTGCAGGTCTGCTGCTCTCGTGAGTTTTCACCATTTCAATTTCTTCCTTGCGATCTTGAGCTTGCGATAGACAGGAGACTCGGTTTCTCATCTTGAAGAAGATCCATAGGCCGAAAAGAATTCCGCAGATGGTGATGAAACCGTAGAGAACATAATGGTGTTGTTCCGCGTCTGTTGACCTTATTGTTTGTATGTCTTGTTGATCCTTAATCATCATTATTTTCTTCTTCAGGTCATTTAGTTGCTCTTCATGTGTTTCTATTGTTATGTTAGTCAAGTGGGCAAGGTTGCTATTACTGGAGACTACGTGGTTTATGCTTGTCTCCGGTATGTAAATTTCGTCATCATTGTCCAATTCCATTTTGCTTTGCAGATTATAGTGCGCGTGAATAAGGTGATTGTCCCCACGCATCATGCATCCTGTTGCTAAGGCAATCGTCCCAGTATTACGTAGTGTCTTTGACGTAATTCCAGCTGGACAGAAAATGCGCATTGTGCATTCCTCGCAACACCTAAACAACCAAGCGTTCTTGCTGTGTAGCCTAATCCAGTCATTCGTGCAACTTGATATTCTAGTGCGGCAACTGGACGCTACTCGGTTGTTTATTATGTCTGCTTCACATATGCCTGTTGTTGTTTTTATTTCATATATAGGTAGATCGAAATTTCATGACAGCTGATTTGTTTTGATTTGTATGCACGATAGAAGTTGTTGTTCGTGCAACGGTATCATCATGTCCTTTCTCAAGTTCACGGCCATGTATTTCGCTGTCGGTATTATGCTGACCATTGAGCTTCCGTTTATGTTGCTTATGGGTATAACTTGTGTTAATTCATATTGTTCGTCTGTCACCAAAGGAATTGTTACTTCAAAAATGAGGAAGTCTTCGATAAGTTTTCCGTGAACACTTGATAGTTTGTATAGTTTACGGATGCATTTGAAACCGCTTGTACAGGGCAGCGATAATCCTTTCGGCACTTGTCCTGATATAATGTTCAGTTGTTTTTCAAACGCATCTGGTTTCAACAAGTGAGTGTCGACCTTGCCGTTGTGAATATCTGTGATAAGGTTGATCAATGTGTTCTGTATTATACGCAGGTTATCGACCATCATGTTCGCGGCTACTGCAGTGGCTATGATGAAAGTTGCCTTGTCTTGCTCTGTTTTCAATTGCTGCGTACAATCTCTTAGCTGTTTATTGATTACAATGAACTGTCGGTTCATTACTTGCTCGTTTCTCTTGAGTAAATTGTATTCGCCTTCGATGACTGATGTTTGGTTCTTGTAAAGATTTATCAAGTGATCTTCGTTGCTTTGTATCAGTTTTATGTCTTTACTGTATTTTTCTGCGAATTTATCGTCGAGCACTCCAAACAGGGAGTTGGCAATGTTACCTATCCCGTTTATAAGACCTCGTCTAAGGCGTTTCCCGTGTTCATATTTTAAGACTTCATGATAATGTCTTAGTTCGTTCAATTCGTGCTCGAATTGTGTTGCTATAGCAAAGTAGGCTGTATTTCGCTGATCGAGTTCTTGTAATTGTTTGACATATTGTTCAACAGCGAAGACACTTTTCCAGTACGTTGACATGTTGTAGTAAATAACCAATCGCCATTCATCTTGAATTATCTGTATGTCTGCGGTTTTATCAAAGAATACAAGGCGTGATGGGTCGAGAGTTGTGACGTTCACTAATTGTTGTGAGGATGGTGTCACACACATTATCATGAATATCAGCATCGTAGTCAAGCACGTTGTGTAGATTCCTGGTTTTGTAGTTGTAGGTCTCTGTCGAGGTTGCCGCGATTGTGTGGCTGAAGTCGCCTCTTTTTGTATGCTGTCAGACTCTTCAATGGGTTTGTCTTCAGTATGACGTCCTGTTTCTATAGGCAGCCGTGACACCTTTGTTATCGGCCGCTTCGTAATATTTGACTTAGTTTTCAATGTCACTACTCGTACTAAGTCATCGGCTCCTGGATGTGTTTCTGTAACGCGTCTCAGTAACCATCTAGCAGGGGGTATCTGATCTTCCTTTATAAGGACAACATCACCCACTGCAATGTTTTGTGTGGGAGTTTGCCATTTGCCTCGAACTTGTAATGTTTGTAGGTAATCTTGGGACCACTTTTTCCAAAATTCCTTGTACATACGAGGGTCATTCAATAAATACTTAGCCTACAAAAAGTAAACGAAAATTTTGGAAAAGTGGCAATTTATTTTTCAACATAGTCTCCTTTTAGTTCGATACACTTAGCCCAGCGATGCTCCAACTTTTTTAACCCGTCCGAAAAATAGTTTTTGTCAAACTCTGCAAAATAGGCCTCCGTGGCGGCGATGACCTCCTCATTCGATCCATATCTATTCCCGGCGAGTGATTTTTTCAGATTAGGAAACAGAAAGAAGTCACAAGGGGCCAAATCTGGAGAATACGGTGGATGGGGCAGCAATTCGTAGCGTAATTCGACCAATTTGGCCATGGCAACGGCAGACGTGTGAACCGGTGCGTTGTCGTGGTGAAACAGCACTTTTTTCTTCGCCAGATGGGGTCGTTTTTTCTTTAATTCGGCGTCGAATCGGCCTAATAAATCGGCATAGTAAAGCCCTGTAATTGTTTTACCCTTCTCGAGGTAATCGATGTAGATCACACCTTGTGAATCCCAGAAAACGGTGGCCATAACTTTTCCGGCCGATTTTACAGTTTTCGCCTTCTTTGGAGCACGTTCCCCGGTCTGGATCCATTGTTTTGATTGCTCCTTGGTCTCTGGTGTGTACCAGTGGATCCAGGTTTCATCGACGGTCACAAAACGACGCAAAAACTCCGCTGGATTCATCTTAAACAGCGCCAAACACGTCTCCGATGTGGTCTCACGGTTGCGCTTGTTTTCTGGTGTGAGTAAACGCGGCACCCATCGCGCCGACAGCTTTCTCATGCCGAGTTCCTCGTGAAGAATATGATGCACTGTTCCTTCTGAAATGCCTACAGTCTCAGCTAGCTCCCGAACCTTCAATCGGCGATCTGCCAATACGAGATCATGGATTTTTTTAATGTTTTCCTCCGTAGCAGCTGTTTTCGGTGCACCTGGACGTGGTTCATCAAAAACCGACGTACGGCCACGTGCAAACTCGTTGAACCAATTCTTGACGGTGGCCATCGATGGAGAAGAGTCACCGTACACAGCATCCAAGCGCTCTTTGATTTCGATGCGCGTTTTCCCTTCCAAAAATAGGAATCGAATCACCGAACGATATTGCTCTTTTTCCATTTTTGTAAAACCGATCGACACGTTCGCTTCCATAAGTTGTCAAATTAAAACAAATGAAGGGATTGGAATGAAAATTTGAAAAAAGAATTAAAAAAGAATGTGCTACACTGTGGTAAAACTCTTTTGAAACTACAGCGCCCTCTGGCGATGAGGCTAGGTACTTATTGAATGCACCTCGTATTTTGTGTCAGTCGCCATCGTATTGTTAATGTTGTGTTGTCAAATTCTGAAGTCATAGGTGGGGCCAGCACTGTACCGCCGACTAAAAAGTGCCCTGGTGTTAAGTAGTCCAAGTCATCGGGGTCGTTTGTTAGAGCGACGAGTGGCCGAGAGTTGAGGCACGCTTCGATCTGTGTTAAGACCGTATTGAACTCCTCGTACGTCAATTTCTGTTCGCCAATGACACGTTTGAGGTGATGCTTCATGCTTTTGACTGCAGCTTCCCATAGACCTCCGGCTGTTGGCCATGATGGAGCATTGAAGTGCCACTCAATGCCATACTCCGAGATGTTTTTTATGAGGTCGCTATTTTTTATTAGTTGCAATGCCTCTTGACGTTCCTTTGCTAGCACTCTTGCTGTGCCAACGAAGTTTGTTCCGTTGTCACTGTAGACATGTTTCGGTGTCCCCCTTCGTGCGCAAAGTCGCTTCAGTGCTGCTAAAAATGTTGAGGTGCTGAGATCTGATACTAGCTCGAGATGTGTTGCTTTAGTGCATAGGCAAACAAAAATAGCAATGTATGCCTTTACTGTCTTTATGCCACGGCCTTTGTTGGCTTTTATATCAACATGACCTGTAAAATCCACACCTGTATGGGTGAATGGCCGGGACGGCGTAACTCTAGCCGGCGGTAAGTCCGCCATCAGTTGATTGCTGCGTTGCGTTTTGTAGCGATGACAAGTTATGCATTTATTTAATTGTTTCTTGATAGTTTTCATTCCACCAATAATCCAGTACTTGTTTCGAAGATGTCCCAAGGTGAGCCTGACACCACCAAAAGGTTTGATAATTTGTGGTTGTTGGGTAAAATAATCGGATGTTTTTGGGAGCTCGTTAAACTAGCATGTTCAAGCCTTCCACCCACTCGTAGCATGCCTTGATTGTCTAAAATTGGACACAAATTCAAGAGTTTACTCGTAGCTCGTACTTTCTTGTACTTCTGAATGTGTGTGATATCGTCGCCAAACGAATTGTTTTGTACAATTTTTATAATTGTGTATTCAGCTAATTCTAAGTCTTCTGTTGTTAGCTGATTTATCCGTTTGGCCTTTGTTGCGTCACGCGAGTTGTTTGTAAATCGTAGTATCCAACCAACCATTCTTGTAACACGAGCCATTGAACTGTGTTTTTACAAAAGTGTCTCAATGAGTGGTATTTGACTTGTTTGTGTTGCGCAACTTTTCTCCCGGTTCCTAAGCTCCTCGTTGGTTGCGAAAGTCTCTTGTTTGGGTATGTTTTTGTTTTGGAGCCAGGCAGGGCCATTCCACCATAGTGTGTGATTCATAAGATCGGCCGGCAAGATTCCTCTGCTTGCACAATCAGCGGGATTTTCTTGCGACTTCACATGTCTCCATGCGTTGGTTGGAATTATTTGCGTTATTTTCGATACTCTGTTAGCAACGAAGCTCTTCCAGCGCTTCACATCACCTTGTAACCACCCTAACACCACCATCGAATCTGTCCAACAGTAGGTTGTAACCTTTTGTTTAATGCTGAATGATTCCGCGACCTTTTTGATTAGTTGAGCTAGTAGGGCCGCGCCGCATAGCTCTAATCGAGGCAGAGAGATGGGTTTTTTCAACGGAGCTAGTTTGGTTTTTGCTGCCACTAGTCGAATCAGCTGTTGACCTTCCTTATCAGTGGATTTGCAGTAAACAACACATCCGTAAGCTCGTTCAGATGAATCGCAAAAGCCATAGATTTCGAAAGGCAGTTCTGTGTTGCCCATCCAGCGTGGTATCGAAATATCGTGAATGTAGACCATCTGTTGGCGAAATTGTTCCCATTCTTGTTGTATGTTCAATGAAAGACAATCATCCCAGCCTGCCGTTGTGTTCCAAGCTTGTTGAAAGATCAACTTAGCCTTTAGTGTGACAGGCGAGAGCCAACCTAACGGGTCATACAATTTGGATATATCAGACAGCAACGTACGCTTAGTGCTGACGTCACGCTTGTCAATAAGCGGTATTCGTTTGTATGTAAATTGATCCGTGCGCGGATTCCATGTTATGCCTAATGTTTTGTTTGTATCTATGTCTTTGAAATCAAACATTCCTTGACTGACTAGGTTATTGGGCAAATTCTCAAGTAGGCATTTGTTGTTGCTAGTCCACTTTCGAAGGTTGAATCCGCCGCGCTTCAACATGGTTATCAGTTCATGTTGGGCTTTCTCTGCGGTGACGATGTCGTTGCCGCCTCCTAACAAATCGTCTACGTACAGCTGATTTGAGAGCATGTTCGCTGCCAGAGGGAATTCAGCGCCCTCATCTTTGATCAATTGTTTTATTGTCCGCATGGCCAAAAATGGAGCAGATTTGGTACCATATGTCACTGTAGTCAATTGAAATTCTTGTAGTGGCTCTGTGGCAGAATTTCGCCAGACTATTTTCTGTAAGTGTTGGTCCGCTTCCTGAATTCGAATCTGTCGGTAAAACTTCTCAATGTCAGCAGTATATACGTATTGGAACGCTCTCCATCGCAGAATCATGGCTTGAATGTCTTGTTGCAGATTGGGTCCGCATTCCATTAGTTGATTCAAACTACGTCCTGTGGTAGTGGTCGCCGATGCGTTGAATACTACGCGTAATTTTGTCGTTGTTGAATCAGGTCGCAAAACTCCGTGGTGAGGTAAGAAACAACTTGGTGTTGTCGGCATAGTACATGGTCTCATGTGCTCGAGAGCTATGTACTCATCAATGAAGGCCTTGTAGCTTGAAGCAAGATTTTCGTCTCGAGCAAATCGTTTCTCCAGTTGTTTGAATTGTGCGATCGCTTGTGGTTTTGATTGTCCTAGATGTTGATTAAAGTTTTCTTTCATAGGTATTCTAACTGTGTATCGCCCATCTTCAAGCCTTTTGGTAGTTTGAGTGTACAGTGCCTCACAGTAGTCCTCCTCGACTGTTAAGGATTCGTTTTGAGCGGTGATCTCTTCCATCTCCCAAAAACGAGAGATGTCCTCAGTATTTACCACTACATGGCAGTTGAACGTCTTGGTGTTTCCAACTAGAATCCATCCGAGTCTTGTCTGTTGTGCAATCGGTGCGTGTATGTTTCCTCGGAGGATATTGTTCATAATGATGTCGGCGTATATTCCAGCATCAAGGAGAATGTCAACTGGCCGGGATAAGTTGAAATGTGGATCAGCCAAGTCGATGTTTTGTATGTGAGGCCAGTCTTGTTTCTCAAAGGAATAATTAGGCAAATTGTTGAGTAATTTTGCCATAACCAATGCCTGTGTTGTGAACTGGTAGTCCCCGTAAAGCGACTCGCATTCCAGACGAACTGTTCCGTTGCTATGACTGGCAACTGCTCCGATTCCGGACACCGTTGAGTTTTGGTTGTATCTCCGAAGGCCAAGTTGTTGAACAGCAGATTCAGTAATAAGGTTTAGTTGGGATCCTTGATCTAGAAGGCATCTTAATATTGTATAAGTTCCATCTATAGCTCTAACTCTGAGCATGACTGTTGATAGAAGAACTTCGTTGAAGTTTCCTGACACGTGATTGGCTTTGCCTTGTGAAATCGACGGTTTATTGTTGGGGCGTTGACCGTTCGATAAAGTCATTTGCGCAGTGTCACGAAAAATGTCATGTAATGTGGTGTGATGTGTATTATTACACACTCTGCACCTTTTATTCGAATTGCATTTATTTTCTCTGTGTGAATACATGCAATTCTTGCAAACATTCAATTGCTCAAGTGTCCTCAATTTGAGTTCCGGATTCATTTCTTGAAATCTTGAGCAATTAATTAAAAGGTGATCTGTTTTACAGATAGGACAATTTTTACTGGAGCTTGTGTGATTCGCCTTGGGTGACCGCTTGTATTTGTATGCGTCCTTTTGGAGTGATGTAATCTCCTTGTCCTGGAATGAAGATGCTTGTTTGTGAAAGTTAGGTGGATTCCTTTTCTTCGTTATTGTTTCTAGCGCTGTAAACTTGTTCTCGATAAACTGAATGAGTTCTTCAAACACAGGAAGCTCTCTAGGATGTTTCCTTGCTTCTATGTAGTCGGAGTAGGTCTGAGAGTCGAGTTTTCCTCCAAGAATGTGTACTAGAATGGGATCCCACGTAGTAGTGTCTATCCCCAAGTTGCGCAGGGCGTGCACGACTTCCAGACTAGTGTCGTGTAGACGCTTCAACTCGTAAGCGTTTTGATGTTGAATCGTTGGCTGACCCGTTAGCGTTTGCATCTGTTTCGTAAAGAGCAGCTGTCGATTGTTGTACCTGTGGTTGAGAAGTTCCCAGCAGGAGTCATAGTTGATTTCAAAAACCGATAGATGTTGCACCAAGCGCTCAGCCTCGCCCTTAAGCTTTCCCTTCAAATGCTGCATCTTTTGGGCTTTGGAGAAGGTGGGGTTGTTGTGGATAGCAGCGGCGTATAAGTCTAAGAATGTCGGCCACTGCGAGTAGTTTCCCGAAAACACCGGTATTTCGATCTTCGGGGCGTTGTCGCGTTGCTGTGCTGCGAGATTTAGTTTGCGATTAAGATCCCACTTAGTTGATTCGTATGTTGCTTCATACTTTGAAAACTCAAGCTCGTAGTTCACGTCACTGCCGACGAGAATGTTGTCGAGTTTCCAATGTACTTCGTCGATCATCTTCCATCGGGCTTCAAGAGTCTTGAGCTTATCCTCGATGTCCCATTTTTCAGTTAATTCCGCCATAATCATGTTACGTGTGAGGCGAGAGAAAGCTCTAAAATTGGTGGCTTGTTGGGTTTTGAGCTCGTCCGCTTTTGACAGGACTCCAACGTTCTTGCTGGTTTCGCCTGTATTCCCGAAGGTTTCAGGATCCTTGTCGCCAGCAGTATAAGAGGGCCAGGCTTGCAACTTCTGTAATATTGTTAGGTATTCACCTTTGACTCTCTCATATACTTGAGCGGTGTAGTAATTGTTTGTCTGGTTTTCAGCGCCTTGCAGAATACCATGGTTCATCTCAAACTCGTTCCAGTGAGCTTTGAGATTATCCAATCTAACCTTGATGTAGGCATTGTTTTTGCGGTCAGGGCCATCTTTTCCGAAGTTGACACCGATTTTCCTGATGCCTTCAGCAATGATTTCCTGCCGCTTCAGAAGTTCTTGTTGTTTAGCGTCCATTCTAGTTGTGGGACACTAACTCTTGTTGACTTCAATAGCTTCCGGATCACTTTCTGGTGATGTTGCCTGTTATGGTCGCAGGATCAGAAGGTATCTCTAATACGATATGTGCGCCTTCTCAATCTGACTGGGGCGATCCGCTTGTGGAAGACCAGTCAAACCGATTCGCTATCGTAAATAGAAACACTTCGTACCTGAGACGGAGTGCAGGGCTGTAGTTCGATGATAGATCCGGCTCGAAGGACCAAAATGTACGAGCCGCTAGCCCGTACAGTAGAATTGTATAGGTTGTGGTGAAGTAGATTGTTGCAGTAGACGGGATGTGGCCAGGGAATAAAACCTCTGTTTTTGTGTCCGTGCTACCGGAGTGAATTTAATGTTTACACTGATCATACAAAAGATTAACCTAAATAACATCGACTACGCGTGTAAGTAAAGAAGCATAATCGACGAAATAATTTAATGCTAAGTAGTTAAAAAAGTTAAACAATTAAAATCATGTGGCGATGCTCGTACAATGATTCTAATATGAGACCTATCGTCTACAAACCAAACGATCAAATCCTTTTAAAAATAGAAACTGGAAACAAGTTCAGTCCCATTTATTCTGGACCCTATGTAGTTGGAAGGGACTTAGCACCAAACGTAGTAGTAATAAGAAAAGGTAAGATAGATACAGTGCATAAGAATAGAACTAAGTTATATTGTACCTAGTTGATATTTTTTATAATAATTTCTTTATACATAGTTTAAAACAATTAGAGTAAGAAAAAAAAAGTGTAAGGTTTTATTTTTTATTTTTATTATGTGGGAGGTGTAGTGTGGGTGTCATAGAACTATGTCTATGTTTGTATGTGTAAGTAGTCTAAGTCTATATATTGAATGGTTCGCTAATAAAGACCAGTATTATACATCAATTCGTGTACTCAATTACACCTATCCCTACAGCGAAGCCGCGGGCAAAAGCTAGTTTACTATATGCCTGAAAAAAAACCTATTTCCTTTTAAGAGATTCTCTGTGTTTTACCACCAAGCATACAAATTTTCAGCTCTGTTTGCTTTGTTACATACGAGTTCGGGAAAAAAGGTCGCCATAAAAGAAAGGTCAGAGCTATTCGTTTGTAAATACTAAGCTTACAACTCTGAGTAACTTTTGCTTGTACTAAATACCTGGCCGGGAATATGTAGGTCCTACGGAGTTCCTATTCTCACATTACGTTATTTTATTAATTTTAAAAACCTTTTGGAACGATAATTATAATTATAACTCTGAGGATATCCGGGGTAACATAAATAATAAGGATGTGCTACAGGGAATACGTTTGTGTTTGCCAGATGGATACGTGCAGCGCCGAAGATGGCCCAACTTGTTCGCGGTGCCGCGCGTTTGAACTAAACTGTAAGGCGGTGTCCTACGCGAGTGATTCAACGCGAGCGCGATCGCGAAGTGAAGCGGCGTAAATGGAACAAACAATTAAACTCTATTGCGGTGTCCTACGTGACCAACCGCATGTCGCCGCGTGGGTGCGGTGCGAAGCGAAGCGGACTCGACCAGTTGGTTTGATATTTTCGCGCGAACTCTTGCGGTGGTTAATTTTTTTTGACGCATTTGCCCCACCTAAAATGTTTCAACCATTTTTCTTAAAACCTATGTCTGATAGATTTTTACGACAGTTTATACTAAATGAAATGGTTATTTGTCCAGAATACGAAGACTCAAAGACGGCTGACACCTTCGCGCGCACGTAGGACAGACCCGCCGCATCGTCTTGAATTCGCGTAAACCGCATCAGATCACTTCGCAATCGCGTTCGCATTGAATCGCCCACGTATGTAGGACGTAGCGTAACGCTACGTCCTACATACGTAGAACGTAAGTCCCCCTGACCCGAATAATGCGCACACTAAATTTGTTTGCCGACCGAATAATGAATTAAGAAACAAAAAACCGAAATCTGAATTATGGTGTACATAATAAAGAGTATTCTATTCTATTCTATTCTTTCCTCATGTTCACTGAGCGAGTTCACAAGAGCAACGTTACTCGTGTTATGTTTTTAATTTGTAAATCTTGTTAGGCATGGATAATAACAGTTATTATGTTGTAAATTATTTAATAAATTGTTAATTAACTACACTACCTATATGGGACACTGTAGTGGTAGCGTATGTATGTAAATAAATAAATAAAACAGTTACATTTATATGAGTGGTTTCAGATTATATTTATTTTCCTGAAAATGGTCGCTACCGGAAGCGGTTTAATAACAAACTCGTTGTGGCGATAGAATGCGTGTTTGAATATCATATGAATCTCAAAAATATTGCCTTGTGAAACAACTTGTGTGTTCAATAAATATTTTGCTGTTCTTGGAAAATTTACTTCAGAGTAGGTAGGTATCCAAAGATCTCGCTACAGCATTTCCACTAAGTGCATTTAAGCAAGGAAACTGCTTATTGTTAGAATTCCTGAAAATACCGCACTATAACCGGGCAGTAGTATTCTCGGGAATAATAGACGATGACCAGCAAATTGAAGACACATAATATGCAGATGCGATCCTATAGTCGACCACCATACGGCTTTTGGGGTTACGTGTATTTTTAGTTCATAATATAGCTGATAACAACACCTACCAGAAGCAAAGTTTTTTTTTTTAATATTGTAAGATCATCAACAAAAACGGTTTGACAAGACATCATCGTAACCAAATAACATCGGTTTTCTCATAGCCGGAGCTAAGCCGGAGTCACACGTCATTACATCAATCGGACAGATTACATATGACTTCAGTTATCCGAAATTTCATTATAATTAGCCAGGACGACACAAAGTATTTGATTGTACCTTACCTTTTTAGGATTTAATATTATGTGGCTTTTATTAACTCTTCAAAAAGAAAAAAAGTTTTGAAAAACTAACCCTGAAACTGATGAAGTCTGACCGAGTCTATACTCGGTCATACTTCATCAGTTTCAGGGTTTAGGGGTTTTTTTTATAGGTCACAACCACAATCTTTAACAATGCAATGCATCCTCTCTTGGGCAGGGTACAGTGACGATGCTAAACTCAAACCCTTAAAAAGGTCTTCGTAATAAAATGTGAGGTTTTCTGAAGAACCCTTGAAGTAATTTATGGGCTAACCAAAGAAATCTTCAAACGTTACGAGTGTTTGCTCGGGAACTGTTGACTAATGATGAAGAAATGATGACGGATTTAGTTCGAATTCCACAAATTCTAATAAAACAGTCAATTCTGTAATCCGACTCCACCGACATGTGAACATTGAGGCAATTCAGCTGTTAGACCAAACAAATATAGTGCGGAGACTAAAACGAACAAAACCTTTTGAGTTAGTGTAGTGTAAAAAGTGTAGAAATAATAGTGACAATGACTCACATAATAACACATGAACAAAGTGTTTTTTTATCATTATATCAGACTCTAAGAAAGTGGAACGGACTTGTAAAGTACAATCAACACTATTCTAAGTTTTAAAATAATTATCACGTAAAAAATTAAGTTAGACTAAAATTGCTTATTAGTCTTATAGGCTAGATTGTAATTAATTATTAAGAACCTGGTTCTTTTTCATAAAGGATTAAAAAAAAAAACCTGTAATGTTCTCTAGGAAAATCTCTTGAATAGTACGAGTACATACCTGAAAATTGCTTCTTCTAAACTGTTTCATAAATGATAAATGATTTTATTTCTGTAAATAGGTTTGTACAAACACCTTTACACGTCAATCATATTTTAAAACTAGATGAGGTCGGCGTTTCCTATCTGACTACTCGTACTCTGAGAAGAAAAGCCGAAACAAACTCCAGAGGTCACAGTCTCTTTTAAAGCCCAGACATAATGTTGGTCAAATCATGTGAAGAGCATGTAGATTTGTGTCTGAAATGGTCTTTTGAGGAAAAACCACACAGAATGAGTGGACCTGTCCAGTCAGTGCACACATTTGTCAGTAATCGTGCAGCTCAACTCAAGACTTAAGGAGCTCAACGATTCGACGAACAATACCAAAGAACATGAAACAGAATCATGAATAATCTCGTGTGAATTTTCAACATGTTATTTTGAGATTATCTGTGTCTGGGGAGCTTTGTTGTTCGGCGCTTTGGAGTAAAAGCTTATTTATTCAAATACATTTCGTACTAAGGAGATGTTTGTAAACTCGTACCTATCAACTTTGACCTTTAAAGTTCTTTCACTTCTCCGGTATTAGCGGAAAAGGCTTCAATAAAAGTAACAAGTTTATTACAAGCATTTCTCCGAAGCTCCTCGAAATGTGCCCTCGTAATTGACGTTCCCAAGCATTCAGAAAGATAGATCTAGTAGTGATTGGCTACAATTTTACTTTATTATAAAACAGAATACGTAGGGATATTTCTCAAAGAAAAATAAATGTGAATATTATCTGCACGGAGCCTGTTTACACTGTGTAGGTACACGTTCCCAGAATTGGTATTCATGTGACGAACACTAAAAGCCCAAAAGCCGTAGAAATTTAGTAGGTACCTATCACAGTTTATATCGTCTTGTAGAACAAGAATTAGATTTTGCCTTAAGACAGAACAAAAGGTTAGTTAGTATGCCATATAAATTCGGATGGATTTTTCTTGTACCGTGTTTTAGAGAGAAGGGCATTTGTTCTAGGATATGTAGCTTTTTATTTATATGAAAAATGAATGGGACAGAAGATTGCCTAGCAACAGAGACGACCTCTTAGTTCTAATTACAGATAAGCTTAGTACTGCTGAGTGCATGGTTCAGTCAAGGTTTATTGTAATAAAGAATATGTTTTAAGCAATTAATTTATATCTAAATATGTTACTTAGGATGGTTGACAAACAAGTTACCAGACAAAACCCACTTATGAAAACATGCCATTTGGCTAAAACTGAAATATAGTACCACGATCTGAAGTAATATACCCAGCTGGATATACGTCACTGCGGCATTCTAATATCAAAAGAAGTTCATTGCAGTTTTAACTTTACAGAGTTTTCCTCCTACAAAGTCAGTTTCCATCTTTTACAGGACAACTTTTTCTATTTCCGTAACAAAAAGCTCTTTCACTGCCTTTTAAAGTCGCATTACAAAAGGTAATAACAGGGAAGTATTTCAAGGGTATTAAATTATGTGATCCAAATCTTATTGAATTCATTCAGAGGTTGCTCGGGAAAGGAATTTATATTTAGGTAGACGCCATCTGTTGATTACGGAATCCCGCGCATAATGGAGGACAATCAATGTATATTAATTTACCAATACCAACCCGATCCGGGAAAAAAGTCGGTAATAGTTGGGTGTAATTACATAATATATTAACGAAGGCGTACCTACAGATAAGTGATCCACTGACACTGTCCTGCTAATGTCTCACAAAGCACTTAAAAAAAAAAAAGTGTAAACACTTTTTATTTGTTTTATTTATCTTTTTTACTTGTAGGTACATGTTGTGTTGTGTGCTTTGTAGTCTGTGCTAAATAAATGTATTTTATTTCTTTCTATCTTTCTATACATTTAGATGTTTATTATAAAGTAAGTGACTGCTGTTTTCTATAGTGTCCACAGTCCAAAGAGAAATCCAAGACTTACATTATAGAAATTAAACACTTTTGACTCACATTATTTATTGCTTCAAGATGGCACGGACTTATTGAAAATGGCACTTTTTGGAACTCAAAGAACTACAACATTGTGTACATGTTTTTTGACGCCGTACAACAAAAGTAAAACAGGATTGTGCAACTGTGCAATATTTTCCGGCTTGCTATCGATTCTTAGTCAAAGGTTTCAACGCCGTTCCGTTCAATATCTATTTCAATTGCCGCTCTCTTACTCATCGGAACTGTACACCTAATTAAATATAGATAAGTACTACATATGGGGCACTAAGGGTGCAGTTTACAATATATGAATTATGAATAATTACATATCTCAAATTAATTACATATCTTCTATGAATACAAGAAAAGATGGAAAGAGACGAACCATTTAATTTCAAGAAAATATTAAAGTTTATTTGTTCTGGTGGTCAAAGTACCCCTTAGTTACGACAACTTACTTACTTACTTGCAATGAGATTTTTCTTTCCTAGGAATGAAACACGGATGGGCAGGAAATGTTAGTCCGATGTTCTCAGAGCTTGTCCTAAATTAAAGTTCCAGAGCAATCAGCACAAACGTTCAAATTCAAATTCAAATTCAAATTCAAATTCTTTATTGCTTACTATGTGTACATAAATAAAGTTCTTAACAGAGGATATCAGTTCTTAGAACATAGTGGCCCTGTTAGGGCATTGCAATTTCATCATGCATATATGCTTATAATTGTAACAGTAACAGTTGAACATGCATTTATTACATTCATTAATAAAAAGAAAAAAGTTATAAATATTAAATTTTATATAGGACATCGTTTTAATTACATTATATAATTTTATCATTTACATCATATTAATTATAAATTATTAAAGTCATACCTAAATAAAAATAAACATGTCATGAGTTACCTGATTTAAAAATTATCATTATTCATTAATTCAATTATGTCACAGTATTGTAATCATTTAATATTAATTATCATAATCCTTTTAAAAATATTTTACTGAATTATATTCACTTTAGTGATAGGTACTTTATTGAACAAAATTATTTTTCCTCAAGAAATTCTGCTATTGAGTAATAGGCCTTTTTAATTAAGAAAATTTTCAGCATTCTTTTAAAACTAGTAATTGAATTTATAATCTTAATGTCCATAGGTAGCTTGTTATAAATCTTTGTGCTCATACAGAAAACACTATTACTGTACGCTCTAGTGTGGGACGTTTTATCTCTTAAGGTATGTTTAAGTCTTCTGCTTTTTAACGTATCATAGCTTGTAATGTTTGATTTAACTAAAATTGAGGCCAGGTAGATAAATAGAGCAGGGAGTGTTAAAATCTTGAGATTTACAAAATGTGGTTTACATGAATCCGTTTGGCGTAACCCACATATAGACCTAATACACTTTTTTTGGGCTTTGAACGCAATTTCTTTATACGTTTCATCGAGAATCTCTACTAACCTAGAGATTTTAACACGTTAGAAAAGATAGACGAAAAAACTGCAGGCAATCAAAAGGACTAATAGGCTAATTATTCACTAAGGGGATAAAGCAGTGCATTTGGAATCCTAAGCGTAACGAAAGGTTGTAGTGCTCAGGGCTCAGAGTAAAATTCTGAGTGCAGCGAGGGATTCAAGCTTGCTCAAGACGAAAACATCTTTATTCCTGAGTAGTATAGTTTTCTTTTCACACCTTCTGCGAGGTAATTAAAACATTCAATTAGATATATTGTAGTGTCATTAGAACTACATACCTATGTGTGTCAAGAGAATCGGATCACAAGTGAAAATTCTGTAAGTAAAAATCAATCAACCCTTCGGGAAGGATTGTATTTTTCAATTTTAAATGGTAACAATTTCAAAGTATACTCACACTGTCCAATAAAAAAAGAAACGTCAAAATCGGACTAAACTGTAAAAAGATAAGTGTGGTCATACATAAAAAAAATATGTTGTTAGAAAACACCGATCTCCATAAACAAGCTATCTACAGAAAACAAAACGCTGAAATCTTTGTGCAATTCTTCCTCCATATTCCAAAGTCCTGGCACAGGAACTAAGAAAAAGAAACAAGCTCTGTTGCAACAACGCAACGTGAGTTCTACGCTATTCTCTCCATCGTCATCCACATTGATCGTCGAAACCTCCTTGGAAATAATGTTACGCTTAAAACGGGAAATTCTATGCCTACAACAGCAATTAAAGATTGCAGAACAAGAGATTACAACCCATATAGCGCATTGAAATATTAGTGCAAAGTATACTTTATTTGCACTAATATTTACTATCATTTTCATTTTGCTCCACCGCGACCTATCGTCGCGATCAATCGGTCATAAAAGTCAAAACAGATGCTATTTTATGGTATGTATGAGGTTATGTTTGTATAATGTCGCTATGTTGAAAAGTGTTGGAAAAATTGACTTAGAATTATTGCCTCAATTTTTTTAAGTATAAAAAACGAATAGGTTCGAGACTATATGCGAGTAAATAACAGTAATATTCACTGTACAGCCAGATAGATAACTATGATAATATTATCCTTTTATAGTCTTTTTTAATGTCACGTATGCGAGAGTTCATAAGCAGCCTATTTTACGTGCGTAAATGAGATGAAAACTTAATTAACTGACACGACCATACCTTACACAACACCTACTATTCCCGCGCATTATGATCATACTGTTGCAAGCCTTTGCGTTGAATAAACTTGATTTCATGATTATCTTCAGCGTATTGTAATAGCTGCTTATAATAAATAGTGTTCTGACAGAACTATTATAGTTATAGCAAATATACTGCAGTGCGGTACACTCGAGAGTACAACAAATAATGTTCAAGGTATAATAAACTAGTTATTTTCTTACTATGGAAACCGATAATGATTCACGATCGTTCTCTTGTCTGCGCGAGCGTGTTCTTATATGCTTTCAGAGCAATAGCGTGATAATAGAGCCTTTGTTTACTGGTCGAAACATTTACATTATTTTACCATTAGTTAACGCACATAAACATGAACCTTTCCACCAATTCCACACGAGACTTTCAACCAGTTCGGAGGCTCGAGACCTCTGTGCGACACGAGCCGCCTATTAATAATTGTATCCACTTCTATTCCCTCTTTTTCTAACCTTTTTTGTTGTTAAATAATTTTGTATTTCTCATCGTATTTTTAAACATACGAGTAACTCATTTTTAGCTTATTTTGTAACTAAGTTAAATCAAGTAACAGTATCTTACACGTCCTTTAATGATTAAGTTCTCTGCTAGTACTGTGCACTTGACGAATTCACAATACCTTAAACCGTATGTGATTTTGTTAGTGTATATTTTGTCTTAGTCGTTGAAGTGCCATATCAATAAATGAAATTATATAAAATTAAAACTTGATCAAAAGCTAGTTGTTTCCAAATGAATTTCACAGATACTTCCTCCCTCATTTTGAATTCCTGAGTTGAACAATTTCCGACTGATAAATAAATACTCCCCTCAATTCGATTCTATTTGATTAATTTCCTTGTGAGCTTTAGTTAATTAAAAAGATGAAACAAAGAGTGACTTGTTGATGAGATGTTATGATGGCTGAACAACTTTGAATTTGAAGTTGACGTTCCGAACTTAAAACAACAACAGGTCAAATTCAGTTCTGTTTTAATGCAGTTTGTTAATTCCACCGCAAAATCTCACGGATTTCAGAGCCAAGTTTATAACCTAGGTATTTGTGACTTCGCTTGAAAATAATTTATCGTTCATGTACACTGGTGCAGGAAAATATTCTGAAGCTTGTGTTTAAAGTACGATGAGAAGAAGATGACGTTGGGGAGTATGATACAGCGAGTATGATTCGTAAAAATAAAACAAGAAGCTCTTCCTTCTTATAGTGTCAAACATGACCTACTAAATAGATCTTAAACAGCACGCTTATATGCTTAAAGAAAAAAAACCACGTGTGGCACTCGGGTACTGCCGCGGTAAAGCTATTGCATAGCATTTTTTATCAACTTATGCAATTATAATTACTTATTTATTTTTTATTTATGTAGTATTATTTTTTCTTTGATATTAATTCAAGTACAGTCGTACCATATACATACACGTTAAGCGAACGCTCGGCCGAGCTACATGGTAGGAGGATTGGGGGGTGTTAGGTTTTATTTTCGTTACGGAATTTCTTGACTCGGTCGCCGCACTCAAAGCCCGTGATAAAAGCTATGCAATAGCTTAAAAACTAAGAAATGAAAGTTCCTAAAGAAACAGTAATTCGGTGGACCTTGATGTTCAATACGAAGTGAAGTCGTGACCTCATTATACTGCTCAAAGTTTTCTTATCTAAGTTACTATTAGCATTGCGCACGACGAGATGCAGCTAGATGTTAGAATTTTGTAAAGTTTCCACTATTGGTATTATTATATTTTTTAGGGGGCTTGTAGTCTGATTTTTAAATTTATAAAGAAGCAATTTAGGTAACTTTTAGCCAAAGCTTATATACTCCCGTATGTCCCACCAGACACAGCGTGTGCCGCGTCTCAGTGACGCGAGTGAGAGCGGCTCTGAGTCGCTCGAGGCGTCCGGAGATCAAAGCGACGACACTCGCCACGGAATAGCTTTTATAACTACATGTTCTTAACTTTGAGCTACTTATGTACGGTAAACAGAAATGCTAGTTTATAAGGACTTGAGGACGAGGGTGGAGGTGCATGGGAAATATAAATAGAGTGTTTGTGTCGTGATTCATGGCCATGTTGTGTCTCATGTAGTCATCTTCTCGACATACTTGATCAGGCCCAGGTAGGTAAATTTTAGAGCCATCAATGTTCTTAACAAATATAACAACATACTACTAAAACGGTAGAACACGTTTGTTTAATAACAGGGTACCCTCAGGGATTACACACAGTGGGTACTATGAACATAATGCAAGGCTAAGCATTTGAAACATAAGTAATGAGCTGACGGATTAAACTGAGGAATTAAGGGGCTCACGAGCTGCTATACTATATGTTTATTTTGTAAATTATACTGTGAACGAGTACTTACATTTATCGTTTGTAACGTTACTACGGCGTAGTACCCCTACGCGGCCGCTACGTGAGCTACGCTGTCGTAGCACAAACGTCATAACCAAGAGTGACTTAATGTTTAAACAATAGTTTAGTATTGAACTTCTTATCTGTTTTATTAATTCCTCTCTAAATCGTTATTACAAAATACACTTATGAATAATATAAAAAAGCCACTAACTTATCATTAAATATTTTCGAAACTAAGCAAGCTAGCTTCTTGAAATGGAAAGCAACATTCAAAATTAATGAAATATAGTAAAGAAGGAAAAAACAAAATGGATTCATTTAGACAAAAAATAATTAACTCTTAAAGTGGCTTTACGAAATTACAACTTAATTTTTTAATCATTCAATATTTCGTGTTGCCTTCGTGAGCTCTCAATACGGCTTCTACACGATTTGGCATGCTGAGTAACAGATTCCTCAGCATATTTTTATGCTGAGGAATTTTCTCGCATTCTTCAATAAGTGCATTTTTCAGGGCATGAAGTGTAACTGGAGATGGATTCCGGCTTCTAACACGTCTGCCAAGCTCGCTCCAGGCATGTTCGATAGTGTTTAGGTAAGGGGTTCTCGCTGGCCACTCCATTTGATGGATCCCCACGCCTTGAAGGTACTTGTTTACCACATGAGCTGTGTGGGGCCGGGAATGTATAAAAAATGACATGTAAAAATAACATGTATAAAAAATGCACTGTCGCCCATATTGACCAAATACGGATACGGTATGTTCATTGAGAATCTCGTATATGTATCTCACAGCGGCAGATTGCCATTTTCTATCGACACTAGCGCCGTGCGACCCTCTGATGAAATACCGGCCCACACGTGTACAGAACCTCCCCCGTGTGGGAATATTTCTTCGAAACATGCTTGTGTAAAACGTTCTCCTGGCCGTCTGTACACTCAAAGTCATGATTTCACAACACTAGCAACCCGCAACTTCGTCCGCGTGAAATTTCTTGTTCCCCCGACCCACTCGTCGCATTGCATCGTCTGCCCGCGCTAATACTTTGTTTTCGCTTAGCGTGCTTTCG
The DNA here is from genome assembly GCA_917490735.1 of Dryobotodes eremita. Lineage (NCBI taxonomy): Eukaryota > Metazoa > Arthropoda > Insecta > Lepidoptera > Noctuidae > Dryobotodes > Dryobotodes eremita. The sequence goes on along the minus strand of OU823257.1, from coordinate 7,069,719 downwards.
GACTTTTTTTATATTTGCTCGCTTTCAAAGCGAGCAAAAATAAAAAAAAATATGGAAATGTAAACCAAAATTATGAAACGTGACTATTTTTTTAAAACTTTTTTATAGCCATGGCTTCGAACAGGCCAGTATATAATAACGTTTTAATGTGCAATATAATACTGTTTTCAAGTTCTTTTTTTACTTCATGAAACAAACTTGTGTGGTTTAGGAGATATTAAAGATTTCATTAGACACTTTGTAAATAAACGTAGCTTTTTTATATTGCTCGTAAGTAGTAGAAAACAAATATTAAAACAACCAGATTTTTTTAAACTTGCGAACATTTTTCCGTTCTATCATCGCCCGGTCGAGTGCTGAGTCGTTTGATAATTCCCAGAGCACAAATATTGTTTTAAAATCCGGATAAAACTCTCAAAGTCTCAAGACATGCTTTAAGCAACAACAAGTTTATTTTAACAAAACTCTTTATTCGTAATAATACTTTCCTGATTCTTGGAAAAAAGCGTTTTGGTTATTCTATTTAAGCAAAGGCTTCTTGGAATGTAGGTTAGGAACTTTTTATTATTTCATGCATATTGAAAACAAGCACGAAGTTTGATTTGAAATGATTGTTTCATATGAGATCGAAGAAAGGGTGGGTATACTCTGTAAAACAATTTGTTTTAAAAGTCAAAAAAAAAAAACAATATGGGCGTTCCTCAATCGTCAGAACAGCTGTTGCTGTTCTGACGATTGAGGAACGCCAATATTGTTTTTTTTTTTTTTTCAAGATATGTTTATTTACACTCGCCCAAATTTCAGAACTGCGAAACTTTTTCTTTGAAAAATCTATTTGCTACAAAACGTTTCCTCAGGGGGGGGAGGGAGTAACCGGAGGACACGGTGGAGCATACGGTGGAGGTCTGCCCGGCTTGGGCGGAGCACCGCCGTGTCCTCGTGGCGGCGATCGGCGGCGGCGACCTCTCGCGTCCGGCCCTGGTTCAGGCCATGGTACGGAGCGAGAGGGAATGGGAAGCCGTCACCTCCTTCTGCGAAGCAGTAATGCTCGCGAAGGAGGAGGCGGAGCGCGAAAGGGAGAGGCAATCTCTGCGCCCTCGCGCCCCTAGCCGCCGCAGGAGGAGGAGACACCCTGGGCGTTGGGAGTCGATTGCCGACTCCCGGCCACCGTAGGCGCGGGCTTGCGGACGGCGAGCAATGGGCAGCTCGCCGTCCGGTAAGGACCAGGCCCGGGTCGACGGCGCGTCGTGTTCCACGCGCGCCTCAAAGAGATGTCAGCAAAATAGACGGGGTCCGATAGGACCGATGCCTGCCGGGGCTGCGGATTGTTCGAAAGAGTTACCGTGGCCCTGGCGCACAGGCAACTGAAGGAACACGGGTGGGTTTTAGTCAGTAAGAGTCTGACACACCCTTCCGCTCCGCCCAGAGCGGGAGACGTCATTTGATGATTTCCCACCCAAAAAAAAAAAAAAAAAAAGGGGGAGGGAGTAAAAAAGATTTTTCTTAAAATTTTCAAGACTTAGGCATACAATAAAAATATTATGACCAACGACATGATATTTCCAAACTTTTTGTGGAACAGAAACATAAAATAATAAAGTTTTCCCGATAGCAAAACACTACAAAAAAGAGACAGAGAAAGTCATTTGGGGGGCATGTTGCCTTTTCCTTACGTGACGATTTCTACCAGTCAACTCCTACCGAAAGCCACGTTAAGGAACTTCATTCAAAAAATCAAATTCCACCCGTTCACCCTTGCCATACCGCAAGTGTGAACGGGTAGAATTTGATTTTTTCTAGGTTTCTACGTACCCTTAATTTCATCTTGTAAATAATTTCAAAAACTTTCCTGAATAATCCTTCATCATTATTTCCATTCAGTAGTTGTAATGTGTGTGTTGTTATTCAGTAGTATTAATTTGGGCCAATCATCTAGATAAAAATGTGAGGAGTTCAAGCAGCTGTAACAGTAACCTACACCATCTAACAACAACAACTGAATTAATTGTAGACACGCGTATACAATTTATATATCTATAATATAATTTGTTTTATTTTTGCGGTACATTTTATGGAGCTTTGGAATAAATTATATAGTACTAGCTGACCCGGCAGACTTCGTACTGCCAAATATAGCCTGTCAAAATGATTTGTAATGTGTCATTTTTTTGTTCCTACATATTTTATAGTCGGGGCAAAAAATTCTCATGAACAGAACTGTCACCCTGGTGATAGGGCGTTGTGAATAAGAAATATAATTAAATAAAACATATATAAGCATTTAAAAATAAGTAGTCTCTTTAAAGTTAATCATATGAATCATAATTATTAACAAAAATCAGTTTTATTTTCATTGTAGTGCTTTGTGATATACGATGTTTTTTGTTTGATTATCTGGCGCATAGACAAACAAATCTGATGGTTTTCCAACACGGGAACAGGCAACATACAATTGACCATGTGAGAAACATGGGTTTTCCAGATTAATACCACAAACACTTAATGATTGCCCCTGGGACTTGTTTATGGTCATAGCAAAAGCAAGCCGAACTGGAAACTGTAGTCGTTTAAAGTCAAACGGCACATCATTCAGAATCATTGGGATGCGCGGTATGAGTACGTCTTCTCCTTTATACTTTCCTTTCAGTATAGTTGCTTCTATCACGTTGTTTAGTAATTTTTTTATCGCTAACCGTGTGCCGTTGCAAAGACGCGGTTGGTTGATATTTCGCAACATTATAACTACCGATCCAACCTTTAATTGAAGATTGTGCGGTGGCAATCCTGGCAAATCCAGCGAGTTTAAAAATTCTGGTGGATAGTTCATTACATCATCTTGGTTAGTAGCCGAATCAACTGATTTATATATCCTCGATTCGCCTGTAATTTGTTCTTGTATTTTTAAATTTAATTCATTTACATCTATGTTTTTTGCAGCCAATATAGCTCGTTCGCTCAACCAATCATGGTTTCTGTAATTTTGAGAAACATCTGGAAACACCTTCTGAATAAGTTCATCTTTTGATCGAGTTAACTGACAAAAACTTTGAGGAATGTTAATGCAGCCAGTCAACATGTCTATAGGAAATGTGCCATTACCAATGTCAATGAGTTGTTTAGAGAATATGTTTCCAGATTGGTCATTTTGTAATTCGACACGCATATTCTTGCTTAAATGAAGTACTTTGACATGTTTCCACAAATTGGAGGACTTTAGACATGCATTGAGTTCATCAGCTGGTGTTGATCGTGGAATCACTGGCAATGTTTGACGAAAATCTCCTGCTAATAAAATCGTTGCACCACCAAATTGGTTATGATTGCTCCGTATATCTTTTAATGTTCTGTCTAAAGCCTCCAAAGATTTTTTATGTGCCATCGTGCATTCATCCCAAATAATTAATTTACATTGCTGCAAGACCTTTGCCATTGCAGAGTTCTTAGAAATGTTGCAGGTCGGAGTTTCATTGCTTTGCATATTTAATGGCAATTTTAATGCTGAATGGGCTGTTCGACCACCTTCAAGCAAAGTTGCTGCGATTCCCGACGAAGCGAGTGCAAGTGCAATTTTATTTTGTGAGCGAATCGTTGCTAATAATATTAATTAAATCAAAAAAGTTTTTCCTGTACCACCAGGTGCATCTAAGAAGTAAATCCCTCCAGTTTCATCATTTATTACTTTCATAAGATTTTCAAATACATACTTCTGTTGTTCATTCAACAGTGGAAGATTCGTTTGAATTAATTCTTTTAAAGTGTTGAGATCATACATTTTTTCTCGATTCAACTCTTGGTTAAAAGCATCATGCATTGGACGATTGGGCGCGGCCAGGCCTAATTGAATTAATAGTTTGTTTGACATCATCAAGCACATGTCCTCAATTGAAATCAATGCTTCGTTGTAAATTTCTTCGCTGATTTGTATATTTGGATTTCCCATTCTATTTCGTATTTGATACAAAATATCATCACACATATTATCTTTGTACTTGATCCACAAATCAATTGGGTTTGATGGGAAGCATGTAGATATGATTATAGAAAACAATGTTCGTATTTGATGAGCGTGTGATGATATTACAGCATCATTGAGAGTTTGATCCCAATGAGCGTCATTTTCTAGCAATTGCAAACGTTGACAGGCTTCCCTGTAAGATCCACACAATTCACCATCAACAGTTCGTAAATGTTGGAATGATGTTGGGCCACGTACATTGACGTTAATGTATAATATAAAAATGAATCGCAAAATGTGTTGGTAAGCGCATAACTCAATTAGTTGAATGTCGCGCTCGCGCTTCACGCGTTTGTGATATCCGAATTCTTTCACGTTCATTTCGGCCGTTACGTTCTTGTGCAGCATGATTAGATCGGTAATTAGCTTGGTTTGTAGCATTTCGGGTTCTTCTACCTAAATTGCTTCGTCTAATAGGAGGCATATCTATATTATAGATTATTTTGTCACATGCAATAATTAGCGATCATAGGTAAATAAACACTGCACAAAACACTATATAGGTACGAATTTGTTACGTGTATCAGTTGATAAAAGCAAACTCATTAGCTCATTAGAGTAGGAGGTAACCGAAAATCCAAGAAAAAAACCCACTGACATTGACAGTTTGTTGTTGTTTCAACTTTTTTTTTAATTTGATATGACTTGGAGTCAAATCCTTCAAGCCGTATTTAAAATAGGGATATGAAAAAATTTAAATAATAAAACACTTTTGGTAACGCTGTTTTTGTTTGACTGATGTAATGACTTGAAAACTGATGCATTTTAAAGTAAAACAAATGAAATAATGTCGCGAAACCGACCAAATTGAACTATTCGATTTCGTTTTCTTTTTCTTTTTTGTTTATCTGTGCTCCAATGCACACTGTTTTGATAGATATGATTGAATTTGAACTTTCTCAGAACAGAGGTAATAAAGTGCAAATTGACTCTTTGACGTTAGGAACATACCTACATTGTTTAAACAACAGTGACTGCTTGTAATTCAATATGAACTTTATACAATAGCAATAAAGCTCGTTTTAGTTAGAAAAAGTTTGTATGGGAAAAAGAAAAGGGCTGTTTTAGGGTTTTTCCGGCAATTATTCGAATTTTTCTCGCCGTAAAAACCATCTTTGAATTTCAACGAACATTTAAAAAAAAGAATTTGCCAAATTGGTCCAGGCGTTGTTGAGTTATGCGCTTACCAACACATTTTGCGATTCATTTTTATATTATAGATATCGCTAATTTGGAGGAATATCGACGTAACTACTGCTTTTAAAATTTTACAGGAGAGTGAATTAAAGTCGTTTTTTTTTATAATCTGTTACCGTCTCGTTCTGAAATGTTGACAAATCCCGAAACCATATTAAATATTTCACGCCTCTGCTCCTCTAAACATTTTTTCGAGCACAAAATATATCGACAACTCAATTTGGGAAAAATTACATTTAGGTCGTTGGTTCTCCAAATGAGCGATATTTTCCAGACGGTTGTAAGAGGTAGGTATATAGGTAAGAGATTACCTATTATACCTACCTCGATACTTCGCCAGCACAGTTTGAACACAAGTTAGACAGCAGGTGCAAGCTATTACCATTTTAAAGCACTTCTACTTTAAAGTTTTGTTAATCTTGCTATCAATTCAAACTGTGTTACCTGTTTACTTGTACTAGGAGCGTGTTTGGTGGGAATATGTTCAATAGTAGCCACGTTACCTGAAACAAGAATTATTGTAATTGTTAATCACCACACTCAATCCCCAATCTGAGGTTCACGAAGCATTTTAGTTCTTAAAATAACTACTTCAAACCCAAACTTTTTACGTCAAACTTAAATTATTTTAAACTTCGTAAGTATAAACGGTGCAGTTTTAAAATGGTTTTAACCATAATATAAATATTTACTCTAAAAGGTATTATATTATTTTAATTACTGTGAAAGTGAGGACTACGTGGGTCGTTGTTTCAGTTTTAATCATGGTCTGGCAGTTTAAGTAGTTTATGCGGCCTACCCAAACGTCCTTTCTTTAGTATTGTTCGTCGAATCGTTGAGCTCCTTAAGTTCTGAGTTGAGCTGCACGGTTACTGACAAATGCGTGCACTGACTGGACAGGTCCGCTCAATCTGTGTGGTTCTTTCCTCAAAAGACCATTTCAGACACCAATCTACATGGCCTTCCCATGATCTGACCAAGATTATGTCTGGACTTTAAAAGAGACTGGGACCTGTGAGTTTGTGTCGGCCTTTCTTTTCAGAGTAGTCAGGAAACGCCGAACTCATCTAGTTTAAAAAATATGATTGACGTGTTAAAGTGTTTGTACAAACCTTCTTACAGAAATAAAATGATTTATCATTTTAACCGTAGAGTGGGCGCGCTATGAGCATTTTACCGCCCTCGGACAAAGTCGGCCTCGAAGTTTAGACTTTTTAATAGCTGCCTCCATTTTCGACGTCGACCCGTGCTAAAGGTTCAAGTCAATCAGTGCACGAAGGGCTGCAGGACGAGAAGGTTTTCACCATCAGACGTCGCGTAAGCGGGTACAAATTCTGCTTTATAGTTTTTTATATTAGATTTTTAAATAAGTCAATATGTATTTGATAGTGTAGAACCTAAACACGTATTTTTCTTTTCTTTTATATTATAGAGAGGTTGTAAAGTGTAATCTATGAAGATAGAAAGTGGCTGCTCTATTTCCAAATAAAATAGGTGTATTGGCGCCCTCATAAAATTGATATAATGTGTAATTTCAATATTATTTTTGTAAATATTTTTCATTTTACGGTTTGCGCTTTGTACCTTTCGAAGAAGGAGTGCAAATACAGTATTATGTATATCCAACAAAGTAAAATACACCAAAAAAGGGTGTCGTAGATGTTCAAATTTATTGTGCAACGGGCATTGCATGTACTTTTGTAAAGACTAACAATATTTTTTTTTCAAAAGTTGTTCATAATTATGCGTACCGTCCTTAAGAGGTTGTTAGTGTTTTAAATTACACCCTGTTGATACTCTGTGGTAGTTTTTACCCAGTAGCGAGTGCTGCCGGGTTAATAGTATGTAGAATAAGTAAAACAGGTCCATAAAAAAGTTCCTTTTTTCAAAAACTATTATAGGCTAATGTGTTCTTTAACATTTTTAAAATAAATATATAGAGGTATGAGGAACAGGGTGTAAAGCTCACTCATACTCTATAGAAAAGGGAGGATCCTCCGACCAGACGGGTGTCGTGTCTGGTGGGCAACTGCCCGACGATTGATGTCGGGATGTTGTATATATGCTAGTTGCGCGGTAAACTCTGCTTGCGCGATGCAGGATTTTGCGTGACGTCAGTATGACGCGTAGCTCGCATGTGGCGTTTGTAGATGCCGCTACATCACTCCCCCCCGGAGACCGGAGGTCGATAGTGGGCTGAGTCGTGTATCTTGCGATGCTTGCCAGGGCCAGGTGAGGTTCCAGTGAGTCGGAACCGGGTGTCGCATAGTTCGCGGTGAGTCGGAACTGTCTGCGAAGATTCCCCAGTGAGTCGGGGTGGCGCCGCGTTATGCTCCAGTGCGTCGGATGTGGTACAGCGCCGGGTTGAGGCTGACTGCTGGCGTCGACCAGGAGAGGGTTTGAAGGCTCTGCTTGTGGACCGGCCGAGAGTGCAGTGTGCTGTGCCAAGGTTGCTGATGAGGCTGAGGGTAATGACCAGGTACGCGCGGTCGCGGCATGCTGGTGGTCAGGATACCCGTTGAAGCCGTAGGTGCTGGCTGGCTGTGTGACTCGCCGCTCTAAAGCTTGCGGAAGTAATGATGATGACGTCACGCTGAAGTAGTTGCACGAAGGCTGCGCTGACGTTCATGTTCGGGGTCACCAGTATAGAGGTATGAGGAACAGGGTGTAAAGTTCACTCATACTCTATGGAAAAGGGAGGATCCTCCGACCAGACGGGTGTCGTGTCTGGTGGGCAACTGCCCGACGATTGATGTCGGGATGTTGTATATATGCTAGTTGCGCGGTAAACTCTGCTTGCGCGATGCAGGATTTTGCGTGACGTCAGTATGACGCGTAGCTCGCATGTGGCGTTTGTAGATGCCGCTACAAATATATTGTTTTCTTATGAATTATTTGTTTTTTAGTTAAACCCTGCAAAATAAATTAATTTAATTGAAATATTCCTACTTAAAATTAACAATGAATACGAGCGACAAAATGCTTCCCGCGCGCCCACTGACGTTACACGGATAGCGGGTCCACTCTAGGGTTAAAAGAGTCTTACGGAGTTTAGAGCTACTTAAAATCAATATAATTTATCTTAGCTCGTGTCGTAAGGAACTAAGCTTGAAACTGAGTCGAGAGATTTAAGACCAGCTAGATGAAAATGTTTTGGAAGGCAAAACTAAACTGGACATAGTACTGGGTTTTCATATATTCGAACGGGAAAACAAGTAATTTTATTAAATATGACGTCGTCAGATCCTATCTTTTGTGCTATTAATAAAATAGAAATATTTTTGAAAAAAAAAATTGCTGAAAAAAATTGAAAATTCTGATGCCGAAAATATTTTCTTTCTTTGTCCATGTTTCTGTTTGTCTGGTTGTATGTTCCGAATTGGCGCAAAAACGGCTAAACGGATTTGGATGAAATTTAGCGCACATATAGTTTATAACCTAGCTTAATACATAGGCCACTTTTAATCCCGGTAATACGTTCCCGTGGGATATTTTCTGACATCTACGCGGGCGAAGTCACGGGCGAAACCGCGGGCAAAAGTTAGTTACTAATATTTATTTTGTCATTTCAGATTACAAAACGAATAGTTAAATACAGACCAAATAGCTGGATTTTGAATAGGAAATGATAGTTTATTAGTGAAATACTTGACCAAATAGTATCAATCAGGGTTAATAACGTTAATTATGATTCAAAATCCACACAATAATGACCGCAAAACTGTATGAAAAGCATCTGTTTTCAGAATAACTTAACGGTAATGATAAATAATGCAAACGATTTTCCGCAACAATACTAATTGGTAACACAACCAAAATAAATAGTGTGAATTATTTTCATTGATAGGTTCTCATATACCCAGTAGTGGTAACAATACATAGAAAAACAAATAGGCGTTTGGGTTATTCCAACTCTCAAAGAGAGTGATTCAGAAGAGTACGTAATAAATAAAGGCAGTCGTCACTCTTAAGACAAAATGCGTGTTCTTCTGAACACAAGCTATTTGTATGTATGAGCATTTTATGTCTTCTGATTGATTGCTTATCGTGTCTCGAGTGTATCCATGATTGATATAACATTTGAGAAGTTGTGTCTGAGGTGTACTTAGATGTTTGGTAATGAAGGTGTAGAAAGTTATTCTATTATTCTACGATAATTAACGTGAATCAGTGCAGGTTTTTCCGGGATTTTCAGTTTTTTTACAACTTAAAATAAATAATATCTTTTATTGGCATACTTTGTTTGTGCACATTTGTGCACAAACAAATTGAAGCCCTGACTCCTGCGCTAGGTATAAATAAATACCTGTGTTACAGCAATGTTATTGTATAAAGTTTTTCACAAAATGGTATTCCTTTTCTTTGTCTCTTTGTTGTTTGTGTTTGTCTGTTTTTGTTTGTTAAATAAAAACTATGATGACATAATTCTAAATATTCCGTAAGTAGGTATTGTACTCGTAGTAGACAGCTTCTGTGTATTGCTTAAGAAAAGATTCAACGGAATATAAATCTGCATGCACATACACCACAGTGCGGGTGAACCGAAAGTTAAATGATAGCCATCACTTATTATTTAAAAAGTTCAACATACCTACTGCATTTAGGTTTTCCGTTTATAATTCAACGTCTGTATTCTCTAGAGGAAGAGGCAGTAACAAGCGAGGATGCGAACATGATCTACCAACGTACTATAAATCCACCGTACTTTTTAAATCCACGCAAGTAGGCTAAATTAACATTACGCTTTAGATTTCTAAACGAGTTTTGGCTTACCGATGCTTCGGTGAATTTAGTATTCATAGCTCGTTTTGAGAAAAGATGCTGAAAATAAATAAAAGTAGCCTGATATTTAAAGGCTCTCTCGCTCGAAGGATTTGAAGTTATACCATTTTCTTTTGACGTTTCATTTCTTTTTATTTTGTTGTCAAAGGCTGTAGTCGAAAATTTTCATGGCTCCTTTATCACGAACATGTCAGGGTAGTTTAAGGAAAATGTCAAGACTACCAGCCGGGAAATTGTGAGGCTCACCATTATAACGCTTTTTATTCGACCATAACCGAATGGTTCTGAATGTAATTTATTATAAGGTAATATATTAAGTTGAGAACAGTGTTATCGTTTTTCCAGTTCCGACAAGGGATTCATTTGCAATAATTATATTTAAAAACATACGCTAATAGAAAATAATAAACTTGACTTGTCTATGAATATATCGTATGATATATCGCACCTTTAAAGACAAACCGTTACTAAACGAAAATATAAAATTTTACACAGGAGCTTAAATAAAAAGAAATACACGGCTTTTTGCAATAGAATTTAGGATTATGGTGCTTTGAGCCATCTTTTGAGGTCATGATGATGGGTATTTATTTACATTATAAGTTCTATTGCAAAAAAGTCGTGCATTTTTTTATTTAATGTCCTGTGTAAAATTTTATATTTTCTTTTAGTAACGGTTTGTCTTTAAAGGTGCGATATGGTAATGGATAAAATATGGTTATAAACATGAATAGTTTAAAGATAAAATTAGTAAAAATAAATACGATGAGTTATTATATGTTCCATACCTTTTAGGCTTGTTTTTTAAATTCCCCTACCAATCAAATATTTCTTGATTCAGATATTTTCGTAACAACGTAGTTTGCTCGACGTCACTCAAAAAACAAATCGCAACTAAGGTATGCCAAGCAAATATTTAATATCAGATTATGCAATAATAAACTCGAAAGCTGGCATAATTCTTACTTTCACAAGGAAAACAAATGCAAAGGCATGAATAACGAAATAAAATGTTAGAGCCAAAGTAACGAGGAGAGACGTCGAGGTGGCAAATAATAAAGACATTGTTCATTTAAATGTCTCGCGACGGATTTTTAAAAAGCAAATGAAATTATAGAAGGAAAAGGTGACTGCTAATTTGAACACGAAGCCACAAATTGTTGTGTTGATTCAATTTCCAGAGCAGGAAATATTCTGCTTTAGATTTCATTGTAACTACAGTTTATTTTACAACTCAACTAACAACGGTCAGGAACGGATCCAGGAAAACAAAGAAATCTAAAAATATGAAATCATACACCGTGTTTACTACGGAAGTTTGCTTGTAGAAAGAAAAACTACGGTCGAGAAAATACAAAAACGGAAGGTTGTATGGAAAAGCTAGTAGAAAAACAACTTTTTGTTCCTCGTACCTATTACGTAATCAAATCATAAAGATTCACAATACTGGACTGGATAGGAACGTTAACTTAATGAAACTTTTTACGCGGTATGATAGACGAGATACTCTTTGAAAACACAGTTACAATACGTAGACATACAACAACACACAACAACACCCACAACTACAACGACACAACTAACCACAACTGTCTGCAAATATTGGTAACTTTTGGCTCAATCCCTGGAAACAATTCGCATATCTTATATCTTAGGGCAAACAGAAATATGAAATAACTTATTTAATAACTACTTCCACCTTGCTAGATTTGTGCTGAAATTCCGCGTCAGTACTGTCCTGAGTCCCAGTTTGTTGAAAAAGTTGTAACTCATGATAAGTAATGGGACAGTCATTATTCAAGGACTACGGATTTTGTATGTAGAAGGTATTATAAACTTTGCTATTTACAAGGAGGCTTAGAATTGAAAGAACGAACCACAAGGTGGATACATAACAATAAAATAAAAAACTGAAAAAGTATAAACACATCAAAAGTGTCTAGGAATCGAGGTATTTAAAAAAAATATTTTACAACCCTATTGAAATTACATAAAAAAATCTATTTAATTATCATAGCTGAATATTTTTTTTTTTTTCTTTTTTTTTTTTTATCTGGAGTCCACCATATAATGTCTACACGGTATTCATTAAAGAAAGCTTTTAGTTAAGCTGTTTAAGTTAAGCATAAAATACGAGTAGCTGCGCTAGTATAATTTCGGCGCCGCTCCTAAGTGCGACAAGCATAATGTTTGTAAAACCAGCCAATTAGCATTGCACTAGTGATTCAGGCACATGCTTGTAATGTGGAAATTATTAAGATGATCAAACAACGTGAGTGTATTTCAAACATTCTGAAGCTTGTTAGAATGTGTGGATATGCCGCAGGCAAATTGTATAATTAGTCATGATTGCATACTATCGCCGTTATGTATAAGGCCTAAGGCAAAATGTATAACGCCTAGGCATTATGTAAAAGTACTTGAAACCCAATTGATTAGGCGAATTGATACAATTAGTTCTATTTTCTACCAGCTGTAGCGCAGCTAAACAAAATAACAAAAATGGCGTCGAGTACTGCAAGTTTTTCCGAAAATTATGATGAAAACTAGTGCGTGCCGCAAGAAACGAGTTGTTTTAAAGATGTTTACTAAACAATTGGAAAAATTATTACGAATCTCAAATGGGATCATTACAAAAGTTGTGGACTAGAGAAAAAGTTTTGGAGGTTATCCGGCTCGAAAAAGACGCTCAAGTGTCCATGCAAACTGGCGTTCGGCGGACTCCTGCGGAATATAATTTATTATTTTGTTGTTGTCGCTCAAAAAATAGTAAAAATATAATACAAATTTTCTTTATTTTGTTTAGTTTTACTTTATTTGAAGAAAGAATATAGTTTAAAAAAAACACACTTTTTAATTTTACATCTTATTGTAAGTACTGCCATTGAATATGCCTGATAGTGACACAACTGCTAAGCACCTTACACCTATTCAGAATAATTTTTTTTGTTACATAAACCGTATTAATTTTTTGACAGTGTATGTAAGTTCCTAAAATGAAAGTCTGATTAGTAACTTTTACCTAACTCATTGTGTACTTCATTACATTACCTAATAAAACGTGTGAAATAATACGCCATCTATTTTAATTATCCTTCAATCATGGTTACCCTAAACTAAGACTCTTGACGAAACGGATGCGATCAGAAGCGTCATCAATTTGCCGTAAGCATTATAAATAACGGCGACAGTATACAAACGGACTGCGCCGTATGTATTATGGCGAGTCAGAGAGACAGATATACAAGGATACTGTCAGCCCGTGGCAGTAACAGTTAAGTGAAAGTTGTTAGGAGGAAAAGTTTTATCTTTAAAGATAAAACTTTTCCTAATAACAAGTTTTCTAAACTCAAACTGTTTAGAAAACTGCTCGGAGCTACTAAAAGCCGTTAGGTTCAGGAGTTCTGTGTTTTGTTTGACGCAAAATAAATAAACATTAACCAACTACTTTTGAATCAACTGAGCCACGAAGAAGTAAAAATGCGCCTAGTTTTCGTCAAATAATAAGAACCTACACAAAACGAAGACGTCATTGTGGTGGATAATATCTTTGAACAGACTGCCAGTAGCCAATATTGCAGCTTGACCATTGAAATGTATGCTCTAAGTGTGACGAATAAAGCTCATTTTACGATAGTAGTGCTACTGAAGTCTATTGGGACAGCTGAACAATCGATTGCTCTGATGACATCTATTGAAAGGGTAGGCTTTACACTGCCGCACTATTGATGAATGTTATCGAACAACCGGCAGAGTAATGGATAGTGATTATTTATACAGTAGCTGTGTCAGATCAGCTCGAGATATTGTTATATTGCCGAATGTTGGTGATCCAATTTAGAATGAAACAAATGAATGGTCTCTAATTTCAATTGTTTATCGATTGGATATCCCCAACTAAAATATTAACTAGACACTTCATACGAAACAGAATGAGAGGATAACGCAAGTTCTTTGTTAAAATTGGTTGTTTAGTTGTAGTGCCTAATGAGGGTAGACCAAACCAAAGTGAATGCCATAACTTCAATCGGTGAAATAGAATATAGCTGTCACTTAGAACAGAAAACGCGATGCTAACCATCTTTATCAGCGTGACGACGTTGATAAAGTTGTTTAATATGTGTCATGACGACGTAAAGTTTGTGCTGCGATGAGAATTTCTGAGACATTCCGGAATAAGCGCCAGTTATTTTTTAATATTTAAACTGTTTTAATAGATTTCTGATGTCAATTTTTTCATTCAGAATAACGATTAGTGTTTAACCTTAGTAATTATGAATATCGAATTTATACACGGTCAAATTAACTTAGCGAGCAAAACTCGGCAAACGTGATGGGTATCGACAACTAAAAATTTTAAAACAAAAAAGAAACAAATTAGATTTTATTTTGTGGGGTCGTCGACCGCAATTAGTGTATTCACTGGAAATATCAGTTTAAAAATATGTTTTTTTTGTGTAAATTTCACAGACGTGATTGAAATCGATATCTAAACACGATAAAACATATTTTATCAAATCAAACTTCAAGCACTACCAGCTGTCATTGATCCGAAAAGAAAATCTTTTTTCTTTTTGTTTTGTCATGTTAGATAGCGATACCAATCATGTCTGCGGAGTTCCGCTACCTAATTTAATTTGATACTATAGTTTGGGGCTGTAATGATATATTATGGTTAAAAAAAAACCGATGATAAAACTTGAGAGTCGCAGAACTCTCCTTCATTTTGCATATTTTGCTTCTGTTTGTTATTTGTTTCTGATTTTTTAATGGGATAATTTAGAAGTAAAATGAGTAAATCTTATCGAATGTAAATGAGTAGGTACTATGAACTTTATTTAAATAAAAATAGATTCATATATTTTCATTATAATAGACCCTATTATATTAATTATTCTCACCGCAGACCTCCATCAAACTTGAATATTTTATGTCAACTAAATGAATGGTGTCTTATGAACGCTCGACTGTTCTAATTTAGGATGGTTTATATTAATTGCTTATTTCGGGCAGTGCGGCCTTCCGGGAACATGTCCATAACGACGACGAAAGGATTTCGTCACTGAGCGTTTGTCAATAGTTTGTTTGTCTGACGTCCGACTACACAAGCTTTTCTTGCTGACTGCTGCGCAAAAGTCTAGCAAAGTCTTGCAGTTTGAGTAATTTATGCGACCTATCCAAATGTCCTTTCTTTGGTATTGTTCGTCGAATCGTTGAGCTCCTAAAGTTCTGAGTTGAGCTGGATGATTACTGACAAATGCGTGCACAGGTCCGCTCAATCTGTGTGGTTTTTCCTCAAAAGACCATTTCAGACACAAATCTACATGGTCTTCACATGATCCGACCAAGATTATGTCTGGACTTTAAAAGAGACTGTGACCTCTGAGTTTGTATCGGCCTTTCTTCTCGGAGTACTCAGATAGGAAACGAAGAACTCGTCTAGTTTTTAAAATATGATTGAGGTGTAAAAGTGTTTGAACAAACCTACTTACAGAAATAAAATCATGGAATGCATTTGAGAATGTTAGACATAAATCATGTCTTTATACTGATAATTATAATTACACTTAACTGCGTACAAAGAAATCTTAAAAGCAGTCACTGTGATTTTTACGCACTTTAACACCATCTTTTTTATTATTAGTTTCGCCTTTGTTTTTACCAACCGTTGGTAAGTCAATTAGTATGCTACACGGGTTTCTATTTCGCTCGCTTTTTAAGCTATTCAGTGTATTTGAAATTCAGCACACATATGTTGCCTTTATTTACCAGTTCTATAGGCAGATGTGTTTCAGCAAAGAATTCGTTTTTAAATTTTATTTAGAACACAATACTCGCTAGCAGTCAGGTGGAAATAGTTCCGGCAGAATGGGATAAGCTACAAAAGTCTTCTTACGGTATGTCCGATCGTATCAGAAGAGGGTACTTTCTTTAAAAAAAAATGAGGTAGTTTATTGCAAAGCAGACCTACAAAGGATTGAAACGAAATAGTACGAAAACAACTTTGTGAGCGAGTTTAAAGGATTTTGACCGTTTTATATATTGAGATTTTACATAAAATGTGTGTTTCAGTACCTACAGAACACAAATGAGTAGATAGGTACTAGCATTTCCCTTTAATTTATAGTTTGCAGTTCTCCATAAGTCTGCTCTGTGACAACCCTGTACGACAATTTCGCATGATTTGCGTTCGGTTCGGCGCGGTTAGTCGATTTAATTCGTGTCAAAGTTAAATGTGCAACCCGATTGAAACCGACATTGATTGTATAACGACCATTCACTGACTGGGTACTTCTTACCTTTGATATCGAGAACGTTGATGAGTAAGATGAGTCGAGTATAATGGATCATAACATTTAAAACGATATCTTATAGGTATTTAGGGAAATTCTATGAGATGGGTAGCACGTAACATACTACAGTATAATGTATCTTGTCAATAAAATATTTTAATTAATAAAATTAAGTTAACGAATTCCCACATTACACTCACTAGGTATATCCCCCAATTTCCCCTAAAAAAATAATTGTTTTGTATAAAAACATTGCTGAAAAGATTTTTATTGGCCCAATAAACGAATTTATATTCCACTATACAGGAAAATTGGTCTCCAATGAACGGAAATTGAATCAGTAATTTTCTTTTTACAAGCTTTTATTTAATTTACCTTGTGTGTTATTTAGTTAGTTTGCACTGTGTAGAAAATCGGTATGCTACCAATTTCCACTCAATCGGGAATCGAACCCGTACTAATAATTTTATTTATTAGCTTTTAAGCGTGAAGCGAAGCGTAAGCAGAAGGATGAAAGAAAGATGCAAGTAGAGATGAAATGAAGAATATTATTAAAGCGATGGAAAATTATATTTGAATAAAATTAAACTGACAAACATTAAATTAGAAAAATAAAATCAAGTATACAATATAAAGCGCGGCGCGGTCCGAGTGGTTCGGAAGGCGGTAGAACGTAGTACTGTGTGGTGTCCGCAGCCCGGCCCTCGCAGTGGTAGATGTGCGTGCACGCACACTTCCGCAGTCCAAGGCCGTTGTCGCCGTCGCCCGTATAATAATCCCGCGCAGCTGATGTGTGCGCGGCGCGTGTAGCTAGTTGCGGTCACTCGGTGCAAACATCGTACGATAATATCGTATGATCTGCATGTTTGGCCCAAGATTCATAAGCGGAGCGATTCCGCTCTAAAATGTAAGGTGGTGGTCCAATTGATTTATTGTTCCGCCACATATTCCCCCCGGCCAGACCGTAACTACGGTCGATAATAATCGGGGAATCTTACTCGCCGCCCACTTCTTGTCCTCTTCTCTGTGTCTGTTGTTGTAATGGGTGTTGGAGCTACCGCTGGTATTGATTTGACTTCTGGTTGCTTTTCCTCGTCCTTCAAAGTGTATGCGGGTTTTAATCTGTCAACAGAGACGTTAGTTGGCTTTCCTTTTACCTGTATTGTGTAATACTTTGCATGCCTTTGTATCACTTTGTAGGGGCCGGCGTAAGGTGGTTCCAGTGGTCTTCGGACGTAGTCTCGACGTAGAAAGACGTGTGTAGAGGAATGCAGATCTCGTGGTATGTAGAAGGGAGAAGTTGTGTGCCAGGAGGTTGGCCTGGGAGTGAGTTTGGCCATGTGTGCACGAAGACGTGTTGCATACTGTGTGACATCGGCTGCGGTGTAATCTGTAGCAGACAGAAACTGGCTAGGTAAATGAAGAGTTTCACCATACACAAGCTCAGCAGGCGTGGCTTGGATGTCTTCTTTCCACGAGTTACGCATGCCGAGTAGCACCAGCGGTAGGATTTCTGTCCACTGCGACGAAGTGTGGCACATGATGGCTGCTTTGAGCTGGCGGTGTAGCCGCTCAACGATGCCATTCGCAGCTGGGTGGTAGGCGGTGGTGCGGAAGTGGTTTGCACCAACCATGGTAGTGAGGGCCTTGAACAGGTGGCTCTCAAACTGGCGACCACGGTCTGTAGTCACCCGTGCTGGACAGCCGAATCTAGCTATCCAGCCAGTCACCAAGGCAGCTGCGCAGGTCTCCGCGGTTATGTCCTTCAGCGGGTACGCCTCAGGCCACCGAGTAAATCGATCGATGACAGTTAGGCAGTACCTGTAATCAGAAGAAATGGTTAAGGGCCCTACGATGTCGAGGTGTATATGGGTAAATCTGGAAGAAGGAGTAAGGAAAGAGGAAAGAGGAGTTACGGTATGGCGGGTTATTTTACATGCTTGGCATTGCAAGCATTGTCTTGCCCACTCTCTACAGTTTTTGCGGATCCCAGGCCACACAAAGTTTTGTGTCACCAGTCGCACTGTAGCAGAACATCCAGGATGATGTATGTTGTGCAACGATTGGAAGACTTGCTTCCTTAGTTGTGGTGTGACATATGGGCGAGGCATCGGCATTGAAGTATCGCATACAATGTGTGCGTTTCCCGTCAGTGTAGCGATCTTTTCTAGCTTAAGTGAAGAGCCGTTTTGAATCAGATCTTGCAGTTCTGGGTCTGTTTCCTGAAATTTTGCAAGATCCTCAAAGTTTATTGCCGCTGACACCTCTTCAACCCGGGATAATGCATCAGCGACGACATTGTCTCTTCCAGGTATGTACCGTATATCCGTAGTGAATTGGCCTATGAAATCTAGGTACCTGAATTGTCTTGGCGAATGGCTGTCTCTGTTGGTTTTGAAGGCAAACACTAGTGGCTTATGGTCGGTAAAGATGGCAAAGTTTCTAGCCTCGACCATATGTCGGAAGTATTTTACAGCTTCATATGCCGCTAACAATTCGCGGTCGTATGGGCTGTACTTCTTTTGAGCACCACTAAGTTTGTGTGAATAAAATGCTAGTGGTTCCCAGTCGTCTCCGTTTCGCTGTTGAAGGACAGCGCCGATGGCGGTATCAGATGCATCAGTGACTATGGTTAACTCGGCTGATGGATCTGGATGGGCCAGTAGAGTTGCGTTGCACAATGAAGTCTTAGTGTCTTCGAAAGCCTTTAATATTTCTGGAGTCATGTCGACTGGATGTGCTCCTTTAATTTTGGGACCAGCAAGGACAGCATTCAGTGGAGCTTGGAGCTTAGCTGCTTTTGGGACAAATCGGCGATAAAAATTTATCATACCCAAGAATCGTCGAAGCTCCTTGACCGTCTTGGGAACCGGATACTCCTGGATAGCCTGTATCTTGGTCTCGAGAGGTTTCGTACCTGCAGCTGACACACGGTATCCTAAGAAAGTTACCTCTGAGTGTCCGATATTACACTTTGATGTGTTTACCACTATACCGTAGCTTTTCAAGCGGTCGAATAGTTGCCGTAAATGCTGCTTATGCTGTTCAGGAGTCTGTGAGAACACGAGAATGTCATCGATATATCCGTAGCAAAAATCCAAACCAAGCAGAACTTCGTCGATAAACCTTTGAAAAGTTTGAGCAGCGTTCCTTAAACCAAAGGTCATGTAAGCGAATTCGTAAAGGCCGAATGGTGTAGTGATGGCAGTCTTTGGAATGTCATCTGGGTTGATAGCAATTTGATTATAGGCTTTGACTAAATCAATAGTTGAAAATACTGCGCACCCTGATAGCTGGTAGGAGAAGTCATGAATGTGGCGGATAGGGTACCTGTCTGGTATTGTTCTTGCGTTTAGTGCTCTGTAGTCGCCGCATGGTCTCCATCCGTCGTCCTTCTTCCTAACCAGGTGAAGTGGGGCAGACCAGGGACTCTCCGATCGTCTGGCCACGCCACTGGCAAGCATGTCTTCGAACTCCTTCTTCGCAACTAGCGTTCGAGCTGGATCAAGTCGTCGAGGTTTGCTTGATACTGGTGGACCTGGAGTTGTCCTTATGTGGTGTAGCGTATTATGCTTACCCGGTAAATGTGTTCCTGGAGGTCGGGTGATTTCCGGATACTCGCGAAGAATTTCATGGTAGTCTGTGTCACCAACTACAGCCTTCACGGATGCAATATCGTCCGTTGACTTGCAATGAGCTCCTGTAACTGATAGTGTAGTTATGTTGTCTATTAGGCGTTGGTTTCTGCAGTCTACGAGTAAGTTGTAGAAACTAAGGAAGTCGACCCCTATGATAGGTCGTGACACATCTGCTACTGTGAAACTCCAGGTGTAGTCCCTTCTGAGACCTAAGTTAAGTCGCAACTGTGTTGGTCCGTACGTATGGATCACAGTATTGTTGGCAGCGACTAAATCAAATTTTGATAGTTTAACAGGCATCTTTACTGCCGACCGAGGGAAAACACACAAGTCTGAGCCAGTGTCCACTAGGAACTGCATTTTCGAAGTCCGGTCGGTTATGAATAAACGGCCTGTTGAAGTTGGGCAGTCGTTAGCCGCTACTTGCGACCGCCCTTTGAGTTTTCCGAACTAAATGTGCAGGGTTGCTTGCATTTGCTCGCTTTCTCCCCAAAGGTGTAGTGGTAGAAACAATGTGGGTGATTTGGTGGTGGCTGCTGTGGTCTAAAGCTATTAGAGCGACTGCGATCATACCTTTTTTGGTTGCGTTTGGATTGTGAGCGTGAGCGGGAACGTCCTTTCCAGTTGCCGTTCATCTGCGATGTCAGTAGTGCCACTTGCTTTGTGAGCTCGCTTACTTGCTTGAGCAAGTCTGGTGAAGTGCTGGTAGAAGCAGAGGCGGCTGCTACTTGTGGAGTGGATGGTACAATTTCGTACACCCTGTCAGCAATCTCCGCTAGTTTTTCTACCTGTAAGTCAGCAATCTGAGAAGCAATAACAGTTTGTATGTTTTGTGGCAGGCGGTTAGTCCAGAGACTTTTTACAAAGTCCGAAGCTCCAGCAGGTCCTGCTAGGTTTTGTAAATGCCGAAGGAACTGAGACGGCCTGCGATCGCCTAGCTCTTCATGTATTAAGAGTTGCTGTATCCGCTTTTCCTGTGAGGCAGACAGGCGATTAATTAGCTCACTTTTTAATTTGTCGTACTTGTCTGTCTCCGGAGGTTTTGTAATAATGTCCTTTACTTGGATTGCGTATTTAGTTTCCAGCTGTGTCGTTACGAAATAAAATTTCGTCGTGTCGCTGGTTATCCTCGACAGGATAAATTGGCCCTCTAATTGGGCGAACCATAAAGCCGGTTCCTCTGGACAGAAAGGTGGACAGCGTAGTGGTAGTCCGACTTTGGACACTTCTCCTGAGACAGCAGTAACTTTTCCTTTAGCGTTAGCATCTTCAAAATCCTCAGTATCCGACATCGTTTTAAAAAAAATATAAAATCGCTCACCGCTTTTGTATTGGACCACAGCCTATTTTTTTCTTCGCTTCGATGTAAACAAACTATCACCTGTTTAATCACCGAACGTCTTGATTCACTGGAACTGCTTGTTCCTTGCTGCACTCCGAGTCTTCAGTATGCGCGGTAGTCGAGGGTCACCAATGTAGAAAATCGGTATGCTACCAATTTCCACTCAATCGGGAATCGAACCCGTACTAATAATTTTATTTATTAGCTTTTAAGCGTGAAGCGAAGCGTAAGCAGAAGGATGAAAGAAAGATGCAAGTAGAGATGAAATGAAGAATATTATTAAAGCGATGGAAAATTATATTTGAATAAAATTAAACTGACAAACATTAAATTAGAAAAATAAAATCAAGTATACAATATAAAGCGCGGCGCGGTCCGAGTGGTTCGGAAGGCGGTAGAACGTAGTACTGTGTGGTGTCCGCAGCCCGGCCCTCGCAGTGGTAGATGTGCGTGCACGCACACTTCCGCAGTCCAAGGCCGTTGTCGCCGTCGCCCGTATAATAATCCCGCGCAGCTGATGTGTGCGCGGCGCGTGTAGCTAGTTGCGGTCACTCGGTGCAAACATCGTACGATAATATCGTATGATCTGCATGTTTGGCCCAAGATTCATAAGCGGAGCGATTCCGCTCTAAAATGTAAGGTGGTGGTCCAATTGATTTATTGTTCCGCCACAACTGTATTGGGCAAAAATTGCAAGCGGAATTAAACCCACTTCCTCTTTTCCTACGGAGTTGAAATTTTACAAATTGATTTTGTTTTAAAGACTATGCATTTTTGAATGATGCACGACTTGATTCTACACACAGGATTGGCTCAAAATTACAGACAAAACAAAATTAATGACAACAGCAGAGACACAAAATTAAAGTCCACCATGACCTGGCTGCTGCACCCAGGATTGGTTCCAGACGAGGAAACTCCTCAGCGGTCAACAACAGAGACACAAAATTTTGTTATACGCATTCAATAATGATAGCCCGTTTTAAAGTTCACCACGACCTGACAGCTGTAACCAAGATTGGCTCCAGACGAGGGAACTGCTCAACGGTCAACAGTACAGACACGAAATGAAATAGATATACGCTTTAACTATGATAGTTCATTCTAAAGTCCACCATGACTGGCTGCTGCACCCGACATTGACTCCAGACAAGGAAATTCCTCAGCGGTCAACAGCCGAGACACAAAATTTTGTTATACGCTTTCAATTATGATAAAGTTCTAAAGTTCTAAAGTTCATCATGATCAGGCTGGTGCAACCAGGGTTGATTCCAGAAGAGGGAACTCCTCAGTGGTTAACAGCAGAGACACAAATTATATTACCTACGATATTAGTTTCACAGCTGTTCGCAAATACAATCAGTATAAAACAATTGGGTAGGTTAACGGTATAGGCATAATTATACAATAAATGGCCAAATTAAGTCTTTTTGTCCACACAATTTAAAGTTAAATTATTTGTTGTATTTTAATAAAATTGTTCTTGTATTTAGGTCCAATTTAACCACTTATTATAATTGAATGCGTAAATAAAATGTTGTGTCAGTGCTGTTGACCGCTGAGGAGTTGCCTCTTTTAGAACGAACTCTGGGTGCAGCAGTCAGGTCATAGTGGACTTAAGAACGGAATATCATAATAAAATGCGTATATTTAATTTCGTGTTTGTACTGTCGACTGTCGAGGAAATTTTCTGTCTGAAGCCAATCCTGGGTGCAGCAGCCAAGTCACAGTGGACTTTAGAACGGACTATCATAATTATTGCGTATATATAATTTCATGTCTTTATTCTTAACCGTTAAGGAATTTCCTCGTCTGGAGCCAGATCTGGATATAAAATCAAATCATGCATCATGCAAAATGCATTGTCTGTAAAACAAAATCAACATGTAAAATTTCAACTCCGTAGGAGAAGAGGAAGTGGTTTTAATTCCGCTTGCAAGATTTGACCAATACGTACTATCTGACTAACAAGGCAAGTTAAATAGAAGCTTGTAAAAAATCGAGGTTTTTTCTAGGCCGTAGCAGGCCAGCAGGCACTCTTTCTCGGGACTAGTAGCTTTTGGTAAAACCTAGCCTAGCTTTTCCTACTATCCATACCTGTAAAGGTGTTCAAAGAAGATAATTAGTTCTGCACATAAAAGTCAGACTTGGCGATACAACAAGTGATTGCTGATAGCTTAGTTCTAAGAACTAGATTACTGGACTAACTTCTCATACCGTAAATGAGTTTCCTGTAAAAGACTTTCAGCGAAGTTAGCCCACCTAGCCACTACTGCGTAACTAATAATTGCTCGCATGTTAGTACACACTTGCCGCCGATACGCTGACCGAATATTGTCTTTAATGACAGTTACCTACAGTTGAAGGAAGCCTGTTTGTTAGTTTCACGTACAAAGTTTGTTGACTCAGTAAGTTTATGATGAACTTAACGCATCATTGTCAAGCTTAGATTGCCTTAGCATATAAACCCATAGTAACGATAGTTTTCATGGAGAGATAGCACCTGAGATACGCCTAATAATTTATGATCGCGTGAACATAGCAGGACATACTAAAACCATAGTACAAATACACATATCAAAAGTGTTTAGGTATAAAGGTATTTCAAAATTTATATTATAAACTTTTTGTTACCCTATTGAAATTAAAAAAAATGTCTATTTAGATTGATTAAATAAAATGTTTTCACACGTGTAGATCGACGAAGTACTCTTTGCTTTTGTATTAATAAAGACTTTTCCCAATTTTTGCTTATGCTGGATTTTACACCTTAGTTAATCCTGACATTAAAATTTGACAAAAAAAAGGAAAGTAAAGTTTTTTAAACGTTTTTATTGCGTAAAATAAACAATTAGTAGTCAGTATTTCCGCCGTTAACGCGTATAACACAATCATAGCGATTCGGCACACACAATATGAGTTCATCCAAATCACGTTGCGGAGTGGCCGCCCACGTCCGTTGTAACAGGCGAAAAAGATTTTCTGGTGTTTGTACGGCATCCATATTTAGCAGAGCTCCTCTATAAAGCATATCCCATGCGTGCTCAATGGAATTGAAGTCTGGCGAATGAGCAGGCCATGGTAGGACGTTGATATTAGCTGCGCTAAGTGTGTCTGCAACGACTCTGGCAGTGTGTGGACGTGAATTATCATGCATAAGTACAAATGAAGTACCAAATTGGGGCCGCAAAGGAATAACAACATCTGATACAATCGTTTCAGCGTAAATCTGTGGATTGAGATTGCCTCTGATTCAAAATCTGTTCGGTTCTCCCGCCGATCCAAATATCCATCCATAATAATATCATGATGGTTCCACCACCATATGCATGGACTTCCTGGCATGATTTTAAACGTTCTTGGCGTCAAGGGGTCCTCCAATACCGTATACGTTTAGTATCTGGCCTCACATCAAAGCAAGATTCGCCAGAAAAAAAAAACAAAACGCCACTCTTGTCCTGCCAATTTCTGTTTTCACGAGCCCATTGTAATAATAATAATAATAAACCCAACTCTCGGATTCCATAAACCTTAGAACCCTCTCTGCATCCGAAACCTATAAGTATTTGGGTATGTCGGAAGCATTGGGCATCAATGGTACTGACATGAAGCAATCGTTAAAGGAACGCTTCTTTGGCCGCCTCAAAAAAGTATTTAATAGTCTTCTATCAGGCGAAAACAAGGTACGCGCCTTTAACGGTTGGGTCATGCCGGTTTTGATGTACTCTTTTGGCATACTCAAATGGACTCAGACCGAACTCGACGCCCTGGATAGGAAGGTCACAGGTACACTACTGACTGCAAATCGAATGCATCATCCACGGTCATCGGTAATGAGGCTGTATATCCCGCGAAAATGTGGAGGTCGAGGCTTTTTAAATGCTAAAAACCTCCACAATCGCGAGATATGCAGTCTCAGGGAATATTTCTTAGAGGCCGACATGGGAATGCATCGAGATGTGGTCAAAGTGGACAAGAACCTCACCCCGCTCTCCTTGGCTAAAGAGAACTGGCGCAAGCCAGTAGTGATTGACACTAATGATCGCATGGAAGTATGGCAGAGTAAGGAGCTTCACGGACGCTTTTTTCGGGCCCTACATGGACCCGATATAGATCAACTAGCGTCCGTAGCCTGGCTGCGTTTCGGTGATCTCTTTGGAGAAACCGAAGGTTTTGTCTGTGCAATTATGGACGAAGTTATGATGACAAACAACTACCGGAGAGTTATTGTGAAAGACGGCACGGTTGACATTTGTCGGGCATGCCACCGTCCAGGTGAATCAATCAGACACATTATCTCCGGATGTTCTAGTCTAGCTAACGAAGAATACTTGCATAGACACAACCTTGTAGCCAGGATTATCCATCAGCAACTTGCTCTCAAATACAGCCTTATAGAATCGGAAGTGCCGTACTACAGGTATGTGCCCGACCCAGTTCTCGAAAATGGAAATATCACATTGTACTGGGATCGATCCATCATCACTGACAGGGCTATTGTTGCCAATAAGCCTGATATAGTGGTGGTGGATCGATTAGAGCGGCGTGCAATGATTGTTGACATAACGGTCCCACATGACGGGAACCTCGTGAAAGCCGAGAAAGATAAACAAATCAAATATCTTGACTTGGCTCGCGAGGTTGTCGACATGTGGGATGTGGACTCAGCGATCATTGTACCGATAGTCGTGACAGCCAATGGATTAATAGCCAAGAGCCTCGACCAACACCTGAGGAGGCTCTCGTTGGGTAGCTGGATCAAGGGCTTGATTCAGAAGGCATTACTTTTGGACACGGCCCGCATTGTTAGGAGGTTTCTCTCTCTGGAGCCCTGACCGCCGGTAGCTTGGACCCTGTACCCGATACCGGTGGGCCACTATTTTTTATATTTTTAAATGTTTTTATATTTTTATATTCTAATATTTAAAAATATAATTTATATGTATATATATGAAATAAAGAAAATAATAATAATAATATTTAATGTTTATTTATCCAAAAAACAATACATAGACACAGTTGAACACAGTAGTAGATATACTAAAATTATACATAATTGATTGTGCAAACGTTGAAAGGCTACAAAAATCTATATAACAAAAAATATAAACCCTGTCTCTCAAACTAGGACGCCTGTATCTTAAGAGACAGTGTTCGGTCAGATGGTTGCGCAATTTAAGTTGTACCCTTTACAAGTGAAATAGTGAAATAGTGTCGATTCTATTTTATCATTACATGGCAAACAACATTATTTGTTTAAACATTTGAAGTGAACACTTCCTGCAGTTGTGATTAAATTAAAATAAGGTAAGATAATATAAAGTCTGTTTGTATTGTGTTGTGCTGTTTGAATGTGAGGGTAGGTGTGTGTA
The DNA here is from genome assembly GCA_917490735.1 of Dryobotodes eremita. Classification (NCBI taxonomy): domain Eukaryota; kingdom Metazoa; phylum Arthropoda; class Insecta; order Lepidoptera; family Noctuidae; genus Dryobotodes; species Dryobotodes eremita. Next base: position 7,043,080 of record OU823257.1, on the reverse strand, counting down.
TATGTGTGTTGGTATGAGGGGGGAGGGTGTGTGTGTGTGTGTGTGTGTGTATGTATATGCATGTATATATTAGATATAAGTGGTTGATTGTGCTGTTGTTACTTTTATTAGTAATATGTCAAGCGATGTAAGTTAATAACAATTCTGTTTTAAAATAGTCCTGCTGAATGAGCCATTCTGTTATTTTAGATTTAACATTAAATTTATTTAAGTTTATTACGTCTAGTTCCTTCTGTATTTTTTTAAAGACGTGAATGCTTAGAACGAAGTATTGTCGTCGTGCAAACGAGGTTTTGTGCTGTACACCTGGCGGAACATATGTTCGCTTGCTTGGGTCAGACGGAGGCAAGTAGCCATGTATCCTGAGAACAGATCGAAGAACATAGAGCTGTCGAACCGTCAGAACTTGACAGTCAGCGTATAATTGCGCTGTAGGGTACCTATACGGTTTCCTTGTCATGACCTTAAGTACAGCCCTTTGGGCCCTCTCTGCTCTCAGAAGATAAGTCTTCGCTGCTCCACCCCATACGGTTATGCAATATCCCATTATAGATTGGCATAAGGTAAAATACACCATTTTGATAATGTCGAAGCTATCAGATTCCCGGAGAGATTTAAATATGTGGATAAGACGAAGTGTTCTAATAGTTATTGTATCGAGTTGTTTGTCCCATCTCAACCCATCGTCTATGTGCACACCCAGGTATTTCACACTATTCGTTCCAGCAATAGTAGGACACGAGCACGATATTTGCTGATTCTGACACGAGTGAGCTGTTATAGTGAAATTATTTGTGGGTTTGGTGTTACGTCGGATTGCAAAGGGTAGATAATTGGTTTTACTCAGGTTTAGTGTCAGCAAGTTCTGGTTGAGCCAGTTCATTATTGAGGACAGTGCAGATTCCGTCTTTGTTTTGACATCTTCCCACGTAGGTCCATGAACTAATAGCGCTGTGTCATCAGCATATGCATAAATCTCACAAGCTGGAATCGACATTCTACAAAGGTCGTCTATGTAGATTTGAAAAAGTGTGGGACCCAATATGCTTCCTTGAGGCACACCGTACGACACAATTTCTGCATCACTGTAATTAGAGTCTATTTTAACTCGCTGTCTGCGATTTCTCAGGTAATCTCTGAAGATATCTAGAGCTAAGCCACGTACACCCAAAAATTCCAGCTTAGATATTAGTCTAGGAACAGAAACGGTGTCGAAAGCCTTCGACAGGTCGAGAAATATACCAAGGCACTTTGATCTGCTGTCCATAGTCTTAGCAATAGATTGGGTCAGGTCCAAAACAGCGTCTTCAGTGGAGAGCCCAGATCGGAAGCCGTACTGATTGTCTGCTATAAGTTTGTGCTTATCCAGAAAACTTCTAAGATTATTGTTAAGGATCTTTTCCAGTATTTTGGAGAGCGACGACAGGACTGATATTGGCCTATAATTATCAACTGATTTTCTGTTCCCACCTTTATGAATTGGATGAACTATCGCCCTCTTCAGAGAATCCGGAAATACTCCCGTCCGAATACAAAGATTGCATATATATGTTATAGGCGATACCAATGCATGACGGCATGTCTTAAGAAGCGAGGATGATATTCCATCCCAACCCATGGCACAGTCATTTCGAAGCTGGAGTATAATAGATTCCACGTCACTTTCGTCGACTGTATGTATAACGAGTGAATTGGCGGGCGACTTCAGTGTTTTGTTTCCATCAATACGAGGTTGTTCAGGGTTAATTGGGGTTTTATTTGGATCACTTAGTATTTGCGCTGCCATGTTTTTACCTATGTTACTGAAGAAAGAACATACACTGTTTAGAGAAGACGTAGGATTGTCACATATATTTAGCAGTTCAACGGGACTAGAGCGTGTTTTATCAGTATTTGTTATTTTCTTTATTGTTTTCCATAGTGTTTTAGGAACATTCTTTGACTTTTCAAGCTCACTCTTCTCATAAGTCCTCTTTAATTTACGAAGTAGCGTATTGCAAAAATTTCGATATCGTGTATACGATACCTGTAATGTTATATTATCTGGTGATTTCTTAGCCTTAGTGTGCAATTTATCTCTGTGCTTGATGCATTTAAGTAGACCTGGTGTTATCCACGATTTTATGGTCCTTTGGTTTCTTGGTACGTTAATTTGTTTTGTATGTTTAGTTATAATTGATGATATTAATGTAATTAGTCTAGTCATAGCGATATTCGCGTCTTCTATTTTGTAAATATCTGTGAAATCGAAGCATTCCAACTCTGCTTTAATGGCTTCGAGATTAGTTCGAGAGATAGTGAAGCTTTTGTTTCGTGTCGGGTTTGTATTGGAGATCATTAAAACAATAGGTTTGTGATCTGTTATGTGAGATTCTAGTACCAAGGTAGTGGCTATTGACTTCGTTTTTATTATGATGTGATCGAGGCAATTTTCCATTCTAGTGGGTAGGAGGTGGGTTGGTAGTAGCCCATGGGATGCGTTTAGGATAAGGTAATCTAGTGCACGGTCATTCCTACTGCCCAGTTTTATGTCGATATTCAAATCGCCTACAGTTGTGATACTGAGTGAGTTTGATAATACCTCATAGATATTGTTAAGGCTAACCAGAAAGCTGTCAAACTGATCTTTAGCGCTATACGACGGAGAACGATATATCGCTACTACCGATAACTTATTATCAATTTGGCATACAAGACCATTAGCATAATTTATGTCGGGTTCCCACACAGTGACATTTAACCCAATTTTTGTATAGACTATTACCCCATCGTTTTGATTAACTGTGTTTTTAGTAGCGTGAGGATGGTATCCGTTAAGTACTGGAAGGTTATTCACTTTACTCAGCCAACATTCGGTTAAAACAATAATGTCAAAATTAATGTTGGTTAAACATATCAATGCTTGGAGACTATCGAAATTTTTATTGACGCTACGTATATTTATGTGCAATAGTTTTATGCTACTATCAGTTGTACTTATATATTTTACGCACTCATGCGGTTCACAAGAGAAAGAGTTTCCGAGGTTGAGGTTGTCAAGTTCATGATTTATACTATTTATATTTGCCATTTGAGTAGCAAATTAACACCAAAAAAGGAAACATTGAGTATGATAGTGTCGTTATTTGATATTGTAGGATAACATCGCTTTTCTGTAGATATAATGTTGTTGTATGTGTTGTATTCATTTTTAATGTGTAAGTAGGGGTATTTATCATGTGAAATATGTTTAGTAGTGTACAAACAGAGCAGTGTTTAAATAAAATTAGTGTGCAAACCTGGTTAACAAAGATTAATATAAATGAACTAAGATCTATAAGTAACAATTTAGGAATGGGTTGAAATAGTCATATATTCTTGCTCACGAGATCCTGGAGACTCTTCTCTGAGTTAATTAGGAGCTGTTTATGGCCCGTTTGTTTGCGAAGGAAGATATTTCCATTGCTTACCCAACAGAACGTGAAGCCGTTATTCTTCGCAAATTCGCGTGCCAAGTAGAACAGCTTCTTGGAACTAGGAGGCAACTGTTCAGCGACGTAAATCGCCTGCCGTTTCCCAGGTATTCCGATCAATTCAGTGTTTAATTTGTTGTCTTTTGATTCTTTCTTGTTGTTGTAAGAACGGATAGCGGATAGCAGGTTTTGTTTAGTTCGCACTGTTGAAAATTCAGCGATGATTGGACGCAAGATAGGGGCCGTCATGCCTGTAGTGGGTTTCCCAGGGAGGCGATATACGTCACGGAGTTCGAGTTCGGGTATAGGCACTCCCACTAATTTACCTATATCACAGACTGTTTTTATCAGTTCGGATGTACTCTCGGTATCTGTTTGTGGAATATTTCTAAGTTCGATTCCAGACGACCGTGACTTATGTTGGAGATCGATAACCTTCTTCTTCAGATTCTCTATGTAGCCTCGCTGTTCCTGACGCTCTTTTTTTAGATCTTCTACCTCTTTTTTTAAACCCTCAAACTGTTGGTTCATAAACGACATTGATCTCTCGATCCCTGCATTCGTTTTGGAGATTTCAGCGTTAGATTCCTGTATTTTCATGTTTTGGGCTTTAATGTCGCTTATATCTGCCACTAATTTTGCCATAAAGGTGGTTTGGTTTTCTAGAATCTTAGCAATACGGTTATCCTGTTCTTTAACCCAACTCGCAATTTGTTCTTGATCATCCTGCTGACCTTGAGGCGAATATTCAGGTCTCGGACGTTTATTTCTATTTGACACATATTCACTTATCTCGATCGCCGAGTTGATGTCCGGTTCAGACTGAGTCTGAGTCAGGTTAATGCTTTTTGACTTCGGAGGAGTTCTCTGGACACCAGCCATATTCAATAATCAAGATAGTTGTTAACTTGTCTGTTTAAATGCAATTTGTGTTTATTCCGTTCAGTCGCAGTTATTCTCGATAAGCGACCGATCAATGATCCTCTACGCAGTTCCTTCGTCGCCGTCGTAGGCGGGTGGCGTAGCCGATACACAACTCGTAGAGGTCTCGTAGCACGTCGTAGCACTTGCGGATGACGTCGTCGGACGTAGCACACAGTTATTTCAATCGTCTCCGCTACTTATTCGGTGGCGCAATGGCTACGCGCACGAGTCGCCAGTCTCCGTCACCGCCGCGCCGCGAGTTCAAATCCCGGCGAATCACAGTCACTCAAAGAATGTCAGAAATGTTAGAATTATTTGTATCCCTTTCTAGGACCGCCTACTGGGCGGTACAATCAGGTATGAAGTCCTCGTGAGTAACAAGGAATTGCAAATTACTAGTAATGACCAATCACAGAATTTTAAGTCACAAAAAACTACGAGCACTCGTCACACGTCCACTCGTTAAGACGCTGGGCGACCGAATCAAATCAATTGTAAATGGTCTGTGTAATTGCGGGGCTCAATAGGTCGTACACTTAGCAGCCTTTGGAAACGGAGATTAACTTCATTGAGATTGAGCTATAAAGCCACGTAACCAACATCATCGCGGTCATTGTACGATTTCGTCGAGCAGTAATTTGTATTTAACGATCTTATCTGCACTACGCTGCTGCGAGCTTGTCCTCCTTGTCGCTCTGCAACGCTGCCAGTGATGCGGTAACGTGTTCAAAGTCAACTTATAACACTCTGCTCTGTAGTGCCCAGAGCGACTACCACAGCACGTTGCTTAGAACCAGCTTCCAACATTCCCACGGCTCTGTTCATTTCTTCTCGGCTCAAATGACGTCTTCTCTCCATAATATGAGAGACATCACGAGATCCTCTTTTGTATTGATTCCAGAAATATGGCAAAATTTTAACTGATTTGGCCACAAACACGTTGCAGGAATACGACTTGACAGAAGATTTCATCTTTTTATCGAAATTCAAAAAATATTCCCTTTTCAAATGACGAAATTTACTAAAAAAGTATCCATAGGAGTTACAAAAAATATAATACAAAAACCAGATTTTTTGTAAGTAGCAAAAACGTGCTTGATTCCTAGATACTTTTGATGTGTGTAAGTAAGTCTTTTGCGTTATGTCGGTGAAAGCACTTACAATAAAAAATATATAAAAATGTTTTGCTTGCTACTAGGAACTTGGCCATTAGTGTCTCTAAGTTGATGTCTACTTACTGAAGTTCTGATGGAGTACGTCGCGAGAAATAACTTCCACCATAAGTTGTTTAATAACTTAAATTCCTTTTATTTAAGATTGTTTTAAAACTATGCCTTACTGGTTGCATCGAGGTATTCCATGAAGCACACCCAAACGAAGCACACCCAGACGAAGCACACCTAAAGTATTCCACTTAGCACACCCGTAGGTGGGCTTCAAATAAAAATTTAAAATAATTAATTTCCTATTCCACGAAGCACACCTACGAATATCACTCGCATAGTGCGGGGACTAAGAAATAAAAATGTCGATAGGAGAAAATATTTATTATTTAAAAGACTAACTTAAATATCTAACATCTTTCAGTTTCATTATAATAATGTGATACAATACTTGTCATTTTCATAGTGTTCATATATAAATCCCATAGATAAGAGGTATACATGATGGGCTAATAGTCAACGCGTGCGCCCGCCACTGAATTCCCGAGCCAACCCGAATTAGGCCGAGCGTTTCCGGAACTTGTTTACATGCTTAGTTCTCATTACACTATCGCGACATCACGGGCTGAGTGTATGCAATTGTGCGCCGGTCTTGTTATTGTTATTTTTTCTGTTTGTCGTGCAATTTATTCAAACAAAATAATGGAGCCGATGGCAGGTCCAAGTAGTAGAAATTTTAACCCATCTATTAATTATGTATAGATCTCTATAGAAAACTATATTTACAATGTTTTTGATATTTGTCCAATTTTTTATTGTAATTATGAAAGAATCTGTGATTGTTTATATTAAAGTAGAGTATTTTTATTATCCACTCAACAGGTATAAGAAAACTTCAACATAGATCTCTATGGAAAACTATATTTACAATGTTTTTGATATTTGTCCAAGTTTTTATTGCATGATTATGAAACAATCTGTGATTTTATTAAGAACACAAAAAAGGAACATAATAGAAAAATAGATAAAAAATAAAAAGTAATAATTTTTTTGGAAAGATAATTATGAAACAATCTGTGATTTTAAATAGTAAGATTACAAAAATGACAAATATTGTGTCACATTATTATAATGAAACTGAATGATGTTAGAAATTTAAGTTAGTCTTTTAAATAATAAATATTTTCTCCTATCCACATTTTTATTTCTTAGTCCCCGCACTATGCGAGTGATATTCGTAGGTGTGCTTCGTGGAATAGGAAATTATTTATTTTAAATTTTTATTTGAAGCCCACCTACGGGTGTGCTAAGTGTAATACTTTAGGTGTGCTTCGTCTGGGTGTGCTTCGTTTGGGTGTGCTTCATGGAATACCTCGTTGCACGTGGTAAAACAATTTTTCAGTGACATACCGGAGTGGTTTGGACATTCAATTTCTCGAGAATTGTCAAAAATGCTCGTGTATTAAAGCCTCAACTGTTGTCCGTGATATTTATTATGTGGTTGTATGGAACGTTCACAGTTTTTTGCAATTTTGTGATTAGCAGAGGTCCAATTGGATCTTGAAACGCATGAAATGAGAGTGATATTATTTGTTTGTAACTTATTTTTCTCTACTTTTCTTTCTACCTACTTTCATATTCATTCCTTTGTTTGAAAACTTTTAATAAACTTGAGTTTACAGGATCATTTGTTTCCATGTTCTCTTTCCTCGTCAGATTAATGAGAGTATTAATTATAAATCTACTAACTTTACCCGGCTCGGCTTCGCACAGGTAGCACTAAGTACCTAACACCTACTCTATCTATTTACCTACCCTACTCTACCTAACTACCCTACCTACCTACCCTACTTACCTACTCTACTTACCTACCCTACGAACCTACCTGCCTAGCTGACCCATTAAACATTGTCCTGTTGTTGTCCTTTGGGTTTTTCCTATTATTTTTCTTTTATGCCACCTCTGTAATGACGTGAAAAAAACAAAAAAAAAATCAAATCGGTCAAGCCGTTTCTGAGTTTTAGCGAGACTAACGAACATCAATTCATTTTTATATATGTCGGAAATACGTTAAATCAATCGTTTGACTTTGACCAATCGGGACGCCAGCGCCACCAGGTGGCGCTCGACAGAGTCTATAACATAACGCTTGACCAGAGTAAAAGGAGAGTTTGTTGTTGGCAGTTAAGCAGTGAACACGTTTAGAAACTGTCCCGCGTTCTGTATAGTTGTGTCGTGTACCTACAGTGTGTGATTCGCTAGTATGATTAATTTGATCGTAAATTATAATTTGATTTGAATTGCAAACGCTTTTTCTATTGCGCAATAACTAACACTTCCCATAGTAAGCCCACAGTGGTTAAATTATGGCCAATGATAACGACAGAGATGTACCTTCTCCATCATATTGTATGAAGTAATAGCAAAAATTACAAAAAAATTGTTGAAATTGTTATTTGATTAGTGGTATTTGCCAAGGTTTTAGGCATTTTTGAACTTTTAATTATTAACAAAGCATCAACTATGATAATAACTTAAATTTCAGTACAGTCGCGCCATAAATCATTTTTAAATTGGCTTCAAATGATTTAATCTGGAATTTTTCATAAAAAAACAAAAAATCTAACTAACTCAAAAACTACTGAACATCGGTAGAACATTTGGGGCTTAATTTGTTGCATTTTAACCCTAGTATGACGTCCTGCAAGGAACACTTCGAGTTACCAGTAACCCTGTATATATACAAGGTGCAGTTTTGAACCTGCAAAACATTTCAGGAGGTTGTTATGAGACTCGTAACTAATCACATAACAATACGATACCAAGTCAATAATCAATAATACTTTTTATTTTCGATTTTTCAATTTTATTGTTTTTCAGAATAACCCTCTTAATAACCCTCTTCAAAAATACAGAATCACCCATTGCGATGTATCGCGCGTCATGTCACTGTGTGCGTGAATGCGATGACCAGTGACGACATGCGACAGTCTGTACGAGGCTCCGCCCACATTACTACGAAACACTACGAAACGAACGCGGCGCGTACGTTGAACTAAAATGGCGGTCGTTGCTTTGGTTACACCGCGGGGACTACCCGCGATGCGAAATCACAATGTACCTACATTATTGTTTACATTTCGCTAAATAATAACTCATTTTTAAGCATCATTACAATGCGAAAATCTTCATCATCTGCCGAGCCTGTTCCCAACTATGTTAGGGTCGGCTTTCAGTCTAACTGTATGCAGCTCATTACATGGAGTGCCAGTGAATCACGTAGGGCGACTGCGTATCAGACCTCACCAAACCAGTTACTTGATAACACGATACCCATTTGTTAGACTAATTGTCAGACTTTCTGGCTTGTGACTACTCGTACCAACGACCATACGGCAGGGCTGTAAGGTCGTTGACCCGTACCGACCCGTGTGGTACCTAACGACTGTCCGAGAGCTACAAATCAATTCGAACCAAAGGCTTTAATTAAGTGCTTACCGAAACACGGGATTTCAATGATGTCCTAGATAAATTTAAAAAGTACTTACATTATTATGAATTTAAAAAATAACACAGTGGTACTTGCTCAGTTGCGAACCCGCAACCTCATGTATGAGAGGAGAACGCCTTAACCACTGGGCTATAACGATAAATAATAATAAGTAGGAAGTAGATACAACTGCGCGAAAGTTCACGTTGGTGTCGTTAGTTACGTATCAGCTGATGAATAAAATGATAGGCGGAGATAAATAAACCTTACTACATAGCACGTAAGCAGTTCCTGTTACACAATTGTGAAACTATGATCGCGAGCGCGTGCGCGGGATTTAGGTAGGCACCTAATAATAATAATAAGGCATGTAGGTACTCGGCGCAGTCGGCGCGCTCTGTAGGTAAATTCAGCCCCAAGGACGGTTTTCGTTTTTATCTGTAGATTAAATTGGTTGATTTAAGATTTTGCTTCCTACTTTTTAACGAGCTGAGGACCGACAAAAATACCTACCGATAATTTGTGCTAGTAAAGTAGGTACTCATGTGTTAGGGATTTTAAGTGATTCATTTTGTCTGATAGGTATTTTTGGCGTAGGTAGTTAAAAATTTTAAATCAACTTATTTACACTAATCAAGTTGATTTAGGTAACATCGTATTTACAAATTATTGTCTATGTACAAATAAATAAATTACCTACTTATGTTACCTGGAGGTATTGTTCAAAGTTTCCACCGTCACACTCCAGGCACAGTCTAGCACGACGTTGCTGATTTTCCTTCAGCTTACGTAACACAAACACATTCGTTTTTATTGTGTCGAAAGCACTGATCACTTTTGCACGTAGTTGGGTAACACTGGTGATTTCATCTGTGTACACCAATCTTTTAACGTCTCCCCACAGATAAAAGTCCAGGGGTACCCCCACAGATAAAAGTGAGGTCCGGAGAACGCGGAGGCCAAGCCTCTGGACCACCGCGACCAATCCAGTTGGTGCCAAACCTGTCACTCAAGTACTCACGTACTTGCCGACCGTAGTGAGGACGTGCACCGTCCTGCTGGAAGTACATGTTGCGATACACTGCCAGGGGAACTTCATCCAACATCTCCTCGACGACGTATTGCATCATCTCCAGATATGTGGCACTAGTGAGGTGACCATCGATAAAATGGGGTCCAAGCAATTGGTCTCCTATTATGCCAGCCCACACATTTAAGCTGAACTTCACATTAAAAGAATGCCTCTGAGTCACGTGCGGGTTGTGTTCGCGGTGAGCCCACCAGTGTTCGTTATGAACATTGTAGCCGCCACACTGTGGAGTGGTGCACTCCAAACCGTCGACCAGCCTCCCGCGTGCTTGCCCGTGGCTCTCGCCGGAAGAATTCCAGGATATCTTCCTACAAGACGATAGACAGGCCTTCGTTGCCGCGACCTTCAGCATGCTGGGGAACGTCGAACTGCCGATGATCGCGCAGTCTCTGCGTAGCAGCCAGCATTACCCTGTGTGAGGGACGTTGTCGATTGGGGAATAACTCCGCGAACATTTCGATGGCTCGAGATACATTGTCTCCACTGATGGCATACAAGCGGACCATCTCCACCAACTCTACATTGGAGTATTGATCCGTCATTTTTACAACTAGGTAGTAGGTACCTATCGCGACCGTTAATCGAAGGCGCACTTGCGGGGCGGAATTCGCAAGCGTATGCACACGCCGGCGACATCAATTACACTAGTAAATTGACCCGATTTATGTGCTTGCGATGGCCGCGGGGGCGTGGCTAGTGGGAGAGGGAGCGGGCGGTGGTTGGTGCTTTGGATTTATGAAAGAAATGTCGGTTGCGTTTGTTTGTGTGTGTGTGAAAGCGCAGTTTAAGGACACGTACAGATTGGCCGCGTTTTAAAAAGGGGAGTTTACACTTACCGATTTCCATAAATAAGAATAAAATGAAAAAAAAATACCTGCCCATTTTATTGTTGATTCGGGTCGAGAATCACTAACATAATTACCTCCTAAAATTTTTTGCAGATCCAAAACTGCACCTTGTATATATGTATATGTGCACATGCTTGTTCCGGTGCCCCAAGAGATTTGACTGAGTGGAAACGATGCGACACACATCAATAGTAATTGAAATATAATTATATGCTCCATAACATTCATTTTTTTTTTGGGTGGGAACTCATCAAATGACGTCTCCCGCTCTGGGCGGAGTGGAAGGGCGTGTCAGACCCCTACTGACTAAAACCCACCCGTGTTCCTTCAGTTGCCTGTGCACCAGAGCCACGGTAACTCTTTTGAACAATCTGCGACCCCAGCAGGCATCGGCCATATCGGACCCCGTCAATTATGCTGACATCTCTTTGAGGCTCACGTGGAACACAACGCGCCGTCGACCCCGGCCTGGTTCTTAACGGACGACGACCTGCGTCAGGCGGAAGGTGAGGACGCCAAAGCGCCTCTCAAGCTACTCCTCAATGAGGGGACTTACCGCCGCAATTGTGGCGTGCCCAATTACATTCAATCTGAAGTATGTTTTTACCCACACATTTATTTTATTTCGTTAAGTTCAGACGTAAATGTTGGAGGATTTTTCATTACTTGTGCACATAAAATTCAGCCACGTATTGTTGTAATAGTTGACAGCTAAAGTAAGGCAGTAGTAATCGTGCAATTGTTTTATGTGATGAACAAAAAGTCATAGTTGTGAAAAAAATAACATTGAACCATTTTCTTCTTGTATTAATAAAATTCAATGCATTCTTGTTCAAGGTTTAAATGGCAGAAGGGTGTCAAGTGAAAATGAAAGACGATAATAGATGGGAAGTGATGGATTACCCAATATTGCGGGGACGATTGTCACCCAGTATGATGCATCTGCTTCTGCATTAAGACTGTCAGGCGAATAAGCTCAGGTATTCCATTACTGCGTTCGATATTAAATTGATAAACGAAGTGCGCGAAACGTATTTTATTCATCTATAGTAATAACAAAAAGACGACGAGGACCAGCAGTCAATCAAAAACTATAAGATGGGGAAGTGTATAATTATTTCTTTATTTTGTTAGAAACAATCAGACAATCCATAGTGACCAAAGAACTGGGCTATAAAGCTTAGCATGCTGCAGATTAAAAATAAATGCGAAAGTGAAAACAAAAACCTGGCAATCCGAAGCTGTTTTATTAAATGACGATCCAATACAATACAAATTAATTGCATCGTAAAAACACTATTTGCAGTAAAAAATGTTGATAACAAATTAAAAACTTGTACAGTAAAACTGGAATTTCAAACGTTTTGTCAAACAACTTCTTATCTTTATAAAGCTAAACGCTCGTAATAAGCAGCGTGGTGCCGACATCTGTATGACGTCATTTATCATGTGATGTCACGCATGTAGTGGTGGTTGAAACGCTTCACTTAGGGCCCGTTGTTTGATACATAATTAAACATGACCACTAGTCAATTTAACAATTAGTCACTTGACAATAGTCAATAGCTGTCAAAGTTTAACTACTCTGTCTGCACATGGTTAATTTTTATAGCAAATTGTTTTTTTTTTTTAACTTTAGTTAGCTTAACCATTTGTCAAGAATATTTAAATGAAAAATTTTAATTTTAATTCCTTTCCAAATCTAATCTGTTTTTATGTTATGTGACATACAAAATGATTTTGTTAATCTTGAATTATTGTGTTGTCTTGTCTTGTTGTATTATTGAATTAGTGACATTGTTAATTTTATTTTTTTATTTTTTACTTTATTTAATTTGACATTTTATCTAATTTTTACATGATTTATAATTATTGTGGTGTTACTTTTAATGGCTAAAATGTATCTGTTTTTTGAGCGAAAAAACAAAGAAGAAAAAGGACCTTTGATATTTTGTATGCCTTTTGGTGGGACACAACTCGGATCTAATCTATTTTATTTCAACATCTTCTGTATGTACCCTGTGTTCACGAAATAAATTAATTTGAATTTGAATTTGTCAAACAACATATTTATCTAATTTTTAACAAATTGTTAGTTTAACTAACGCATTTAAACTATTAGTACGTTTGACTACTGTTCAAACAACGAGCCCTTGGCCGTTTATTTATTTTCTAATAATGCTACGATTTTCATTTTTTTTTTCCATTTTCTTTCAATTTTTTCTGGAAGTAACGTGACTGTTATAAGATTATGTTGTCTCAAACGTGAACATTTTCGTTTAAGACCCTTGTGAGAGTGGACAACTGTATTTGTCTAAAACGAGATAAAGGAAAATATTTTACGAGCTAACATTTCACACAAGTTTATGTTTATTATAAGGCACTATATTCTAAAGTTTACTAGCATATATATAATGTCGTAGTGATATTTATATTTTATTCACGAAATACTTACCCACTATTTTGAAGTAATCTAAAGTATTAATGTAAATTTTAAAGAGCATCAACTTTATTTCTTTATTGAAATTTTGAATTGGTAGCTTTGCGTTTTTCCAGTAATGCTATGAAATCCCAATGTTTCTTGCTAACCTACGTACGTATACGTAGGTACTACGCAAAAAAGCTGTAACAAAGAACAATTTACCAAATTAATATTAACTGTAGATAATTGGGCATTTTATGTTTTTGCGCAATTATGTTAGATTCTGGGTTCCTACAAAAAACTATAGCCAAAACATAGTCTGAATTAATAAGCTTTTAAAATTACAATGAGAATAATCCGGACTAAATTTTAACTCAGTTCTGCAGCTGCCCTCTTAACGGTACCAGCCAGTGGCACTGAGGCGAAGGTGAACTGGAATATCCGCCTGTTATTAGCCGGTAATTATGTACAACGTCCGGCGAACGGCCCGGATTAACACACATGTGGATGGTGAACCCTAAATTACCTAATTTTTTTATAAATATCTTAGTTTTAAAACATATATACATATTATATATATATATATATATATAATATGATATATAATATATATATAATACATATAATATACATAAATATATATAAGAGAAATAAATTTTTGTTTCAGTACTAAGATTGTTTTGAATACCTATTTCGAAAGTTTTCGTAATTTCAGACTAATAAAAAGTTAATTAAAATCAACAAGTTAGTTTTGTTGATTGAGAGAGCAGGATGTTACGCAAGCGTAGTATACCGATAGCGCTGACTAAGGACGACCTCAATGAATTATAACAAACAAGTAAAATCCGCACTAAGCGACACGAGGCAAATGTGCTGAATGCACCAAATACCGCGGCACCATCGCGCCACCGCAACATGAGGTCGGCCACTTCTATTCCGGTTTCGAAGGAAGACATAACTTTAGATTTAGCTAGATATAGTTATCTTTTATTGTAATTTCTTTTGCTTAATTAAAATCAGTTTTAAAATCTAAATTGGTTTTTTTTAAGTATCTCGGCCGTAGCCTTCGTAATTGGCGCAGTCGGTAGGATACTCGAGGTTAGCTAGGTCTATCTTATATCGATATTATCGCTACCGCGCGTGAGCGATCGCGGCTAACCTGCTGTCAAGCTTCATCGAGTATCAAAACTCAAGGATTGCTGCCGGGAGAGAACGGGATCCAGACATCGACCCCAGAGACCGATATGAAGGTTATGTGAGTACACTTGAATTATTCCCTGTGTTGCTTCCTGTGTACCCAAGTCACTTAATCCTTCAAAATTTTCCACCCACGTAATTTAGGACCTCGTGAGTCTACATCAGGTAGACCGAATAGTAGGCAACTAGTGTTAGATTCGAGTAGGGACATAGATTTAGGTTTAAATAGCCTATTAGAGGACCGCGAAATGTCGTGCGATCCGGATACGATTTATAAGGCCCTGCGCCCAGTTCCCGAGTTCGACGGGAATCCTAATGTACTTACGCGATTTATCAAATTATGTGACCAGATAGTCAGTACCTATCTAAGTAATGTACCGGGTAGTGAGTTAGGTAACCTATGCCTTTTGAACGGGATATTAAATAAAATAACAGGTATTGCGGCGACTAGAATTAATTCGAATGGCATCCCAGATAGTTGGGCAGGGATACGAAATACCCTAATTAATAGCTTTGCCGACCAGAGGGACGAAACGGCCCTCTATAATGACTTCCTAGTATCAGCTCAGGGTAATAGTACTCCGCAAGAGTACTACGACCAGTGTCAATCATTATTCAGTACCATTATGACTTATATATCGTTGCATGAAACAGTGACTACCACTATAGAAGCGAAACGTACACTATACAAGAAATTAACAATGCAAGCGCTTGTACGTGGCCTAAAGGAACCTCTAGGTTCCCGAATACGTTGTATGCGTCCTGAAAGCATAGAGAGGGCGCTGGAGTTCGTTCAAGAGGAACTAAATGTGATGTACTTGCAAAACCGTAATGATACCGCGAATGTAAAAAGGCCACTTCCAATCGCTCCCATGCCCAAATTACTAACACAGCCCACAGGTTTTCTACCCATGCCGATGCCGAGACCCTTTGGTCACCAACCCTTTTCAAACTGGCAACGGCCACCGGCTCCGCAAAACAGTTGGAGACAACCTATGTTTCAACCACACGGCGCGCCACGTGCGCCCAACGCACCTAATAACCAAACACGTACTCAGCAAATGTTCCGCGCGGCGCCGCCTAACTATAACGCTCAGAGTAACGCATTTAGAATTCAGCCACGTGCCCTAGCCCCGGGACCTCAGCCAATGAGCGGGGTCAGCCATTTTGTTGCTAAGCCCATGCCAAGTAGACCTCACGACTGGGGCAAGTTTGGCAACCCGGCCCCAACAAATTATTTTAAAACCCGTGAGATGAATTTCAACGATTGTAACGAAGATAACTACGATTATTACCTCGTGGAGGAACCCTACTCTTATGACTACGACCACGCTGACTTTAACGTTTATTATGACGACGGTAACTACTACTACGTACAGGACTTCGGACCAGCTATGACGCCCGAGCAAAACCAAATTCAACCCTCTACAAAATGTGAGGACCCCCAACCTTCGACTGGTAATGCAAACCAGGATTTTCAGATGAAACCCCCATTAAAACCCTCAAAATAGAAGTTAACTTGCAAACCCAACGACAGTTGCCCTACATAAAAATATCTGACCCCCCACTAAACCTACTCATCGACACCGGAGCGAACCAGTCATTTATTAGTCCTACAGCTGTACAACGATATTACTCGGAATACCCCCTTAACTATGACCCCTTTGAGGTAACTAACGTACACGCTACAACTAGAAACGATTATTCAATAACTATACCAGCTTTCCATGAACTCAATGACCCTAGTGAAATTAAATTATTCATATATGACTTTCACAAATTTTTTGATGGACTTATCGGACTAGATTTACTGACCAGATGGAATACGAAGATTGACTTAAAGGACAACCTACTGATTACGGCTACCGCCAGGAACCCTATCTTCATGTTTAATTCCCGAAATGTAAACCTTTACGAGGCTGTTATACCAGCCAACACAACTAAACTTATCAGATTACCTATAAACGCTAAAGACGGTGACGTACATATCCCACAACAATACCTGTGCAATTGCATTGTAAGCGAATGCATTACAACCGTTTGTAATAACCGCGGCATTATAGAAATTCTAAACCCATCAAACAACGATACTATTCTGTCCCTAGACCACCCGGTAGAGGCCGTAACTATAAATAACATCGAATGCATGAACCTAGAACAAATACCTGACACATCTCGTATTAATAAAGTAATATCTAAATTGCGGACAGATCATCTTAATGAAGAGGAGAAAATTAACTTAGTTAATATTTGCTCGAAATATGCAGATGTATTTTACATAGAAGGCGAACCCTTGTCTTTCACCAATAAGGTAAAACACCGTATACGGACTGTAGATGATTCACCTATTTATACCAAGACTTACAGATACCCTTTCGTTCATCGTCAAGAGGTTAGGGAGCAAATTTCAAAAATGCTAGAACAAAATATCATCAGACCCTCTGACTCAGCCTGGAGCTCTCCCATTTGGGTTGTCCCTAAAAAATCAGACGCATCCGGGAAACAAAAATGGAGGATCGTAGTAGACTTCCGAAAACTAAACGAAAAAACCATAGACGATAAATACCCCATACCGAACATAACAGACGTCCTGGACAAATTAGGGAAGTGCCAGTACTTTAGTACCCTTGACCTTGCCAGTGGATTTTACCAAGTTGAGACAGACCCTGACGACATCCATAAGACAGCATTCAATGTGGAACATGGGCATTTCGAGTTTTTAAGAATGCCCATGGGTTTGAAGAACTCCCCGTCAACATTCCAACGGGTAATGGACAATGTGCTGAGAGGCCTACAAAACGTGATCTGCCTGGTCTACATGGATGACATCATAGTCTATAGTACCTCGCTCCAGGAGCACCTAAATAACCTAGAGAAAGTATTCCAACGACTCCGAGAATCTAACTTTAAGATTCAGATGGACAAGTCCGAATTCTTGAAGCTAGAAACCGCTTTCCTAGGTCACATAATAAGCAAGGAAGGAATTAAACCAAACCCGGACAAAATTACAGCTATACAGAAATACCCCATACCCAAAACCCCAAAACAAATAAAACAATTTCTCGGACTTATAGGATACTACAGAAAATTTATACCCGATTTCGCTAGAATCACGAAACCCTTTACTCAGTGCTTAAAGAAAGGTAGGACCGTCACACTTACTAAAGACTACGTTGACTGCTACGAACGATGTAAAAACCTGTTAACAAACGACCCGATCTTACAGTACCCCGACTTTAACAAGGAATTCATATTGACAACAGACGCCTCTAACTTCGCAATAGGAGCCATATTATCACAAGGGCCAATAGGGTCAGACAGACCGATTTCATATGCATCACGAACATTAAACGAGAGCGAGATAAACTACAGCACCATTGAAAAAGAGCTCCTCGCTATCGTATGGGCCACTAAGTACTTTCGACCTTACCTCTTTGGACGCAAGTTTAGGATAGTTACGGATCATAAGCCACTACAATGGATCATGAGCCTGAAAGAACCTAACTCGCGTCTAACCAGATGGAGATTGAAACTCAGTGAGTACGACTTCACTGTAGTGTACAAAAAGGGCAAAAACAACACCAATGCTGATGCCCTCTCGCGAATAGAAATACACAATGACGAGATAAGCTCGATAATAGCGAACCCTTCCGAAAAACCCCCGTCAATAGCAGACTCTAGTACTGAAACAGCCCACACAAGTAACGAAAACCCCATACTCGAGGTACCAATCACCGACGAACCTATAAATAAATTTTACCGACAAATAATCATGACAGTAGTAGGAGACATTAAAAAGAAGCCGACCGCGACCAAACCGTTTGACACACATACTCGCACCTCCATACACGTTTCACAATCTAACCTAATAGATGACGTCGTAGCCGCTATAAAAGAGTACGTAAACCCGAAAGTAAGGACTGGTATTCTTATTAACCCAACTTTGAGTATTTATGACGTCATTCCTATAATACAAGACAACTTTAAAAGCTCTGCAATGAACCTCGTGTTATGTAAATCCGAACTCGAAAATGTAAAAGACTACCTTAAGCAACAAGAAATAATTAGGCACTATCATGACGGAAAGACTAATCATCGCGGCATAAACGAATGTCACCTAGCACTCTCGCATAAATATTACTGGCCGAAAATGAGAGACCAGATTACAAAGTATATTAATGAATGCACTGTTTGTGGTCAGGCCAAATATGACCGAAGTCCCATCAAACAAAAGTTTAACATAGTGCCACCGGCCACCAAACCGTTCGAAATAATTCATATGGACCTTTTCACGGTCGAAAATGAGAAATACCTAACATTCATTGATGTATTTTCTAAATACGGACAAGCATATCTTATGAGAGACGGTACCGCAATTAGTATCTTGCAGGGCCTATTACAGTTTTGCACTCACCATGGTTTCCCTATAACTATAATAACGGACAACGGTACCGAGTATGCTAATCAGCTGTTCGCCGAATTCACTAGACTCCACAAAATTAATCACCATAAAACGCTAGCTCACAGTCCTAACGATAACGGCAACATAGAAAGATTCCACTCCACGTTACTTGAACACATAAGAATCCTACGTATTCAACATAAAAAAGAACCCGCGAATAATCTAATACTATATGCCTTACTCGGATATAACAGCTCAATCCATAGTTTCACTAAGTGCAGGCCATTTGACATAATAACTGGGCACTTTGATAGCCGAGACCCGTGGGACATTGATATTAGTAGCTACCTATTGCAACAGTACATATTAAACCATAGAGATCAAATGAAAACAGTATACCAAATCATAAATGAAACCTCTCTTAGCAATCGCACCTCTTTAATCGAAAACCGAAATAAGACCCGCGAGCAGGAGGACGAATACCAACCTAAGCAACAGGTCTTCATAAAAAACCCATCAGCCCCGCGACAAAAGTTAGCCCCTAGATACACACAGGATGTAGTCTTAGCAGACTTACCCATCCACATCTACACGTCAAAGAAACGCGGCCCCGTAGCAAAATCACGCCTTAAACGCGTACCTAAGACTGCTAAATTGTTGCAGGATGACGCTGATATTGACAATATATGCAATACAGAGCCAGGAGATAAAACTTGAAAGCTTAGACTCTGGAATTGGATTACTACCCTTTAAACTTGGACCGCTCAGACTAGTAACCCATTATCATACTTTCCTCCAATATGTCAACCTGGATGACATTGAAAACGCTCTTTCCACCCTTCAAACTCAATTCCATTACATTAAATTACACATGATAAATAACACATATTCACTCTACGAGTATCAAATAGATTACCTTTCGGATAAGTTAAGTAAAGTCACTAATCAACTACGTACCCTGGAGCCTAGACGTTCAAAAAGAGGTCTTATAGACGGCCTAGGATCTGTCATAAAGAGCGTTACAGGTAACCTCGATTACTCGGATGCTGTTCGATATAATAATGCCATAGAGACGTTGAGAAATAACCAAAAAAAAACTGTAGATGAATTTAACGAGCATATCAGCATCAGTAAAGAGTGGATGCTATCTCATACTAATATCATAAACAAAATTGTCAAAAACCAGAGTAAAATCAACACCACACTAAGTCTATTAATAAAACAAGCAGAAAGTAGCATAAATTTGATCCAAGTCGCTAAGTTCAATCAGCTGTTGACTATCGTCAGCGAAAACATAGAGGACGTATTATCGGAATTATATAGGATAGAGAATATTTTATCGTTCACCCGCGTGATGACTACTCATCATAGCATGTTAGGAATAGACATCTTAGGTAACGTAGTAGACAGGCTTAAAGAAATTTATGGCAAGAACCACGTAATAGAGTTAGAATTACGACAGTACTATGACATCATTAAAGCTGGGTATTATTACGATGACAAGAAAATAGTAATAGCATTTAGGTTTCCCATAGTCTCAGAAGATACCTATACACTCTACAAACTCTCCATAGTCCCAAACAAGAACAACCAAGTCCTCATACCTCCTTATCCTTTCATAGCAACCAATGGGAATACGTTCATGTACATGGAGGCAGAATGCCCGAAGTTAAATAATAATCGGTACCTCTGCGAACAAAAAACAAATCATTATATCCAAACTCAAGCTGACTGCGTGCAAACCTTCATTTCAAGCAAGACATTACAAAAATCCTGTAAATTGACGACCGTACATCTATCAAAACCGGCTGTAGAAGAATTAGACAGTAGACACTACGTTATATCATTTCCTCAATCTACCAGAGTTCAGATGAAATGTGGAAGCGACGATTATGACACATTGAAGGGAAGCTTCCTTGCCACCATTCCATTGCACTGCTCGATACACACAAACGAAATTACCTTAATAAACACTAAGGACGAGATAAAAGGCCAACCTGTAAAAGTATTGAACATTCCCTACACTACTGAAACACAGGAGATAAGCTCACTACATGCAAACTTAACATCTCTTAACTTGGATAGACTACACACTATTCAGGACAGAATAACTCTTCAGTCGCCGATTTCATCGTTTGAAACAACTGAAACGCTATATCATACTACTATACCGTTTTATGTTATACTGTGTATCGCAGCCATAATTACAATTGCGATGATAACCAGAAGATATTTCCCCGGGAAAAACTTTTCCAGAAAACCGAGCCAAAACGATGCCGCACCCACAGGACCAGGAAATCATGAAGACACAGTTCCTGTAACATCTGAAAAGCATACGCAACGAGAAAACCTACCAGCAACATTTTCACTGCGCGTTTTAAAATAGTTGCTGAACTACAGGCGGAGATGTTACGCAAGCGTAGTATACCGATAGCGCTGACTAAGGACGACCTCAATGAATTATAACAAACAAGTAAAATGCGCACTAAGCGACACGAGGCAAATGTGCTGAATGCACCAAATACCGCGGCACCATCGCGCCACCGCAACATGAGGTCGGCCACTTCTATTCCGGTTTCGAAGGAAGACATAACTTTAGATTTAGCTAGATATAGTTATCTTTTATTGTAATTTCTTTTGCTTAATTAAAATCAGTTTTAAAATCTAAATTGGTTTTTTTTAAGTATCTCGGCCGCAGCCTTCGTAATTAGGACAAAACACTGAATATTATAAACTGTAATTACTGTTTATTTTATTTTGCTTTTTATAGCTACATTATTTTTGTCTAATCTGTAAAAATCTCTAAGCCTGACTTGGTTTCCGTACGTCGTTTTCGGGTGACCACTGAAAATCAACGCAGTGCTGTGGGTCCCCCATAGCATAACATCATGCCGAGTGGAAGCCTTCTTGTAACAGTCGCGGCATGCAGCTACCGCCTTTTTATGTTCTGTGTTCGTAAGTATAAATCTGTTTTGTTTTTATGTTTTATATTCGAATGATCTTATCTTTTTGTACGCATGTATTTCTGTGACAAATAAATCAATTTTTCTTCCTTTCGTTTCTTTCAGATGAGGAACTATTTAAGTGGTGATGGAGAGGCGGGAACGTTGAAACTTTAACAATTTATTTGTTCATTTGCAGGTCCATATGGTCTCGCTCATTACAAGTGTAAGACCACTAGTTAGTAAGTAATGTTATTGATTCACTGATTTATTGTGTCTGTTATTCGAATTACGCTTTACCTTAATTATCTTTATATATATAAAAAATTACGTGTCACGTTGTTTGTCCGCGATGGACTCCTAAACTACTGAACTGATTTTAAATTTGATTTGCACACCGTGTGCAACTTGATCCAACTTGAAAGATAGGATAGCTTACATCTCAATTTATAGTCGCAATATTATTTTATTGCAAATTATTTGTCTATTATTTGACTGTCACAATTATCTGTTAGCTCCAAACGATTCTAACAGATGGCGATATCTGTTGACTGGATTGAGTAAGTATTCAATAGATGGCGCTATGTTAAAAATACAAACGTTTCATATAAGCTATAATTTAATAAAGAGAAAAGATATGATTGTTTGTTTGTATTGAATAGGCTCCGAAACTACTGAACCGATTACAAAAATTCTTTCACTGTTGGGAAGCTACACTATCTCCGGGTGACATAGGCTATATTATATTATGCTTTGCTACCCGGGCGAAGCCGGGGCGGGTCGCTAGTTGTTTTATAAATATTATCTTACATAAATAAAGAATTTAAGCACTTTTCATAATTATTTCAACAAGTTATAATTTTTTTTGATTTTTATTCAGTATAATGTCTTGACTTTACTTCTTCTTCTTCTTGTCGTTGACTTACTAAGGTAAAGCAGTGCATAATTATACCATCCGTTAACAGATGGCGCTTGATGTTCCTTACTGCTTTACCATAGTACATAGTTTTGTGTCGTAATGGAAGTGTTAGATAGTCAGTTATCGTCACAGAGTACTTTATACTATACTCAAAGTTATCGTTCAGCCTTTGAAGTGTAAAGTGCTCCATGTGGAAGCATTTAAATTATATTTGATTTATTATACCTCGAGTATTATTATTTGAAATATGAAGTCCTACACAAGTTGAAGAGAGAACTGGTTAGAAGTGTGTGCTAAACTTCAAATGTTTTTAAATGTTTGGTATTTCGTTGAGAACTGTTTTCCGCAGGGCAAAGAAAATTATTAAAAAAATTAGTTATAATACATGACTTAATTATTAGTGTGTACAGGTCATTGAAATAATAAATACTACTTTTAATACACACTTCCTCGTCATTATTATTTGGCATGGGCGACATAAAAAGCAACAAGAAATTCTGAAACTATAAGATTTTCATCATGAATTGACCTAAAAAAACTAAGCAGGTCGCATGTGGTGAATACAGTTCATATTTGTCCGTATTCGCACTGCCACACTCTGCACTACTGCACCGTATCCTCACTTCCCATATTCACTGCCGGCCGCCATTGTGCCGCATATGGCAACACATATTGTTCGACGCTCTTTCACGATTTTCGTTATGTGCATTTTTTCCGACGATCTCTAGTTTACTGTAGTTCCGTGTAGCACATTCGACATTAGGAATTTTATATAAAAAATGCTTTTAAGTTAAGGTTGTAAGTTGATACAATACTCAGTGACTCGTGAGGTGTTATTGCACATCACTGACCGACAGTGATTGCTATGTAATGCTGAGTATTTGCTCCTGAGGAACGTCGGCGAGAGAATGTATCACGAACGTGAAGAGCCGGTCGTGATTGTAGTCAAGATTTCCATTGATTATTACCAAATTTTCAGAAAACATCTTGCTTAAATAGTTTTTTTTTTATAGATGTAAGATTGTGTTTGCTAGTGGAAACCCATGATAAAATTAGTATATTTTCCAAATAGTAAAAATTGCTATTTATTCAAACACAGCATCAGTATGCTTAACTTTTAACAATATAAACAAAATTCGTATTCATTGAGGGTTGTGTTATAATATTTCAAACAAGTATGTTTGTGTTGCCTCAGGGATTACATGGAGAAACGAGCTAACAGAGTATGTAGAGTAGATGCTGTACGAGATTTAGATTTCCTGATGGTAAAAGGAAATAACCGCAATTATATGCTTATTTACAGTTTATTTTTTTATTTTAAACAATTATGCTACTTATTTTGTGCAACCGTTTTCATTAGCAGTTTCTATACACTTGAAACAAGGTAGGATTTAGTTTTGAAGAACTGGTAACACTGCGCATAATTGTCTATGGCAGCAAAAGTTTAGCGGCCATATTGAATCATTCGCGATGACAAACTCAAAGTGATTCAGCATGGTCAGAAAAAAATCCGCCGGTTTTTCGACGATTTTTACGGTAAGTTTTGTGTTTTAATAATTATTTATAGTGCTCTAGGTAGAACAAAGCATGGGCTTTAGTGTAATGTTCATTTAATACGATTCACAGCGTAGTTTCGGAGTAATCAATATTTACTTACTGTGCTACTTCACAATTGTGATACGGTTGTATTACTTTTGTATCAGCAGTTGAACAATTTCTGTGTCACCACAATTGTACTACCATTAAAAGGTTGAGATACACTTAGTAATATAGTTGCTTAGCAATTGAGAAAGCAATCAATAATTGAGTATTGGGATAGTTTTTATTAAGGAATATAATTATGCTGCTTAAGCTTAAACATAAAAAAGGATTACAGGTGCAGAAGGTGGGTTTATCGCTGTATATGAGTGACTACACGTGGTATTTTAAATCGGATATTGTTGGTTTTCTTATGATGTTTGTCCTTGTCATTAAGTTAGAAATCTAGAAATATACAGCCTATTAGGTAACAAAACCGCTTGCTGAGAATAAGTCTTTTATCTTCCACGCCAACCTATCCGCCAAGCTAGTAGTAAAAAGTATTATATTATATGCAGTAAAAAAAAATCCAAGATACTCGATTTACTTGGGTGTTCTAATTTTGAATCATTTTATACCTCCTTACTTCCTCTGTCTGGTAACACACAGGTCATTATTGCAAATAGGTACCCCCCTTAGGCCTCTTATTAACGGCAACGGCGTTGGTCCATTTTTTCACAACGGACTTTATCTTGCGCTGTATTCTTTAAGTAAGTATGATCATTTGTAACGAGCCGTGCCCACGGCGCGTGTTAAGCGAACGGGTGAATGTCCGGGGCGTAAAAAATTATCATACTTATTTAAAGAACACTGCGCAACCGGACAACGGCCCGTTGTGAAAAACGGACCGACGCCGATTGCCGTTAACAAGAAGCCATACGCATTTTAATTTAATAATGTTCTATTTTGACTTTCATGTAGGTTGTTTAAGAATCACGGCAAGATCCATACATTGAATTTGTACAAAAAAAATATGATCTTAAGAGAAGTTGGAATAGTTTTACTAATACTCGTTGATCCCAGTTCAGCATAAAAAAATTTTTGGAACTCTGGAAATATTTATATATTTTTTGTATAAATTTTGCCAAAATCCTTTACCTATGTTGGCAAATTTAGACTGGTGGTCGTAACAAGCCGACTAATAGGAATGAAATGAGATATTTATTCTTTTTAACTTTCAGATGCCACTTCGGCCACCGAGGAGGATAGCGAGCCGAGCCGAGTCAGCCCAGCTGAGCCGGCCCAGCCAGTCGAGAGGCTCGCCACGGAGGGGCACGACCCTGGAGGGGCCAGTCGCAGGGCGGAACTGTCCGAGTCGTCAGGCGGTGAGACGGATACCGCTGGCAGCTCCAAGTCAGAGCGACTGGCCAGGCTGGAGGCGGCCGTGGTAGCTGCGCTAAAGGGTGTGGCCTTGAAGAGGACTCAGTCCTCTAAAGACAAGGCCATACCCGCTGCCGCGGCTTCCATCATGGAGGCAGTCAAGGCCATTAAATTCGGGCCTCAATCGGACGATATGGCCGAGATGCGGGCGGAGGTTACCCGCTTAACAGCCGATATGGAGCTTCTCCGAAAGGAGAACGAGGAGCTCCGAGCGGACCTGGCCGGCCTCCGAGTAGCCGGATCCCGGGAAGTGCCACAGGAGAAGGCGCAGCACGGGAAAGGCCGGGCGGTGCCGGTGCCCGCTGAGGACCGGGTACTGAACCTGGTGCGGCAGGAGCTGGCTGCTTTCCAGAGTCGGTTTTCCACTCTGGAGGCCATTGTCCTGCGCCCCCCGCTAGCGGCGAGCCGGCAAGTCTCATTTGCCGCCGCTGCGGCCAAGCCAGGATCAGCGGGGCGACTGAAAGGCGGGCCCGTACCGGCACCCGCGGGGCCGCCCCCGGCGAAGTCGGGGCCACCCCCGGCGAAGTCGCGGCCGCCCCCGGCGAAGTCGGCGCCTCCCAAACCCAAGAAGGGCGGTGGGCCTACGCAGGCGTCAAGGGCCCCAGCCCTGGCGGCGAAACGACCGCCCCTCCCGCCTCCTAATGCTCCTCTGGCCGACGCCGAATGGCAAATAGTCGGAGAGAAGAGGAAGGCGGGTAAGGCTTCAAGGGCGGCCAAAAAGAAGGAGAGGCGGCAGCGGCGCAAGGAAAGAAGCGTCGCGGCTAGGCTCCGCGCCCCGAAGTCCGCAGCTGTAGTGGTTACACTACAGCCGGATGCGGAGAAGAAGGGCGTGTCCTACCGCGACTTGCTCACTAAGGCGAGGGCGGCGGTGAACCTCGAAGAGCTTGGCGTCACCAATGGCATCCGGGTAAGGGTTACTGCGACGGGTGCCCGGATGCTGGAGGTCCCCGGTGCGGCCAGTGGCCCGACCGCTGACGCTCTGGCCGAAAAGCTTAGGGCGTCCCTTAATGCGGATGAGGCCCGAGTGTCCAGGCCCACCAAGTGTATTGACATGCGCATCTTGGGCCTGGACGACTGCGTGACGGAGGCTGAGGTGGTGGCCGCCGTCGTTAGGACTGGGGGGTGCTCTGCCGAGCAGGTTAGGGCGGCCACCATCCGTCCTGACCACGCGGGGATGCAAACCGTTACGGTGAGCTGCCCCGTGTCGGCGGCCAAAAAAATTGCAGAGGAGGGCCGAAGGCTCCTGGTGGGCTGGGTTTCTGCGCAGGTTAAACTGCTGGAACCCAGACCTCTGAGGTGCTTCCGCTGCCAGGTGGGCAACCACGTGGGAGTGCAATGCACCTCGGAGGTGGACCGCAGCAATCATTGCTTCCGCTGCGGTCAGCCCGGTCACAAGGCCGGCTCGTGCACTGCCACGCCGCACTGCTTTCTATGTGCGGCAGCTGGCAAGCCGGCCGATCACCGGGCTGGGAGTAAGGCCTGCGCTCCACCCGCCAAAGCCAGGGGCAGGGGCAAGCCCTCCGCCACCGCCGTCACCGCCGCAACCGCCGCCACTGCCGCCGCCGCTGCCGCCCCCGCCATAGTAGTCGCCGCAAACACCGCGGCAGGGCCCTCACAGGGGGCTCGGGAGGGGGCTGACATGGAGTGCCAATAATGGCCCCATTACGCCTCCTCCAGGCGAATATCAACCACTGCGCCGCCGCTCAGGATCTCTTACTCCAGAGCATGGCGCAGTGGTCGATCAACATCGCCGTGGTCGCTGAGCCGTACTTTGTCCCGCCCAGGGATGACTGGGTGGAGGACCTGAGCGGCTCAGTGACCCTCATTTCGTCGGCCGCCGCCGGTACCCCGTCGCTTGAGGCAGTCAAGAGGGGACGGGGTTGCGTGGCAGCACGGTTCGGGGAGATTGTTGTGGTAGGGGTATACTTCTCCCCGAACCGAACTCTCGCCGAGTTCCACAACTCCCTTGCGGAGTTGAGAGTCGTCGTCGTCGGGTACCATACCCTGCCCGTGCTCGTACTCGGGGACTTCAATGCCAAGAACACGGCTTGGGGTTCCCGGTACACGGACACACGGGGCGGGATGGTGGAGGACTGGGCTCTGGAGACAGGCCTGGTCGTCCTAAACCGGGGTTCTGTCCCCACGTGTGTGCGGATGCGGGGTGAGTCAGTGGTGGACATCTCGTTCGCCAGCCCCGCTCTGTCACCGCGTGTCCTTGACTGGCGTGTCATGGAGGGGGTGGAGACGTACTCCGACCACCGGTACATCCGGTTTAACGTCTCCGCCCAGACCTCGAGCGCGCTGGTCCGACAGGCCCCGAGTGGTCCGCGGTGGGCGCTGAAGAAGCTGGACCGGGAGCTTCTCCTGGAAGCCTCGATCGTGCAGGCCTGGGTGTCATCACCGGACAGGCCTGCTGACATCAACGACGAGGCAGAGTGGTTCCGGGAGGCCATGTCAGAAGTGTGTGACGTGGCAATGCCCCGGGTCCA
This sequence comes from Dryobotodes eremita, assembly GCA_917490735.1. Taxonomy (NCBI): domain Eukaryota; kingdom Metazoa; phylum Arthropoda; class Insecta; order Lepidoptera; family Noctuidae; genus Dryobotodes; species Dryobotodes eremita. The sequence goes on along the minus strand of OU823257.1, from coordinate 7,014,784 downwards.
GCCCGGACGCGCCTGGCGCCAGGTGTACTGGTGGTCGCCGGAACTAACGTCTCTGCGCGAGGCGTGCGTTGCCGCGCGGCGCCTGTACACCAGGCACCGCAGGCTCCGTATCCGCCCTCCGGATACGGAAGCCATTCAGGCGGAGCTGTACGAGGGTTACAAAGTGGCGAAGATCGCCCTCCGAGCGGAGATCCTGCGGGCCAGGGGACTGGCCCGTGAGGAGTCGCTGGGGACTCTGAACAGGGACCCGTGGGGACGCCCATATAAGGTGGTGCGGGAGAAACTCCCCCGCTGACGCAGAGTCTCCGGCCCCAGCTCGTGGAGGGCGTGGTGAGCGCTCTGTTCCCCTCGCGGGGGGAGCATACTCCCCCGCCCATGGCTCCGCCTCCTGCGGTGCCAACTGCGGACCACAGACCCGACGATGACGACGTTGCTCCTGAGGTGACCGAGGTAGAGTTGAGAGTGGCGGTACGTAGGCTGAGTGCCAAGAATACCGCCCCAGGACCCGACGGCTTACCTGGAAAAGCCTGGGTCCTGGCCTTAGAGGCTCTCGGGCCTCGACTAAGAGGGCTCCTAAGCGCATGCTTGGAGGAGGGCCAGTTCCCACTTCGTTGGAAGACGGGGAAACTGGTCCTCATTAAGAAGCCGGGGCGCCCAGCGGACTCTCCGTCCGCTTACCGGCCCATTGTGCTGCTCGACGAGGTGGGCAAGCTCTTTGAAAGAGTCATTGCAGACCGCCTCGTCGGGCAGCTGGTGCAGGTGGGGCCGGATTTGGCGGACAGCCAGTTTGGTTTCCGCAGGGGGCGCTCCACGGTGGATGCCATCATGCGCGTGCGAGCCCTTACGACGAGGGATGCTGTGGCCCGGGGTGGGGTCGTCTTGGCGGTGTCTTTAGACATCGCCAATGCCTTCAATACCCTGCCCTGGAGTTGCATCAGGGAGGCACTCCGGTATCACCGGATGCCGACCTACCTCTGTCGTGTGGTCGAGGCCTATTTGACGGATAGGGCGGTTATTTACCCCGGTCACCAGGGAGAATGGAACCGGCGAGAGATGTCGTGCGGTGTCCCACAGGGATCGGTCCTGGGGCCGCATCTGTGGGACATCGGTTACGACTGGGTGCTGCGCGCCGACCTCCCTAGCGACGTCAGCGTAGTGTGCTACGCTGACGACACGCTGGTCCTGGCGCAGGGGAGGTCGCACCAGGCGGCGGCCGAACTAATGACACGCGGGGTTGCGACAGTCGTTGAGAGGATCCGGCAGTTGGGACTCGAGGTGGCCTTGCACAAGTCCGAGGCCATGTGTTTTCATGGTCCTCGGAACGCGCCACTGTCGGGTTCCCAAATAACGGTAGGAGGGGTTCACATCGGCGTCGAGTCGACGATGAAGTACCTGGGACTCGTCCTCGACAGCCGGTGGAACTTCGTCGAGCACTTCCGACGTTTGGCTCCCAGACTGCAGCGGGCCGGGGCTGCTTTGAAGCGGCTCTTGCCCAATCTGGGGGGGCCAAACGCCTCCTGCCGGAGGCTCTACGCGGGGGTCGTGCGGTCCATGGCCCTTTACGGGGCACCGGTGTGGGCACGTTCGCTAAGGCTCCGGCCAGCCCGCCGGTTGAAAGCGTCCCAAAGGGTCATGGCCATCCGGATGGTACGGGGATACCGCACGGTCTCCTGCGAGGCGGCGAGCCTCCTTGCCGGATTGCCGCCGTGGGATCTGGAGGCAAAGGTCCTCGCGCACGTTTGGGAGTGGCGCGAGGAGGCGAAACGCCGGGGCGTAACTCCGCTGCCGCGAGAAATCACGGCACAGCGGACAGAGCTCCGGCGGGATCTCATGGCGGCATGGAGAGTGCGACTGTCGCAACCCAGCGCAGGGCACGCCACAATTGCGGCGGTAAGACCCCTCTTTGAGGAGTGGCTTGAGAGGCGCCACGGCGTCCTCACCTTCCGCCTGACGCAGGTCCTCACCGGACATGGCTGTTTCGGGAGGTTCCTGTTTCGAATAAGGCGGGAGGAAACGCCCGGGTGTTACCATTGTGTGGATCGACCGGAGGACACGGTGGAGCATACGGTGGAGGTCTGTCCGGCTTGGGCGGAGCACCGCCGTGTCCTCGTGGCGGCGATCGGCGGCGGCGACCTCTCGCGTCCGGCCCTGGTTCAGGCCATGGTACGAAGCGAGAGGGAATGGGAAGCCGTCACCTCCTTCTGCGAAGCAGTAATGCTCGCGAAGGAGGAGGCGGAGCGCGAGAGGGAGAGGCAATCACTGCGCCCTCGCGCCCCTAGCCGCCGTAGGAGGAGGAGACACCCTGGGCGTCGGGAGTCGATTGCCGACTCCCGGCCACCGTAGGCGCGGGCTTGCGGACGGCGGGCAATGGGCAGCTCGCCGTCCGGTAAGGACCAGGCCCGGGTCGACGGCGCGTCGTGTTCCACGCGCGCCTCAAAGAGATGTCAGCAAAATTGACGGGGTCCCATAGGACCGATGCCTGCTGGGGCTGCGGATTGTTCGAAAGAGTTACCGTGGCCCTGGCGCACAGGCAACTGAAGGAAAACGGGTGGGTTTTAGTCAGTGAGAGTCTGACACGCCCTTCCGCTCCGCCCAGAGCGGGGGACGTCATTTGATGATTTCCCACCCAAAAAAAAAAAAAAAAAAAAAAAGATGCCACTTCGGCAGAAAAGTTCAACAGATGTAGAGAACGGTTAAGATACGACAAACCTGAAAAACGTAAAGCTTTACAAAACAATAATTTAGAATGGACAAAACAATTGTACAAGACCAAGACAGGTGTTTTAACAGAAGAACTGAAAGAAGAACGAAGGAAAACATTGAGACAATTTAATGAACAAAGAGATTGATCAAAAGCAACAAACACAGAACAGACTATTCGAAGTAACGCTTCGAAACATGAAATATCGCAAAATACACCTGGAATGAATCCATTGCACGAAATATCCAAAAACGAATTGAACGCAAATCATTTTGCCCTAAATGTTCTATATTGTTATTTTTTTTTTTATAAGCTATACGTTTATAAAACTCCTAATGTAACCTCGACTTTATAGTTTTATGCTACCATTTTGTGCCACTATTGTGTAACTGTAGTATACTTTTCTGTGCAACTCTGTGTCACTATCGTACATTTTTTTTTGTTACTTGTGTCATTGAGCAAATCGTTGAGCTCCTTAAGTCCTGACTTCCTGAGTCGAGCTGCACGATTACTGACAAATGCGTGCACTGACTGGACAGGTCCACTCAAACTGTGTGGTTCTTTCCTCAAAAGACCATTTCAGATACCAATCTGCATGGTCTTCGCATGACCTGACCAAGATTATGTCTGGACTTTAAAAGAGACTGTGACCTCTGAGTTTGTTTCGGCCTTTCTTCTCAGAGTAGTCAGATAGGAAACGCCGACCTCATCTAGTTTAAAAAACATGATTGACGTGTAAAAGTGTTTGTACAAACCTACTTTCAGAAATAATATCATTTATCATTTGCGTTAATATTTTGGATTTCACCTCATCCCCATCTTGAGTATAAGCAAAACACGAGCTACCGAGACGTTTATCACAAAAACTCCTCTGTTAGCAAAAAGGTTGAAGTGCAATAAATTAAAAGCTGTTTTAAGAGGGTGGACACGGGTCCACTAGCGCCACTCCTTTAATTAAAATAATATTATCTCGTGCCTGAGAAGTAATTTTGAATAACGGCTCAATAAGCACCCTCTCGGTAAGTGTGTCTAGAATTTTCTAAGCGCCCTCTTAACAATTTGTTATGGTAGGCATACAATAAAATCGATTAGCCGATAGCAACAATAGATATAGATTCTATAACTAACTTACGTTTCATCTTTCATTGTATATAAATTGGGTAACTATAACCTTTACTGCTTTAGGCATAAGGTGCAATATTAACGTAATAAGCTTGTGTTTTATGGTTTTATTTATTTATTTCCTCGTAAGTGTGTTGAAAAAAGGTCGTTTGATACTCGTGTGACGCTGTAGCGGTATTTACATCGCCACATGCGAGCTACACGTCACACTGACGGCACGCAAACTCCTGCATCGCACAAGCAGAGTTTACCGCGGCACTAGCATATATACAACGTCCCGACATCAATCGTCGGGCAGTTGCCCACCAGACACTACACCCGTCTGGTCGGAGGATCCTCCCTTTTCCATAGAGTATGAGTGAACTTTACACCCTGATCCTCATACCTCTATAACGCCATAAGTGCTGTGACTTCAGCTTTACGATGCAAGTAGCAAGCATCAATTTTATTAATGGTTTTCAGCACAATTTCAGTATGTACAGTGTGAATGCGATGTTCCTAATACTGAGCGGACGGAATCGCAAGCGATACTAGTATATTTTACATACAGAAATACCGGGACCACGCACGTATTTAAGCAATAAATTGCTAAACTTTGCTGCAGCAGTAGCTCCCTCTTGAATAAATTTCACATTTATTCCGGACGCGTCCTCGATACCAACACTTTGGGGCAATGAAAGTGAAACTCGCATTTTGATTAATTGTTGTGGCGCCTGCAGTGGACAAGTGCTGACATGTTTAAATATAACAGATGAGAATTTGGAAGCGGAAAGAAGTGAACGATTTATATAGATTTTTATTTTCATGTGTTTGAAAACTAATCTGAACAAATTGCCTTTGTCAAGTTCACGAGGAAAAGCCTTAATTATCATTTGCACACTTAACATTATGTTCCAGGAGGAAGAGGCTCTATTACAGAGGTAGCGTTGCGTATAGTTAGTTAAGTGCACAGTACAGACGAGAAACCAAAGTGTATTAGTTCAGGATCCTTAGCTAACTTTGTAAATATGAACAGTCCAATAACTACACCAGACACGGCATTTATAATGAGGTACTGTTCCAAAGTGGAACACCATCATAATAAAATCAGAGCAAGTTCGGAGCTCGACCTACGTTTTGAAATACAAGATAAGTTTATTCTAGAATTTAGAAACTTTTGTCTAATACGCTTTTCTGAGAGGCTTCATCAAAATACATACCTATAGTGAGTGCTGTTGTCTATTTACACTCGTTGCTATGAGTTGACTTGGAAGAAAGTGGCGTGATTAATGTAACATCCAATTGCGCCTTTAACGGTTTATTTTGGTTAGTACAGTGACTTTTTATAAAGGGCTGATTTTCCCGCGGTGGGTGCTGGTGGTGGCTTGAACTGCAGCCAACCATTGCGTAAGAGTTTGGAAAACCTCAACAGCCACTTTAACTTTACCACTTCTGTGTAATAAAGCGTCCCCGGGTATTAAATGCTGTTTTAGTATCATAAAACCCGCCTAAAATTTTGTCCTGTGATCATAAACGGGCGGAGAATATGATCCAGTCCGCCTTAACAAATTAGAGCAATAAACTGACAAGTCCTACAGCAAGATAACATTATTTTAGTACTTCAGCATATTACGCTATTGCTTTGATGTAGCCTGCTTTGATTTTTCCTCTGCAGATACATGAGTCTTCATTATAGAATCAGTAATTTCACAAAGTGAGATTTGTCAGCGAAACCTAGAGTTCATTGAAACATTAACTTTATTAAATCGCAATAACTCTACTCTTTCTCTTGAATTTATAAAGACAACCAGCAAGTAGAAGCTTTAAGACGTCCTTATTAACTTTCCTTCAAGTTAACTTCTCAACAATTACTTAGAAGGAAACATTATTGCATTACTTAATGGATATTAATTGGCTTTGGAGTTCTGTGTTGCTATAATATTTTCTAAAGTCTACCGTATATATAAACACTTGCTGGCTTTGCAATTAAGAAATTAAAATCATTAGACAACCCGATTTTGTCTTCAAATTATAACAGTGATAGGGCTCAGAAATGGTAGAAATATTTGCTCAAGATTTCCTAAAATTATAATTATTGTCAAATTACAGGAATAAAAAGGACCGCTTTATTTGTCGAGTTGGGAGTAGGATTCAGTGTTGTGTCTTAGATCTGGATTCTAAAGGTTCCTGCAAATAGGCGCGACGCGACTCTATTAGAAGACTTTCTATGAAAAAATCATATTTTTTTTTGACAAGAGTCACGTCGCGCTTTCGCGTCACACCAGTCTGCAGGAGCCTTGAATCGTACTTAGAAAAATCCATAAAGTAGTGAAATCTAATTATTGCAAAAAAAGAGTATTTTTCTTAATTAACTATTCTATTATGAGAAAACATATAACAAAACGTGGGTGTAGGTACTACAGGTAAACCTCTACCTAACCCTTAGGAGAATACCGGCGTGATATTATGTTATGTTAAATAAAACTAGAAAAGACATTTACCTTTTCAATCATGCTAAGAATAGGTACGTCTCACGCAAAGTTAAATAAACAATACACTTTTTTTCAATACCATCAAGTAATGTAATCACAATATCACGTGCGGAAAACTTCGTTTATTTCCACTGCTCGATCTGTTATTCACACAATGGTGAGCTGTCAGGTCAATTATACTTTAAAATAAAGCGCAATTGTGGCTTCGATGACGAGGGTGCATGTCATGTCACGGTACACACGCTGTCACACAATTGGATAATAGAGGGAAAAATTGTAAACGAGTTAAATGTAGTAAAGTAGATTAGGATAATCCATTTCTTAAGCGATTTCGTATTTCGAGGGTGTTCGTTGTTACTGTACGTTTGTACTGCAAAGAAAGGTAGGTATCGGTAATTTGATTTAATTTAATGTTCTGTGTATTGTAATGTTAATTACTTTGCATACCTACTGTTGTATAGAATCAAGTTTTTTTTTTTTCAAACTGCACCGGCAGAGGTGCTGCTGGGAAGTTGCGCCACTTCTAAAGCACTAGGAAGTGGTGAAGGGCAGGCGTTTTGGGGGACTGTCTTATGTAATTTTGACGTTCAAAAAGTGCTGATTTTCAGCCTAATTTGGATAAATGAGTTTTGATTTTGATTTACTACCTATATAATTGTAAGCTTCCATACAAAGAAGACAATTTGAGGGTTGAATCCATGGCTAAATCATCACATTGTCTTTTTAAAGCCCTGATTGATGTTCTAGGCAATATCTTTAAGTATTTTGAACTTACAATTTATATTAAAAATTTCAAACCCACGCATTTATTTTATTTTGTTTATTCGGAGGAACAAACAATTACACATTGTATATTGTGAACAAAGAGAGCATAAGGAGTTAAATACAAATGTGCAACCAACAATGTTCTCGACAGATACACAAAAAGACAAAGAAAATGTTGATAAAGTTAAAAGTCGGGCTGAATAAATAAGTACATGACAAAATACACATAAATTACAGCTACTGCTAAGAAACACTAGCGAGATTTAATATTATTCACATATTTTCTTGATTGTGTCAAGCAATATGCTTCTAAATTTTTCAACTGATAAGGCAAATATATCCAAGTTAGAGAAAAACTTACTGAAATTGCCTGTGAGGCATTTAATTACAAGAGAGTAGGTAGGTATTTAATAGGGAAATTAATACGTTTGGTTTCTAAATAAAGTAAAATATCAAATGCTACCAAATAACAGGGGGCAAACCTACTGATTAAAAAAAAACTTTGCAATGGTCACTCCTTTGTATTTGACAGATATGCCATACAAATTCTGTAAAAAAACTCACAACGGTGAGACCATAGCAACTTTTGTAAATTAGAGTACTTAGGCCCAAGGTACCTACCAAATCTTTTTACTTAGCTAAGACTTTTAAGCCTTCTTTATCGAAGTTATTCGGTACTGAAACATCTACACTTCATTTCATTACGAATGTACCTACCTATGCAATAAAGCAAGCATATTACGTTTGGGCTTCCATTAATACCTACACTAACAGACCACAGAGCACAGACCACAGACTAAATAACGTGAGCAGAGTCTGCACGTGTAACAGTTTACAAATGAGCTTTACATTTAACGTTGTACTGTATCACAAAATACGCGAGTTGAATAAGGCCCGTTGTATACGGCACGGTTTCTTGACGTTATGATGCGCTATCCGCACTGTAAAATAATCGTCTGAGCATGTATTACACGGCGAACCATTGGACGACGCATACGGCGACGGCACCGTGCCGTAGTGCCGCTGTGTCTGTCAAAAAGTTTCCATAGTGATCCATACAACACTGACGACGATGACACACGGTGAATCAACCGCATTTTTTCACGGCAAAATCGTAGTTTTTTAAGGCAAGAAAAACGTGTGTGTACTTCGGGTCTTATCTTACGCAGCGTATTCTTTTTTTATGCAGTTGTTAAAATTACGTAATATTGTGTCGGTTGCTTGTTACTTCTATTGTACGCGTAAGATAATGTTGCATCACGTACCTGACACACTGAAAATGCTTATTACGAAAAACACCATTAAACCTGTACAATATTTTTATCTCACGAAGCGACGCGCGCTTTACTTGTGGTTACCAAGTGTACAAACAAGCTGTGAATGTGTGTGTAAGCGCAGGACCCTGCTCCCGGTATCGTCCGAGACAATGGCGAAGTCGGAAGTGCATGTATGTGAGGATGTGTGTGTGTATTTGTACGTTATGCGCTGACGCTACTCGTCTTCACGCATATATTCACAGAGTGAATGTACACTTGATTACCACAAGTAAAGCGCGCGTCGCTTCGTGAGATAAAAATACTGTAAGAATTTATGATCATAATTCTGTTTATCTGTATGCTGACATTGTTTAATGTTCAAAGGCGGAATGTAACTTGTGAGTGTCTTTACTTTGTTCGCTATATTTATACTACTGGTGGTGTAATACTGTTGGTGGCGCGTGTGTTGGATCATTCGGTTCCCTAAAAAATGGTTGAGCTGGATGGTGCTGATCCACGCGTCGTGTTCATGAACGGGCGCCGTCAGTTGAGACTGGTCATCTCTTAACTGCCACGGCTTACTTTTACTATTAATCTTATATTTTGAATTGTTTCTTAATATATATTTTTTTCATTGTTCTCGCATATAGAAGCAACAAGAATAATGTACCCAGGATTTTGTAATATCTCGATTTAAAAAGAGTGTCCTTGGAGTTTCTTGCCCTTTCTTCTCCATAGAGATCTACGTTTTGGAATGGGCAACTAGCTTCAACTTTCTGACTAACTGACCGACTCTTTGACAGTTCAAAAGTGCCTGTAAATGTTTTAATTGAAATAAATGCTTTGAGTTTGAGTTTTTGAGTTTATTTAGAGATGTAAACGTACGGTATATTATTGACGTTCTGCTCAACATACATAGATAGGATCTGTGTGCCACACAGAACAAAACTTCATGCAAATGGTTCCTCAAACCCACCGCTCAATAGAAATAATTTAATTAAGACAGGCCTTTTTTTTTTTGGTTGGGAAACCATCAAATGACCTCTCCCGCTCTGGGCGGAGCGGAAGGGCGTGTCAGACTCTTACTGACTAAAATCCACCCGTGTTCCTTCAGTTGCCTGTGCGCCAGGGCCACGGTAAGTCTTTCGAACAATCCGCGACCCCGGCAGGCATCGGTCCTATCGGACCCCGTCAATTGTGCTGACATCTCTTTGAGGCGCGCGTGGAACGCGACGCGCCGTCGACCCGGGCCTGGTCCTTACCGGACGGCGAGCTGCCCATTGCTCGCCGTCCGCAAGCCCGCGCATACGGTGGCCGGGAGTCGGCAATCGACTCCCGACGCCAAGGGTGTCTCCTCCTGCGGCGACTAGGGTCGCGAGGGCGCAGTGATTGCCTCTACCTCTCGCGCTCCGCCTCCTCCTTCGCGAGCATTATAGCTTCGGAGAAGGAGCTGACGGCTTCCCATTCCCTCTCGCTCCGTACCATGGCCTGAACCAGGGCCGGACGCGAGAGGTCGCCGCCGCCAATCGCCGCCACGAGGACACGGCGGTGCCCCACCCAAGCCGGGTAGATCTCCACCGTATGCTCCACCGTGTCCTCCGGTCGATCCACACAATGATAACACCCAGGCGTTTCCTCCCGCCTTATCCGAAACAGGAACCTCCCGAAACAGCCATGTCCGGTGAGAACCTGCGTCAGGCGGAAGGTGAGGACGCCGTGGCGCCTCTCAAGCCACTCCTCAAAGAGGGGTCTTACCGCCGCAATTGTGGCGTACCCTGCGCTGGGTTGCGACAGTCGCACTCTCCATGCCGCCATGAGATCCCGCCGGAGCTCTGTCCGCTGTGCCGCGATTTCTCGCGGCAGCGGAATTACGCCCCGGCGTTTCGCCTCCTCGCGCCACTCCCAAACGTGCGCGAGGACTTTTGCCTCCAGATCCCACGGCGGCAATCCGGCAAGGAGGCTCGCTGCCTCGCAGGAGACCGTGCGGTATCCCTGACCATCCGGATGGCCATGACCCTTTGGGACGCGTTCAACCGGCGGGCAGGCCGGAGCCTGAATGAACGCACCCACACCGGTGCCCCGTAAAGGGCCATGGACCGCACGACCCCCGCGTAGAGCCTCCGGCAGGAGGCGTTTGGTCCCCCCAGATTGGGCAAGAGCCGCTTCAAGGCAGCCCCGGCCCGCTGCAGTCTAGGAGCTAAACGTCGGAAATGCTCGACGAAGTTCCACCGGCCGTTCCAATTTAGGCAGGCCTAATACCTTTAAAATGTATCAATTCTCAATTATTGTAATAATTTTGGAAGGTAATTGAATTGAATTTAATTTTATAGTTTTTGGAAAACTTATTGCTAGGCACGTACAATAGTGCATAATCATGTTAATTACAAGAATATGGCAAATTACAAGTTTTCACAAATAAAGTACGAGTACATAATTAAGTAGAGTGGTAATCATTAAGATTCCAGAAGATAATGTGGCGCCGATGAAATGTACTGTCAATATCCTTTTTTATTTTCTGTCCACGGTTACGAATTATTTTAGACCTAAAATTGGTTTTAGTAGGTATTTTTAGAGCCTAAATATATTCAAGTTAACCGACAATGCATAAAAAAATAAGGGCAGATTCCATTAAAACCAAAGGATAATAAAACGTTTTTCTTTGTTTAAAACGGATGACCATTATTTTTTTAAAAAGCTTGACTGATGTCTGTGAAAAAATATGTGAAAATTACTGGCGACATTATTCACGATAGATGCAGAAAACTTTTGTTTTCATTTTACTAAAATGTCTGTTCATCTATTAGCGCCCCCGGTCGTGCATCTATCACAACGTTCTCCATTTGTTTCCATTCTTCCCCGGCAGTTGGTAAAGCGAACATTCCTATTCAACCCACGTGTCTCTGCAAAAACCGGTTCTACGCACATTGTTTAACAATGTGCGTAGAACCGGTTTTTGCAGAGAATCTTCTGTTTGTTTGTTTTGTGTTCTAGTTCGTATTTGATGATTTCTGGGAAACAATACTATAAAAGTTTGTATTTTCGGGGTTTATGGTTATTTCAGACCGTTTTGTTTTAATGCTACTCGTATAACTACGGTAGGTATTCTTTATAACATTGCTAGACTTTTTCACATCGTTATTAATTATATATCTACCACATCATATCCGTAGATCTCATGTGATCCTCAGTGAATCCCTATTGGGTATCTTTCTCACTAAACTCGTATCATTTTTCATGGACACGCTGTGTGCGCCCTTTTCAATTAGTGCGCCGTGATTTATGAAGTAAAACCTGGATGAGGCTGGCACAGGAGCTTGGGGATTGCCACAAGAAAAGGGCTTATGCCCAGCAGTTGGGGAAGTCGGGCTGTGAATGATGATTTGATGATATTGGAGTTCTATTCAGGAATATTGTTTGTCAACGAAAGAACTTGATGGTTTACTTGGATGAGTAGAGATGACAGATTTCATACTACTACTTTTGTAGGTTTTCAGTGATGAACAAAACGATTAAATTCCCATAGACGACCAAAGTCTTCTTAGAAGATAAATTTCTACAAGTATCAAAGTTACGCATTTGCGGTCCTGGTAGATAAGAACCGTCCTCAAATGAAGTAAAAATTATATTTGTTTGTATGCTTGTATATAGTATGCTGCTGCTCTTGTCAACTTTATAAATCACAATCTTATTCATTGAAGTTACGAACCAAACCGAAAGAGATTGGATTTCCGTATTCCAGCAAATTCTGTTTCCAGTTTCAGTCAAGTCAAATAATGTGGTTGTAGATGTACATAATTTTATGGTTCAAGCTCCACAGAATATGGTTGATAGAATTTATTTTCAATCATGAAATGTTGATCGTCGATACTTCTTGTAGAAAAGTAACGTAATGATGTTAAACAAATCTAAAAAATCATTCATCGTTTTCATCTCATCCGCATGCTTGTTGTTACTATTGAGCTCATCAACAGAGTTACTTAATACGTTGAACATGGTTCGCTAATAGACGTTTGAAGTTCGTTTGACCGTTCTGAATGGATTTGATTTTACGATAAAGCTGTGTTCGAAATCTGTTAAATTACTAATTACGTCAATTTTTTTGCTAACTGCGTATTCAGTCCACATCTGTTTCTACAAAATACTTGTGATCTCATTTATCAGGTGTCACAGGTTCAAAGCAAAATATTAGTAACCTTGGAACAAGAGACATTATTATAATTTCCTGAAAATCATAACCAGGTCAGGACGGTGTTGATACTCAAACAATAACTTTTCAAGTAATTAACTATGTGTATACTCGGATTTTGATCCGCCCACACAGTCTTCAGTGTATTGGAAACATTCTGTGGTCTTCTGAAGAACATTCCGTAACGTTTTACATATTTTGCTGGATTGCTCTTTAAGCATTAAGCTGGTAATTTTAGAATTGTTTTGGGCATAAAGTATTAATAAAGTAAAGGTATAAGTTATTTCTGCTATTAATTTAAAGTTAATTCTAATTTAATGGTGACATAAAAACCTGGGTTTGCTATGCATTAGGAATTCATAAAATAAATTACCTAAAAGACCCTTCTTACATTTACATAATAGAAGCTAAGTTTTCCCAACAATTTCATGAATTTGAAATGAGAACCTCAACTTAAAAATATCGTTAGCAGCCAGAACGATCTAAGAAAATGGTATGGCTTTTACGCGGTAATAGTTTGGTTATACCAAGTGTTAATAGAATGGCTATCACGCACCACAATGCCTCCATAGCTTCTTATGTCAGCTTAGACGCAACACTACCGTATAATATCGTCCCTCACTGAATTAATAGCCCAATTACTGCGCTCTTTTCTTTTGCTCTCGATTTAAAAGTCCACTCTCATATTCAGTAGATGATCGTTTGTGACTCGATCCTTTGTTTCATCCAGTCTAGTGTACTCGATGACACTGTTTTGACATTCAGATTAGAGATCGCGAGCCGCAATCTGACTGTCAATCGTCTCAACACTTGAGACATCAACTGATTAGATTGTGCTTATGCGGAACCTTCTTTAGTGTTCGCTGAGCGTGGAGTGGAATTCGATCTTTACTTATATTCTTAGTAGTAAGTGCTCATGAGTGAAGAACTCTAGATTTGTACCGCTGAGGTCAATAAGCACAGAATAGATTTAATTTGACTGAAATAAACTGTTGAAGAAACAAAAATACTGAGAGTACTGAATGTGAACTAAAAGCTAACGAAATTACAGCCAATTGTTTATTTGAACTCAGTTGATTATAACAAAAGCCGAGGGAAGGCGAAAATAAAATTTAAGATGAGAAATTTTGATGTTTTTATTGAAAATATCGAAAACTGTGTCAATATGTGCTGGGTTGTGTTTTTATTATTAAAGAGATTTTAGATTTCTAACACTTTAATAATTTAAAATTGCTAACAAGACTTTGTTAGACCTGTGAGGAACGCGTTGTGTTCCACGCGCGACTCAAAGAGATGTCAGCACCATTGACGAGGTCCGATAGGGCCGATGCCTGTTGGGGTAGCGGATTGTTCGAAAGAGTTAACGTGGCCCTGGCGCACAGGCAACTGAAGGAACACAGGTGGGTTTTAATCAGTAAAAGCCTGACAAGCCCCTCACTCCGCCCAGAGCGGGAGAAGTTATTTGATGATGTCCCACCAAAAAAAATAAAAATGTGGCCTGTAGTTTGACTTCACTATTCTGCTACGATCACCTCATTTTATATTTCCCCTATATGTTTTAAACCCAAAGTTAACTTTATGAAAAAAAATACCAGCCTCATCATCGTCCAACTGCCAAAAAGGCCTCTTCTCATACAGAGAAGGCACGAGCATTGATCTACATTGATTGGCGATTTCAAACTTACATTAACTATAAGTCCAGGTTTTCTTAAGGCCTTTTTCCTTCAATGATGTCAAAACTTATTGTTGTGAAATGATTCTTGGGAACTAGTATCACCCGAGGTGGTCCTGAGGTGATATATATTATTTACACTTTCAGTTCAGCTATACTCGTAATATCTACACTAGCAAACGAACCCAAACCATAATTTACAACAAAACCCTTCTTGCTCAAATTCTTCATTAGGTTAGCCTATGTATCTCAAATTATCATGGTTACGAGCAAGTTAACTGAATCATAGAATATAGTATCGTACAACGTCTATCGATGTATCTGTTTGTAAAATTTCGTACCAAGACATGGCGTAGCGGCGCGTAGCACGTCGTAGTGGTTCGTAGCACATCGTCTCCGACTGCATACAAATCGATTACAAGCTTCTTATGCATACTCGTACTAAACGAATAGCTTTAATCGGATGAATTGCCGGCATTATCAATTTAACTTTATTTTACTATGCAATATCCTGGTAGAAACAAGTTATTTTAACATTCTCTGCAAATTAGACGATACAAGTTTGTAAAATTAAAAAACTCGTTTCATCTTACATCAGCAATAAATGAAGTACGCAAACACACTAGAGATTTCCAACGTTGAAATTATTTACTAAATTAATCACTGTTATGGTTCGTGTGCCTCATAAAAGCCTCATCGACTAGCTAATATATCAAATTACTAACGGTTTGTTGATCAAAGCCAGGCACAATTGAAACGTGATTCCCTTTTCTGTGAAGTGCTATAATATGATTAGGGAGGGTTGTTCTCTAGAGTTCTGCCATCAATATTCCTAAGCTTCTTGAGTATTCACAAATGATACGTAGTTAGTTAGTAACGGTTACTGTACGTACTAAATTCACTAACAGTGTTTGTCCACCGCCACTGTCAACGGGACGTCACCGAAAAACGAGATTATTCGAACCGAACGTAACGTCCCGTTGACAGAGTTGCGGTGGGCACGCGGTCATAGTAATGTATGTATTGCTACTTCGGCGCCGTCAGTCAATCTCTCAATCACGTCCCATTAACGTGGTGGTGGACAAACGGCCTAACACCTGCTGAGCGACGACGCCGTGCAGTCTGTGATGTGCAATAACTTTGAATGGAAGAAAGAAAAATAGGTTTATTTTAGGTGGTGGTGGTGGTTCAGTTTTGCTTTTTTTTTTCTTTGCCATGACGATTACGACGAGACTAATATAAAATATATTAATATTGTCAAGATAATAATTATCGATATTAATAATATGTCCCAAATCTGGTGTTAAAAGCATTATTTTCTCACTCTCGCACTCATGTGGTTAGAGATAAATATTTTTTCTGTTTCCTCTAAAAATTTTGGACTGAATTGCTTGCACTCGTTACCCGTGGTCCCGATGAATCGACCCAGTACCGGGTCCATGGAAAATTTTAATTACTCGTTTTTGGCTGAAGAATGATATTGTTAAAACTGTCAGTGTCTTCGGAGAAAGGCACCGAAACAATTACGTGTCGGAGTCTAAAATTATCAAATTTAAAAAAAAAAATCACAAACATAACATCACTAATATCCTGAACGTTGTGGTCAAATTGTCGTTAGTAATAATGGTTAGAACCAGAACAAAAATAGCAATTGAAAATGATGAATTCATAACCGATACACTAATGGAATTAATTACTGGTGAAATATCAGTTGGATACGCATTAGAAATGTTAATATAGTTTATGAGTCATAAGTAATTAGCGTATCGGTTATGAATTCATAATTTTCAATATAGTTCTGGTATGAGTATATTTTTGTTCCCAAGGATGGTATTTTTTCTTTTTTGTTTCCAAGGATGGTTTTATTTTATTTGCTTATGAATGAGTAAACTTGATTGTATGTAACTGTTGGTTTTCATTTTCTATTGATATAGTCAGAAGTCCGGAAACAATCCCTAATGCCATGGAACCAAGGGTAATTTAAAATTACTCATGGACCCGGTAATGGGTCGACCCACCGGGACCGCGGGTAACGAATGATTGCTTGTCATGTTTATCTCTCTGGTTATTTTCTGATTTTAGAACTCTCAACGCAACTTGATTTGTATTGTTTAAGGAAAGTATTTAAAAGGCATAAATTCTCTCTATTTCATAGAGAAGATAACTCATTTTGTTCGGCGATTTGGAATAAAAAGAAGTCGTCGGCCAAGAATGAATTACATTTTATTTGAATGCTGGCAGTAGTAAAAACATTTCTTTGTATGGCGTCAACGCTGTAATGAATTTGCGATCAAAGATATACAACGACCTTTAAATTAAATAAAGTATGTCCTCCAGCTATTTCGTGTAAGATCCCGTATGATTATTATTCTATTATTTTGATCTAGGTAATACCACTTGACACATAAAAAACTGTTAACTAGCCCATCTGTAATCGGCGTAAGGATTACAATAAAATAAAACAAAGGTATATACTTAAATGAAACTTAAACTCAAACTCAAAGCATATATTTCAATCAGACCATTTACAGGCACTTTTGAATTGTCAGTTAGTCAGAAAGTTGAAGCTAGTTGCCCATTCCAAAACGTAGATCTCTATGGAGAAGAACGGGCAAGAAACTCCAAGGACACTCTTTTTAAATCAAGATATTACAAAATCCTGGGTACATTATTCGTGTTGCTTCTATGTGCGAGAACAATGAAAAAAATATATAAAGAAACAATTCAAAATATAAGATTAATAACAAAAATAAGCCGTGGCAGTTAAGAGATGACCAGTCTCAACTGACGGCGCCCATTCACGAACATGACGCGTGGATCAGCACCATCCAGCTCAACCATTTTGTTGGGAACCGAATGATCCAACACACGCGCCACCAACAGTGAGACATTTAAGTGAGCATGACATAGTCTCTACTGCCATGCTGTCAAGTCAACATAATTATATAATAAACGAATCCATGGTACTCACATTTACAAAATTGCAAAATGCTTCTAAATTATACAAAACTATAGTTTGCTATGTATTTGAGCAATGAATAACATTTGACTACATAAAAGAAAAGAATCATTAAAATATCTATTGAGTTATTCAATAATAAAACATATTTTATAAAAAATAAACAAACATTAAGTTCGCAATGTCAGAAAAATAAAAGGGGGAATAAGAAAGGAGTATCTCTTCCAAACATTCAAATTTTAACTAGTGCGCCCGAGTTGCTGTGGAGCAGGACCAGCATTAAGCCAAGCATTTTTATCTACTATATAGTCATTGAACTTATAATATACTTGTCTACATAGTGTGCGTTTAATGCATGTTTTAAATTTCTTCTCATTTAGTTGGTGGTATTTTATTATAACATTTTACACAGTACCCCATTAAAGAAGTACGTACTTTAGATAACCTGAAACGTGGTTGATCTAATTTGTTCCTATTTCTAGTGTTGAAATTATGCCTGTCACTTATCTTACTAAAAAGATGTAGATTTTTTCGAACATACATAATGTTTTCATATATATATTGACAAGGTACCGTCATGATGTTAATTTTTTTAAACAGTTCCCTTAGAGATTCGCGTTTGCGGAGGTTGTAGATGGCTCTGACAGCCCTCTTTTGCAGAATAAAGATAGAATCAATATCCGCAGCCCGCCCCCACAGCAGAATACCGTAAGACATGATGCTATGAAAGTAACTAAAATATACTAGTCTCGCGGTATCCACGTCTGTTAATTGACGGATTTTCCAAACAGCGTAAGTGGCTGAACTTAGCCACCCTGCAAGTGATGTTAAGTGAGGACCCCACTGTAGCTTTGAATCAAGTGTAATCCCCAGGAAAACCGTTTTTTTGGACGAATTCTAGTATCTCCTTATTCAATACAACATGACATTTACTACTTCTAACATTCGGTAACGCGAATCTTATGCATTTAGTTTTCTTCTCATTTAATACCAAATTATTTACAGTAAACCAATTATGAACCTTAAGCATGGCGTTATTTACGCCGTCAAGCTCATGTGCATTTCTGTTTATTTAAAAATCAGTGATGTATCATCAGCAAATAACACCATTTGAGGTCGGATTTTCAGTAAATGAGGTAAATCATTTATATATACTAAAAAGAGGAACGGACCCAATATTGAACCCTGCGGTACACCCATTTTGACTTTTAAGCCCAATGAATTTACACCGTTTATTTGAACTTGCTGCAGTATATCATTCAAATATGATTTTACTAAGCTAAGCGCAAGTTTACCCAGTCCGTAATGCTCAAGTTTCAAGAGCAGTGTTTCGTGATTCACGCAATCAAATGCCTTGGGTAGGTCGCAAAAGATGCCTATTGCATCTTGTGGCTCCTCCCATGCGTTAAAAATATGTTTTAATAATGTAACACCTGCGTCGGTTGTACAACGTCCTTTGGTAAAACCATACTGTTGATCGTGTAGGATGTTATTACGATTAAAATAATTGAGCATTTGATTTAACATTACTTTTTCAAACACCTTGCTGAAAACTGGCAAAACCGATACGGGTCTATAATTATTAGTGTCTTTGCTGTCCCCAGAATTGAAAAGTGGAATTACTTTACTATACTTCATTAAATCTGGGAATACCCCTTGATTTACACATAAATTAAATATTAAAGCTAAATAGGGTGCAATTGTCTCAATAATAGATTGACAAACTTTAGTAGACATGCCCCACAGATCTTCTGTAATTTTAATCTTAAGTTGCTTAAATGCCTTTACAACGACCACAGGGCTTATATGTTTAAATTTAAATTCTATAGGACAGGCTGAAACATTCGCTCTTAATAAATCAATAGCAAGAGAGGGCGAGGAATTTAAAGTTTCTGTAGTTTTAATTTGAATATTTACTAAGACAGTTGCAAATTCCTGAGCAAAATCGATCTTATCGCTAATGAGACCGCGGGAAGTGTCCAGTGTATAATCAGTATTATGCCTTTTGTTCCTGTTCGTTTCATTGTTAATAATTTTCCAAACTGTCTTTATTTTATTGTCTGCTGATTTAACCTTGTTGCTAATAAATGACGCTTTAGCTGCTTTGCAGACATTTTTAAAAGTTTTTGAGTGAGTAGCAACATACTTATTGAAAGTTTCCGTGTTAATATACGGCTTAAGGCCATACAGTTCAAATAATCTTTCCCTACTTTTCCTGATGCCTTTAGTTGCCCAGTCACTGAATTTAAACTTAGGGCAAATAGTTTTAGATTTCTTCTTAAAAGAATTATTGAACTCTGTTTGCACTAATGAAAAGAATTCTTTATACAAAATATTACCATCATTTATATTTAGGCCCTGAGCACTTAACTTG
Organism: Dryobotodes eremita; assembly: GCA_917490735.1. NCBI lineage: Eukaryota > Metazoa > Arthropoda > Insecta > Lepidoptera > Noctuidae > Dryobotodes > Dryobotodes eremita. The sequence continues at coordinate 6,995,278 of OU823257.1, read as the reverse complement.
CTAATTAAAGCGCTATTAAACTTATTTAAGTTAGCCGATGTTATTGGTCTAGTTTGTATCTGCACTTTTTGTATTGGTGTGTTGGACTCAAAAGTAACAGTATGACCGCTGTGATCAGAAGGGAGATAATTTACAATAGCTTTATCTAAATACTCGCAGCAACAAAAAACATTATCAATACATGTAGCAGTAGCCGTAGTTATTCGCGTTGGTTCCAAAAACATATTTGACAGATTGAATGATTTGAAGAGGCTTAAGAATCTACTGCTATTTGAATTATTTTCCAAAATATTAATATTAAAGTCACCACAAATACTTACTGATTTATTACCAGTTGCAAGTTTTGCCAAAACATGTTCCATTACTGACTCAAATATAGAGTAGTTCTGATAATTTGGAGGTCTGTAAACGCACACTATAAAATGCTTATCTAGCTCAACACAGGACAGTTCAATGCTATGTTCCACCGATAGTTCAACTATGTCTTTACGAGACTTAGATTTTATACAATTTTTAATTAGGATTAGTGAACCTCCACGCAGCATGGATTTTAGGTTAAAACAACTGCTCACACTATAGTTTTAATAATTAATTAGCATTTCATAATCTTTCAACCAATGCTCAGTTGTACAAATAATATCAAACATTGTTTTTTCTAATAACAATTCAATTTCTAATTGTTTGGAAGAAAAACCTTGAATATTTTGGTGAAACAATTTCAAGGAATTCTGCTTAGCCCCTTTTTCACCATTAAATAATTGAGTGCTAGAAGGTACCTTGTTGATGGAGAGATTAATAACATTATTACTGGTACCCTCTGTTGTCAATTTTGAGTTAATCAACACATGATACCAATAACATATTAAACATAAAAATAAAAATATTAATTTATTATTCTTATTACAGGTACATCTATTGTGTTCTGTGGGGCTGTGGAGCACATGGGGAGGGGTGTGGGAGGAGAGTGCTAGGCTAGGACAGGTTTTTACCTTAACGTGCAGTGCGTATTGTACTACCAAAATATTAATAATTGCTTCCCATCATCGACGTTCTAATTCTTCCCTGATACATAATTATATCTCCGAACCCAAATTGTTCTCGACTTTGACGACTTAGTAAATAATAATGCATTCTACGTGTACTTTAAAAATATGCAATTAATATTGATGGTCACCTCCTTTTTTTGATAAATTAATGGTGACTCAAAAGTGTGACTGATCCCTTTGTTATACGGAACATGCGCTGAATATTACGCTTTATCAACATAGCTTTGACATAACATCGGTGCAATGTTTGAAGACTAGTCTTCAACCAGTCGGTCCTGCGCCTTCATGACGTACGGTGCCGAAACGTGGACACTGACAGTTAGGCTGGGCCACAAATTTAAGGTCAGTCAGCGTGCTGTGGAGCAGGCCATGCTTGGAGTTTCTTTAAAGGATAAAATCAAGAATGAAATTATCTGGAAAAGAACCGGAGTTCGACATGGCTTGCAGAGTAAGGAAGCTGAAGTGGTAGTTGGCTGGCCATGTTTGTCGAAGGGTCGATGGCTAGTGGAGCAGACGAGTACTGGAATGGAGACCGCGTATCGGTAAGCGTAGTGTGGGACGCCCCCAACTGGATGGACCGGCGACCATAAAAAGTGGGGTGGGACAGACTGGATGTAGAAGGGGGAGGACTGAGTGTTATGGCGCAGCCTGGGAAGAGGCCTACAATGGACTACGATAGGCTGAGTTGATAACATCGATACATTTTCGATACGAGGATTAAACTGAGTTGAATATATAAGTGTGAATATTAATAAATCCGATTTGGTTCAGAATTTCACTCGCATGACGAGTCTGACGAACATATTTCATCCCGAAATATGTCCGGAACGCTTGTATTTCCAATCAACTGCAGTTGTCTAGCTAATTGATCGACTGGACATACTTCATCTATGAATGTTTTATGTCGTCCGTCTCTCCACACACTTCACAGTTGAGAGCAAGTGCATTTCTAATTTCAAAACGGAAACTGTTGGCCAGAATTTGTCTATAAACGTTTTGATTTAATGACTTTTTGAAGTATTAAGGTTCTTATAATAATCTTGTGTTTGTACCAATATAGAAGAAGTTGTGCATGTATAGCTAAGAACTGTCCTGGTAACACAGTAATCCCTTTTTACAAATTTATTATTTTGATGCGGTAACACTTCCGTAAGAATAAGTAAGATTTGAATCCTGCAGGTACTATAGAGGTATGAGGAACAGAGTGAAAAGATCACATCCTTGCTCCATGGAAAAGGAAGAATCATCCGACCAACGGGTGTTGAGTCTACGTTAGGGTACTGCCCGACGATTGATGTCGGGACGTTGTATATATGCTAGTTGCGCGGTAAACTCTGTTTGCGTGATGCAGAATTTTGCTTGACGTCAGTGTAATGTGTAGTTTGCATGTGGCGATGTAGATCGCTCCCACAATTGTGTATATATATAGAACAGCAAAAAAAAAAACCTTTTACGGTTATATCCCAGAGGAAACGTTGTGACCGGATATAAATAAACCTACCCTCTTTCTAACGAAAACCGTTTCTCCAAAAAAGGTCTTTGTGATAAACATGCAACATTCAGGACTATTACGATTATGGTTTGAATGCGAATAATAACCATGAACGTCAGAGCGAGGTAATAGAATAGTGTAAATCTTATTTCTATTACACTGTCTAAGCCAAAGGCTCAAGTAACAGGGGTGAATATTTCTTCACACAGAAGCTTATAAAATCTCTGGAACTTCCCAATATCGGCGTTGTGGTGGTCACAAACACAGATAAGCCAATTTAGAGTGAATCCTTTACAAACTAAACTTTTGCCTTCTAGTTTTGGTCTGATCAGCAAACATGAGAATCATTGAACTAAAACAGTTCTATTAATTATTTGAGTTTCAGCTAATCCATTTGTCAGACGAAGTCATGATACACGTGAACTATTGATTATGATTAAAAGTATTTGTTTAGGTTAACAAGGTACAATCAATACTTCATTTATTTTTATTAAATTTGTTTAAAAAATATTATAATTTGAATAAGTAGATAACTTTCAATTTTAACAGTAATCATTCAAAACTTAAATTAATGTGTCAATTTATTTATTAATGTTTTAAAAGTCTATTTATTTCTATTAATTATTGTATACAATAAGAATTGTGTATTAAGAAAGAAGAAACTGACTCCTGAAATACAGGTATTATATATCTAGCTCTGGAGTCAGGGCTTCACAATGATTGTAATGAATGTTATGCAAATAATTTATTATTATTATAATTCACACAAACATATTCTACTATAGGTCAGAAAACAAAGCTAAAATATACGCATGTCAGCCGCGTCTGTTTGCTATTACATACAACTGACAAACGACTGTCTTAGGTACATACGCCGTGGTCGATCAACTAGAGATCTTCTTTATATAATACGCATTGCTGGGGCGAGGCCATTGAGAGAAACGGTGAAGCCTTTGTTGTGTCCCTTGATATCCAAAAGACCTTTGACAGAGTCTGGCATGCTAGTCTGTTCGGTAATCTTCCCGCATTCGGCATCCCTGCTGACTTTTGCAACTGAATTTCCGACTGCCTGAGTGATTGATCGGTCAGAGTGGTCATAGATGGCTGCTCATCGGATCATATGGCTATTGATGGTGTTCCTCAGGGGTTTGTTATTTCTGCTGCATATTAATGACCTGCTACAGTTTGGAGCTATCAGGTAGGCAAATGACACCATATTCTCAGAAAGATACCTGTCCATGTCCAGGGTAAAAGCCAGCAGAGGTAATCTGTAAACGCATTTAGACATTAAATGTCTAAATGCGTTTACAGATTAGAAACTAAACTGAAACTGTAGACAGTGTACAGTACTGTATATATGTACAGTGTAGTAGATAGTGTCTAAATTTTAGACACTCGTATATTACGGTTCAGCCAGGAGCGAGTGGGCAGTGGTGGGCCAGTGGTAACGACCCCTACTTACGTTTTGTAGGTCGTGGGTTCGAACCCAAGCAGGCACATTGCTTTGTGTAATTTATTTCAACACCACTGCTCTCAAAACGGTGAAGGAAAACATTGTAAAGAAACCGGCATGTCCTAGAACCAAAAATTCGAAGACAAGTGACATCCACCAAACCACACTGGGCCCACGTGGTGGATTCGCGCGTGGAGCTCACTCCCCCTTACAGAGAGGAGGCCTGTATCCTAGCATAATAGGCTGATTATGCAGGAGTGACGGTGTGGGGAATCATATTTGGTTCTACAGGTGAGATAAGACCTACATGTATTAATATTTAAATGCAATATTACTTAGGGCGAAGTTCACCATTGACACTGAACGCAATCAGCACATGGCAACCGCGTTCAAGAGCTGTCATGTCAATATTCACAACATTGATGACACTGACAGTTCTTGAGTCATTATTTATTAAATGAATAAGAAATTGTTTTCATTTGTATACCGACTAATTCAATATTGATACCGTCTAGCTGTATACAGATCTACATACAGTACAACTATTTTCTTAATGTCCCTCGGCAAACTTCGTGTTCCGTCAGTCGTCGGATTTCTATTAGTTGCCCTTTGCAGTTGGTGCAGACCGGACGCTCTCAATCAACTTGGAAGTAACTTCCACTGTTTCCTATTTTGTGTTCTGTTTTGTTTCTTTGACTTGGACTGTACATAATTATGATAATAAGTAAACATAAACTATGTATTATTTAGAATTATCATAATATTTAGCTAATGTTTTTTGAAAAGCTTAATGGGTTAGCAATTTGTCTTGGAGTGTGTTTTAGTACCTAAGTTTTCACATTATAATAGTTTAGGGTCGGAATGTAATGAAGGTCTGAATGAAAGATCGAACGACATTTGTGAACTAAACTTGAATGAGTTTCAGTCAGCATACGTTCCACATGTAATGTGTTTAATGTACTTCTCTGCTTTGTTACCAACTTAAAGAAACTTTGTCCCGATAGTATTACTCTGTTAGGAGATTTTATTCAGAAATACGTAATCGACTGTAGTTTCTGAGTTTATTACTAACCACAAAATAAGTTAAGTAAAAATAATGTGGCTTCTGGCATAAATCAGATTACATCCTAACTAATATTATAAATGCGAAAGTAAGTTTGTTTGTTTGTTTGTTACCTTTTCACGCCTAAACCACTGAACCGATCGTCCTGAAATTTTGCATATACGTTGTGAGGTGTACACAAACGGACATAGGGTATTTTTTATCCCGAAGAAAAGTACTGTTCCTGAGGAAAACAACAATAACGTTATTATTATCATAGATGGCGCCACGTGTCTTTCGAATCATGATTGAATTATATTATTATAGAAACTATAGTAGTGTGTTAAGAGTTTATTTTATTTTTATTTAAGTACCTAATACATTTTATGAGTCTAGAGTGTGGATAGACCGGTTTTTCATCCTCCTAACTATAATACTAAGATGCGAAAGTAAGTTTGTTTGCTGGATATCTTTTCATGCCCTAAAGCGCTGAACCGATCATCATGAATTCATGACATTTTGCACGTTGTCACGGATACAAAAAAAACATACCCACCTTTTCTCCAGAAAAAACTACTGTTCCCAAGGGACAATATAATAAAACAAACTTACTTTCGCATTTATAATATTAGTTAGGATAAGTAATACTGTTTTAAATTCGAGTGTTAATACAATGCTTTTGTAGCATAATTTAAACAGTTTCACAAGTTGCTCGATAGATGGCGTTGTACTGATGACGCCGTTTTCTGAATCGCAGTGTTTGATTTTCTGTGGAAGAATGACCATCGAAGGTTTTTTGTTCATAATAATAATGTCGTTAGTTTGGTGTTGAAATTATCGTTAGGTAGATTGTTAAAATAGTTTTTTCTGAAATTCGTAAATCAATTGTTCGCTAGGATTGGTTATCTAAGTCTGCAGCACTTAATTCTCAATTTAGCGTTGTCGACGACTTGATCCTTAAATGTTTGTTCGAAAAAAAAAAAAACTTTTATTATTTTTCGGTTAATTTAGTTAGTTCGTTAGTTTGACTGTTTTTATTAGGTTAGGTTCCTTTGTGTATTTCTATTAGGTTAGGTTTCTTTGTCATTTTTCTATTTTAAAATGCCTCGCAAACGTAGTTCCAACTTAGGAAGGTGCACATCGCGAGCCCGCGCAGCGAAAATTGCTCGATCCCAAGAATCCTCCGTTCATGCCGAATTAAGAAGGCTAGAACAAGCGGAGCAACACGCAGAGAGAGAGCTGATGAGACATCTTCTCAAAGCCAGGAAAGAGTGGAGGGCCAACCTTCCCGCCAGGCTTCGGTGAGAGCGAGTAAGATGCCTTTTCAACCGCAATTGCTATTGGAGGAACAAGCTGAATGCCAGAGAGCTCTAAGAGCAACTGAGACGCTGTTTAAACACAGCTCCGTCTAATAGAACAAGCCAAGCTGCAAGCAGCCATTAGGGCGACAGAAACTCCAGACCAGTCGCAGGTGAGAAGGACCGCTCTTGCAGAAATGCAAACCGAACGGACTTTTATGCGTCACAGTTGGTCCGTATTTAATAATTCTGGATTTGAATACGATCCTTTAAATGATTACAAAAAATCATACTTTAGTTATTGTCGGTTTGATGAATAAAAAATGCCAGTTTTGTGATGCTTTTAAATGGAAAGACGAGACTGCAGGGATGTGTTGCTCCAATGGCAGAGTTTCCCTTCCTTTACTTGGTGAACCAGGAGAACGCCTGAAAACTTTATATTTATTGAATGCAGATGAATGGGTACGTATTACAATACCGAAATTTAAAAGACCCTATTTTAAAATACCTATGGAAGAAATCCCGAAAAATTAAACGCCGAATGATTGTTTGGTCGAAAGTTTTAAATCTCGAAAGCTCATTTGCCCGAAAGTTTTAAATCACAAAAGTTAATTTGCCCAAAAGCTTAAAAACCCGAATATTTTTATCCCGAAGCTTAAAATCCCGACGATCCATATCCCGAAGTTCAAAATCCCGAAATTACACCCCAAAGCCTGAAATCTGTAAGATAATGACAAAAAAGGAGCAACCACCAACAAAAAGGAGGACCAATAACATATTATAATTAAAACACAAGTTTAAATGATAATCATACGTATTATTAGGGAAAAAAAGAAGCACGTTATTACAAATTAAATTATCTAATGATTTTTTAAGGTATTTGATATTTCAACTACATATGTAGGTATGAAATGCCTAATGAACGACTCGCCTACAGTTTATTAAATTTAACGGATAATTAGACAATGGTGAAAACATTTCTGCGAGCAACATGGAAGTAGCGTTCGTCGGCCGCTACCGCGGGAATCACGGCGCTTTTTAAATATAATCAGAAAGTACAACTCATGCTTTCAAATGAAATCTTTTGAAGTAGATAGAGAGATAAAAATGCCCAGGTTTTCGCCAAATTTTACCGTACAAGGTCAGATATATCATCAAATTGGTACACTTTTTCCAACAGAGAACGAACAGCATAAGTTTATTTTATGGGTGATGAAGAAAATGAAGTAATCCGCCGTTGACAATATATTCAAGAAGTTGACAGAGATACGGTATTAAAGATTCAAAGAATGTTACATAATCACAATATTTTGATAAATACCTTTAACACCGCAATAGAAAACAGGCCTCAAGAAGATTATAAGGTCGTTATCCACGCTGATCGAACTCCGCGTAGCGAACATGAGAGGCGCTTTAATGCACCGGCAATTAATGAAGTTGCTGTCGTAGTGAGTGGTGACCAGTTCTCTTCACGAGACATAGTATTACGAACACATGATAATACACTGACACGCGTAGCCGATACTCATAAGTTCTATGATGCTTTGCAGTACCCATTATTTTTTTGCAAGGGATAGTCAGGAGACTATTTTGATATACCACTCATTAATCTTACTACACAACAGCCAGTTCCCAATAAAAAAGTTGGATTGGATGGATTTTTACGCCTACCACATGATGCTTCGAGAAAATGACTTTAACATCCTTCTGAGGTCAAGACAGCTCTACCACCAATTTTTTGTAATATCAGACTTACAACTAAATTTTAATTGTGATTAGTGGCTATGTGCATGTGTGTATGTGTGGTTATGTGTAACCCTTGCACCTAAAGACAAAACTATTAACCAGACAAACACTGACATATTGAACAAGGTGTAGGGAGATATAAAGAAGTATTAATTTGTCAATAAATATCGTGATGCACCCTGAACAGAGCCCTTCATATCCTGTTGATTTTTAAATTCTCTAGAACTGTCAGGTGTACCCTCGCATAAACTTCAATTAAAATTAGGTGTACCCGTTATGCTTATGCGCAATTTAGATGCACTCCAATTATGGAATGGGACGAGGCTTCGGATTACACAACTAGGACAAAATATAGTCGGTGCCACTATTTTAACTGGTGTGGGAAAAGGGGAAAGTGTAATTATACTTCGAATCCCAATAATCCCCACTGACCTACCATTTCAATTTAATAGACTCCGGTTTCCAATAATACTAAGTTTTGCTATTACAATTAATAAAGCGCAAGGGCAAAGCTTGCAGGTAGCAGGGGTGCATTTGGAAAAGCCATGGTTTTCCCATGGCCAGCTATTCGCAGCATGTTCGCGTGTGTCCAATGCCCAAAATTTATACATATTAGCGCCAAATAGAAGGACATACAACATTATGTATAGGAGCGTCCTAGAATAACATTCCGTTCTGAGCCCATGATTGCAACGCTAAACAACAAGCAGAGTACAACCCGAATTGATTGTCAAATTCCAAATTAACGCGAGCGAAGCCGCGGGCAAAAGCTAGTAGTAATAATAAAAACGCGTGAGCTTTCCCAACAACAGTAGGTACAAGTAGGTAGTATTTCCTTATCGACATTGTGTTTGATACAACAGTGACGTTTTGTATCAATGTGTCTAATCATAAGAAATAGGTTTATATCGCAGAACCCTCGTCATCCGCGTCTCTCGGTGATAAGCTGAGAAATGTAGCGATAGTCTTGGCATCAGTCAGTGTTGTCATCTTTATATATATAATTCTTCTGTACATGTCTATGTCACTCAACTCCTCTTAAACCGTAGGACAGACTTTGATTTAAAAAAATATGTGTTTGAGTGGGTCCCTGGATGGTTTAGATTCATAATTAGATCCGGTAGGTGACGCTGCGATCGAGTGCGGGCAGAATTAAGTCTGTCGGGTCCGCTAGTACAAATATGGTATAATTTGTATATAACATTTACAATAAGTAGAGACTTATGCGGTTGAAACCGCAGGGCGCAGCTAGTTTGATATAAACAAAAATGTACCTACTCTACCCCAAATATGTTCGTACAAAAGAATAAAGGAATGTATTTGATATGTTTTCCAAACATGTTTGGCCCTTAAACATGATAGCCTCAAATAATAGCAGAGGCTTATAGAATGGCAAATAGGTACATCGACGATAAGAGTTTGCGGTACAAACAGAAATGTGTGAGTACCCTGTGTCAATATTAGACACTTTTAATGAGAAGATTTAGGAAGAATGATAAAGATAAAGATAAAGATATTTTATTTTGCAAATACGGGTACAGGTCAAGGTGTTACAAAATATAAATACAGAAACAACCATATTTTTGGCAATTACAAGGCATGCAGAAGTATAGAGTTTAGGTACAATTAAAACACAAATTTACTAATAATTCATAATAACATTCTAATTCATAATTCATTAATAAAAATAATCAGTCAATAATAAAATTAATGTAACAATTTCTAATAGTTATTTAAATACAATATATAAAATAGTCAAACAACTTCAATCTCCAATAAAAAATCTTCAACCCTATAATAAACTTTGTCTACTAAAAAAAATCTAATTGTGCGTTTCAAATTTTTTAAATCGGGAGTAAAGTTTTGTGAATTTCCTCTCCTGCTTGGAGCACCTTGTGTAAATAGTAAATTTGCATAATTGTGTAACTTCTTTATCTTATTAGTTGGAGGGAACCGCCGCGCCGCGCTGGTGGCAGGAGTTACGAATGAGGATTTTAGTTCTGGTTTGTTCGCTGAATTAGTTATTAAGGTCTCTTTTAGGTTTACTTTACCCTTAACCGGTAAGTACAATTTTATTTACCTCACTTTGATATACCTTGTCATAATCTGCTTAGTCTTTTCTCAACTATGTGGTCGTCGGTACCGTCTTATCGCATTCTTGCTCCATTCGTTCATTAGACAACATGAATTTCGTTTTCCATCCTTTCATTGCTATCACCACCAACACAATACCTACATAAAAAGATTATGACGGAATAAACTCAGGGGCAGTAACCCCATCGTTCTTTTCATAATGCTTCACTCAGCACTTAATCGTCCCTTTAAAAATACCGAGAAATTCTATATGAATAAGAATGAACCTTTAATTTAAAGGGAACTCAGTATTATTATTGCGAAGTTTTTGAAATTGTAAAACATCATACTCACATTAGACACACGTTTTGTATATTCAGTAAGTACTGAATCATTAACCTACGTTTAAAAGCGCCTTCATAATAAATATTATAACGTAGTTTCGAGGTGTGATCAGGATAATAATGATGTGGTGAAGTACCTAAGTGGGAATAATCTATGTAACTCTAATAAAAAATTGCTACCTCATTAAGTTGTACGTACCTACCTACATAACTTCAAATTCAAAATCAAATCATTTATTTGAAAATATGGGCAGAACTACTTACTTTTTAGTTAAGCTCTCAAAACTGTTGATCAGAACAACAACATCACAACATAACAACAACAACAATAACATGGCAACCAAAACACCACAACATGACAACAACAACATGACAGCAACACTCACAACACAGCCTACGACAACATTTGTATACAGCGATAAAGCAAAAGCCGATTAACAATATAATATCACAAGATCGTCAGGTCAACCGACTGAACCTGAGTAGCTCTGATATTTAACAAACATGACCAGAATACAGGAGTGATTAGCATTACACGGACATATCTCTGTCCAGCTGCTTTATTAAGTACCGGGCTTTTGTAAGCAATGAGTTCATTGAAATGGCTTTCACGATAGCAGAAAATTATAAGTTGATGAGTGGAACCCTTTTTATGTAGAAATATGGAGGTTCAAAACATAAGTTTTAGAGTAAATTCAGTAATTAGTCTGTTGTATGATAAATTAATAACGTTCAAGTAGGTACTGGTATTTCAGCATTATTCTTAAGACAGTTCCCATCACGCATAATTACCTACGTACCTACGTATATTATGGTGAACCGAGTATATAAGGTGTGCGGTTGAAGGGCTATTTATTGACTGTCACATGCATGAAAATTATTATTTCACGTAATAATTTTCTTAATATTTATTTTTTTATTTATTATTTCAAATAGTACCTGGGTCGGTACTACCTACTTATTATAAAGAAAATGGATAAAAAAATTTAAGGTTACGCAGGATACTGGCAACTTATTCAAAAATAAAATTTAAATAGGACAAGCATTTCAATGACGAGAAATAAACTTTCATTAAAGTTATTGAACGGAAATTAATTAACAAGCTGATTTTTTTTTGTTACTAGCTTGTGAACACAATGCAGCTGAAGCGTAGCTGTGAGACTTCCTAACATTTCATTGGGCATTCAATTGTTAGTTCCACCGACCGACAGCAGAAATAAAATTTTCATAAAAAATGTGCGAATAGGTATGTAATATTTTTTTCCCAGTATTGTTCGAATTAAATAAATGATGGCTTGATTATGTAGCGGTATCTACATCGCCACATGCGAGCTACACGTCACAATGACGTCACGCAAAATCCTGCATCGCGCAAGCAGAGTTTACCGCGCAACTAGCATATATACAACGTCCCGACATCAATTGTCGGGCAGTTGCCCACCAGACACGATGCCCGTCTGGTCAGAGGATCCTCCTTTTTCTATGGAGATATGTGTGAACTTTACACCCTGTTCCTCATATCTCTATAATTATTTCCAAGAAATAATATTTACGTAGTTTAGTATTTTTGGTAAGCAAGTGGTTTCGTTTACATTACGTGACTAATAAAGATGTTGTTAGGTTAATGTTCAGCTGTCACTTAAATGGATTGGCAGGACAGCTTACTGAAATGTTAATATTAAATGGCTGCAATAGATGACAGGTTTTTTCTTTACGGAAATATTTTAGAAGCACAAAACGTTTTAAACTGTTTCCAATAACTTAGTTAAAGATGACTTGAAAACCCTAAAAAAATCCTGAATTACGACACTTTCGATTTTTGTCTAGGTATAAAATAAAACTAACTGAATGTATTTTTTCAATTGAAATAATAATATCGATTCCATTCAGTGCTATAGAATATTCTAGAAAAATTGTCGACGAGTGTCGCTGTAAAATGTTATGTGCGCACAGATTATCAATTTTGTCCGATAACGCTTGGCACAGCTAAATGTAACGATTGAGCAAAGTGCAAACGATGATTCATACTGTAAACTTTAGAATAAATGGGCTCCTAAAGTGAAAAATTACCAATTTTCTTCGTTGATACATTTGTTGGTTTGTTTACTTACGTAAGAAAATCTGAAAGATAAAATAGAAAACATAGTCTAAGTGCCACGACCTTCCTGGTCGAATAACCAACACAAAAATAGTCGTGTAGTTCCATGTTACATCTAACAATAAAAAAATAAAAAATGGTTCTTTATAATATTCATACAAAGGCAACGCAGCGATAAAGGTACCTAACAAAATATACGTAGGTACTTACTACATGAAACCGTTTCATTTCAGTAAACATTGTCTTAAAATAAAAAAGCGCTACGGGTGAACAGTCAAAGGACGCTTTCGGAATACCCAGGCAATCTTTTTACCAGAAACTTTAATTCAAAAAGGGTCATAAAATGTGTTTAGACAACAACGTAGAAACAACATTTAACTTGTTATATTTTATCAGCGATGTGTCTTATGGTTTGAAACAAGTTATATAAAACTATTAGGATAACGATCTTGTACTTGTACCCAAATGTCCTTTCTTTGGTATTGTTCGTCGAATCGTTGAGCTCCTTAAGTTTTGAGTTGAGCTGCACGATTACGGACAAATGCGTGCACTGACTGGACAGGTCCACTCATTCTGTGTGGTTTTTCCTCAAAAGACCATTTCAGACACAAATATAATGTTCTTCACATGATCTGACCAAGATTATATCTGGACTATAAAAGAGACTGTGACCTCTGAGTTTGTTTCGGCCTTTCTTCTCAGAGTAGTAAGATAGGAAACGCCGACCTCATCTAGTTTTAAAATATGATTGACGTGTAAAAGTGTTAGTACAAACCTACTTACAGAAATAAAATCATTTATCATTTATCGTTTACGATTTACTGTTCAAGCCCGTCGCTTAGAATACCAGACTTCATTCACAATTCCTTTATTGACCTGAAAATTAAGATAACATCAGATTCGAATCGACAATCTATTATGTATTCAATGCACTGACTAACTACGCATTGTTTGTTTTAATAACTCACGAATAGGTCAAATTCAAATAACAGTATGAATTAATTAAAAAAGTAACAGTTTTCTAGTGAATTTTGCTAACTCAAGATATCAAGTCTACCGTTCTATACAATTTTACCACTTTGTAAGTAAATGGCAGCTATGTGATTAATTTTGCTTACATTTCCGCATCCTCAACCGCAAAGTCAACCCTGGAAACTTCAACCATTTTCGGTTTGACCCCACTTTTGTCCACTACTTCCCTCACGGTTGGTACCTCACCAGTCAACTGACGAAGGTCGCGGCCGCTCGACCCCTGTCACACGCAACAATACAAAAACTGAAACAGATAGCTAAGTAATAAAAAATATTTCATTTGGAAATAAGAATCTGGAGGATAAATCGTGCTTATACTTAAGGGTCAATTTAATTCGTAAGAAATTGTAGAAGTCTGTTATAAAGGGTCGTATTATAAGACAAATGAGGGAAGGTATAAGTAATTAGGTTTTAGGAGTTTGACTATATTCCTTGTTTCATTTCGTGGAATATGATTTTTATTTTATAACTCTAAAAGGAATATTAACGTTAGAAAATATTTACTATGAGCGCATATTGCATTGAGGTTTCTAAAACATAACATTCTAACCCTATTCGTTTCAAATTACTGAAAGTAGTCCAGAATCCTGCGAAAGCCAACGTTAAACAAAATATTCAGCTGGTACCTGAATAAACAACGATAGCGATAAGATCAAGTCGGAGCACACAGAAGCCGATTTTAAAAGCCGTGAATTAACAGAACAAAAAGGAGCCAAACCTGGACAATTCTGTTGCGCGTCGGTATTGTACTTGACTCTATTGTCACCAGGCTCTGTTTCTGAGAACTTATTGCAAATACTTTTAGTCCTGGTAAACCAAAGGGGCTTTATAACTCGCGCCCGCGTGTATTTCGAGGGCTTTTTTCATCCGTCGGTGTTATGGTCCAATAACAACAAAAATAGTAGTCGAAGGTGAGGGCAAGAGCAATTATACACCTATATAAATGTTTAGCACAAAACTAAAACTTTTAAAATTATTTCAGAATTTTAGTCAGCAGCTGTAAGCTGGGGCAAATTCACCGTGTCATTCATAGCTGACAACTAGCCTGTTCTTGTGCTGTTAATAGATCATAATCGTCGTTGATACTGCAATACCGCGTAACTAACAGTGGATAATACCGCGGAAGTAAAAAAGTATCAAATTTTAGATTTGGCGGCAATGAGCCACCGATGCCGATTGGCTACGGACCATATTCACAGTTTGGGTTATCGATCATTCAATACGAGACCAATCACAACTAGTTAAAACCGCGTGACCGAACCTGTCAAAATAATTTGACCAATGCTGCGTATTCTCGCGATCATAAGAAGGAGACGTGTTGTTTTTTTGTGGTGCTCCGGAAAATAAAGGTATTTTCACAGTAATACGAAGCTGATCGGTAAGTTTGTAATATAGTTTTAATGCTTGTTTCTTAATCAATTTGGTTAAATATTAGAATCTATAAATTCACTTATTTTACAAGTAAAATTTGCACTAATTGTTGTGCTGGTAGTTCCACGGTTTTGATTTTTTATGTTTTAGTTTATATGTTAGCTAGTTCTGCGTATTTGATTTGGAAAATTGTATCGTATCAATGCATTTAGAAAATAAATTAACTCCAAGTATTTTTTAAATCTAGAGCAGACCAGTAGCGACTGGTATTTAAATATAATTACAATTTGTGGGTAGCTTTCGAGTGTTTCTCAATATGTATTACTTTTGTTTTACACGATCATGGAAGAATAGTCAGGTGTTGACGAGGCTGTAGTATGGAGAAATGCCGACGTCAATAGTAATGTTGTCACATTACAAGAGCTTCAAAATCGACGCCAGGCACTTCTAAATAAAAGGAAACAAATTTTGGATCAAAAGCGTGCAGGTAATCCACTTATATTTCAAAAACCTGTCGAACAAATTCCATGTACATCTACGAATATCGAAAACTCTATTGCTGACTGTGATACTTTGACCACAGTTGACACACAGAACCTGTTCCTAGCTCATCAGGTCTTCCGGAAGTCGTTACCGAGTCACTGGTGGATTTTTCGTCAGATGACTCTGTTGTTGACCCTGATTATGTTCCATTATCTCAAATTACAAATTAATATACAACCGATCGAGTCATCAGATCACATTGAATTGTTTTCTGAGAGAGATACTGAGGCAGAAGTTGGAAGACAGTCAAGATCGAGAAAAAGAAAAGCTGACAGGTTAACATGGAAAAGAGAACAAAGCAGGAAAAATAGAATCTAGCATTCTATTTTTCCTGCTATGTTCTCTTTTCCATGTAAAAGTGGAAGGAATATCTCGGACACAAAAAAAAAAAAAAACCCGTCAAACAGAATCTAAACCTGAGAGAACCATGGGTCCTCTCTGCAATTCAATTTTGTGCTCGTAGCAAAGTATTATTTTGCTCACATCTAACGCAAGAGATGAGAGTATCTATTTTTAATAAATTTTGGAGCAGGTCATGGACGCAAAATTAAATTTTTTTGTGTCTTCTATGGTGGATAAAACTGAGACTCAGAGGAAAACCAAAGGTACTACTGTTCAAGTTCCAAAGCGTATTATTTTCAAATAGAAGGCAAAAAAGAAAGAGTATGCTTGATAACATTTATAAATACACTTGGTATAAAGGAATGGACGGTTCGTTATTGGCTTGGTGATGGAGGTAATAAAGAGAATCATACAAATGTGAGCACGGCTTCACTAGTAAGTACTGAGAGTAAGCGAGATTCTATTAAAAGCTATCTATTTATCTTGCCTAAATTACCATCGAATTATTGTCGCAAATCGAGTACAAAGCAATATTTGGAACCTCTTATTCAGTCCAAATCACAGCTTTACAATTTATACGTGGAATTTGCATTATCATCATCAAGGAACCTTTTTTGTGACGTTTAAAAAGACGCTTGTGACCTTTGCTGTGCTTATAAAGTGGGCAACGTCTTAGAAGATTATCAGCGTCATATTGAACTCAAGAACATGGCGTGAGAGGAAAAGAACTGGATAAACAAGCTGCAAAAAATGGAATCATTCACACTGTGACTCCTGCTATTTCCTTTAATTATTTGATTTGTAAGCTCTTTATTTTGTTATGTTTGTATTAAGATCATAATAATTAATATGCTAATAAGTAACTAAGTACCAAGTTTTTATGACGAGACTTTTTAAGATAGTTACTACCAAAGATAAAATGATGAGACTGTGATTACTTGAGTAAATATAACCTCTATAAACTAAGATAATTCTGTTTTATTCTCCCTCCAATACCGCGTAAATGCCAAAAAAGCTCAAATAACAAATGCCATATAAAATAAAAAACAGCGTAAGTGCATTTTCTAGCTAAATATTGATTGGACTGAATTCAATAATAAGATAATAAGTTAACTAATACACATTTCTAAATAGCTTAAAGTTCAGACACGTATTTGATAAGTACAGCAGAAGTTATTTAGTTTTTTCGTTCTCCTGTAAAATTTGCCACATCTAAGTTACGCGGTATTGTCTGTCGTTAGTTACGCGGTATTGCAGTATCAGCGACATAGGAGATAAACATACAAGTAAAACAACTCGAGCCATTGAATTAATACTTTAAAGCGTAAAGCAGTTGGTAATGTTGGTTTAGTTCTCCAGAAACACAGCTAATATCGCCAGTCGGAAGTTTTCTGGTTTTGTAGAATTGCGCAGCGTAAGTTGTGAGTGCCTGCACTCGCGGCCGCCTACGTACTGACGTCATTCGTGTAGCTACTCGTTTGTGAACATTCGAACCATCACAATATAACCAAAAGCATTGTGCCTAAAATCGGAAGTGTTGACGTTGACTGTATGTGATGTAATGGCACTTAATTGGGTGGTACTGCCCAATTAAGTGCCTTTACATCACATACTGTACTTCTATTCAGTGTGTTCAATTAAGCCGGCTAATTGGATGCCAATCTCTCCATTTGTCGGTTCTTCTGTGGCACGGTACAACCTCAAAGCATTTATTTTAATTAAACCAATGACAGGCAGCCAGTAAAACGAAGCTTAAAGGCCAATTTTTAAATGCCTTTTATACGCAAGGAAGCGCCCGTGCACCCGTTAACATTGTTCTCTTTTCTTCGTTTTTTTTTTCTGGTTTGGTAAATCATCAAATAACGTCTCCCGCTCTGGGCGGAGCGCGAGGGCGTGTCAGACTCTTACTGACTAAAACCCACCCGTATTCCTTCAGTTGCCTGTGCGCCAGGGCCACCGTAACTATTTCGAACAATCCGTTACCCCGGCAGGTTAACGTTGTCCTAGAGTCTGATTCTAGGTAATGCTGAAAATCCTGATTATACTTTAACCTTGTTTTCCAATCTCATGAATCAGGTAAAGTGTGTTCATTTCACACGAATAAGGGTCAGATTATATGTTTTACAGTATAGCTTTTCACATTGCTTGCAAGAAATAAGTTTCCACACAATACCTAATGTTATCCAAGTTAGTTTTTAACTCATTTCCTCAGCCTCTAACAGCAAATCCTTTTTGTTGTTCTCAAACTGGCCCACTTGTTACAAACAAAGCAACGGACAGGTAAAGTTTACAACCGAAGAGATCCGTACAGAGGCAATTAGTCAAGCGGTTGGCGTTTAACGATATATTGTCGCAATATTATGCGATGCAATAGCATGCGATGTAATATTATGTGGTGCAATATTATGCGATGTAATATTATGTGATACAATATTACGCGATGCAATATTATGCGATGATTGAGAGGCAAGTTTGTGGCGCAATATTATGCGATGATTGAAAGGCAAGTTTAACAAAGTCTTTCTAGGTTGGAAAGATATTAAGGAATAAAACCGTATTGAATCTAGAACCTTTAAGTACTAACATTTTACTTCCAACAAAACTAGAAATAATGAAAAAAGAACATGAATTTAACCGCTTTTGTTCCGCATAAAGCCGTAACTTGATTTACTCTAGCAAAAGGAAATCCGGTTCGTAGGTACATACTTATAAAAAGAAGGAAACTATTCGTAATACTCTCATTGTTCGTAGGTATCACGTTGTTACAATAAAATATATTACTGAGAAACTACATTTAACGTTTAGTCCGAAAGTAAGTGTTACAGCCTAACTTATTTTAATACATTTTAATACGTAGTTTTTCTTGGAAAAAATATTAAATGAACGGGCAAACAGACAAAATAAATAGTTCAAAAATAATACTGACAAAAATATTGCTTGGTTCAGTAATCTCGTGAAGAGAGCTTATCAACACTTTCGAGCTTAACGTACTCGTATCTTTTGACTCAAAAAATGTCTTCATCAAATATTTCTGACCAATCTTGTGCAGATAAGCCAATATAAAGTTATACCTATTCACATCAATAAAGTACGCGAGTACATGAGAGATGATTAGTATTCCCGACATATCCCCTTTTTTTTTGGGTGGGAAATCTTCAAGTGACTTCTCTCGCTCTGGGCGGAGCGGGAGGGCGTGTCAGACTCTTACTGACTATAACCCACCCGTGTTCCTTCAGTTGCCTGTGCGCCAGGGCCACGGTAACTCTTTTGAACAATCCGCGACCCCGGCAGGTGCTGATATCTCTTTGAGGCGCGCGTGGAACACAACGCGCCGTCGACCCGGAGCTCGTAATCTACCTGTGTACCAAATTTCATCCAAATTTGTTCTGCTGTTGCGGCATCAGCATGAATGAAAAGGTAACAGACAGAGTTACTTTTGCATTAAAATATAGTATGTCGGAAATACGTTGAATCAATCATTTGACTTTGACATACCCCTGAGAATAGAATAGAATAGAACCGCCGCGCGATCACGTTGTAGGTAAAAATAATGAAGCTAGATGGCTAACAGCCACATAAATCCTACTATATAGGTATAGTAAGTATCAATTTTTTTTTTACTATTTGATTGCATAGAAAACAATACTGTTTTCATTGGAATAATTTATTGTAATTAATCTATCAATAAAAACATGCTGTCTCTGAATAACACTATAAATTACACAGATTAATTCACAAGGCCACTATAAATTCAATCTAATCAATCCATTTCATTACATGACATTCAAAACCGATTTGCTTTATTGAATACCAAAAACTAAAAGGCTTAGGTTGAATATCCCGCTTCACATCTAGCATGCATTCGACACACTGGGACATTCCGATCCACGGTCAATATTTGATTTGGCTATAACCCGAGCGTGTCACGTGTCAATGTTTTTCAATAGCGTTACGTACGGCTCGGTGAGCTCCCAGCCTATTTCAACTGCAATTGATACGGTTCGGATTTTTGCTTCGTGTGTGGTAAAGCCGCGGAAATGAATGAATATTTTTGCTAAGTAAAGTTAACCTATTCATTTTCCTCTTAAGCTGGTAGTAAATGGAAAAGTTTTCTACATAATTATAGTGCTTTGTTACATAAAATGCACACACATTTTAAGTGCAAAATTATATTTCGAAGTCTTTAAAAGTTTAGTTACACTACTAATTCATTACATTCTGAAGTGAAGACGTAGGTAATGTTCAAACTTAAACAATATTAAGAATTATAATTGATATTGCGTCTAATACCTACCTAATAAAAGTTTTTCTTTTCAACTTCCAATTCGATAAACTTTGCTACGTGAATTTTTATTGTGATTTCTTTATTATTATTCTACATGTGACAAGGCATCTATTTTTCGTTTTTCTGATGAAAACATACTTTCTACGTGTATGGGAATCAAATTAAAATCGTCTTGGTAGCCGCGGGTTCACATCCGACATTCCTTGCTCTGTCCTCTTTAGTAGTCCGCTCTTGTTTATCAGGAAATTACGTTTGCTTTGTACATCACTCTATAATAATATTGGCAACAGCAATGTTGTCTTATCATGTTGAACGGATTATCGAACGCTATACTTATTCCACGTTTATTTAATGTGGTTTTTGTAAGATTGTGATGGAACAACGAACCGTAAAATTACAGTCTGTGGCGAATATGGTATCATATAAATTAAATAATGAAAAATTTATCAAAGTCAATTCACACAACTTTAATAGATTTTAATTAAACTTATTACCGATGTGGTCACACGAAATAAACGCCCACAATAAAATTACTTCAAACGGTAAACATCAATAAATTAAATAGAGTTAATTCGGTAGCAATTACAACTGTTTCTAGAACCACAATGTTTTAATGATTGCAATGTATTACAGCTTGCATTTAGTTTGCGGTTTCAACATGTTTGAAGAGCAGAGTAATCCGTGTTACACTAAGCAACAAACAACACAAAGTTTAATTATGTTGGGGTCGCCTTCTAGTCTAACCGGATGCAGCTGAATACCACTATTTTACATGAAGTGACTGCATAATTGACCTCCAGAACCCAGTTACTGGGTAATATGGGACCCTTCTTAAGACTGGTTGTCAGACTTTCGGGCTTCTGACGATCCGTAAAGACTGCCAAAAATCCACAAATGACAGCCGGGTCCGACGGCTTAACATGCTTTCCGAGGCACGGAAAGGTCTTGATATGAAAGATGTTCACCCATCCACGAACCAACCGCGGCAAGCGTAGCTTAGCCTGATCAATTGACTCGTGTAACTGTTATTACTTAGCCACAAGCCCCTCATCAATCACAAACACACCATGTTGATATAATTTGTCGTTTTAATGTAGGCAGGTAGTGCATACAATATACATGTGGTTATACGTAGCTACTCCTCTTACTTTGAAAATAACTCATTTTCCCTGTTCTCCAAAAGAAGAAGTTAACTATAATAATACACTCGCGGTCAAATAATACGAGTCGATGACGAAAATCCCTGTAACTTGCAAATTAATAATGGTACTAACTGCATGAAAGCATGAAACTATCACTTTATATTACAGAGAATTTTAATATAGTGTGAAATAAAAACTTATAGATTAACAAAGTAATTTAAAAACAGTTAAAATTTTAAAAACCCTCTAATTTGGAAATAAATTCAATTGGCGGTTGTTTCATTTTTGCTTGTTTTCTTACATTTGTTTTCAATCTGTTAAATCAAAATTATAAAAGGCAGTCATTGTCGTCTTTCACCATCATTATTACTACCATGTCGCTAACACCACAAGAAAAGACACGGTCGTATCGTTGCTATGTTAGAAGAAGTCAGAACTCAGCGAAGTACAGCAAGAACAATAGCCGTGTCACTTTCTACAGTGCAGCGAGTCGTCCTACGTTTCCGAGAAACTGGGCAGAACATAAGAAGACCAGTAACTGGCGGAGCGAAATGTACTACGGCTCGAGAGGATCGATTTATTGTTACGACCATGCTCCAAAATCGACACCTCACGGCAGTTGAAGTAACAAATCAATGTACAAAACTTGAAAGGGAACATCGGGTAGTAAGATTACGTTACGCCCGCGAACACGCACAATGGAAAGACGAATAATGGGCAAGAGTAATGTTTTCTGCCGAATCCAGATTTATGCTGTATGCATATGATGGGCGGCGAAGAGTCTACCGACAGCCAGGGGAACGTTTTATTCCAGCTTGGTTTGAGGAAAAAGTGTCGTTCGGCGGTGGATCTGTTATGGTTTGGGCTGGAATCTCTTCAGAGAGTCGCACGGAGTTAGTGCTGATAGAAAATGGTACGCTAACTAGTGCAAAATATGTGGAAGAAATTCTTAATGAGCATGTCAGCCATATTTAATTAATATGCGTGTAAATTCAATATTCAGACCTGACAATGCCAGGCCACATACAGCTGAAATTGTAAATGAGTATTTTCAGGACGTTGGCACAATCGCATGGACTGGCCCGCGACAAGCTCGGACCTGAATCCAATTGAACACGCTTGGGACGAGCTTGGGAGGAGTGTAAGAAATCGAAACCTCTCCCCAGCTACACTTAGAGACCTGAAACATGCGTTAGTGGAAAAATGGATCAATATCCCGCAACATCGCATAAGAAACTTAATAAACAGCATGTCCAAAAGCCTGGCAGATGTGAGAAGAGCCCGTGGAGGCAATACAATATATCAATTTTGTTTTAAAGTTCGTTTTTGTGTTGTATGTGAGGTACCAACCATTATTTTGTCAACGTAATAATTATTAGTACAACGTTTGGTGTTGTTTTATTAACTGGTAAATTATCTACAACATACAGTTTCATTTATGCTCCTAGCTCTATTATTTTAAGAGTAGTTTTAGTTTTTCATACTGACCCGTCTTCTTTGTCCGCGAGTGTATAATGTTTTCTATTTTATGAAAAAATATTATGTAGTTTTCTTTGGAAGAGATCTTATTTTCCACTAGCAAAGTCAGGGGTAATGAGTTCCAGGGACTCCCAAAGAAAATGCAGAAATTTATGTTTTGTGTCGTATAAATGAAGAAAAGTGACTAAAGGTGGAATGAGGTAAAAATTTTAACCGCAAGACAAAAGTAAGACGTATTTGTTCTGGCTTCGTGGAATCGAGTCATCTAGGTTAATTTATGTCCGTAAGTTGGAGACACCATTCTTTACTCTGGAACTTCCGCCTCACCATTAATAAACGTTAAGCTGTTCTTGAAATAAAACGATGTTTATAAGCTAAACTATAGCCTACCTATTTGAAGTCTAATCAATCTCTTTAACATGCGTAGAAGACTTAATTTTTTTTAAAGTTTCCAGGAATAACATAAAAAGGGCATAAAAGCGTATAAAAATCAACAACATTATTTTCTCATAGCAGCCACGGTACAGTTGACGACAACCTCGTTACGTTGAATAATTACAGTAATGTGGCAAATTATTAACCTCCTTCCAACAGTGAGCCGCTCCACGTAGGTACGAGCACAATTTCTCGGTCATAATAAAAATCTACGAGCATTTGTTTCACGTACACTACCTACTTCCTCTTCGCATGAAGTTTTTAAGTTTATTTTGCATTTTCATTTTCTTATACTGAGTTATATTGGCAGAAAAATTTACTGTGGAGTTAAAATGGCTGTTTACAGTCACCAAATAAAATATTATATCCAATAAAAGATTTATGGGCGCTACAAAACGTTTTATTAAATCATTTGGTATCTAAATGCAAATTAGTGCTGTGATATTCGGCGATCTGCGCTGAAATATTTTATCACAGAAAAACTATTTAAAAAAATATATGTATGTCCCAAAGCACTAAAGATAATTTAAATACTTTAGATTTAGAGCCTGGGTGTATTAGTAAACATGATGCAAGTGCTTTTGAAGCGTCGTCGAAGCTACCGTTACTAAAGATAAATTCTGAGAACCTACACTGACCGACAAGCAACGCAATACTATTATTCCCAATCTTCAAATAGTAACCAACTGCATTCATTGATTGGGAAAACTACCCAAACAGTTTTACATAAAGATCAACTTGATACAAAGAAACGTACCTGAAGCCACTTGATCCTGGTGATATTCTCGTCGGTGACGGTGAGCGCTCTCCTCTCGCCCAACTTGTAAGACTCGTCATAGTACATGTACTCAGTGAACGTCAACCCACTGGTAGTGTACTGCTGAGTAAAGTATATCGATATAGTCCCATTTACTATGTCGTGTTCTATTATCCATTTACACTTTATCGGGACGGGAAAAGGGTTGGGGAAGTTTGGTGTCGTTATCGTGCCCACGGGAGCCTTCAAGTGTCCGCCGCAGGTTTGTGGTCCCTGGTGCTCCCTGTCGCGCTGCTGCGCGTATGCGTGCTTTGCGGCGATGCTGAGGACAGTGATGCTGAGAAGGTGCCGCATCACGAGCCTGCAACAAGACCATACAAGACTAATTTAATGTTTTATTTATTTTCGAATAGGATACCTACTGATGTATGCGACGGCTTCCAGAAGGAAGCTTGCATTTTCAAATACTAAGGTTCTACTTTATATTTGAAAAAAAAAAAAAAAAAACGAAATCAAAATATTTTATTTCACATAAACCAACATGGGCACTTATGAAACGTCAGAAGCTAGGTGCACGGTTCCAATTGGTTGTTTCCTATGGAGAAACAAAATGCAAGCAAAGTTCAGTAACGTTTAAAAAAAAAAACACGTGTGGCACTCGGGGACTGCCGCGGTAAAGCTATTGCACAGCATTTTTTATCAACTTATCCAATTATAATGATTTATTTATTTTTTATTTATGCAGTATATTTTTTCTTAAATATTAATTCAAGTACAGTCGTACCATATACATACACGTTAAGCGAACGCTCGGCCGAGCTACATGGTAGGCGGAGTGGGGGGTGCTAGGTTTTATTTTCGTTACGGAATTTCTTGATTCGGTCGCCGCGCTCAAAGCCCGCGATAAAAGCTATGCAATAGCTTAAATACTTTTGTGGAAAAAGAAATAGGAAAAGGACAGAGACTAAAATTAAGTAATTTATAAGATGTCCCTTGCGTTACTTTAACTGTCTATTTCGTGATAAATGTCCGCCTCATTTGTCTTTTTAAAATCCTTTAATCCAATTCATTGACCCTCGTCATCAATCTTTATAGTTAAGTTTTGAAAAACGATTTCAGTTCGTCTTTTATTTGTATAAACTTTGAGTTCCAACGTAAAAGATTACAAAGAGATCCAATTAAATTGGCTAGGTAAAGAAGTTCAGAGGTCCGTAGAGAGATATTATATTGACTGAAAAACGTAACATTACCATATTTATGAGAAATTTTCGTAACCTTCATAACTTTATTTTATTATTAACTAGCTGCGCCCCGCGGTTTCACCCGCAGTAATCTCGATCCCGTGGGAATATCAGGATAAAAAGTATCCTATGTCCTAATTCAGGTCACAGTATACCCATGTGCCAAATTTTATCCAAATCCGTTCAGCCGTTTTAGCGTGATTGAGTAACAAACATCCAAACATCCACACTTTCACATTTATAATATTAGTAGGATAGTAGGATAAATAATTTCAATTTCACTTTTCTAATCCTTGGGCAGTATTGTAGAGTTGCTCTAAATTGGTTTCCTTTTGAGCGATTGCGCCTCATGTTATTTTTACGAGTATAAGGGTTCCGGAAGGTATCAAATTGTATCAAAATGTGCTAATGGCATCGCCAGTGTTTTATTCAGCGCCCTAGTTTATTCGAGTTTTGTTTTCAGAAATACCTTAAATCGACTAAACATATTAAAATATCTATACTTCTCTACCAAAACTATAAAGAAAATAATGCACGGAAGAGGTATAAAAACGCGCAGTTTCTAAAACACATCCGTGATACATTGCAGCGTTGCGTTTACTCCGGCGCTGCGGTGAACGTGAAATATATTCAACTAGTATGACAGACGGAGAATTTGATTTTAGTTCCAAAAATATTTATGTTGATCATATCCGTCGCATGATCAAGATTTTTGGCTTGTTATCTGGGCTAGGTACTGCTAGCCTGGTCTTGCTTTCGTGGTGAAAAGCTGGCACAGTTTCATTTTATTATCTTTTCCCGTAGACACGTAGATATAAAATAAAACAAGGAACAGGATGTCAACAATGTTACATAAAGTATCCTACAAAGATAACTGCTACAGAGATAAAATATAGTAGGTACCAGAAAGAGAGTGATGACGCGAAGGTTGTTGGTTTAGGGTTTTCTGTATTTTATAAACATTCAGAAACAATCTCTGAGATGTTCAGACGCATACAGTGGCAGTTTGATGCTAAAATTGGAGACATTTGTCTCAGCTACGTTTTCTGACTAAACTTGTCTGTTCAAGTAACTGGACCTGAAAATCTGTTGAGAGGATAGAACGTGATTTTGTTAGGAACCATCCGTTATTGAAGCTTTGATCAGGAAGTGTCACCTTTAATATAAATTTGGACTTAATTCTTCTGCTGGGTTTGAGTATGTCATTGCTTGTTTATATTATATTATATTAATTAATTAAAATTAAAAGTTAAAAAATTATCTTATATTATATATATATCTTCTCTCGAGATTATTGCGTAAAACTACTGCAATAGAATTTTAATAAGTTTGGTTTTCGAAACAGCATCATTATTATCAGCATTTCAGCCGAAAAATGCCCACTGCTAGACATAGGCCTCCCCCAAGTTTTCGAAGTAATTAACAATGTTTTCTATTTAGGTTATTATCTTTGGAAATGAATAACATATTCTCAGAGAGACAATAATACCTTTCGACGAATGAGCAAAACGAATAACTCAGACTTAGTTCCGAATTGTAACCGAGATCTGTAGGCTTTGCATGAAAATGTGAGAAAAACTGGAACCATTGTAAAAGACCAATACCTTGGAGTATAAACAAGAATGTATTATAAAGACAGAGCTTTCGTGCAAACCAATCTTTTGAAATGCAATTAGGCTGAATCATTAGAGCAAAACGTTAGGTTTTTTCAATCTGCATTATTTGTTATGGTAAAGCCCCACTCTTATACTTAATTGGTTCACACTACAAGCAAGCACCGCTTAACTTAGTAAAGTTTTATTACAAGCACGTCACGATCATGAACAAGAGACGATGAAGTCTGCAGATATACTACATTAGCTGGGACACAATACTACAGACATGATCGACAAACAACCAACAGGTGAAGATAACATAGGCTTTTAAATAACTTTGGGTGAACAGAACCACAAGCTGTATGGAAAGAATAAGTACTTGCAATCGTGTTTGACCTAAGAATAGAGAGGAGATGATAAAGTTGCACAAGATTTGATATGTATTTATTAAAACTTTATGCACAAGTAAAAAAATACTGTACAAAGGCGGACTTAATGCCCGAGGCATTTTCTACCAGTCAACCTTAGGGTGATGCAGAGACAAAACATGGCTGGTGCAATATACGGGATAAATAGCTCGGAAATAACTATAAAATACAAGAATAAATACTAATACATATTTACATAGGTATATACATATAAACAAAATAAACTTTGTCAGGAGAAATAACTATCGGTAGAGGAGAAAACGAATCCAGCAAATCAGCGCTGGGTCGTTTCGGCCAAATTCAGACGGATTTATGCTCACGTGCCTTTGCTTTAAAAGATAACCGACTGGTGTTCAGTAATTTCTACCGATGTCGCATTTTATTGGTTAGTTTGTCATACAATGTCGATATCGGGATCTAGGCACGAGCTAGCTCTCTGATGGTGGAAGTTTAAAATCCGATAAGTCAATTTTGTCTCTACATCGGGAAACAAACAAAGCTTCCCTTTGTGTTGTGGGTACAGAAAAGTTAATATTACTTGAGGACTTGTTAAATGGAGAACCACAAATCAAGTTAACTGCCTCCCTATTCAGTGAAGTTTTATGATTATATGAATATAATTAAAACGTATTTCATCAGATAAACATAATGCAAAAATTTATTCACTTCCAAAAAAATATTAAATTGAGGTTTATTCTGTGCGTTCCCAAAATCAATTATGCCAATTTGATATTAGGCAATTTCGCTGGTTGAATAAGTAAGCACATTTTTGCCTGTTCATTTTTGATCTTCGACACGAGGGAAATTATTCAAAAATGTTCAATAAGTACTAGGCGCCTGCTTCCTCGTATAACTCGATAATATTAACGAAGCCAGAGTTTAATTATTATGATAACATGCTTCAAATCGTGACCTTCTATAAATACTCCAAAAGATTTTTTTATTTGGTACCTACTGAAGAACTTCGAAGTCAAAGGTGAGGGCTTCCGTTCTTTGTCGTTTTTTGCCAAGGTTATCAAAGTTACTTTTTATCAGGAGAACGGTCTTTCAAATCAATATTCATCGCTCATAGAAAAAGGAGTAGCTATGCAGTTTTACAAAACCACCCGGTTTTCCAATCTTGGTAAATAAAGACATTAACCTCATTTGACCATATCTGGCACATGTAACAGATCTATAGATTCATGACATCATCCGCTCAAAGAGTGTGAAAAATATGTAAATAACGCGGGATAACCGACGCGGGGTAGCGGAAGGTGATCCATTCAGCGTGTGATGTCACACAGCGGTATTTATTCGTCACCGATGCGACACACGTCACTTATTTGTTTATTTAATATGAAGTGAACAGGAAAGGATGAATGGAAAAATAAATATAATAAACGAAAATTAACACGGAACACAAAAGAGCCATTTGACAAGAGGAAACCGGTAACATAGACACGCCTTGTTCATTTCTATAGCTTCTGTGCCTTTATAAAATGGGAACCTTTGAACAAGAATGCTCCAAGACTTCAAAGTATGAAAGAATAAACTCGCGTCATTATTTTCGTTGGAGAGGGAAATGTAAAATCCGAACAATTTTCAAAGCTCGTAGCCATATCTAACACTTTCACGCGTCCTTCTTAATATCATCTGCAGTAAGAATGTGAGTGAACATGAAAATGGGGGAGGGGGTGTGCGCCAATTAACTGTGACGTCATCCCACAGTTTATGTGTAATCTCGTATAAGTGACAGGCTCATTTGGTGTGTTGTTTTATTTATATTACTAGCGACCCGCCCCGGCTTCGCCCGGGTGGCAAAGCGTAATATAATATAGCCTATGTCACCCGGAGATAGTGTAGCTTCCCAACAGTGAAATCAATTTTGAAATCGGTTCAGTAGTTACGGAGCTTATTCAATACAAACAAACAATCATATATTTTCTCTTTATTAAATTGTAGCTTATATGAAACGTTTGTATTTTCAACATAGCGTCATCTATTGAATACTTACACAATCCAGTCAACAGATATCGCCATCTGTTAGAATCGTTTAGAGCTAACAGATAATTGTGACTGTCAAATAATAGACAAATAATTTGCAATAAAATAATATTGCGACTATAAATTGAGATGTAAGCTATCCTATCTTTCAAGTTGGATCAAATTGCGCACGGTGTGCAAATCAAATTTAAAATCGGTTCAGTAGTTTAGGAGTCCGTCGCGGACAAACAATGTGACACGTAATTTTTATATATATAAAGATAATGAATGGCTGTTCAGCATGACCTATAATTTATTAACATCAACCTTATCCCAGCGTAAAACGTCAATATTTGATGTTTTTATTTAATTTACCCTTACAATAGATCTTTTGTTCCATTGATATAACACTGGGTGATATAATTTCATGGAGAAGCACTTAATTACACAGTGTAAACAACGTCGTGTAAATTGAAACCGCAAATTACGAGCGTACTGGATTTGTGGTAACATTGTCGGATTTTCACTGTTGCATTGGTTTATCTCTTCTAAAGTAACATTTACTTCAGCTAAGCCTAATCGAAATAATTAATTTCGCATCATTTAGGCGCCCCAGCAACTCAAAAAAACCTTATCTCCAACTTTGACAAAGAAAAGAAAAACAAAACGATTTTTGCTATTATTTTACACAAGAACAATAAAACAAGTAACTCAACAAGAGTTTATTAAAATAAAAAGTATTGTTATAATAAAGAAAAGAAGAGCTACTCGGATGTAGTCAAATACAGAAGTTGAAGTAACTTCGCTCAGCTACCAAGAAAAACACAGTGAGGAAAGTAAAGTAAGTATAGGTACATACATACATACATACATAAACTCACGCCTTCTTCCCATGGGGGTAGGCAGAAACTACAGAACGCCACCTGCTACGATCCTTACATACTCCGTTTGCCTCGTTTACGTTCATACATCTGGTCATACACGCACGCCGGTTGCGAGTACTACGCACCTGACCTTTCTGAAGAACATCACCAATAAGGTCACTATATGTCTTCCTAGGGCGTCCCCTCCCGGCGTTTCCATTCACATCTGCCTTGTAAATACCTTTTGTTAGTCGCCCATCATTCATCCTCTCAAGAAGTATAGGTATAAGTATACATAGGTATTTATGAATAAAAGAATAAGGAAATTCTTCACCAGTAAGAAATAAATACGTCGTATTTTTCAGAGTTCGTTAAATTCTACATCAACAATGACAAAGTATGACACCGTTTTTTAAGTTGGCTAATTGATAACCAGATGAGATGACCAATAATTTTATTAAATCAATGGTTCGGCCTTGTGAAAGAAATACTTTCCTGCTTATTCTTATTTGTTCAAAGTATATAAAATTAACCTAAAGTCACAACAGAACAATACTTTTTAAGCGGGTTCAAAAAGGAAGAGGTTCTCAATTCGTCTGCATGTTTTATTTTTTGTATGCGTGCTACGCGATATCTCCGACAATTGTGGATCGATTTCGTTTTTTTTTTATAGATAGTGGTAGTCCCGTATAAATTTTATTTACTTTGCTTCGGTAGTTTTTCAGTCAGCTTCAATAATACGTACTTTTTCCACTTAGTATATAATGATGATGTTATAATAACTTTCTGTTACTGTTATTTACATAGCATGTAGTGGTATACCAATTTGTGTGGGGTAGGTACCACAACTAAAAAGTGAAAAATAAAAACCTTTTTACAAAAAAAACAACCGGTTATTTTTCTTTTTTGTTAAAATCTTTTATACTATAATAATTGACGCTTCGAAGGTAAAAGATTTCTCTAACGTTATTTTTTCAAGCGCTCTGTTTTCTACAAATATTGAAATCCCGATGTGGATTGTGAATTTTACTGTTGAAATATAGAATGACGGGATTCGTAAGGTATGAATTTACTGATATCGTACCTACATTGTTAATTGTAAATATTTTATGGGATCTTTTCTATTCCTGGAATTAGGACTTGTGCTCGGCAAAAGGCTTATAGTATATTGTTGGAAACAGAAACAAAACGCTTTGTCGCGTGAATAAGTCTATTTTTGTTCTGCAGTTTGATTATAAGAGCTTTGTTTTCTCATCGTCTCTCACTACACACGAAGATGCAGCCTTTTTGGGATTGGGTATAATGTTTGTCGATTCGAAAAAATACATACGTGGGTACATAACTAAGTTTCCCAGATTGAATTCCCAGTCTTTCTATCAAATATTTAATATACTCGTAGGTGTATCTAACTTGGGCAGCTCGCCGTCCGGTAAGGACAAGCACCCTGATTACGTAACAAATTTTGTTTCTTAATGCGATTCCGAAATTAAGCAAACTCCGATCGGAATCGGTTCCTATATTTGGAATTGCGTAAGAAAAACCATTCAGATTCTGCTTAATTTGTTAGAGCTGGGAAAAATGCTTGCCCGCTTTTGGCGAACCTATACGTTTTATTTCATCATAAAAGAATTATTCGCTTCCGAATAATTTTGCTATAATATAATTTTGTTCTATTCACAACTGATGGTCTACTACTGCTTATAAATAGAAATGTACAATGATTGCCTAAAAATGAAAAACCAATTTATAAAACACTTTCTACCAAAAGCTACCATAATTGAAATACGTAACAAAACGTTTTTATTTTCACCTTTTTGTTATCTGTGGCTAATGAAAAAGTCGTAGAAAAGCAGTGTTGTCAACTTAGTGGAATTTCCACTAAACCTAGGGGTTTGGACCCCTCCGGGAAGACAAAATTTTGCATTTAGTGGCAGGTAGTTTGGTCCAGTGGTTAGTCTAATTCAATTTGTAGAAAATACTACCATCAACTTCTAAAATTGTGACTCGAAAAAAAAAATAACACGATAGTGGCATGTTTTATTGTTTGTCTAGAACATGTGTCAGTAATTTTACGATTGATTTATTTCAAATGCCGAAACCACTCCGGATTCGGACGCTGAATTTTTAAGACCGTTCAGCATGACCAATAATATTATAAGTAGTGAAGTTACACAGAGGCTGCGCCCATGTGGAGATCGAAAAACAATGTCATTTCGAAAAAATATTCGACGGGAACATACTTCTGGGATAAAAAATTCCACCGTTAGGCCATTATTGTGTATTTAGCAAACATCCAAACATCTTCACAAATTTTTCAAGTATCTACATAATTATTTTGTGATACACGGTACACCGCTAGTAGTGGACTCGGGGAAAAAAAGTTGGTAACACTTGGGTAAATGTTATTATGAATGTTTTTGTTTACATTTAGTTATTTTATATTTTGCAACATACAAACTCAAGACGATCAACTGACCAAAATTATATTTACTATTCCCATACTGATGCAGAAACATGGGACTATTTTGCAGTTTTGGAACATTTTTCTTGTGGCTTGCTGAAGACGTCTGGCTATAGTGAAACTACAAGTAAGTAAGCCAATATATATAGGAATTACATGTGTAGGAGTATACCTTCGTATCTCATTATATTATTGTGGCTGTAGGTACATTATTGGTCAGTCTACATACGGACTATCATTCCTTTTTATTTGTGTAGACTCTCAAACAACTTACGTGAGGTTAGATGTTTATTGCAGCTAAAATAATGATTGTAGTTAGTATATGTCTGTCAAACTCACCTTCTAACAACTGAAATTGTTAATTAATATTTTTGTTGGTACCTATGTAGACGCTGAAACAGACTAACTACACCTAATAACTACTAATGAAATAACAACTAACTACAAAACATTAATCATAATATTTTCGCAGATGGTGATAGAGCTGAATGGAACAATACCCTACCAACATCAATCTAGTTGATATAGGGGGATTTGCTGTGGCAATGTTGGGCATTGGAAACCAATCTTCTGTATTAATTATTGAAGGTAAACTTTTGACACATAGTTAAGAATCAAGCAGCAACTCACATAATTATGAATATATTCCTTGAGTGAACTTTCTACCTACATAGTCACATACATAATAATTTTATGTACACTTAACTAATGTTTACCATTCTAATTTAGTGTTATGTTGGATAAAAATATCTGGAGATTGAAAAATCAGCCCTAAATAAAGAAGAAATTAAACTACCTGCAGCAATGAGTAGGATGATGGCTTTTGTCCAGCCATGGGCTGATGAAGGTCTAATTGATATGCCTAGTTTGCTGCATAAAGTATGTAAGTAAGTATGTATTTATGTACTTTATTTGAGCAGAAAATAATTTTGATTTTCTTTTCAAATTGTAGCTGAGTTCCCGGGGCATTTCACCTACGAAGACATGAAGGCAGCATGAATGATGTTGCTCCATTGCTGTTCACTTCTGCCACTGCTGCTATTTACTTATGACATTACATTGCTACTGCGGCTCTGCAACTACTTCACTTTTCAAGCTTCTCAAGTACAAAAGTAGAAACTGAAGATTGTTCATAAAAGCTAATGCATTTTATTTTCGGAAACTGTTGATTATAGTCTTGCATAACAGCAATGTAAACATATGTACCTATTGTGTTAATTGATAACTGTGTAAACTTTAATATAGAGTGCTTTAATTATGAACTAAAGGTACAAATAAAAATAACTTGGTATGAAATATTTAAAAATTCAATACTTAGTAAGCTTTTTTTAATATTGAGAAGTGTTTACTATTATAGTGATACTAATTAGAAAATAGTGGTGTTTAGCTAAATTAACTGTCATTCATTAGGTACAAGTAAATAGAAACATAAATTATGGTAAACAAAGAAAAACTGTTTTATTTATATCATATACAATCTTAACTGACAATAGCATTTATTCACATTTAACATGAAATATTTGGACATGGGGTAAAATTAAATGGAACAAATATATTGTATGGATTGGTAGAATTTGGCATTCAATGTCTTCCCAACATCATGGATAATTTATATACCTACCTACTGCTTGCTGTGAGCGCATGAGAGAAAGTTTAAATATTTCCTGAATAATGTAGTTGAGCCTGACACCGGAAACCCAAACCCTAATCTATTTACTTCATAGAACAGCAATATTCTGCTGTAGATAACAATTAGGTGCATACAATTCTATTGATAGATGGGTTGCTAAGCTTGTGGCTTATAATAAGTTTGTTACATACGGTACGAGGTACGAATTTGTCTTTCATTAAAATGCCAACAAAATATCTCGATTCTGTAATAACATAAAATGAAGATATCTTTAGTTTAGGTTGTAAGCACTTGTAAGTTGTAACAGATGATGATTTTTACAATTATTTTAAGAAATTCACCACCCTGCCTCGATTTTTAAAATATCATTAATATTGATTTATCATTGAGGTTTTACACAAAAATGCAATCACAATTTATCAGGAAGACTACCACTCACATTTTTTCGAAATAATTATGGAGATTATACGTATAAATCCTAAATTAAGTGGAACAGAAAACCATTGCGAGCAGAAGATTGCCTTCGGTTTCAATGCGACTAGCCGTTGGTTTCATGTCAACGATTCAAGCAAATTCTCGCTTGTCATTTGAGTTACGTAATTCGAAAAATAGACGTATGCCCAATTTTTCCTGGCAATTTTGGCATATCGTTCACTCTTTAGCGTCTCAAACAGACTGCAGTTGGTTTCGCACGATAGTGGAGTTACGCAATACGAAAGTCGTCAAATTAAGCAAACTGCGATAGAAACGAAGCAAACTAGTCGTAATCGTTTGGCGAAAATGTGTTACGTAATTAGGGTGCTGGCCCGGGTCGACGGCGCGTCGTGTTCCACGCGCGCCTCAAAGAGTTGACAGCACCATTGATGGGGTCCGATAGGACCGATGCCTACCGGGGTCGCGGATTGTTCGAAAGAGTTACCGTGGCCCTGGCGCACAGGCAACTAAAGGAACACGGGTGGGTTTTAGTCAGTAAGAGTCTGACATGCCCTTCCGCTCCGCCCAGAGCGGGAGAGGTCATTTGATGATTTCCCACAAAAAAAAAAAAAAAAGTTGTGTCTAACTTCGTTGTTACTACAGTAATCGCGAAACATAATAATTCATTCGTGATTACTATTACGGTTACAACGAATTTATGTTATTCTATGAAATTATTTCCATTGCTTTATGATAGGTACTAACACAGCAAATAGCTCAATTTCATCTTCTTCACAGACAAACAAAATTGATTGCGGAACCCATTTTTCGTTAACAAATAAAAATATATGATTCCCCTCGGATTCCTCCTGGAACATAAATTGAGATGATGAGGAAATTGAATTAATAAGTTATTTCGGAATTCTGTTGTCAATTTGATGTTATTTATAAGCTTTTGTTTTAGCATGTTAGTTTATCTTTAAGACATTCACTTTTCATTCTTCGATTAGAATCAAAAGATATTTGGGTCGTTTTCGAAATTAATGTACACTTCTTTTGTGTTTATTTTGTGTAATCGTGACACAAAAGTATCAGAAATGAAAAGTAAGGGCAGAGTTACAACGAATTATTTAAAAATAATTTGGTAGTAGTAAATCAGCATAATCTTATACAAATTTGACAAAATCACGTGTATTCATTAAAATTAAATAAAAAACGAGATATGTCTATGTCTATGTATGTCTTAAACATAACAATGGCATAAACATTACATTTAAAAATGAATCAAATATGAGATACGTGTTAATGGGCAAATAAATAAATGGTTTATTATAATTACATCTATAATATAAAAATGAATCGCAAAATGTGTTGGTAAGCGCATAACTCAACAACGCCTGGACCAATTTGGCAAATTCTTTTTTTTAAATGTTCGTTGAAATTCAAAGATGGTTTTTACGGCGAGAAAAATTCGAATAATTGCCGGAAAAACCCTAAAAACAGCCCTTTTCTTTTTCCCATACAAACGTTTTCTAACTAAAACGAGCTTTATTGCTATTGTATAAAGTTCATATTGAATTACAAGCAGTCACTGTTGTTTAAACAATGTGGGTATGTTCCTAACGTCAAAGAGTCAATTTGCACTTTATTACCTCTGTTCTGAGAAAGTTCAAATTCAATCATATCTATCAAAACAGTGTGCATTGGAGCACAGATAAACAAAAAAGAAAAAGAAAACGAAATCGAATGGTTCAATTTGGTCGGTTTCGCGATATTATTTCATTTGTTTTACTTTAAAATCCATCAGTTTTCAAGTATGATTTCTCAATAAAAATGATAAATCCCATTACAGGTAATTAAAATATTAGTTTAGCTATGGCGATAATATCTTAGTAACTATATTATGTATTTTAATTTTATATTTCAACAATGTTATTAAAACAAAATCTATTTACAGGTTCTGAAACGAACAAAAAAGTCAGTTCAATGAACTATTATTCATACCGCCTAATGATTCGGGAAAACGAAGACAATCACATATTGAAATGTCGGCGATTATATCACAAATATATTGTTGACATGTATGTCAAAATTGAAACGGAGAGATTAACATTCATCAGGTTGAATCAGACCAAACTCCGATCTGAAGAGTATATTCACCTTCGAGATGCGATTAATACTGATGGAAATGCACAGAATGTTGGTCGGATGACTATTCTTCCAGCAACATACATCGGAAGCCCTCGACATATGCATGAATATGCTCAAGATGCCATGTCGTATGTTCGTCATTATGGTACAGCAGATTTGTTCATCACATTTACATGCAATCCACAATGGATAGAAATCAAGCAGGAGTTATTCCCTGGGCAATCACCGATTGATCGTCATGATATAACAGCAAGAGTCTTTAGACAAAAATTGAAATCTTTAATGGATTTCATCGTAAAACATTATGTGTTTAGTGAGACACGGTGCTGGATGTATTCTGTGGAGTGGCAGAAATGAGGATTGCCACATGCACACATTTTGATTTGGTTGGTTGAAAAGATAAGGCCAAATGAAGTTGATGCAGTGATATCAGCAGAAATCCCTAATGTACAAGTAGATCCTGGATTGCATGAGGTAGTTATCAAAAATATGATACATGGTCCCTGTGGAACTCTTAATCCAAATTCACCATGTATGATAGATGGTAAATGTTCAAAACGATATCCACGGACATTAATATCGGAAACAATTACTGGTAATGACGGTTATCCACTGTATCGTCGACGATCGACAGCAGACAATGGAAGATCAACAATTGTCAAATTAAATCAACAAGATATTGAAATAGATAATCGTTGGATTGTCCCATATTCACCCATTTTATCAAAGACCTTCAAAGCACACATCAACGTAGAATCTTGCCATTCAGTGAAATCTATTAAATACATTTGCAAATATGTAACCAAAGGGAGTGATATGGCTGTGATTGGAATTGGTGGAGAGAATTCCAATGATGAAGTTACACAATACCAAATGGGCCGCTATGTTAGTAGTAATGAGGCAGTATGGCGAATATTTTATTTTCCTATTCATGAGAGACACCCTTCTGTTGTTCACTTAGCTGTGCATTTAGACAATGGACAAAGAGTGTATTTTACAGCACAGAACGCAGTACAAAGAGCTGCTCAGCCACCATCTACTACATTAACCAGTTTTTTTGAGACATGCCAAAACGATGATTTTGCACAAACATTGCTATATTCTGAAATGCCAAAATATTATACTTGGAATCAATCCTCAAGGAGATTTATAAGACGGAAACAAGGGAAACAAGTTCAAGGATACCCAGATGTGTATTCCACCGATGCCATGGGTCGAATTTATTCAGTACATCCAAGCAATGATGAATGTTTTTATTTACGACTGCTATTAGTCAATGTACGTGGCCCAACATCATTCCAACATTTACGAACTGTTGATGGTGAATTGTGTGGATCTTACAGGGAAGCCTGTCAACGTTTGCAATTGCTAGAAAATGACGCTCATTGGGATCAAACTCTCAATGATTCTGTAATATCATCACACGCTCATCAAATACGAACATTGTTTTCTATAATCATATCTACATGCTTCCCATCAAACCCAATTGATTTGTGGATCAAGTACAAAGATAATATGTGTGATGATATTTTGTATCAAATACGAAATAAAATGGGAAATCCAAATATACAAATCAGTGAAGAAATTTACAACGAAGCATTGATTTCAATTGAGGACATGTGCTTGATGATGTCAAACAAACTATTAATTCAATTAGGCCTGGCCGCGCCCAATCGTCCAATGCATGATGCTTTTAACCAAGAGTTGAATCGAGAAAAAATGTATGATCTCAACACTTTAAAAGAATTAATTCAAACGAATCTTCCACTGTTGAATGAACAACAGAAGTATGTATTTGAAAATCTTATGAAAGTAATAAATGATGAAACTGGAGGGATTTACTTCTTAGATGCACCTGGTGGTACAGGAAAAACTTTTTTGATTTCATTAATATTAGCAACGATTCGCTCACAAAATAAAATTGCACTTGCACTCGCTTCGTCGGGAATCGCAGCAACTTTGCTTGAAGGTGGTCGAACAGCCCATTCAGCATTAAAATTGCCATTAAATATGCAAAGCAATGAAACTCCGACCTGCAACATTTCTAAGAACTCTGCAATGGCAAAGGTCTTGCAGCAATGTAAATTAATTATTTGGGATGAATGCACGATGGCACATAAAAAATCTTTGGAGGCTTTAGACAGAACATTAAAAGATATACGGAGCAATCATAACCAATTTGGTGGTGCAATGATTTTATTAGCAGGAGATTTTCGTCAAACATTGCCAGTGATTCCACGATCAACACCAGCTGATGAACTCAATGCATGTCTAAAGAATATGCGTGTCGAATTACAAAATGACCCATCTGGAAACATATTCTCTAAACAACTCATTGACATTGGTAATGGCAATTTTCCTATAGACATGTTGACTGGCTGCATTAACATTCCTCAAAGTTTTTGTCAGTTAACTCGATCAAAAGATGAACTTATTCAGAAGGTGTTTCCAGATGTTTCTCAAAATTACAGAAACCATGATTGGTTGAGCGAACGAGCTATATTGGCTGCAAAAAACATAGATGTAAATGAATTAAATTTAAAAATACAAGAACAAATTACAGGCGAATCGAGGATATATAAATCAGTTGATTCGGCTACTAACCAAGATGATGTAGTGAACTATCCACCAGAATTTTTAAACTCGCTGGATTTGCCAGGATTGCCACCTCACAATCTTCAATTAAAGGTTGGATCGGTAGTTATAATGTTGCGAAATATCAACCAACCGCGTCTTTGCAACGGCACACGGTTAGCGATAAAAAAATTACTAAACAACGTGATAGAAGCAACTATACTGAAAGGAAAGTATAAAGGAGAAGACGTACTCATACCGCGCATCCCAATGATTCCGAATGATGTGCCGTTTGACTTTAAACGACTACAGTTTCCAGTTCGGCTTGCTTTTGCTATGACCATAAACAAGTCCCAGGGGCAATCATTAAGTGTTTGTGGTATTAATCTGGAAAACCCGTGTTTCTCACATGGTCAATTGTATGTTGCCTGTTCCCGTGTTGGAAAACCATCAGATTTGTTTGTCTATGCGCCAGATAATCAAACAAAAAACATCGTATATCACAAAGCACTACAGTGAAAATAAAACTGATTTTTGTTAATAATTATGATTCATATGATTAACTATAAAGAGATTACTTATTTTTAAATGCTTATATATGTTTTATTTAATTATATTTCTTATTCACAACGCCCTATCACCAGGGTGACAGTTCTGTTCATGAGAATTTTTTGCCCCGACTATAAAATATGTAGGAACAAAAAAATTACACATTACAAATCATTTTGACAGGCTATATTTGGCAGTACGAAGTCTGCCGGGTCAGCTAGTTCTTTTATAATATTTTCCATATAACTTACCCGTTCACCTGACAAAACATTGTTGAACCTGGTTACTTATTGCGTGCATTATTTATTATTTGCTGCATTATTTAAATACGCGCTACTGTGGACATTGCACTTTTGTATGGGAAACAAACTACGACAGGA
Source organism: Dryobotodes eremita (assembly GCA_917490735.1). NCBI lineage: Eukaryota > Metazoa > Arthropoda > Insecta > Lepidoptera > Noctuidae > Dryobotodes > Dryobotodes eremita. The sequence goes on along the minus strand of OU823257.1, from coordinate 6,955,049 downwards.
ATTAAATTTAGTTTTTTAAAACAATAAAAACAATTTCCATATAAAAACATTACTATATTTGCTATTTTATTACTAATTAGTCTGAATGTTGATTTAAATGTTTACATTTCGAACTGTATTTTATATAATTTTACCTACAAGTTTCATGGACATATAATTACAACAAAATGTACAATAATTTTGAAAACGACCCATTTAGCTAATCGTATACCAACATAAAAGATTTTGCTTTGTTAATGTAAACAATTTCAAACCATTTAAGGAGCTGTGGCTTTAAGCACAAATTTATTAACTTGTAGTTCAATAAATAAAAGGATCTCTAAGATATCTTTCAGTAAAATAAATTCAGAACGGCTTACTGTTAGAAGTTTAGCAGACATAATATTTTTGTTTTGTTTGATAAGTTTGTCGTAGAATTTTATAGATGGTGGTAGGGTATGATAAAATTGTTTTAGTTAAAATTTCTGTATCGTGTCGCTATTAGTTCGAAGCCCTGATTTTGATGAAACTTCTTACTACCATTTTGTTTGAAAACAGAAAACTCATTCTATTCTTCTATTACTATTCAACATATATTACAGTTAACCCGATACCTTTCACATCCCTTAACACCTAAAGTGATCCATTCTACTTCCATCTGAGGGCATCTCTAGAGGGCTTTATACGAGATGTTTACAATTCAATACCTTTGCATATATGAAAATAGTGATTTTAGCTTTTAGATATTAGATTATTATTATTACTACATTACCTACATACCGTATTTTGAGCAAAAGCTTTTATCGTGACACACAATGTATGACACGACTCCTCCACATGTCTAATAACAACGGCATGTATAACGACATGTTTGATCAAACGTGATGATAAATGATAAATGATTTTATTTCTGTAAGTAGGTTTGAACAAACACTTTTACACGTCAATCATATTTTAAAAACTAGACGAGGTCGGCGTTTCCTATCTGACTACTCTGAGAAGAAAGGCCAAAACAAACTCAGAGGTCACAGTCTCTTTTAAAGTCCAGACATAATCTGGGTCAGATCATGTGAAAACCATGTAGATTTGTGTCTGAAATGGTCTTTTAAGGAAAAACCACACAGATTGAGTGGCCCTGTCCAGTCAGATGATTTGGTGTTTTGCTTAAATATCTAACGTCTAATGATTATCCTTTGTTTACATTCAGTAAAACTAATTCACTACACCAGGCATACCTATTATAAACTTTCCATTTTACAGATCAAAGTACGACTTCCTAACTTTAAGCATCCATATCCTCTATTCTCTGAATCCGGCGAGAGTTTCAATAGAACATCGTTCGGATCGCGTCCGCTTGATTTATCTCGTCCACATTTGTCGCCTTTGTTACCTTACGTATACTTGGACATGTTGAAAACCCTTGGAAATACGTTTATAAGTGCTGTAGTTTACCTGCTATTTTCCTATTTCTTGAGAGCTATTATTGCCTTTTTCATTTTCATCTTTTCCTGGTTCGAAAAGGAAGAGAATCTACTAATTTAATTGAGTTACCCGCATGAACAAAATATGGCTAGAGTTAGTGTGGCACATGACGTCACCCGACGGGATGTATACTGTGAACATCAGGCTGTGGAGCTACTGCGCTGGATTCTTTTATATCACACAAAAGAAGAAACTGTGTTGTAAAGAAAAGGCATAAATGATAAATGATTTTATTTCTGTAAGTAGGTTTGAACAAACACTTTTACACGTCAATCATATTTTAAAAACTAGATGAGGTCGGTGTTTCCTATCTGACAACTCTGAGAAGAAAGGCCGAAACAAACTCAGAGGTCACAGTCTCTTTTAAAGTCCAGACATAATCTTGGTCAGCTCATGTGAAGACCATGTAGATTTGTGTCTGAAATGGTCTTTTGAGGAAATACCACACAGAATGAGTGGACCTGTCCAGTCAGTGCACGCATTTGTCAGTAATCGTGCAGCTCAACTCAGAACTTAAGGAGCTCAACGATTCGGCGAACAATACCAAATAAAGAACATTTGGGTAGGCTACAAAATTTACTCAAACTGCCAGACCATGATGAAAATTAACTGAGGAGAAAAAAAAAAGTAACAATGATCTACGTAGTCTTCACATTCACAATATTAAAATAATAATCATTTATTGAATGTAGCCTGCATGCTACTCACATTCACAAACAGTTTTCTCTTTAAATGTCATCAAAAATATCCTATGTTATGTATATATCCTATCCTAACTAATATTATAAATGTGAAAGTAAGTTTGTTTGTTTGTTTGTTACCTTTTCACGCCCAAACAACTGAACCGATCATCCTGAAATTTTGCATATACGTTGTCAGGTGTACAAAAACGGACATAGGGTACCTTTCATCCCGCAAAAAATTACTATTCCCGAGGAAAACAACAATAACGTTCTTATGATAATAGATGGCGCCACGTGTCTTTCGAATCATGATTGAATTATAACCCGAATTTATAATCAAAGTCTAAATTACCGCGAGCGAAGCCGCGGGCAAAAGCTAGTAAAAATATAGTTTGATTTAATGGCATTTTATATGGCTATGGCTGAAAGCATTTATTCGGAGCATAATATACCCAGTAGTGCGGTGTTAGGGTACAACCAAAACTAAGGATCACACAAGTCGCTCATAAAACTTTGTAACCAAAACTTCCTCAGATTATATGCCTCAAAAGAAGACAGGGCTGCTTTGCAACGTGCTGAATATTCAATTCATATCAAGAAGCCTCGTCAATATTTTTTACGAGCAGTTCCGCTCACAAATCGTATAAAGGCACTTCAAGATTCAATTCACGCATCAATACTTAATTCTCTTGATATCGGCTTCTTCGTACGCCTTACTTTAGTTACCAGATTTTTTCTCAAATAAGAATTTTATTTACTCTACATTTATGTTGCTAACGAGATATGCGGACTAGGTGGGTGGTGATAATGACGCGGAATGATTTAAGAGAGGTTAATGATGGTCTGCCTCCGAAGTTTTTATAACATGGAAGTCCGCTATGGGGGCTGTACTTGATGTGTATGAGGTATGGAATGTTTTTCTATTTGATACAAGAATGTTAATATTGGAACATTCGAACGAAGCATTTCTAGTCCAGGAACACTTATAACTCGACTATCATGTTATTGAATTGCTAACCAGATCTTTACGTCGAAGTAAGGGTGTTAAGATTTAAATTAATCCATATTAATGCCTGTAGAGACTTCCAATATCCGCTGCATGTGTCGCCGATGTAAGCGTGGCGCGAAACTGTGGAGTTTATTAAATTGATTGGTATGGTTAGTGGTTTATCTTCGCTGGTCTCAAGTTACGTTTATAAGCATGCTATCACCTAAACAATTTCATTGGCTCTGCATTTATACCTATCAGTGGACACCATACGTGGATTAACAAGCCGTTACTAATTAAACACGAAGCCCGAGTGGTTATAATATTCACGTTGTAATTACCAATTACGATGACCAGCAACACCAAAAGATTAATTAATGAACCGCTGTCATCGCCTGTAGCTAATGAGAAACTATACAGAAAGCGCGACAGTTTCTGAACGTGTTCACTGCTTGACCGCCACCGACCAACTCTGCTTTAACTCTGGTCAAGCGTTATGTTGTAGACTCCGTCGAGCGCCGCCTGGTGGCGCTGGCAAACCGATTAGTCAAAGTCAGACGATTGATGTAACTTATTTCCGACAAATAAATCAAAAAATGTTCAGTATGTTGGTGTGGTGAGTATTTTGTTTGTGTGGTGAGTGTTTCGTTAACTTATGTAGTGTGTGATGCATGCAGATGTTTGAGTGATCACTTCTTTAGAAATTCTTCGGGTTCGTCGTAATTTTAGTTTAGAGAGGAGCAAACTTTGTAATAGAAAGAAAAAGAAAGAAAATACATTTATTTGCGGTAAACATGACGCAAAGAAAAAACACACAAACACAAAAAAGAACGAGTTGGGGGAATATATGCATCACATTCATGCAAAACGGCAATCGCTCAGCATAATGCTACGACCCTATCCGAGACAGAGCCCCAGCGCAGGTTAATAGAAGCTGTGCGTATAGGTATTATGTAGATTAGGTCTTTGCGGCGTTTGGAGATTTCTTTAAAGGTAAACACCTTTAAAGAAATCCAAAATTGCATATAGTATTTCTGCAAGACTGACAAACGTCAGTCTTGCAGAAATACTATATGCAAAATATATTGTTGCCTTACATTTAGTACGCTACAATTCTGATATAGATCGATAGTTGGAGAGAGTGTCGGTCTGAACGTGGCCACTTTTAGAATAGCTCTCCAGAGGACCTCCAGAGGCCTAAGTATGGTCTTTGCAGCACCACCCCAGCATAAGATACAAAAAATTAGGATGGATTGACTTAGAGAAAGTAAACGTTTCGGACGATAAAAGGGTTGAACTACATGTCTCAGGGTTTTAAAAATGTAAAATAACTTTCGTATGCGACCAGAAAGAGAGTCCATATGAAATTTGAAATTAATGTTTTTGTCCAGAATGATACCACGATATTTAACCTGCCCTACTGAGGTTATGGTTGGACAATGACAATTAAGTTGAGTTAGTGTGGGACAAGTATAAGCTTCTATGGCTTTGGAGATTTTTAGCTAGGAAGGTCATTAAAAAAAGTGATGAAGTTAGTTTTGTTAGCATTGAGAGGAAGGTTATGTGAGGAAAGCCACTTCGAGGCAGTATTGTGCAGCTGTTTTGTGCAGTGACTTGAAGTTCCGACTATGAATACCAGAAAGTATTTGAGCTTTTTAAAAGTGAAGTTAATGAGGATAGACTTGTTGTCATCCTAACTAAATAATATAATCATGAACATTTCTATGAGACCGTAACCAGCACACCTTCACCAGCTGTACGAAATCATCACTGCTCTGATTCGTATCTGAGTTTCATTCGAAGAGTTTTGTTTTTACAAAACAATGTACTGTTTTGATAAACAAAATCCTATCAATGTTTATTGTGACGAGAAACAATCGAGCATCACTCGTTGATAGTTATGTAAATGAATAAAATGATTCTGACTAAACATTGAACATGTTGCGGAAAACTGATAATCCGCTCTGAAAATATAACGCTATTTATTGGAAAAATACCTCTTGTTGTCCATTAAAGTGTTTGCTGGAATATTGGCATCAAGCCTCTCGTAAATATTTGAAGCATTACTCTTCTTATCTAAACATCGATGGATCATAAAATATAACTATCAGAAACGATCAATGATTAATATTGATGCTTTAATGCAGTTTTTTTTAACTTTATTCTCCGTGTGTAGCAGTCCTGATTTATGTTCAAAACTTACTTCTGTGTGAACTATAATATTAAAAGAAAGGATTGATGAGAATTGCTTGCAAAGTTAAATGACCTATTTCGCATATTTTAACACATCATGACATCTACAAATATTGTTGAGAAGAAGTAAGTGAAATTAATAAAACTTTAAAAATTGTAAGTAGAAGATTAAAATTAATACTCAACGGATTTTTTTAAACTCAACTTGATAATTTTGAATTTAGCTGTTGTTCTTATCATCTTTTCTGATTTACTACCATCGACATGTAATTCTGAATCTTGCAACTACTGTTATCTCTTTGTGTGATATTTTCAGAAACTTTTGTGTATTCAAGTTGAGGTTCTGAATGAAAGGAGTTTACATTTTACAGTAGGAATTTACGAGAATATAAGAAGGTGGATGTAAGCTTGAAGTTTTTGTATTTCCTCAAGTATAATTTAACCCGGTATCGTTTGGTAAATACAGTACAATAAATTATGAGGGTTCAAAATTTTATTGAGAATTCTTGCTCTCTCCTACTTTGTTGTGGTCTACAGGCTATTGATCTCAGAGTTGTAAGCGCACCTAAGAGACATCTACATACATACATACGTATTGTTATATTAAGACCAGATTTAGCAAAGTTAAAGTTACATTTATCTACACACCTTTTCCACGAATAGACACTTGCGCGAAAGTCACTTGGGCGAATCCACTTGCGCGAATGCCTGTATTCTTTCAAAGGGTTGGGTAAAGTGTATACTGTAAATAGTACACCCACAATTCACCAGTTATGTTTCAGTCACAGACAGACTGGTAGTAAATAGTCCAACTAGACGTCAATAGTTAGTGTAATAGTTTTATAATCACGTCTAGCTTGCAGTTATTGGCCGGCTGGAGTGAACAATGACGAAGAACAGAGCTCCCACCTCTTTTTTGCTTTAATTGGTCGGCTACAGTGGAGATTTGCAAGAGCAAACGTGCTCAGAGGAAGGAAGTATTCCTGTAAGATGCTGGCAGGGATCTTGGCCGTTCTTCCGGGCTTGTCCTGATAGTCGTGGGACCTGGTGTTGCCTGATACCTACAATAATGGGTTAAGGCAAGTGTAAGTTCCAGCTGAATTGAGAGTGCACTTCAAAAATAATAGGGATACAAGATAGACTGAATTTTTCTGGTAATGAGATTTTTTTAATCACAATTAGGCCTTATTCTATGAAGCAGTGGAACTTAAAAACTTCGAACATTATTACCACATAGTTGGCTACATCCCATAGTATTGTATTGTTTGGCAAGTCGACTGTACACTCGCGGGCAGAAATGTATCCGGACGACGGCGATTTATCACGTGGCACTGAACCGAAGCTAATGTGAAGACGAATGCTCCTGTACAGTCGTTAGCAGTGACCTCAGTGTACTGAGCAAGGATAAGGTTGCGGTACTCAACATATGGTTATTGACTCTGTTAGGAATATTCCTGTAAAGAACATTACATACAATTTCTCTGACGTAGGTATACTTATACGAGTGCTTAAAATAAAATATGGAAAAGTTGACAGTTTCACAATCATCGATTATGTTCCTGGTTACCAAAAAAGCATTTTTCCTATTAGGTATAGTCTACGTAAGGATTGAAGGTTTATTTACTACAAATATTCCTAACATATTGTAAGGAAAACCTTGCAGGAGCTTATCTGATCTTACAGATATGTATTCCGAACTATCGATCGTTGTTGAGCTTGGAAACCGGAGCAGACGATGAATAACTAATGAATCGCTTCGATATTTTGATGCCAAAAACACCTACAACAAGTTTTTTTTTCTTAAATAATATTTTCTGAATAAGAGAAACCAAACATTGCATCGTCTAGACAACTATATATCTAGACGATTTATCTAGAACTTAAAATATAATAATGTAATTTTTTCTCAGTTCCCACAATATGTTTTGTAAGATTGTTTATCAATCTTTAAAATACTTATTTCTGCAAGTTCGTTAGATAAACTTAAAATGTTTCCAATTTATTTTGTTATGAACACACTCAGTTATTCTTTTTTATTCGTGACAAATCGAAGTCAATCGTTCGAGCAGGGCCGCAATACGCATAAAATTTCGAACACCAAACCACAAAACCTTATCTAAATTCTCAAGCAAACAGGATTCATGCATCTTTCAACTTTTATTCCGAATCTTTCAGCTAAAGTTTTCAGTAGTTTTGATTAGCTTGGAAAACCTAACTTCATAATCAAATGAGTACATTTCTACAGATTTTTTTGAATATTTTTGTTAAGGTTCCATCATAACAAAACACAAAAAACAGTAAGTGGTGACAACATTTTACGTAAGAAGCACGCACGTCGTGGAGCAAATATGTCGATTTCGACTCGATAAAATCTTGTTTATGAAGACCGGTAGCCGCCGCATTGTAACGTTACGATTAACCGGAGGGCTAATTGTAAGTCACATTGAAAAAAAAAAGAGAACGATATGAAAACACAAAGAATAGAAAAATGTGAAAGAGCTTGAGGTCGGTTTTGGCACGGAATCAGCAGCAAGATGTAACAGAAATGGCAGGTGGTTGTGGAGCAAGACGAGGATGATTTTATAAAAGGAGGGAATGAATAGTATGGAATATAGATTTGGATATAAAAACAGTCAAAGGTAACTAAAGGTTTGCTTTGCAGTGGCAAAAGTGTTCAAAAACGTATAAAATGTTAGTTAAATTTTAATGACTGTCGTACGATTTCATACTTGAAAACATAGATTTAGGTACTGAATTATAGCAAGAATTGCTGGACACAACAACTCCCTGTATGGTTAATATAAAAGATGTGGTTTTGGTGTAGCAAAATACCACAGCATGTTGCCGCATAGGTACTGTTATGAAAATATAATAAATGTTCTTCAAATTATGTGGAATCACTTGGCTCATCTGAAACGTAACTAGAAGTCTTTGTTTAGGAGAAAGTTGCAAAATGAGCAGGTTTTGTAAGAGGTGAATGACTTAGGTATGTCAGGGACTTGATCAGCTCGATAGAAAGGCTGCTATAGAATTATAATATTATCTAATGTTGTAGCCCGATTGTTCATGTAACACTTCTAGATTACGAAAATAAATAATCCCCTCCAATACAACACATAATCCCCCACACAACAACAATACATAATCTCCTCATAATCATCTCCTGAATAAGTTTTTGAATAAAGATTTAATGAAACCGAGAAAATGCTGATATATTTCTGTTCAACAGACATTGGAAACTAGTAAATGAAGCTGGTTCGTTCAAAATTAAATGAAATAACTAAAATTCACGGTTTTTTTTTTTTTTTTTGGTTGGGAAATCATCAAATGACGTCTCCCGCTCTGGGCGGAGCGGAAGGGCGTGTCAGACTCTTACTGACTAAAACCCACCCGTGTTCCTTCAGTTGCCTGTGCGCCAGGGCCACGGTAACTCTTTCGAACAATCCGCAGCCCCGGCAGGCATCGGTCCTATCGGACCCCATCAATTTTGCTGACATCTCTTTGAGGCGCACGTGGAACACGACGCGCCGTCGACCCGGGAAAATTCACGGTTACTGCGTGAATTTTACTTATTTCATATATCTTAACTCTACTTTTAGTCATTTATTGTACCCTCCATTTAAACAACACGTTGATTAACTTGTACATTAATTTGGTTAACGTCTTCAGTCTCTAAATAACTTTCTTCATAAAAGCTTGCTACCAAAGAGCTGTATTTTACTTAAACTACATTGTCGTCATGTTTAAAGTGTCCACATGCCACATAGTGTCTGCTAGCGTATCTTTTGTGACACGGAGTCGCTTTCTTCCGTGGAAAGATGTAAGAACTATGGCTGTGTGTGTGTTAAGGTGTAGGCTACTATTACGTACTTAGATGTGGTAGTTTTGCTAGAACTGTGTTTAAATTGGGAGACGTCAAAAATACTTTACATCGTAGAAAGTTTTTTTATTTCTGGGAGAAACACTTTTTACTGTTTTAATAACGGCCTCTCTCCGGTCTGATTTAATCCGATTTTCAATTCGCTTCAATTCGTTTACCAACGTGAATTCAACAGGAATCAATAGTTTGAACATACCTATTTCACTTAATATATAATCAGTACTTACTTGCACAACTACAATGAACTACTAAAACTATTAACTATTTACTACTAAAATGGGCTTAGAATAGGTTATTCCAAAAATCATAAATAATATTTAGTGGAACACTACGTTGTAAAACTGTCGTCTCGAAGAAGCTAGGGTCTCATTTACCTAAAGGAATCTAATTAAGTACCTCTACCACGCTCACTCAGCGACTTACTATATTAGGTAAGGCATCCGTTACGCCTCACCTTCACTTTGATATAATGAATGTCCTTAATACCACGTAATGTTTGCGTCGCACTACGAGTTATCTTTATGGCCTCTCTAATTACGTGCTCCAGCTCCGACAATTTGATTAGCTCAGTGACATCACGGAGACACAGACGTGTAGGTCGGTCAGCAGAGTTACGGGGAATTGAGGAAAATATATGAACGACAAAAGATCTAATTAATTATGAAGACTCGAAGTGTTGCAGGTACACACGCTTGATAATGTATTAGATAGAAGTCTATGAGGGAAAATTCTGAAAAATCCGACGTATGTAATTACCGTTAAAACACACATGACACAAGAGTTGTAACTAAACTGCAATAATTAAATTCAAAGTCTTCAAAAAATTTCTACTCCGAAGCACAATATTTTCCATCCTATTTTGCTTGTTTTCTTGCGGACTACCTACATTTTTTGCAAAACAAAATCCTTTTTAAATAATTATAAAATTGCATGTAGACGTGGTAATTAAACGGGGCACACTGTTGTTAATTTATATTTTAACATAATGCCTTGATGGAGAGAAATTAGTAGGAAACCTTGCAGTGTCGCCTGCAAACCACATTAATAATTTGGAAGCAAAACCATTTCGATTGCGGGTCGAAGCCAGACTGGTGCTAGTGTACTGCTAGCTCATTTAATCAAGTACGAGACCGTGGGAAATCAAAATCAAATTACAGCTAATCCCGGTGGTGCGTTGCCATGAGATAATTTCAGACATCCACGTGGAAGCCGCTCAGCGAAGTCACTGGCATAAGCTAGTACATAATAAAAGAACTGCTAGTTATTTGAACAAAGTAATGTAAATTCGAGGAGTCAATCCCTCGAAAGCTTTCAACTATTTTATTTTTACCCCTAGCGTTTAGATCTTATCCCATCTAGAGCTTAGATTTTTGCGACTACAGTTTTATTCAAAGATTTTGTTAAAATGCAGAGGCGGATAATCGTTTGAGGCCAAATACTACTTCTATTTTACAGAGATAAATTGCCGGCTTTGTGAATATGAACAAGTCATAAAACATTTTCCATGTGGAGCGGATACAGTAAAATAACGACAGAGGCTCGGCCTACGCTCGGGCATAACTTTAGGTACTTACTTATAAACATACCATGATGTTGGATTTAGGGAGATTTTCCTTATTTGCACACGAAGAGTGAAATTTTCAGGTGTGCCGATTTTATTAAGATACTCAACTCCAGCTCATTTGCTAAGGTTGGTGTTAGTAATAAATATACATAATTACAATTATTCCATTGCGACCGTTCACAATTTATAGTGATAAGTGACGATTTCGTAGGTTTATAGCAATTAATCCAAAATGTCCATACTTGCCTTATTTAGTTCACGTTTGTAAATAAACTTTTTAAATGTACCTATTATTCTAGAATTATCAAAGTAAAGTTGGTGTTACTAATTTTGAAATTCTTTTAGCGACTTTTTATCGACTTTTCAGACTGACGTACTCAGCAGGGCTAATATGACAAGCGCGAGAACGCTCTCTTTCTCGATTTGTCGAAATGTTTCTACGATTCTGCCGTCATCCTAATGCCTAACATGACCGTTAAGCTCAAGTGAACTCGAAAAAGCCACTTTGACACTTCTTTATCTTGCGACGAGAGCGATGTAGCAAGTTATTAAAAACAATTATTTTTTCAAAGCAACATCGGCTTGATGTTCCCTTTCATTCATTCGATTTTACGCATGGAATTGTCAAAATCGAGGACGACTTAATAACAGAAAAATCGAAGATTATCTCGTGTTGAATTGTCAAAATTCGAGATAACTTAGGTGCCATGTTAGAGTTTGTCAAAAAAATATCAAGTTTGACAAAACGAGTCGAGTATTTTGTATGACAGCGTTTTCAGAAAACTAGAAAAGTGACAGAAATAAACAAATCTAAATCCTGCTGGCGAAAATAAATCGTACAATTATAGTATTTTCATTTGTCGTAAAAGTTGGTCCGTCGCGTCGTGAATGGCAAATTGAATAAAATATCCAGTAATATTCTTTATTATGCATTAAAGTGAAGAAAATCACCATAAAAAAACGTTAAAACACAGCTGTATGCTTTACAAAGAGCAGTTTTATAAATAAAATTGTAAGTTCCAACAAACTACTTGTATTTGAAATAGATTTTACTGGACATTTCGGAAAACGTTCGTTCTCTTGTTTCTACACAAAAACCAGAAAATAAACCCAGACGTGTAGATAATTTGCAAATACAGTTCTAAAAGAACATTACAATGATTAGGTATCTAATGTAAATTGCGGGATATTGTTTTTATCTTTTGAGTCAAAACCACGTTTCGTAAGTTGTTTTTCCTCGTATTTCCCCACTTAAAAAGAAACAACCTTCGAACCATTTTTTTCCATAGATAACATAATTACTTTTTCATTTTAAACAGCACCCTAATTGCGTAACACACTATCAATCACAATCTGAATAATTTTGAAGCCTATTGCTAATCCATTGCTTCATATCTTCGAAAAATTTGTCTGCTCGACAACGTAAATACCGCAATGAATGTTGTTGAACTGTCACAATGAAAGCCATTCCTACTGTTAGTGTGTTACGCAATTAACCCGCAGAATTTCAATAATCCATAGAATGCTGCGATGGAAGAATGAATTGCAATGAAAGATTTAATTAGCGCTGGCTTAAAAATCCTTTACATTTTGCTTTTCCAGTGAGTAGGAAACCATCTTAGAGGTAATTTTATTAGTTTAAGCAGAAAACTCCACTTAGGTAAGCATATAGCTTACTGATAAGATTTATGAAGAATTTCAGTTTGGGTACACACGAACACAATGTGAACCACAGACTTAGTTCCCATATTTCAAGCAGGTACAACAATTAAGTGGGTATGGTCACCAAAAGTGATATGTAACCAGGGTCGTCGGATATAGTTGAAGTTTAGTAAGAAACCGATGGATATTTTCGAATAAAATTTAACTTAATTCATAGAAATATAATAGTTCATTTATCACATAAATTTTACTCGAAAACATCCATCGGTTTCTTACTAAACTTCAACTATATCCGACGACCCTGGTTACTTATCTCTTTTGGTGGCTGTATCTAAATCTTCTAACGAAAATAATTACACAATGTATATCTAAGCTGTAAGTTTTGTGTTTGTTGTGCTCCATCATTAGTTACTCTCAGTAGAAACTCAAACACAGAGTCAATTTAACAGAAGCGGCTCCGGGTCGTAGTTGATAAAGTTCGCGTTACAAAACTTTCAAGGAGCTGTACTTAATTACCACTGACATTTAATTGCTTCTTGATTACCGTAATTAGTTCCGGAATAATAATGTGATTTAAGTAATTGTTGAACTCCATCCTGATTACCTTTACAGTTCTATAATATCAAAATCTGATTTGATAACGTACCTGTAACAAAAATAAACATAACGTCAGTTTTTGTAGTGAAAAAAATTATCTATAAAAATTATTCAAATAAGAACCTAAAAAAATTAGCTCAAGTAAAACTCGAGACTCTCGACTTTCACAATAGTCGTCTTCTACAACTGGAAATGTAGATAGCACGTTTTACGATTCCGTTTGGTTGACCAGAAAATAAGTTCGAAGAGCATTAAAAGCATAAAGAAGAAAAAAGATAGAAAATTGGTAAGGAAAACAATTCACAAGATTTTCGGGATATAACGCGAATTTGCTTATTTTGGAATTAGCTCTTGTAGAGGCAAAATTAGGTACTGATTTAACTTTGTTTTGCTTTTTAATCAATTAATTTGGTCATGAATATGTTTAGCTGTTCAAGAAATGCATTAAATGTAGTGTTTTCAGGGTTTCCTACACAAAAAAAACAAAACACTACATTTAATGCATTTCTTGAACAGCTAAACATATTCATGACCAATTAATTGATTAAAAAGCAAAACAAAGTTAAATCAGTACTTAATTTTGCCTCTACAAGAGCTAATTCCATAAACAAAACAAAATCAGAAGATTTGTGACATCTACCACCCCGCACTGGGTGGTGGATTACGGCCTACTCCCTCTCACCGAGGGGAGACCTGTGTTCCAGCAGTGAGAACATTATAGGCTAGTTACGAGTACGAAACGATGAAAAAAATAATGAAATTGTCTTTCAAAACAAAGTCAAAACCACTCAAACAACTTACAATAGTATAAACTAAGACAATAGATCTCAGCAAAATCGAAAATCGCTTGAATTTGACTGTCTTAATTGATTTAAATCTCATCGCGTTGTATTCGCAATCGTAGTAAGCGACGCCTCTTCCCTCCCAAGGAGTACTTGAGCTACAGTCTATGACGTCACAGTTTTGCGTCACCGTTTTCCCCGCACTCTTTTGCTTTGTCCCGACACCGAGCAATGTGGCTTTTGATATGCAAATCTTGCTCGGCGGTAATATTAATTTATTGATGCTTAGTTTGGGTACACTACTTAAATCCGAAAAACTTTATTCCGTCAGTCACAAATACGAATTTCAAAATACCGATTTTCATTATTCCGAATGGTTCAAAATTCCTAATTTAACAACTCCGATTTATCATTCATCCTATTTTTATAAATCCAAAATTTCAATTCTCCTAACGTTTATAATTAGTATTCTCAAAATACAGAGTTTCAATAGATCGAATTAAAAAAGGTCCGACTTAATGGTAATTCGAAACATCAAAAATACGAATTCCGTTTATTAAAGTACCGATTAATTAGAATTCAGAAATAAGTACGCCCTGTGAAACTAATTATATAAAAATATTTTTTTTCGCTGGTCCCAGTGCTAACCCTTTTTTTCTGACAGACCCCTCCGCCCTGGGGCGGATGGGTCTGTCAGACCTAACCCAAATGATTCACCAACAACAGAGAATATCACAAATATGAATATCAAAGAAGAAATGATTTAATTTCCTTATAGATTTTGAATTATATGCTTATGTGAATAATATACTAATTGAATCAGAATCACAATCCTAATTTTAGCAGTTTATTCGAAGTATTGAAAATCGGAATGTCGTTTTTCGGACCGAAAACCCATCGAGCATTTGATTCTTCAAACGTATGAAAGTCGGAAAACAAAAAAATCGCATTTACGACTTTCGGTAAGATAAATTTCGTGATTTTTAATAATAATTATCTTAGGTATTATGAATTTCGGACTTTTGAAAATCGGCACATCGAAATTTGGAATAAAATATTTCGGAGTATTTGGGTGGGCCCGCTTAGTTTCATCGTAGTCATGGCATTCATGGCTTAATTTTCATTATGACCTAATTTTAATGCTTCTTATAGGTGAAACCTTTTAGACAGCAAGTTCTGTGATTCACTGTAATGGAGGAGATCAGAGCGATAAGAGTAGAACTTGAGACGCGCTTGCTACCATTGAAGAACAAAGTCGCTAACACTAAATATTAAATCCGTGAATAAAACTTGATTTGACATAATTTTGTAATAAACTGTGCCAGTATACTCGTAAAGTATCAAAAACTTGAACTAATAACTTACTTAAAATAACAAAACGAAATTGCTAACATTAGTTACCATTTAGAGCGCACTCTGATTGTATTTTAAAATTGTTTCGGTGTGTGTTACAAATTGTAGGACTGACAAGCTTACAGGCAAACAAATGATTTTAATTGTGTAAGTTTGTACAAACACTTTTACATGTCAACCATATTTTAAAACTAGATGAGGTCGGCTTTTCCTATCTGACTACGCTGAGAAGAAAGGCCGAAACAAACTCAGAGGTCACAGTCTCTTTTAAAGTCCAAACATAATCTTGGTCAGATTTTCTGAAGACCATGTAGATTTGTGTCTGAAATGGTCCTTTGAGAAAAACCGCACAGATTGAGTGGACCTGTCCAGTCAGTGCACGCATTCTAGACATGAGTCACATTAATTGCCTAATCAACAGATATTAATTAAACTTTAATTACTGAAATACAAGCGTGTGTATCATCGATCTCTTAAAGCTAGCCTGAGCTAGCTTCAAGAGATCGACTAGACATGAGTCACATTAATTGCCTAGTCAACAGATATTATTTAAACTTTAATTACAGAAATACAAGCGTGTGTATCATCGATCTCTTAAAGCTAGCCTGAGCTACCTTCAAGAGATCGATGATACACACATAATAAATACATTACATTATCGTACATAATAAATATCTGAAGCCTGTGCTTCAGATATTTGTTATGTAAGGTAATTAAATAATTAGGAGACCATTAAAGTCCTCTTTTAACATTTATAAAGGTGAGACTATTAACAGGGCAGTTTAATAAACAATAAAGCTTTCCTGTAATTATGATCATTAACCATAATTTATTTTGGAGAAAGGAAGAGCTCCCATTGATCATTAAAATAGCGTGATAATGTTTCAGTGAGATACTTCTCAATTTTCCATTATTGTTTAAAATTCATGCACCTACTCCTTGAGTTTTCATAGAAATATTGAACAAATTAGAATGTTTAATTTTCTTTGGAAAAAAATTGTTGTCAGCCGCAACCACCAATTCTATTCATAACTTTAAAATGTATACGACAGGTTATTTTACGCCATAACCCTAGCTGCTGCGTAAAGGTTCCAGCAGACAGGCGCGATGCGACGGTACGACTCGATTCTGGTAGAACAATTTCAATTAAGTTTTCATAGAAATTGTTCTACTAGAGTCGCGTCGCACAGAGCTTTTATTCTTCAGTTACACAATCATTGAGTATGTACGTCACTCGGCCTCCAGTGTGGCAGCCTTACGCTACGAACATGTATATTATCAGAATAATTTATTCGCCTTTCACCTTTCATTCCAACAATATACCATTGAACAGAGAATTCATTGTATAAATGTTGTGCTTACGGTTGAATTGAATAGGCTCATTATACACATACCACAGATAAATTCGCACCTCAAAAACCGCAAAAGCTTTTTGAGCTGCTATTCACAGCAGAGGAAAAGTTCTTATTGTATGTTTTCTTATGATACGTTGCAGTGATCGTTTAAGTATTAATTTGCGTAACTTCTCTTAAGATGTAATAATTATATTTTCTTAAAAATACTTGGAAATTCGACCATTATTAGCATATTTGACAACATTCTCGAGATTAATCGAAAAAGCTGTACTGGTCAAATACATGCGAGCAGCGGCCGGCAATGTTAGTATGAAAATCCATATTAGTCGTGTTTAGCGGTCGAATAAATTACTATGAAAACTTATATGTATCTATCGTGTAATTTAAAAATGGAACGAACTTTTTACTTCGAAATATAGCAACCATGAGGTAACTTATTAAAGATTTTATTTAAATTTCGAACTGACCTGCAAACAGAGCTGTTTAAAGTAAAAACCGGACAAGTGCAAGTTAAACTCGCGTGGTGACGATTTCGTACGATGGATATTTGTAATCTTCCATGTTTTTTATCCCAAGAACGAATTTCACATTGTAGTTGAAAAATATGTTCTCCCATACATTCCAACTGCAAATGTAAGTTTGTACACACAATATTGAGAGATTTACCAAGTTATTTAATCTCATCATCATCTGCGTAGCCTTTTCCCAACTATTTTTGGAGTCGGCTTCTAATTTAACCAGATGGAGATGACTACCAGTATTTTACGTGGAGCGACTGCCTATCTGACCTCCAGAACCCAGTTATTGAGTAACACGATACCCGTTGGTAAGACTGGCTGTCAGACTTTCGGGCTTCTGACGACCCGTAACGACTGTCAAAGATTCACGAATGACAACCGGGACCAACAGCTTAATGTGCTTTCCGAGACACGGAGGGGTCTTGGTATGTAAAGATGGTCACGCATCCATAGATTGATCGCGGCAAGCGTAGCTTAACTTGATCGATCAACCCGTGCGGCTATTGTTACTTAGCCACTAGCCAACTAAAGAAGTAAAGAACTATTTTCAGTATATTTTTCCAAAGTTTAGGCGCAGTAGTTTGCGAATCTTTTTATTTATGTACGAATTTGCCCCCCGGTGGTGACCCCATATTCAAAGTTTATTTATTTACAACACACATCCGTGTGTGGGTCACAGAAAGTCATAGGGTGTACTAAATTTCAACTTAATCGGTACAGTAGATTTAAAGAAGAAAATTGGCTGTGACAGACGGACATACAGACAGACACACGAGTGATCCTATAAAGGTTCCGTTTTTTCATTCGGACTTACAGAACCTTAATAAGAAACAAATAAATATATTGGCGTGTGAAAAATTATTTTTGATCGTCGATTCTGGAATTTATAATTAATTAACTCAAAACTGCTTGAATGTGATCATTATTTTGACAACCTTCTTTGAGCAAAGTCGACCTTTCCGCGCTAATTGAATAGGCGCTAGCAAAGTTGTATAGAATTTAATTTCTGGTGAGTTTTAGGCACCAGCAATTTCCTTAGAAAATCCATTATTGTCGAGTTTTGTTTAAAATCACAGTCAGTTGCAAAAAAAGACTTTATTCAGAATTTGTCTTTATAGATGCAGGCATCACCGACTACAAAAAAAAAATAGAAAACCCAGGAAAGAAACAAAAGCGCGACGCGGTAGAAATATATGCATTACTCCATATTGTTTTCCATCAATTTCCGTGATATTTAAAATAACATTGTAAAAATGAACTCTTCAAGCGACGAATCCTCCAAGTCAATTTCCACCTGACATTCAAAAGAAAGCGAAATTATTATTTGCCACGGAAGTCAAAGGAAAAATACAAACTTGCCTACGAAAAGTTTACGCAGTGGAAAATCGACAGAAAGTCAAAGGCTTTATCGGAAAACGTTTTTATAGCTTATTTTAACGATTTTTCAAAGAAAATGAAGTCTTCATCTCTCTGGAATACTTACTCCATTCTGAAGTGCACGGTTTTGGTGAAGCACAATTTGCACATAAAAGACTATCACAACCTGACGGAGATGCTGAAAAGACAGTAACGGGACAAAATGTGGAAAAGTTTATTAATGAAGCCCCGGACTCTGAGTACTTGGCGGTGAAAATAAGTGTCTATAACTTGAGTGCATTCTTTACCTCTAAAAAAATCAGTAGGTGGTTCCTATAAACACCTACAAATAATGTTTTTGTTCCATGTGGTTCTTTTTTCTGCATTTACGGTGTATGTAGATGTATCCAAATTGCAAATATGTATCACAGTAAATGATATAGAAACGCACAACAATATCATGATCATTACTCTTCGTGACACTAAAACCAAGATAGATCGAACGTTCGTCGTCCGTGACACCTCACTTGCAGTAGTACAAAAATATCAAGCACTTCGTCCCATTGATTTAAAAACAGACAGATTTTTTCTCAATTATAGAAACTCCAAATGCACAAAACAAGTAATTGTAAGGCACAAAATTGCACAAATGTCCAAACTTATTGCGACATAATTAAACTTGCTCAATTCAGAGCAATTTACAGATCGTTTCCGGCGATCATCAACTACTCTGCTTGCTGATACTGTGGCCAACCTAATATCACTCAAACGGCATGGCGAATGGAAATCTAACAAAGAGGCCGAAAGTTACATAAGAATCAGTCGAAAATAAAAGTAAGATCACAAATCTAATCAACAAAAGTAGGTATGAACTTGAAACCCCACAATGTATCACCAAGAAGCTTCCTCACCTGCACAAGAGCCTCTTGAATCATCAACCGATTTTCTATATCTATATTTCTCATCAACTGGAGAGATAGCAATCCGTGGTGAAGAAATGATCCAACAATCAAACACCGCACTAACACACATTACAAACTATAAGTAATATAAACCCTGGAAAGGCGATCCTAAATTTTAGTAACTGTACTTTTAACCACATTACATTTTATTCGGTAACATCCATCGGTTTCTTACTAAACTTCAACTATAACCAACGACCCTGGTTACTTATCACTCTTGGCGACCGTACATGAATCGTTTCATGATGTATTAGGCCGTGGTCTAAAGTAAAACTTGAGCTTAACTTTAGTAATTTATTGATCAACAGTTCCGGTTCCCACGAGACTACACCTGAAACTTCAACCAAGTTTGGAATTAGGGTGCAATCAATATTTTAATGTTTAGGGGTTCTCAATTGATTTAATTTTATCGGATGTTGGTAATATGATTTGTATTATAATTTCGTGTGTTGTACAAATTAGTTTTGTGTTTGTTTGTATACAGTGTGGTGATTAGGTTGTCACATTAATCTAAACCACGTATTCTACATTACGTATTTTAAACATACACAATTAAAATAATTAATAACAATTAAAATTCTAGCCGTGGGACCTTTTTTTAATTTTAGTATTTAAGAACATTAATCAACTTAATTTATGATTATTTGGTAACAATACGATTAAGTTTGTGTTGAATTGTTGATACCATCACCCCGTGCATGTCTATAGTGCCTTATTATCAGGGGTGGTTTATGACGTGCCACATACGGTATTTATTTTGTTAGAAAAATTCAGTTTTCTATTTTCAGTAAAATTGTTTATTTTATTATTTTAACAGACTGATAACAACTTGTAACAACCGCTGTACTATTTAATGTGATAACCTAATCACCACCTTGTAGGTTTAACATGCCTAGCGAAAATTAAAGACAGATAAAAGTTTTTCTTACGAATTACTACTCTGGCCTGTGACCACTGGGGTTGTAAACGATAGATAATAGTAGGCACTTCCAAAATGTGTATAGCTGGGTCCATTTAAGAGCGCTCCGATCGGGCGCGGCAGGAGCGCGATCCAAATGCGCGGTCGGTAGGAATACGCCGCGCGCGATCCGAGCACACACGGTGGAGCGCGTGCTCCGTGGAGCAGCCGATCTAAGCGCTGTTGGTTTTTTGACAGTGCTTAAAAGCGCCTCACTTGTTTTGCGCGCTCGGTGTGGACGGTTGTGTGTGGATCGGGCAATCCAAATCGAGTGTGTGTTCAACTAAACTTAATCTAGCTAAAACGTGGATCGGCACTGGAGCCCTTGGCACGATCGCGGGTTTCCTAAAACGGATCGTACGAAAGAATGTCCGATCCACGATCGCTGCTCCATGATCGTGGATCGTGGAGCGCCGATACAAATTTGAATCGACAGGTATGGACCAAGTTTTAGAGCCTGAAATCGTAGCATTGAGCGTAGCTACGCCGCAACATAGTGTGAGCTACGTCGTAGCGACACCGCTACGTGCATATTTGCGTGGCTTGTAAAGTTTTGCGAGCAGAATATTATCATTCATACAGATCTAAGAGAGCTAGAAGTAGATATCACTCTGTTTATGTCTAGAAAATGCAACTGTGCATGTACATGTCAGTGCAAACCTCAAATACAGCAATATTTTATATCCCACACTTCCTAAATGAATATCGACACTCAATTATTCACCGCCAAGGAATGCAATGAAATGCAAATCTTCGCCTCGAAGCGATCAACAACTTTTCGAAGCACGACAATTATTTTCCCGTAGACTACATTTTCATTTATTCTTAATTATTTTATTGATTAAAGATTTTAACGGAAAATAGCCTTGTTTTATTATTTTAGAAACTAGAAAGTGTGTTGGAAAAAAAATACTCGGTTATGAATCCTTATTTAGCTAACTCTATGGTACACTACCATGCTGCTGACCGCAGATAGATACTTACCTAAGTACTCTTATAAACTGTATACAGACGATGCTCTCAAAAGCTAAAGTGAAAACTAATTAAGTTTCAGCTTTTATTGTTGAGCTCCTGAACTTTAATAAAACTAATGTAAATCACTTCGTTAACTATGTGTTCGATCCGTCGCTGCGGTAGATACAAAGCATTCTCAGCGATACTCGTAGCAGCACAACTGTCGGCGTCTACAAAAAGCTAATCTATAAATAGTAACATAGGACGGCGAATTGATTTATAAAAATAATAGCAGTTTCGTTTACATGTTATCGTATGTAGACAGAAGTCCTTTTTTTATTCCACAGCTTTAAACAAATTATGAAGATCATAAACAATAAAAAAAATGATATTGCTTATGTAATCATAACCATTTTAGAGTGACATAGTTAGTCACAGAATTAGTTAATAATGCAATCGATAGGAGCTGTTTAAAGTAATAGTTAAAACTGAGAAATGGTTTTGTTTTCAAAAAAAATATTGATCATTTAACAAATAGTTAAGAAATAAAGGAATATCAATTAATATCAATTCACTAAAGTTGTGACTATCGTTTTATCTAACCTAATCAAATTAACCTAACCAATCTAATCAAATCGATCAAGTGACCGGTTAATTATTACTTGGATGACATGACTTTGCCCAATCCTAGTCAATGCAAAAACGAATTACTCTTGCCTTCCATAATCCCTCTTGCATTTAATAGTATACCTACGTATCATTCAATCGTTATCCACGGCAGCACATCGTGAGCCGAATTTAAAAACTCTGGTGCAAAATATTCAAAGTGGTTTGATCAATTTGTCTTTGCATGTGAACGCCACCTGCCAGCGCGCCACCGGACCGGGATGAATCAGTGAATTAAATTATTTTTGTAGCACATACGTCGTAATCGGCTGCAATGAAAATCATTTAACAAACATATACTTTATTGTGCTAAGATTAAAATAAATTCAATTTTAATAGTCACACATATCGAAATATAAATATTCTATCCTAACCTCAACCAATTAGTAACTAGAATACACAAAGCCTGAAACTAAACCTTCGACCCGAGTAGAGAGTCTCATTGACCATGACTCAAATCCCACACTTTACGACTACCCACAACTTGTGCACAATTAGCCGAAAATGAAAAACGCGCTTAACCGCACAAAGGCGAGGAGCGTTTATTAATACGGACTGCGGTCCTGCGGATGTGTATAGAGATACACGCCAAGTGATGAATCTTGAATGAATTAGACCTTTTCTAAATGAGCGTTTTGGGAATATTTACCGTTGCAATGTTTCTCGGGTCAAAGCGATTATGTTGACTGAGGCGTTATAGGCAACTTTCCACTAAAATATACGTATCATCCCACTGCTGGGCAAAAAACTCGCTCTTGTGTAATTTCGAAAGATGCAAAGATCTAGCTCAAATATTTTAATTGTGGAAAACTGAAGTTCTGAAATCAATAATATTCCTATTTTTTTTAAATATTATTATGTTGGCGATCTATTGTTATACATTACCGACATGTTTTTATTAAATCTCTATGTTGATTCTATCTACACAGCTGTTCCAGCTGGAGTTAATTTCTCAAGAGCTTCTTAGTAGTTCAACCTCACAGTATACATTTGCGCTGTTTGCTTAAGAAAACAGATCTACTAGTTTAATAATAATGATTATGTAATCGATGTTGGAGAATAATTAGTAATTGGAGAATAATAAACAATGGTAGCAATAATAAACACGGTTAAAAGATCCCCGTAAGATTTTTGCTAATCCAAGAACATGAACGTGTTCATAATTAACAATTGAGCTAGCAGTGTCCTTTGAGCTGATTGAATTTAATTGTTAACAGTTGTAATTAAGATGGCTACGTGTGAAAATGCCTATGCTTATTAATTTTATCAAGTTACTAGCTGCGCCCTGCGGTTTCACCCGCAGAAATCTCGATCCCGTGGGAATATCGGGATAAAAAGTATCCTATGTCCTATTCCAGGTCATAATCTACGCATGTGCCAAATTTTATCCGAATCCGTTCAGCCGTTTTAGCGTGATTGAGTAACAAACATCCAAACATCCACAGTTTCACATTTATAATATTAGTAGGAAGTAGGATTTAACGATAATTTTATTCCTGCAACTAATTAAACTGTTTATTTGTCGAAATAATTTACTGTAGCTGTGTGTACATTTACAAAATTCCGTTGAAAATAGGTATATATAAGAAAAGTTGTTTAATCGTTCGCTACTTTTATATCAAAGAAGATATACTATTCCGTTCTTTCTAAAACATATGACAAACAGGAGTTTGGTCCTAAATACACAGAACTAAGTGAATTACAGAGATGCTGAACTAAACCGCGGGATAATGGAAATTATTCAAATAAGGGTCGGTCTCATTCAATTAGGATGCTCAAATATGCGAAAAATGTGTGTGGTAGACAAGATATTATTATGCGAATATTTACACACATTAAACTAACTATAGTTTTTATGCCTAAGTATTAACCAAATGAGAATAATTGCAAAGGTACGTAAAATTTCTAAAGCACACACAGTCTGTAACTTTCATATTTTATACTAATGAAACAGTTTTCTCTACCGAAATTTATTAATGAGTGAACACTAATGGCCGCACTGCAAAGAGAAAGTCAGCGAGATACTATTTAATAAATAAATGGAACACGCTGCCTCATTTGTAACGAGTTTCTGTGACTTTCTACTTAATAAACAGGAAACAACCAACATTTTAGGATTCCAGTATCCTTTGTAAAAATGCTTCGGTCATTTTAGGGGCCTAGTGGTTGCGGAGGTCAACATAAGCCTGCATGTGGACAAAAAGGCACCTTTTAAAAAGTTAAATGTATAAGTTGTTCGGAAAATATTTGTCTAAGCATATTGTTGTTTTGTGTTTTTTCAGCTGGTTGTCTACTACTAGAAATTTTACCGTCAGATTATCAACAAACATTTTTATGTTTTTTTCACAGGGAAAACAGCTATACAGTCAAATATAAATACCAATTTTTAGTACTACTAACTTATTTATAACCTAGGTCTATTAAAGGTCATCGATCTACACTAAATTAATTAATAAACAAAAATAATAATAATAAATATTTATTCAAAAATAAAAATTCGTTTAATATTGCACGTAGTGAGCTAATAAATCAGGGTCAGATGTTGTCGGAGAACTTCGGCTTTTAATTAGGTGGGCGTACCTAATTAAAATCCGAAGTTCTCCGACAACATCAGAGAGAATGGCTGCCAAGAATCACCTTGACTTTGCTCTTCGTCTTGTCAAATAATATGGTGACTGCAATAAGAAGACCATTCACGAAGATTAAGATTCCTGACTTAAATTTTATATTTTAATTTGTGCTTCTAAACCTTAACTCTTAACTTAAAGTACGTTTTTTATTTTACCGCTAGTTTTTTATTAAAACACATAATATGACTTATTTTGATTTTATTTTATGCAGCATTTAAATAGAATCGATGTATGCTCAACATATTAATTGGTGTTCACGAATAAAACCGCTTCATTAACGCAATGATGAAGCTCCAAAACCATACAGTATGTTTGAGTTTACACAAACGAGTCCCTTTTGTTCTAAATTCGTGGGGTCGAAATTTTTACATGTAATTTACAAAGTAAATAATACTAAGCTACATAATGGAATGGTGGTAGAAAATACAAATGATGGTATAGTACTGTTTTATAAAACTAAGTTATTCAAACGGGATAATTTTTAAATATTGAACTTGATTTTCTAGTAAAGTACAGTCTGTTATGGTAAAAATCATTAAAGTTTATTCATCAATCCATAAACCATAGCTGACCAAAATTTATAACCGTAGTCGCAGAGTTCTAGCGGAATTATATACATACATATCATATCAAAATGTCCCAGATTGGTTCTATTAAAGTAAAACCACGTGATATATCAGAAAAGCCAAGTTACCAAACACGTGTTAACTTTGAGTAGGGTCAAGTTCTCGCACATACTATCTGGTATGCTCCAAAAGTCGGTCAGGCAAGATGGGGATTCCTGCTCTGAAGTAACTGAACATTAGCTAATCGAGTGAGAGTTTAGATAAGAGGATTATTTATAGTGTACAGCCTCACTTCGCACGACACCGGATTGTCACGTGGAGATTAGCTTGTAGCAGTTGCTATGTGTTTCTAAATGTCATTGATCTTGTTCGAAGATTACATTGTAGATTCTTTGAATAATAGCTGAAGTAGGACAATGTTCCCAGTCGTCTAATATCTTCTTAAAAATTGTTTACGTTAGTTGCAAACGTAAATATATTTCTGCTTAAACTAAAGGATTTAAGCAATCAAAACTATGTTCCCAAAGAAAACCCTTTGAAAAACCTTTCTTTTCTCCCCTTTGTAACTTTTTAACCACGATTGGGTCAGAACTACAGGATTTAAAGCTGTTTGTAAAGTTTGCGTCCTCCTCTGAATCCCTCGGGGTAGTTTCAATAATCGTCGAGGTTATGATTGCGTGTTCCTGAATATTTGTCTACTCTTAACCCTTCAATGTTGACAAAGTAAAGATTTTGTCAAACATTAAGTGTTGACAACAGAAACTTGATAGATTGAACGAACTGATTTCATACGATATTATGGAAACATTATGAAATGGAACTGACCCAAGAAACAGTTCTCTTCTATTTTTTGTTAAGAGTTCTTTTCACAAATACCCATTTAACATTATTTTTAGGAAAGTTATAAATATGCAATTAGAAGGCGCACCACATTACCGCTCGCTTTTGATGTTAACAATGGAAGGAACCCTAATTTCTGAGGAAAACGAGAGAATGTAATTATTGTACACACGGTAGCACCGTTCAAATAACATATAACATATATATATATAACATATCATACGGGGAACTACTTATCGCTTTCAACTCATTCGCTCTATTGTTATTCATGTACGAACACTGTGAAGGACAAAAGCGGCTAGAGAGAATGTTAGCAATAATCGTTCTGTTACGTAAAACTCGTACAAGACAATTCTCTTAATATGGACACGCTCGTTTCATCGTAGACCTCAACCATCGCGTTCCATAAGGCGTGGTCGAGGTCAAGAGCAGGCCTATTTAGCAATAAAAAAAACGTTAGATTTGTTTGGTTAGTTTGATAGTGTGATCAGCAGGCGTAGCATGACGCTTTCTATTTCTTGGCAGACAAGACATAGCTATGTCCATACAAAGTGACATTTCGTTTCCCTATTTTTGACATCGCACCGTAAAAATCCTTCTAAAATCCGTCATTTTGTCTTTCGTTTTACCGATCTTTGTCTAGGTCTTTTTATATGTAGACTATTTCAAAAGAAAGTTTTCTATCCCAAACGTCAAAATCACACTGACAACTGTCAGTTGTCTAAGGTAGTGAAGACAATTTGATTTTGTAATCGCCATGCTAAAGGCAGTAGAAAACTTTTTACTCGACGGCCGCAAAGTATAAAAATGGAATTTTTCACTTTTTGTATGGAAAATGTGAAAAAGTATTACCTACATGTTTAGATTTAGGGGTTTAAGAATCTCATAGGTCGAAATTTTCATTATTTTTGCGATCGGACACACCATTTTCGAGATATAAGCAAAATAAAAGAAAAACGTGAACAAACTACTGAATTTCGTAAAAAGTGCAGTTGACTCTTTCTACTTTGCTGCCGTCGTACCATCTTCACAGAACGTCATTTTTGTCTATTCTTCCGTCGACAAAACCCGTTTCTATAATGGTCATGCTACGCGTGCAGCATGGTGTACTAAAACTTAGTTAAAGCTTTATTATTATAAAAGATTACTATAAAAAGATCTATTTGATTTCGCTGTTCTCAGTGAACCAGTATGTTTATTCCTTAAATATTCAATATAATATTTAAATAAATATGTAATCGTAACAGTTGTTCTAATTAAATGTACTGTAAACTGAAAGTTTCGCTTAATTGATGCAATTCAATGAAAAGAGGAACGTCGACCCAAGTTGTCCTCTTTCCAAAAGAAGTAAATCAGGCAGCATTTCTTAAAGAAAATCAGAATAAAACTTTTTTTTTTTTTTTTGTATGACAACTCGTAGTTTTGACCACTGGGGGTCGTGGCTACTTAGCCTGTACTTGTAGTACTTGTCCTGTGGTTGCCTTTTGGATTTTACTCTAAAGGGCCTCCAGCCAGGAGCGGGAAAATTTAAAACTAAACTGGGGTCATCGGGGTCGACTAGGACATGCCGGGGACGGCGGGTATGACTGATTCGGGAGGGGACGTAACGGGCGGCCGCGACAACCAGAGGGTTGCGGTGAGTGGCGGCGGAGTCGAAGAAACGCTTGGATAGGCGTTTCATGAACTGACTGATGGTCGGGATTCTAAGATCGAGGTGGAGGCTTTCGTTCCGAACGAACCAAGGGGCACCGGTCGCCCTGCGGAGGAACCGGTTTTGGAGGGTCTGCATCCTATGGATGTGATGGGGCTTCGCTTGTGCGAATACTACGCTCGCATAGGTCATGATGGGGTGAACGCACGCTGTGTAAATGCGCAATTTGCACCTAAGTGACAATTTGCTACGTGCATTCAGGACGGAGTGGAGCCTACTGAGAGCGAAAGCGGGGCGCGAGCGCGCCTGCTTTATGTGCTCTGAGAAGGAGAGGTGCTGGTCGAGGACGACGCCCAAGTATTTGGCTCGCTTCTCCCAAGGGATAGGCTTGCCGAACATGGTCAGCGGACGGGAATAAAACTTTATTCCGCATTATCTATTATATAGCAAGGACCGCTATGGTCCATTTTTAGGTGTTTAAAATACCTCTTTACATATTAAATGGAAACGTGACAGATGTTTTCAAAGTACGACGTATTATATTGTTTATAAAGATCTACCGTATATTAAAATTTTATTTCTAATAGTTCTACTTCACACGTAACGAACGAACGAACAAACGAACGTTCGTTCTAGTTCTACACGTAACTAGGAAATTAAATGTTTTTTTTTTTTTTTTTTATAAAACGCCAGCATCATAGGAAATAGCTTTCATCAGACCAGTAATTGTAGTAACAGTAAAGTTAGTTTTGTTTCAATTATTTTGAACGAATAGTTAACCAAAGTTTAGTTAGCGAAACTAAATGAAGCTGAATATTTTAATTATTCTGAAAGTTTCACAGTTAATACAGGTAGGAATGGTAGGTAACGTTTTAGATGTTACTCTACCTTTGTACCTACGTGTACATTACAACTATTTTCTTAATATCCCTCGGGAATCATCGCATTTCCGAATACAAACGAATGCTAATTTCCATGTCCATCAATTATTAGATTTATCGTGTACAATAATTTGAATTCAGAACTAAGTACTTTATTGTTGTATTGTTTTGACGTAACAACAATTAAAGTACTTTGTTCGGAATTCAAATTATTATACACGATAAATCTATTTATTGATGGACATGGAAATTAGCATTCGTTTGTATTCAGAAATGCAATGATTCCCGAGGGACATTAAGAAAATGGTTGTACTGTACGTTTATGTCTTTTGTACGAATACCTATACCATGATTGATAAATGAGTTCCATTTTATTTTAAGACACATAACGGAATTAAAACAAAAAGTGTCGTAAAATAAGTCACTTAAACTACAAATTACAACAACTTTTTTCCCGAACCCTAATAATATCTACTACTAATTGGGACCGAGAAGAAAATATAATACTTTTTTCAACTCAGTTGATTTATATGAAAGACAAACTTCGGAACAAAGATAAAACTGTTTTTCAGGCGCAATTTTTCAGGAAGAGATTAAAAGGCTTTAAAAGACTTGACCGAAATGTAAGTTGATGATGCTCATTATCTGCAAATTGAGTTTTGTTAAAAGTTAATGCAAGGTGATATCGTGGAGATAAACGTCGAAAATTATTCAGATATAAATCGTCGCATTAATTTTAACTGAATCATGAAAATCGTACTCTCCCGTTGGATATTTTAAAACAATCCGTTTTGGAATGTAAGATTTTAACAGATTTAGTTTTAAACATCAATGAGTAGGTACAATCTCTGAACTTAATTCTAAGTTATATGCAAAAGTAAGGAATGAAAATCAAGATGCTAAGCACAAGCTGAAAACTATAAATAAACATACAAGTTTAAGAAACAGAAATAAAGTTTATGTCGAGTGCTGACATAATATTATTGGAGCTCGTTTATCGAATAAACATTAACTCGCTGATAACATGAAACTGGCAGTAATTGAGGTTGAGATAAACGACATTTAACACCCACTTGCACAGCCAATCACTAAACACGTTTAGCGCTAAACGAGTTTTAAACATAATTCTGTCTCTGTCATCTTCAAAAATTTGACAGAAACAGAACTATGTTTTAAACTCGTTTATCGCTAAAAAAGTTTAGTGATTGGCCGTGCAAGTGGGCCTAAGTATTTTTTGTAAATAATAATAATAATAATTTAATTTAATCAGACAACCATTGATCCATTAACTTTTAAATTACATTTATATTGTTAGTATGAACTTAAAAACTATGTTAGTACCTAATAACTAAGAGAGACTTAGTCCTTTGGGTGAGGCTCCACAAGAGTGGGCTGTCCATCTTATTGCCTATGACATTCAGGATGCTGTTACTGCTAGCACGCAACGCAACGCTACGCAAAGCTGTCAGTGGTATAATTTGGTATCTAACGGTGACCATTATTTAATAATCACCGTCAAAATAACAACATACAGCAGTAAAGTAACATAAAGCAGAACAGCTCTTCCAAAAGATAATCACAAAAACCTATAAAATTTCTATAAAATGCATCTTCCAAAGTTAAACTGTGAACAACTTTGGTAAACGAAATATTGACCGAGTATAACGAGGAAACAATTCCGTGAGGAGTCTAGCCAAATTTATATTTCCACACACTATTTCAGTCCTCGTGGCTGAACGTTGAAAATGCCTTCGGTGACTGTAAATTCGTAAAACATTCTTTGATGCTTCATTTTTAGCAGCGCTTGAGTAAATAAACATATTTATTTACGGACAAAAGCAAAGAAAATCTCGTGAAAATTTAAGGAATTACGTCGCTTGAAAAAATTTCGGACGCGTTTTTGTAAATTGCTGACAACAGAAGAGAGCATGCCAACAGGAGTTAAGCTGCAAACTCGCATAACTTTTTTGGTTTAGTTTATCATCAATACTTAGATTTAATAATAATAAGATATAATGATGATATGATGATATAATCTAGATTTAATGATAATGTTTAAGGTTAGGTTAGGTAACACACGTAACAAAACGAAATACTTATTGTTATGCACCAGTTGTGGTAATTAAGTGAAGTGATAAGTCAATGTCGTAGTAGTCAATTTCTATTCGGTAAATACTCGTAGCTCCATGTGTTAAGCTTACAACTTTTCACTTCGCTGGTATCCCTACAAAGGAGATGTTCCAAAATGTATGGAGGCTGGACCTAATCCTTGTACCTACTTAAAAATAGGAAAACACATTTAAAACAGTTCTCAACTGTCCAATTACTTTAAAATGGCTTTGTTTGCCGGTAAACCAAGAGAAATTACACTTGCAATTGCAACACACAACAAAAATCCGTCATGGCGGTAAGCTGTTATTTTGATTGATTAATAACGTTTGGCATGTTTATTGACACTGTTGTGACAGCTGACAGTTCTCTTTCTATGATCAATGGTCGATCTATGGTTTACTGCCATTGTTTTTAAGCACAGAATAACTAAATCGGTGAGACGCCATGTTGAAAGTCGATAAAAATAATTGATAAATGTCAATTAACTACCACAACAGTACACATTGAAACGAATTATCTGTATGTTTCCCGTATTTACGGATTTTTCTGTATTTTTTTAGTTAGTGTACATATACCTGGCCCATTTTGAAACAGCTCCTTTTTTATCCAAGTAATTTCTTGAGAAGCCTTTTTTAACAAAATATAGAGAGTGTTCCAACCCATTATTATTAAAATTTATCGTTTGAATGATACACCAAACAAATTGATGTGAACTATGAACACTGATAAATGTAACTTCCACAACATTAGTAAACTTTTATTTATGTTTTGCAGCTACTAGCGGCAACCCAGCAGCGACTATCGCAAAGTATGTATGACCGTCCCAATGTTTACAATACAACTTTACGAGAAATGGATGAAGTCTTTCTAAAACTGTTCCGAAGTTCAGCGGCACAATTTATCCCACAGCAAAAATAGTTTGAAGCATGGTCTAAATAAACAAGGCATTCCGGGAATGACACATGCTTACGTCACTATGCAGTTGCCACTTTATTGCAACAAAACACGAATTATGGAAACATTTTCTGTCACCATTTTGTTAAAAAATATATAAAAAGCATTTAAATTGTAGTTTCGTTTTTCTCATCAAACGAAACAATTAAATTTAAACATATACCAACGTAATTGTTAATTAAAACCTCATTGTTTTATCGGTTTCGCACATACATTACTGGTAACACAGCGGTGTCTCGGCATGCTACCTTTTTTTTTTTTTTTTTGGGTGGAAAATCATCAAATGACCTCTCCCGCTCTGGGCGGAGCGGAAGGGCGTGTCAGACTCTTACTGACTAAAACCCACCCGTGTTCCTTCAGTTGCCTGTGCGCCAGGGCCACGGTAACTCTTTCGAACAATCCGCAGCCCCGGCAGGCATCGGTCCTCTCGGACCCCGTCAATTTTGCTGACATCTCTTTGAGGCGCACGTGGAACACGACGCGCCGTCGACCCGGGCCTGGTCCTTACCGGACGGCGAGCTGCCCATTGCCCGCCGTCCGCAAGCCCGCGCCTACGGTGGCCGGGAGTCGGCAATCGACTCCCGACGCCCAGAGTGTCTCCTCCTCCTGCGGCGGCTAGGGGCGCGAGGGCGCAGAGAATGCCTCTCCCTTTCGCGCTCCACCTCCTCCTTCGCGAGCATTACTGCTTCGCAGAAGGAGGTGACGGCTTCCCATTCCCTCTCGCTCCGTACCATGGCCTGAACCAGGGCCGGACGCGAGAGGTCGCCGCCGCCGATCGCCGCCACGAGGACACGGCGGTGCTCCGCCCAAGCCGGGCAGACCTCCACCGTATGCTCCACCGTGTCCTCCGGTCGATCCGCACAATGATAACACCCGGGCGTTTCCTCCCGCCTTATCCGAAACAGGAACCTCCCGAAACAGCCATGTCCGGTGAGGACCTGCGTCAGGCGGAAGGTGAGGACGCCGTGGCGCCTCTCAAGCCACTCCTCAAAGAGGGGTCTTACCGCCGCAATTGTGGCGTGCCCTTCGGCATGCTACCTGACGAAGTATATTATTATACCATGGTTTTAAGTATCTACAATAACCGACTCATCCTCGTCAACTTTGCAGTTAGCTTACGGCCATCTAGATTATTCTAGTTATAGAACCAATCTCACAAAATTGCGTAGGAAGTGTTGTTAAATATTCGTAGTTAGATTGTTAAACATGTTAGTTATAATGTTTATACGTGCAAGGTATTATATTACACATGTGACCTAATTATATTAAAGATTTACATCACATTAAAGATTTGGATCTATTGAAGTCTAATCTAAGCTTATAACGTGAGGGCGGTGTTTAAGATTATAAATAGTCTGTCAGTTTAGCATGCCAGCTCTTGCAAGTGACTACTTATTTAAACGGCTTATTTTCTTTTACCGGGTCAAGCCGAGCCTATTCCTACACACAAGAATCTATACATATAATAAAATCGTGGCGAAGTCAAAACTGTCCATTTTTTTTTTGTAATTTTGAGTGGTTCTGGGAACGATTGTATTGGGACGTTTGTTTGTCTGTACATCTGCTTGTCTGAATGTATGTTCCAGCATCACGCAAAAACTACCGGATAGATTTTATTCAAATTTTGCATAGATATTCCCTAAAAGTCTGGTCAGTCTGTAGGCTATAAATTATCACCCTATTTGCTATGGAGGATAAGCAATATTGCAATTTGTTCATATTCTTCTATTTATAGTTTACCGCACACTGTAAAAAGATGAGCCCAAATGCTAGAATATTGTAGATAGTTCGTGACGTTGCAAAATCAATAAATTACGCAACAAGTAGCGACATCTTGTGTCAGGCATTGGCATGGCTGTCAGCGTGTTTTTTATAACACTAGAGAAATTATGTCATGTAAATTATATACAAAAGTATTAGTTAATTTAAATAAATAAACATACAGACATAATTTCCCACATTTAATTTAAAACAATGCCTAAGAAATGGAAAATAACCAATAGACAAGAATTCTATTTAGTCTATGGTAGTGGAAGCTTCTCGAAGGTTTGTGACATTGATCCGGCATGGGGAAGACCCGCAACGTGTGTGACACGGTACGAATAGGATTTGGAATAGGGACTTAGTTCTGGAGGAACAGACTGTGTCCAAATAACCCGATGGGTTTCCAATAAGTCCCATTCGAAGGTGAATCCGGTGAGTGTTCAACCGTATTCTTTGTTCATGCGGGATGGCGTGGCTCGTACATGTGATTTCTGACACGAGTATATTGTTACAGGTCTGGCTGTTTATGCTAGCCTTTTTTCTTTTGTATCTCTGATACATATTGAGACGTGATGCTTTGGAGTAGCCCCGTGGTCTGATGATTGGAATGGATCCGGGTGCAGGCAACCTTTGAGGTGTGGTCATCCGTTTGACAGGAAGGCTTTACTTAACCGATATCGGTGATGAGGGAAGTTCGCCGCTCCAGGTAACGAAGCGTCATTATAACCCGTAGGCCACGTAACGTGCGAACACAGGGGTATCCTGTGTTTGATGCCAAGGGTCGTAGTCTTGTCAAGTGAAGGGATTAGTACTGAGAGATCACTGAGAATAATCGATAAGGTAGCGATTTAGTCTATGAGAGAGTTAGGCCTATTGTATGGACTGGGTGATGAGACCAGTTGCCATAAAGTGTTGTATCGCGGATTGCTTAGCATAATCTTATGTTGCCGTTGTTAGCACAACCTTGATAGGTAGGTACTTGTATGATTGAGCTAGTATCTATTAAGTGGTTCATCTCACGGACTCGCTATAGCGACTCTGAGTTATTGTAATAGTCTCATTGCAGGTGAACACACCAATACAACTAGACCCGAGACTGGTTGTACTGGTGTGGAAGCCCAGGCATATGGGGGAAGGTATGTGGCCAGCCACATTCAATGTTGTGAACCTTCAATAGTGTGTTATTGTAATAAACATTGCATTGTGTAAGAAGGTACTTGTTTAATTGAATCTTTCCCTAGCAGCTTATTATACCCTACAAATTTACTTTAGCACGGTGGTGAGTAAGTACAACACCGAAGGAGACCATCAACATCCAGTCTCCTAACTAATTCTGTACAACTCCGAGGGCCGGGTTACAAGTTACAGATTTAACCTCTTAAATTATTATCACGGTTTACCTTTACAAATCTAAGCAGTCAATCATGATATAATATTCTAAGAATGGCAATTTAAGTAAACTTTCAACAAAGCAAATAACTGTTCGCTGACTGCTTTGCAAACCTTAAGTTCGATTCCCAACAATTTATAATTTTTTGTCCTTTTTTTTCTATTTTGTTATACTATTATTATGATTATGATAGTACGTAGAACGCATAGAAAAACATAAAGTTTAGGCCTCTTCGGTCATCTTTGGTTATAGTAAAAATAAATATCTATGGTTAGGTGACTGTTTATGAGAAATCCCGTGTGTTTACATTCGACTGTTATGTTATTTTAGTGACAGCTGTTCGTCAGGAATAATTTGTAAGAAAGTATCAGTCAGTGTATCAGTGTTGTGCCATTAGGTAGTATATACAGGAACGCGGGCGTTCATTAAATCACTAAAAACGAAAAACTTCGCAAGCAATGGGAAATTACTACTGAAGGTTGCGGGTGTCGACCTCAGGACGAGCTGCTTCTCAGACGGACAACTGTGCATCGCTTGCTCTCGCTCACCAGTTATGACTCTCTTCATATTTTGGCCGCTGAGACTAAAACTACAAACATAGTATATTATGAAAGTTTTATTTAAAAAAAAGTGGCTGTTATTTTAGTATATTGTGGTGTCTTACGATTTCCACGCGAATGAAGTCACGGGCAAAAGCTAGTCTTTAATAAGGATCTACCGCCGCTACTGCCGCTTTAGAAACAGACATGTTAATAGTTATTTATGCAACTGCTGTATAATAAGGGTATTAAAACACGAATGTGGGTTTATCACACGAGGCGAAGCCGAGTGTGATATTAAAATATAATTGATAATAAAATCACATTAGTGTTTTAATACCTAATTATGTACAGTTGCATACAAGACTTTATCTAAACACATGATATGAAACCTCTATAAAAGGTTCTGACACCATAGGGAACACCCTATGGTGTCAGAACCTTTTATGTTCACTGAACTTTTATGTTTTATGAACACTGTACAACCAACAGGTTGTACAGTGTTGTAAGAACTGTGTAAATTCATGGAAAGTTTTATTGCTGAGTATCGAATACAAACAAACTATGTCTAGGTAATAATATAATGATTTATTGTAATAATTATTTATCAAAGCTTGTATCACTCATTTTTGTAAACAACAAAGTAATACATTTTTGCAAAACTAATATCGAACAAAAATGGCGGGATACGACGTGAATTCGAATAATGAATAAGTTTTTTTAATTTTTATTTTTATTACGGCGCTGTGGTAGTTAAATCCGCGTGCATGACAATGTTCTTTTTTTGAAAAGGAGTTGCATAATGAAATTTAATACAACATTATAACACTCGTTTGGATGAAATTATGGCTACTATGACACTGGTTGTTTTAATGTTGGCAACAAACTAACTGTTTCAGAAACTTTTATAGAGGATTTATAGCATGGGTGTAGGTAAAATTAATTATTAGGTACTCTTATTAACGCAGTCACAATCTGTTGTCTCAACTCGACTGAAACTGCACAGCTCTCTACCATAATAATTATATTAAAGAGCTGTGTGTGCAGTATGTTTTACTGGCAACACTCATCGGCGATGACGTCACAAGCGAGCGTGAAGTGCTAACGAGAAAGAATCCAATTAACTGTAAATAATGTGTTATAGCCCCGTCGAAGGGTGTCTCTGTCTATGTGTGATCATGTGGGTAAAGGGTATTTATTGATTTGTGTAGGCTATAGGAAAACCGCACAACTGTGTTATTATAAAACAGCCTTTACAAAACAAAGTACCCCATTACTGCTCACTCGTTCATTCTAAACGAATACGAAAGGATCACCTTAAAATGAATGTGCTTATAAGCCAATCTAGCACTAACGCACTAAAGTGCTGAAACGCCCAACGTTTTCGTATATCAAACTAACGAGGTCCTTATACCAAGTTATTGTTTTATTCGTTTTTTTTTTTAAATATCCATCTACCAGAAGTGTGGTTACCTATTAACTTAGTTGTATGTACAGTCACAGGAAAACTTTAAATAAGGTTTTCACTTAATGACAATGAGAAGCGACTTATAAATAATACAAAAAGAGAGAGAAAGAGACACAGAGAATGACACAAAAACTCACACACACACTTACACTGACGAGAAATATAAAAAAGCCACTTGCAAAGTGCCTAAAGAAATCTAAATATCTGTCTGCGATATATTTGTGACTCGTAACATAGTTACATGATAAAAGTATTTTACTTGTGTGTTGAGTTTCGGACATACGGGTACAGGTTTTATATGTCACGAAGTTACTGAAAGCTCCTTGTAGTAGCAAGAAGTTCATGGGTTTGCTGATATCAGTTGTTTTCTGATTTAAGCAGATCAGATGACCAGTAATTTAGCCATACCGTTGTATAAATTCGTTTAGATTTGACGGTGACACCATTTTTTTCTTTAAGAATTAGATAAACAATCACGCAATGTAAGTTTAGTCCTGCCGGGGTCGCGGATTGTTCGAAAGAGTTACCGTGGCCCTGGCGCACAGGCAACTGAAGGAACACGGGTGGGTTTTAGTCAGTAAGAGACGAGCGGGAGACGTCATTTGCTGATTTCCCACCAAAAAAAATAAAAAATTAGTTTTGTGGGTACACAATATTCATAGTATACAGTAAAATATACAGTGACTATATTCTATTTATTTTTAACTAAACTAAAAGTTGAATTGTCTTGTAGAGACATGCCTGAGCAATTTAATTATTATTAGTATTGTGTAAAATGAATTAATGTCCAACAAACATTTTTATTTGTGCCAGATGAAAGTTGATAGTCATGCATTAACTTTCAGTAAATAACCGTGGGTACTCATGTAACCCAAATTGTGGTTTGTCAAGGGAACTAAACTATAACACACAAGATACCTACCTAAAGAACTTTTAAACGGCTTTTATTATTTGGACAATTCACAGACTAACTGCATGTATACAGTTAGTGATTTGTCTAAATTGTGAGACTAGAATTTTGTCAAAATGTTGCATGAAATGAACTGTAAAGCTACTTTCTATAGTGGTGTACGAACTCCTCCGTCCTAACCATAGAGTATATAACACTGGAGAAGACATAAGCACAATATCCTGAACCAAAAAGTCTGTCACTTTTGGAGGGGACGCGGTAGCTACTGCAAAGAAAAACAAAAGCTGCTCGCCTGAAAAGAGGAGTCCGTACCATCGACCTTTTTTAATCGATATTGATATTCATTCGCAATTTTGACTGAATCCATGAAATAAAACAGCTTATACTTAAAAATTATTAAATAAAACTTACAAAATTTATAAAAATCTCAATAATACAACAGGATAAGTTGAAACAAAAAAAAAATATTATAACTCCAAATATTTCCATTCTAATATTGTAAATTTACATAGCGTGGAAATTTATAACATTGATCATTTAAAAGAAAACATAGTGTTATAACAAAAAAGATAATACTTAATTCGTATTAAATATTATTGACATGCTAATTTTGGTTTCAAACATGAGCTCAACCGTTCGGTAGTCTCATTACCATTTTTAATAAAAGATGTAATTGCATATCACGTGCATGTCAATTTTGCTGATTTGACGTATGTTTTCATAACGCAAAAAATAAAATATTTTGAACGTTATGAAAATAAAAACGAAGTGTAGCGAGACTCGGTGACGATGACATCACGAAAGCAATGCGTCAAAAATACTCGATTCATGCCCTGATTTATGTTGAATCTTGGTTGAATCGACTGAAAAATCAAAAATGTATTATGTGGTAGGAATTTTGAATTAAAAATATTATTCAAAAATATTTACATATGGAAGGATATTCTGTCTTTATGTAAGTTTGACTTATTTGAACGGTTTTTACAGGATCTAACAGCACAGTCAGGCATATTCACGGAGCTCCGCGCGCCTATAAAACGATTTACGAAGTGCGTTAGAACCGTTTTGAAAGTAGTTTCTATAAACGTACTAGAACATTTATTTTTGTACTTTTACAGAGCGGGAAGTGTTCGTAAGGCATCTCTAGTGTTATATTCTCTAAAGTCCTAACAGACCTCTGTGGGGGCTTTCAATATCGTGGCAGTCTGTGAAGAGCTCTGACAGATTGACTTATGACATGAGCTTGCCAAGAGGCCCCGATATGGACACGTGGTTTTTGTAAAATATATGGTAGAAAATATAAAAGTTCAACCTTCAAGGGAAGCCCTTTCAATAACCATCACCCTAATGGTGTAACGCACTTTCAATCACAATCTTAATAATTTTGAAGGATATTGCTAGTCATTGCTTCTTATGTTCGAAAATGTATCTGGTCAACAACGTAAATAACGCATAGAATGTTGTAGAATTGTCAAAATGAAAGCTATTGCTACTGTTAGTGTGTTACGCAACTACCCCGTTGACCCACCCCGACCACAAATCTTTAGACTAAGCTCGTTATCTGATGATAATCTACACTTTATTTGACCAAAGCATACACAAAGTACCCGAAATTAACTCAGAGGTAGGTAAAACAAAACTTTTTACCAAATTGAATCTATTTCCACAATGCTTTCGGAGGGATATCTATAGAACCATTGGCTCTATTTACATAATGACGAAAAGGGTCGGTGTTAAAGCATCGTATCTCTGACGATAAGCATCAAAATGATTAAATACTGTGTTGAACCGTTTGTCTTTGAAACAAATTACGAAAATGAGTCAAGACTATAGATAAATTCCCAATTTGCCTTCATTCATCTATACATATAAATAATCATCTATGCCAAAAATGTTTGTCCGCGCATCACTTCAATGTGGCTGTACCTTTTTGGCTAATTCTTTTTTGTTGTGTTTGTTATAAATTGTCAAGACAAGGTTGGTATGAAAGAAAAGTGTAGGAAAATCCACCGGGAAAATCGGAAATTTGGATGCAATTTTTGTACGAATTTCACCCCGGGCGACGCCGGGATTGAACAGCTTGTTTACAAAAGTTATAGAACCAGCCGTAGACGATATCTCTTCATAGACCACCAGTCATATCCCAAGAAAGTATTGTGAGGATCGTAAAGATACACCTAAAACGCGCAACCCATCCAAAATGGTGAAACTCACTATTTATCAAAGTTTCAATTGGTGAACACCATATAGCGAATTCTTAGCTGACCCTTACGTTTGAAACAGATATAATAGCTCGTACAGGCCACAGGGTTGTCCTCAGGACCTAAAATATTCAGACATTTCCAACTACAAAACTGTTATTCAGTTATTTACGAGTTTTGCGAGTGCCCTCCCATTAGTGAGGTCTCATTAGCGGCTAGTAAACAAATCAAGAGATTATTAAAGGAGACAAGCAACTACTTGGCAAGATTATGATAGCCATTGAAATCCGTAATAAGTCGGAAAATAACGAAGTTTTTACGGCTTTGTTGAAATGAAAACCTTGTAGGATAAATATTTACACAGATGAAGAGCGAAGATAACAGGAAATGTTATTTTACCTATGAAATTGCCGTTTTACATTGATAAAATAAAAAATTAAAAGAAACCTTTGCGTGTTTATAGAAATCCTCGGGACGGGAATCGATGAACTCTTCAAAGGCTTTTTTTCACTGCTTCGTTGGATTTGAAATATTTCCCCTTTAAAATGTTAACTAAGTTCCTAAAAAAATTACGTAAATGGATCAGTATCCATTTATCACTTACCTTGAAGGCTGCTGCAAGTTCCGACGTGGTTTGAGATGAATCAGCTTCCACTATGGCTTTTAATTCATCGATATCGACTTTCGTCTCCGGTCGGCGGCAGGCTCTTGTTGAGATCAAAATCAGAACGGAAGCGATCAAACCAAAAACTCATCGTGAACATATTGCGTGCTGCCTGTGCTGATTTGATGCCACGACGGAATTCGTAT
This sequence comes from Dryobotodes eremita, assembly GCA_917490735.1. NCBI lineage: Eukaryota > Metazoa > Arthropoda > Insecta > Lepidoptera > Noctuidae > Dryobotodes > Dryobotodes eremita. The sequence continues at coordinate 6,914,401 of OU823257.1, read as the reverse complement.
TCGAAAATAGCTCGCAATTTCGATATTTCCAAGGTTACAGAAACAGCGATAGCGGCGGGAAAACAAATGAATAACTGATTTTGAAAAAACAAAATGTCATGTTACTTATATTATGTAATTAATTTGAATTTGGAATTCTAAATAGAATGAAAGATATCGATCTTTATACTAGCCAGTATCAAAAATCAAGATATAGAAGAGGTATTCGCTTTCCACTCCAAGATAAGGTAATATAGCCTTCGATGCTGTAAGAAAATTATGAAGTTGTTTTTAAATTGTGGGTTCGATTTAACGATGGTTGCTTTATAGAATGAATGTAGCAAAGCTAATTTCCTTTGGCAAGTTACATAGAAAGGGAAACTATAAACGCCTTTTTTCCTGAAACAAGTCGACGTGCTTCCCACTGATTGGTAAAGTATCCATGAACCACGCCCTACTGACCCAAGCACCCGTAAATCTATTACGATCTCTACTACACTTGTTCCGATTCATTATTTACGAGTCTCCTATTTTTTGTAGTGAGCTGAACATTTTCTGAAGGTACTAACAGGGACTCGGATTTATTGTTACTCGTAATTCAACAAGGGCAAGAAACCGTTACACTTTTTCCTATTATCCGTCGCAATAATGGTGTGTAGTTCACAAAACAAAATATTACGTTATTGTAGGTACTTGTACAGTAGTATAATTTTTCTCAATATGTCAAAAATACTTTCCGGGTCTCAACGTTTATTTATTTAATAAAGAACAGGAACAGCGTATTCATTGTACATTGGTTTATAATAGTATCAAGGAAAGGTATTACAGCTAATGTATATACAAATTATAGGTGTCCATAACATAAAGACAAAAGACATTGGACAGAAGCTCCCAACGTTCTATCTAGTTCTTACTTGGATACAGGTTCCAATTGAAAATTCCTCATTAATTCGTGCTAAACATCGTTCTCTTATTGAAGTACAAGACATCTGAAAATATTTCAGTCTTGCATTAGTAATTCTTTGATGGTGCTAAGAAATGCTGTTGCCCACTCGTTTGTCACTATCTGTCACCTTTAGCAATCAATTACAATGTAAAAACGACGCTTCCCACTCATTAAAATTTCAGCCGTGTTAAATAATAATTCCCTCAGTACAGTAAACCATTAAAACACGCCATTACTTTGGCAAATGGCAGCACATGCGCAACACATTCAGCATAAAACGTTTAATTTATCACACGCTTGGCAGATATTGCCCGTATTTCTCACAAATCGACGAAAGGGCTGTAAATAGAGAATCTATCTATGCAGATGTGACTCACCTTCTGTACAGCGCATCAGTGAGAGTAATGTCATTTATATGGGTAAGCAGAGATTGCCTTATCTAGCGCAAGCTAGTGAGAATACGTGTTATGAGGCCACGTCTCGTATTATGCGTCACGTTTGATAGTATTGCGTCTATAAACGTTATGAAGTGCTTCCACAGCCTTTTTTTTTTTTTTTTTTTTTGGGTGGGAAATCATCAAATGACGTCTCCCGCTCTGGGCGGAGCGGAAGGGCGTGTCAGACTCTTACTGACTAAAACCCACCCGTGTTCCTTCAGTTGCCTGTGCGCCAGGGCCACGGTAACTCTTTCGAACAATCCGCGACCCCGGCAGGCATCGGTCCTATCGGACCCCGTCAATGGTGCTGACATCTCTTTGAGGCGCGCGTGGAACACGACGCGCCGTCGACCCGGGCCTGGTCCTTACCGGACGGCGAGCTGCCCATTGCTCGCCGTCCGCAAGCCCGCGCCTACGGTGGCCGGGAGTCGGCAATCGACTCCCGACGCCCAGGGTGTCTCCTCCTACTGCGGCGGCTAGGGGCGCGAGGGCGTAGAGATTGCCTCTCCCTCTCGCGCTCCGCCTCCTCCTTCGCGAGCATTACTGCTTCGCAGAAGGAGGTGACGGCTTCCCATTCCCTCTCGCTCCGTACCATGGCCTGAACCAGGGCCGGACGCGAGAGGTCGCCGCCGCCGATCGCCGCCACGAGGACACGGCGGTGCTCCGCCCAAGCCGGGCAGACCTCCACCGTATGCTCCACCGTGCCCTACGGTCGATCCACACAATGGTAACACCCGGGCGTTTCCTCCTGCCTTATCCGAAACAGGAACCTCCCGAAACAGCCATGTCCGGTGAGGACCTGCGTCAGGCGGAAGGTGAGGACGCCGTGGCGCCTCTCAAGCCACTCCTCAAAGAGGGGTCTTACCGCCGCAATTGTGGCGTGCCCTGCGCTGGGTTGCGACAGTCGCACTCTCCATGCCGCCATGAGATCCCGCCGGAGCTCTGTCCGCTGTACCGTGATTTCTCGCGGCAGCGGAGTTACGCCCCGGCGTTTCGCCTCCTCGCGCCACTCCCAAACGTGCGCGAGGACCTTTGCCTCCAGATCCCACGGCGGCAATCCGGCAAGGAGGCTCGCCACCTCGCAGGAGACCGTGCGGTATCCCCGTACCATCCGGATGGCCATGACCCTTTGGAACGCTTTCAACCGGCGGGCTGGCCGGAGCCTTAGCGACCGCGCCCACACCGGTGCCCCGTAAAGGGCCATGGACCGCACGACCCCCGCGTAGAGCCTCCGGCAGGAGGCGTTTGGCCCCCCCAGATTGGGCAAGAGCCGCTTCAAAGCAGCCCCGGCCCGCTGCAGTCTGGGAGCCAAACGTCGGAAGTGCTCGACGAAGTTCCACCGGCTGTCGAGGACGAGTCCCAGGTACTTCATCGTCGACTCGACGCCGATGTGAACCCCTCCTACCGTTATTTGGGAACCCGACAGTGGCGCGTTCCGAGGACCATGAAAACACATGGCCTCGGACTTGTGCAAGGCCACCTCGAGTCCCAGCTGCCGGATCCTCTCAACGACTGTCGCAACCCCGCGTGTCATTAGTTCGGCCGCCGCCTGGTGCGACCACCCCTGCGCCAGGACCAGCGTGTCGTCAGCGTAGCACACTACGCTGACGCCACTAGGGAGGTCGGCGCGCAGCACCCAGTCGTAACCGATGTCCCACAGATGCGGCCCCAGGACCGATCCCTGTGGGACACCGCACGACATCTCTCGCCGGTTCCATTCTCCCTGGTGACCGGGGTAAATAACCGCCCTATGAGTCAAATAGGCCTCGACCACACGACAGAGGTAGGTCGGCATCCGGTGATACCGGAGTGCCTCCCTGATGCAACTCCAGGGCAGGGTATTGAAGGCATTGGCGATGTCTAGAGACACCGCCAAGACGACCCCACCCCGGGCCACAGCATCCCCCGTCGTGAGGGCTCGCACGCGCATGATGGCATCCACCGTGGAGCGCCCCCTGCGGAAACCAAACTGGCTGTCCGCCAAATCCGGCCCCACCCGTACCAGCTGCCCGACGAGGCGGTCTGCAATGACTCTTTCAAAGAGCTTGCCCACCTCGTCGAGCAGCACAATGGGCCGGTAAGCGGACGGAGAGTCCGCTGGGCGCCCCGGCTTCTTAATGAGGACTAGTTTCCCCGTCTTCCAACGAAGTGGGAACTGGCCCTCCTCCAAGCATGCGCTTAGGAGCCCTCTTAGTCGAGGCCCGAGAGCCTCTGAGGCCAGGACCCAGGCTTTTCCAGGTAAGCCGTCGGGTCCTGGGGCGGTATTCTTGGCACTCAGCCTACGTACCGCCACTCTCAACTCTACCTCGGTCACCTCAGGAGCAACGTCGTCATCGTCGGGTCTGTGGTCCGCAGTTGGCACCGCAGGAGGCGGAGCCTTCCAAAGCCTTCACTTCATATTCTGCGAGAAGTGGGTCACTGTGTTGTGAGCCGGTAATGGAGCGCACAGTTATAATGCGTAGACTGCGCTGAAAGTACACAGTGCACTAGGAGTATTAGATGGCCATTAGGTACTAACTTCTACTATTACTCCTACTGTAGACAAGACTATGTGAGCTATATCGAAGGAGTTCGTGTTCATATTTAAGTACTTTGAGATCAAGTTTCATCGAACTAAAATTAATATTAAAGCGGCATAGGTAAAAGATAGGTACCTGTCTTGGACCTGTCTAGAGGCCAAAAATTTCAGAATTACGAACATCGAAGTCATTTTCTTTTTTGTGTCGGAAATCATGAAATTACTTCTCCCGCTCTGCGTGGAGCGGGAGGTCGTGTCAGACTTTTACTGACTAAAACACACCCGTTTTCCTTCAGTTATCTGTGCGCCCCGACCCCGTCAATGGTGCTGACATCTTTTTTAATTAAATCTTAATGATGCCGGCAGGCATCGACGCGCCCTCGAGCCTGGCCTGGTCCTTACCGGACGGCGAGCTACCCATTGCTCGGCGTCCGCAAGGCCGTGCCTACGGTGGCCGGGAATCGGCTATCGATTCCCGACGCCCTTGGAGTCTCCTCCTGCGGCGACTAGGGGCGGAAGGGCGCAACGATTGCCTCGCTCTCACGCAATCCGCCTCCTCCTTCGCGAGCATGACTGCTTCGCAGAAGGAGGTGACCGCTTCCCATGCCCCCTCACTCCGTACCATGGCCTGGACCAGGGCCGGACGCGAGACAGCGCCGCCCAAGCCGGGTAGACCTCCACCGTATGCTGCACCGTGTCTTCCGGTCGATCCACACAATGGTAATTAACTCGGGCGTGTCCTCCCGCCCTATCCGAAAAAGGAAGTCCGCGTCAGGCGGAAGGTGAGGACGCCGTGGCGCCTCTCAATCCACTCCTCAAAGAGGGGGCTTCCCGTCACAATTGTGGCGTGCCCAGAACATCAAAGTCTGCCATATAACTCCGCCTTGCGAAACGATTTTTTTTTTTTTTTAAACACTATTCTGTAACAGAAAATAAAATTGCTTCAATAAGTAAGTATGAATTCCTTCAGACTCTCATCGGAACTTAATTTTGTCACTATCAACTTCATCTACCCACGCATTTTTGCTAACAAAACAAGGACTATCACTTACTGTACATTACTATCAGTATAAAGTTACATGATAAACCAATTTTGTGTGTTTCTCTACAATCTTCACCAAGAAGTAATCTGTGGGATTGGTGTGATCTGCGAACAAAGTATCATTTTTTTTTTTTTTTAAAGCTGAATATGGTGTTTCTACATAAACAATATTTGTGGAAAGATGATCTCTACTCGTCGCAAATATAAAAATAAAATATGACTTGAAAACCAACCGGCCTTGGTGGCACTTATGTGAAATTCAGAAGCACAGAACCGGTCGAAGTGGCGGAGCTTGGGGGAGGTCATCTACAACAGTAGTCTTAAACCTAAAAACATAAACCAACCAATAAACCTATTTTTCTTTCGGCTGAAATGATAATGGCGGCGATGATGTGAAATTCTATGACACCTCCGAGAGACGTTGTGGAGAGAAAACCCTAAAAAAATCGCTTATCCGAATATAGTTTATATACATACGTTGAACAACCAAGAGATACGATAACATTCTCATGTGTTTTGGTACAAGTCTCGTGACTAGAATTAGATATTTTGTTGAAACTGTTAAACCAACCACAAAAATAAAATACAGATCTATGAATTTTTATTCAAGGGGTTTGGTAGGGGGGCAGGTTTATTTTTTTAGTTTGACAAAGTCAGTCACGCGATCTTAATAATACATAATTATATCGTTATCTTGCCGTTAAAACTGTAGGTAACTTCTGTGAAGATTGGAGTCTGAAAAAGTCTTTTAAACTTTTAGTAACCCTGTCAATATTATTAAATCGTAATTTTTACCTACACACATACCTCTATGACCTAAGCAAATACCTAAGCAGTAACGTGGTCTAACAAAAAATAATTAATTTACATTCCGAAAAATACCATTAGACAACATTGACTTCTTGTCTCAATACCATTAACTTCTTAGGTATTCACAAATTACTAAGGTATGGTTCCAATACTAGTGCCATGAAAAATATTCCTCACGGAAAAAGCGTTAAGCAAAATTTTTACACAGAATTACCATAATCTGAGAAATTAACCGTGTTGACTAGCGCAGGGGAGACCTTCGCAAAAGACGTGTTTGATGACCCATTTTAGTAAAACCATATAATTACTTTCTTTGAAAAGGCTATTAATTTGATAAAATGTTTTCACCGTGACAGTAAAATACGTCTCGTTTTGGCGTCTGAATGAATTTGAATCATTTAGGCGTTACTTTTTAATTACCATCTCAATGTACCTAAATATAATGATGTTTATACTTCATTGTACAGCTATTTCAATGAATCATAATCGTAAGTGTGAAGATTTTGAATTCGTTAATAATAGAATATGTTAACAGTTGTGTAAGACTGTCTCATTTAAATATGACTGATCAGATTGTATGAACGTAAATGTGGTAAAAGGAGTATGTAACGATCGTAGCAGGTGTCGTTCTGTAGTTTCTGCCTACCCCCATGGGAAGAAGGCGTGAGTTTATGTATGTGATCAGAATGTACGGGTATTTCTCAATTTCCACTAACATACATCAAATGAACGCCATATTTACATCTCCCGGCGGTCGCAGCCTCCATCGCCTGAGACGCAGCAAAACTGCGTAAATCCCAGCTGATCTGCATAAATCTCGTAAAAGGTTGCGTTGCGTTGGCTGAAGCGCGATATTACCGTATTACGAGTTTTTAACATCCATCGTGGAAATGTGTCGAACAGTAACACGTCTTTTAATATGTTACCAAAATGTTCCGAAAATGTTCAACTATTTATTGATCATTCGAATACTTTACGGCAACTCTGATAGTACTAAAATCTAAGATTAATATACTATTGTGTTGTACATAGTTTTCATAATTATTGTTTTCGACGAGTGCCTATTACTGAAAACCTGGCCTATTAATAAAGGGACAACTTAGCTTTCAAGTCTTAGAAACGAAACGAAACGAAAACGAAACGAAAAACGAACGAAACGAAAACGAAACGCATCATCGCATTAAAACGTAAATAAATGTGCCTCTCAAAGCCGTTTCTTCAATTTAATTCAGTGATTCTGCCCTTTAAGACACAATCATTTTATTTCATTGAATGCCCGTTTTCAACTTTATCACTTTCTTACCCCAATAAAATGATTAATGGGATTTAAGAAGGAGGTTTATAATTTAAGAAATAGCGCCTGCCGTAGGGCTCGTCGAAGAAATAGTAACTTCAAAGAAGTTTATTAAGAATAATAAAAATAAAATCACTGGTTAAATGCTGATAAATGCCATTTTTGACGTCTTCTCGAGTCCCTATAAAAAGTTGTATATAGGTACGCCTCGCTAGAGACATATATCTCCAGCGACGCAGTCGTTACCTGCGAAGTATAGCGTGTCCATAAACACCTCGCTACACAACATCTCCTTTTTATGAACACGTAAAGTATCCTCTCTACGTAAGAACTGACACACTTGATACACGTCCGTGATAGTTTATCACACGCAGCGATTTACAACTACTGAACATTATTTATGAGTAACTGTTATTGAACAAAAGGATGAGAATCGGTTTGTTAGTCCAAGATACCTTTTTGTTTTGTCTGCGAGTGACAGAGAAATATTGGCTTTAGCAGGTGTTACCGTACATTGGTTACCATTTATGAAGGAAGGCGAATGGAAAAGAAAAATACCAAGCTGGTCCTGTGTATTCATATTGACGAATTCAATTAGCAGGCTTTATCCAGAGCCCAGTCATTAGCCAATAAGTTAAACATTCACTTAATGAATCAAGCCGAAATAAGGCATGTATCGGCAAATTCCATTTAGACGATTTTCACGGATCACTAGCGACGAAAAGCGATCGCAAATCATATCAGCAAAATTTTAGATCAGTCGACCGTGAGCACACAGAATAGGGTTGCCTGTTAAAGATATATTCAATATCTGATCATAAAATATTACCTCCGGAAGGAGGAGGATTCCGGAGGAAGATTTCCAAATCCATGACGATGGTGCTTCTGTCCTGTAGAGCAGAGATCACCAATTAGTTATATTAGGGGCCCGTTTTTAAAATAATATGACTGTCATGGTCCGTTTGATAGACAATTAATTAAAAATATCAATTATGCAATAAAACGAAAAGAAACCTGTTTTTTTTAAATTAAGTAATGAACAAATATTATTTAACAAAAATAACAAAGTAAGCAATTAATATTAACCAGGTTTTATTTATTTTTTTTACTTTGAACTACCTGTCTGAAGTCTGGAATAAAGTTTGTGCAAAGTATTGCTTTTTTTTATATTTTCGAATTTACATTTTGTTATAAATGTTACTGTTTACTTAAGGTCCGAACAAAAATAGGTCGGCTGTCTGGATCCGGATCGCGATCCGCCATTTGGTGACTAGTTAGTACTTGTATTATGTAATTAGTTACTTTACTCTAATACCGAAATAATAATTATGTATGTTACACGGAAATAAGCGCAAACAAATTATGGTGTTTCAATTTTCCGCATCACGTTCCGTGCAGCTTGCAGCAACATGAGACATTTTAATATTTTTTTTAAAGAATCTGGTCACGTATTAGGATTTATTTCTCTAAGAGCATTTACGATTTAAAAATAGATTTCAAATGTGTACGAGACATTATTATACGCGAAAACCCGTTCTTGGGTTCCGCAGTTAATAAATGAAATTGGTGTTATTTTTGACAGACTTCTTTTGTTGTATGAATTATTGAGTTTCTAATAAAAGTCTTCACTCGGTAACGTCAAAAATCGCTACAGAACATTATTTATCATCGCGACGGTGTCCTATTGAATTACAATTAATTATAATGAGGTAGATGAATGTGAAATTTTTTAATTTATTTTAACCGAAATAAAACCTGACACTTCGTTAGTGAATATCAAATCTGCTTGTCTCTCATTTATAGATAACTAGCTTCTGTCCGCGACTTCGTCCGCTAGAAATTTCTTGTCACCCCGACCCAACCCGACGCATCACGTCGCCTGCCCGCGCTATTACGAGTACTTCGTTTGCGCTTAGCGTTCTTCCTCTTTTTGCTCGGCTTCTTAGGGTTTTAGCGGGATTTTAAGTAGCTTATAGCCTTCCTCAAGAATTGGGCTAACAAATACAAAAGATTTTTTAAAATCTGATTATTTAGTTCCAGAGATTAGAACGCTCAAATAACAAACTCTTCAGCTTTATTATTATTATAGATAGATATTATGTAACATAAAATTCTTACCCTCCTTTTTAATTTCCCTTGAATTAAAGTTAGTGTGCCTATAATTCAATCATTCAAAAATGTCGGTATAAAAAAACTCGACTAAGTATGCCTCGGACCAGAGGGTTACCCCTCTGATCCGATGCACACTTAGCCGGTTTTTTTACTTACGTAACAGACTAACAGTAAGAATGGATTTCATATTGACAGTTCAACAATATTCATTGCGTTATTTACGTTCTTGAGCAGACAAATTTTTCGAACATAAGAAGCAATGGATTAGCAATAGGCTTCAAAATGATTCAGATTGTGATAGATAGTGTGTTACATAATTAGGGTCCAGGCATAGTGAAAGGTTCCTTAGTTGGAATGAATAATTTACGCGTGCGCAGTATTTTTTACCAGCCGCACAAGTAAGTTTGTATCTCATAGTCTTTTTTCGTAAAAACTATGAAAAACAAAGTTATTTCTGCGGTTATAACCGGAAAATATATCCACAAACTATTGACCTTAAATATAATCAGCTAATGTATGAAACAGGCTTATACTACTTTCATTTATTGTTAGTAACTGATACCAAGTTTCAGTTTTACAGGACGTCACTTCACAATATTACGAAGGAAGACACAGAATAAAGGTTTTTGGCAAAGCTCAGCTTTTCAAATTACGTAAAATACACTGAAAAAATTACAGTTTTTTTTAAGAAACGAACGTAGTTAGTAGTAGCATACCTACTGAGTTTAGAATGCTTCCATTATTGGTAGACAGACAGGCGCTTTACTTTGTGTAAATAATTTCATCACCACTGCTCTCAAAACGGTGAAGAAAAACATCGTGAGGAAACTAGCATCTCCTAGAACCGAAAATTCGAAGACATGTGACATCTACCAACCCACATTGGGCCCGCATGGTGGATTACAGCCCACTGTCTCTCACAGAGAGGAGGCCTGTGTCCAGCAGTGGGAACGTTATAGGCTGATTATGTTTATGCCTATGCATTATTGGTAAACATAAAACTGATCTTGTACGTATATTAGTATAGTTGTAGGTTTTATTTTTATTTTATTCTACTTTACTAATATAACCTAATAATTTGTAAGTTCAACAGACTCCTGACAACACGAAAACAAGGCTGAAACAAGTCCATCTTCATAATAATTAGAAAAAGGTCAACTCCTAATGATTAAATACCAGTAATTTAAAAAAAAATATTATTCAATATGAAAGCCACTCAAGACAATTGCTTTTGTTAACAACATCTCCACCCCACTGCCACTATCCGTATTATTGCTCCCACGACTTTGGATACTTGCCAAAGACGGAAACCGGTCTCTAAGAGTGTCATTACAATTTTTACTGCGACTCTTATTAAACTAATCGCCTGAAAGTTTTTTTAACGACAGGGTAATGTTATGTATCCTAAAAATAATTATTACACTTTGAAAGCGTTGAATAATCAGATTTATTACTTAAAAGAAAAGAATCCTAACTAATATTATAAATGCAAAAGTATGTTTGTTTGTTAGGCATTCACGCTAAAACAGCTGAACGGATTTGAATGAAATTTAGCCATAACTTGGAGAAGGACATAAGCTTTTTTTCATTCTAGATCGCAGGCGAAGTCGCGGGCAACAGCTAGTATTATTATATTGTTAAACAAATTACACTCAAAAGTGGCAATTGCTTATTTACAAAGGCAGCAATCACGGATCTTATGAGATCACAATCTCACCAATAAAAAAAACATGTTTGGAACATGAAAATCTTTGATAAAGTTTACGATACTTGGAGTGTGTCCAGGAGACTCCCAAAATGTTGCCAAAGCCTACATGTTCCGCTCTTCATATAACTGTCAGAACGACGCAAAAATTTTTTTTGAATATGATAGTAATACTACGCACAGCGTGATGGTTGTGTGCACGTTGTTTAACGCGCGGGGTGAGAAGAGTACCAAGTTAATTGAGTCTTTAATTATTAATGGCGCGCATAGTAAATGTTACTAGTTCGAAATAAAGATCAGAACATTTCTTTAAAGCTAGTGTCAGAACTTTTGTTTCAATTCATATCTTTTCCTAATTGATATAACAGCTACTTTAATTGCGGTCTCACATCTGATGGGACTTGTAAACGTGTATATTGTGTGTTGTGTCTTACCTGGAACAAAAGAAAGCAAAATGATAAATAACAACATAAACTCTTGTAACATTTTAATGAGCTTAAGCTCGATTGTACTACTTAGTAACAACCTACATATCACATAAATAGAATTTTCTATTAACAGGAAAATAAATAAAATACGTTTTTGTTATTTCTTAAAGTAAATTTTACTCCCTATATAAATAAAAAATGTGTTCTGCCTCTATCATGTAAATGAGTCGTGGGAGGTCCTAATAGAACCACTTTCAGAGGAAAACACGATAGAAAAACAATACACAGGTCCAATAGCAACACCCTTGAAGAAAACTTCACTTTTAATATAGGTACCCAAGTACTTCTAAAAACTAAACGTGATAACATTTCGATAAAATAATGAGTATACCTACACTTGTTGGTTTTGTGTTTTTCTTGTTCGTTGATCTAAAAAGCGTGCACCAAGATTTTGCCAAGTCAATAAAAGACCATTCAATATATATTAAATCGTGTTTCGTATTTGATACCTTTCTATAGAGCTCATGAAAACGATAACGTAAAAGGAATACGAAATATGAAATAAACCATAAATATACACAAATTACACTCACGTACAGCCCATTCCAGGAAGAAATAAATCGGTTCTGGGAATTTCTCTATCGATTTTTGATATATTTTTAAAGGATTTGTGCCAGAGACTGGATGAGGAGAGCCGAGGAATGGACTCCGTGGCGTTCACTAGGAGCGGCCTACGTCCAGCAGTGGACGTATATAGGCTGATGATGATGTGCCACGAGTAATGAGTTTCTAAAAATAAAAGCTATAGTTCTTTTTTAACATATGAAAAGCCTTTGTGCTTAAATTCAGAAAGATTCATTTATGCCTGTAGAGACTACACGATATTACTTATTAAATGTTTTGCTACAGCTGTCACAATTAAACCTTTACACCAAATCATGAAATACGTAGCGGTCGTAGCCGTGACGTCATCATGTCAGCTACGTCGTAGCACCCGCGTAGTCCTTTATACTTCACAATGCATTTAGTTTCTTTTTTGCTATTTTTTTTAAAGAAGAAGAAGAAAGAAGCTTTTTTGCTAAAGAAACATTCACTTATCGTCCAAGTATAAATTTATTCCAGCACAAAGGGTATCTCTACTAAACCCTGAAGCCAGAAGTTAATCTGTCATAGTTTACGACTTTCTAAAGTTCCCACGTACGTGGGTGGTTCAGACAGGTCCTCCTTTATTCATCTGTATCATAAATTCTAAGAGGAAAATTAATAAGAATCTTTGAGGAGGAAAAGTAGATCATTTGTAATCCGTCACCAGCAAGCTGTATTAAGGTATAGAGATATAATTGGTTGCGTAATTTCGCTTTCCATCTGTTTATCAAATGGTAGTCGATTGTTTCATCGTCTGTTTTCCCGTCTCTTTTTTCTTAGAATGACTTTCACTTAAATTCGGCCAGGAATAAATCTACAGCGACTTGCAGCATTATCAATAAAAATAAGCTTAACTATCCTAGATACCTGAAAATGTAACAATAAATGACAATAAAATACATAAACCTCGACTAATTGCACTAGCTTTTGACGAAATTCAACCGAATAATTCTACTCCTTCCTATACAAATATTGAGACTAATATTGTAACTCCAAATTTATTCCACCTACAGTAGCAGCAGACATAGCGGCTATAATTCGCTCTTTAAATAATACCAGTTGCCATGGATATGATAGCATCATTACAAAAGTGGTCAAACATGTAGTACCATTAATAGGACCTGCTATGAGTTATATATATTGCATTTTGCTGAGCAGCAAAGATGCGACGCACGGCTTAATTGTTCATAATATTGTTGTTTGTTGTTACAAAAGTAGTAATTTTTCCAGTCTGCTATCGGCATTTGGTTTTTATTTTAATCGTTTGTTTGTTACCATTAGCGAGTGTCTCAACACAGAGCAATGTGTATTGTTTTTGGCTCTAACATCAAGCAAAGGACAAAATTGACAAACTTTTATTTATTGGATACAAGGCTTTTGGCTACTTTGTATGTCTGTATTTGTGTAATGTCATTTATTTGTAATGTGAATTTTTTTTGTGCAGAATGAACTATTTTTCTTTCTTTCTATATCATCAATCTTTGCATTGAATATGGCCATTTCCCAGACAAATTAAAAATTACTGTTATTAAACCTATTCATAAAAAAGCGTCAGGTGCGGCAGTAAAAACGGCAGGCGTAGCAGGTGGTTCTGTAGTTTCTGCCTACCCCATGGGAAGAAGGCGTGAGTTTATGTATGTATGTATGTGTCATAAAAAAGATGATAAAAGTAACATAGGTAATTATAGACCGATAGCACTTATTCCATTTTTTTCAAAATTGTAGATAAAAGTGATATACTTAGCCTTTCGTCATTTTTTTACATATTACACTACAAATAACTTATAAAGCTTATGTGGCTTCTAGCATTAGGTACGGAATCATTTTCTGGGGAAACTCCACTGACAGAGATATTGCTTTTAAAGCTCAGCAGAAATGCTTGCGATCGTTTACCAAATTACAATCGATTGATAGCTGTAAATCATTGTTTAAGAAACTTAGTTTGCTCACTATACCGTCTATGTTCAAATGTACATTATGAAATGGGAGGGCTTGTTCGCTGTAACCTGATTTATTTGAAAAACTGCGCACTCGCCGTTATCAGAATACCATTAATGTTACCTCTCATAAAACCGCATTTTTCGGAAAAAGTGTGCTACATATGGCCCCAAAGTAATATACTAGCAGCTATAAGAAATAAAGAGTGTCTGGGATCCTTTAAGAAGTCTTTGTTTAAATTCCTTTTAGATAGAAGTTACTACTGATAAACAGAGGTATGACGATACCGACTTGCTAATTAAACACTTATGATTTTATTTATTGATTAAGTATGAATGCATCTAAAATTGTAATGACCTGTTTACCTAACTGTCATATATTAAATTGAATTTTTCTTTAAATGTAATGTATTGCCAGGCCGCCTTAGTGGTAATTGCTTGTTTATGTTAATTTTGTACGCCACATATTGGCAAAACATAGTGCACATATTTTAGACAATATATTATCTGTAACCATACCTATGTTTAACAAAATAAATTATTGATTGATTGATTTTTCTTAATTTTTCATTTCTTTTTTCTCTTTTATACTAAAGATTTTAAAGCTATTGCATAGCTTTTATCGCGGGCTTTGAGCGCGGCGACCGAATCAAGAAATTCCGTAACGAAAATAAAACCTAACACCCCCCACTCCGCCTACCATGTAGCTCGGCCGAGCGTTCGCTTAACGTGTATGTATATGGTACGACTGTACTTGAAATAATATCAAAGAAAAAAAAATACTGCATAAATAAAAAATTATAATTGCATAAGTTGATAAAAAATGCTATGCAATAGCTTTACCGCAGCAGTCCCCGAGTGCCACACGTGTTTTTTTATAATCAGTTGTAACTATTATTAGTCCACTTTTCTTATTTTTTAACCTTCCTGTATTGGTCGTGATAAAAATCAGACGAGCAGTCGAGGCTTTCACAAGTCATGATAGTTTCAACTGGATTATGCAAGCATTTTCACAAACATACGTTAAAAATATACTGGTCATATAACTTTGACCCCAAAGTCAGTGTAACAAATTACATGAACCCGATGTAATAAATTACGTTTCTCTTTAATCTTTAAGGTAATTTGCCATTTGCTTCCAACCACTTTGACAAATGAGGTGATATTAAATTCTCCTCAAGCGTGAAAAGAAAATATTACGTAATGAAAATGTCAGAATTTTGTCTTAAAATTACCAACTCACTTTTAGATAAACCTACCTAAGGCAAATAATTGTTACTAAAACCTAATCTAAGTATTATTACTAAAGATATTAATGTGCGTAACGTGAAATATGCCAACTTTGCCAATGAAGGTATCTTTGCCCTAAAAGCGATTTATATTTGCTTATATATGCTGGGCAAAGATACCTTGATTGGCAAAGTTGGCATATTTTACCGGTACGTAAGCTTCGCTTCATTCGAATATCTGAGACAATACTAACATACCAGAATAAATAGTTGAAATATTGAGGTTCAATTGTTTAATCTAATTAAAGTTTTAGAGCATATTCAGACTTCTTCTATCCTTGAAGCCTCATACTATTCTAAGGAATAAGAAGCAAAATACATTGGTAATTATTATTTTTAGCTGGTCATACGGCACACATGCAAAAATTTTGCATCACATTTTGTGGAAAACATTAGGTACCATTAATCTTTAAGCGGTATCTACATCGCCACAAACGAGCTTATACGTCCCACTGACGTCACGCAAAATCCTGCATCGTGCAAGCAGAGTTTACCGCGCAACTAGCATATATACAACGTCCCGACATCAAACGTCGGGCAGTTGCCCACCAGACACGACATCCGTCTGGTCGGAGGATCCTCCCTTTACAATAGAGTATGAGTGAGCTTTACACACTGTTCCTCATAACTCTATAAACTTATTCTAAACAAAATAGAAAGATTATTCTAAAAGAATGAATACAACAGAAGCTGGTGTGGTTGTGACTAATGAACGCCGATGTTGAGCACTACGCACGCGCGGCTTTCACTCGTGACGACCTACTTTATAAATTACACTTACTCTATCAGTTTAGCCCGAGCCTAAACCTTTGAGCCAGTTTTTGTATTTCGAACTTTATACCTAGTTTAGTAAAGTTCTTAATACAAAATTGACAACCTAAGGCCGGACTAAGTTGTCAGTTTTGTAAAAGGAACTGTATTTCGATTACTGTTAGGCTCTTATTTCAAAAACAGGCTCGATGGTTTTGTAGCGGTATCTACAACGCCACATGCGAGCTACGCGTCATACTGACGTCACGCAAAATCCTGCATCGCGCAAGCAGAGTTTACCGCGCAACTAGCATATATACAATGTCCCGACATCAAACGTTGGGCAGTTGCCCACCTGACACGACACCCGTCTGATCGGGGGATCTTCCCTTTTCAATAGAGTATGAGTGAGCTTTACACCCTGTTCCTCATACCTCTATAGTTTAAACCATGTCTAAAGAAAAACCTTGTTTTGTAATAAGACCGACTAGGTTTATATTTATAACCACACAACTTATCGCCTGATTCGTTACCGCACACTACCCCAAACCATTATGTGGGGCGCTAGATTTCATTCGTGTAAGTTTAAAAAAAAAACGGTCAACTGCGAGTCGTACTCGCAAATGAAGGGATCCACACCACAATGCAAAAAAAGCTGAAAAAACCCGTTTCTTGTATGGAGACCTCCTTTAATTTTTTACTTTATTTTATTTTTATTATTTTTGGTAATAGCGGCAATAAAAATACATACTCTGAGAAGATTTTAACTGTCTACATATTACGGTTCATGAGATACAGCCCGCTGACAGACAGACGGATGGACGGATGGATAGCGGAGGCTTAGTAATAGGGTCCGGTTAGCCTTTTTTTGGGTACGGAAGCCTAAAAATGTGCTACTGTACTAGCTATAATTAAAATTATTAGCTATAATTAAAATTATAGTAGTATATAATTAATATTATAATGATAAATTATAAATGATTTTATTTCTGTAAGTAGGTTTGTACAAACACTTTTACACGTCAATCATGTTTTTTAAACTAGATGAGGTCGGCGTTTCCTATCTGACTATTCTGAGAAGAAAGGCCGAAACAAACTCAGAGGTCACAGTCTCTTTTAAAGTCCAGACATAATCTTAGTCAGGTCATGCGAAGACCATGCAGATCGGTGTCTGAAATGGTCTTTTGAGGAAAGAACCACACAGATTAAGTCGACCTGTCCAGTCAGTGCACGCATTTGTCGGTAACCGTGCAGCTCAACTCAGAACTTAAGGAGCTCAACGATTAGACGAACAATACCAAAGAAAGGACATTTGGGTAGGCCGCATAAACTTCTTAAACTGCCAGACCAAGAATAAAACTGAAAAAAAAAATGACCCACATAGTCCTCATATTCACAATAATGAAAATAACATAATACTTTTTATAGTAAATATTCATGTCTAAAAAGAGTTAGCAAACTAAAATCAACATTCACTGTGTAAATTTATTGGAGCAGCTCAATCCCAAGCCTTTTTGTCCTCAATATAGTCTTTCACAGTATAGTAGGCTTTCTGGCATCATTTCCGCTTTATAAAAGATTTGAATTTATTAAAGCTTAGATCTTGAATGTGGCTAGGAAGTTTATTATAAAAACGTATACATTGGCATCTAAAGGAGCCACCAATTTTCTTGAGCCTGGTTATAGGAACAAGAAATTTGTGTTTGTTCCTAGTATTTATATTGTGGATATCACTGTATTTTTTAAACAGATTAATATGTTTATGTGCATACAAAAGATTTTCATAAATATACTGAGAAGGCACAGTAACAATATTAATCTCTTTAAATTTATCTCTGAGGGAGTGTCTGGGACTTAATTTATAAATTGAACGAATTGCCCTTTTTTGTAAAACAAAAATTGTCTGAATATCGGCGGCATTTCCCCACAACAGAATACCGTACGACATCACACTATGAAAATAACTAAAGTATACTAAACGGGCAGTCTCTAAATCAGTTAAATCACGAATTTTTCTAACGGCGTATGCTGCAGAGCTAAGCTTTTTCGACAATTTGTCTATATGGGGGCCCCATTGAAGCTTGGCATCCAAAGTTATGCCTAAGAATACTGTGGTATCTTCGGGTTTCAACACTTCACCCTTTATGAGAACACTAGTTTCTACTTGTCTAACATGAGGTATCGTGAACTTAATACATTTAGTTTTTTTCTCGTTAAGAAGTAGGTTATTAACATTAAACCAGTTAACTACTATTGCGAGAGCGCTATTTACATTGTCAGTAACCAGCTGCTGACGTTTGAGTTTAAATAAAAGTGAAGTGTCGTCTGCAAACAACACTATATCATGTTTATCCTTTATGAGGTAAGGCAAGTCATTTATATAAATAAGAAATAAAAATGGGCCAAGAATTGAGCCCTGGGGGACCCCCATTCTTACTACAGATCCGGGTGAACGTTTTCCGTTAACATCAACTCTCTGAATCCTATCACTTAAGTAAGAAGTAAGAAGATCCAGAGAGGCGCTTCGGATTCCGTAGTGGTGCAGTTTCCTGATTAATTTTTCATGAAGAACACAATCGAATGCCTTGGACAAATCGCAAAAGATTCCCAAAGCATCGCATTTGTCCTCCCATGCATTATAAACATGTCCTAAAAGTTCAACTCAGATCAGTAGTCGAACGACCCCTTGTAAAACCAAACTGTTTGTTATGCAGTAGTTTGTGTTTATTAAAAAATCTTTGCATTTGATTCAAAATAAGTTTTTCAAAAATTTTACTAAAGGTAGGTAGCACTGAAATGGGTCTATAATTAGTAGGGTCTGATGTACTACCTGATTTAAACAACGGTATTATTTTACTGTTTTTCATAAGATCAGGAAACTCACCACAGTCAACACAATTATTAAAAATACCAGCTAAAGTAGGTGAAACAATGTTTATAATCGACTTGGCAACGTCCACAGAACTACCCCATAGATCTGCGGTCTTTTTAACATTTAACGTTTGAAAGGTTTTAATTATATCCTTACAGGTGACATATTGGAAATGAAATTCAGAATCACAAACAGGAACGTTTTCTTTAAGTAAAGACTCTGCAGCAGTGGGTGATGAGTTTAGAGATTTAGTAGTGGATACAGGAATATTTGTAAAGAAATTTTCAAAGGCCACGGCGACTTGTGAATCTGATTTAATTATACTGTCATCAATATCAAGGCTGTAGTTGCTACATCGGTTGCATGACCTTCCCGTTTCGCTATTAATGATACTCCATGTCATTTTAATTACATTACTACTATTTTTAATTTTTTAACTCAAATAACGTGACTTGGCCGTACTACAAACTTTTTTAAATAATTTAGTATAATTCTTAACATATAAATTAAATTCAGCAGTGTTTATATAAGTCCGTTCATCATATAGTTCATAAAGCCGTTTTCTACTTTTATGTATACCAATGGTGGCCCAGTCACTGAAGGAAGCGTTACTATAGAGGTATGAGGAACAGGGTGTAAAGTTCACTCATACTCTATTGAAAAGGGAGGATCCTCCGACCAGACGGGTGTTGTGTCTGGTGGGCAACTGCCCAACGTTTGATGTCGGGATGTTGTATATATGCTAGTTGCGCGGTAAACTCTGATTGCGCGATGCAGGATTTTGCGTGACGTCAGTCTGACGCGTAGCTCGCATGTGGCGTTGTAGATGCCGCTACATCACTCCCCCCCGGAGACCGGAGGTCGATAGTGGGCTGAGTCTTGTATCTTGCGATGCTTGCCAGGGCCAGTTGAGGTTCCAGTGAGTCGGAACCGGGTGTCGCATAGTTCGCGGTGAGTCGGAACTGTCTGCGAAGATTCCCCAGTGAGTCGGGGTGGCGCTGCGTTATGCTCCAGTGCGTCGGATGTGGTACAGCGCCGAGTTGAGGCTGACTGCTGGCGTCGACCAGGAGAGGGTTTGAAGGCTCTGCTTATGGACCGGCCGAGAGTGCAGTGTGCTGTGCCAAGGTTGCTGATGAGGCTGAGGGTGATGACCAGGTATGCGCGGTCGCTGCATGCTGGTGGTCAGGATACCCGTTGAAGCCGTGGGTGCTGGCTGGCTGTGTGACTCGCCGCTCGAAGCTTGAAGGAAGTGATGATGACGTCACGCTGATGTACTTGCACGAAGGCTGCGCTGACGTTCATGTTCGGGGTCACCAGTATAGAGGTATGAGGAACAGGGTGTAAAGTTCACTCATACTCTATAGAAAAGGGAGGATCCTCCGACCAGACGGGTGTTGTGTCTGGTGGGCAACTGACCGACGATTGATGTCGGGATGTTGTATATATGCTAGTTGCGCGGTAAACTCTGCTTGCGCGATGCAGGATTTTGCGTGACGTCAGTCTGACGCGTTGCTCGCATGTGGCGTTGTAAATGCCGCTACATCACTCCCCCCCGGAGACCGGAGGTCGATAGTGGGCTGAGTCCTGTATCTTGCGATGCTTGCCAGGGCCAGGTGAGGTTCCAGTGAGTCGGAACCGGGTGTCGCATAGTTCGCGGTGAGTTGGAACTGTCTGCGAAGATTCCCCAGTGAGTCGGGGTGGCGCTGCGTTATGCTCCAGTGCGTCGGATGTGGTACAGCGCCGGGTTGAGGCTGACTGCTGGCGTCGACCAGGAGAGGGTTTGAAGGCTCTGCTTGTGGACCGGCCGAGAGTGCAGTGTGCTGTGCCAAGGTTGCTGATGAGGCTGAGGGTGATGACCAGGTATGCGCGGTCGCTGCATGCTGGTGGTCAGGATACCCGTTGAAGCCGTGGGTGCTGGCTGGCTGTGTGACTCGCCGCTCGAAAGCTTGAAGGAAGTGATGATGATGACGTCACGCTGAAGTAGTTGCACGAAGGCTGCGCTGACGTTCATATTCGGGGTCACCAGTATAGAGGTATGAGGAACAGGGTGTAAAGTTCACTCATACTCTATAGAAAAGGGAGGATCCTCCGACCAGACGGGTGTTGTGTCTGGTGGGCAACTGACCGACGTTTGATGTCGGGATGTTGTATATATGCTAGTTGCGCGGTAAACTCTGCTTGCGCGATGCAGGATTTTGCGTGACGTCAGTCTGACGCGTTGCTCGCATGTGGCGTTGTAAATGCCGCTACATTACTATTCACCGAGAAAGTCTTTGGAATGAATGTGTTATCTAATTGTTTACAATACATATAAAAAAAATCATTATATTGTTTATTAGGTTCATCATTAGTTGACAAAAATGGTAATTTACATAAAAGTTTAGTTTTAAATGTTTCCAAGCGATTATTAGTTTTTGGGTTAACAGTGATATCTTTTTTAGTAATTTTTTTGTTTATATTTGGAATAGTGATCAATTGTCCGCAGTGATCCGAGTCTATTAAATTAATAATTTCTTTGTGGGTTGGTATAATATCTGTATAAATGTTATCTAGGCATGTGGCACTGGTGGGAGTTATTCTAGTGGGTTCCAAAAATTGGTTATCAAGATTGTATGACTGAAACAAACTTATAATTTTAGTACTTAATTCAGAATTCTCTAATAAATTAACATTAAAGTCACCACACGTTATGATAGACTTGTTTGAATTACAAATTTTGTGCAACACTTCATCCATAACCTTTTCAAAACAATCATACAATCCTGAGGGTGGTCTGTACACGCTTAATATAATGAACTGCTCCAATTCTACACAGGCTATTTCAATTGTCCGCTCAACAGAGAGGCTCACAATATCCTTGCGGTCTTTAAATTTAAGCTGGTTATTTACTATAATTAACGAGCCACCATGTATAGCATTTACTCTGCTAAACGAACTACCAACCTGGTGATTACTAAAATTAAACATGAACTGGTGGATTTTGAGCCAATGTTCTGTCACACAAAGAATATCTATATTGCTATAATTCAGGAATAATTCTACTTCTAAATCTTTCTTCAAAAACCCTTGAATGTTTTGATGCACCAGGTTGATACTATTTGAATTTTTTACACTTTTATTTGATTTATTATTTGCCTTTGTTACATTTTTGTGTAATATAATAGTACTACAATTAAGATTACTAAGACATATTTTACTACCTATTTATGTTCTAGGATCACTGGATTTAAAGCTCGTTATTTATAGGCAGAATCAAATATGCTGAAACCTAGAAGTTCTTATAACTGAAGTTTCTTTGAAGTTAAGCCATGTGTAAATATTAAGGTATTCCTAAGTAGTTAGTTCCTAAGTATTAAAATTTGTTTGAAACTTTCTCTTGAACTAAGAAAGCACGTCAGATCATAAATATGGGCTTATTGTTGGAATATCAAAGTCTCGATGGCGTAACGCTAAAGCCAAACGTATAATCCTACAAAATCCTGCATTATAAAATCTGTAAAACTTATTTTGTATTCAAAGAGAAAATGATACTAAAACCTATTTATCAGATTATCGCTAACCTTGGATTATGTATAACTGAACCAGAAAGATGAACCAACTAAATATTTTATGGTCCTATCAAAAATTTGTGTCTTATCATAAAAATACACCTATATCTGGTATGCGAAAACAGATTATACAACCGACAGGAACACATATATTTATATTGTATAGTTCACTGGTTGTTGAACAGGGTGGCCAGATTATGTATGACTGAACCAGGTAGGTGAACCTACTAAATATTTTATGGGCCTATCAAAAATTTGGGTCTTATCATAAAAATATACCTATATCTGGCATGCGAAAATAGATTATACAACCTACAGGAACATATATATTAATATTGTATAGTTAACTGGTTGTTATACAGGTTGGCCAACTCGAATGTATATAACTTTTTTTGGCCACCAATTCGATTTGGTGCCTTTAAAGGTTGTTTAGCATAAGCATATTCAGTCCATAATGTTTCCACTGATGGGACACAGGCTTCCTCTCTGTGAGAGGGAGTGGGCCGAAATCCACCACGCGAGTCCAGTGCGGGTTGATAGATGTCATGTCTTCGAAATTTTGATTCTAGGACATGCCGGTTTCTTCACAATGTTTTCCTTCACCGTTTTGAGAGCAGTGACGATGAAATAATTTTCATAAAGTAAAGCACCTGTCAGGGTTCGGACCTATGACCCATAGGTAACTCGCGGCTGTTACCACTGGGCTACCACAGCTCCTAATACCCTTTTTTTTTTTTTAAATCTTGCCCACACTTTCTCATGTATTGTGGGTGCGTTTACAAACATTCAAACTCACATGTACAAACAGCCAGATCCGGAACAACTACTTGTAGGTCATACAAATATTTGTTCCGTGCGGGAATCGAACCCACAACACGCAGCGCAGCAGTCAATCGCTTAACCACGGCGCCAACCGTGCCGACTGTTTGATTGTTTGTTTTGATTATTGCTTTGCTTTGTTTGTATCCACTATTTAGTTACAATGTCGCAAATTCTTTATACACCATTTTTAGGACCATAACTTCAGTAATTTTATCCTAAATTTCCTAAACGTATTAAACGACCCAACTCTTTTCAACAAATCAGTAAGAGTAACTAATCACTGAGGATTTATGAATCTACCAAATTTTCACTATTGCGAATATAATTAACAATTCGTGCCAGTGGTCATATTTTAACTGTTTTTCGTTTTGACGTATTGGCCCCGCTTTAACTCAATGGCACCGTTAAGCTGAATCAAAGATAATGTGCCCCTTTTGAAATATTGATTATTGACAAAATATTGGATGACGGTAAAATGAGAGGTCTTGATTCAAGTTTCATTTTCAATATTCATGTTTAGCATGACTTTTGATAGTCATGAATATTGAAAACGATGGTCTACGACTTCATGAACTTCTAGACTGTACTAGTCAAAGCTGCACTAGAGTTATTTACAAACTGCTCTTAGCGACTCCAACTTTGAGATATCGAAACTCTCGTTTCTATTGCGTGTATGCTTTTGGTTGCTTTAAAAACTTTACAAAGGCATTTGAAACTGGTTTGCTCGTAACCTGGGGAAATCTATGCGAAACGATCACTTTGCTCAGAGATAAGGTACTTAAAGTAGAACTACGTAAAACAAGTTGCTCTCTAATAATCGTTTGATGCTTTTATTATTTTGTGTTCAGATTTTAGAAAGAATAGAAAATATTATATTAGTTACGATGTTATAAGAGCATTGACTTACGTTCACTAGTCTCGAGAGGAAAATAGTTCCAATCTTGGGACATGACGTGTACCAATATTGAAACAATTTTTAAAATTGATAAATCACCGCTGTGATTCTCATGTAAGAATTAGAAAATTGCATTTAAACTTCTGCATTTTACTTCTTAAGCTGGGCAAGGCATTAGATATTAACCTAATTACTTATCGCCGAATTTAGCCCGACGTTCAGCTTAACATTTTCAATTGAAACCACAGACTGGAACGATGCCAGTTGATTACAGGACGAGCTTGAACTCGTAATATTGTAAGTCGGTCATTAACAAACTGTGACAGGCTGTGTCTCAATGCCCCGATAGATAGTTTAATAGTCTTTGTATTTCTTTGAAATTTATTTGTACACAATAATAGAAAAATCACCAGTATCCTATGATACTTCCCGGTGCCAACATAATTAAATCCTGGTTTAAAAAAACAATGTACAGTTGAAATAAAAAAGAACAAAGGTATCCCGATATAGGTCACAAAATGTGTGAAAATCTCTTCTTAAATGGTAACCGACCACTAACATTCCGGTACCACACCGAAATAGTAAACTAAAATAGTTTTTTACTAGTACCCCGAGAGGCGCAAAAAGTGGACCACTTTTTGTTTTTGGGCTACAGCCAATATTCTCAAACAGGGTTGGATTCTACTAAGATTTCCCATGGAATAGTAAGTTTTCGAAGTAGCTACACTATTTGAGGATAAACCGGTCCTTTTTTTTTAATCCTAGTGATAGATGAAAGAGTTACAAGCCATTTTTTTTTTGCTTTGGCATTTTCCAATCCTAAAAAATACTGAAAGCAGCGGGTTTTCCTTGCAAGAGTATTTTTCATTGAGACGAGATGCTAACGGCTGCGTAGATGTATTGTAGATACTTTACTAAGATCTACGAGGGTAAATGTTTCGTGATAAATAAAATAGGAGGCTAAGAAAAAACCTGGGACATAAAAATAAAGGTACAAACAACGCCTTTTGGGACGCCGATTTGAAGAATTGAATTGGTTATTTAAATAAAATATTTGATCTACAAAACCGAATCCTCTGCTACTGGCATTTTATCAGAAACTAATTAAGTAACTGAATTGATGCCAAAAGTTCAAGAACGAAATGAAACGTCAACTGTAACCATAAGTACAAACAATGCAAATGAAAGGTTCTCGTTAGTTGAGTTCAGGATCCGAACCTCCGGCTCCGGGATCCGGCGCCGCCATGTTGAAGGAAATGTATGAAAATTGGAAATTTGCGGTGACCTAGAGCTTTCATTTTCGCCGTACATTGAATGTGAACGATTTCCGACTGAAATTTGTTCTTTTTTATTTGGTTTGCTACTATGTAGTTTGAGCATATTTTATTAAGTTATTTTAATTCGTTCGGTACTCTGTTGCAGGGTAAGAGGTCACCGATATTCAGGCAACTATTGTTTTACAAAAAAAAAATCCCGGCTACGGAAAAATAAAACTGATCGAAAAAGTACGAAACAAGAAAATACACGCATGAAAAGTGTCTAGGGATCAAGGCATTAAAAAAAGAATACCCTATTGAAATTAAATAAAAATGTCTATTTAGATTGATTAAATAAAATGTTTTAGTATGGGGAGATCGAATAAATACTCTCTGCTTTTACATTAATAAAGACTTTTCGCGATTTTTACTTATGCTGGATTTTTACCTTAGTTAATCCGGACATTAAAATGTGAAAATAAGATAAAAATTAAAGTTTTTTAAAGGTTTCTATTGCGTAAAATAAACAATTAGTATTGCGTATATACAGGGAAAAAAACAATTTAAAACAAAGTATTTCAGTAAGTTTATCACTAGTACACACAAAAGCTCTTAATAGTCCATTGTTGAACAAGGAAGTAGGTATGTATTTTAGTAGGTACCTACCAGAACACTTTTAGGCACGGTATGAGAGATTGTAATGTCAGCGATTTTTTTTTTGGGAAATAATCTATAGAACAAAAGTTTATCTATAAATAAACACTTACTTTCAGTTCCTTTGTTCTGGATCATTTGAGTCAACGGACAAAGAATAAGTTTGCACTGGTTTTCACATTAGACAGCAGATATAATGGAAATAAGGGTCGAGCATTTTCTCCTGGCTGTCATACGAAAATAAAATCGGGGTCGAAATGGAAAATTGCGGCTGAACTAGTCCTAAACAACTTTCCTCTGGCCTTGGTAGGTAAGATCGTAATTACGTAACCTACCATTTGACATTGACGATTGATAAATCCTTCTTAATTCTTGAATCCTTTCATATTCAGTCCATTCTTCTCTGGAATGCGCTTCCTCTTGATATCAGGACGGCCACCAGTCGGTATGCATTTAAGCGAAAATTGCAGAGTTATTTTCAAAATAAATAGTGTAGAGTCATCTCAATTACCTTTTTCCCGTTTGGTGTCTATATATATTATACATGTATATCCTATTTAGGTACTTGTATACCTATTTTATTTATAATTAATTATGTTATCTTTTTAATATTTTTTTATTATTATTAATGCCTGTTAAGCAGAGCACCTGCCATCTTATCTCTACACCACCCTTGGTTGACTGGTAGAGAATGCCTAAGGCATTAAGTCCGCCTTTGTAAGTTATTGTGTGCGAGAAATTTAAAGAAATAAATAAGCAAAAGATCTCGTATGAAATTGGGAATTTTGTAACAAATGCAAAACTATCGTTATTTAGCACTGAATAGTAAAATTTTATCTGTTTCGTAAAGGAGCAAAGCTGCTAACAGGAATCTTGTAAATATTTATATAAAGCTAATTTTCATCCATTATGCTCGAAAAACTTTTCTAATGCGCTAGGATTAGTCGGACTCTAAATAACATTGTAGTCCAAAGTCACAAAGTCAAAGTCAAAGTCAAACATTTCTCACACCCTTGTTAATCCTCGCATAACAGCTATCGTTCTGCGGTGGCGATTGTACATTTTATGAATTGAACCTTCTGTGTTTTGTTAACCGCAAATCAATTTATTTACGCAATTAACTTCAATGTAAATTCTTGTTCAAACACTACTGGATTGGTTTCTGTTATGTTCGTGACAATGAAACACCGAGATTCAATACAGACTGGCATTTATTATAAAAGTATCTCGACATACCCTCACAACATGTACGTATTATGCGATACAATAATACCCTACATAACACTGTTCTCTCTTAATCTATAAATATTTTTAGTCAGTTAACATTTTTAGTCCTTCCTACTTTTATTTTAAATGAATGTGAAGTCCAAATCATGTTCGTTATTAAAGGATACACATACATAATGTTGAACGCGGGCAAAACCGCTTGTACAATGCTAGTTACTATTATGAAGATTATCAAACAGGGTCACGTACTTAGGTAGGTATAACTTATGTATGAAATTCTACACAAAAATATAAACGCCAATATTACTACAATTAAAAACGCACAAGTACGTCAACCCACAAATACAACATAAAGGATTTCTTATAATTATAACAGATTACAAAATTGCTGTGATTGTTATTTTGTACTCTTTAACTTCTTAGCACAATCTATGGCAGCTCTCCGGCGTAAACGACTAACACTGATCGGCGATGATGTAGACGGTAGCGAACTTTTAACTGTCGTGACTCCAGGTTCGGTAAACTCATCCGTCGGGCAATTCCCTTTATCCTCGTATGATGTATTAAGCGGGGAGTCCACCGATGGAGTGCTTTGTGTTGGTTTAATGGATGCATCAGGTTCAAGTCCGACTGTCTCCATATTCGCACTGGGACTCGGTCCCGTAATAGAACGTCTAGGCTTTCTAACGCTTTTTGGCAACAACTGATCAATATGACGCTTATGAAGATGTCCGTCATTGGTTTTAATCGCGTACGTAACCGGCCCTGACCGTCGCATCACTTCACCCTCTGCCCATTTTTGCCTATGTTTCGAGTAATCCCGCATGATTACGACGACCCCGATGCCTGCTTGCCGCAGAGGCGGACGCGCCGCGGCCGCGCGCTGCTCGTGCGCCAGCTGCGCATCGCGCACCAGCTCACCCGTGTCTGGCCGCAGTAGGTCTAGTCTGCCGCGCAGTCGGCGCCCGAACATCGCCACCGCTGGCTCGCGCCCCGTGGTGCTATGCTCCGTATTTCGGTACATAAACAGAAACTTACTTAGCGCAGTGTTATCATTTACATTTTCTAGTGATGCTTTCTTTAAAACCCGTTTTATAGTGCGTACTGCGTTCTCGGCGGCTCCATTACTGGAGGGATGATATGGTGCGACGGGCAAATGTTTTATGCCGTTACGCTTAAAATACATACCTAATTCCGCAGATGAAAACGGCGGTCCATTATCACTTACTATTTTTTTAGGAATGCCAAAACGAGCGAAAAGTCTTCTGAAACTATCAATAACGACCGTAGCTTAAGTGGTGCTCACTCGCTCCACTTCAATCCACTTAGAGTGAGCATCAACTATTATTAAATAATATCGATTGTGGAAAGGGCCCAAAAAATCAACGTTTAAACGTGACCATGGTTCGTCGGGCCAGGGCCAAGAGTGCAACGGTGCTGGCGCAGGTTGAGCGCGCTGTGACACGCACGCCGCGCACTCACTACAAATACGCTCAATATCATTATCTAACGTCTCCCACCATACATAGTTGCGGGCTATCTGTTTCATTTTGACTATACCCGGATGTCCCTCGTGAATTTCTTGCAATATTGACTGACGTAATACTTTAGGTATAATAATCCTGTAACCCCACACTAAACATCCGTGATCTAAGTGTAATGAATCTTTCCTATTAAAATAAGGTTTTTCTTGATCAATGCTAACCTGTAATGGCCACGCGAACATTGTATATCCAACTATTTTATTAAGAAGTAAATCCTTATTCGTCTCTGTTTTAATATTCTTAAAGCTGAGTGGAAAGTTTTCTTCAACAATGTTTAGATAGCTACATTCGTCGTCATCTTCTCGTACTCGTTGTCTAGTCGAGCTAAGAGGGAGGCGTGACAGGGCATCAGCGAAACAATTCCTCTCCGATCTAACAAATTCTATTTTAAAATCGTATGCTGCTAATTTAATGGCATATCTTTGGATTCTGCTTGCAGCAGTTACTGGTATGCCTTTATTGTCGCCTAATATATAACTTAAAGCGCGGTGATCACTTCTTAGAATGAAATGTTGTCCGTATAAATACTGGTGACGTTTAGTCACGCCGAATACAATCGCCAAAGCCTCCTTGTCCAACTGTGAATAGTTGGACTCCGCAGTATTTAACGTACGTGAGGCACAACAAAGCGGCCGCTCGCTGTCGTCGTCGTAACGTTGTAACAACACTGCACCCAAACCGTATGGGCTGCTATCTACTGCCAGTATAAGTTTTAAATTTGGATCATAATGTGCGAGCACCGGAGAGCTACTTAAGACGTTTTTAATTTTTACAAATGCATTTTCACATTTATTATCCCAATTCCATGTAACACTTTTTTTTAACAAATCATATAAAGGTTTTAAAACATCACTCATATTTACGCAAAACTTTGAATAAAAGTTTACAAGTCCTAAAAAACTCCTTAACTGCGTAATGTTACATGGTGATGGAGCAGCCACAATCGCTTTAATTTTTTTATCATCGGTATGTAGGCCTTGTTTATCAATTCTATAACCTAAATATGTTACAGATTCTTTAAAAAATTGGCATTTACCATAATTAATCCGAAGGCCATTTTCCTTCAATCTTTGTAATACGGCCCTTACATTTGACATATGTGAAGACCCACCTTTACCGCTAATACAAATATCGTCTGCAAATACAGCCGTAAACGGCAAGCCACTCAAAGTCTCTTCCATTAACTTCTGGAAATTCTCGGGTATGCACTTAATACCAAACGGCACACGGTTATAAACAAAAGTACCGATGTGAGTAGTGATTGCCGTCATCGGCCTTGAAGCTTCATCGAGTAAACATTGTTGAAAAGCATTCGACAAATCAAGCTTAGTAAACAGTTCTCCTCCACCCAATGTTGCGAACAGGTCCTCGATCCGTGGCAGTGGGTAATGAAAGTCTTTCAATCGTGAATTGATTGTTACTTTGTAGTCTCCGCAAATACGGATGTCACCATTTGATTTGACTACTGGCACTATAGGCGTACCATAATCTGATCTGTCAACTTTGTATATAGGGTGACTGGTAATTAGTGACCGATATTTAAACACATGATTGTACTCATCATAATAAACAACTTTCCCAAAGAAACATTTTTTTTTTTTGTTTTTAACTAGCACTTGTCGCCAATCACCCCAATAGAATATTGAGTACATAACAAGAATGATACACCATCAGCTGTAATTTAATTTAGTTACATACAAACAAAAAAAATGAATCCTCTTTTACCATGCATTATTTTTTTTTCATTAATTTAACAACGGACCGCGCGCGCGCTATCAGCTGTGAGTTGCTTGACCCCGTTCTGTCTCGTGATACATGTAGCTACCTACTACCGTACCGTGTAACAACAGTGCGAAGGGCAGAGCGCGCACGTGACTCGCGACCGCACATCGTCGACGGAGACGCCACCGTCCGCCGCGGAACCCACCATCCGTGTACCTACCTAGATAGTGTACATGTTCAGGTTGTTGCTAAGTTAACAACAAATTATACAAAAAAACGCCGTGTTTAACAGTAGGTACTCCATTTTTAAGATGCAACGTATGGCCGCGTAACTACGGAATACCTATCTAGGCATCGGAGGCGATCCCGGTAAAAGTAGTCACGACACTATCACATGATAGTTTTTTGACCCCATTCTGTATTGCTAGAGTTGTAGTAAGTAGTAGTTATTATAGGTACCTATTAATAAATAATCAACGAAATGACAAAACTGTCTAGGGGATCGCACTTATTTATTTATTAAAATAACAGTGACTTCTCACTCGCCCGCGATTTATCGTGTCGTGTAACAGTCAGTACAGTAGGCCGGAGCGCCCACGCTAACGTGCTTCGTCAGCCGCGGAGGCCTGTGCCGCCGACCGACACAACGCAACGCCGACGCAAATCCGCGGTGCGGCGGCCGCGTGGCCGTTTACGTACGCAGTGTAGGTATGTCACTTCACTGCGATAAATGAGAGTTCTATTCACCCGCATTACTAAAGTAATGAACAAACGATTCGTCAGAATTCCCACAAAAATTGTAGGTAATGGCGTTGAGTCCGCCGACGACGACGGTGGTGCGGTGTGGATGGCATAAACACGCGGAGCGGTCGGCGGTGGTGAAGGTGGTGTGGCGGCGTGCCTGAAAGACCTACTCCTTTAATACAGCCGGCGGCGGCGACCGTATGCATCTCGCTTTCACATGAATGCGAAACGCACCAGCAATATGAATAATGAAAAAATAACCCAATTACACCCGAATTAGTTAGTTTTCTTACGATTTGAGTGATCAAGTGATCGTAGATAGAATAATAATAATAATGCACACGTTTGTGAGTGTCTGTCGGCCGTGTGCCGGTAGGCATGAACACCTACGAGTGTATTTGGTGTGTCTGCAACGTTACGTGCGCGCGTGCTGAACACGCTGCGTGCTGGTACATGTGAATGAACGTTTATCCGTTTGCGGGACGGTGAGAAGGGAATAATTAACTAGTAGGTATTTCCGTAGGTACTTTACGTGCGCGCGCTACCACAAATGTATTATTTTTTTCTAAACAAACTATTTTCAGGACTTACGTTTATTCTGTTATGTACACGATGTTTATAGGTGGTTTGGACGCCACTACTCACTACCTGACTCGATACTCGACACCGCGCATTGTTAAAGTTATTTTGTGCGAGCGATTCAATTTGCAACATGCGTAAGCGACGCGCTTCCGGGGGTGACTGTTTGTGTTTGCGTCACAGGAGCGCAAGGCGCGGCGCGTGGCGGGGATACGCTATCGCTACTTACTTACCTACATGAGACAGAACGGGGTTACCGGTCAAGGAACTAACAGCTGATAGCGTAAGACGGCCCGCGCCTTGTTAGCCAGCCTTACGTTGGATATTAATAGTGGAGTACAGTTAAAAACGGCGTTTTTTTGTATAATTTGTTGTTAACTTAGCAACAACCTGAACATGTACACTATCTAGGTAGGTACACGGATGGTGGGTTCCGCGGCGGACGGTGCGTCTCCGTCGACGATGTGCGGTCGCGAGTCACGTGCGCGCTCTGCCCTTCGCACTGTTGTTACACGGTACGGTAGTAGGTAGCTACATGTATCACGAGACAGAACGGAGTCAAGCAACTCACAGCTGATAGCGCGCGCGCGGTCCGTTGTTAAATTAATGAAAAAAAAATAATGCATGGTAAAAGAGGATTCATTTTTTTTGTTTGTATGTAACTAAATTAAATTACAGCTGATGGTGTATCATTCTTGTTATGTACTCAATATTCTATTGGGGTGATTGGCGACAAGTGCTAGTTAAAAACAAAAAAAAAAATGTTTCTTTGGGAAAGTTGTTTATTATGATGAGTACAATCATGTGTTTAAATATCGGTCACTAATTACCAGTCACCCTATATAACTCCTTCCCCCTGTAGCCGATCGAGTTCCCGTTCGACACGCGCACGCAGAGCCAGAGGCAACGGCCGCGCCTTCACAAATACTGGAGTCGTGTCATTTAAGTGAAGTCGGATCTGCGACTTGAATGTACCCAGTCCCTTAGCGAAAACTTCAGGATATTCATCCTTGAGTGTTTTCGCTAACGAATTCTCATCGGATGCATAATGGTGACCATTAAGTGCATCGAAACTTGTTAATTTCAACTGTTTTATCCATGTGCGCCCCATTAACGGAGGCCCACCATTAACAATAACGTATAATTTTAACGGATGTTGTTTATTGTCATAAGTAACTGTCACCAGTATATATCCGAGTGTTTGAATAACGTCTCCAGTATAGGATTTAAATGTTAATGTTTTGCTAATTAGCGGTAGCTTGAAAAAACTCTTTTCGTAATTTTTTTTTGATATAGCCGATATCTTACTTCCCGTATCTACCTCAAACTTTAAAAATATACCTTCGACATTCAACCTTATATAATAGGGACCGTCATCCTCACACTCATTTAAATTACTACTATGATTGGTATACCCCATATTATAGAAATTACAATCGTTATCAGTATCGGAGTCGGTAACAGAATTGTCAAGATAGAACTGACCTTTGTTTGTCTTCTTAGTGGATTTACCATCCTTGTCAATACGAGTGCACACCGATTTTAAATGTCCTTTTTCACCACACTTATCACACGAATAATGCTTGTAACGACAACTGCCCTCCACGTGACCGGCCTTGCCACATCGCGCGCACGGGCGCCGCTCGGCCGCCGCCGCACAGTGGTTCGAAATCGACGCTCCGTGGACATTGAAATCAAAATTTCTTTAGGCGAAAAATAAAAATCGGAACGGCTTTATTTCAGTATTATTTATAATATTTGGTAATATGACAGCTATGGACAGCAACATCTCCGAAAAAAAAAATTGTTTAATATTTTTTTGTATGAAGAAAAACACAAAAGTCGTTTTTTCTCACAACTTAATAAAACTTAAAGCCTGCGGCTTACATGGGCTGTTGTCCCACATGAGGCGATTCTGAAATGCTATAACACGCACACCCATGCGCGCCGTTTCACTCACAGCAGAGTGTTGAATTTCGAGAAATTCAGTTAGAGATTTTTACGTTGATTTAGGTGTGATCTTGAATATATACAAAGTAATTGACTTTAGTTTGCTAATTTTATTAATTATAATGAGAAATAATGGAATATACAATATAAAAATACAAAAAAAAAACACTTGAATTGAGACTCATTTACAATATAAATAGGTTTTGCAATATTTCTGATGATAATTTAATTCGTTGTTAGTAGATACAAAGTTTGACTTCATAATTAACATTAAAAAAAAATGTTTTTAGTACAAACACTTGTAACTAATACAGAAAAATACTAAGAATAGGCAATTGTATAATTGAGAAATATATAAAATTTACACAAAAACATCAAACATTAAAATCTAGTCTACTGAGTTTCGTCATCGCTATCAAAGAATTCAAAATCAGAATCCATCATACTTGGCAACTCAACAAATTCAACGTTTTCCTTATCCATGGTATCCGGGTCAGTTAAAAGAAGAGACTTTATTTCTTCAGTTAAATCATTTCTACTCGTATTTGTATCTGCTGCATGGAGCCGAAATAATACAACATTTCAACATTTTGCCTATAAAAAGCTATCAGAAGAGGCATCTGAGGCCCAAAACAAAGATTTTAAAACACTCAGGGAACATCATACGCGGAAATTTTGTCGCAGAGCGACAAACCATTACATCTCTAATGGTTTCATCGTATCCTCAGACCCATATTTGTCAAGCATTCGACCTAAACTGACAAATAAGAGTATAAATGATTTAACTGAAGAAATGAAGTCTCTTCTTTTAATTGACCCGGATACCATGGATAAGGAAAACGTTGAATTTGTTGAGGTGCCAAGTATGATGGATTCTGATTTTGAATTCTTTGATAGCGATGACGAAACTCAGTAGACTAGATTTTAATGTTTGATGTTTTTGTGTAAATTTTATATATTTCTCAATTATACAATTGCCTATTCTTAGTATTTTTCTGTATTAGTTATAAGTGTTTGTACTAAAAACATTTTTTTTTAATGTTAATTATAAAGTCAAACTTTGTATCTACTAACAACGAATTAAATTATCATCAGAAATATTGCAAAACCTATTTATATTGTAAATGAGTCTCAATTTAAGTGTTTTTGTTTTTGTATTTTTATATTGTATATTCCATTATTTCTCATTATAATTAATAAAATTAGCAAACTAAAGTCAATTACTTTGTATATATTCAAGATCACACCTAAATCAACGTAAAAATCTCTTCTCATTATAATTAATAAAATTAGCAAACTAAAGTCAATTACTTTGTATATATTCAAGATCACACCTAAATCAACGTAAAAATCTCTAACTGAATTTCTCGAAATTCAACACTGCTGTGTGTGAAGCGGCGCGCATGGGTGTGCGTGTTATAGCATTTCGGAATCGCCTCATGTGGGACAACAGGCCATGTAAGCCGCAGGCTTTAAGTTTTATTAAGTTGTGAGAAAAAACGACTTTTGTATTTTTCTTCATACAAAAAAATATTAAATAATTTTTTTTTTCGGTGATGTTGCTGTCCATAGCTGTCATATTACCAAATATTATAAATAATACTGAAATAAAGCCGTTCCGATTTTTATTTCGTGCCTAAAGAAATTTTGATTTCAATGTCCACGGAGCGTCGATTTCGAACCACTGTGCGCCGCCGGCGCCGCCGGCGCCGCGCGGACGCTGCGCGGGCGCGCGCCCCCTACTCGATGCAGGCCTGCCGTCGCTCGCGCCGGTGTTGGGGCCTGCGCTCGCGGGCTCCGCAGCCGGGGCGCTCGCCACGCACGCGTGCCGCTCCACCGCTTCGAGAGCCACCGCCAGCTCCACACCACGCCTGTAGTCCCCATTCTTTTCGGCGAATAACCTAGATCGCATGTCCTCGCTGTACAGGCCCGATACGAACTGGTCGCGTAAGTTTATCTCCAGTGATGCACCAAAATTGCAGGTTTTAGCCAGATGTTTCAAACCTTGTAAGTAAGAACGAACGCTTTCACCCTGCTGCTGCTTCCTCTGCCTGAAAATGTGCCGTTCGGCTATTTCTGATCTCTCGGGTTCCAAATGATCTTTCACTAATTTAACGAGCACATCGAAAGTCTTATCCTCTGGCTGATCCGGCGAACATAAATCGCACATTAAGTCGTAACACTCCGGACCTACTAACGTCACTAGCGTAGCCACGTGTAAGCTTTTTTCGATGCCATTTAACATTATAAACTGTTTAATTCGACGAACATAAGTTTCCCAGTTTTGGGTTCCGACTTGGAAACCCTCGACTTTTCCGATTGGCATATTATTACTTTAAACACACGCGTAAAAATTGATAATTAATAATTTTCTCGTCGCCAATGTTATGTTCGTGACAATGAAACACCGAGATTCAATACAGACTGGCATTTATTATAAAAGTATCTCGACATACCCTCACAACGTGTACGTATTATGCGATACAATAATACCCTACATAACAGTTTCCATGAATGCTACCGCTACATTGTCGCGATAACGCAAACTACACTTCGCGCGCTCTCTCTTGTAGGTACAGTCACGAGCAGTAACATGTCAACACTTGAAAACTTTCAATAGTGATTTTTTCGTGAAATAACAATGCAACGTTGAAATGCGACATATTGTATAAACCTATGGGTTCGAAAATACTACGTTCGTAACCACGTAAAATTTCATTAAAAAATTAAGGAGAATATCGCTTTTGAATTTAGCCAAGTGTGTACATATTTATGCTTGTGACTGTACAGCGAGACGTCGAGCGTTGTGCGAGAGAGAGCGCGCGAGGTCCAGTTCGCGTTATCGCGACAATGTAGCCGTACCATAATACAAAAGCACTCCCGATTTAATAATAATAGTATTTAACCAAACAATTGCTTTTAAGTGATTTAAGGTAGGTATTTATCGGTAATTTCATTGCTCTTTCATTCATTTCAATCATAAAAAGTGAAACGGAAACCAAACCACCACCAATGGGTATTGAACCTTTAAAAGGATCATTAAACTCTCAGATCTGATCAATCTGAATATAATTTGTAATAAATTAAATTTTAAAATTGAACTTGAACAATTTCAAATTAAATCTACGTGGCGCGATTACTAATGGAAGCAGTAAATTAAACTTCCCCACTTAACTGAACGTTCCACTGCCTCGGGGGTGCAGTATCGTCTCGTTAAAGACAAGGAATTGTACTTTGTTTTTCCTTTTTCTTTCATTGGTACCTATCTGTTCAAAATCAATAATTAAACGACGTTCAGACCTAATGAGGGTTTTCTGAAATGACGTTCACTAGATGATAGCACTGAGAAGTCAGCACCCTAATGATGTAACACACTATCTATCACAATCTGAATCATTTTGAAGCCTATTGCTAATCCATTGCTTCATATGTTCGAAAAATTTGTCTGCTCAGCAACGTAAATAACGCAATGAATGTTGTTGAACTGTCAAAATGAAACCCATTCCTACTGTTAGTGTGTTACGTAATTACCCCGCAGGTCCGGGCACCAATCAAAAGTGTCAAAGCGCCTATATTTTCTGTAGTCGTGATTGAATGATGAACGAATGAATGAAACGAATGATGAACGTCATCGTATATTTTATCTTCGTTGTCGAAATGGTAGACCTCTAGTCAAAATGGCGCCAACTGGTGGCGTAAATTTTCATGAAAACCCTATTGCTTTCTTCTTTTGTAAGTTAGTAGATAGTGCTAATTGCCAAAATACCTACTTTAGATCAGCACTTACTTATACCACTTTTGTGGTTTGCTCGTCATACCTATTTAAATATTACTACACAGAATAATATATGATAGCCTCAACTCTAACATCATGAATTCAGTTTCACGAAAATCCATTAATTAGTAAATCCACGTTAAATAGTGCGACATGAACACGACGAGGTTAATTTCGTTTATTCATTAGTAGGAGACGATTCTCCAGACGGTGTGGCTTAACGACGCCGACAGGCGCGGCGAGGCGCGGAGAAAATTAGATACCTCGGAGTAAAGACCGCGCCAAGTCTTGGTTATGGACGTTTTGGTCCGTGGTACGAAATTAAATTATTATAACTGAGTTTGTGTTAAAATTTTTGGGTATGTAGGTATTTCATATTTTTATGGTAAGATCCAGTTCGCTTAATGGCCTGTTTCATCATACTGTATACATTCTAAATGTCCCGTTATGCTATTTGACGGACTATTTTTCGTAGTGAGACAAGCCGTCAAATGGCATAACGGGACATTTAGAATTAACACAGTATGGTGAAACAGCTGGCCATTAAGGTTATTTTTTATCATATCATAAAATCCTAATCCTAACTATCCTAACTTCCTAACTTTAATTATTAATATTAATATATTAATTAATTAATAATATTATAAATGCGAAAGTAAGTTTGTTTGTTTGTTTGTTACCTTTTCACGCCTATGCCACTGAACCGATCATCTAAAAATGTTGCATATACGTTTACAGGTCTACAGAAACTGACATAGGGTACCTTTTATCTCGAAAAGAAGTACTGTTCTCGAGGAAACCAACAATAACGTTCTTATGATAATAGATGGCGCCACGTGTCTTTCGAATCATGATTGAATTATATTATTATAGAAACTTTAGTGGTGTGGTAAGAGCTTTTTTATTTTTTATTTAAGTACCTAAGAGTGTAGATAGACCGGTTTTTCATCCCCCTAACTATAATGCCTCAGACAACCCGAAATGATTGTCAAATTCTAAATTAACGCGAGCAAAGCCGCGAGCAAAAGCTAGTACCGTCAAACGGGGTGAATAGGAACGCAGGGGTGAATTGGAACGAAACTTTAAAAGGGATTTTAATATTTAAATAATATAATTTGTTGCCAACAAGGGCACTTAATTGTTAATAATAATACAGTAAACACATTGGAGTCCTTTTTGCCAATAAACTATATTATTTCAATGTTAAAATCCCTTTTAAAGTTTCGTTACGATTCACCCCCGCGTTCCTATTCACCCCGTTTGACGGTACCATATATAAGCCTATTATTTCCCCACTGCAGGGCAAAGGCCTCTCCTCATATAAAGAAGGCACGAGCATTAATCACCGTACTTACTCTAGATTTCCTCGTATTCGAGGTATCCAAAAAGTAATCGTCACAAAAAGAACTAATGATAGCTTTGTTAAAATATTATCTAAAAAGCATTTAAGATCTATATTTGTTGTAAACAAACTTTCAATGTTAAACAAGTAATTAAAACAATAAATTGCATCCTACTATTAACAAACCATGCAAAGCAAGCGAGCTTAGGTAATTTATCTCGAGGTGCACCAAACTAAATGCTGTAGACGAGTTGAACAGAACAAATAAACTCGGAACACCTTGAGTTATCTAGTGTGAACTGTTCACGCTTCCGAATTGGGGTTAACTTAAACAGTGAAGCGTAGAGGTGAAGTTTAACGAATTTATCAATATTATTATAGAACTACAGTTTAAGCTTGACAGTCGAGAAATGTCGAATAGAATTGATAGTAGTTCTAACTCAGTGCTTATAGGCTCCTAAAATGAACATATTGTTTTATATTAATCTATGTACTAATTACCCATGTTTGCAAT
Organism: Dryobotodes eremita; assembly: GCA_917490735.1. NCBI lineage: Eukaryota > Metazoa > Arthropoda > Insecta > Lepidoptera > Noctuidae > Dryobotodes > Dryobotodes eremita. The sequence continues at coordinate 6,875,065 of OU823257.1, read as the reverse complement.
GATACATGATTTGATTTGATTGATTTGCTTTGATTTGATTGATTTGATTTGATTTGATTGATTTGATTTGATTTGATTGATCCAATATAAATACAGCTACATCGAGCATACATGTGGTGTTAAAATTGCTATTGAACGTCGAGAAAGTAATTATTAGGCTTAGCACAAAGGGGCGTACTTAGTAAAAGAACTGGATAGAATTTTACTCTAATCAAATTACGTCAAGTTCTTTTGTCTAAACTTATTAAGAGAACTACTAATTACTTATTAACTTATATTTTTATGCAAAATTCCAAAAAAACTTGTGTATTATAACAAAAAGAACCTTATTTAAAACAAGCTTTTAATGAACTATGTTATCATAGAACTTCAATATTTTCTTAAAAGCTTGCGGCTTATCTTAAAGTGTAAAAAGGACGTTCACACCTCAAGCTTTTAACAAAATATTAAATTTTTATGTAAACGTAAGTTTTATTTAGTACTTTTTAGTTCATTAAAAAGTTTTTACTTAAATTTTATTTTGTAATTTTTAGCATTGGAATTTGTTTAAATATCCGTTCTAACACCTTTTCTTGAAAGGTACTTGTAAAGACAAATCCAACGAACCCAAACACGCCTGTACACAAGTCATGGTGTGAAGCCATCCGAGTTGCACTATCCAACTCATGCCATATTTTACCACTGCCACTTATACGAAATTTCATGCCTGTGCTGTTGACCGCTGAGGAGATCTCTCATATGAAGCCAATCCTGGGTACAGCAGCCAGATCATGGTGACCTTTAGGACGAACTATCATAATTGTATGCGTATATAAAATTTTGTGTCTCTGCTGTTGACCTTGGAGGAATTCCCACGACTGGAGTCAATCCTGGGTGTAGAATCAGGTCATGCATCATAAAAATGCATTGTCTTCGAAACAAAATCAACGTGTGAAATTTCAAATTCGTAGGCCAAGAGGAAGTGGTTTTAATTCAGCTTGCAAGATTTGGTCCGAACATACACACATTCATACAAACATTGCAAGTTAAATTTATAAGCTTGTAAAAATAGCGCCTAATGCTACTGAGGCACAAAATACAATTCATAAAAGTACTCATACTATTTTAGTTGGCTAGCCTACCTGTTGTGTAAATATTCGATGCGCAGTTGAAGTTTTTAAACCTTCAATCACTATACCGTTCCCGATTACAGTTAAAACTCTCGTCTACAAACTTGTACCTAGATAGTTCACAGTTAACAAATGTGTGTACAGCACTAATGTTCTAAAACGTCGATTAACGTTCTTCTATCTACGTCAGAGTTTGTGAATGCTCTCCTTTCTACTCAAGCAGTTAGAAATCTTTCGATCACTCTAACCATAGAACCTTTTTGGCCTCGCACAGGTTTTTTACTTGTTTATTGTTGTTTTTTTCTTTTTCTTTTTTATTGTTAATTTTGTTAGTTTTAAATCCTCCTTTTTTATTATTACTCTTTATATTTCCTGTGCGTGTCCCAAATACTTTTTTTCTTTCTAGAACAAACTATACCAAATTCATCAAATTAAGCTTTTTCTTCATCAATAGACTGATTTACGAATACCATCGATGATTCATCGTCCTCTAAACATAATTGAAATTCAGTAAGGTTGTGTAGGGGTGCTAGGACAGGAAACCTCCCCGTGTGTCCGTGGGCTGGAGTTTCCCTTGGATGCGTCTGGGGGAAAGGCCAGTCTCCGGGACGGTGCACCCTGGGGTACGGGCAATAACTCTCCATTAGGTACTCTGTGCCTAAGGAGTCTTGTTGCCCGTACGCTAATATCCTGTCGGAGGAACGCTCCAACGTGTGTCTCTCTGTTAAGCAGAGACGCACAGCGGCGGAGTAAGAGCGGGCTCGGCGTGCACTAACCCTGCCGTCGGGCAGGCAGGAAGGAGTCTGCTCCTTCTGCCACCGTTAGTCTCGTAGCCCCGAAGATCGTCAACGTCATGTCTCTGACTTTTGACGGGGGTCGAGGGTCTTGGCTTAACCGCCCGGGCCGCGAGGAAGATAACCTCTATAAAAAATTCCTCTAATATCAAGTTCTGGTGCGCGGCGAGGGTATGAATGGCTGAGGAGTAGTGTCATCTACAACTTTCCAGTTGTAGGTGGCGCATCAGTCGTTAGCGCACCCCCAGCCAGAGTACCAGTGGACCCTCTGGTTGGGTTATAAATTTACACTTGCCTAGGGACAGGGGGTGAACCTAGGATGGACGTTTTACATCCCCCACACTCGTGGGATTAATTATGGAAAATTCTTACAAACAAAACCAAAAACGTAGTGGAGAGGAGGGGAGTGATGCGGGGTCGGATTCCGACGCTGCGTCGGGCGCGAAGGGCTCATTTAAGAGCCCGGAGCGTGAAGTGATGGAGGTTGCTGAGAAGAACCGAAGGCTCTTCCAGAAGCGCCCCAAACCAGGGGATGGCCAGGGGTCGTCCTCTGATGGCGGGAGGAGCGTCGTCCGCAGAAAAATTACTCGGCGGGGTGGAGTACACGAGCGGAGTACGGGCAAAGGGCGCACAACTGAGGAGGACAGTGAGCCGAGTCTAGTCAGCCCAGCCGAGCCGGCCCAGCCAGCCGAGAGGCGCGCCACGGAGGGGCACGACCCTGGAGGGGAACACTCCGAGTCGTCAGGCGGTGAGCCGGACGCCGCTGGCGGCTCCAAGTCGGAGCGTCTGGCCAGGCTGGAGGCGGCCGTGGTAGCTGCGCTAAAGGGTGTGGCCTTGAAGAGGATTCAGTCCTCTAAAGACAAGGCCATACCCGCTGCCGCGGCTTCCATAATGGAGGCAGTGAAGGCCATTCAAGTCGGGCCTCAATCGGACGGGTTGTCCGAGATGCGGGCGGAGATCACCCGCTTGACAGCCACTATGGAGCTCCTCCGAAAGGAGAACGAGGAGCTCCGAGCGGATCTGGCCAGCCTCCGAGCAGCCGGCCCCCGGGAAGTGCCACAGGAGAAGGTGCAGCACGGGAAAGGCCGGCCGGTGCCGGTGCCTGCTGAGGACCGGGTACTGACCCTGGTGCGGCAGGAACTGGCCTCTTTCCACAGTCGGTTTTCCGCTCTGGAGGCCATTGTGCTGCGCCCCCCGCTAGCGGCGAGCCGGCAGGTCTCATTTGCCGCCGCTGCGGCCAAGCCAGGATCAGCGGGGCAATCGAAAGGCGGGCCCGTGCCGGCACCCGCGGGGCCGCCCTCGGCGAAGTCGGCGCCTCCCAAGCCCAAGAAGGGCGGAGGGCCTACGCAGGCGTCAAGGGCCCCAGTTCCGGCGGCGAAACGGCCGCCCCTCCCGCCTCCTAATGCCCCTCTGGCCGACGCCGAATGGCAAGTAGCCGGAGAGAAAAGGAAGGCGGGCAAGGCTTCAAGGGCGGCCAAACGGAAGGAGAGGCGGCAGCGGCGCAAGGAGCGAAGCGTTGCGGCTAGGCTCCGCGCCCCGAAGTCCGCAGCTGTAGTGATTACACTACAGCCGGCAGCGGAAAAGAAGGGCGTGTCCTACCGCGACGTGCTCACGAAGGCGAGGGCGGCGGTGAACCTGCAAGAGCTGGGCGTCACCAATGGCATCCGGGTGAGGGTCACTGCGACCGGGGCCCGGATGCTAGAGGTGCCCGGTGCGGCGAGCGGCCCGACCGCTGACGCTCTGGCCGAAAGGCTTAGGGCGTCCCTAAATGCGGACGAGGCCCGAGTGTCCAGGCCCACCAAGTGCATCGACATGCGCATTCTGGGCCTGGACGACTGTGTGACGGAGGCTGAAGTGGTGGCCGCCGTCGTCAGGACTGGGGGTTGCTCTGCCGAACAGGTGAGAGCGGGCATCATCCGTCCTGACCACAAGGGGATGCGAGCCGTTACGGTGAGCTGCCCCGTGGCGGCGGCCAGGAAAGTCGCCGGGGAGGGCCAAAGGCTCCTGGTGGGCTGGGTTTCCGCGCAGGTGAAGCTGCTGGAACCCAGACCTCTGAGGTGCTTCCGCTGCCAAGTGGGCAACCACGTGGGAGTGCAATGCACCTCGGAGGTGGACCGCAGCGATCATTGCTTCCGCTGCGGTCAGCCCGGTCACAAGGCCGGCTCGTGCAACGCCACGCCGCACTGCTTTTTATGTGCGGCAGCTGGCAAGCCGGCCGATCACCGGGCTGGGAGTAAGGCCTGCGCTCCACCCGCCAAAGCCAGGGGCAGGGGCAAGCCCTCCGCCACCGCCGTCACCGCCGCACCCGCCGCCACTGCCGCCGCCGCTGCCGCCCCTACTGTCGTAGCTGCCGCAACCACCGCGGCAGGGGCCTCACAGGGGGCTCGGGAGGGGGCTGATATGGAGTGCCAATAATGGCCCCATTACGCCTCCTCCAGGCGAACATCAACCACTGCGCCGCTGCTCAGGATTTGTTGCTCCAGAGCATGGCGCAGTGGTCGATCAACATCGCCGTGGTCGCTGAGCCGTACTTTGTCCCGCCCAGGGATGACTGGGTGGAGGACCTGAGCGGCTCAGTGACCCTCATTTCGTCGGCCGCCGCCGGTACCCCGTCGCTTGAGGCAGTCAAGAGGGGACGGGGTTGCGTGGCAGCACGGTTCGGGGAGATTGTTGTGGTAGGGGTTTACTTCTCCCCGAACCGAACTCTCGCCGAGTTCCACAACTCCCTTGCGGAGTTGAGAGTCGTCGTCGTCGGGTACCATACCCTGCCCGTGCTCGTACTCGGGGACTTCAATGCCAAGAACACGGCTTGGGGTTCCCGGTACACGGACACACGGGGCAGGATGGTGGAGGACTGGGCTCTGGAGACAGGCCTGGTCGTCCTAAACCGGGGTTCTGTCCCCACGTGTGTGCGGATGCGGGGCGAGTCAGTGGTGGACATCTCGTTCGCCAGCCCCGCTCTGTCACCGCGTGTCATTGACTGGCGCGTCATGGAGGGGGTGGAGACGTACTCCGACCACCGGTACATCCGGTTTGACGTCTCCGCCCAGACCTCGAGCGCGCTGGTCCGACAGGCCCCGAGTGGTCCGCGGTGGGCGCTGAAGAAGCTGGACCGGGAGCTCCTCCTGGAAGCCTCGATCGTGCAGGCCTGGGTGTCACCACCGGACAGGCCTGCAGACATCAATGTCGAGGCGGAGTGGTTCCGGGAGGCCATGTCCGAGATTTGTGACGTGGCAATGCCCCGGGTCCAGCCCGGACGTGCCTGGCGCCAGGTATACTGGTGGTCGCCGGAATTAACGTCTCTGCGCGAGGCGTGCGTTGCCGCGCGACGCCTGTACACCAGGCACCGCAGGCTCCGTATCCGCCCTTCGGATACGGAAGCCATTCAGGCGGAGCTGTACGAGGGTTACAGAGCGGCGAAGACCGCCCTCCGAGCGGAGATCCTGCGGGCCAGGGGACTGGCCCGTGAGGAGTCGCTGGGGACTCTGAACAGGGACCCGTGGGGACGCCCATATAAGGTGGTGCGGGAGAAACTCCGCCCATGGGCTCCCCCGCTGACGCAGAGTCTCCGGCCCCAGCTCGTGGAGGGCGTGGTGAGCGCTTTGTTCCCTTCGCGGGGGGAGCATACTCCCCCGCCCATGGCTCCGCCTCCTGCGGTGCCAACTGCGGACCACATGACCGACGATGACGACGTTGCTCCTGAGGTGACCGAGGTAGAGTTGAGAGCGGCGGTACGTAGGCTGAGTGCCAAAAATACCGCCCCAGGACCCGACGGCTTACCAGGAAAAGCTTGGGTCCTGGCCTCGGAGGCTCTCGGGCCTCGACTAAGAGGGCTCCTAAGCGCATGCTTGGAGGAGGGCCAGTTCCCACTTCGTTGGAAGACGGGGAAACTGGTCCTCATTAAGAAACCGGGGCGCCCGGCGGACTCTCCGTCCGCTTACCGGCCCATCGTGCTGCTCGACGAGGTGGGCAAGCTCTTTGAAAGAGTCATTGCAGACCGCCTCGTCGGGCAGCTGGTGCGGGTGGGGCCGGATTTGGCGGAGAGCCAGTTTGGTTTCCGCAGGGGGCGCTCCACGGTGGACGCCATCATGCGCGTGCGAGCCCTCACGACGGGGGATGCTGTGGCCCGGGGTGGGGTCGTCTTGGCGGTGTCTCTAGACATCGCCAACGCCTTCAATACCCTGCCCTGGAGTTGCATCAGGGAGGCACTCTGGTATCACCGGATGCCGACCTACCTCTGTCGTTTAGTCGAGGCCTATTTGACGGATAGGGCGGTAATCTACCCCGGTCACCAGGGAGAATGGAACCGGCGAGAGATGTCGTGCGGTGTCCCACAGGGATCGGTCCTGGGGCCGCATCTGTGGGACATCGGTTACGACTGGGTGCTGCGCGCCGACCTCCCTAGCGGCGTCAGCGTAGTGTGCTACGCTGACGACACGCTGGTCCTGGCGCAGGGGAGGTCGCACCAGGCGGCGGCCGAACTCATGACACGCGGGGTTGCGACAGTCGTTGAGAGGATCCGGCAATTGGGACTCGAAGTGGCCTTGCACAAGTCCGAGGCCATGTGTTTTCATGGTCCTCGGAACGCGCCACTGTCGGGCTCCCAAATAACGGTAGGAGGGGTTCACATCGGCGTCGAGTCGACGATGAAGTACCTGGGACTCGTCCTCGACAGCCGGTGGAACTTCGTCGAGCACTTCCGACGTTTGGCTCCCAGACTGCAGCGGGCCGGGGCTGCTTTGAAGCGGCTCTTGCCCAATCTGGGGGGGCCAAACGCCTCCTGCCGGAGGCTCTACGCGGGGGTCGTGCGGTCCATGGCCCTTTACGGGGCACCGGTGTGGGCGCGTTCGTTGAGGCTCCGGCCAGCCCGCCGGTTGAAAGCGTCCCAAAGGGTCATGGCCATCCGGATGGTACGGGGATACCGCACGGTCTCCTGCGAGGCGGCGAGCCTCCTTGCCGGATTGCCGCCGTGGGATCTGGAGGCAAAGGTCCTCGCGCATGTTTGGGAGTGGCGCGAGGAGGCGAAACGCCGGGGCGTAACTCCGCTGCCGCGAGAAATCACGGCACAGCGGACAGAGCTCCGGCGGGATCTCATGGCGGCATGGAGAGTGCGACTGTTGCAACCCAGCGCAGGGCACGCCACAATTGCGGCGGTAAGACCCCTCTTTGAGGAGTGGCTTGAGAGGCGCCACGGCGTCCTCACCTTCCGCCTGACGCAGGTCCTCACCGGACATGGCTGTTTCGGGAGGTTCCTGTTTCGGATAAGGCGGGAGGAAACGCCCGGGTGTTACCATTGTGTGGATCGACCGGAGGACACGGTGGAGCATACGGTGGAGGTCTGCCCGGCTTGGGCGGAGCACCGCCGTGTCCTCGTGGCGGCGATCGGCGGCGGCGACCTCTCGCGTCCGGCCCTGGTTCAGGCCATGGTACGGAGCGAGAGGGAATGGGAAGCCGTCACCTCCTTCTGCGAAGCAGTAATGCTCGCGAAGGAGGAGGCGGAGCGCGAGAGGGAGAGGCAATCTCTACGCCCTCGCGCCCCTAGCCGCCGCAGGAGGAGGAGACACCCTGGGCGTCGGGAGTCGATTGCCGACTCCCGGCCACCGTAGGCGTGGGCTTGCGGACGGCGAGCAATGGGCAGCTCGCCGTCCGGTAAGGACCAGGCCCGGGTCGACGGCGCGTCGTGTTCCACGCGCGCCTCAAAGAGATGTCAGCACCATTGACGGGGTCCGATAGGACCGATGCCTGCCGGGGTCGCGGATTGTTCGAAAGAGTTACCGTGGCCCTGGCGCACAGGCAACTGAAAGAACACGGGTGGGTTTTAGTCAGTAAGAGTCTGACACGCCCTTCCGCTCCGCCCAGAGCGGGAGAGGTCATTTGATGATTTCCCAACCAAAAAAAAAAAAAAAAAAGTAAGGTTGTGTAAACATTATGTCTGAAATTAGTTTCATGAAATATTTATTGTTGGAAATTTAATAATAAGTTTGATATCACCAAACTTGGACTTTTCTGACAGATTTCATCAAGGTATTACGAAAGTCAGCCGAACTTCTTAAATATCACCTAAATATTTTACCAATAATGTCTTTCATTTTTCATGGAACTTTGTTACATTAAGGTTTCAGGTTGATAAATTCGTCGTACTCAATTTGATTGTCGTTCGTGTAGACTCAATTACGTACGTAATAAAACGTATTTTTCTTGTATATATGCTTCTGCAAATCAAGCTCTTTGGATACTATAAATTATTATCTTTGCATTTTGCGATGTATTTGAACGTTGCTACTGTCTAAAATAATAGGGTTTCATTATTAATATTGGTGACTAGCTGCTGCCCACGTCTTCGCCCGCGTGGATGTCGGTAATTATCCTACAGGACCGTGCTGCCGGTACAAAAAGTAGCTTATGTTACTCCTTATAACGTCAGCTATATGCCAGTGAAAGTCCCGTCAAAATCGGTCAAGTCGTTTCGAAAATTACCCGGAACAAACAGACAGACAGTTTTTTTTATTTTATAAATTGGTATTTTGTTATAAGTCCCGTATATACTTTCATATGCATTTAGTAAAAAGCTGTTATTTTGACATAACAAACAGACACTTCAATTTTATTTATTTGTATAGATTGTATAGATGAGAATTATGTCTGTTCAAAGCTGTCCTCGTCATGTTTTTGTATGATTTTTTATTTAATTACCGTCAGATGAAAATGTAACAGGGCTTTTTAATTGATATCACAAACACGCGGCCGTGCACCGCTGGTGTCGTGTCATGCTCGTCAAATAACGGCACTATCAGACGTCACCATTAATCGAGGCATTTCACGGTAATTTTGGCATTTCAGTAATTCTATCATCTTTATTTCTAAAATATTGTACTTCTCGTGTCTAAAGACCTATGTTTGGATACATGCAGCTCATTAATTAGGAAAAAATATAATAAATCTGATTAATTTAAATTTATGGGCTAACAGCATTAGATGCTTTTGTCATATAAATTATTTTATTATTGTCGTGTGAGATTAACCTTCATCGGTTACGGTCAAATAATATGATCGGGTAAATTTCGTTTACTACCCCAACTTTGAACTAAATCTGAACTTTCAGCTCATATTTCAACACACAGAAGGACCTATAAAGACTCTATCTCTTAGGATAGGGCCTCCTAGTTTAAGAGACAGGGTTTATATTTTTGTTTATATAAATTTTTGTAGCCTTTTAACTTTTGTACAAACAATTCAATATGTATCATTTGGTATATCTACCACTTTGCTTAACCTGCGTCTATGTATTACTTTGGATACATAAACATTATTATGTATTATTATTATTATAAAGCTTACACGTGAATGAAAAAAACAAAATGAACCTGACACCTGGACATGATTCGTTTATGGCCATTGTGCGCACATTCTGATTACCCAGCACTCGGTATCCTGTGTAATGATCACGCGAACGAGCTACAATTTGCATATCGTTACAAAACCTGCACATTTGTGTTTTGTTGATACCGTGTAAAGGCTCCCACAGACAGGCCCGACGCGACAGCGCTACACAAAGGCGCCGCTCGTCGCGCGACACGCGGTGCCTTTGTGTCGAGCGTCGCGTCGCGCCAGTGTGTACGAGCCTTAAATGGCCGTGTGTCACCTGTCACCCTAGATAGCTATCCTTGTGTGGACGCGTTGTATGTGACGGAGAAATACAAACATTATTTATTACCAAGTTAACCTATTTTCATTAGTTTTGTAACTTAACAAGCGTGATCTAATTTGTATTAGGTACATCATTAATTCTTTGTTTAAAATATTAAAATGAAACCACGTTTTGCAGTATCGCTATAAATATTGACGTCCGTCCAATCTGCAAGGTGACGTCACCGCGGTAGCTTATAATAAAAACTATAATGAAACACTAGCATCCAAATTAAACTTTTATAGTTGAAAACTAGTAAAGGAGGTAATACGCACGTACCAAATACTCCACGTACATGAATAATTAACAACCGTTTAGCAGCCGCACTCATTTTAATTACAGTCAAATCGCATAGCAGTGTTTTGCTTTACCTTGTGTTTTTTCCACACATAAATAAAATTATTACAAGTACCTACTGAAACAAAAAAAAAATCTATTCAAATTATTCCTACCTACCTAGGTACGAATAATTTGAATTCAAAATTAAGTACTTTATTGTTGTTATGTTTTGACGTAAAAACACAATAAAGTACTTAGTTCCGAATTCAAATTATTATACACGATAAATTTAATAATTTGTGGACATGGAAATTTGCATTCGTTTGTATTCGGAAATGCGATGATTCCCGAGGGACATTACGAAAATAGTTGGAAAGTTTAATTTCGATACGACCATTAGAAGTAGGTTAAAATTGACTTCTAAGATTTTTTTAAATTGTTAGTTATAAAAATTCTTAACTCAAGCACTTTGTTAACACCTATTAAAATAAAGACTCAACTGTGCCTTCCTCTCCTGTCCTAACGTGATGGCTGACAGAAATGTCAGTTGCGACGATTCTTAGTAACATAGGACAAGAGCAGGAAGATAAAGAAACCATTTACTCTCGAAACTTCTACAAACTGCCATGTACAAATATTAAAAAGCCAACTAACTACAAACAAATCCACTATTTTACGTGTTCTGAAAGCCTAGGTATCGTAACTAGCATATTTTTTTTCCAAATCGATAGTTAAAAGTTTTGCCATACAAAAACTTCGTCGGGATAACTTTGTAGTGCATTTTGCAATGGCCGCCACCTTCCTACATAAATTTTACACTAAGTTCTCAAAGAGTAAAAAAAAACATTAAAAAGAAACCTTTATTTTAATGCTCTTAAAAGAAGAAAATAAACTTTAAATTAAATCAAACCCATCAATTTGTTACATAACAAAATTTATATGATATAAATGCTTGTCGCGAGATGTACTTGTGTAGATGTATGTACCTATTTTATAAATTAAACACTGTGTTGGAGCGTGGAAGTCTGACATCGTTCAAAACAGATTTTGTTCGTTTATAAAAAGATTTCTAGATAATATATCATACGTCTGTCTCAGTTCGTTTATGTTTTGTTATGCAATTTTATTTAATATTACTCAATTATTTAGGTAAATATTTGTTATTATTATTCTTTAACAATCAGTTATCTTATTTACTTATGTATACATACATACACACATTGCAATATAAAACTGATTTAGGTCCGTCACCTCACACTTCAGGTTCAGTTGAAAACCAGCGCCAGGCACTAGTAGTCTGACATTTTTGCTGAACTATTTGGCGCAGCCGCGAGGCACACTTTCCTGCTAATTTCTTGCTACGCACTTTACACCTTTTATTTGTTTTATTTTTCTTGTTTACTTGTAGGTGTATGTTGTGTTGTGCTTTGTAGCCTGTGCTAAATAAATGTATTTTCTTTCTTTCTTTCTTTTTCTTTCAAAATACATACTTTTTTTTTTCTGAGAACAAGAATACAATAATTATGTAATGTGAACATTACATAATTATTGTATTCTTGTTTATCTACACAAGTAAATCACGCGACAAGCTCAGCAAGCTCAATTTATATCATATAAATTGTGTATTATATTAAATTGATGGGTTTGATTTGATTTAAAGTTTATTTTCTTCTTTTTATAGTATTTAATTAAAAGCTTGTTTTTGAAAATGTTTTTTTACTATTCATTTATTTTTTAGTTATCGCTGTGTTATTTTATCCAAATGTTTCTGAAACTGTTCATTTAAGCTAAAGAGTCATTGTTGAGTGGTCGTTTGCCTGTTCATGTAGTACAGTCTAGTTCTTCAATAAGGAGACCTTCTAGTGATTGGACACTACTGGCCACGTACGCTTGAACAGCAGTGTCAAAATTTTCTTGCCGTTTTAACTTCGCTTGCTCTGTCTCTTTCTTTGCGTTGATGTTTATTTTTTTTTCCATATTGTTCCTACGAGTACCGAATATACTATCCGTCAATCCTCCCAGAGATTCGTTTAGGAGGGTAAGAGCTAAAATACAACAGGGTTCGCCCGGTGCCCTGAGATGTTACGTTCACGACATCATCACCCTGATGAAACTCAGTCCTCGGCATTGCCTCACCTCGACTTGGGTGTTTGGAGGTATGCGCCATTTATTTCAGCTTAAAGCTTACTTGTGCCTAACAAAACGCAGTTCCAGGTTTGATTTTGGAGCTTTCCTTCTCCTTGATTGGTTGAAAACCAATTGACGCCCATCTCGGCAAATTACACAAGTCATATTATGAAGCTAATCAAGGCGTACCTACTATTTTAAAATTCATTTGCCATCTTGGGCAGTTCGCCATATTGGATTTATAGTAAAGTCCTTTCATTTTTCGTAATTTTCTCAGCAAACCCTTTCATGTGATACCCAAATCATGAGAATGCACAAAAAAATAACTAGACCGCCACCTTGGGCCATCTGCTATATTGGATTTAGAATGACGTCAGTTAGCTAACCATACATTGTCATCCAAACTAAATGTGTATGCCAAATTTCATCTCAATCGGTTGAGGATAACTGCTTCAAAATTCAGTGGCAAGATTTGACCCGAACATGCATACAAACATTGCAAGTTAAATAAAAGCTTGTAAAAAAGAGTAAAATGCTGTAATTATTTCCTACAGTAGTACCGCGCTGTTTATTCGAGTGGGTCTGTACAAACAGGCTCTTGTAACAACGTTTAGCAGGGTTGTTCTCGCGGCACAATAGAGATACGAGTCCTTAGTAAGAGTTGAAGTTAACGAGCATAAAGCAGCCGCTGTTGAAGTTTACCGTTCACTAGCTTGTGCCCGCGACTTTGTTCGCGTGGAAGTCTTAAAACACCACAATATACTAAAATAACAGCCATATTTTTATAAAACTTTCCTGTATACTACGTTTGTAGTTTTGGTCTCAGTCGCCAAAATATGAAGAGAGACTGAAAGACAGGAGAAAGCGGTTACAATATTGCTCATCCCCCATACAAAATAGCGTGATAATTAAAACCTATAAACTTACCCGACTTATAGGAAATACCTATGCAAAATTTGAACAAAATCTATCCGGTAGTTGTTGCGTGATGCCGAAAGATACATTCAGACAAACTAATAAACACACAAACAGACAAAGTTATAAAATAGTTATTTATGAAACTAGTGCGGTAACTTGGTTTTTACAAGCTTAACATAGTCAGGAGTTCGTAAATACTAATTCCCGCACGTGTGTCATACAACGGGTTTTAACACATTTGCGAGAAAACAGTACAATATTAATGTCGGCTTCCTCGCTTGAACTCATATTATTATTTTGTTTATCTATTATATCAGTGGGAAAGTCGCAACAATGTTTGACGTTTCTAATATGAAAATGGCGCCACGTGCGTGTGGTGAAAATTAGAACTACATCTTTCGTCTCATTTTCTCTTTAGTATTAAACCTACAGGCTTCGTTAATGAATTTTTTGAGCAAAGGTGTTGAACATTATATTTTCGGCATTAAAATCGTTCCCAGATCTCGCGAAAATTTATAATAAAGGGTAATTTTAAAAATTTTGTACATTTTGTTGTGTGAAAACGTCCACGTGAATATTGACCAGAAATAACACATTGAAGCAATCAAATTAGTATTATTTTCCTTAAACAACATTTTCTCCAGATGGGTTTCGACATTTCAGATCAAAATAATAGGTAATTAAGAAAAAAACAGGTGTTAACTACTTTAGTGTCATTATATTTCCATACATTAACCCTGTGTCTCTAAGCACGAGCGCGTTACAAAAAGTTTCATAAAAAAGAAACTACTCACATATTTACATGTTTTCAGTAAGTAATATCTTTATGATTTTAATTATGATGTTAAGGATATCAAATATAAATAAATAGCCTATTGCACAATAATAATAACATCCTTTCAATATGTGTCTTCCATTTAATTCAATTTTGTTATTCGTTTTTGTTACACTGATATCGGTAGATATTAAAATATCTACCGATATCGATGATAAAATTTAAATTGAGAATGTTGACAGTTGAAAACGTCATGTTTTCAACTGTCAACATTCTCAATTTAAAACCGTCCAGTCAGATGACAATAGAACGTCTGTCCGCCATTCTGACAAAGGGTGCCACCGACAAGAAAAGTGTGTTTGTTCCTGTGCACTGCTTTTTCAACAAAAAAACCATAAATTTTGGTTGTTCACCGGTAAATACCACGGTAAGTCTCTCTCTCATTATTTTTGCGTAAATGTTAAGGTTAACTATGACCAACTTCGAAACAGAAGCTGGATAATTCCAATAAGATTATTTCTAACCTTAAAACATTAGAGGTTGTAATTCAACCTCATAGTTTATTTCGTTTTCGTAACGATTTGGTACGTTTTTTTGTTGCGTATCAAAAATGATGTAACAAAAATGAGATAAAGCTGATTTCATACAATACTGTTTTTTATATTTTTAAATATATATTGTATTATTTTTTAAATATCCTCTTGACCGTTAAGCGACGAAAAATGTAATTGGAACGAAGTACTTTAACGCGGCTTGCGGTAGGAGTATACTGGCAGAAATTGTCACGCGAAAAAGCGTTCATAGTTACGACTGTCTTCCTCTAATTCGATAGGGAGAGAGAGAGCGCGAGAAAATGTGAATTTGGTCAAAATGAAAACCCAAGATGGAGTCTGCGAAAAATTTCACAGTTTTCGCATAATAAAAGTCTGTTGCTCATTTTCACGAGTAACGACTATGTTCTGTAAAAGTCTGTCAAGGTATTCTGATCACGCAAATAATAATTAATAACATTTTTAAAATTAAAATTTAATAATTAACATTATTTATTATTAATCTCTAAAAAAACAATTGTATGAGAAGTAAAAGGACATTTCATATTTTTTTTATGTTACACGATAGTTTCTAAAGTTTAAAACTTATTGTAGTAGGCCACTGGTGATTATCTTTCCCTATCTAATGAGTTACTTATGTAATAAGATACTAAGTATGTTTTATTTTGTTTATTTTATTATTAGCCTTTTCAAAAAAAGAGTTTTGCTAAAAAACGGTTCGCTTCTTCATTATTTTTGTAATGACGTATATAAGGTTATAACTAATTTTCAACTCTATGTTCCTTGACAAAATGTTTATTTTGACTGGGCTAGATATTTTAAAAGTAATTAAATAAATGTTAAGGACCATAAGAAATACATTATTTTGAGACTGATCTTATGTGACTAATTCAACAGACTCATTATATTATTAATAAATGATTAAGAAGTGATTTCGTTGTTTTAATTATCTTATGTGTAACAGCCCTAATATGTCGTTTTTGTTATTTCTTTGTTACGTTCTTTGTTTTTGTAACGGTATTCGTTTTTGTTTCATTTTTGTAACTGTACAATTTTTTTGAAAATGACCCTAAAATAAACAATGTAATGTTTTGACTTCGCTACGATGTTATTATGCACTAGCTTTTGCCCGCGGCTTCGCCCGCGTGGAGGTTGTAAATTATCCCACGGGAACGTACTACCGGGATAAAAAGTATCCTATGTGTTAATCCAGGTTATAAACTATCTGTGTTCCAAATTCTATCCAAACCCATTCAGTAATTTTTGCGTGAAAGAGTAACAAAACAAACATCCACCCGTCCATCCATCCTCACAAACTTTCACATTTATAATATTAGTAGTATATAATAGGTATGTATAGATTATGAAAACGCTAAGGAGACACTTAGGTGTAGCGCTAAAAAAGCACCTGACACTATAACAGCTTTCTTGAGTAATTCATGTTATAATATTGTTAATGCTTCTTTCCGTGCAAGTATTTAGAAATGATTTGCGGAATAATATGGGGACATCACGCGCCTGAAATGAACTGGATTTTCCCATTATTTAATAACTGGAAACTACCTACACCATATCGAAAAAAAAACCGGCAAAGTGCGTGTCGGGCCACGCACAGTATAGGGTTCCGCA
This sequence comes from Dryobotodes eremita, assembly GCA_917490735.1. Taxonomy (NCBI): domain Eukaryota; kingdom Metazoa; phylum Arthropoda; class Insecta; order Lepidoptera; family Noctuidae; genus Dryobotodes; species Dryobotodes eremita. The sequence continues at coordinate 6,859,196 of OU823257.1, read as the reverse complement.
GTAGCCCGTTATCACAATATAGTACGACCATGTTGTTCTTTTTTCTGAATATAGTAAAGATGTATGAATATAGTATAGTAATGGTAAAGATAAAATATATGATAAGGGTGTCCAGAGTAAAACCAAACTTTAACACATAACGTAACCACGGAGGTCATACCTTGCAAGAAAATCTTAACAGCACGATCTACAAAAGTGACTTCACGGCACAACGCCATCTGTTATAGAAAACGATACTAAAGTAATGACAAAATGTTCATTTTCGAAGATAATTATTTTAACAGATTAGACATTAACTAATAATAACCACTTTATTCCTGCTAAAGCTAAAAAATAAGAGTGCGATTGCTACCAAGTTATTATTTCAATTCACAAAAATGTAATTCGTAAATTAAACAAAGTTCGTTTGTGACTTCTATAGGTACTCGAATGAAAACGTAACCCGTTGGTACAGCGCCATCTAGCGGCAGTATTGTGAAACTTATTATAATTTATTATGTTTTTTTATTTCATATTTTGTTTTTCAATGCAAGACTTTACCATTATAAACAAGCAACTACTTCATCTTAGTCACTTTAAAGGATTAATGATAAGGATTTTGTATTTGGTACAATATTATCCAACACCCAAATTCAACGACTATTACTGCTAAACTGATAAAGTTATCTTAACCGCTATAATTTTTCTTTATAGATCATGAAATGCACTATCATTGTGAATTTTTCCAGATTTTTCAAGCCAGCAGTTTAGCTTTTAGAAGGGGGGACGGCCTACTGGAACTAAAAATTTCACTTAAAATTTTAATATTTCGTAAATGGAGCATTAAATCGAAAAATTATTTTAGCAACCCCCAAGTCATTTTAGAAGACTTTACTAGACGTACTCTGTATTGGAGGGCCCCTGGACGCCAAGAACGTTTAAAATCATGCCAGGAAGTCCATGCATACAGTGGTGGAACAATCATGATATGGGCGGGAATTTGGATCGACGAAAGAACCGAACTGATTTGGGTCAGAGGCAACCTCAATGCACAGATTTACGCTGAAATGTTTGTATCAGATGTTGTCATTCCTTTGCGGACCCAATTCGGTGCTTTATTTCTGCTTATGCATGATAATGCACGTCCACACACTACCAGAGTCGTTGCAAACACACTTGCCGCGGCTAATATCAATGTCCTACCATGGCCTGCTCAATCGTTAGACTTGAATCCCACTGAGCACGCATGGGATTTGCTTCACATACCAGCAAATCTTTATCGCCTGTTAAAACTGACTTGGGCGGCCATTCCGCAACGTGATTTGCATGAACTCATATTGAGTCTGCCGAATCGCTGCGATTGTGTTATACGCGTTAACGGTGAAACTACAAACTACTAATTGTTTATTTTACGCAATAAAAACCTTTAAAAACTTTTATTTTTACCTTTTTATAAAATTTTAATGTCAGGATTAACTAAGGTGGAAAATCCAGCATAAGCAAAAATCGCGAATACTTCGTCGATCTACATAAAGTAAAACATTTTATTTAATCAATCTCAATATACATTTTTATTTGATTTCAATCGGGCAATAAAATATTCTTGTAAACACTTTGATCCCTAGACACTTGATGTGTGTATATTGCTAGGTATATAGCAGTTTTATCCTACCTTAATTACGATTACGAACGAACATAGGTTAATCTTTTCGGGTTTACGCCAATTTATCAACCGTCGTCATAAACCAGAGGGTCACGTGAAGTGAGAGGATTTGTGTTAACTTCATGAATGTGCTAATAGATTAGATGTTAAGGACATCACCCAACTAATGATAAAGTAATAACGAATTAAATCAGGACATTTTAGAAATTGGTAAAAAAATTGAAATATTATTTTATAAGTGACCTGTCTCAGAGCATAATATATTGTGTTAAGAATTTATTATAAATTCAATTTTGCTTGAACCGCATAAACAGTTTCAAATAAACAAGCTTGCTGTTACAAACTAATATTAAAATACTTGGAACATTGTCCTTCTAAGTACCTTCCGAATTAAAATATCTTGCTTCTGCTTTTAATTCGATTTCAATTAAGTTGTTTATTTCAACGTGAAAGATGAAAGAAAAGCAACAAACTTTATTTTAATAAAACGATATATTTTCCAGTGGATCTATGTTAAGCTGAGAGATTGAATCGTTGGACAAACAACGTTGCAGAAAATAAAACGGATACATTCAGATTTCCATAAAATTAATGAAAACAAAATTTTTAAATGTATTGGATCATTATGATGAAATGCAAAGCATTTTCAAGTGATTTTTTTTTATTTCAGCCCTGCGTCAATTTCATGTTGGTATTTGTATGCATTTTCCTTTAGTAGACTGATAATATACGATCAACTAATTAATCGACTCAGCCTATCGCAGTCCACTGCTCGACATATTCTTCTGCGCCACAACACCCTGTCCTCTGTCTTCCGCATCCAGTTTGTCCCAGCCACCTTATTTAGGTCGTCAGTCCATTTAGCTGGGGGACGCACCATACTACGTTTGCCGATTCGCGGTCTCCTCTCCAGGACTCTTCTGCTCCACCTGTCATCGGTCCCTCGACAAACATGGCCAGCCCACAGCCACTTTAGCTTGTTTACTTGCTTACAGTACACGATAATTAGCACTTATCCTTGTACAATGTAAATGATGGTGACCTAAAATAACGTTTACAAGTTCCTCTCGAGGCACTTAACACTCAATGCATAATTTATTCCGTTGCCGGAGGGCATCGGTCTGAGCTTCTCCGTACCAATCTCGTCTTTACTCTCTATATACATGACGTAACTCCTTGTGGTCGGGAAGATGTATCGCTACTTTACGTTTGCGAAATCGTATTGGTAAGCGTATGCGAGAATCTAGAATGTAACATTGGGAATGGAAATAATCTTTAGTTTAGGGAATACGGATTAAAATAAATCAAAAACCGCTTTAGCAGCATAATGATATACCAATCCGCGATTATTATAACCTGGGTAATGGATAACTCTCGGTTACCCCCGGCTCAGTCGCCCTATTTTGTAAATATTTATGTTAATCAATTATTTCAATAAACAATTTCAATTTCAATATCAACTATCTAAACACTCCGGGCAATGCGTCAAATTTACGACACAACTTATCACAATAACCAGCTAACGATGGTTACCATTAAGGGGGAAGCGCCAGGTTGCCCGTGAAATTCAAATTATCTTACGTTTTTTTGCAATTTGCAGTTCAGTGTCAGGTTGTATGTTGCACAAATTATGATTCGCGATCGATTGATATTTTATGAAAGTGTCATTCAATAGGATTATATTATGAACTTAGATGATGATTTTAAGGATAATAATTCTGAAAATACATACTTGTTACGGTCGCTAAACAAATTTTGTTCAACATGCGACCTGACACTGACCTGCATATTGCAAAAAACGTAAGAAAATTTTTATTTTGCTGGCAACCTGGCGATTCCCCCTTAATCTCAACTAGTAGTAACAGATTTCTGAGAGATTAAACTGTTTGAAGTAATTTGTTCCGTTGTGTTTGAACTAAGTCGTGGTTTATACTGACTCTGATTTACTGCTGTACGCTATCGAGAAAACTAGAAGAAACTCTGAACACTACCATCCCAAGGGGGTTATACTCATTCATAGAATGTGTTGTTTTCTGAAATTAACTATTGCTACGTGTGTTTAAGTTTTGCTTGTGGTTAACAATAGGTACTATACATGTAAAGAGATTTTTTCGTAGCTAAATCATGATGCATGTTTGACGCCAATTTCATGTTATTACGGGCTTTATTTTGCAGTATCTATTTATTTGTTATAGCAGACTAGCGGATACCCTGCGTGTGCTACTACGCTGAAAAAATAAATAAAAAAGGTCTAAAACCATATTCGCATTATTGCTTTTCTAATGAAACCGGTTTGGGGCACATCGGTTGGATGGTTTCAAAGCTACGAATAAATAATAAGTTCAACGTCTATAACGGACATAGGTAGAAATGAGGCCATGAGAGCCAGAGTGGCCTAACTATTTAAAAAATAATTTTCAGTAGTAAGGAAGAAACAGAAGCCCTGATTTCAAATAACTTAAACTAAAGTAATTTAAAAATTAACTAATTTAAATATAAAATTTAAAAAAAATACTAATTTGTAGGCCACTGTGACTTTTACCGTTTAGAGCAGTTTTTTTCTGAAATAAAAACAGTATTGAAAAAATTACAGTTAGGCCGCTCTAGTTCTCATGGCCGCAAATAATTTTAGTATTTTATATATAATTATAGTAGATTACCGGATCATCCTGCGTTTGTAAGTGTTTAATTGTTTCGAAGGAACAATTAACCATAAAATGATAATTTCGATTACGTTTTGTTTCCGTAATTGAAATATCGAGTATCAATAGAGTGGTTAACGTTTACCATCTATGAGGAAATATTTTCCGATCCTATAAAATGGTCATCGATAGTCACACGACGTGCCTGACATCCCTCAACCCTTAAAAGGCATTTTTTGAAAATTTATGATTCCGATGTTTATTTTTTATTTAGGGTAAGTATTCGAATCAAGTTTCAAGTTTATTGATCAAACCTGACCAAGATTATGTCTGGACTTTAAAAGAGACTGACCTCTGAGTTTGTTTCGGCCTTTCTTCTCAGAGTAGTCAGATAGGAAACGCCGACCTCATCTAGTTTAAAAAAACATATTTGACGTGTAAAAGTATACCTACTTACAGAAATAAAATCATTTATCATTTATCAAAGGAAAAATAATTTTCATATAAACTGTATCCCCCCAACAGGGGTAGATTTTTGAAAAATCTTTAAACATTCGTTTCTTCATTTAAGTTTTGGTTTATGTACACCAAGTTTTAGTTAATCAAGGGATGCAGTAAAATTCTCCCCAAAAAACTGAAAACCCTTTTTCCCTATTAGGGTTCACTTTTCGAAAAACTCAAATACTCGTAATTCTTTATTTTTCTGTTAAAAGTTTGAGTTCCGAGTTCCGAGTTAATCGGACCGCGCGTTAAGATTCTTCCATACATTTTTAACACCCCCTAAAATCCCTTTGAAGGGTAGTATTGAAAAACGAATAATGAAAATTTTGATTAATTACTTAGGCAAATATTCGTGCCAAGTTTCAAGTTTATTAACTAAAGGAATAAGATTTTTCTTACAAACAGAATCCTCCCATTTTACCCCCTTTAAGGTTGTATTTTCAAAAACACCTTCTTGCTGCTCGTCTAGATTATAAAAAGAACAAAATGTGAAAAATTAATTTCACGTTCCTAGTCCCAGTAGTTTGGGCTATGCGCTGATATGTCAGTTAGTTAGTTTCTCCTTTTATACAACACCAGCTACGCCCCGTGGTTTTACCCGCATAAGTATCAAGCCCGTGAGAATATTGGGATAAAAAGTATTTTTTGTCCTAATCTAGGTCATGGTCTATCCATGTGCTAAATTTCATCCAAATCCGTTTACCCGTTTTAGCGTGAAAGCGTCACACACAAACATACAACAAATAAACCTTTTCTCTTTATAATATATTAGTTTAGATGTCCCGGAATTAACGCACACAACCAAACACCCCAATTAGAATATTATGTTATAATCATAATTATTTATTTCGTTTATTTATTTTCATACTTATTACAACACTTATTTTTCATACTTGTTACTCACATAACTTATCATAACCTCACGCTTGTATTACTCGATGTATTTCCTATAGTAGCTTCACATTGATACCGTACTACGTATTTACAAAAATTGTAGACAGTCAAATCGACAGCGGAAAAGTAAAATGGCTAAATCGCCAAAACCGGAAATCTCAGAAATTTCTGAGAATTCAGGTTTCGGCGCTATACCCATTTGACCTTTCCAGTATCGAAATGAATTCATGTCGATGTATACATCTTTTCAAGGCTGCCTGTATGAGTGAACGTTAAACTTTTTCTCAAACAACACAAATTGCATTCAATGAAATTTCTGGAATGTTACCCTTGTCGGCAATTCTCTGAGAGGAAACGCTAACGTAGCTGGTAGGGAACAAACTTTTCGTACCACCACGAAACAGCGTAATGAGGAGACAGCACAATGAAGATAAGGTAATTGTAGTAGTTTGGTTTTACTTGTACAAACGTTGATAAGTTGTGGAGTTAGGCTATAAAAATTAGCCATTTTGAAAAACAGAGACAGTGTTCTCTTAACTGTAATTATCAATACTCTTCATTTATTTTCGTTGCTCATATATTTAGTAAGTATTTATTTATGTATATATTATTTAAGATGTGTAAATATAAAAGCTATATGTTGAAGGGAATATTTTTTTCAATTATATAGCAACATCCTCATTTCATAGCCAAAATTCCTCATCTTAAATTGGTTGTCAGACGTCAGTGACAAATCAAGAGCGTGCGGTTAGGTTTTGGTTACCAGTTTCTGGTCTTTGTTACTGAATTTACTTGGTAAGTGTATATTTCATTATTATATTAATTTGAGTAATGAAACCTAATTTCGCTACGCTACTACTCACTATTTTTGAGAGCCTAAACTTAATTAAGGACGATGTTTTGCAAATCGGGAATTTCCGTACCATTATATTTTACTTTTGAACAGTAACGTATCAATTGATCTGATTGGTAACAAAATTGAACTGAATCTTAAGGATCATTTAGGTACATCAAATTTTTTGGTCATCGGATGAATGGTATGGCAGCGCATAATATACCGACAAACAAACAAACATTGATTTTAATATATTAGATTCATATTGATTAACATCGGTTCTTGTCTATAGTAAAGAAATAAAAATCTACGGATCTTCATAAGTATGAAGGAGTCCTTACTTTTTCCTTGGTTATCAACAGTACTTAACTTTGTTACTGTCCTTAAATCTTTAAGATCATTTACTTTAAAAAAAAATATATAAATTTAACTTTTCACTACGTTAATAGCTCATAAATATTTCCCGGAAAATTATAAGTTTATGACAATGAACATAATTGTCTAGGATAAAAAAAATATAAGATGAAATGCAAAAAAAAAAATACATTTTTACCTGAGTATCAAAATTAAATTTTATTTTAAAATGAATAAACTTTTATCAAGTTATTTTCTTTTAAACAAAACTTAATTGTTCTTAAACTGCATCAATGTTACTGTTTATTGTAAAAATATTGTTTACGTAAATTGAATTCGATGAAATTATAGTAACAAAATTTACCACAAGTAGTAACCAAATTAAGAAAAAACCGTTTTTGGACCTTAACGGTAGATATCTATCGATACCATAACTAGTTATTTCCACTATTAACATCAGCTGCTCCTAATATTCCAATAAAAGCTTTTAAAGGAACACTTTTGAAAAATAACACAAGAAAATATTTAGGGAACAAAATTAATGAGAACTGCTCAGGTACGAGTACCTATTTAATACATAGCCACGTTCATTTACTTGTATAGTAATAACGAACTCGAATTGTTCCAGAGCTAATAAAAGCAATTTCCTTTAACGCTGCAACTTCAACGGCTCATTTAACTTTATTTAATTAGTGCATGATTAAACAGAATTGACTTTACGGAGCTGAAAGCCATTCTCAGTATTACAACATTAAAGATAACAGCGAATATACCCTTTATTATGAGATTATGTTGCTAAAAGTAAACATTTTTCAAAATTATACTGTTCTACTATTAGTTCGTTTATATTTTTGGGTCATCTAAAGCTTCCGTTGGAAATCTTAAAATCATTTGCTTTGACAATGCTAGATTAGGTCAAAATATGTTTCGATAATTTCTATGAGGAAGTTTCAAGTAGGATCATTACCAGATATCGGATATTCGGATGCATATTCACCTAAAGTTGAGATTTTAGCTAATATGGAATGCGGTTTTGTAACGAAAAAATCCCGCTAACGTCAGATTTCGGTGATCAAACCGGACCAAATACTAGCGATCATAAGGTAGTGATTAAAGTTGTTGTAGCCGAGGTAATATTTACACCCAATTGGGACATCGTAGTACCTAATTTAATAAAAGTAATTATTTTAATTTATGTTTTTCTTTTTTGTTTTAACTAACACACACTACCCCTCCTCTTACACCCTACATACACATATTTGCATCGGGGTTGAACATTCATTTAAATATCTACATGTACCAGATTTTTTTTCAAAAAGTATATGTTAGGAAGCCGCTTCTATACTTTCACAGCTAAAACTTAACTTTAGGTAAATATGCATCCCAATATCCGATCTCTGGTAAGGACGTAAGGTCAAGTTACCCTGTCACGTAAGTCTATCTAGAGTAGACCGTAGTTAACCTTTGTGTTGTCGCGAGAAAATGTGCAAAGGAAATTAGTTCGCAGTGACTCGAGAAAATGGAGGTGTCTTAACGTCTTTTATGTATGTCGAGGTCAAACATCAGGTAAACACGTAGATTCTAATACAAAACACGGGAAGTGGAAAACGTTTTACTGACTTTAGTAGCAACCTGCAAGACAATAATTATTATTTCTATGAAATGGATGCCTCATTAGATAACTAAATAAACTCTATGTATGTATAAAGTTCGTTCGGAGTCTTAAAGGCGTTCTCAGACTACCAACGTGTTCTAACTACATCACTCTAATGCCCGTTCTCACTCACACTTGGCGACATCTAAATCAATTCCTAAACGAGAGTGCGCTGTTGTATTTTAAACGGTCGGTTTAGCGCTGCAAGTTGAAAATCAAAAAGTGCAACAGATTTAAGCATTACCTTCAGGTGTCACCTAGTGTTAATAAAAAGGGCATTCGCTACATAGGTAACGTTGTGGTAATCGGATCACTGTCTGAATATCAAAGGAAAAGCGCCATCAGCTGTTCTAGTTAAACTGACTTCGAGGCGTGATCTGTTTGCTTACAGTAATTAGTATCCTTCAGCTTCACGTAATAAACAATGCACTCACTATAATATGTAAAATTGTTATACAGGTTAACAGGGACATCGACGGGCAACTTGTTACCATGGATTCAGTACATGGTTCTGAATCCCCTGCGTTGAAATTTATCGTTGTTTATTTAAAAAAAAAATGCTGGTCCATACATTTTGACCATGTAGGTACTGCACTTTTCAATGAAACAGCTGTTTTGTTTTTTGATAACCCTCGAATAATTTCTACTATCTACGCTAAGGGGTCTAGAATCTTGATTTTTCTGAATTCATGGTAACAGTTTGCGTATTGATATTCCTGCCGATGTTTCTGTATAAGAAGGGGAAATCGAGATTATCACCCAAAATTATGTATTTTCTGTTATAATATGCGCCAAATTAAAATTCAAATAGATTCGGTATTCCACTCGCATTCGCAAACCTAGTCGCTCTTACTGACTGACCAAAATCGACTGAATGTGAGAGTTATGATCACAGATTAACTCAATAATGGATGCCTAAACAAATATAAATTCTGTTTCTAATCGAATAGGCTTGCTGACCTTGCATTTTTTTTTTCTTGAATATCAATCAATATATCAATATATTACCTGCTCGACTCGCGTTACATACAATAATATTTGAACCCAGACTTAAATGAGATTATTGTATCTGTATCAGAACAATGAACAAGAATACCCTTCTCGAGTAACTATTAATACTTGTTTAATTAAAGGCATTGATCAACTCAATGTAGATACAGTAATGGCCGATTACTATAATTTACGAAACGTTATTGGTTAAAAATTAAAAAAAATAAGACTCTTTTATCTTTACCGATAGTGAAACAAATACTTCATAGCTTTGCATAGAAGACCCTCCCATATGGAAGTAGCTATCACAGATAAAATTTGCTTACGAATCTATTTATATACCCAGTTTGACAATAAAAAATGCTACCATTGGTATAGCGGTAAGAGAAACAGGGTGTAAAGCTTACTCAATCTATAGAAAAGGGAGGATCCTCTGACCAGACGGGTGGCGTGTCTGGTGGGCAACTGCCCGACGATTGATGTTATGTATATGCTAATTGCACGGTAAACACTACTTGCGCGATGCAGGATTTTGCGTGACGTCAGTGTGACGCGTAGCTCGCATGTAGCGTTGTAGATGCCGCTAGCATCCGTAAGAAAAACGATCCGTTTTTGTTTATAGGAACCGAGCATAAGTCGGTTAAGACCAGGAAATATTGAACAAGGTTATCTTATAGTGTTTAGTTTAGGCAACCAGCCTCAATAAGTAACTAAGTCTATCTAAGTACATAGTAAACATGAGATATTCTATTACTCATTGATTCCTTTGATAGTTTTTAGATCAATAATCCCTTTTCGTTCCCCTCTACGTTCTCATCCAAGATGTAATTACAAGTAGGTACACGGAAAAAAACCGTATACCCAATTATCATTTAATACAAAAAATCATTCATTCATTCATTCATTTTTATTTTATTTTTATTTAAAAAAAAAAAAAGAATACCATATAATGCAGACTTCCATAATTAGCGCCTAATCAATTGAAATACTTCGTAGACGACTGGAATCTTATATTGTCGTTCTTGTACTTATTAGCACTGATAATCAAATTATGGTAGCTGGCTGCAGCTAAACTAGAGAGCTTTTTAGGGTCAAGGTCAGAATGTTCCTAAGGGCGTCTAAAAAACAAATAAAGTCAATATGCAATATTTACTTCATGAGAAATCTGACAGCTATATTTTAATAAATAATCTACAAGTCTAAGTTTCAGAAAAGTCATGGTGTGGTATCGACAGCTCAAATTCGTAAGGAGCTTGTGTATTTAAAACAATCAATACATCTTATAGTTTTTTTAGTATTAATAACTTGATATAAGCAAGGTTGAGCAGTTAATTTAACACCCATTCCCCACTAATGTGGTATACTAACATACTTTTTTTTTTGGGGTGGGAAACCATCAAATAACTTTTCCCGCTCTGAGCGGAGCGGGAGGGCGTGTCAGACTTTTACTGACTAAAACCACCCGTGTTCCTATAGTTGACTGTGTGCCAGGACCACGGTAACCCTTTCGGGCAAACCCGTGACCCTGGCAGGCATCGGCCCTAACGGACCCCGTCAATGTGTGCTGACATCTCTTGGAGGCGCGCGTGTAACACAATGCACAAGGCAGCGTTGCCCGGGGCCTGGTCCTTACCGTACAGCGAGCTACCCATTGCTCGCCCGCAAGCCCGCGACTATGGTGGCCGGCATTCGGCTATCGACTCCCGACGCCCAGGACGTCTCTTGCGGTGAGAAGGGGCATGAGGGCGCAAAAATTGCCTCTCCCTCATGCGCTCCGTCTCTTCCTTCGCGAGCATTACTGCTTCGCAGAAGGAGATGATGGTTTGCCATGCCCTCTCGCTCCGTACCATGGCCTCGACCAGGACCAGATGCGAAAGATCGCCGCCACCGATCGCCTCCGCGAGGACACGACAGTGCTCCGCCCAAACTGGGCAGACCTCCACCGTATGCTCCACCGTGTCTTCCGGGCGATCCACAAAATGGATGAAACGCCCGGGTGTTAACCCGGACGTTACCTCCCTTCTTATGCGAAACAGGACACGCCTGGGATATCGAAAACGTGGGAATCTGATTGGTTTGTGAATACTATTTGCCCCGAATGTACTAGGCTGGGGTAACCTAAATGTTTTCCTTCGAAAATATTGTGCAATGTCATAAAGTTAAAATTTTGCCTGTTCCTACTTGACCAACCCAACCTTACGGGATAGACTGTTTTCAACTTTACATTTACGACTAGCTTTTGTCCAAGGCTTCGCTCGCGTGGATCTCGGAAAATAACCCACGGGAAAGTACTACTGGGATTAAAAGTACCTTATGTGTTAATCACGTTTAATAAACTATCCGTTTGCCAAATTTCAACCAAATCTCTTCAGCTGTTTTGCGCCAATCTGGAACATACGAGTACATCCAGATAAACAGACAAACGGACAAAAAAAAAAACTAAGTTACTATTTTACTTAACATTATCTATGTAAAGATGTGTAAGACAATACAACATACATATCATCATGACAGTTATTACTGTACTGCTTAGATTGTCTTACGGACTATTGTCCGTAAGGTTAAGCAGAGGTGTAGATAGGCCCCAAACTCAGTAAACAATATACACAAAACCCACATTTCGATAGTTATGTTTTGATTATTACTATAGTTACACCAACAGTCAACTTACACAATAACATTCCCTGAGCACAGCAAACACATATTATACGTATCAGCAAACTGACTAACAAAACAACGATCTACATAATTATTAGGTATTCGAAGACGTCGGTGGGTCATTTGCAGAACATATATCCCTTTTATGTCCCATGCATTCATAACCAGTTTTAAACTACAATATAATATCTAAAGAAATGCAAACTTTTGAATTTTTATCGTATTATAGAGGTCTATGGTAGTAAAATAAGTATGTTTTTTATACCTATATAGATAGTTTCATTACCAAAATGAAAGCAATTTTTTTTAAACATAAATTGCAACTTGCCTGTCATACATTTTATTATTGTCCCAGTTGTGACTTGTGTGTATTCCGAAGCTCATTGTTATGAGTTTTTATCCCTATTTTTGAGCCTAGTCGTAATTTTCTTACTTTTATTAAGCTAACTACACTATGTACAATATGTGTGCCTTTAATATGTGCCTACTACAATATGTGTGCCTTTAATATGTAGTTTTACAACGTAACATCATATTTTTACAGCCATATATACTTGTCCCAGAAATCTAAAATTTCGTTACTCAGGTTTAGTAACGAAGAATAATTCTGATAAAGGCTGCTACTGTATTATTTATTATTCTGGCAACACTTAAGCATCTGTCAAAATCATTCGGAAACGAGGCCATTTTGTTGTCAAACGAATTTGGAAGTGCTCTTGCTGAAAGTATATTTTGTACAAAAAATCTCGGAATGAATAACGACAGTTCCCTCAGGTAAAAATTTGTTTATTTTGTGCAAATTTATCCAGTAATGATAGTTTCGCTTTACATATTTACAAATACACCCAGATCTCATATGTACAACACGTTGTTTTAATGTAAATAATTGTTGAGGTTATAATTTCTCCGATATTGTCCTTAGTTTCGTTATATTTCGTAACGTCAAGAAACTGAGATTTTGTATTTAAATCAAATCAAAATCAAATCAATAGGCATAATAATAGGCAATTAGGCTGAAAATCAGCACTTTTCGAACGTCAAAATTACATAAGACAGTCCCCCAAAGCGCCCGCCCCCTTGTACTTTAGCTGGGGAGAAGAGGTGGCGCAATAAACTCCCCAGCAGCACAGCTGCCTGTTCAGTTTGAAAAAAGAAACTTGATTCTATACAATAGTAGGTAGTTATGCAAAGTAATTAACATTACGAGACACAGAACATTAAATGAAATTACTTGCCATATGTCAGCTAACCACGCCAATATACCAACAAATACAATGCAAATTAAACTCTAACTAAAAAATAAAAATGTAAACCAAACTTAATTCCTACATAAAAGAAGAAAGAAAAAGAAAGAAAGAAAATACATTTATTTGCGGTAAATATGACGCAAAGAAAAAACCACAAACACAATAAATAACGAGTTGGGGGAAAATATGCGAAACATTCACGCAAAACGGCAATCGCTCAGCATAATGCTAAAAGCGTCCAGGCATAAAGGGCGTGACAGCTGACATATGCAATGCTGGATTATATTCACATAGCTGTTAGCTCGAAGTCACAAATGATAAATCAGGACCATCGAAGTAAAATAAATAAACAGAACAATCACTAATAACAATAACAAAACCATGGTCAGCAAGACGACAAGTCACCACAAGCAGCGCCCATTCACGAGCATAACGCAAAGATCAGCCATTACCCCCCTCGCCATATTTGAGGGAAGGAGGCAACTCAACCCCCGACGGAACCGCAAGCAGTGACATCTATGTAACGCTTAGTTTACACATTTAATATTACTACATAAAAATATTGTTCTGTCGGTCTATTGAGATCATCTGTTTTAAACTTCTATACACATTCGTTTATATGGCATTTAAATATCAGTATATTAAATGCTCCCACAGACAGGCGCGACGCGACAGCGCTACACAAAGGCGCCGCTCGTCGCGCGACAGGCGGTGCCTTTGTGTCGGGCGTCGCGTCGCGCCAGTGTGTACGAGCCTTAAGAGAGAGAGAGAAGCTATTTTATTGTACCTATCGATCCATGTGTACAATGCTTTATAATGTCAGTTTCGTTACAACGATTATCAGTTTTAATATCCCTTAGCATAATAACATGTTTCAAAAGGTACATATTTTCTGCAAATGACCCAGGGTAGGCAAAAATAAAGAAAGTAGGTAGTTCTTAGAACGATATATTTAGGTAGGTACAGACAGGGTCTTTTCAATATTAGATTAATCTACAACATGAAAATAGATACATAAATAAATAGACCCCAGCGATATTAATGTAAGATACTAAAACGAGGCTTTAATTAAGGTATGAATTGTAAGAAACCACTTCAAAGAAACTTTTTGTGCTTAGGTCGGTACATTTTTTTATTTAATGTCGATAAAGTTCATTATTAGCGTCTTACTCGCGTTACTACAAACAAACTTTAAGAATACTCGTTATAATTGACTTCTTAAAAGGTTAATTTTTAAGAAAATTGTCTGAGCCTGTTAAGTTCTAAATACTTTTAACAAAAAAAAAAAGTTTTCGCAGATTATTAGTTTCTTGATTCTATCGTAAATAACATCTAAATATAAGGCTAAAAGCGTCTTGGTGTTTTTTGTCTACGACCAGCCGTTTGTCGTAAAAATGATGTCGAAGGGATCCTTTTAGAACTTAGGATGCAAGAGCTAGCGAAGAGAACTCGGAACTTTGGGCACCCCGACTCGGACAGGTTAGGTTCGAAGAGGATCCCCTTCGTGGTTATTTTATTTTAAACCATTCAGAAATAGGAGCATCGCGAAGCGGGGCTTCGTCGACTATGCCTACGTGCGTCGTAGGACCATGAGTCTCAGAACCGAAATGGTTTATGGTCAAGGTTAACCCGATACTGCAATAAAATCGTTGATTTCCAAAAAAAGTGTTATTCCGAAACATCTACTGGCCCAATTTTTAATATATATTTTTTATCTTCTCTGCTGCTCATAGTTCCCCTAAGCGTACACTGAAACTCCTACTGATTCACCCGTAAGACGATCCTCTGACCAAAGTTTACCCACTAAGGTAAATGGCTAAGAGCAAAAAGCGTTTCTCCTTTGAGTCTTAAAATTACACATAAATATTGTATTTATATACCTACACACTACACACATATCTTGCGATTTATCTTCTTCAACCTTCTAAATGACATTAACTGCGAGTTAAATGGTTTATGTGAGTATCTACATAATGCGAAATATACATACATACACCAAGTTAGTAAATAATTAAAATGCACTTGATGAGTCGACAAAATCGTTCCTACAGTAAGTGTTATGTCGCTGCACGGAAACTAGGAGTACAGTCTACTTACTAACCTATCTATAAACGACAATGCCATACAACTGTATAATATCAATATCAATCAGCTGTTATATGTAAATAGTATTATTTGTTCGGTAACGTAGCATAGTCTCAGTCGCACGATTGATTGCTCTGTTCGGAACATTACCATCAATTAACTAACAAAACAAGAACTGTACGTGTGCCAACTCGGGAGATGCATTGTGTCCAGAGCTGTCTGTCTAAATACATTGTCAAGGTTCGCAGAATATTATTATTACTATCTGTCGGCTGCTTAGCCGAGCTTGCCTGTGGTTGCCTTAATAAATTAAGGCCTCCAGCCAGGACTTAAAAAATTATAAACTAGGCGAATACACGCTAAGGGCACCACCTGTGGGGTACAGACCTCGACTTAGTGCGTCTCTGGGGGATGGGCAACAAGGGTGAGGCTGGATTAGAATTAACTCATACTACTATGCGTTGCATCAATTTATATTCTGAGCAATAAAAGGAGATGTCGGCACCTATATAATAACGGTTTTCCCAGAAGTATTTATCACATTTCTGGGAATATAATGGTCAGTGGATACGAAACGGGTCACTATGAAAAAAAGACAGAACAAATTCACCAAAAACCATCGCCTAATCAAGCCTTCGGGACCCGGTGGGATGTGGGAGTAGTAGGGTGGGGGAACGCTATGGGACAGCTTAAAGGCATTGACCTCGACCTCAGGGTAATTGACCTTGAGGTCAAGGTCAAGCTTAAAAATGTGACGTTTTAAAATTCATGTAACTGATACACTTTTTATGTATAACTGTTAGCAGTCATTAATTAACACACAATTTTTGTTTTAATCTTACATGAATGAGCTCAAACAAAAAATACATTATAATAATTATTGTGATTCGTAAGTTTTTACACCTAATTTACTATAAAGGAGCACTGATTTCCGATTTATTATTTTTTATTGAGCTTGAACTATAAATACATAATAATAATAATTGTGAAGTTTTTTCCCTCTTATTGAACATAGTTCATGGAAATCTGCAGATTTTTATTCACAAATACATCTTTTTGTGAACCCACAGATGGCGGTTTAGCAGTGTGTGACAACACTCGTTGTATACTTAACGGTAAGTAATTAATATGACCATAAAGGACCATCGAATAGAATATTATTGGTAGTGTAGGTAGGTACAGTTAGTATTTTGTGAAAGACTGCTAATAAAGAAATATGAACCTGGATGCTGTCTACCTACATACTCGTAGATTAAAGAACAATTCTTTGCACTATTGTTTCTAAGAGAATCGAATACTTAGATCGACCGATTTAAATAAAATCGTAATGAATTTAGGCCAGTTATTCATTACTGCATCTAATTATAAATATGATTTATATTTGCTATCTACATTAAATCATACTCACATTTTAATCACGAGTGATGTTAACTCCTGCTGAAGAAAGAAAATCCCAGTGTATCACTATTTGCACTTTTATTTATGCACCAGTCAACATTGACACCGTACTCGACATCGTAATGACAGTCGCGAAGTCGCGATCACGAGAATTACCGTCACAGAGCACACGTTCACTCACTACGACAGACGCCGCGGTACTGAAGCTTTGATGCTGTAAAGTTGAAATCAGGGTGAGTTTTCCCTTCCCCATGCGAACCGCCACTTAGATGTCGCAACTTAACGCGCTGACATTTCAAGCGATCTTTATTCCTTTGAAATAAGGCGATCTTTACACTTACAACATTATTATTAAACAGCTGGTATAAAATCAACATAGTTCAAGATAATCATTGCACAATAGCCACTCAAACCCATAACCCAATATTTTTTGTTTTCATGTTCTGCAATATTCATACACCAACCGGGGGCTGTCCTTGGGTGCACCCGCATACTCGTAGTGCATACAGGGATAATCGTCGGTTGATGCTTCATTCCATTTAAAATTGTCTAAGGTGTCTACGAAGTCGGCTTCAGCCCCTCGTATGCCTTCCAAAGGACTGGGACCCCATGGTCTCGAGATATGTAAATATATTAAAAAACTTTGTTCCAAAAAAAAAAAAAACGATTTCCAAAAAACCACTACAAAGTGAAAAATAACTTTAATTTTGGAAGTCGGTGTCTTTGGATCTTTATTTTACCACCGACTTCTGAAATTAAAGTTATTTTTCACAATACAGTGCTTTTTGGAAGTCAGTTGTTTTTTTTTTTTTGTAGGTTTTTTTTTCTCTTTTTAGATAGGTACTACCCCATACCAATTCGTATTTGCTATGTAAACAACAATGCCGGAAGTTATTATAACATTAAATACGTGTCAAAGCTAACTCATAAACTACCCCAGTAAAGTTAATAAAAATTATATGGGATCACCGCGCAAGCTTCTTCTATCAAATACAAAAAGATTTTTCAAAATCTGTTCACATATGATGAAAATATTGCTGGAAATACACAAAAAAAAAACATACACACGAACATGATAGATAACCTTCTCGTTTTTTGAACGCGGTTATAAATAATAATAATAATAATACGTGCCAATTATTGTCTCACTACCTTAGGCACGAGCATTGGTTA
This sequence comes from Dryobotodes eremita, assembly GCA_917490735.1. NCBI lineage: Eukaryota > Metazoa > Arthropoda > Insecta > Lepidoptera > Noctuidae > Dryobotodes > Dryobotodes eremita. Next base: position 6,841,123 of record OU823257.1, on the reverse strand, counting down.
CCACGTTTATTCAAGACGCTTATAGTTTACTATAAGCCCAGGTTTTCTCACGATGTTTTCGTTCACCGATGTCAGTGATGTCCAACATGATTTTCTATGGTGTACCCTAACTTTTTTATCCATAATCTAAAGTGCCATATTTTTTTTTTGTCTTAATCATCATTTGTCCAAATGATAACTTGCCTGAACTTAATGTCACATAATATCACATGCCATAAAATTGAAATCCCTATGCCCTTTTGTTTGTCATAAATATTGCAATCAATAATATACAAAAGACTTAAAACCGTTTGTAATAAAAGGTATAAGTCCTAATTTCAATTGATTTAATGTTTATTTATCCTAATAATGTTTTTAAAACAAATTTGTATTACAAAGCTTTTGTCACGGCTCCGGCGCTGCGGGGCTCCGGCAGTCCCACGGCAGCTTATCGTCGCAGATGGTTCAACGCTCACTGCCGCAGCTTCGTCTTGCTGGCCGGAAAGCCGGCCAGCCTCAACCGCGGTGGCGAGCGTTATAACCACCTGCTCCTCATCTCACGGGCCACCTCGCCCCTCCGCGGTTTAAATTACACTCTCGGGGTAGGGCCGTAGGTGCGGGCTTTCGGACGGCGAGCAATGGGTAGCTCACCGTTCGGTAAGGACCAGGCCCAGGTCGACGGCGCGTTATGTTCCACGCGCGCCTCAAAGTGATGTTAGCCTTTATTGACAGGATCCAATAGGGCCGATGCCTGCCAGGGTCGCGGGTTTGCCCGAAAGGGTTACCGTGGCCCTGTCACACAGGTAACTGAAGGAACACGGGTGGGTTTTAGTCAGTAAAAGTCTGTCACGCTCTCCCGCTCTGCACAGAGCGGGAGAGCGTAGAATTTATTTGACGATTTCCCACACAAAAAAAAGGGGTAGGGCAGACAAAATTGCGTGGAGTCGGATTTACAGTGATTCGTTTCTGTCACTAAAACCTAAGTTTTAGCAAATGTTTTAGGAGTAATTTTTTTATTATAAATCGGAATAATACACATTATATAATACAATACTAAGGACATATGACTTTATTTCATGCAAAATTAGGAGAGCCAATTATTATAATACCTACTCGATATTATGACAGAATAGTTTTATGACTTTATTTCATGCAAAATTAGGAGATTCTATTATTGTAGTACTCGATATAATGACAGAATAGTTTTAGAAGTAAAGATAATTATTTAAAACAAAATTTCGAATTTTTCAAGATTAATCTTCAAAAATTAGAAATTTTGTTCTGAAACTTCAGTAAACTTAAGGTTACTGAAGTTTATAGCAAACGTGTTATGGGTAATGATTTTCGGACAAAGAATTTTAGGAGAAGAAAGGGAGTACCGTCCAACATAAACTCAGAATGTACATAATTATGAATTCATTATGTAAGTTTTTACTCAGGATAGGGTCACATTTGTATACACATACTAAATCTCCAACCACCGCTCGTTACGGTGTAAAAGGCCGTAAGCGAGTGATGTCACTCAAACCGATCACGTCTGACCTCAGGTACTCGCACGTGAACCAATGTCCAACATTATTACCTACTCTCCCGAGACCTATAACTTATAACGTGCAAACACTTCACACGCGCCTCACATACACACGACAGTCACACTAGACACAAACGAGACACTTTAGTGTCACTTCTCCACGCTTAACTTAATGTGTTTACTTACCTGTTAGGGGCCGTGCTGACTTGGGCCAAAGGTAGGAACTGAATGACAGGTTAATGGGGTATCTAGTACAATCTATACTAATATTATAAAATCGAAAGTAACTCTGTCTATATGTTACAATAAATTTACACAGTGAATTTTGATTTTATTTTGATAACTATTTTAGACATGAATATTTACTGTAAAAAGTATTATATTATTTTCATTATTGTGAATATGAGGACTATGCGGGTCATTGTTTCAGTTTTATTCTTGGTCTGGCAGTTTAAGTAGTTTATGTGGCCTACCCAAATGTCCTTTCTTTGGTATTTTTCATCGAATCGTTGAGCTCCTTAAGTTCTGAGTGGAGCTGCAGGGTTACTGACAAATGCGTGCACTGACTAGACAGGTCCACTTAATCTGTGTGGTTCTTTTCTCAAAAGACCATTTCAGATACCAATCTACATGGTCTTCACATGATCTGACGCAGATTATGTCTGGACTTCTAAAGAGACTGTGACCTCTGAGTTTGTTTCGGCCTTTCTTCTCAGCGTAGTCAGATTGGAAACGCCGACCTCATCTAGTTTAAAAAATATGACTGACGTGTGTTTGTACAAACCTACTTACAGAAATAAAATCATTTCTCATTTACCTTTTCACGCCTAAACCCCTAAACGGATTTCGATAAAATTTGGCAAGAAGATAGATGGCATCCTGGGGAAGGACATAAGCTATAATAATATTATATTATATATAATAATAATAATAACTTTTTATCCCGGTAGCACGTTCCCGTGGGATAATTTCCGACATCCACGCGGGCGAAGCCACGGGTAGAAGCTAGTTATAAATAATTGATCACTCTCTAAACAGAAACAGGCAATCGCTTCATAGTTGCACGACGACAAGTGAGTAGTTAGGTATGGTCTTGAAAATATTTCAAAATACGTGGAAATTTTCAACATAGCTCAAGATCAAGGCATTTTATGTGCGTCATCCATTTACGGTCTCTTAGGCGGTACTGTAAAATTATCATGATTCAGATCTTACTTGAGCTTTTTGCCTGAAACTCTGACACGCTCCAACGCTCTACTTAATTAGAATATTTACTCGGTACTTATTATACTTACTAAATTGCTTTCTCTAATTCCAAGGTTTTACTTCGAAATATGAGTACAAAAAGTGAACCTGATAATCAAAGGCGGTCATAAAACATTATGGTAAGTAATTGAATTATTTCCGTCTTACAAAGTAATATCCGAAAAAGCCTACTAAGTATTTCTTAATCGATTAATTACCTGTATTTGCCATCCAATATACTAAAGAAACCCCACTAATCCATCGTCATTGTGATCCCAAATGTCTTTCAGTCCCACCCTTTGTTCCCTATTGGACACATAAGATTTTTTATAACAATGAAAAGCTTTAAACAAACTTCCAGTCATTTTCACCACACAATTTTTTCAACAAAGATAACTCCTACATCATGTGAACTTAATTTGATAGGGTAAAAAATGTTAATCACTCAACAATCTTTCATAAAAATTTATCACGCGCACAAGAAACTATTAATAAAATCTAACTAGCTATACAAAAAATCAAATGCCGAATTTTGTTTAGTCTTTAAACGCAAATTACGACGAAAATATTTTCGGACAATGTAGAATGTTACTGTCTCTTCTACGAATACCTGAATAATATATTATGCGTGTTTCATAAGATAAAAATTCTGATTTCAACAATAAAGAAAAGGATTGTGAAGTATCGGCTACGTTCAACATTTTTTCGTTCAAGATTTCTTAATTCCTGACATTGTGGAAAGATGAAAAATTGAATTTTTGCTCCGACAAAATACAAATCCAGAAACTTTTAATTTTTTAATGTCTTATTTATATTTCGTTTTCAATATTAGTCAACAACTGGTTTGTACAAATTATACTATTTTTCTTTCTTTTGAAATCTAATTTGAGATTCATCAATGAATCAGTGAAGAAAGTATTGAGTATGTATATCGACGGCTATAAGAGCAAGGGAAGACCAAACGAACGATGGAGGGACTGTTTGAAAGTTGATATGGCTAGAAAGGGGTGACTTCCGAGATGACGACTAATATAGAAGTATGCAAGAAAAAGACATGCTGTGCCGACATCAAATAAATTTGAATAAGGGCAGGAGAATGATGATGATGATGATTGCGATGGTAAATATTCTGTTTTAATAAGATTCCTTAATCATACTGAAGTGTTAACAACTTTAATAGTATAAAGATACATTACAGATAAATAACGCGAGTATTTCAATAGTAACCTAATAAATGCTTTTCTCTTAGAGGCTTACCTGAGGATACGCGATGGCTTGCCAAAAGTTATTCCCTTAATCTAGAGTCCGACCGAAAATGAATGTTGTTAGGAAACCGAAAACAAAATTCGGTCGGATTCCACCTTAATCGAAAAGAAGATCTTCGCACTTCACTTTGATTTATTTTTCCTACTTCAACTGTGAGCAAAATTGAATTTGCATATCTTCGGGGAGTGCAAGCGTTAAATTAAGGATTTATTTGCCGCCTTCAACCGACAAATTGCAAATACAAAGTTTGGAATTATCACTTCGTTTTAAACTGAAAGTTTTACATTCAGAATTTCATTCAGGTTTGGGAGTAAAATTAGAATACAAAATTTAGGTATATACTTATTATCAGTTCATTATTTATCTAGTCTTTCAGTTTAGTTGCATTCATTTATCATAATCCAAGTTCCTGCTTGCGTACATGAAAGATAACCAACCGGCCCGCAACTGTACCCTAATTACGTAACACACTATCACAATCTGAATCATTCTGAAGCCTATTGCTAATCCATTGCTTCATATGTTCGAAAAATTTGTCTGCTCAACAACGTAAATAACGCAATGAATGTTGTCCAACTGTCAAAATGAAGCCCATTCCTACTGTTAGTGTGTTACGTAATTACCCCGCTATTTTCTAAAGTGACCACACGATCCACTAACTTGTATGATTTTAGGAACTCATAAAATCTTACACAAGATTTTGAAGCAAATAACTGTTCTTGTCTCCATTTAACTTACTTATTTACCTAGATACTGACAGTATAATATTTGTTTTCTTATCCACGGGAAATATTAAACATCAAAATCTGGCCTTTCTCTTGAATATTTTATAGAACAGAGGTTCTGTTTGACAGCTGGAAAAGCCTTTTGAGGTCATATCTTTAGACGGCTTACATTCAGTAACTAGTCTATCAGAAACTGAGCCTCGTGGCAGTGTCCTGTCCTTACCATGACAATACTTGACCCAGTAAACAGGCATTCATATCTCGTTTACCCCAGAGACTGGCCTCAAAGGGTCCTGCTATAAAACTTTTATGAAACGAATCGAGGTGGGCCGCAAACCTTTTCACATTTATCACATTGTTGAAACTAATTTCATTTTAGACGGATCAATTTTGAGGATATTCGACTTTAACACTACTTTTATGAAGTTGAAAATCAAATTTCTGCTTAAAAAGTCTTAATTTTGGTAATGACGTAGGTGTGATAGCCAGAATAAAAGTATGCCCGTTTTGATGAGGTTCGTGGCATTCATTTCAAGCGCTAAACATGCGTTTGCATATCAGCTGCGGCGTAATTTTATGCTCTAGAACAGATATTTCTCTTGAAAGAACGGTCAGCTTTAAAATAAAGTTATTCCACTGTCTAGTTATTTTTCAACTTAAGTTCATATCAAAATGCACAATTACAATGAGGAATTGAGTAACATTTTTTTTGGTTTAATAAATAATATTAATAAAACCAAAAAAAAAAAAACAGATCTGAGATGTGCCCTAATTCCTTTTTGTTTTCCATAAAAGAGAATATACATTTGAAACGCATGATACCTCTTTATTATTCAGATAAACATCAATCCGAATATAAACATTAGTAAACAACAAACACAACATTCTATTGATAATAAGTATTTGCACAATATTTATTTCTTTTCAACTTCAACTTGCGTCAATCGCTACAACGTTGAGTAAATCGTTAGTGATACAGCGGGTGTTGGATTAATTTTTAAATCTTTTCAGGTGACTTTGTAAATAAATAATTTACATATAACAACATTCTCAAAATATACTAAAATATAATTACTTGCGAAAAAATAAAATGTCGGAGAAGGACCTTTCTCCTCGACATCGTTGTTAGTTTTCACGGGTATAGCGGGCGTCAACAGTGTAATATGCAAGCACAAAACAAAGTATTTACTATTGTGTAGTTACAATTTAATGAAAGTTTTACAACAATGTTGAGAGTCACCAAATATTATCAATCACTTATTCACTTCGCGATTACTCATTTTAAAATTAAATGTTAATTTAACAATTATTATATTCCAGCAGCGGGTTCGCGACACCAATCTAACTTTGCTACCAAAATTATAATTTTATGACCGACGAAAAAAGGAGGACGTTCTCAAGTCGAAGCGTAGTAAACATCAACACAAATAAAGATTTGTCTAACTTGAAAATTTATTTTTTGCGTCGTTAATTTGGGACTACCGCATGTTTGAATATTCCAACTGGAGTAATTAAAGGAGTTTGTGTGCGGGCAACACGGAAACATGGGCGATTTGTTTGAATTTTGCAACGTCATTGTGTTTTATTGCGAAATTATTCTAGCTTATTTCATTGGAATTTGCCAAGCCAAGACGTTGACTATTCGAGATGTAATTGGGTGTAAGCGGGAAATTGGGTTGTGGAATATCTTTCCTTAGGTAAGTTTCATGGAGTAATGTTTAAAAATGTAACCATAATGTTCAAAATCTTATGAAATGTTATTTATTAAAGAACTGATTTCGTAAATCGTGTCACATCATCCATAAAATATAATTTAATATATTCACATAGATAATAAATTATGCTTATTGGGATGAATTTTGGAATATCTATGTGTGTTATTAGGGTTCCGTACCAAAATGGTAACAATGGAATCCTTATGGTTAAGGTGCGACTTCGTCTGTCTGTCTGTGTCTGTCTGTCTAACTACAAATGTGGCAGCAACTTATTATATACCTGATTTGAGTGATTTCAAGTATTATAAACTGCTTCAAAATATGTAAGAGTTATAGGATGTCACATAGCTATTCTCAAAAAATAACATCTCATTTGAAGTGAATCTAAAGTTTGAGAACCGCAAGGTTTCTAATTTAGAAAAACCTAAAAGGCATGTCGAAAGATAGGAAAACGGAAGACTTTATTTTATATTTTGGGTGGAAGCGCAATATATAACATACCTGTACATTATAAAGCTCCCAGACCTCTCTGCCCGGCGCCATCGGTAGCAGCGTCCTCTCCCTCGACTGAACTGTACCCACCCCGCTCCCGCCAGATATTTATATTCACTTTGTCGCCCTGACACACATTAAAATCAACTGTTTAGACAACAAATAACAATTTCAGAACAATTTATTGCTGTGTTATAAAAGTTTTTATTTCACCAACAGAGTCTACCACCGGTCTAGATTGACTCACCTTATTGACGGTGGTTGTGAAATGCACGAGTCGTATATCGGGCGGTCTCAGAACCGTCAGCCTCAGTGCTCTACATCGTCTGCTGCACAGGACCACTTGCCGCTGTCGAGCCTCTTCGCTTTTGATATGCCTAACACTGACATGTGACGACCGAGCGCGTCTACTGATACCGTACGCGTCCAAATGTCTCTGAAAACAGAACGCTCTTCTTTTAATGGTTACTTTTTGCCAGCTATAAGTCCGGTAATTTTTTTAAGGTTTATTTTATCGTATAACTACAAAATAAAGTCTCACACGCACTCAAAAGTCCCTCATTTACCTCGTTGTACCATTGAAGTTTATCTTGACACCATCTTTGTACCACGTGAAGGCGATGTTCGGAGATCCATACATCATACATGTCAGTATGAACTCCAACCCCACCTATATTTCTGGATGATGGTTCTCATCCAGAGTCTGCAAAAGGAGTTCACTCGACTGGAAATGTCCTAGCAAAAGATATCCTGGAAGATGCCTGAAAATAAATGGAATTACAGCAACGAGAAACAGACAGAAATTAATATTGTGTCTAAATCTTGATATTTCCCTTGTTTTTGTAATTCTTCTTCTTCTTCTGCGTGTCGCTGGTACGACTTTTCTCAAATTTTGTTGGCCCAAAACTTCGCCACTTCCACGGCGTCATCTGTGGCAGCGCTGAGGTCACTTTGAGTGAAAGTTTTGGGACACAGAGGACAAGATAGAAGGTGGAGCATTGTTTGTGACATAGCTCCACATCCACAGCCAGCTGCCGTTCCATAGAGGTAGCCCCACTACCAGGTTGAAGTTACATCTTCCCACTTGTGTCCAGAGACGGTTCAGGGGCTTCCAAGTGTAATGAAGAGTGGCGATGAGGTTGTCACGTTAATTGATGTGAATTCAATTAATGTGACAACCTCATCGCCACTCTGTATACAGCAGCGTAGTAGCCTACTTTCGTGGCATATATACACGGGCATTTTATTCAGTTACGTAGAAGACGAAAATGAAGGCATCTTCACAAACTTTTTCAATTAAGCTTACAGCGCTATTTCAAGAACGTTAATACCATGTTGGTAGGTACTGAACTCCGGCGTGCCTTGGCATGTTAATATATTCCCGTCTTTATAATACTAAAATTCCAACTAATATTATTATATCATAATAGAGAAAGCAAGGAATAAGGAGGCGGAATGTGCCCTTTTTAAACATAGACCAAATGTAGGGTGACATGAAAAACCATCATACGGGTTCTATACATATATTTAAAAACGAGATCATGTCTGCTCACTGACCTATAGTATTGATTCTATAAACCATGCCAAAGGTCGCCGTCGCGTCTATTACATGATAATTTTTGATCCTCTAAAAAATATACTACTTTTACAGGCTTACAATATTGGAAAATTCTGTAAAAACTGAACTAAAGCTTTTTACCTTATGGTAAGAACTTCTATTTCGTCTTCTAATGTTATGTTTGATGCCTTTAAATGGCTTACTAACTGAAAGAAGTAACATAGTTGTTGTAATTTTGTCCTCTAGAATTTAATTATTCTGTGGTTTTATTTCTCAGTGTATACCTGTTTTATGATTTCTTGAGATATGTTTACACCTACTTGATTAACTACTTCCAATCTTGTTTCAAATCATGCTGATACTATAAAAATACAACGTATTAATATTACATCGCAGGTGCCAATTGTATTCACCACCGCTTCCTGGCTTTATCGATGAATGTAAATTGGCACTCACTGATGTCAGTATCCTTTGGATAACAGTGAGAAGCTGCTCCTTCCTTACAAACTTCTGCGCAATCATTCTTCTATACCGCATTCTAGAACAAAATTCAAACAAAAACCTTAACGTGGCAGACGTTATTACAAGTTATAAACTTTGAATAATAGACTGGTTTGTACTTATATGGGGAGACAGTTTTATTAAGTAATGTTCTTAGATGTTGTGTCTTTTATACTTCAGTTAATATGTAAGTGATAGTTTAGGTAAGTCAAGGACTAATCTCTATATATATATATAAAAGGAAACCTTGACTGACTAACTGATCTACCAACACATAGCTAAACCACTGAACTGATTGGACTGAAATTTGGCATACAGATAGTTATTATGACGCAGGCAAGGGACTAAGAAAGGGTTTTTGGAAATTCGACCTTTAAGGAGGTGAAAAAAGGGGACGTTTTTGTATTTCAGGCATTCCACAGGGATCGCATTTAGGGCCCCTACTTTTCATAATTTTTATAACAATCTCGTGACAAAATTAACATGTCCTTGTCTTTTATATGCCAACGATCTGAAGGTATTTATATCGATAAATAACACCTCCGACAGTGAATCCCTTCAGAAGGATTAAAATAATATTTCTGACTGGTGTACCCTTAATTGAATGATATTAAAAATAAATGAATGCTTTGTTATAACTTTTACGAAAAAACGTATAAAAACACTTATGGCTATAGACTCGAGGGTCAATTGTTAGAACGAAAGCACGCAGCTAGAGATCTCGGCGTGTTTTTTGATGAACAACTAACTTTTAGAAATCATTACAATAACATTACGAATAGAGCATTGAAACTTCTCGGTTTTATATCTAGGTCTACCAAAGGATTTAAAAAACTACAAAGCTTCATATTACTTTATAAAAGCCTAGTAAGAAGTATATTGGAATACTGTTCCATAATCTGGTCACCGTGTTACGCAGTACACTCTGACAGAATTGAGAGTGTGCAAAGAAAATGTGTTAAGTGGGTCTCGTACCGGTACGGATTCTTTAGAGCGCTACAAAGCTATTCCGATGGCCTTCTTAAGTTCAATTTGGAACCTTTGCATGCTCGTCGCAAACAGCAAGACTTAATAAACCTGCATAAGATCCTACATTCCAAGCTGGACTCTTCAGCTCTGCTGTCCCTCATAAACATCAATACTAGGTATAACACCCGGATACCGAAAACTTTTGCATTTCAGGTCTTTACAAACAACACCCCATATTACAACCCTATCGTTAGAATGACTTTACAACGAAATTTCAAAAGACAGTAACAGTATTGACATCTTTGATTCTAGTGCCGCTGTTTTCAAAAGGCATGTATGTACTCTTTCTTTTTAATATTGTAACGATTTAAATACTGTTTTCTTTAAATAATGTAACCTTGTGTCAATTATGTACTTTACCTGGCGTGTTCGGTATCCTACACATTCCGTGCCTGAGCAGGAGGATGTCGGACGGTGGGCAGACGCACAAACCTTGTAGCTGTAATTTTGTGAAATAACTTTTACTGTAATTGGCATCATTACTATTGTTGTTGCTAGTCATTTTGTGCGTTTACGCTTTGGGTGATAATCAGGTCGAAACCCATAATCTGTACCTAGTGATAAACTGTGATTGTCACCTATTTGTAGTTGCCTTGTAAATAAATAAATAAATAAATAATCTTATTCCTTGAGTTAATAAACTTGAAACTTGATACAAAAACATATCTAATTAAATTATAAAGATTGTAATTTTTTTTTTAACTAATTGCGGCGTGTCAGTTTGTTTGGAAGAATTTAAACGCGCGGTCCGATTAACTTGAAACTCAGTAGATCAAAAATAAAGAATAACGTGTATCAGGATTTTTCTAAAATCCTCTCCCAACGGGATGGAAAAGGATAGTTACGTTTGGATTTAACTGCTTGCTTCAATTAACTCGAAAATGCGTATAATTGGAAACATACCAACGCTTTTTATAAACAAGCCCTGTGGTGGCGAAAAGGGAGGACGAATTATTTTTGCATTTGATAGGCCAATTCTTGCTTGAGGAAGGTTATAAGGCTATTTAATATCACGCTACGACCCTCGGAGCCAAATAAAAGGGAAACAAAGGTAAAAAAAACGCTAAGCGAAAACGAAGTAACAGCGCGGGCGGGCGATGCGATGCGACGGGGTGGGTTGGCGGAACAAGAAATTTCACGTGGACGGGAGTCGTTGGCAGAAGCTAGTTATAACTATATGTTATACTATGACATAAAAAGAAAAAAATTTAAAAAAAAAACCGTTTAGCGGTAGACTCGAAACTTTCTCTAATCGTGTGTTGTAGGCAGAAAAGCTTTTCATTCCTTTTTAAACCTAATTCATTTCCTGAACACGCCTCGTTATTTTGGAAGTGGCTTCGTAATGATGACGAATCGCGAGATATTTGAGGACATGAGATGCAAACATTTTCGAATGGTTTTGCAGGATTCTTAATATTGCTTATTTGCGAAATTGCTGTCAAATTAGTACTCGTAAATCAAGTAGGTATACAAATTAGATAGGCTATGTTCAAGGTGTACCTAAACGAGTTGTAAATGATAATAAAAATAGTGGCATAAGGGAGAACCTATTTTATGGGAGGCAGTGTTGATTTTAGATAACTAAAAAAAGCTAAAAAATAAGGTATAATTTTTTTTTTTAATCACCAGGCGGGGCTAGCTGCACCTCGCACTGATCGCCCGAGCATTCTGGCGCACGGATACTTAAAGCTGACGCCGGCCGGGCCTATCTGTCTGTCCATACATACAGCTTGTATTATTATGAATAATACTATGATTACCCTTATTAAAACTTCTTCATCGAGTCTATGTTTGTTAAACACACCTTTAGCAAGAAATATTCAGCCACAAAACTTCTGTCCACATTGAAGAATGTGTCCAAAATTCTACAAAACAACATTACCTAAGGTTATGGTAAGTACTTTAATGCTAACATGTCTAACCCCTTTTTATTCTAGAACAAAAAACCAACGAAATTGAGGATACACGACGCAAAAAGCGGAATTGTTTCAAACCCTTATGTGACCCTTTCATACAGATGTGACTTTGTCTAGGGAAATAAAAAAAAACTGTCCAAAAGAAAAGAAAATGTGTTTTTTACACATTTTCCTGTTTTGTTTGTTGCTCTGTAATTTTTTACAAACCCGGAATTCACACTTACAGCACATTAAAAATAAACTTTATTCACTAGTGGGCTCATTACTTACATAAAATGTTTCGATGTTTCCCAAAAAAGATTCGGTTTCCACATTCACTGTATGTATCTTATTGAAGTATGGGGTAAAGCATCCAAAACAAGTATGAAACCAATCCAATTCTTACAAAACAAATTAATAAAAATCCAGCACAATTACGACTTCCTAACACCATCAAAAACTATTTACAAAGAAACTAAACAGCTAAATAACAAACAACTTTATACATAACACATGCATACTTGTTTATAATTAACTCACTTACTTATTCACTCACAAATAACGTTCACAACGAAGGGTCAAACTCGCAAATATTCACCACATCGAGCCAGTCACCTGCACCCTAATTACGTAACAAACTATTAATCACAATCTGAATCATTTTGTCAGCTCAATGTCGTAAATAACGTAATTAATGTTGTTGAACTGTCAAACTGAAAGCCATTCCTACTGTTAGTGTGTTACGAAGTTACCCCGCAGGTATTGTCTAGTATTAGAACAAATTATGGTAAAATAACTTAACCTATTGGGGAGCACAATTTTATAATCGACTTTCAAAAAAATATTCACTCTTTACATTGTTTTTCATAAAAGCGGCAACATCTTTTTACTTGGGCCACCGCCTTATCGCAACAATGCAGTAAAGTTTCCAACTTGGTGACAACTTTTTTCACATTTCTTACAAATTTGCTTCCAACTTGGTGACAACTTTTTTCACATTTTTTACAAATTTGCTTCCAACTTGGTGACAACTTTTTTCACATTTTTTACAAATTTGCTTCCAACTTAGGTTATTATTATTATAATTATTTTTATCATGTAAGTGACGATTGTCTTAATGGAAATAAAACTCTTTTACCCATTGTTTTGCAATAATTGTAACTCACTGATAATCCCGCCTGGCGTAGCAGTGCCCCAGCAGTCTGCACTCGAAGGTGCATGCATGCGCATGCTGCATGAAGTGGGTCCCGGTGACTGCGCTGCTCCACGCACCTCATACGTCACGTTGAACCCATACGCGGACAGCCGACCCAACGCCCTGAGCTGTGTGCTCGCGAGTCTGTTCAGGTTTATCTCCACCACCAGTCCTCCACCACCTAGAAACAAAATCGCAATTTTAAACCTGGGAAAAATATAGTAAAATTATTATTGTCGTCATAATTATTTATTCACAGTATGAAATCACTTCCCTATCTTTCCCAAAAAATTAAAGATGCTATTTAAGCAAATATTATAAAATGGTATCAAACATGAAATTTGTAAAAGATTTCCAACATTGCAAACGTCAAAATATTCGTAATATTCGTTTGAATATTCGTGCAAAAAAAGTTATTTAAACACTAAGTCAATTTCAACATCTTACTTCAGTGTTAACACAGAGAGCTCTCTTACATAGATACATGTACATTGATTATTTTATATTCATCCATATTATTCATCAGCATTGAAGTAAAGATCCAGATACGTTCGAACACATTTTCAGATAAAGGTCAGTTTTACAATTCTAGTTTATTCTGAAGCCTCATTTTCAATTCAACAACAAAGTAGACACGTCAAAGAAACGCCCTGCCGAATTATTATTTTATGAATTTATTCGTCAGCCCGGGCCTCTATGGTAGAGTCTACATGAAGAACAGGAATTACGACTTGAGACAAGATATTAAAATAAGAATTGGCAAATCTCCAGACGAAGAAAATTTAATTATTTCTATTATCGCATTTTGCAAATTGGAAGCTTTTAAATCATTTAAGCGAAGTAATGTGACAAACAAATTACAAGTCATTAGAATTTTAAATAATTTCTTAAATTCTACCAAATTATAATATTTTCGTATTTCCCACGAGTTGGATTTATAGTTCAATTGCAAAAGGTTGTGTTGATATTTTTGCTTTTTATTTGTGAGCAATAAAAACACTCATTGCGACCTGCGGTGAATGAGTTTTATAAATAACTGTGCTCAATATTTACAAGTTCTCAGCGGTAAGCCATTTATTTGCACAGCATTTTTGAATCCATGATCCTTAAAATTAGGAGGGCAAGCTTTCGGGCGACGCGAGTTTTCATAAAATTATTGCTAATATCATTGAGCGCTGCTATGGTAAAGTTAGCCGCTTTTGATTACCTTAAGAGTAATTAGGCTAATAAAGTAGGTAGGATTAAAATAATGGCATTAGTTGCAGAAATTTGATTATTACGGAAAAGTAAAACCTGACGGTACGGTTCGGTTTACGGTAAAGTCTTAGGGGAAAGTAAGAACTGTATAATCACTTAATTAAGTACCCACACTTCGTTACAAATCTATAGAAAATCTCTACAACTCCGATTCGTTAATTCGCTGAGCTAGTGAATGATTGAGAACATTACCAGTTCTGTCACCAGCCTTTCAGGTTAGCACTTCAACTAGCGTGCTGATTTTACAAACCCGTAGTATGGATAACTGCCAGGCGAGTGCACTGTCGTCCGAAAAAGTGACAACATTACAGACACACGAGATTAATTAGTCCACCCATAGCACCAATACACAAACTCTCGTGAATAACATGTCTCAGATTTCTAAAATATCATGCAAACTCGTAATCAGTAAAATTATTGATCAACGACGTAATTTTAATAAATTAATGCTTAGCATACCTGATCTTTAAACGCCTCCTTTGTTACATAAACTTATGTTTCTTTTTATAAAACCACACTCCCGCCTTTAACATTCTTACTATATCGTAGCACTAAACAAAGCATTATTAGTAATCATAATTAATAAATTAACACAAACAAAACTGAGCGTCCTAGTGAGTGTAGTGACCACCAAAAATAAATGAAAGTTAATTTGTACATTTGAAAATCGAACACTCTCTATCAAGCCAGTTTGTTTTCTCGCGACATTTAGCCTCATTTCTCGTTCAAGTAATACCATGTAAACACTTTTTCACAAACATGCTTGGAAATTCGAGCATTATTTTGACAACCTTCTTCGAGATAAATCGAAAATGCTGTACTGGTCAAATACCTACATGCTGTCAACGGCCGGCAATGTTAGTATGAAAATCCATATCTGTCGTGTAATTTAAAAATGGAACGAATTTGCGACTTCGACCCATGACAACCAAGGGGGTAACTTATCAAAGATTTTATTTAAATCTCGAACGGGCTTAAAAATAGAGCTATTTAAAGTGAAATGAATGAAGTGAAGTGATTTAACGTAAAAAATAAACAAATGAACATATTGGCCCGGAAAAAAGTTATCGTTGTACGTCATTGATTCTGAAATTTCTTATTAATTTACTTACTTTTGAATGTCCGCGCATTATTTGAGAAAAGTTCTATACCAGCCTTGGCCGCAACTAGGCATTGATGGACTCACGTAGGTATGTGTGCACGTTCGTCCATCAATGCCTCTGTTGTCGGCCGCTGCAGTAATATAATATTGAAATCAACTCAGCAATCATTTTAGGAAAGGCGGTAAAGTTATTGAGAGCTGCATTTGTTCTACATTATACACAGTAGTCACGATCAGCGTCCGAGCAGCAGATAGAATTAGGATAATTAATATATTCAATTAATTGCACAGAACTTTACTAGTCTGCAGAGTTCATCGAGCTATCAATAATAATGGTAGGTACTTCATTCGTTAGTCTAAGGAATCTTACTTCAGTAACTATCCATTCATTTAGATTGGATTCTCATTAAGCAGGAATGTAAAGAACTCAAGCTAGGTTCCCTTGTTAATATTTAATGCTAACTAACCTTGTTGGTGGAAATTCAGTTAGCTTGAAACTACCTACCTCTTTACAAAGTAGCCTTGTTTACATGCACACAGGAACACATTGCCCTTCCCCTGAGGTTAGTAAATGAGGAATAATTCGCTGAGCACTCAGCGTATACAAAATTCAGTAGAATTGTGTGGTGTAATAACAGGTTTTAATTATGTGCAGACATATTAATTTTATATTAAAACACACAATATTGTCCCATTATATTGTAGGCCCGGTCAAACTCAAAACGATGAAGATATTTACCCAGACTTTGATACAGTTGGAGTGGAATGCCTCAAGCCCTATTGTGGCCCGGGGGCATACCTGGCGGCTCAGAACAAGTAATTCACGGTGACCGCAAATAGCGGCAGGGGATTTGTGAATCGAGGACAAAAGGTCGGAGAACATCATAAAAGAAACACATAAAAGAAAGGTCAGAGCTATTCGTTTGTACCTACGTACAGGCCTGAGAACGTTTCGCTTGTACTAAATACCTGGCCGGGTTTATGTACCTACGCAGTCTTACCTTATGAAGCTCCGAGATGGCTTGGAAACAAACTCACCCTGTGAAGTATGAGTGAGTTTTTATAGTACACACCTACCTACTAATTCCATGGACTGAGTATAGTTTAAGAGTCACAGTCAGAACTTTAATTAATGCCATGCACCAACCTGTGGGTACGGTCACTGAAGACATTAAACTTGGACACGTAACAGGACCGTACTGATACAAATGTGAGGGTTTAAAAGAAACACTGAAGGCACTTTATGGGGTGACCGTAAAATTTTCAAACATTATGTTACTGTGCACGGCAATCTCTAAGTCGAACTTTGGGTTTATGGACAATGACAATTTATGACAATTTTACTTCATTTACCTTTTTGACCATTTTCGGAAATGTAGTAGATATAATAATGGATTTGGTTTCAAACACTTATGTCGGTATGGCGATTACTTATCGTTTTATATTTTGAGTGTGTTAAAATTTCCAAAACAGTTAAGAAAAATGAATGAAGTTAACTATAGGTACACAAACACAGCAATGTTCCATAAGGGAAATCTGTGGAATGCAATCTGAAAATTGCATCTTATAACTTTTTCCGGAAAATTCTCATGTGAATTTTCCACATGTTATTTTGAGAACATCATTCTGTGTCTGGGGAGCTTTGTTGTTCAGCGTTTTGGAGTAAGAGCTTATTTACTCAATACATTTCTAAGTAAGTAGTTGCCACTCGAGTTTATAAGCCCGTATTGGTTGTTATCTTTTAGTGTTGTTCACTCTACACCGTTAACGAAAAAGGCCTCAATAAAGTAACAAGTTTATTACAAACATTTTTCCGAAGCTGCTCGGGATGTTAGGTCGCCACTAACGTTCCTCCCATTCATAAAGAAAGTTCTTTTGGTAATTGGCTAACATTCTATCTTATTACCTCTTTATTGTGGGTTTCATTGTGGGGTAAGACCACCACAACATGGGTTCCTGAAAACATCCAACGGCAGCGTGGAAGACCCAGGCGTAGATAGCGGGACTAACTTGACGCTTCTAGGAGGGATTGGTCCATATTGGCTCAGATCGAGATGAACGGAAAAAGGAAAGGGTCACCTTTGCCCTGCAGTGGGACAATACAGGCTGATTATTATTTAGAACCGCCATTAAATTAAAGGGTGGCCATGTGGAAATTCAAAGAAGAATTGAGTGGAGTATCAACCTGATACTGGTATAGAAACCTTTATCCTTTACACCTTGAATAGATCTAGGCTCACTATAAAACGAACCACATAATCGCAAACCAATTTTTACCGGTAAAAGACCAAAACATGCTATGCGAGTTTAGTAAATTCCACTTCCTATACAGCTAGTATCAGTTTTTTTTTTTGGGTGTGAAATCATCAAATGACCTCTTCCGCTCTGGGCGGTGCGGGAGGGCGTGTCAGACTCTTACTGACTAAAACCCACCCGTGTTCCTTCAGTTGTCTGTGCGCCAGGGCCACGGTAACTCTTTCGAACATTCCGCGACCCCGGCAGGCATCGGCCCTATCGGAGCCCGTCAATTATGCTGACATCTCTTTGAGGCGCGCGCGGAACACAACGCGCCGTCGACCCGGGCCTGCTCCTTAACTGACGGCGAGCTGTCTATTGCTCGCCATCCGCAAGCCCGCGCCTACGGTGGTCGGGAGTCGGCTATCGAGTCCGACGCCCAGGGTATCTCCTCCTACACACTACAAGGGTGTCAACTCCTACAGTCGGCCAGTATAGATTATTTAAAGCTTTTACAAAAAATATCGTCATACCAGCCAGGAAATAAATATGAATTTCATTATGTACCAGAGCCTGCTTTTAACGTGTAGGTACACTTTTCTAGAATGATTATTGATGAGGCGAACACTTAAAGCTTAAAAGCGATAGGATTTTAGTATCACAGCTTAAAACCTTTTTGAACAAGAATTTGATATTTCCATGTCGTGAGACAGAACAAAAGGTTAGCTAGGATGCCATAAAAAATGTTGATTGGAGTTTTCTTGTGCATCGTGTTTTAGAGAGTAGGTATTTTGGTCTAGGTTGAGTAGATTTTTTATTCATAGTTTATAATTCTTTAATATAGTAATAAACGTGGTTATATATTTATTTTATTACAGGTAAATGACCGACGACGCATAACGTGGGCTGTATAATGTATGTCCTACGGACAGTGAGGTCCTATTGGCCGGAGATGCGACAGAAGATTAACTTGCAACAGAAACAATCCCTCAGTATTATTGTTATTACAGATTAGCTACGTACTGCTGAGTGCACACGACATCATGACGTCAGTTTGTTGTAGTAAAAGAACATTGCAATTAATTTCTACGGTAATTTGTTACTTGTAAAGTTACACAAACATGTTATCAGGTAAATCACACTTGAGCAAACATTATATTCGGCTATACCTAAATACAGTACCACGACCTAAGTTTCATACCCAGGTTGGTGTACGTCACTGCGGCATTCCAGCACCAAACCAAGCTCATTCCACTTTTAACTTTGCAGACTTTTCACCCTACGAATTCAAACTTTCCATTAGACATTCCCTCTTGCTGGACAACTTCTTCTATTTCCGTAACAAGTAACAAAAAACTACAATCAGATCAACCTTCGAGATTGTATTAATATTATAATATATCTGACGGAGAAGGTACGTCTCTCTCGTTATCATCAGCCATATTTTAACTAATGTGGGCGTACTATGGGAAGTGTTGGTTAGTGAGCATTAGAAAAACCGTTTGCAATTCAAATGAAATTATAATTTATGAACAAATTAATCACACTACCAAATCACACACTGTAGGTACACGCCACAACTATGCAGAACGCGCGACAGTTTCTAAACGTGTTCACTGCTTGACCGCCACCGACAAAGTGTGCTTTAACTCGGTTCGAGCGTTATGTTGTAGACTCTGTGAAGCGCCGCCTGGTGGCGCTGGCGTCCCGATTAGTCAAAGTCAAACGATCGATTTAACGTATTTCCGACATATCTATACCTAAATAATAATAAAATAGTAACGAAGTCAAAACTGAAGATTAAATATTTTTAAAAAGAGTAATTGCTACGGGGTGTGGGAACGAGTGTGATGCCGAAAATGTAGTTGTTAGAATGTTTTTCCGTTTGTCCGGATGTATGTTCCTGATTGGCGTAAAATCTGCTAAACGGATTCAGCTGAAATTTGGCACAGCTATAGAATATAACCTGGGTTAACACTACTACTGGGTTACTTTTAATCCTAGTAGCACGTTCCCGTGGGATATTTACCGACATCCACGCGGGCGAATCCGCGGGCAATAGCTAGTTTATTAATATTATCGCAGGGAACAGTTTTAAGGGTA
This sequence comes from Dryobotodes eremita, assembly GCA_917490735.1. Classification (NCBI taxonomy): domain Eukaryota; kingdom Metazoa; phylum Arthropoda; class Insecta; order Lepidoptera; family Noctuidae; genus Dryobotodes; species Dryobotodes eremita. Next base: position 6,821,295 of record OU823257.1, on the reverse strand, counting down.
CTTAATTAAGTTGTGACCCAAATCTTATTGAATTAACTTAGGGGTTGCGACGCGAAGGGAATTTCTATTTACTGGCCATCTGTTGATTACCTACCGGAGCCCGTGTATGATGGAGTACGATCGTAGGTATTAATTGACCAATACCGATGCGATCCGGGTAAAAGTCGCTAGTAATTAGGTGTATGTGTATTGACGAAGACGTACAGATAAGCGATATATTTTGATTAAAATAATGCGTTTATTATAAACTTAGTGACTGCTACACACACATGCCACTACACACGAGTCCCTAAGTTTCAAGGAGTCTAAGTTCAAAGAGAAATTCAATGCCTATCTCTAGAAAATACTTTTAGCTCTCTTGTCTCTTCTTACATTATTTGAATTCGGACTATTATCTTACTGACTATCTTACTGACTATTATCACTTTATGGAGATCAAAGAACTTCAACATTGTCTACATATTCTTTGATGGGTCAGTCAATCGTCCTACCTATAATACTTTTGCTGTAGGTACGTCCAGCATTTATTAAGTTATACGAGTATAGGAAGTTCGATTTTTTTATCGACTTCAAAAAAAGGAGGAGGTTCTCAATTGCTTTTTCTTTTTCATGTGTTTTAGCTCAGAGCTTTTTTCTAGGTGAACCGATTTGGATGATTATTTTTTATTTGAAAGCTGGTCGTTCTCATGTGGTCCTATATAAATTTGATCAAGTTCTGACTAGGAGTTTTTGAGTTATCCTTAATACTGCGTATATTTCCATTTAGTTTATGTTGATGATGATAATTTCCTTTCACTCTTATTTACATATCAAGTAATGGTATACGAATTTGTGTGGGGTAGGTACCACAACTAAAAAGTGAAAAATAAACTCTTTTTTACAAAAAAATCAAACTATGTCCAAAAAAAAAACGCAAAAAAATAAAAAATTACTTTAATTTTCGGAAGTCGGTGGCAAAAAACGAAAATACAAAACCAAAGACACTGACTTCCGAAATTACAGTTATTTTTCACTTTATTAGCGTTCTGTTTTTTGGAAGTCGATTGATTTTTTTGTAAAAAAGTTTTTTGTCAAAGGTTTCATTGCCGTTCAATATCTATTTCAATATGCTACTAGTACAATATTGATGGTGAACCTTCCCCTTCTAGTAATACAACATTACGTAGTTATAGGTAGTAAGTATCCACAAACGTAGACCTTTTTTTAGACAACGTTGTGATGCCATCTTAATATTTTAGTACTGAGCGGTACAAAAGAAAAAAACTTCGTTTATTATTTTTACCGAAGATCTTATCATTTAAATTTGGAAGTTAATTAAAAATTATATAATTCAGTTTAATTTTGTTTTTGTTTTTAGTTTTTTTAGATTATTTTTTGTTTAGTTTTATTTTTAATTATTCAATTCAGATTGTTTAATTCAGAAGTTTGGGGATTTTAAGTGTGTTTTCAATTATAAAACTTCTGTTTTAACCAGTATTAGGTTAGTAGAAATAGGCTGCTAACGCATACAATCTTAATTGTAATATTGTAGTTGTAGACGAGTTTGTAACGAGAGCTTGAAGTACGATTGAAGTTCGATATTTGTGTTCTTTTTTTACGTTGATAGTGTTGTTTTTTTTATTTATGTAAAGAGATTATGTTCTTCTAAAATAAAATATTAAGATTATGTCAAAAGCCAACAACATCGTGAAACTCACACTATTGGAAATAGGGTGTAATATAATAAGATATAACGATAAATGAATAAATGAATGATTTCATTTCTGTAAGTAGGTTTGTACAAACATGTTTACACGCCAATCATATTTTAAAAACTAGATGAAGTAGCGTAGCGTTTCCTATCTGTCTACTCTGAGGAGAAGGGATTTAAGGACTTCAAAAGAGACTGTGACATCTCAGTTTGTTTCGGACAAGCTCAGAGGTCACAGTCTCTTTTGAAGTCCAGACATAATCTTGGTCAGATCATGTGAAGACCATGTAGATTGGTGTCTGAAATGGTCTTTTGAGGAAAAATCACACAGATTGAGTGCAACTGTTCAATCAGTGCACGCATTTGTCAGTAAACGTGCAGCTCAACTCAGAAGTTAAGGAACTCAACGATTCGACGAATAATACCAGAGAAAGGACATTTGGGTAAGCCGCATAAGTTACTCAAACTGCCAGACCATGATTAAAACTGAGAAGAGAAAAAAGAACAACTTTGATCCACATAGTCTTCACATTCACAATATTAAAATAATATTAATATTTTACAAAGTAAATATTCATGTCAACATATAAATAAAATTCATCAATAATAATGTGCAGGTATATAAAAATCTGGAAATAATCTAAATCTAATACACTCTCTTGCTATATTTTTGAACTTATTTTCGGCCATAAAAGTCAAAGCAAGTGCTGTTTTATGGATGAGGTTATGCTTGTTTACTGTCGCGATGTTGAAAAGTGTTGCATGCAATATATAATTTTATTTGTAATATATTATTATTATTCATTTATTTATTTAGATCCTTATTAAATACATTTTTAAATATTTTTATAAAATCATTAAAAAAAACATTTAAAAATATAAAAAATAGTGGTCCGCCGGTATCGGAAGCAGGGTCCAAGCTACCGGTGGTTAGGACTCCAGAGATAGGAACCTCCTCACAATGCGAGCCGTATCGAGGAGTACTGCCTTCTGAATCAGGCCCTTGATCCAACTGCCTAACGAGAGCCTTGAGAGATGCTGGTTGAGGCTTTCGGCCATCAGGCCATTGGCCGATACGACAATCGGCACAATGATAGTCGAGCTCACATTCCACATGTCAACAACCTCATGTGCTAAGTCGAGATATTTAATTTGTTTCTCTTTCTCAGCTTTCACGAGGTTCTCGTCATGCGGAATGGTAATATCGACAATCATTGCGAGGCGCGCTAATCGATCTATCACCACTATATCAGGCTTATTGGCGACAATAGTCCTGTCAGTAATGATAGACCGATCCCAGTACAACGTGATATGGTCATTTTCGAGAACTGGGTCGGGCACATACTTGTAGTACGGTACTTCAGAATCCACTAGTTTATATTTCAAAGCAAGTTGCTGATGAATAATCCTGGCTACTTGGTTATGCCTGTGCAAGTACTCGCCGTTAGCTAGACGAGAACAACCAGAGATAATATGTCTGATGGTCTCACCCGGACGATGGCATGCCCGACACATGTCAACCGTCCCATCTTTCATAATATGTCTCCGGTAGTTATTCGTCAAGATAACTTCGTCCATAATTGCACAGACGAAACCTTCAGTTTCCCCGAAAAGGTCACCAAAACGTAACCAGGATACGGACGCTAAGAAATCTATACCGGGCTCATGAAGAGCCCGATAGAAGCGTCCGTGAAGCTCCTTGCTTTGCCATACCTCCTTGCGGTCATTAGTAGTAAGTACCACAGGTTTGCGCCAATTCTCTTTAGCCATGGAGAGCGGGGTGAGTCCCTTGTCCACTGCTACCACATCACGGTGCATACCCACCTCGGTTTTTAAAAAATATTCCCTGAGACTGCACATTTCGCGGTTGTGGAGGGTCTTTGCATTTAAAAAGCCTCGACCCCCGCACTTCCGCGGTATGTACAGTCTCATTACCGATGATCGTGGGTGATGCATCCGGTTTGCGGTCAGCAGTGTACGGACCCTCCTATCTAGGGCGTCGAGTTCAGTCTGAGTCCATTTGAGTATGCCAAAAGAGTACATCAAAACCGGCATGACCCAACCGTTGAAGGCCCGCACCTTGTTTCCGCCTGAAAGAAGACTAATTAATACTTTCTTCAGGCGACCAAAGAAGCGCTCCTTCAACGATTGCTTCATGTCAGCAACGTTGATGCCTAACGCTTCCGACATACCCAAATACTTATAGCTTTCGGATGAGGAGAGGGATCTAAGGTGTAAGGAATCCGAAAGTTGAATTCCCTCGGATTCCATAATCTCACCTCGCTTTACATGCATGACTGCACATTTGTCCACACCAAATTCCATCCTGATGGCGTTACTGAAAGTTTCAGTTACCTTCAGTAGCTCCATCAGTTGCAATTTGTTGGGGGCAAAGAGTTTCAAGTCATCCATGTAGAGGAGATGAGATATGACCTGACCACCTCTCCTCAACCGATAGCCTAGTCCTGAATCCTCAAGTAGTGTGCTTAAAGGATTCAGGGCTAAGCAGAACCAAAGTGGACTCAAACTGTCGCCCTGAAATATTCCCCGTTTAATCCATACAGGCTCATCGCTCCCCTGGATCCGTCGACACCCTGGATAGCGAAGAACCGTTCTCCATTGCCCCATACACGACCTAAGGAAGGTGCGTAGAGTTGTATCTATCTTGTACAACTCCAGCACCCTCATGAGCCATGTATGTGGCACCGAATCGTAGGCCTTCTTATAATCTATCCAGCATATCGACAGATCCTTGCGGGATCGACGAACCTGTTGGCTTATGGCCATATCGATGAGGAGTAGCTCCTTAGTACCGCGGGACCCGTTCCTACATCCATTTTGAGAGGCTGACATAATCGAGTTACTTTCAATGTGCGTATTAATTTTCGCTCTCAAAATGGATGTAAGAAGTTTATAGACCGTCGACAAACACGTGATCGGTCTATAATTCTTGGGATCCGTGGGACTACCTGACTTGTGGAGCAGGTGGGTAACGCCTGTTGTTAGAAACTGCGGAAGCGATCCAGACTCTAAAGATGACTGGAACTGAGATGCCAGGCGGGCGTGTGAACTAATTAGCCATTTCAACCAAAAGTTGTGCAATCCGTCCGGTCCCGGTGACTTCCAATTCGGTAACGGACGGACTGCTCTGGCGACGTCTAGTGGCGTAATTAGGACTGCTTCCATTTCTGGTACAGTTTCACACGCTCGCCCAACATCCCGCATCCAGTCAGCCTCAGCGTGACAGACGGGCACTGACCAGATGTTGCGCCAGAATGTACTCGTGTCGGCATCATCCGGGCGGCACTCGTCCGTCACATTCTGTTCAGGTCGCTCCCAAGCTCTATACACCCATCTCTCGTCGTTCTGGAACATGCGATTCTGTGTGTACCGATCAACCCGCCGCTTATACCGCCGAATACGGCTCGCCCATGCACAAACTTTCTGCTTCAGGAAGTCGATGCGCTCTGTGACACGGGACATGTAATCTCGAGGGCTGATTCCAGTCCCCGAGAATGCCCGCCTCACAAAGCGCATCACTCGTGGTCGTGTATTGCCCTCCCTGAAGCAGTATAGTTTGCCGATGAGTACCCTGGCCTCATCGATGCGACCCTCGATCCTGCACTGCCAGGCTGGTACGGTTGGTTTTGGTCGAGTAGCCCCGTCAGAATTTGGAAACTTGACGTTAGCTAAACGACATGCCGCAACAGCCGCGCAATACAGGATCGAATGTGTATCAACGAGATCCTCGCTGCTCTCGAACAAATTCTTAAGCTGCGAGTCCAAGGCACACACCAGCGCCCTATTTTTTTTGTGCATAGGTAGGCGTGGTAATCGAGGTCTAAGTTCGGTCGGAGTGGATCTGTACTCACGAAATGCATCCTCCAGTGCGCTCCTCAATCGGGCGTTGCACTGGCTACTTACTGAAGCAACCCTATCATCTTCCACTTCTACATCATGATTTGACCGCGGCGGTATTTCATTAATGCTTGACGCTTGTATCGCGGTTTGTGTCGAACTCGAGACGATATGGTTGCTCAGCTCTGAGCGCAGACTATCAAGTGCGGCGTCGTCCAATCTATGACTGCGTTGGATGACCCGCACCTGATCCGACAGTCGTTGGGCCGAGACGTTGACAGTTGGCTCTAGTTCCTGAAATAGAGACAGCATCCTACCACGATACGCAGTGAGGTTAGTTCCTCCCTCTGTAGACCTGTAATATGCGCGCATGACGTTCTCGTTCATAGACTGAGTCCATTTCATGCGCTGCACACAACCACCGGCAGCGGGGACCCGGCTCGGGGCCGGACGGCCCCTAAGTCCCAAGCTCCTCGGTGGCCGGCCTCTCCCCTGCCGACGTACAGGTATTGGCGACGTCGGCGGGGAAAAATACTCGTCGCTCGAGCTCGACGCAACTACCGCGGCCGGTGTCATCACAGCGCTCATTATATTATTATTATTATTATTATTATTATTATATTATTTTATTATATATATATATATTATTATTATAAATTATTATATATGTAATATATATAATAATTTAATTGTAATAGTCCCCCAAGATACAAGCCTTGCTTAGTTTGGGGATCAACGGTCAAACAAAAAAATTGTGATGTACAAACTTAACCGTGTTAATTAAAAATTACTGTCTGTCATCACCATTTCTTTTAGCCAATAAACGTTTTTGTAGTTGCTTGTTATTAATCATGTTATCGCAGTATAATAATGTAGCAACTATATTGCAGTGCAGTGCACTCGAGAGATGCTTTTATACAAAAAATAATGCTAAAGTTATAATAACCTAGTTATTTTCTCACTATGTAAGCCGATAATGATTCACGATCTATCATTTCAGCCCGAGTGTTTATTTTTTATGTTTCAGAGCAATCAGGAGATAATTGTGCTTTTATTTATGGGTCACAACAGTAAAATTGTATTGTGAGACCTTAAACAAAAAAAAAACACTTGATTGATTGAGGAGTTGTTTATAATTTCACAGATAGGCACTTCCCCATATTATTAAAATTTCTGAATGTGTGACTTTGACAATCTTCTCTTCAATTTGACTCTATTTGATGAGTTTATTTGTGCCTTTTATACAATTTACGAGATGGAACAAAAAAAGGTCAACTGGCGATGGGGGATGAGGTGGTTTTGAGGTGGACTTTGGATTTGATGTTGAAGTTCCGAATGTATCACAACAACAACTAAAATTCAGTTCTGTTTTAATGCAGTACTTGTCAAGTCCACAGCACATTCTCAAGAGCTTCAGAGCCAAGTTCATAACCGAGGTATTCGTGTGTTCGCTCGCAAATAATTTATCGTTCATGTACACTGGTGAAGGAAAATACCCTGAAGCTTGTTGTTCTTGGTACGATAAAATGTAGGTGACGTTGGGGAGTGTGGTCAAGGTAAAAATTAAAGTAATCATAATCATCATTTATTTATTTGTTAATATAAGTGTTTATAAAATACAGATCTTAGCTTCGATGAAATAGAGCGCTATGTTATGCCATGAGGCGTACAAATATGCTGTTCAAATTTAAATTGGTACAAATTAATTGAAAACTTAATTCAATAAAAATGTAAATTTTAAAATAGGTACGATTAATGTCAATTATTTTAAGTCACTCTTACAGATCGGTTCTTAATGAAAAATAAAAAATAATAACAATATAGTAATGCCATTCTAAATGTATTTGTTATTCGTCAACAGTATAATAACATTTACGAGTATCAACAAGTAATTTTTTTTTTTTTTTCTTGAAATGTAGGAAATTTAATTTTTTTATGTCGTTGTGAATTTTCTTGTTAAACGTGAGGCCATACCCAGAACATTCTTTTTATTAATGCAGTTTTAACAAAATATTTATGTACTATTAAAACGATCGAGCATGTTAAGTAACAGATGAAACTGTGTACCAACATAATTAAAAGCCGACGGGTTGGACTGACGAGTTAATAGGCTCACGGGCTGACTTAGTATATAAGGTACTGTTGTAAATTATGTAGTTTAAATGAGAACTTACATTTATGCTCTGAACCGTTGCTACGGCGTAGTACGCCTACGCAGCCGCTACGTAAGCTACGCTGTCGTAGCACAATCATGTAGCCAAGGGCGACTCAATATTTTGACTATTAGTTTTGTACTGAACTTGTTAATGTTCTTGAACAACGTTCTGATATATCTGAAAGAGTTGAAAAAATAACTTAACATCCAGCTTTTTTAAAGTCTGCTTAATATTTTTTCCATTCGTCGCCCGGTTGGGTGCTGCGTCGTTTGATAATTCCCAGAGCACTATCGGTTGGAAACTCCGGATAAAACTCTTAGAGTCTCAAGACTTGATGAAACAACACGAGTATATGTTCCAAAATAATTTCTTCGTTCGGTATTACCCCACTTCTTGGTGTAATGTGTTTTCTTTGAGTAATGTCCAGTTTTAGGGGGGGCCTCTTGGAGAATAATTTCGTTTACTTAATATTTATTTAATGTTAAAAACAATCACGTAGTTTTATGCGAATGTTTAATAATTATTAGATGTAAGAAAGAGGTTTTTCAAGGATGTTCAACAAGTTAATAAAAAAAAAAAAAACATATTTATGATTGCAAGATCGTCAGAAACAGAAAATTCATATAAAAATCTTTTTAGACTCTCCGAAATAAAAATACAAAGAGGAAAACCTGTTACTGTCGATTAGGTGTACTTTGATGTTTTGTGATAAATTAAGGTGTTGGACCTTACTGTGATATTATAAAAAAAAAAAAAAAATAGTTCCTGTAATGCCACAAATGTAGGGTAACGTAAATCGGTGCAGTTTTTTTGCGAGTGTAGTTACAATAGTGTTCATATAAAAAGTTTTCCACTAAATGATAATCCTTTTCAGGTTCCGTTCCCTATAGTTAGCATTTTTGTATGTATTGCATCATTTTAAATATCCCGTAAGTATTATAGGGTATTACAGACAGCTGCATAGCAAAAAACAAAAGATTCATCAGAGTATAAATCTCCGAGCACATGCACACTGCGGGCGAGCCAAGCTTGTGGAACGTTAAGTATTAGCCATTATAATTTTTTTGTTAAGGTTCAACATCCTGTATTAAGGTTTTCTGTTTAAAATTCAACGGCTGTACTCCCCAGAGAGGAATAGGAAGGGGTAACTAGAAGGGATATGAAAAAGTTGAACCTACAAATTTCAGCTATAGAAACGTGTTTAATTTTTTTCAATGTAATGTTTTAAATACGTGCCTAAAAGCTATAAAAGTTAACATTACGGTTTATGATTTCATGAGTCTGTTTCGGTTTGCCGACGTTTATTTGAAATTAGTATTCTTTATGGAACGAATTAAATTTTAACCGGATTTTTATCATCAAAGGTCGAAGGATTTGAATTTGCCAATTCCTTTTGACGTTTCAATTAGTTTTATTTATTTGTCATAAGTTTTGGTTGCAAGGTTTTCACGTTATCTACGTCTACAATCCGCATATTTTTAAATAACTTATTGTGGCTGCTGTGGAGCATACTAGCTCCTTTCTTTGAAACAACTCTGGGGACATTAGGAAGATATCCAGCCGGAAAATTGTGAGGCTCACCGTTATTTATTCGACCATGAGAAGCCCTGAGCTTAATCAACGATAATGTATTGAATGAAGGACCTTGTTAACGGTTTTCTTGTTTCTAAGGACACTGAATATAACAGCGCAGCAAATGGTGCCGCCTAGTTTTGTTACGAAGTTACTGAGAACCACCGAAGAGGTCGGATAATACTGACACTGGCTGGTACTGTCACTCTAGCAGAGCGTCGCATTGATGGTTGCGGGGTGGCCGTATTCAGATGACAAATGACATCAGAGGGGTCTCTCTCGTATCACGTCCACGACGAACTGCTATGTTCCGGGACAATCCTGATGATATTTAAGCTGCTGAACCGCTAATGGTAATGGCTATCCTGCGCCGTTAAATATATTATCATGCGTTACATTACCATACTAATAGAGTCTGTAAAACTTGATTGTTCTTTAATGGCACAGGACGTATTATTCGCATGACTAGCGTGTCCAATTATACATATTTAATTCGTTTCAACATAATTTTCGATTCATCAAATATCTCATAATCCGTTCGCAAAATACGCGCTTGGACGTGGAGTTGCGGATACCAGCCCGTTATCCAATAAAAACCTCTTTAACACCTCATTTACTTTAAAAGGATGTCGGTCTGTCTGACATAACTCATAGAAGTAAACCATTAAGCTGAATAAATGCTTAGCAAATGTTTAAGCTCAAATAAGTCACGTTTTACTTTCCTAAAAATATTATAAAATATACTCAAATATAATGAATGCGCCTCTTGTTATGTACATCAAATAATTCCTATTTTGGTGTCTTATAAATAATAAAAAAGCGTGGGATCCCGGATTATGTTACGCGGGTCGTCGCACTATTGCATCCTCAGTCAAATTACCGGTGATTTATGTGGCAGGAAATAAAGTGAAATTAAGTCACGTGTACTCAGGTAAGTATGAGTTTTATTCATTTTTGTGAACAGCGTACTGAATACAAATTTGATAGATATTCTGGATTTAGATAATATTTCTGCCATACTCTTTCAAAAAGCTTTTAAGCTGATCCTAGTCAGCTTAACCAAAGCTCGTTTTTTATGCTAAATTGCATAAGCATAAAAAACGATTAGCTGTTCTTGTATAATTTCGGCACCGCTCCTATGTGCGAGAAGCATTTTCAAAACCCGCACCCTAATTAGGTAACACACTATCTATCACAATCTGAATCATTTTGATGCCTATTGCTAATCCATTGCTTCATCTCTTCGAAAAATTTGTCTGCTCAACAACGTAAATAACGCAATGAATGTTGTTGAACTGTCAAAATGAAACCCAATCCTACTGTTAGTGTGTTACGTAATTACCCCGCAGACAATTAGTATTGCACTAGTGATTTAGGCAAATATTTGTAATGCGGAAATTATACAGGTGTCAAGAAACGTTAGTCAGCAAACTTAGTCGGTGCACCGTTATAATGTCTTGCTTCAATCACTCTCAAGCTTGTAATTAATTAACAACGAGCTGTCAGTCAGTGCTGGTATTAGCTAAGTTGTTAGAAGGAAAAGTTTTCTCTTTAAGTCTTGTATTGCAAGCTATTAAGGAAATTACTCGGAGCTACTCAAAGTCGCTTCGAACAGTAGTTCTGTGTTGTTTAAACCAAAATAAATAAAACTACACTTAGACTGTAGATTAATAGACCATTTTATATATATTTTTTTAAATATGTTGTTGAATGCCTGTTACTTGTTGACAGGCCTACACTGTCCTCCCATTATCAACACTGTAATTTGAAACATTGTAAAAGCCCCTTATTTTTAAAAGAGTAACTGTGAGTTTCTTGCCGGCTCTTCTCCATAAGAAACAACCAATTGGAACCGTGCACCTAGCTTCTGACGTTTCATAAGTGCCCATCGTAGTTTATGTGAAATAAAATATTTTGCTTTTGATTGTACATACTTTGAACTAATTGAGCCACAATGAAGTAAAACTGCACCTAATATTGTGTTAAATACCTACTGAGTACCTACATAAAAAGAAGACGTCATTGCGGTGAATCAGATTTGACTGGAGTGTCAATAGGGATAGCTGAACAATCGATTGCTCTGATGACATCTATGGAAAGGGTAGGCCTTGCACTGCAGTGCTATTAATGAACAACCGACAGAGTAATGTATGGTTTTTATTTAGATAATACATTAATGTCGGATTAGATCGTTGACATTATAGTTTGCCATTTAAGAATGATCTCAATAGTTAGACGATTGGATAACCACAATTAAAATACTAAAAAGACGCCTCCCGCGAAGTAAAGTGAAGTGGAATCCGAGTTCTTGATTAAGCTGGTCGTTATTTAAGGGTTCAGTAGGTATACACCAAAATCAAAGTGGATGCCATCAATTTAAGCGATGCAATAGAATCGTTTATGTCCAAGTGAACTCTATAATAAATCTTATCTTTGTAAATTAGGCTAATTACATCGTCACTTGGCAAAAACAGCGATGCTAAGCCACTATATCAGATGGCAATTTATGACGAAAAAGTTTATATGCCTTGAAACTATAAACAAAACGTACTGGAATAAATAGAAGCATGCCATTTTCTTGACAAATAAAAAATAATTAAAACGTAAAATTTAATTACATTAAATTACATGTTTATAATACACCGTGGCCGTGGTAATACACGGTGTATTACGAGTATAAACATGTAATTTAGAGATTTTAATTAAATAAATGACAAAAATAATCGTATTTCCGCCATTATATCCAAAAGGAAACGTTTCTACAAATTACTTTGTCCCTGAAAACCTTTTCACTTAACGAAACAAACGAATTTATATTCCACAGCACAGGAAAATTATTCTATAATGCACGGAAAACTAAACAGTTATTTTCTTTTTATTTTCCTAGTTATCCTGATTATGGCATTTTTTATTTTAATACAGAACCAAAGGCAGTAAACTTTTTAAAATTAAAACTCTTTAACAAAATTCTTTATGATAAGGCAAAGGAAAACAAGATGTTAGCTGTCTTCTTAAATAAAATTGGTGACCAATATTTTCTGCTAGACTTTATTTTTGCCCAAACCCATGTCTACTTGAAATTTATTTCTGTCAACAGTTCGCCACACGATTTTCTTCCTAGAATACAATAGAAATATCCAGACTACAACAATGTGGGCCCAGCGGGAACATGTCATCGTGTAAAGCTGCGCTCAGAGTCACACGCACACGCGCACAAGGTGCCTGTGCGTCACTTTGACGATGATATCTCGCGCTATTGTTACTGAAATTAACGAACCACAACACTACGACCTACGGTGTTGCGTACTTACAAAACTACAATTTTGGTACAACAGAATCTGTTATTAATCAAAAATGACAAATCAAGCACATTTCTTCACATTCACTTTATTTTTATGCGGCTGTCATTAACGTAAAGGAAACAAATGACCTCTACGAGGAGTATGACAAAGATTTTCTTAGGCCGTAACAGGCCAGTTCTCATTCTCGAAACTAGTGGCTATTAGTCAAATCAAATCAAAATATTTTATTTCACATAAACCAACATGGGCACTTATGAAACGTCAGAAGCTAGGTGCATGGTTCCAATTGGTGGTTTCCTATGGAGAATAGCCGGCAAGAAACTCAAAAAAAAAAGAAAAATAAGGGGCTTTTACAATGTTTCAAATTACAGTGTTGATAGGTATGGGAGGACAGTGTAGGCCTGTCAACAAGTAACAGGCACTCAACAAAAAATAAAAAATATATATAAAAAAATAAAAGTAGTAAAACCTAACCTAGCTTTTCCTACTACCAATGTAAGTAAAGGTGTTCAAAGAAGGATAGAACATAAAAGTCAGACGTGATGACAAAACGAGTAAATGCTCTTTATAGATTAGTTCTATAAACTCAACTAACTTCTTATACCGTAAATCAATTTTCCATAGATGACTTTCAGCAAAGTTGGCCACCTTGCCACTACTGCGTTACTACTAATAATTATTTACGTACTAGCTGACCCGGCAGACTTCGTACTGCCAAATATAGCCTGTCAAAATGATTTGTAATGTGTCATTTTTTTGTTCCTACATATTTTATAGTCGGGGCAAAAAATTCTCATGAACAGAACTGTCACCCTGGTGATAGGGCGTTGTGAATAAGAAATATAATTAAATAAAACATATATAAGCATTTAAAAATAAGTAATCTCTTTATAGTTAATCATAAGAATCATAATTATTAACAAAAATCAGTTTTATTTTCATTGTAGTGCTTTGTGATATACGATGTTTTTCGTTTGATTATCTGGCGCATAGACAAACAAATCTAATGGTTTTCCAACACGGGAACAGGCAACATACAATTGACCACGTGAGAAACATGGGTTTTCCAGATTAATACCACAAACACTTAATGATTGCCCCTGGGACTTGTTTATGGTCATAGCAAAAGCAAGCCGAACTGGAAACTGTAGTCGTTTAAAGTCAAACGGCACATCATTCAGAATCATTGGGATGCGCGGTATGAGTACGTCTTCTCCTTTATACTTTCCTTTCAGTATAGTTGCTTCTATCACGTTGTTTAGTAATTTTTTTATCGCTAACCGTGTGCCGTTGCAAAGACGCGGTTGGTTGATATTTCGCAACATTATAACTACCGATCCAACCTTTAATTGAAGATTGTGAGGTGGCAATCCTGGCAAATCCAGCGAGTTTAAAAATTCTTGTATTTTTAAATTTAATTCATTTACATCTATGTTTTTTGCAGCCAATATAGCTCGTTCGCTCAACCAATCATGGTTTCTGTAATTTTGAGAAACATCCGGAAACACCTTCTGAATAAGTTCATCTTTTGATCGAGTTAACTGACAAATTTTTTGAGGAATGTTAATGCAGCCAGTCAACATGTCTATAGGAAATTTGCCATTACCAATGTCAATGAGTTGTTTAGAGAATATGTTTCCAGATTGGTCATTTTGTAATTCGACACGCATATTCTTGCTTAAATGAAGTACTTTGACATGTTTCCACAAATTGGAGGACTTTAGACATGCATTGAGTTCATCAGCTGGTGTTGATCGTGGAATCACTGGCAATGTTTAACGAAAATCTCCTGCTAATAAAATCATTGCACCACCAAATTAGTTATGATTGCTCCGTATATCTTTTAATGTTCTGTCTAAAGCCTCCAAAGATTTTTTATGTGCCATCGTGCATTCATCCCAAATAATTAATTTACATTGCTGCAAGACCTTTGCCATTGCAGAGTTCTTAGAAATGTTGCAGGTCGGAGTTTCATTGCTTTGCATATTTAATGGCAATTTTAATGCAGAATGGGCTGTTCGACCACCTTCAAGCAAAGTTGCTGCGATTCCCGACGAAGCGAGTGCAAGTGCAATTTTATTTTGTGAGCGAATCGTTGCTAATATTAATTAAATCAAAAAAGTTTTTCCTGTACCACCAGGTGCATCTAAGAAGTAAATCCCTCCAGTTTCATCATTTATTACTTTCATAAGATTTTCAAATACATACTTCTGTTGTTCATTCAACAGTGGAAGATTCGTTTGAATTAATTCTTTTAAAGTGTTGAGATCATACATTTTTTCTTGATTCAACTCTTGGTTAAAAGCATCATGCATTGGACGATTGAGCGCGGCCAGGCCTAATTGAATTAATAGTTTGTTTGACATCATCAAGCACATGTCCTCAATTGAAATCAATGCTTCGTTGTAAATTTCTTCACTGATTTGTATATTTGGATTTCCCATTCTATTTCGTATTTGATACAAAATATCATCACACATATTATCTTTGTACTTGATCCACAAATCAATTGGGTTTGATGGGAAGCATGTAGATATGATTATAGAAAACAATGTTCGTATTTGATGAGCGTGTGATGATATTACAGCATCATTGAGAGTTTGATCCCAATGAGCGTCATTTTCTAGCAATTGCAAACGTTGACAGGCTTCCCTGTAAGATCCACACAATTCACCATCAACAGTTCGTAAATGTTGGAATGATGTTGGGCCACGTACATTGACTTTAATCTATAGTATAAAAATGAATCGCAAAATGTGTTGGTAAGCGCATAACTCAATTAGTTGAATGTCGCGCTCGCGCTTCACGCGTTTGTGATATCCGAATTCTTTCACGTTCATTTCGGCCGTTACGTTCTTGTGCAGCATGATTAGATCGGTAATTAGCTTGGTTTGTAGCATTTCGGGTTCTTCTACCTAAATTGCTTCGTCCAATAGGAGGCATATCTATATTATAGATTATTTTGTCACATGCAATAATTAGCGATCATAGGTAAATAAACACTGCACAAAACACTATATAGGTACGAATTTGTTATGTGTATCAGTTGATAAAAGCAAACTCATTAGCTCATTAGAGTAGGAGGTAACCGAAAATCCAAGAAAAAACCCCACTGACATTGACAGTTTGTTGTTGTTTCAACTTTTTTTTTAATTTGATATGACTTGGAGTCAAATCCTTCAAGCCGTATTTAAAATAGGGATATGATTTTTTTTAATAATAAAACACTTTTGGTAACGCTGTTTTTGTTTGGCTGATGTAATGACTTGAAAACTGATGCATTTTAAAGTAAAACAAATGAAATAATATCGCGAAACCGACCAAATTGAACTATTCGATTTCGTTTTCTTTTTCTTTTTTGTTTATCTGTGCTCCAATGCACACTGTTTTGATAGATATGATTGAATTTGAACTTTCTCAGAACAGAGGTAATAATGTGCAAATTGACTCTTTGACGTTAGGAACATACCTACATTGTTTAAACAACAGTGACTGCTTGTAATTCAATATGAACTTTATACAATAGCAATAAAGCTCGTTTTAGTTAGAAAACGTTTGTATGGGAAAAAGAAAAGGGCTGTTTTTAGGGTTTTTCCGGCAATTATTCGAATTTTTCTCGCCGTAAAAACCATCTTTGAATTTCAACGAACATTTAAAAAAAAGAATTTGCCAAATTGGTCCAGGCGTTGTTGAGTTATGCGCTTACCAACACATTTTGCGATTCATTTTTATATTATAGATATACGTTAGTCGTACCTATATACTTGCCACCGATAAACTAGCTTACTGCTAATATTGACTTTAATTAACGGTTTACAAGGAAGCCACCGTTTATTAGTTTCACATACGAAGTTATTTGACTTAGGAACTTAAACTTCGCTAAACGGATCTATGGTGTTTGCTAAGTTTAAGGTACACATCTACGTCTTCGATTGGATAGTTGTCTTGAAAGTAAATAGAAGATTCGCAAAAACCATTATTAAGAGACTAATGTAATATTTATATTTTTTACTATTTATTTAATGACATTCCCAGCTGTAAGTTTTCGGCACTCCGAAATGTTTATATATGCGCATGACTTAAAGTTTCTCAGAACAATTAAGTCTGTCAGAGACTCCTCGCTCTCACAGATGGAGCTTAATAGTCCGATTCAATTATGTGAAAAAAAAATCTGCTGTTACTTACATTTTGCTACACGTAGCTCGACAAAATATATGGAAAGGCAGAATTTTTTGTGAATGGACTGCATTAAAATTTGGTATATTGTCTAATTAAACCATATAGTATACGTGGTGTAATTTAATGTGATTAGGCCAGCTCCACTTTGCGTATTTCCGTAGTATTAAGTTTGCTTGTAAATTTGACATGTAACCAAGCTGTCAATTCACATAATTTAATTTTGGTCATATGGTGTTTACATTTAAGTAATTGATGCACTACATTAAGTTTCAATTGCATAATTTTACGATATAAGTAGTGTAAGCAGTTGTTGGTAAACCTAAATAAAAAAACACATTAGTTCGTCTTTGAAAAGGAAACTGAAAAGCGCAAAATAAAAATTTAACTGACGAATAAATAAACTGAAAAGCAAAAAAAACCTTTTAGTCTAACAAAGCTCCTAAATTAATGTAGATGACTAATATTTTGAGTCGGCGCCAAACAAATATAAAGGCGCCAAGTAACATTACCGGCAGTTTGAGTGATCTTCGTTAATTGATCTGCGTTGATTGTTTGTTTGGCGCTGACTCAAAATTTGTCATTTACATTAATTTAGAAGCTTAGTCAGACTTAAAGGTTAATTTTTTGCTTTTTGTAGTTTATTGTTTCGTCGATATTTTTCTTTTTTGTTAAAAAGTTTTTTCTAGGACGCATCTACCAAGACACGCTGCTTTTTACATTAAAATGTCGCCACAAAGAAAGTCTCATGATACATCTGGCCACTGGTGAAAGCACTTACAATAAAAAAAGAATATAAGAATGTTGCTACTAAGAACTTGGCCATTAGTGGCTCTAACTTGGTGTCTACTTAGTCAAGTTGTGATGGAGAAGCCGGGAGAAATGACTGCCGCCACAACTTATTTAATAACTACCTACTCACCCCCTCCCCCTTCTCTTTACTTTTATTCACGATAGTTTTAAATGGAAACCATTTACCATTTTGTATAATTCAACGTCTATCGGAATAAATTGTCATATTCCTTACTGGTTGCATAGTTCATAACGGCAATTTTTCGCTCAAAGCGGGCTGGACGCTGAACATTCAATTCGACGAGAATGATTGAAAGCGCGCGCGGGGCATAAGTCTCGACTGTTGCCCGTGGGCCGTAACATCTGTGATTGTGGAACATTCACAGTTTCATGGATTTTGTAATTAATGCAGATTCGAACGGAATTTGGAACGCGTGAAATGTTTGTTAGATTTTTTGTAATCGTGGCTTTTTGTTATGTATTGTTTTGAGTCGTGTGTTTAAAAAAGATTGTTTAGTATTTTTATCTTCTTTAATTTCTACCAACATATGGTATTTCCAGCAGGTACAATCACGTCGTTTCTTAGCTCGAAAATCTTTAATGAACTTCAGTTTACACGATCATTTTGTTTCCACATTCCCTTTCATCGCTAGATTAGCGAGAGTATTCATTGTAAATCTATGTTTACACGCTTGTCCCGGCGCCCCGAGGGAGACTACTGAGTAGAAGGGTTGGTTGATAGTTTATGGTCCATTACATTCTATCAAACATTTCTTTTTGCACGTATACTTTAACTTTATTTAATTTCATTCAGCTCACACCTACGGTATGTTGCAGAAGTTTACTTTGCGGTTTAGGTACGAAGAAAATTGTGAATTTATTTACGTTTTGTTCTGAGAGTTCGCAGCTTTAATTGGTTCGATTATATAATAAAAAGTCAATGCACACTTTTGTAAAAATAGAGAAACATTCAATAATTTTGTCGGTTATTACTAAACGTACAAGAATACAGTGCAGTACGCACTGTATTCTTGTACGTTTAGTAATAACAGGTGAAAACGAATGGCTATAATAGATGGGAAGTAGGGAATGGATCCAATATTGCGCAGTAAATGATAAATGATTTTATTTCTGTAAGTAAGTTTTTACAAACACTTTTACACGTTAATCATATTTTTTAAACTAGATGAGGTCGGTGTTTCCTATCAGACTACTCTGAGAAGAGAGCCCGAAACAAACTCAGAGGTCACCGTCTCTTTTAAAGTCTAGACATAATCTTGGTCAAATCATGTGAAGACCATGTAGGTTGGTATCTGAAATGTTCTTTTGAGGAAAGAACCACACAGATTGAGTGGACCTGCCAAGTCAGTGCACGCATTTGTCAGTAATCGTGTAGCTCGACTCAGGAAGTCAGGACTTAAGGAGCTCAACGATTTAGATTTCATTGTTTGCTGCGAGAGGCCATGTCTAGAATCTCGTCGAGATATTTGTATTTATTCACAAAGTAATATTCTAAAGTGACTTAAAGTAATACATTGTACTGAACATAAACTTGATTTCTTTAACAACTCAGCTTTTGAAAACTTTGAAAACGGGTATTTAGCGTAGCGTTTTTTCGGGTTCCGTACCCAAAGGGTAAAACAGGATCCTGTTACTAAGACTCCACTGTACGTCCATCTGTCTGTCCGTCTGTCACCAGGCTGTATCTCATGAACCGTGATAGTGAGACAGTTGAATTTTTCACAGATGATGTATTTCTGTTGCCGTTATAACAACAAATACTAAAAAACAGAATAAAATAAATATTTAAGGGGGCTCCCATACAACAGACATGATCTTTTTGCCGTTTTTATAGATCATTGGTACGGAACTCTTGGTGCGCGAGTCCGACTTGCACTTAGCCGGTTTTTTCTGGCTATGGAAGCCCATCACACTTACTGTCATACTTGTGTAAAAGGTACAAAGAAAAAATGTATAAAAATTTGAAACCTGTAATTAATTATGTACAACTACGGGCTAACCGACAGGAATATCATAAACACACACGTGGATGTTGAACCCTTAAGAATACACCATTTAAAATAATTTTAGATTTTCTGAGAGAAAACCTCGTTTTGATTATTTCAAAAAGATCCTTTGGCTGCCTCAACTTTTTCGTCCGTCATATCAGGCTAACGAAATTTACAGCAACATTTTAAAACATTTCTGATTTCATCCTCAATCAATTTGGAATACTTTTGAATACTAATTATGACGAAATTTATAAACAACAGTCTCTCAGATTTCCGAGATATTTAATTACACAATGGTAAGTCGAGGTATTCACATTTTACTTTTCCTTCAACAAACAATTAATTAAGAACGGACGCGTAATAAATAAATGAGAAATTATTTAAGGGTTGGGGGTGTGAAAGTTTAACAATTATTTTTTTTTGTGTGCGATACGATGTGCCTTTGCTCATCGGACGTTGGATTAGTATGGGGGAGTTGAAATAGTTAGGAAGTATTCAAATGTTTCAGACAAAACTTTGAATTGTTTACCGTAAAGCAAACAATATACCACGAGATAAATGTTTTAAGTAGTTACTTTCTTTTTTATTGCCAAATGTTGCCACTCTTGATCTCTTATACTGATTTTATATTTGGAATTAGATAAAAAATATTGCAAATAAGCTTGTCACACTGGCATAATTACTTGTCAGCAATATAAATAAAATAGCACCACACTACGTTTGCCTAAACGCGGTCTCCACTCTAAAACTCGTTTTCCGCAACGATTGTTGGTTCTGCGAGAGATGTAACCAGCCCATTGCCACATCAGCTTGCTTAGTCTTTGGGCTATGTCGGTTACCTTGGTTCTCTAGTGGATAACCTCGTTTCTCTCTCCATAGCTCGTTGAGCGGGCTTAAACCTATGGAACAGTTTCACCGTGTGTGTCCACGATTCGACACCGTAAGTCATAACTGGTAGGACGCACGCGTTGAAGACTTTCGTTCGCAACCGCAACCTTATCTAAACGGAAATAAAGATCACTTTCTTTTGACAGTGATGCCAAATTAGAGGTAAAATAACTATGAAATGACTATACTAGAGATATCAGGTTGTCATAATGGATTAATTAACAAAACGACCCTGACCACATGTGGTACAGTACAGTTTATATTTATCTGAATTCTCGCTCACACACGTTGCACTGCTGCACTGGAGCCTCACTTCCGATTTTCACTGCCGGCCACTATTCGCCACATTACAGTACAGCGCATATTGTTCGACGACCTTTCATGATTTTCACAATATGAAAATTCTTTGGGCATATTATTATGTAGTTCAGTGTCATTTTTTATACCAGACAATTTTGTGTGAAATACTTTGGTTTTAAATAATAGCTTAATTAATATAGAAAACAGCTGTTTACTAAAAAACCCTTTACAGTTCATGATTCTAAGATGATACAATACCCAGTGACCCGTGAGGCATTATTGCAAATCACTAACCGACACTGATTGCTAGGTAACGCTGAGTATTTGCTGTGAAGGAACGCCGCCCGGTTAGAGTATCACATATTCGTTGAGCACGTCTTGTCTACAGATAGGATTTCCATTGAGTCTATCATAACTAGGCATCCTACTTTTTAATACTTTTTTTCAAACACATTTTTATTACGTTTGAAAGTAAACATCCGTGAAAAATTTACAGTACATTTTCCAAAATGTGAAAATAAATATTTATTCAAACGCAGCAATATTTCCGTACTAAAGTATGTTTGTGCTACCTCAGGAACTACATGGTGCTGGTATGAGCTTACAGAGCTTGTAAAGTAGATGCTGCATGAGATTAGAGTAATGGTAAATAGAATAGAATAGAATACCCTTTATTATGTACACCATAAAAATTACAGATATAAATGTAGACATTTTACACAGGTTGACACAAGGGGCGGCCTTATCGCTAAAAGCGATCTTTTACAGACAACCTTTAGATGGATTCAAGGGAGAGGGAGAGACAATAATGCAGGTAGTCAGTCAGCAATAGTCATGACATATATTGTGTTTGTATAGCCACAACAAAAATGTTACATTTAGGAGAATTTGAAAGAATACAATTATTAAGTATTTATTTTAAAATAGAGATAGTTATGTGCCGGAACCTACCAGTCTTCATTATTTACACATATTCTTTCCTTCGGTCAATACTACAAAGTATAGTCCTCACTCATCGCCACCTCATCAATAATTTCTCCGTCAATTGCTAGCAATTCATCAAGTTCTCGCTTCTTATCTTCTCTCTCGGTTTAATTGTAGATACCGTAAACAGCCTACAATGGTAGGATCATGCTGACGGCATGCTCGGACGACGCTGATATCCGACTAATTTACGATGTCATAACTTACTCGCCGACATCACGGTTGTCGTGTGTTGTTTTGATATTTGTTGGTTTTTAGCACATATTTTTGGAACGTTTTACATTGTGTGGTGAAAGTCTATTGTGTGAGTAATGTGTTTTGGGTTCGGTTTTGTTTTTCAGCAAGTTAGCTGTACACAGGCTGAAAAGTTGACTGTATCGTTATCCAGGGCCTATGGTATATTTTATACTGAAATATCTATAAATAATCCTCCATTTTTATCAAAGCATAGTCCAGTAAATATAAAATTTTCCACTATACAGGAATTTGGATCTTTTAATTTATATCAACTTTTTGGCACAGCTACTGTAAATACAAAATATTGGCCATTCATATGAAATAAAATTACCTATCAAATAAAAAAAGTCAGCGTCATTTTGTGTATTGCAAATATTATGTCGCTATTACTTATTTGATCCCTAGCTAAGTGCTCAATATACCTACGTTGTTAATAATGAAAGCAAAGTCCAAAAAAATCCAGCGTCCTTTAAAAAACTTTATGTACGGTTAGTATACATACATGATAGATATCGAATTTTAAATTGAGTTTCTCACAAAATAACTACCATGGGCGCCACAGCGTGCACAAAGCGACAATTGCAAGGGTCGAATTAGGAGTGGTCAACAAGACATAGATAGTGCACCATGAGGTTATATTGCACATATTCCACCATCCAAACCACGTAACGTAAGGCAGTTAAGCACCGAGAGTGCCAATAACTTATTTCAATAAAACAGCAACGAATGCATTCAGTGATTTTAAAATCGCAACAGCCCTCATTAATGCATATCGATAACCCTACCCTACACAGACAGGATAACTGATATATTATTTAAAATAAAAAAAATAAGGTGTATATATTCATATACCAAATATTTTAAGAGATACAAATATAGCTGGTACAGAAGCCATTTATAAACATTTATTTTTAAATCTAAGTACGCTATTAAAAAAAAATATATAAGTTAGAATTACTTGACACACATAATGAATACTACCTCCTTCTTAATTTTTTACTTACATTACGCTAATTTCTACGTAGTATGTAGTGTCATAAGCGGGCGGCGGCATGGCGGTGCGGTAGTACAGTACGCTGCTTCTATGTACAATCTTATAAATTTAATATTTTGTCACGCACATTGAGATAATTATCTTAACTACATTAATCGACATCACAGACTAACTAATAATAACTTTGGTTTTTGTATAACCGGAGTTACAGCAATGACAATTTATGATTTAATTACATGTCATTAATGCAAAAACGTAAAGTATCTTTACCTTTGTGAAGGTAAAGCCTTTGGCTGCCTTTACCTTTTTAGATAAAGTTTTTGTCGTAGTCAGGTTTTAGTCTTAAACTTTATTTTTAAATAAACTTCTTCAACTATTAATTTTAGTGCAAACTTTGTTACTTACATACCTAGTATTATTAATTAGGTTTCTAGTTATTTGTTGCTATACATTTCTCTACAGTCTACCTATACCTTGCCGACTTTGCCTACCAATTAAGAAATTTATATGACGGAGAAGGTACGTTTCTCTCGTTATTATCAGCCATATTTTAACTACTGCGGGCGGACTACGGGGAGTGTTGGTTATTGCGCAATAGAAAAACCGTTTGCAGTTCAAATCAACTTATAATTTACGAACAAATTAATCACATCACACTACCGAATGACACACTATAGGTACACGACACAACTATATAGAACGCGCGACAGTCTCTAAACTTGTTCACAGCTTGACCGCCACCCACGAAATGAACATAACTCTGGTCGAGCGTTATGTTGTAGCTTGGTGGCGCTTGGTGGCGCTGGCGTCTCGATTTGTCAAACGAGTGACTAACGTATTTCCGACATAATTATATCTTAATTTAAAAAAAAAAACGACATTTTGCAAATAAAAAAGCGATAGGGCTTAGAAAAGGTGAACCGTTGTACCTAAGAATTGTTAAAGTAATCTGGCCTAATTAGAGAAATGAAAGAGACCACTATTTGCCAAGTCGGGTGTAGAAGGTATTCAGTGTTGATCCAGAGATCTGGATTCTGCTTGCCTGAGTATATTAGTAGCGAAGTCTAATTAGGGTCCCCAAAGAAGGCCTTTTTCTTAATTAACTTTTCTATTAGGAGAAAAGAAGTGACTAAATTGTACGAAAAAAGAAAAAATACACTTTTATTGACCTAGAAACCTCAATTAGACATCTATTTATCTACCTTTTCAGACATTCCAAGAATACGTGGATACTACGCAAAATAAAAAAAAACCACTACACTCATTACTTTGCCATTTTATTCAGTAATCTAATCACATTAATCACGTGAGGAACACCTCGTTTATTTCCACTATTTAATCTGTTATTCACACAAAGGCAAGCTGTCCGGTCAATCATACTATAATAACACCATAATAATACCATACCATGTACAACAGGTACATGTCATGTCGCGTGGTACACACTGTCGTACGTAGTTGGGTAATAGAGGAAAAAATTGTTAACAGATTAAATATAGTCTACGAAATTTTGGCGAATCTATTTATTTAATGTTCTGTATTTGAAGGTGTTTTTTATTGGAAAGAGAGAATAACAAAAGGTATTTACAAGGTAGATGTGGTAGATGTGAGTGGAAAAACTGGGAGGGGACGCCCTTGGTGGACATATAGTGACCTCATTGGTGATGCTCCTCAGAAAGATCACGTGCGTAGTACTCGTAACCGGCGTGCGTGTATGATCTATGAACGTAAACGTGGCAAAATGAGTATGTAAGGATCATAGCAGGTGGCTTTCTGTAGTTTTTGCCTACCCCCATGGGAAGAAGGCGTAAGTTTATGTATGTGTGTGTGTATAATGGGTAATAAAAACATTATTTTTGAAATGCAAAGGTAATAGTCACCTACAATTTGAAAACTTGGAACAATGCAAGCTCAATACCTCCTGTTTGAATTTCTAGATGACACTTAAGTTTTAGGTAATACCTATAACTATTTCGAACTTATATTTCTATTCAGAGAATCCATTCACGAAAACTATGGTCTGAATTTCAAACTTACGCATTTAATTACAAAAATGTTTTAATAAATCAAGAGTATTACGCTTAAAAAGCATTGGAAGGCCTCTCTCTAGGTGGACCGATGATCTTGTGAAGGCCGCAGGAATCCGTTGAATGCGAGAAGCACAGAACCGGTCGAAGTGGCGGTGCTTGGGGAAGGCCTATGTCCAGCAGTGAACATCTTTCGGCTGAAATGATTATGATGATGATGCTTGAGTTGAGCTTGTATGGATAAAGTAAAATAGGTACCAAATATTAAGTCCTGTTTGCCGAAGTTATTTAGCTATGAAACTTCTTGATTTCAAACCCACATATTTTATTATGTACGCAATAAATCAAGCATATTACATTTGGGCTTCTATGAATACACTAACAGACAGCTGAGCACAGACCGCAGACTAAATAACATGAGCAGAGCACGTGAAACAGTTTCAAATAGAGCTTCACATGTGACGTTCTACTGTATCACAACTTTACAAGCTACGCGAGACAAATAATCTTACGCAGCGTATTTTTGTTTTAGGCAATTAGTTACAATGTATGTTTTATTATTTATTTATTCATATTCATATTCATTTATTCACTTCTAAATAGAGTAAGTACA
Source organism: Dryobotodes eremita (assembly GCA_917490735.1). Lineage (NCBI taxonomy): Eukaryota > Metazoa > Arthropoda > Insecta > Lepidoptera > Noctuidae > Dryobotodes > Dryobotodes eremita. The sequence goes on along the minus strand of OU823257.1, from coordinate 6,795,694 downwards.
ATCGGTGGTTTCATATGTTACATTATTTGGTCTTATATTCTATTTAGCCTTAGTATGGCATGTGAAGCTTAATCATGCAAGATAATATAATGTCGCTTATAGATAATGTAGATGTAGATAACATAAAAAAGGATGGGTAGTTAGTCATAATCATTACGTCTCTGAGATTCATAGTGTCTAATGTCAATTTTACCTGGTCAACTACAGTGTCCAGTACCAGTAAAAACTTTTTTTTCTACGTTAACATATGGCGCATTATTCCTGTAACCACTCATTTATTGAGTAAAGCACTTTTTTAAGAAGTAGCTATTACCACTTGATACACACACTATTACATTAAGTATTGTGTCTGTTGCTACCTTAATTGTATGTGTAAAATAATGTGACATCACGTACCTACCTGAAACAATCAAATTGCAAATAAATAAATGAGGGAAATTCTGTAATATTTTATTATTATAGTCACTAAAATCTTTAAGCTGTTTAATGTTTATGTATGTTTAATGTTTAAAAGTGGCATGTAGCTTGTGAGTGTCGTTACTTCGTCCTCTACATTATCTTTTTTTTTAATGTAACCATACTTGCAGAATTCATACAAGGCAAGGGTACGCAATTTAATTTATTTCAAGTAACAATTATTTACTTTTATGCCGGAATTGTTAACTGTTTTTTGTTTTTTTTTTATTTTCTTTCTTTTTTTTTCTTCTTTCTTTTACTTGAATAACCGTCTTATTTGCTCACATACTTTCATCCAAAATAATGTTTCCTAAAATCCAACTCTCAGTAGGAGTGATTGTATATAAGTAAATAAATTCTCTATAAAATTTGTTATTTAAAAATGTGGGATGGCAATTAATTGGTAAGTGTAGGCTTCAGAATAGAATGTGGAGAGCGGGACATTTTTCTACCAATCTACTTTGAAGATGGTTGTCATTTTATTTTTTGTTCACTACTAAGAATATTTTAAGCCTAAATGCGGTTTTAATATTCTTTAGGATCTAAAAATATTCAAGATGGCTGACAAAAAAATTATAGATTCATTACAAATGGAACAAAAAACCCATTTTATTTTATGCTAAAGGGCTGATCTAATCCTTATTTAAATGAAACCTACTTTAAAAACAAACTGTTTCTATAATCTACTAACTTTGGCTAAAAGCTCCACTCAAAGCACTTAATTCGGTTTTTCGAAAGCCATTGATGCCATAAAATCGCCTGAAACATTTTTACCAATTTACGATTCCGAGTGCCGGATAAATATTCAGGGGATAAGGCACAAGCTCTCGCCGCAGTCAATGTTTGAATAAAGTTATTTGGTAGCTTTCAGTAAACATCACCGTATGCAACATACGAACCTTTAATCATGCAATATCCAACTTTATTTGCTTTGTAAATAGAGTTCAAACTAACATCTAACTTACGAGCGATCAGTCTACAAACCTCAATGTTTTGGATGCATCACATTGCATTGCCAAGGCTGACCAAAACCTGTGCCAAAAACACAAAAAAATGAAGCAGATACTATTTAACTTGGCTGATGAAACAAGATGATGTTCGCTGAAAATGCAGGTTATTTTTCTTTGTTTTACGTGCATCTGGTTATAACCAGAAATCGGATGTTCAGATAAATATTTACCTAAAGTAATTTGTTTGCTATGACAGCATGGAAGCGGCTCCTTAGAATATTTTTTTTACAAAAAACATCCCGGGATGTTAGGAACACCGGGAATACATAACTAGTCGGTTGTATGTATAAAAGCTATTTCTAAAAAAAAAATGTTTAAAAAAGGAAACGATTCTTGGATTGCATAACTATTCAGACGCATATTTATTTAAAATTAATGTTTAACCCCCGATACAAATACGTTTATGTAGAGAGTAAGAGGAGGTGTGGTGTGTGTTAGCTAAAGGTAAGATTTTTTCGATAAAAAAGCGCATTCCATTATAGCCAACATGTCAACTTTAGGTGAATATGCATCCGAATGTTCGATCGCTGGTTATTACAATAATGGGCCGAAAATAGCTTTACGATCAAATGCAAGAGCTTGCTTTGTCTAATTTGGACGACAAACATAAGTAGGTATCTGTAAAATCATTTGTTGTCCTGTTAAGGCCCTCGCAGACAGGCTCGACGCGACAGCGCAACACAAAGGCGCCGCTCGTCGCGCGATTCGCGTCGCGTGTCGCGCCTGTTTGCCTTTATGGTAATGCGCAAGAAAATTTAAGCATTTTAAAACAAACATTTGCGTATTTTAAATCGTGCATCAAAGGAAATGGTTTTTGTTTTAAAAATATTAAAATAAATAAATTCAAACTTTTCAACTCGTGCAGAGAAATACAGAAAAACATACAGAAAATCTGACCAAGAACATAAATCTCATAAATGACTTGTGTTTTTGTAAATACAGTAATTAAAAATAAATTGTGATTAATTTTTAATTTGGTTTCTTATTCCTTATTTTTCCACTTTTTTGGCAGGAAATACATGCTAATCGACAATACGTTTGCGGTACAAACAGAGGACGCCCGAGTAAGGTCAGCAACAAAAATCGATTAACACATCATCTAAATTAAAACAAAATAATTCGTTAATCTGCTTTTGAGCATTTCATATGGCACCGATTTAAAGCGGCAGTTGTTTATTGTAGTTATAGTAAATTAAAAATTACAAATTGCAGTAAATAAGTTCGGCTGTAAAAACTGAGCCGTAAACTAAATAATAATAATAAATTAAGCAGTAAAATGAATGAACGGGCAGTTACGTGTGGGCAATCAAGAAATCGGGATAAGTCGGTAAGAAATCTAACTTGGAAGTAGCGCTGGCCAGCCGCTTCCGAATATTTCCGCTTTCAAATATAATGACTAGGAGTTAAAATTATTAAAATTTTACCTTTGCTCCGATTTCAATATTTTGATAAAAAATTGGAGTTTAGAAAACTGAAGTGTTATCTACTTTTGTTGCTGACTGTTCCTCGCGCCGACATCATATTTAATTAAAAGATTTCGGAAGAACGTGGAATAAAGTTTCTGAATTTCCTCTCCTGCTGGGGGCACCGTGTGTAGATAGCATGTTTGCATAATTGTGTAACTTGTTTATCTTATTAGTGGGGGCAAACCACGGATATCGATATCTATGGGGCAAACACTGGTGGTTGGAGTTAGGAATTACAAATGAGTATTTTGGTTTGGTCTTGTTAGTTATCAAGTTCTATGACAGACGTTGTCCTGTCCAAATTTCAATAGGTCATACAAAAATCCCATTGATAAAAAAACCACCCCGGTGATCACCATCAGCACATAGAGTGAGGCCTGGTTCCTCTTAAAATACCAATTACGGAACTCGCCCTGTGCAACGCCTGTAAGGCACATCCCTGGGGAAACTGTAAAGGAGCGTCTCCTGAGCCTCGCTATGCACGGCAGCACGAGACCACTGTGCCACCGTCTTCTCTGTCGGTGGGCGGACAGAGTCCCCACTCTGTGCGCCCGCGACCCCAAAGGTCCACCTACCTTGATTGGTAAGCGGGTTTCGCCGTTTTAGGCGCCAAGACGGTTGCCTACCCGACGCCTCCTACTCCGAGCAGGATCAGCCCTCTCCCGATCCCGCTCGGCGGCCTCCTTCTAGACCATCACGGTCTCACAGAAGGAGGTTACTTCCGTCTGATTCTTTGTCTCCGCCAGCATAGCCCTCACTACTGCCGGTAGAGACAGGTCTCGCCCAATCCTGGCGACCAGGACCCGTCGCTCAGAGGCCAACGTAGCCCACGTATTCCTCGAGCGTGTGTTGTGCGGAATCCAAACTGCCTCCGCAGTGGTGACAATTTGCCGTGACTTCTCACTCAATTCTATTCAGGTACTCATCGAAGCAACCATGTTCGCTGAGCACCTGGGTGCGCCTGAAGAAGATGCACTGCTTTCTTTTCAGACGGGCTTCGATGTGCGGCAGAACGGCTTCGACAACGCGCTTGCGCGAATATTGCGGCTGCTGTAACCGCTCACACCACCGTTCGAGCGCGTGTCGCCGTTCCCGCCGCCTCAGCCTTACGAATGCGCTTCTTGGCACACTATTCCCGCTTTGGCGGATATCGCGAATGTGGTCGTAGACCTTCGCGTTCATATCCACCAGGATGTAGATGGGTATGTACCTAGGTATAAAAGCGTCATCATCATTCATCATAATTTTCTTGCCCTTATCCCAATTAATTTATTTGGAGTCGGCGCAACTTGTCATTATTTTCTTCTATACTTTTTATTTATTTAGTTTACTCCTTATATTTGTGGTCATCTCGGTAGTCACCCTCGTGCTAGTCATTATAATAAATATAACGTAGCAACTAGTTGAGAGAGTGATGAGGATAATGATTATGTGGAGCCAGATGTTAGGTTAGATAAGTAGAAATAATTTTTGTCTCTGCAATAAAAGAATGCTACCTCATTTGTACCTTACATTATCTTCTTCCAGTTATGGTTTAAGCAATTTATTCGCGTTATCCATCAAAAGACGTGGCACCTATATATATCATAATAATAATAAGCGATGAGCCAGGAGCGGGATAGCTGTTAATATTAATCTATCTATACATTTGATATGTAGCTATTCGTCATGTACGTGAACTGGCGCCGTCAGTAGGGATTGGTCATCTCTTAGCTGCCACGGCTTATTTTAATTTAATTTAATATTTATATATTTTTATTACGGACGCTTTTAACGTGCTGCATCGTTTTCACGTGCATCATTTCAACATGAATGATGTACTTAACTAATATTTTGTAACCTTATTTTGATTTAAAAGAGTGTCCATGGAATTTGTTGGTCGTTCTTCTCCATAGGTACCTACTACGCTTTGGAATGGGCAACTAGCTTCATCTTTCTGACCAATCGAACCTTGACAATTCAAAAGGGCCTGTAATTGGTTAATTTGAAATAAACGCTTTATGTTTTTTGAGTTTTGAGTCAGTCAATCAAATAATTACGAACTCTGAACTGTTGGTAGGCGTATAGAGGTATGAGGAACAGGGTGTAAAGTTCACTCACACCTCCATAGGAAAGGGAGGGTCCTCCGACCAGACGGGTGTCGTGTCTGGTGGGCAACTGCCCGACGTTTGATGTCGGGACGTTGTATATATGCTAGTTGCGCGGTAAACTCTGCTTGCGCGATGCAGGATTTTGTGTGACGTCAGTATAATGCGTAGCTCGCATGTGGCGCTGTAGATGCCACTACAGGCGCTTACGACAACTTAAATGGATAGATAAATCACTTATTTAGTGCACACAAAACAAATGGCACAATACACAAAGCACAATTAAATAATAACAAATTACATGAATAGAAAGAAAATACAAGGAAACAATATAGAAAAAAACAATGGCGCTGTGACATCATCATCATCTGCCTAGCCTTTTCCCAACTATGTTGGGGTCAGCTTCCAGTCTAACCGAACGCAGCTGAATACCATTATTTTACATGCAGAGACGGCCTACCTGACAGCCACAACCAAGTTACTGGGTAATACGATACCTCTTGGTAAGACTGGTTGTCAGACTTTCGGGCTTCCGACAACCAGTAACGACTGTCAAAGATCCAAGCGCGACAGCCGGGACCAACGGATTAAAATGCTTTTCGAGGTAAACAACAAAAACGACATGTAATAACATATTTATCACAGCGACAAAGCTAAAGCCGATTAATATAATCATTTACAACTTCGTCAAGTCAACTAACTGCAGCTGAGGACCTCTGTTATTAAGTGATAAGGATTAGGTACTTACACAGAGATATCTCTGTCCAGCTGCTTTATTATGTACCGGGGTGAGGGGTTTGTAAGCGGTGAGGTGATTTGAATTAGTTTCACGATACCAGATATGTTATGTTAATCAGTGAAACCCTTTTTAAGTAGGAATATTTAGGTTCAGAACATACATTTTAGAGTAGGTAAATGAGATTTAAATGTAGTTAGTCTTTGGATGATACAAATGTCTACCGTTAAATTACCTACTTCGATTATGTTCTACCAAAACCGAATTTTCTTGTTTATTTGTTTTATTTTTATTTATTTGGGAAAATAAACAGTTACACATTATAGTATTACAAAAAAAAATGTGCTACAGAGGGAGTCATGACATTTTCCACACATTATAAAAACAAGTTATAAAATTAATGCGATGTGCGCTTACAATTTAAAAAAATACATAATATGTTAATGATAAAATTAAACAGGCATGCAAATAAAAAAGGAAAACAAAAAATTATAAAAGCACAGTCTAAGAGTTCAATATTACGGAGCAATATCCAAAACACCACCATACCATGTTGTTGTGTTTACCATATTTTTCGTTTCTGACGCACTCATTTTATTTTTTATTTTTTTTCAGGGCAAAATTTACATACAATAACCTACTCCAAAGTACGTCGTAATGTGTAAATTTTATAAGACTGGCTAATAAATGCATAAAGAATCTAATTTGAAAACTGAAAAACATATTCAGACCGCGACTGTACAATATTTTGGAGTCGCTTTTGATTTTTATCATTAACCCTACCCTAGAGTAGGTGTAGCGGTATCTAAATCGCCCCATGCGAGCTACACGTCACAATGACGTCACACAAGATCCTGCATCGCGCAAGCAGAGTTTACCGCGCAACTAGCATATATACAACATTCCGACATCAACCGTTGGGCAGTTGCCCACCAGACACGACACCCGTCTGGTCGGAGGATCCTCTCTTTTCAATAGAGTATGAGTGAACTTTACACCCTGTTCCTCATACCTCTATATAGGTACGCTATAAGCACTTTGCCACCCTCTGCAAAAAATTACAATTTAGTTTAGGCTTTTTAGTAGCTGCCTCCATTTTCGTCGTCGACCTGTGCCGAAAGGTTGAACTGGATCAGTGCGCGAAGGGCTGCAAGAGAAGAACGTTTTCACCTTCAAGTGTCGCTTGGCGGCATTTTGCTAAGCACGCGCCCACTCACGTAAGTACAAATTCTGTAAAATCTATGATTTTATATTGGATTTATAAATAAATAAGTATTTATTTGATAGTTTAGGACCTAAACACGTATTTTTATTTGCTTTTAAATTAAAGAGAGTAAAATATGATCTATGGAAACAGAAAGTAGCTAGTTTATTTCCGAATAAAATAGGGTATTTGGCATTATCATAAATTGATATAAAGTGTTATTTTAATATTATTTTTGTAAATATTTAAAATTTTTCGGTTTATGCTTTGTCCCTGTTAAAGAATCCCCCCACCTTCGAAGAAGGAGGACAAATGCAGTATACCAATAAAGAAAAATACTCTACAAAAGGGTGTCATAGATGCTTAAAATTACTGTGGAACAAGCATTGTAAGTACTTTTGTTAAGAGTTACCGTGGCCCTGGCGCACAGGCAACTGAAGGAACAGGGTGGGTTTTAGTCAGTAAGAGTCTGACACGCCCTTCCGCTCCGCTCAGAGCAGGAGAGGTCATTTCATGATTTGCCATCCAAAAAAAAAGATGTAGAATATTTATAAGATAAGATAAGATAAGATATAATTTATTTCTCAGTAAATGGTACATTAAGATCTTAATATTAATAAAAAGTTTCACATATACTGCCGTAGCCGGTGAAGAAATATTAAAATTAAAATTATAGTACAATTAATATCCCCATTAACAATTATAATTAGTTTGAAATGATAGGTAATTTTTAATACAATTTCAACTACTTAAAAAAAAAAAGACTTAATATTATTTATGAATTAAATGTCAAAAATATACCAATTATATAATGTCAAATATCAACAACAAAAAAAAATTAAAGTAATAATAATAAAATCAAAAGTCAATAAACACAAAATATTGATAAAATGTCAAAATTTATAATTCAAAAATTCGTTAACTGAATAGAAACCGTTGTCTAAAAGCCAAGTAAATATTGTTTTTCTGAATTTATTAGTGGGCAACACTCTGATGTCTGGGGGTAAATTGTTAAAGATTTTGATTGCCATGATAAATGATAAATGATAAATGATTTTATTTCTGTAAGTAGGTTTGAACAAACACTTTTACACGTCAATCATATTTTAAAAACTAGATTAGGTCGGCGTTTCCTATCTGACTACTCTGAGAAGAAAGGCCGAAACAAACTCAGAGGTCACAGTCTCTTTTAAAGTCCAGAAATAATCTTGGTCAGATCATGTGAAGACCATGTAGATTTGTGTCTGAGATGGTATTTTGAGGATAAACCACACAGATTGAGTGGACCTGTCCTATCAGTGCACGCATTTGTCAGTAATTGTGTAGCTCAACTCAGAACTTAAGGAGCTCAACGATTCGACGAACAATACCAAAGAAAAGACATTTGGGTAGGCCACAAAAATTACTCAAACTGCCAGACCACGATTAAAATTAACTGAGGAGAGAAAAAAAAGCAACAATGACCCACATAGTCTTCACATTCACAATATTAAAATGATAATCAATGTAGCCTGAATGCTACTCACATTCACAGACAGTTTTCTCTTTAAAAGTCATAAAAAATGACATGCAATTGGAATTCTTGCTATACAAATGTAGTCTCTGGCTAGGTGCTAGTAATTTATTTGGGCTTCTTTTATTAACTCTTTTAGACATGTGTTCATACAATGGGAACATGTGCGGATATTTTTTTATAAATACACAAATTTCAAAAATGTAAAGGCAAGGTAGTGGAAGAATTTTTAGTGATTTAAATAATGGCTTACAATGCTCCAAATATTCTGATAAATACACAGCTCTGAAAAATTTTTTTTGGGCAATGAATGCACTGTTCACTTCTACAGAATTACCCCATATAACAAGGCCGTAACGTAGCACTGACGAAACATAGCCATGATATGCATTAAGGGCTGTTTCTTTACTGGCTATTCGTCTTAGTTTTCGAAGAGCAAACACAAATTTGTCGAGTCGAGTGCAGACTTTTTTCACATGTTCTTTCCAATTTAATTTTTCGTCAATAAGTATTCCCAAGAATAAGGTTGATGGTACTGGTTCCAAAATTGAATTATCGTATTGTATTTGAGGTGGTTTTATTAAAGAGTTGTATGTTTGGAATAATACTAATGTTGTTTTTCCAATGTTTACACGTAAATTGTTAGATTCCAACCATGCCATTGCTTTTAGTATTTCATTGTTAGTGTCAGTTTCCAGGGCATTCCTGTTTGAAGTTTTTATTGTCAAAGTAGTGTCATCAGCAAATAGTGTACAATTATGTTTTAGGCTCTTGCAAAGGTCATTTATATATATTATAATTAACGGAGGCCCTAATACGCTTCCCTGAGGAACACCACAACTATTTATTTTTAGCTCTGAACTATATGTCTTTTTGTGTTATTGTCAATTTGTGATACTACTGTCCTTTGCTGGCGAATCGATAAATAACTTTTAAACCAGTCATGCGCCAAGCCTCTTATGCCGTATTTCTCCATTTTGCTAAGTAAGCGAGTATGTGGAACAAAATCAAATGCTTTGCTCATATCTAAAAATACTGATAATACAGAAATTTTGTTATTGAGGGCTTCAGATATCAGTTTGATTAAAGTAAAACAAGCAAGTGAAGTCGAACTATTCTTCCTAAAACCAAATTGGTGCTCAATAAGTATGTTGTTTTTATTTAAAAAGTTGATTATTTTTCCGTACATTGCCTTTTCAAAAATCTTTGATATGATAGGTATCAATGTAATGGGTCTATAATTTGACATATCCGTGCGGTTACCTTTTTTGTATAGTGGTTTAACTATAGATTGTTTTAATCTAGTAGGAAATGTTCCTGTCTCAAATGACAGATTAATTATATAACTTAGCGGTGATGCTATGCTTTTTCTGCTTAATTTTATTGTTTTTGTGGTAATTTCGTCGTATCCAGTAGCGTTAGTATCATTTAAAGAGTTGATCATTTTTATAATGTGTAGTTCGTTTACTGGAGTCAAAAACATACTGTCAGTGTTAGTGGTAATGTCAATGTTACTGCCATTATTATTATTGGTAAGGTTAAAGTTATGGGTAATTTCTATAAAATAGTTATTGAATTGATTACATATGTCGTTAGGGTCATTAATTATCACATCATTTATTATTAACTCTTTGATGTCGTTTTTATAATTATCATCGTTATTTATATAATTTTTTATAATCGATCATGTCGCTTTGCATTTATTTTTAGAATTATATATATGTTTTTTATTATTTATTCATTGTGAATTTGATATACATTTTTTTTTAAATTCTAGAATAGGTCATGTATTTCATGATATTTTTTACTTAGGGCATCGTGTTGGTAATTATAATATAAAGTTCTCTTTTTTATGCATGATATTTTTATGCCTTTACTAATCCATTTATTTTTATTGGTTTATTATATTTTTTTATTGTTATTTCGGGGAAACATAGTTTGTGAAACAAAATGTATAGGTCATGAAATATGTTAAATGCTTTGTTGCAATCTGTTTCTTCATATATTTCATTAAAACTTAAAGCTGATATACAATCAAGAAATTATTTAATATTATTTTTTTGTAATCTCTTTTGACCTCATAAAAGAAGTTTGTTGTCTTCGGCGTATTATTAGCGATAGGAAGAAATAACGTTAATGACTGCCCTGTATCATGATCTGAAAGGGCTAGGTTATGTAAACTACTTCTAGTGTCTTGGATCGAGATATTACTGGCTATCTGATCTATGCAGCTTTTTTTCCTTATGGGCATTTTAATATGTGTTACTAAGTTGAAATTATTTAAAATAGATATTAATTTTCTTGATATTCTTGATAGTCTTTTAGGATATCAATATTCCAATCTCCGCATATTATGATACGATTCCTACTTTTATGAGTTAATTTGTGTAACAATACTTCAATTTTTTTTTTTAAATATCCCTGTGTCTGATTCGGGTATTCTATAGACACATACTACTATTAAGTTATGACTTGGAATTTCTATGCCGCAGCACTCGAAACTATAATTGCTAGAGATTTTATTTGTTATTTGTAATTGGCTGAACATTAACTTATCTTTTACCAATATGCACGTACCTCTCCGTTTTTTATTGGATCTTAAGTAATTCGCAGCTAACTTATAGTTTTTAAGTCTAAGATTACATTCATATATTATATTTTATTAATATTATGTACAATGTCATATAAAAGTTACTTATTCCAAAACATATTATAAACTAATGTGTTGTTTATATTTTTATAAATATGATGTTTTCTTGTGAATTATTTGTCGTTTACTTAAACACTGAAAAAGGATTTAGTTTAATTTCAGTATTCCTACTTTAAATTAATTAGAATACAAGCGGCAAAATGCTCCCCACGCGCCCACTGACGTTATACGGAATAACGCGCCCACTCTAGGGTTAATAAACTTTTAGTAAAATAATTGAACTTTTATGATTAATTATGAAAACAGTAAACAACGTTGATGAAGCGTAGCTATAAACTTGCCTCACGTTTCATTGGGTATTTAAATGTCAGTTCCACCGACTGACAGCAGAATTAAAATTTCCATGGAAAATGCGCAAGTAATATTATTGATAAACAATCAAGGCTTCATTTTTTCCACGAAAAAGTTGAATATTCACGTCATGTTGTGGTAACGTGTCTGATAGACGTGTTGTTAAAGGGGATATTCAACTGTCAGTGAAATGGATTGATGGTCAGGACAGTTTGCTTTGATAGTTGAATGTTAAACGATTCTAATGGATAAAAAAAATCTCAGTTTACGGAGATTTTTAGTAGATACCTGACGCAAATAAACATTTTACCTGTTTCAATGTAGTTAAAATTGAATTGGATATACCTCAAACGCTGTTATTTTTTTTTTTTCGATAAACAGTCCAGGTTTAGCTGCGCTAGGGCACGCCACAATTGCGGCGGTAAGACCCCTCTTTGAGGAGTGGCTTGAGAGGCGCCATGGCGTCCTCACCTTCCGCCTGACGCAGGTCCTCACCGGACATGGCTGTTTCGGGAGGTTCCGGTTTCGGATAAGGCGGGAGGAAACGCCCGGGTGTTACCATTGTGTGGATCGACCGGAGGACACGGTGGAGCATACGGTGGAGGTCTGCCCGTCTTGGGCGGAGCACCGCCGTGTCCTCGTGGCGGCGATCGGCGGCGGCGACCTCTCGCGTCCGGCCCTGGTTCAGGACATGGTACGGAGCGAGAGGCAATGGGAAGCCGTCACCTCCTTCTGCGAAGCAGTAATGGTCGCGAAGGAGGAGGCGGAGCGCGACAGAGAGAGGCAATCTCTGCGCCCTCGCGCCCCTAGCCGCCGCAGGAGGAGGACACACCCTGGGCGTCGGGAGTCGATTGCCGACTCCCGGCCACCGTAGGCGCGGGCTTGCGGACGGCGAGCAATGGGCAGCTCGCCGTCCGGTAAGGACCAGGCCCGGGTCGACGGCGCGTCGTGTTCCACTCGCGCCTCAAAGAGACGTCAGCACCATTGACGGGGTCCGATAGGACCGATGCCTGCCGGGGTCGCGGATTGTTCGAAAGGGTTACCATGGCCCTGGCGCACAGGCAACTGAAGGAACACGGGTGGGTTTTAGTCAGTAAGAGTCTGACACGCCCTTCCGCTCCGCCCAGAGCGGGAGAGGCCATTTGATGATATCCCACCCAAAAAAAAAAAAAAAAATGGTTAGCTGCGCTATCAAGTTTTCAATTTTTCAGACACCAAAGTGGCTTTTTGTAGAATTTTTACTGGATTTCCTTTTTCAATTGAAATAAAAATACCGATTCCATTTGGCCCACAATAGAATATTCTAGTTATGTTGTCGACGAGTGTGGCTGTAAAATGTTATATGCGCACAAATTGTCCATTTCATCCTCTGAAGCTCGGCACAGCTAAATGAAACGATTGAATAAATTCAAACGATGATTTATACTGTTAGCTTCACAATTCATGGATTTTGAGTGTGGAAAATTACTTCATAATATATTCTTTTGTTATTCGATTTGTTGGGATTTTGTCTAACGTAGGTTGGGAAATTGAAAAGACTACAATAAAAAAACATATCAAACATCTTCACGCTCGAGAAAACAACACAAGATAAATAACCCTAGTTCCATGTTACATCCCACAAAAACAATTTTATAATGAAATGGCATGACTGATTAAAAACGCACGTCCACGCAGAGAAAAAATACCTAACACACATACGTACCTACCTATTACATGAAAATGTTTTATTTCAGCAAACATTGTACTTAAAATAAAAGCGATAGCAGTCAATGGTCGCTCGCAGATTAACCGAGAAATCTTTTTTCCAGAAATTTTAATTAAAAAGCCACCAATATTTACCATTGCTTGTTTTCATAGACGTATACTTTAGTAACAAATGGAAGCGATGTTTCTGGTAGCATAGGAAGGCCTCCCACAACATGGACCGATGGCCTTGTGAAGACCGCAGGAATCCGCTGGGTGTGAGAAGCACAGAACTGGTCTAAGTGACGGTGCTTGGGGGTGTAGCGGTATCTACATCGCCACATGCGAGCTACACGTCACAATGACGTCACGCAAGATCCTGCATCGCGCAAGCATAGTTTACCGCGCAACTAGCATATATACAACATCCCGACATCAACCGTTGGGCAGTTGCCCACCAGACACGACACCCGTCTGGTCGGAGGATCCTCCCTTTTCTATGGAGGTCTGAGTGAACTTTACACCCGGTTCCTCATACCTCTATAGGGGAGGCGTATGTCCAGCAGTGGACATCTTTCGGCTGAAATTATGATGATGTTTCTCATAACTTTCTCAAATAAGACTTACATAGTAATTTAGTTGAACGTTAGAAAGAAAAAACAAAGAAAGAAAATACGTTTATTTGCGGTAAACATGACGCAGAAAAAAACACAAATACAAAAAGAACGAGTTGGGGGATATTAAGCGTCAAATCCACGCAAAACGGTAATCGCTCAACATAATGCTACGACCCTATGCGAGACAGAGCCTCAGCGCTGGTTTTCAGCAACAGCCGACGTTGACGTAATGACGTCAACTAGTGCGGCACACGAAAATATAAAAATAACAAAAAAAAAATACACTATAGGTACCTAGTTCTAAATGTTACGTTGTTATTATTATCACCGTTTTGACCGGAAAAGTAAACAATAGATTCACATCTTTGAATTGTTTTGTTACAAGGATACTGGACACGCACACTGCACCGTGCATATTGCCTATTTAAATAACAGGTAACTTGGTCAAATATAAATTAGCTTCTCGAACTAGATACTTCGTTACTAACTAGTTAGGTATTTAAAATCCGTTCATCATATTTTATTGTATTCAAAAATCTGTTGCTGCGAAGATAATCTAAAACCGTAACTTCTCTTACATTTCCACAATATTTTCTACATTGCAAACTCAATCATCGAAACTTCAACCATTTTAAGTTTTCCCTTATTTTCGTCCGTCAACTGCTACCCTCACGGTCGGTACCTCACCGGTCCACTGACGAAGGTCTCGGCCGCTCGACACCTGTCACACGCAACAATACAAAACTGAAACGGTTAACTAAGTAATAAAATAAAACGGCCACGTGCGTGTCGGACCACGCACAATGACGGGTTCCGTAGTTGGGATGAATTTATTCCAAGAACAAACTTAACTGTGTAGTTGAAAAACATGTTCTGCCATACATACCTCACGGTCAATTATCCAACTGCAAATGTAAGATTATAATCGCATTTTTTTAACACGACAATGCTACTAATTAACGATTTTCGTGCTTTTTCCTTTAAGTATTTTTTTATTGCGTTGACATATAAGCTTTTTTTAGAGCTCCAAGGGACCTACTTATTTGATATTAATTTCAACTAGATAACTCCATGCGGCTCTGAGAAAAGGGGCCTTGAGAGACTGACAGACAGAGAGACAGACGGACAACGAAGTGATCCTATAATAGTTTTGATCCTTTTGAGTAACGGAACCCTAAAAATTCATCTCGTTTGGAAACAAGGATTTGGAGGAAAAATCGTTTTTGTATTTCTGGGTCGATATTAATTTTGTAGGAGATTGTAGCAGTCTGTTCAAAAGGAGGCACGAGAAACGAAATCGCGTCCGGGAAAGTATACTAATAGTGTTTGTGTGTACCTACATAAATAAATAAAAAATTGGCTTCTGGAAATTTGGCTATATTTTTTTGTTTAATTTATTGGAATATGGCTTTTCTAAAAGGAATAACAACGTAAGGAAATTATTAATATGAGCGTATAAATTGTATTGAGGTTTCTAATCGCTCTGTATGTTTTACAACTAAAACATAATACACAAACTCGACCTTATTGTTCATTTTAGCGCAAATACTACAAAATCCTGCAAAAGTCAGCGAAAATCAGTAAAATATTCAGCTGGTACTTGATTAAAGAATAGTGGTAAGATCAAGCGGGAGCAAACAGAAGCCGATAATCAAGCCGTGGAAAAACAGTACAAAAAGCAGATAAACCTGGACAATTGTGTTCCACGTCGGTGTCGTGTGTACAGTGAAGTTCAAAAATATTTAATTAAGAATTTATAATCCATTGTCTACAATCTTTATTCCATATTATTGTATCATGTGTAGCCACAAAACCTAATTATTACAATTAAGTACCTACTTAATTGTAGCTGCATATTGATACAGTATTTTGGATAATACAAATAAATTGTAGACAATCAAATAAATTCTTGTCGAGGATCAACTTTTTAAGTCTGACTGAACCTTCTTGACTCTATCACCTCTTGTTTCCAGGCTCGTTTCCAAGCTGTGCCTGAGCTTGTAAACACTTTTGGTCTCACTAAAGCAAAGGGGCTATGTAACTCGCGTTGTATTTTTTTGGGTTTACGATTTCACCCGCCTTCGGTGTTAGGGTCAAATATTACAAAAATAGGATTGAGTCATGAGAGCAATAACTCACCCGTGTACCTACTTACTGATGTTTTAGTACGAAAATAAAACTTTTAAATTATTTTTGGATTTTGGTCAGCTACTGTTTCACCGTGTCATTCATAGCTGAGAACTAATCTATTCTTGTTATATAACCAAATGATAGGGGAGATAAACCTACAATTAAAACAACTCAAACCATTGAATGAATACATACAAAGGATAAATTAGTTGATGTTTGTTTAGTTCTCCACAAACACAACTAATAACGCCAATCCAAACTTTTCTTGTTTTGTGGAGTTGCGTAGTGAAAGTCGTGAATGCCCCTGCCCGCACTCGCGAACTGCTTACGTACCGACGTCATTCGTGATACTACACAATGAAGCTATTTACAATAATATATGTTAATGTAGACTCTTTATTCAGCAGTTAAATAAATTGTTTTAAAATACAGTAAGAAAGTGTCCGTACTAAACTAGCCAGTACGTTCAGATCACACACGCTGCCTCAATGCTACAAAGCGGATCACACAAGCGAGCCGGCAAATTGGATGCCAATGCCAATCCCGCCATGATCCCTGTCGGTCGTCTGAATCTCGTTGTGTAACGGCATTGTGCAACAGGAGCTGATTACCTAGAATACGGCATTAAGAAGAGCCAGTCGATTGTTTGGTACGACGCCACTTTAAGTAAGTAGTTTCACGTTAAGAAGTTGATCCTGGCTGTCATTCGTTGAATTTTGCAGTCGTTACGGGTAGTCTGATATTCAGAAGCCCGAAAGTTTGACATCCAGTCATGCTAAAGGGTATCGTGTTACCTAGTAACTGGCCTGTAGAGGTCAGATAGCCAATCGCTCCATATAAAATGCTAGTATTCAGCTGCATCTGGTAAGACTGGAAGCTAACCCTAACATCGCTAGGCTCGGCAGATGATGGATTTATAAAACATACTTTGTGTGTTCTTTGTGTTAGACACATCGTCAACTCTCATTCTAAAAGAAATATAATATTTATTATGTAACATACCAAGACAAAATGTTTTTTGGTACAATATTCTATTCCACAAATCAACTCATTTTCTTTTACTGAAAGTATTGTGGAAACCAATTGCCAAGGTCCGTTTATACAGAAACAGATTGCCTATGTGCTGGATCAAATGACCCGTCTTACGTTCCATTAGGCAGACGATGGAGTCTGATAATTCTGATCCTAGGTGATGCTGAAAGTCCTGATTTTACTTTACCCCTTTTCTCGAATTTCCTAAATCATGTTAAAAGT
Source organism: Dryobotodes eremita (assembly GCA_917490735.1). Taxonomy (NCBI): domain Eukaryota; kingdom Metazoa; phylum Arthropoda; class Insecta; order Lepidoptera; family Noctuidae; genus Dryobotodes; species Dryobotodes eremita. The sequence continues at coordinate 6,778,534 of OU823257.1, read as the reverse complement.
TAGGTACATTTCACACTTAGGCCCGTATTACAGAACGTCACTCAATACTCAAGCATTACTTAAAACTAGATTCAAGCCATTTGATTGGTTAAAAATAGTTTTAAGTAATGCTTGAGTATTGAGTGACGTTCTGTAATACGAGACTTAGAAGAGCCAGTTTATATTATTATGACTTACACGATAGTTTTTTACATTGCTTGGAAGAAATGGATTTGCAAACAGTTACGTTCTAAGTAGTTTTGCAACTCATTTCCTCAGCCTATACCAGCAAATCGAGCGACAGACCGGTCCACAAAGTTAGTAATTTATTCTCTCACATAGTATTGTTCTCACACAGGCTCGCTTGTTACAAACAAAGCAAGGCGCAGCCGCAGGTGAAGGTTACAACAGAAGAGTTCCGTACGGAGACAATCAGTCAAGCGGTTGGCGTTTACTGATACCTTTATTGTTTCATTATAAACAAAATGGTTTTCGTCTTTGGTCTGAAAGAAAACAACCATTTTGTAGCGTGTATTGTAGCTCAACCTAACTACATATACTAAATGACAAATACGAGTATATGTATAAGAAAATAATGTATGTAACCATTTCTGTTACGCATAAAGGCGGCTATTCCTTTATTAAAGCACAAAAGAAAATCCGGATTGAACAGACTTATAAAAGAAGGAACCGGCTCGTAGATAACACTCTCATTGGTCGAATCACGTTTTTACAACAAACAAATGTACTGAAATACTTATATTTATTACGTAAAATGTTCACAATAAATCGTTGCCTATATGGATTTTTTTTTTAAATTAAAAATCTAATGTTTTATGAAAACTTTTTATCTATTTTAGTATTTTGCCGGGTAACGGACAGAATTTGCCATGAAATACATTCCAATGTATAGGTATCAACAAGTGCTACCAGCATTCCTGAGGATTCCAAATCAAACGTATAACGTTACAAAAGTAAGACACCATCAATATTTGTGGCCAAGTGTAAGTAAATAAGCACATACATTACACAAGGCTTCGTATCAATGAATTATGAGAGTCTGTGAGGTGATTACTATTCCCGTCACGTCTCTAAGACCCGAAGCCCGTTCAAGGTAAAAATAACAAAACTGAATATGCTAATGGAAAACGTTATATTTTAAAGAGGAAATTTTCTACCAACAACGATGCGACCATCCTAACTTCCTAAGTTTGTTTGTTTGTTTGTTACCTTTTCACGCCTAAACCACTGAACCGATCATCCTGAAATTTTGCATATACGTTGTCAGGGGTACAGAAACGGACATGAGGTAACTTTCATCCCGCAAAAAAGTACTGTTCCCGAGGAAAACAACAATAACGTCCTTATGACAATAGATGGCGCCACGTGTCTTTCGAATCATGATTGAATTATAAACTGAATTGATAGTCAAAGTCTAAATTAACGCGAGCTAAGCCGCGGGCAAAAGCTAGCGATTTTATAATGAAAATTCTTGTCGCTCAGTTGTGTCGGAAATAAAGGCATAAACTAGATTAGATTTCTATTCTATTGACGCCACCAATGGCAATCAATGTATCAATAAAAATGCCGACCATTCTTTGAACAACATGTGACACTGCACTATCAATTTGCTGAGATTGCTCTACAAGGACACTACAAAAATTAAACGTTCTAATCTATCTACTTTGTTACGTAGGTACATGAGTGCATATTCAAAATGGATTCGTTATATTGATTTAAAGCCAGTAAAATAAAAGGTAGTCCGATGTAGGAGTGAGAGCAGTGGTGGCCCAGTGGTATCATCCCCGAATTACGAGTTGCAGGCCGCGAATTCGAACCCAGGCAGGTACTTTACTTCGTGTATTTAATTTCATCACCTCTGCTCTCGAAACGGTGAAAGAAAACATCGCGAGGAAACGTCCTAGAACCAAAAAGAATCGAAGACATGTGACATCTACCAACCCGCACTGGGCCCACGTGGTTATATATTACCTACCCATGTTTGTCCTCCAACATGCATGCGACACATTGAGAATGTGTCGCTATTCCCACGGTCAATATTTGATTTAGTTTCAACCCCAGCGTACCACGCGTCAATTTTTTTCAAAAGCGTTACGTACGGCTCGTTGAGCTCCCAGCCTGTTTCAGCTGCAAGCCGATTTAGAAAGAAAGAAAGAAAAAGTATTTTTTGTATTTGTATTTTTGTAGTTGTGCTTTGTGTGTGGAAACGCGAAAAGGCTTTGGAAATTACTTAATATTTCTTTTATAGAGTAAAGCTGACTTTCGGTGTTGAGCTGGTTATTAATTAAAAAGTTTTGCAGGTACATTGTAACTTAATTCCAGTACGCAGTTAAATTCCAACGGTACGCTAATTGTTCTCAAAATATTTGAAAGTTGACATTTGATTACTTTATTCACAATATTTTAATTATTTTCGAAAGTGCAAAAAGAATTCAATTTCTTCAGTCAATTAAATTAGCTTCTATTTGAGATTCAGTCTTTTTATTCAAGATGGTTCTCTTGAACTTTTATTACGACTGACTTAAATGTTAAATATTAATTTAATAAAATTATATTAATATTCTTATTTCTTTATACTGTAGATTCTACATTCATTATGACAAAACCTTTGCCTCTGATCAATGGAAGTAAACATCCTACATATAGAAAATTGAATTAAAATTGTTCTCTGACGCCAAGGGCGCTCATCCGAAATTCCTTTCTCTATCCTCTTCCTCAGTTCCCTCTTGTTGAACAGGAAATTACGTTTGCTCTGTACATCCCCCCATAGTAACTAGTAACAGCAATGTTTTCCTATAAACACATACATACATAAACTCACGCCTTCTTCCCATGTGGGTAAGCAGAAACTACAGAACGCCACCTGCTACGATCCTTACATACTCCATTTACATCATTTACGTTCATACATCTGGTCATAGACGCACGCCGGTTGTCAGGTGCGTAGTACTCGCAAACTTTCTGAAGAACATCACCAATAAGGTCACTATATGTCCTAGGGCAGTGGGCCTGGCGCACAGGCAACTGAAGGAACACGGGTGGGTTTTAGATTTCCCACCCAAAAAAAAAAGGGCGAACCGTCCCGGCATTTCCACTCAAATCTGCCTTGTACCTTTTGTTTGTTGCCTTTCTTTCTTTTTTGTTTTCCTATAAATGTTGATTGGAACTCGTGGCTTATCACACTATTTAGCCGACTTCATAACAAGGAGGAGTTTATACATTCGGCGATTAGCTATCTTTTTTAAAATGTATGTACACCAATTTCTTCGAGATTACTGGGCTGATTTACGTGGTTCTTTTATCATTTGGTAGAGGAAATCAGCGCGGTAGTCCCGTGTAAATAAATTTTGCTTTATAAATGAAAAACAAAATCTTTTAACTTGCCCTTATAAATTAACTCTGCATGAACAGTTTTTGAGTTAGCTTCATTAACACATATATTTAATCCACTTTGTGTACATATGTTGATGGTTTTAAAACTTTTTGCCACTGTTAATTACATAGCAAGTAGTGGTATACGAATTCGTGTGGGGTAGGAACCACAACTACAAAGAGAAAAATAAAACTTTTGAAAAAAAAAGGTTTTTATGAATGTGTTTGAGCAGCGAAGTGATGTAGTGATGTGGGTCAAGCCCAACAATAATAGTTGACACACAAATTAAAGTGAAAAAGGCAGAAGCAGGTAGGTACAATAATTATGATTGTATAACAGACCTACGTTTTCTTTTTTATAAGTAGGATGGTCAAAGAAAATAGATAAAGAAAACTACAGAACGCCACCCGCTACGATCCTTACATACTCCTTTTGCCTCGTTTACATACATCTGATCATACACGCACGCCGGTGGCAAGTACTACGCACCTGACCTTTCTGAAGAACATCACCAATGAGGTCACTATATGTCCTCCCAGGGCTTCCCCTCCCGGCGTTTCCACTCACATCTGCCTTGTAAGGAAAATCTTTTCTACAATGTCACAAAATAACATAGTACTTATTGTAGTTTACCTTGAAACGGTTAAAAATTTTCCACTAGCAAAGCGTGGGTAATAACTTCCGATTTTGATAGTCAAGAAAACTAAGAATTATAAGAATATGTCAGAAATATTACGAGTATGTTTAGTGTTGTATAAATTTAATGAAGAAAGGTGGAATGAGATAAAAAGTTTTACCGGAAGGCAGAAGTAAGACGTTTTTGTTCCGGGTTCGTGGAAGCGAATCATCTCGTTGGTTGATATGCGTAAGCTCGAGACACCATTCTTTACTTAGAAACTTCCAAACAACAATTAATAAACATTACGCTGTTCAAGAAAAGTTTAAAAGTTTTTCAGTTTTACGCTACCAATAAATTAATGTTTAGATCAGTTTAGAAGTTATTCATCTTTTTATTGTGTGGTTGCCTATAAGCACCTACTACTAGAAGCATTAACTGTACCCGTGCATGGTTAAGTTAGTAAAAATAAATCATTAGTGGAAAGGAGTGAGCACCAAATAATTAAAAGTACCGAAATAGTTTTGTATAAAGATTAACTTGATACAAGAAAACGTACCTGAAGCCACTTGATCCTGGTGATATTCTTGTCGGTGACGGTGAGTGTTCTTCCCTCGCCCCACTTGTAAGTGTGCATACTTACGCACGACACGCGTCAACGGTAGAGGTAACTGCAACCATCGACACCCGTTGACGCCCGCCGCCTTAGACGCGTTGGCGGCTACCCTTGACAACGTGCTGCTCGTGTATTTGAGTGCGGTGCTCAAATACACAAGCCACATGTTGTCGACGGCAGTAACCGACGAGTTGACGGCAGCCGTCGACGCTCTTCGACGGCTGCAGTTGCCAATGTTGTATACGCGACAATACCTTACTGTGTCATCAGTCCGCTAAGACAGCACTAATGCGCAAAAGTGTTTATTGCATGGCTCCAGTCATATATGATAAAATACCCAAAAGTTGGAAAGAATTGCCGCTATTGTTATTTAAAAAAAGGCTTCGAAGCTTCTTGACAGTCAAAGCATACCATAGCGTAACAGAATTCTTGAGTGAAAAATAAATTGAAACTTAGGCTGTTCTATAATGTTTAGTTTTTGTGAATTTTATTATTGTTTATTTTTGTGTAGTTTGTTTTAGTTTAGTTGATTATTTTAGTGGATTAGTAATTTTGTAACTTTTGCATGCCTACCGGTAAAATATGGCTGAACCTATTCCCTTTAACACCATGTACTGTACCCATATTTGCAAAATAAAATATCTTTATCTTTTATCTTTATCGCGTGTCGCTCGTGGGTACGACCACTAAGTCTCTTCATAGCATTGGTTGTGTACCTACTACTGAGTAAAATATATCGATATAGTCCCATTCACTATATCGTGTTCTATTGTCACTGTATCGGGACGGAAAAAAAATTGGGGAAGTTTGGTGTCGTTATCACAGGAGTTACGGGAGCTTTCAAGTGTCCGCCGCAGGTTTTTGGTCCCTGGTGCTCCCTGTAATGCTGCTGCACGTGCGCATGCGCTGCAGCGATGCTGAGCAGGCGCCGCATCACGAGCCTAGAACAAGACTAACAAATGTGATAATGTTGAATAGGTATAATTTTGAATTGCAGTCCACTTTAGTTTCGCACAAGTTTCAAACAATGATTACGCATAGACCAAACCTTAGAGATTATTCTAAATTTTCTGATGAATTCGTTTAAAATGTGTACATATTTGGGATTGCAAGCTACTAAACGTTTCCAATACAAAGTTAGCATATTACTAGTTAGGTACTGTAGAGGAAAAAATTATGGAAAGACAACAAACGCAAATGAAGTCATTTATTAAATGGTTCTAGCGTCACTCCACCCCTTAACTTTCCACATCGTGATTATTGTCCGCCTCATTTGTCCTTTTAAAATCCTTTTACCCAAATCACTGAACCTCGACGTTGCTTTTAAAGTTTAATAGGATGATTTCAGTTCTTATTTTTAAGATATAAACTTTTCAGTGAGCTCCAATTTACGACGTATAAGATTATAAAAAGAACAAATTAATTTAGCAATGTGACGAAGTTCAGCGTTCCGTAGAGCGATATTAGATTGGCCGAAAACGTAACATTATAAGTTTTATGAGAACCTTTCTTTACCTTCCTAACTTTATTATTACCTCGGACAATATTTTTGTGTATTTTTTTCTGAAGTGGTTCCCTCTTGAGCTATTGCGCCAAAAGTTGTTTTTATAAGGGTTCCGACAGTTACTAAATTGTATCAAATAAGCTAATGGCATTGACTGTTTTTTTTCCTGTTCGCTAGTTTGTTACAGTCATGTTGTCAGAAATATCTTAATTCGACTGCACATATTATCTCGACCTAAAAAATTAAGTATTCAATGTGTGGAAGAGGTATAAAAGCGCACAGTCACAGAGACACTTCTATGATATATTGCAGCGTTGCGTTGACTCCGGCGTGCAGTGATGCATTGAACGTGAAATATTTTCAACTAGTATGACAGATGGAGATTTAGTTTTCAATTTCTGAAACCTACGAAGTCGTGTTTCGATGTTACGTGACAGAAATTCTGATCATGTTGAAGGATGAAGATATTCCGTCTTTTACTTATTTGTTGCTCTTATTTTCGTAGTGAATGACTCACACTATCGTTTTTAGTATGGCCTAAAACAGCATACCTTTTGGAAAAAATAAATGATGTCCATCTTGCTTGCGTAACACTTTTAATCAGTTCCTTTACTCTGACAACAAAACAAGTAAACAGGAAATGACCAGTGTGCTACGTAAAATATTCTATGAAGATAACACCAAATCAAGTAGGTACCTACTTACGTACGAGGAAAAGAGAAATGTTTACTAAAGCAAAATACTTAAATCTTTAGGAAAACAAAACAAAAGAACACATAATATCTCGAAGGCCAGGTTTATGATGCAGACCCTTTCGTTATTACGGTTTCATCTATTTTATCAACATTCAGAAACATTGCCTGAGATGTACCCCGCGTTCAATCGTAGTTTGATGCTGAGACTTGAGCACATTGTCTTTGGCGATGTTACTCGAAACACGAAAATCTGTTTGGAGCATTGAACGTATTTTTTGCAGAACAATCCGCAGTTAAAGGAGTTTTATTTTTATTGAAGTTTTGTTTAGAGAGTAGTTATTATAAAACTTTGGAGTTTGTTGATTCTACTGCAAGCTTTTAGCATGTTATTACTTGTATTTCTAGATGTTTTCGCGAGATTATCCTAATCCTAACTTCCTAACTAATATTATAAATGCGAAAGTAAGTTACTTATACTTTAAAGAGGACATTTTCTACCAACAACGATGCGACCATCCTAACTTCCTAAGTTTGTTTGTTTGTTTGTTACCTTTTCACGCCTAAACCACTGAACCAATCATCCTGAAATTTTGCATATACGTTGTCAGGTGTACAGAAACGGACATAGGGTACCTTTCATCCCGCAAAAACGTACTGTTCGCGAGGAAAACAACAATAACGTTCTTATGATAATAGATGGCGCCACGTGTCTTTCGAATCATGATTGAATTATAGCCCGAATTGATAGTCAAAGTCTAAATTAACGCGAGCGAAGCCGCGGGCAAAAGCTAGTTACTTATAAAACCTGATATAGAATGCTAATAAATATAATATATAATAAAAACTTTCAAGCAAATCAAGATCAAACTAACCGAAGATATATGGGGAATGTCTATCAAAGTTTGTACCTCCATTGTTGAGACTATAGCGCCGTACTTGGCCTTAATATTTAATTTGTGTGTGGATCAAGGAGTCTTCCCGGATCTAATGAAATATAGTAAGGTAATACCACTTTTCAAATCAGGGGACAGTAAAGACACCAATAATTATAGACCCGTATCCGTGTTGCCGGTTTTCAGCAAGGTGTTTGAAAAGGTAATGCTGAATCAAATGCTCCATCATTTTAACACCAATAAAATCTTACATGATCAACAGTATGGTTTCACCAAGGGACGTTGTAAGACTGACGCCGGTGTCACCTTATTAAAACACATATTTACGGCGTGGGAAGAGGCCCAAGACGCCGTAGGAATCTTTTGTGACCTCTCCAAGGCATTTGATTGCGTCGACCATAAAACCTTAATATTGAAACTTGAGCATTACGGACTTGGAAAACTTGCGCTCAGTTTAGTAAAATCTTATTTAAATGATAGACAACAGCAAGTTCAAATAAATGGTGTCAATTCACTCGGTTTAAAAGTAAAAATGGGTGTACCACAAGGCTCGATATTGGGGCCTTTCCTCTTTTTAGTATATATTAATGATCTACCCCATTTGTTGAAAACCCAACCACAAATGGTGTTATTTGCTGACGATACTTCTTTAATTTTTTAAATTAATAGACGTGCATCAAATCTTGACGACGTAAATAACGCCCTACTACAGATCCAAAATTGGTTCACAGCTAATAATTTAGTATTAAATGGGAAAAAAACTAAATGTATAAGATTTTCTTTACCAAATGTCAAAAGTACTAATTGTGAGATAGGAATAAATCAAGAGAAACTAGAATTCGTCGATAAAACTGTTTTCCTGGGGATCACGCTCGACTCAAGGCTTCAATGGGGTCCTCATTTAACATCCCTTGCAGGACGGCTCAGTTCAGCGGCATACGCTGTGAGAAAAATCCGTCAATTTACTGATGTAGGTACCGCGAGGCTAGTCTATTTTAGTTACTTTCATAGTATTATGTCGTACGGTATTTTACTATGGGGACGGGCTGCAGACGTTGAGTCTATTTTTATTCTGCAGAAAAGAGCCATCAGAGCCATATATGGCCTCCGCAGGCGCGACTCTCTAAGGGAACGGTTTAAAGATATTAACATCATGACGGTACCTTGTCAATATATTTATGAAAACATCATGTACGTAAGGAAAAATCTACATAGTTTTAGTAAAAGAGGTGAAAGACACAATTATATCACTAGAAATAGGGACCAATTAGTTCAACCAGGTTTCAGGCTGGCTAAAGTAGACTCTTCTTTCATGGGGTACTGTTTAAAATGTTACAACAAAATACCTCCCCATATACTTCAATTGAATGAAACGAAATTTAAATCCTGTATTAAACGCACACTATGCAGTCAAGCATATTATAAGTTGGGGGATTACATCGCTGATAAAAATGCTTGGCTCAACGCTGGTCCTGCTCCACAAGGGCGCATTAACTAATTGATTAGCATTTGGAACTACTGAAGATTGTAAAAACTGTCTTTACATTATATAAATTCAATCTTGTAGTATTGTATAATTGCATAGCACATGTGTGAGTACTATGTACCTACTATAAAGCTACCATTTTCTAGGTTTGTCTTTCATTGACTTGAATGTGCCCTGCCGGCTGAGAGTATGTCATGCTCACTCAAATGTCTCGCTGGTGGTGGCGTGTGTGTTGGATCATTAAGTTCCCTTCAAAATGGTTGAGCTAAATGGTGCTGATCCATACGTCATGTTCGTGAACGGGCGCCGTCAGTGGGGACTGGTCATCTCTTGGCTGCCACGGCTTATTTTAATTTAATATTGGAATTGTTGTCGTCTCTTTATTACGGACGCTTTTAACGTTCTGCATCGTTCTCACATGCATAATTTCAACATGAATGATGTAGCCAATAATTTGTAACCATATTTTGATTTAAAAGAGTGTCCATGGAGTTTCTTGCCCGTTCTTCTCCATAGGTACCTACTACGTTTTGGAATGGGCAACTAGCTTCATCTTTCTGACTGACCGACCCCTTGACAATTCAAAAGTGCCTGTAATTGGTTTATTTGAAATAAATGCTTTGAGTTTGAGTTTGAGAATAAGCTTTTATTTGAAAGAAACATATTTTTTAGGTATATAGGTTATTATAGTTGAGAACGAATAACAATATGCAACAAGACAACAAGTAATTCAATGTTTTATTATTATTTGTTAAACTAGCTTTTGCCCGCGGCTTCGCTCGCGTTAATTTGGAATTTGACAATCAATTCGGGTTGTACTCTGCTTGTTGTTTAGCGTTGCAATCATGGGCTCAGAACGGAATATTATTCTAGGACGCTCCTATACACAATGTTGTATGTCCTTCTATTTGGCGCTAATACGTATAAATTTTGGGCATTGGACACACGCGAACATGCTACGAATAGCTGGCCATGGGAAAACCATGGCTTTTCCAAATGCACCCCTGCTACCTGCAAGCTTTGCCCTTGCGCTTTATTAATTGTAATAGCAAAACTTAGTTTTATTGGAAACCGGAGCCTATTAAACTGAAATGGTAGGTCAGTGGGGATTATTGGGATTCGAAGTATAATTACACTTTCCCCTTTTCCCACACCAGTTAAAATAGTGGCACCGACTATATTTTGTCCTAGTTGTGTAATCCGAAGCCTCGTCCCATTACATAATTGGAGTGCATCTAAATTGCGCATAAGCATAACGGGTACACCTAATTTTAATTGAAGTTTATGCGAGGGTACACCTGACAGCTCTAGAGAATTTAAAAATCAACAGGATATGAAGTGCTCTGTTCAGGGTCCATGATGATATTTATTGACAAATTAATACTCCTTTATATCTCCCTACACCTTATTCAATATGTCAGTGTTTGTCTGGTTAATAGTTTCGTTTTTAGGTGCAAGGGTTACACATAACCACACATACACACATGCACATAGACACTAATCACAATTTAAATTTAGTTGTAAGTCTGATATTACAAAAAAATGGTGGTAGAGCTGTCTTGACCTCAGAAGGATGTTAAAGTCATTTTCTCGAAGCATCATGTGGTAGGCGTAAAAATCCATCCAATCCAACTTTTTTATTGGGAACTGGTTGTTTTGTAGTGAGATTAATGAGTGGTATATCAAAATAGTCTCCTGACTGTCCCTTGCAAAAAAATAATGGGTACTCCAAAGCATCATAGAACTTATGAATATCGGCTACGCGTGTCAGTGTATTATCATGTGTTCGTAACACTATGTCTCGTGAAGAGAACTGGTCACCACTCACTACGACAGCAACTTCATTAATTGCCGGTGCATTAAAGTGCGTCTCATGTTCGCTACGCGGAGTTCGATCAGCGTGGATAACGACCTTATAATCTTCTTGAGGCCAGTTTTCTATTGCGGTTTTAAAGGTATTTATCAAAATATTGTGGTTATGTAACATTATTTGAATTTTTAATACCGTATCTCTGTCAACTCCTTGAATATATTGTCAACGGCGGATTACTTCATTTTCTTCATCACCCATAAAATAAACTTATGCTGTTCGTTCTCTGTTGGAAAAAGTGAACCAATTTGATGATATATCTGACCTTGTACGGTAAAATTTGGCGAAAACCTGGGCATTTTTATCTCTCTATCTACTCCAAAAGATTTCATCTGAAAGCATGAGATGTACTTTCTGATTATATTTAAAAAGCGCCGTGATTCATCTGGGTACGTACCAAAATCCCGAAATTTCATAATAACTATGACTGAAATACCAACGTCCAAAACAGCGAAATTCAAAATACCGAAAGTTTTAAATGCCGATAGCCGTTATATCAAAACATAAAATACCGATGTCCAAATGCCCGAAAGGATGAAACCCCGAATGGACGAAATCCCGAATGGACGAAATACCGATGGATGAAATCCCAAAGAGCGGCGACGTAGTTCTCGCGATTACTCATACTCACTACAACACAGTTATGACGGTTACGTATTATAATACCTAAGTTTATTCTATTTTCAAGATAACTACGGTCAAAAGACCTACCGTTTAAAATATCTAAAGATCGTTTCACCGATTTTGTAATAACTAATGAACGAAATCCATAAAGGACAATTCACCTACGGTTTATTCAACTACAATTAATTAAACTAAGGTTGATTACACTAACTGGCGATTCATCTACTGTTGATTTATCTGTGGTCTTGTGTTTGATTTACTGGAGATTTTGTATATTTCGATTGGATGATTTGCTAATTCGATTTTTCGCGAAAACCGTAGGGATATTGCCAAAACACGGATAATTAGACAATGGTAAAAACATTTCTGCGAGCAACTTGGAATTAGCGCTCGCCGGCTGCTGCCGCGGCACCGCTCACTACGCTCGCTCGGCTCGCGCGCGGTAGGTCACAGTTTTAACCTAACCTAACCTATTTCACTCAGTTCAAAATGACGAATCATACAATTTGCCTGCGAGTGGATAATTAGACAATGGTAGAAACATTTCTGCGGCAGATTGTATGATTCGTCATTTTGAACTGAGTGAAATAGGTTAGCTTAAAACTGTGAACAACCGCGCGCGAGCTGAGCGAGCGTAGCGAGCGTTGCCGTGGCAGCGGCCGGCAAATGCTACTTCCAAGTTGCTCGCAGAAATGTTTTCACCATTGTCTAATTATCCGTTAAATTTCATAAACTGTAGGCGAGTCGTCCATTAGGCATTTCATACCTACATATGTAGTTGAAATATCAAATACCTAAAAAAATCATTAGATAATTTAATTTGTAATAACGTGCTTCTTTTTTCCCTAATAATACGTATGATTATCATTTAAACTTTTGTTTTAATTATAATATGTTATTGGTCCTCCTTTTTGTTGGTGGTTGCTCCTTTTTTGTCATTATCTTACAGATTTCAGGCTTTGGGGTGTAATTTCGGGATTTTGAACTTCGGGATATGGATCGTCGCGATTTTAAGCTTTCGGGCAAATGAACTGTGGTGATTTAAAACTTTCGGGCAAATGAACTTTCGAGATTTAAAACTTTCGACCAAACAATCATTCGCCGTCTAATTTTTTTTTCGGGATTTCTTCCATAGGTATTTTTAAATACGGTCTTTTAAATTTCGGTATTGTAATACGTACCCATTCATCTGCATTAAATAAATATAAAGTTTTCAGGCGTTCTTCTGGTTCACCAAGTAAAGGAAGGGAAACTCTGCCATTGGAGCAACACATCCCTGCAGTCTCGTCGTTCCATTTAAAAGCATCACAAAACTGGCATTTTTTATTCATCAAACCAACAACAACTAAAGTATGATTTTTGTAATAATTTAAAGGATCGTATTCAAATCCAGAATTATTAAATACGGACCAACTGTGACGCATAAAAGTCCGTTCGGTTTGCATTTCTGCAAGAGCGGTCCTTCTCACCTGCGACTGGTCTGTAGTTTCTGTCGCCCTAATGGCTGCTTGCAGCTGGGCTTGTTCTATTAGACGGAGCTGTGTTTAAACAGGCGTCTCAGTTGCTCTTAGAGCTCTCTGGCGTTCAGCTTGTTCCTTCAATAGCAATTGCGGTTGAAAAGGCGTCTTAGTCGCTCTCACCGAAGCCTGGCGGGAGGCTTGGCCCTCCACTCTTTCCTGGCTTTGAGAAGATGTCTCATCAGCTCTCAAAACTGCTTGTTGCTCCGTTTGTTCTAGCCTTCTTAATTCGGCATGAACGGAGGATTCTTGGGATCGAGCAATTTTCGCTGCGCGGGCTCCCGATGTGCTCCTTCCTAAGTTGGAACTACGTTTGCGAGGCATTTTAAAATAGAAAAATGACAAAGAAACCTAACCTAATAAAAACAGTCAAACTAACGAACTAACTTAATTAACCGAAAAATAATAAAAGTTTGTTTTTTTTTGTTTCGAACAAACATTTAAGGATCAAGTCGTCGACAACGCTAAATTGAGAATTAAGTGCTGCAGACTTAGATAACCAATCCTAGCGAACAATTGTTTGACGAATTTCAGAAAAAAACTATTTTAACAATCTACCTTACGATAATTTTGACACCAAACTAACGACAATATTATTATGAACAAAAATACCTTCGATGGTCATTCTTCCACAGAAAATCAAACACTGCGATTCAGAAAAGGCGTCATCAGTACAACGCCATCTATCGAGAAACTTGTGAAACTGTTTAAATTATGCTACAAAAGCATTGTATTAACACTCGAATTTAAAACAGTATTACTTATCCCAACTAATATTATAAATGCGAAAGTAAGTTTGTTTTATTATATTGTCCCTTGGAAACAGTAGTTTTTTTCTGGATAAAAGGTGGGTATGTTTTTTTTGTATCCGTGACAACGTGCAAAATGTCATGAATTCATGATGATCGGTTCAGCGGTTTAGGGCATGAAAAGATATCCAGCAAACAAACTTACTTTCGCATCTTAGTATTATAGTTAGGAGGATGAAAAACCGGTCTATCCACACTCTAGACTCACAAAATGTATTAGGTACTTAAATAAAAATAAAATAAACTCTTAACACACTACTATAGTTTCTATAATAATATAATTCAATCATGATTCGAAAGACACGTGGCGCCATCTATTATAATAATAACGTTATTGTCGTTTTCCTCAGGAACAGTGCTTTTCTTCGGGATAAAAGGTACCCTATGTCCGTTTGTGTACCTCACAACGTATATGCAAAATTTCAGGATGATTGGTTCAGTGGTTTAGGCGTGAAAAGGTAACAAACAAACAAACAAACTTACTTTCGCATTTATAATATTAGTTAGGATATACATTGTCTATGAGCCTTCCAAAATGCAGGAAGTGACGTCAAGCCATATGAGTAAATATCTATTCTTAGCAAACTGTTTGAATTCTCACTAAGGTAAGTAAGTGCGATTTTCACTCGAATAAAGCACAAAAATAATTATCGTTGGAATTTAATAATTTTTTTGAACAACAAGCAGTAGTTATATGACTTTTAATATTTTTTTTGGATTTGTATTGCTGATTAAGTGGAATAAAAAAACACATGAGTAGTCCCTATTCTTAGAGAAACATTGTTCTCACTCAATCTTGAATCCCAATTGTACCCAAGCTTGGAAGATAAACGATTACCGCGGAAAGTCGTGGCGTGTCGCAATAAATAAGGTGTCTTCATAATCTTTTGAATTTCAACTTTGTAATATGAAGGTTTTGAAATTTAGGACGTGTTAGGATTTTCAATCTGTATCTGTTATGGTAAAAACAAGCACTTAAGTGGTATAAAGGCACCAGTTAACCAGTGCGAAAAGTTAAAATATGTAACACGGAGCGTAGGTAAGGTAGGTGTAACAAACCCTGATAGGGATCGTGTGAATTTAATAGTTTTTTTTAAAGTTATTTGATTGATTATTAAATAATCAGTACCTTTTATTCAACCAAAATTAAAGATAAAATTAAAATATATTTTAGGTTTTTATATTTATTAAAGGAATCAACAACATAAACAATTTGAACTTGTATTATAGCATATGACACTTACTCATTAGTCTTTTGATAAAAATATTTAAAAAAAACAACGTAAAGTATTTTTTCTTCTAATAAAATAAATAAAAACAAAAAATCACAACATTTATTAAGATTAGAAAAAAATACACTAGTTCAACATTTTGTTACTCGGAGCGTAAGGTGGGTGTAACCCACCTGCTGACACCTTTGACCTCGTCGAAACACTTCGCCGAGTGTCAGTCGGCTGAGCCGTGACAATCGGCGCTTCCTTATCACCGCAGCTAGTCAGACGAACGACTAACCACTAAAATATTTATCGATTTATCTTGGTCTGGGTGTACCACACCCAACCTTACGCTCGCAGGGTTAAGCATATTAATTGGTTAGCACTGCATGGCAAGCACTGCTTTTATCTCATCTAACGCACGTCACGAACACGCGCGTACATAAACATAAACATGAGGATGATATCTGCTGTATCAGGAACACTATACTACAGACATGACTGACATACAACCAACGAGTGAAAATATAAAGTACGCGGTAATACACAACAATATGAGTTTGTTGTCTTGCCGTTTTGTTGGAGAATTTGTTACACAATCTCGAAATCTGGATCTACACGAGTAAGCTTTCTGACGATAAAGGTTTCAATAAGATAAGTTGATTTAGTAGGTAAACTTTCCTTGGTTGAGGATTTCTGAATGGAAAAGTACAAAATCATGATCGTTACATGTAAGTAATACAATGGAGCTTTGTGATAACATCAGATAGGATGCATTCATTTTGAACATGTAGAAAATAAATTGATTCATTCATCATAAAGTAAATTTTTGACATTCAAAATGGTAATGAATGCCAAGCATCGGTGACCCTAAAACACCCCCTAAAATTAATTATGCCAAGTTATAATAAGGAAATTCCGCCTTTAAAATAAGTAGTTACCTGAGTACTTATTGCTAAATAATTTTCTTAACGATTCGACGAACAATATCAAAGCAAGAACATTTGCGTAGGCCGCATAAACTGCTTAAACTGCCAGACCATGATTAAAACTGAAACAATTACCCACATAGTCCTCACATTGACAATAATTAAAATAATATAATATTTTGTACAGTAAATATTCATGTCTAAAATAGTTATCAACGTTCAATGTGTAAATTTATTGGAGCAGCTCAATCCCAAGCCTTTTTGTGCTCAATATAGTCATTCACAGATTAATAAGCTTTCTGGCATAGTTTCCGCTTTATAAAAGATTTGAATTTATGGGTATATACTTTCAGTGTGGCGGATAACGTCTCTCAACGGGATGTACCACAATGAACATCCGGCTATAGGGTTACTGCTCGTTTTTATACGTTGCATAAAAGGTAAAAAAAACTTTAGTGTGTAAAAATATCGCAGAGACCAGTTTAAAAAATATTCCCGACGGATATTTTCTTGCGTTTCATATGACTATGGGTTTTATCTGGTATCACCCATTTATCAGGAAAAAATATGGTAGCGTTATGGTAAGAGGTGCAAACCACAGGAACATGTAAGTCGCTTATAATACTTAATAACCAAAATGGCTTAAGATTAAATTCCGAATCAAAAAAAGACAGGGTGACCTGCTAAATATTCAGTTCCTATCAAGACGCGTCGCGAATCTTTAAACCTTTTCTACGGGCAGTTACGCTCACAAATCGTCTATAGGCACTCCGAGCCTCAATCCTCGCATCAATACTTAATTATCTTTATGTCGACTTCTTCGTACTCTTTGCTTTCCCATTATGTAGGTTTTTTTTAGCAAATAAAATATTGTCTTTTTTGTATTTGTAATGATATATGTGAACTAGCTAGCTTGTGGTAATGAATTAGGTGAGGGGAATGATGGTGTGCCTCCCGGCTTTAAATAATAAGGAAATCTGCTATGAACACTGCAGTTGATGTGTGTGAGGTATGGAATCCGTATGAGAAGAGGCCTTTGCCCTGCAGTGGAACAATAATAGGCTGGTATTATTATTTATTATTATATCAATACTTACGGCACTAAACACATCAATATACGGCACAGCACTGATCACAATATCATTCAGGTATAAATTGATGTAAATTGAGTGTAATTACAACCTTTTCTTTTTGGTTGGGAAATCATCTAAAGACCTCTCCCACTCTGTGCGGAGCGGAAGGGCGTGTCACACTCTTACTGACTAATACCCACCCGTGTTCCTTCAGTTGCATGTGCGCTAGGGCCACGGTAACTCTTTCGAACAATCCACGACCCCGGTAGGAGTGTAATTACACCATTTTTTATTTTTTTTGGGTGGGAAATCATCAAATGACCTCTCCCGCTCTGGGCGGAGCGGAAGGGCGTGTCAAACTCTTACTAACTAAAACCCACCCGTGTTCCTTCAGTTGCCTGTGCGCCAGGGCCACGGTAACTCTTTCGAACAATCCGCGACCCCGGCAGGCATCGGCCCTATCGGACCCCGTCAATTGTGCTGACATCTCTTTGAGGCGCGCGTCGACCCGGGCCTGGTCCTTACTGGACGGCGAGCTGCCCATTGCTCGCCGTCCGCAAGCCCGCGTCTACGGTGGCCGGGAGTCGGCAATCGACTCGCGACGCCCAGGGTGTCTCCTCCTGTGGCGGCTAGGGGTGCGAGGGCGCAGAGATTGCCTCTCCCTTTCACGCTCCGCCTCCTCCTTCGCGAGCATTACTGCTTCGCAGAAGGAGGTGACGGCTTCCCATTCCCTCTCGCTCCGTACCATGGCCAGGGCCGGACGCGAGAGGTCGCCGCCACCGATCGCCACCACGAGGACACGGCGGTGCTCCGCCCAAGCCGGGCAGACCTCCACTGTATGCTCCACCGTGTCCTCCGGTCGATCCACACAATGATAACACCTGGGCGTTTCCTCCCACCTTATCCGAAACAGGAACCTCCCGAAACAGCCATGTTCGGTGAGGACCTGCGTCAGGCGGAAGGTGAGGACGCCGTGGCGCCTCTCAAGCCACTCCTCAAAGAGGGGATTTACCGCCGCAATATAGGCATGCCCTGCGCTGGGTTGCAACAGTCGCACTCTCCATGCCGCCATGGTGTAATTACACCCTGACGTTACCATTTCTCAGCACCACAAATTTCTATTACTGTACAGTGTGTACTTACTTACTTGAGCTACTACCTCATACAGAACACCTACTTATTCAATTTATAACTAAACCAAACTGTTCAACGTCCTCTTGTACAACATATTCGGTGTTCGTCGAGATAACTGAGATACCACTAAGAGGCTGAGCACGCAAGGTTAGCTTCCACGGCAATGTTACATTAATTATTCATGAGTATTCGTTATCCACAAGGATTACTAAGTTCAAGAGATCTCCTGTTATTTGGCTAAATGTTCAAGTTTATAATTAGAAACTTACGTAATTTGTGTAATGATAATTGATTGATAATTGAGTGTCATGTTGACGAATTATTTTAGTTTTTTTTTTTTATGAGTAGTTTAGGATAATGTTTACTGTTAATGATTTTTTTATTTCATTGTCTAAAACTATGAAATGCAGACTACGGAACGCCATCCATTTTCAGCGCTTTGATGCATATGCTGAGTAATGCATCACGGAATTATAACTGTACTAAATTGCTGTCACAAATACTTTTTAGACTGCACCAGATACATATGTTTACAAATGGTCATAAATGTACCTAAACATTTCAATTTTATTTACTAATAATCAGGCTGTACGAGAACAGAATAGACGGTGACATTGCTTTATGATAGGGAAATTCAGCAATTAAATGAACAAATATAAGGGGTTATCTCGGTAGATGAAGGAATGAGCTACACACGGACTCGGAAAAGCAGTTTTTATTGGTAACAGCACGAGATTATTACATGATCAGTCCTTAGGGATACTCAGTCAACACAAAAGATGGCGTCCGTTGCACGATCGCAGAGTGCGCGGTATAGATGCATAGCGAGGGGTCGACTGGCCACGCCAGCGAGCGCTGGCGGCGGGAAGCGAGCAAAGTATCTTTGTAGCGGCGGGTACTGCGTGACCTAACTGTGACGCAGCGACGCGGACGTAAACAACGCTAAACAAATAAATTAAATCGTAATAGTATTTGCCAAAATTCCTTCGTATTTTCTCTCAAAGAGAGCAATGTTAGTCTAACGAACCGGAATTTGTGGCAGATCCAAAGTTTTGTTTAAGTATCGTAACTAAGAGGGGTGCACAGTTTGGTAAGTAACACCAATAGACTTTAAAGGGCTTACTAGTAGCATCAAGAAATTTTGAAATGTTCCTACATTTTGGATTACTTAGCACCTTATAAACTGGTGTAGGTTAGGTTCCTAACTGAATAATGCAGTAATACGATCACGAACATCGCTACGTGACACATGACCAGCACTCCTACAGTACAGTACGTGATCTTAACTGCTCCAGTTAGCATCTGAGTTTCATTCGTGTTTACAACTGCCTCGTTGGTCTAAACGTCGCAAGCGCTACTACCGAGCATGAGGTCCTGGGTTCGATTCGCGGGTCGGGCATAGTGTTATTGGGTTTTTTCATCTGGAATTTCTCATTAGCAGCCTGGATTTGTGCCAGGTGGACGGCAATAGGCTCGCCTCCTATCATGGGCCTAAACATAACTGGCGAAATGGGGGTGTACTATAGGTGCCATTCTGCCTAATCCTTCGTGGAATAAGGCATGATGTTATGCTCAAACTCAAACACAAAGCATTTATTTCAATTAAACCATTTACAGGCACTTTTGAATTGTCTAAGAGTCGGTCAGTTAGTCAGAAAGTTGAAGCTAATAGTTGCCCATTCCAAAACGTAGATCTCTATGGAGAAGAACGGGCAAGAAACTCCAAGGACACTCTTTTTAAATCAAGATATCACAAAATCCTGGGTACATTATTCTTGTTGCTTCTATATGCATATGGTATGTTATGTTCGTATTTACATTACACTGTTTTAGTAAACAAGATTCCTATATCAAAGTTAGTTATAAGGATTAACAACCGAGCCTCACTCGCTAATAGTTATGTAAATGATTCGAATTAATCTGACTGAACACTGAACATGTGGAAAACATTACCCGCTGATGCGTTGCGGGAAATGGATAATCCTCTCCGAAAATAAAAGGCTATTAATAAACTACATTTATCCATTAAAAAAATATTTTGTACACTTCTGTGTCTTAACAATCAACGCCGCACAAGCGGTGGTTGTTCCAGCCAAATTAGGCGGAGGCGTGAAGATTTTGTTTAACAATTTGTCATTATATAATTGGTAAACTTTTACATTTCATTCGTAAATAAATAAATATGAAAACTTTACATTATATATAAAAATTACATTATTTTCTTAAAATAACATTTCAAACTAATTTATAATTATAATACTAATGAGGATAGTAACTGGACTGTAAACTTATAATAGAATAGAATACTCTTTATTATGTAACTTAATTTGCTGATAAGTAATCAGAAATCTTTAATTTTAATATTTCTACACCGGCTAATATCTAATTGTACCTTAAAGGCAAAAATAAATGATGTTCCTTTCTATTATATTCTTCGCGTAAGTTTACTTACAGTGGCAAGCGCAGCGTCTTCTTAGCTGCGTTAAATGAACACGTAACACATTTTGTTACAAAATATTTAATATTTTCATACGAACTTGACAAAACAGCTGTTTGACGTTGGTCCGATGGTCGATATTAAATAATGTAGGTACGTATCAACCGGTCCCAAGTTCCCAACCACTCTTTGCATGTCGAATGTAAACTAAGGCATTTCGCGTGGAATTTCTACGAGAAATGCCTGAATCGACATGCCGAGATTAGCTCAAATAGATTTGCACGAGGGAAAAGTACGAATCGAACGACGACCACGAATGCGTGATTCGCGAGAATCGCCTTCAGAGATTTTCTAAACTTACAATAAATATTTATTCCGGTCTATCGATCGCTGCTGAGCTTGTAAACCGGAGCAGACGATGAATAACTTATGAATTGCTTTGACATTCGATGCCAAAAATACGACAATATTTTTTTAGTCAATTCCTTATTTCAAAAATGCTCCTCTACAATATTGTACTTTCAGCATAAAAGAAACCAAAGGACGTCGAGACAATCTACAGACATATTACAGACACCTTAAATATTTTTCTCGGAATATTTTTGTTTAAATATAATTATTCAAACAAACAATCTAGCTAAGAAAACCTATCTTCAAAAATTAAATAAGTCCTATATTTTAACCGAAAAATAAATAGTTTTTACGTTAAAAGAGTTTTGTTATGGCTCCATAACACAAATATGTCAGTAACTCCGGTTCTTTTCTGGATAATTTCATTCCTGATTTTATCCTTCAAAGATACTCCGAGCATTGCCCGCTCCATAGCGCGCTGAGCGACCTTGAATAAATTTGTGGACCAGCCCGACTATCAGTGTCCACGTTTCGACACTGTATGTTATGACGAGCAGGACGCACTGGTTGAACTTGGTCTTCAAATACTGCGGTATATGCGAAGAGAAGACTTGACTTTCAAAACGCTGTCCAAACTTGTTGTGTCTACTGAGCTGGTGATTTGCCCTAGGTAGACGTAATCCTTTTTTAAGCTATTGCATAGCTTTTATCGCGGGCTTTGAGCGCGGCGACCGAATCAAGAAATTCCGTAACGAAAATAAAACCTAACACCCCCCACTCCGCCTACTATGTAGCTCGGCCGAGCGTTCGCTTAACGTGTATGTATATGGTACGACTGTACTTCAATTAAAATCAAAGAAAAAAAAATTGTGCAAAAAATTGTTGATAAAAAATGCTATGCAATAGCTTTACCGCGGCAGTCCCCGAGTGCCACAGGTGTTTTTTTTTGTTTTGGGTGGGAAGTTATCAAATGACCTCGCCCGCTCTGGGCGGAGCGGAAGGGCGTGTAAGACTCTTACTGACTAAAACCCACCCGTGTTCCTTCAGTTGCCGGTGCGTCAGGGCCACGGTAACTCTTTCGAACAATCCGTGACCCCGGCAGGCATCGGCCCTATCGGTCCCCGTCAATTGTGCTGACATCTCTTTGAGGCGCGCGTGGAACACGACGCGCCGTCGACCTGGGCCTGGTCCTTACCGGACGGCGAGCTGCCCATTGTTCGCCATCTGCAAGCCCGCGCCTATGGTGGCCGGGAGTCGGCAATCGACTCCCGATGCCCAGAATGTCTGCTCCTGCGGCGACTAGGGGCGTGAGGTCGCAACGATTGCCTCTCCCTCACGCGCTCCGCCTCTTCCTTCGCGAGCATCACTGCTTCGCAGAAGGTGGTGACGGCTTCCTATTCCCTCTCGCTCCGTACCATGACCTGGACCAGGGCCGGTCGCGAGAGATCGCCGCCGCCGATCGCTGCCACGAGGTCACGGCGCTGCTCCACCCAGGTAGACGTACTTCTAAGATGTGGATTAGAATCGGCAAGATGTGCGCATTGTAAATCACTTTTAGCATGTCCAAATTTATGCAGAGACCAACCCGCCGAGTGGCTCCATTTAGGCTGTAGAGCATCTGGTCTTACTGTTCCAGCGTCTCTGCCATTATATCGATGTGATCGGCAAAGCGATAATTTGAGATGTACTCGCCGTTCCCGTTGGTACCCTGTCCAGTTCATTCTAGCGTCTTAAAGACGTCCGGCAACACATTGTTGAAAAGTTACGGGATATCACATTCCCTTGTCAGCAGTTGAACAGTTGGATGGGGTTAGTTTTCTGATCCAGGATCTGGACAGTCATCGTAACCGCGTCATACAAACATCTCAACACTTCGATGTAACGTCAGTCAATTAGAAATCGTTGCAGAGAGGCCAGAACTGCCCATATATCGATGGAGTCGAAGGCTTTCTCGTAGTCCAAAATGCCACATACAGCGGCTGGTTGTACTCCTCAGTTTTCTGTATGGATGTGGTAAACGGTACGGAAGCTTTTTCGAAAATCGACGTGTTCTGCCGGCTGGCACTCGTCAAGTCATGCGACAGCTGCCAGTCACACTGCTATGGAACTTATAATAAATCTTCTTCAAATCACGTGGAATTACTAACTTATCTGAAACTTTACCTAAATTATTTGTGTAGGAAAAAACAACAAGATGAATGAATTATGTCACGGATTTAATCAGCTCAATCAAAAGGCTTCTATAGGATTATATCTTAAAGTTTTATTTGTTTATGTATTATTTAAAACCACGAAAATACGAAATGAACTCCAAAACATTTATGAATAAAGATTTTATGAAAGCAAGAAAATGCTGGTCTATTTCTATTCAACGGACTTATAATATTAAATTAGTTTGTAAACTGCTAAATGAAGTCTGTTACTTTGTTCATAATTAAATGAAGCACCTTACTAAAATCCCTAAGGTACAGCTCTTATTTAGGTTATTTATTTCTATCCTTCAATTAAACAATAGGTTGATGAAGTTATTGATTGAGTTTTTATGTCTAAATTTAAGGCGAACAGAATTCATACTAATATTATAAATTCGATAGTAACCCTATCTGTATGTTACCTTTTCACGCCTAAAGCACTGAACGGATTTCGATCAAATTTGGCAAGGAGATAGATGGCACCCTAGGGAAGGTCTTAGGCTACTTTTTGTCCCTGCTTTGCTTTTGCTTCGGCACGCGAGCGAACCCGCGGGTAGAAGCTAGTAATCTATAACATTCAACACTTTTCTCCATAAAACTTGCTTTCAGACGCCAACGTATGTATTCAATTGTGGGTGGTTTAACATTTCTGGGAGAAACATTGTTTGCTGATGAAACAACGGCTTGGGTTCAGTTCGATTCAATACAATTTTACGCTTCAATTGATTTACCTATGTGAATTGAACAGGCATCAACAATTTCAACATTTTCCTTTGATTAATTAATCATTAGGTACCTACTTGCCTACCTTCAGTGAACACTGTTATTTACTACTAAAATGGGCTAAGAATTAAATACACCATAAATATTTTTCAAGGAATACTACGTGGTAAATCTCCAAAACGCGAGGTAGTCATTTATCTATAGAACTCTCATCAATTACCGTTACCACGCATAATGGCGACGTACTATATTAGGATAGGCATCCATTGCGTCTCTCCCTCACGTTGATATAATGAACATTCAAAATACCTGTAATGTTTGCACCGCACTCCGTGTTATCTTTACAGCCTCTCTGATTACGCGCTCCGGCTCCGACAATTTGGTTAGCTCAGTGACGTCACACGACACGGACGTGCAGTTTCGGTAGGCACAGTTCCGGGTGATTGAGGGAAAGACGAAAAAAAGGATTCAATTAATTAGGAAGACTCGGAGTGTTGTACATCAGCGTAATATTTATTATATTTAGTAAATATCAAAGGGTGAGTCCTTGTGGAGATTAGGAAAAGTCCATCATGAAAAGAAAACTCAGCAAATAATAATAATAAATTCCTTTATGCCAAAGAATCTAGTACGAGTAGGAACATGATAATAATTATTAAAACGACAACGCAACCCGAAGTATTTACAGTACAACTATTTTCTTAATGTCCCTCGACAAACTACGTGTTTCGTCAGTTGTCGGACTTTATCAGTTGCCCTTTGCACTTGGTGCAGAGCGGACGCTCTCAATCGATTTTGAAGTATATAGAGTTGTTAATACTCTTTTAACTTAATGTAATTTATTAAAAAAATAGGGGGAAACTGACCAAACACGAAGTGTGCCGAGGGGCATTAATAAAATAGTTGTACAGTACAATAGTTTGAGGAATAAAACTCAACGTTTTAAATGATTACCCACGGCGGAACAGAGGTATTTAGGGTGAGAGGTTGTGTGTGCACAAAACGAATGTTCCCATTTATTTCCAAAACGGTTTGACCGATTTCGATACGGTTTTCTGTAAATGGTTTGTGATTCGTCGGCGATGGTTCTTAGGATAGCTGTTATGGTGTTAACTCGCCAGAGGGCGGTTAAATAAAGATTTTTCTCCTTCTGTATATGAACTGCTGAGGGTCTGATGATAGAGCAGAAGGACATCGTCGGAAAATATTTTGAGGCATGTAATATCTATACATACTTCCAAACTCCGGGCATTAACAATATTGTATTATTATATTGCATTTATTTATTATTATTTATTATGTCCGTGTTCCTCAACTGTTTAATGCGATATTTTATTAGACAAAAAAAATGTTATAATATTACAGCTAGATACGGATTTAACCTCTGAAATGAATATCATCACGCTATACCTACAAGAAGATAAGCAGTCAATTTTAACATGTATAATAACGGCTATTTTAATTAAATTGTCAATCAAGTAAACATAATCAGCCTAACGGTTCCACGCTCGCCTTGTAAGTCACGGTTAGTGAGTTCGATCCTCAACAGTAGTTTACTCTTTGTGATAGTTTTTTTAATATTTTTCTAAAGATGCTGTAAGATTTCTAACTAATTACAAGTTTTAATATAACATCGTATGTATTTCTATTTTCTAAAAATGTTCAAATATATTTCCAGAAAGTAATAAAAGTGAATAGAAGTCTGATAAGTACATAAATTGCTGCTGTGCCAGGAGTCTTTCTTTTATTTCTTTCTTTTTATCGCGGATAAAAAAACCAGTATCACCGACAGCTTAAAAAGCAGGCAGTAGTAGCAGTAAGGCTTCTCAAAGAAGTGAAAGAAATTACAATTAAGTTTTTTTTTATATGAACAGTTTTTTACTGTTGGGACTCAGGAGTGATCATCAATTACAACTAGGTATTTTCTTTCGTTCTTATTCTTGGAGCAGTGGTAGCATAAATTCGAAGACGTGTGATATCTACCAACCCGCACTGAGCCCGTGAGGTAGACTAGAGCCCACTCCCTCTCGAAGAGAGGAGGTCTGTGTCCCCGCAGTGGGGAGAAAATTGTAGGCTGATTATGCTTAAACTTAAACCAAAAATATACTTACTAACAAGTTTTAGTTTAAATTAACAAAATCAACCGACGTTGTAGAGGATATGACTAATAAAAAGGAAGGAAAAAAAAATACTCCGACTGTTACAACTTCAAACTAAATGAGCAACGTTTTCGTTGCTAACCTAATGAAATTTAAAAAAAATACTAACTAGAAACAAAATAGAAGTGATTGAATTATTGAAATAAGTGAATGAAAATTTAAAAAAAAATGCTGCTTCAACTAATGTGTACTTAATAGTATTTAAAATACTATCCTAATACTAATATATAATGTCAATAGAATACACAGTCCGGTGAGTGAAGCCACGAATACAGCTAGTAAATATATGAAAACAATATTTAGACAAAAACGGAGGAATAAATGTAGTCTCTAATTGATATAAATTGCTGCATCTCTACGAGACAAATTATAGCTTTTTTATTCTATATTTTAATTGAAATCGGTAACAGAGATGGCAGTGGTAGCCCACGACGGATTTTTTTTATGTTTATCTTTCGCTACTTCCTATAGTCGCGGTATTCCAAAAATTTTGCTTCGTATGGCATTTAGCTTTTTTAAAGAATAATCGACTCGCTACCACTGCTCGCAGGCACTCATTAACTTTCATGCTCCGTCATGAATTCCGCGTAGACCTATTACACCTCTTTGTCCTCCACAGAGAAGAACGGTGTTGGGATCTAACTGTCCATATTGTTGGTTTTGCAAGGTTTTAAATAGTTGTAGCAATCTATCTAATCGATTTACACTTTTATTTCCTAACTAATTAGAAATCTAAAATTCTTAACTGTGTCTGATTTGTTATGAAGCCTATATCATAATAATATGAAGCTTTTATATTTAACATATTTTTACCTTAGTTATTAAGTTTGCTTGCAATCTCGACATGTACTCAAGCTAACAATTAACCTAATTTAATTTTTGTAGTGTGGTGTTTACCTTTAAGTCCTTAAGTGATTGTTCTACTCTATTAAGTTTTAATTTCATGTTTTATTTTTATTTTTAAAGATGCTCGTAGTGTAAGCAGTTGTTGGTTGACCTAAATAAATAAATAAGTTCTTATTTGAAAATGAAACGATCAACGCAGATCAATTAACGAAGATCAATCAAGCTGCCATTATTTTACTTGGCGTCTTTATATTTGTTTGGCGTCGAATCAAAATTAGTAGTTTACATTTAGTTAGACTGAAAGGTTTATTCTTTGCTGTTCAGTTTCTTTTCACGTCGGCGTCGTTAAAATTTTTGGGTAAAATGATTTTCTCTTTTACACATCGCCCACATTGAAACTAGCTATATTAGTTGACGCCGCAAGTATATCGCGATAAGATATTCCTAGCAATTACCTAGCATAGAGGCAGAGTCATGATAGCTATGAATTTACTTTAAGTATTTATTTTCTTTCGCGATAGGATACAGAAAGTACCAATATTATTATACTGCATATTATCATCTACATGAGTACCTACGTGAGTCTATTCAATTTAAAATACCTTTATGGCAATTTATTCGCAATATTGGAAATTAAATGATCGCGTCAAGAGAGATTACTGAAAATAAGTTACTCTTTGAAATAGCAAGAATTATTATAAAGTTGAAAACGTTATGGGTAGTTTTACTTTTTTTTTGGTTCGCTAACTTGCTTCATTACCAAAATCTATTTCAAGAAAACATTTTGTTGAAATTCCTCCTACTATGTAAATAACCGATCAAGGTGAAGTGTAAAACGGTCGTGTGTTAGTGACAAGCTTTCAACGACTTAATAAATAAAAAAAATCTCTAGTAATTATATGAAAGTTGCCGTTCAGCTGTTTATCCTGGATTCGTCATGAGAAATGTACGAGTACGATGTTATAACTTTGGCATCGAGCTGAATTTATTATCTTTGCATAAATTTAATTAAAACATCAAAACTTATCGTGCGAAGTATGATAGAAAAAGTTTAGTAGTAGCCCAAGATCTGCGAAAAACATATTAAATATGTTACTGGGAAATCTGGCCGTAAAAGCTCTTATAGTAGACAACCAGCTTAACAAGCACAAAACAAACAATTACACGTAGACATATATTTTCTGAGGAACTTATACAGGCTGTAAAAAGCCCCTTAACATAGCCGTCAACTACGCATTATGTGTGTGTATGTTACTAAGTAACATTGCACAAAAATAATTTCTGGGAAACGACTTCTATTTTTGGTGTGAAAATTCGCTGTTTACGGAGCACGCAACGTAACGCACGCAAAACGTAGTGCTTATTGGTGCATGCAACGGTACAGGGATCTTGGGGGTATTTAAAGTTGTGTTATAACATTAAAAACTTGTTTTCGTAAAAAAACGAAAGTAAAGGTTGGAATTTTGACCTTCAATATCTCCGTAACCAAAAGGTTCCCAGGTATGGTCTAGTACAAAAACTGATTACAATGACGATAAAAAGTGACTCTCGGCTTCGTTAAGTGTCTTTTCACACCAGCACCAGCACGTAACACATTATCTATCACAATCTGAATCACTTTGAAGCCTATTGCTAAACCATTGCTTCATATTTTCGAAAAAATTGTCTGCTCAAGAACGTAAATAAGGCAATGAATGTTGTTGAACTGTCAAAATGAAACCCATTCCTACTGTTACTGTGTTACGTAATTAGCCCGCAGTATTATTGAAATTTTTCAAAAGTTGTGTTTTTAGCCAAATGCAGGATTATATTGACCTAACCACTAAGTCCCTTGTATATGACCGAAGCCAAAGGATATTAAAATCGTAAATGGCTGTGGTTTCCTGTTTTTAAAATAGAAAGTCACATTGAAACACGTTACAAATGAAAAACCATCTTTAATTTTATTTAATAAATAGCCTATCACCGACTATTCCTTTGCAGTGACACCATTAGTGTTCACTCATTAATAGATTTCAGTGGACTACAGTTTCAATATTATAAAATATTATGGAAGTTACTAGCTGTGTGTTACGGACTCCGTGCTTTTTAAATTTCACGAATGCAATTTTTTTCATTTGGTTGATACTTAATATATATCTGTAGTAAGTTTAATATGTGTAAATATTCACATCTGTCGTCCACTACATTCATTTTCCGGATATTTGAGCGTCCTATGGAGTGGGATCGACCTTTATTTAAATAATTTGCAGTAACCCATGGATTAGTTCTCTGCTCTCTGATCTCTGTGATTTACTTAGTTATGTGTGTTAAGGATCAGACTCCTGACTGTCATAAGTTTTAGGAAAGACAGAAAAGTTAAATTCGCTTTGTCTTAAAATTGGTGATGAAGCAACGATACAATAACTTTTATTTTCATTGTTTTCGGTAGAATTGTGGAGTTTTTTTGATGTACTATTATAGTCTTCTCACAAAAGCAACTTTATTATTTGGAGGAATAATAACGTTATACAACTTGATAATTAACTTTTTAAGTTTAAAAAGAACAAGTAAATCTTAGCTATTCACACTTTATGATTGTTAGGAATTAAATTCAGCCATGTCAAATGATACTGCTAAGCATAATCAGCCTATAATGTTCCCACTGCTGGGATACAGGCCTCCTCCCTTCGAGAGGGAGTGGGCTGTAATCTACCACGCGGGCCCAGTGCGGGCTGTTAGATGTCACATGTCTTCGATTTTTGGTTCTAGGACATGCCGGTTTCCTCACGAAGTTTTTCTTCACCGTTTTGAGAGCAGTGGTGATAAAATTATTTACGGCCTACAACTCTTAAGTCGCGGCCGATACCACCGGACCACCACTGCTCCACTGCTATTCACTGCTCACTGATACTACTAGCTGACGTGTTAATAATTACGAACACGTTATAAATAATTAACACTTGAGCTAGAAGTAATATTTATTGTTAGCTTATTGCTATATTGCTATAGTTGTAGCTATAGCTATATTGTTAGCAACAAACAGACGCGTATCTATTATAATCATGTTAATTATTGGTACCATTGTTTACTATTTATTCTCTGTAACACCACAATTTACAGAATTTGCTTACACTGTAGTAAACTACGTTCATAATATAATGATTATAATATTGTTAGGGTAGGTAACATATTAAGCAAAGTTATGTTTGAATAAGCAAACAGGGCAACAATATTTTAGTGGTTAGTTAAAAATACCCTAACGTGATTACTCTGACCCGAACAACTTAACCAAAATGTAAATAGTCCGTAATCTTCCCAAAATGTTCAGGGCGGAAAGGTCTAATTCATTCAAGATTCATCACTTGGCATGTTTCTCTACAGACATCCGCAGCATTAATGAATTAATACTCCCTCTGAGCCGTCAAGTGTGTGTTTAATTTCCGGCTAATTGTGTGGAAAACTTGCGGGTAGTCGTAAAATGTGGGGTGAGTCATGGTCGATAAGATTTTGTGCTCTGGCCCTGCAGTCTCGACATGAATAGCGACAAAAATCTGTCGCTAAGTCGTATCGATGTCAAATTTCATTTATAGATTTTCAACCTTATGCTTTGGAAATAAAGTTGAAAATCTATTAAAGGAATTTCACATCAATACGACTTAGCGACAGATTTTTGTCGTTATATTTGTCGAGACTGCAGGGCCTGGGCGTAAGTTTAGTTTCAGGCTTTGTGTTTAGTTCTGTGTAGTTGCTAATTGATTGGGGTCAGGGTAGAATAGTTATAGGTATTTCATTTAACAAATACCTGTTAAAAATGATTTTATAAAAGAGTAACGTAGGTATTTGTTTAATTATTTTATTTTTTATCGGAAGTTTTCTCTCATTAAATCAAAAAAGGCTGGTATGTGCGATGGAAATAACCACTTCGGCAGCCCATCCCCGTAGAGCTAGATTCGGTTCGTATGCAAAGCCAAATTGATCAAACCGCTTTGAATATTTAGCAGCTAATGAGTTTTTTAAATTGGGCTCACATTGTGCCGTCGTAGATAATAATCGCATGATACGAATACTTATGAATGCAAGAGGGATTATGGAAGCCAAGAGTAATTTATTTTTGCATTAACAAGGATTAGGTAAAGACAGGTCGCCCAAGTAATGAACAAGTCACTTGATTGATTTCAAATTTATTTATTAGTAATCGATTGTACAAGAACTGTTTGGACGGGGACTCCAAAACTAGGCGTAAGTGACATTTTCAGAGTTAAGGATTATGGCATAACAGATAAACATAAACGAAAATTAAAATAAACTAAAGTAAGTCAAAATAAAACTACTTAAAATATACATGACTATCAGCGTAAGATCAAACAAAACAAAATAGATTCATCAGTATGAGATTTTATTAATAAAATAATTTATCTATCTATACACATATATAAAACACAACAATTGTTTCTACCTATGTCCGGTATAGACTTTGAAACCATCCAACCGATGTTTCCCAAACTGGTTTCATTAGAAAGGCAATAATACGAAGATGGTTTTAAAGCACTAACACAATGAAAAAAAAACTTCATGAATGAACCGAATTGATTGATTGATTGTTTTATCGTAGTAGCACACGCCAGGTAACCCGCTAGTAAGTAATACTCGTAATATCGAAACAAAATATATAAAAACATCGACAAATATTGATTAGGATTTCTGTTAAGATACGATTACACGCAAACGAAACTTGTTACTTAAAATCAACTCGTCGTCCTATGTTAATGTAGATAGATAAGCTTGTTGTAGACGCACACAGCTGTCTATCGTTTACTCTGCTTTAACATTCATTTGGTCAGTTTACATTAGTAAGTCGGTCAGGCGAGTTTGCGACTCTCTAAAGTAGCTGAATTTTAGCTAATCAGGTGGATAGACTTTATATAGTAAAGTTGTATAATAGTGTACAGCCTCATGTCAGACGACACCGAACTGTCGCGTGGAGATAATTACTCGTAATATGCTTCAAGTTAGGTATGTTGAAGTTAAAATTCATAAGGTTCAAATGCAGAAAACATATTGAAAAGGATCCCTACCCTTCGTAACTTTGTTACCATCGTTGGGTCAGAACTAAGTACTGGACGGTAAGCATATTTGTAAAGATTTCGACCGTGTCCACGTCCCTCGGGATAGTTCCAAGAGTCGTCAGGATAACAGTCGCGTGTGTTTCTTTCGATATTGTAACAAGATGAAATACTAAGAATTTGTTACATTCTGTATTTTCTGCTGCGGGATCGAATCATTTCGCAAATTGCCAATTTGAATTCAATTCCACCAGGTAAGTCATTGAAATTGGCAATTAGAAAGCGCACTACCGGATCGCCTTTGATGTTAAAAGTGTTTCCTTTGACAACATTGCAACGTTGGAGGTAATTCCGGATCAGTTAATTAAGCTCGCTCTTTAGATTGATGCAGATTAATACGCTACGTTTTGAGGAAAAATAAAACTTGTTATATGGCACACATGACGGCACCGTCCCAATAATAAGACACTACATATAAAGGAAAAAACGCTGTTAACTCGCACACTCAATTGTTATTACATGTCAACAGTGGGTACAACAGTAGGTACCTATGGAGATATCTATAGAGGTATGAGGAAAAGAGTGTAAAGTTCACTCATATTCTATGGAAAGGGGAGGATCCTCCGACCAGACGGCTGTCGTGTCTGGTGGGCAACTGCCCGACGTTTGATGTAGGGACGTTGTATATATGCTAGTTGCACGGTAAACTCTACTTGCGCGATGCAGGATTTTGCGTGACGTCAGTGTGACGTGTAGCTCGCATGTGGCGATGTAGATACCGCTACAGTTAAATGGCGACTAGAGAGAATGTTAGCAATAATCCCGTACGTAGAACTTAATCTTATTCTCGTATTCAAACTTCTTCTAATGTATTGCAGCTGGCAACCCAACTGCAACTGTATTGTATAGCAAAGGATGACCGTCTCAATGTTCACGATACAAGTTTACGAGAAATGGACGAAGTCTTTCTAAATCTATTCCGTAGTTCAGCGAGACATTTTATCCTACAGCAAAAATAATTCTAAGGTACAATGGCCGTCTCATACTCGTCAGCTTAGCTTCGACTAACAACTTGATCTAGATGTTGGTATCAACTACCATGAGGAACTATTTTCACTAAAGCGTCTACTTTTGTTATTTCTAGTTAGTTTATTCAACATGTTTTGTGTTGTTATGTGTAAGTTAGTAAAAAAACATTTATTTTATTTTATTTATTTATTCATGCATAATTTATTACCTTAAGTATACTGCTGACATTACAAAATATAAGGCCGCCAGTTACAGTCACAATACCCTCCGTATTTGTTGATATTGTATTACTTTAAGTATTACTGTATCTCATGTGCTCGACGTCCGTTGGTCACTACAGAGATCCAGAAGAATACCGTCGCGGTCGTCAGGTATATTTGTCTGACACATGCTGAGCTGGACTCCCATTTGGTGCCACTTTGAGACGCACACCGCACGTTATTTTCATTTATATTTTAATTTGTGACACAAAGTGTCATCGTCACTATTTTATGTCTTCCTTTTCTTTTTTTTTTTCTTGTTGTACAATGGCACTTTGTATCTACTTAACTAAATTGTAATCACGTTAAATTATTATTTAATCGTGCTTTGTGTGTTGTGTTATGTCTCTTGTGTTCACCAAATAAACGTTTTATCTATCTATCTATCTACTATTTTATCGCATTGGGTTATCTTGTAAAGTTAGATATAAGTAGATAAATAAATAAATGGTAGGTATAATATCTCATATTCGTGCTAGACAATAAATAATACATGAAACGAGTGACCTTTGGTAAGATCTAACTCTGAAATGTGTTAAAGATTAATAGGGTGTCAGTTATACGTTATATATATAGTTATAGTTAGTCACTAGTTGTGAGTGAGGACTTATTACAAGTTGCATAATATTTGTTATGGGATCAAGAAGATTACAGCCTATTTGGAACATTTAACATGGGTTAATGCAAATTAAATATGGATATCATAAAATTTATTAAATATGGATACTTTTAATAATTCGGCTACTAATAAGACCTCAAATAAATTATGATAACAACAGAATTAACGTGAAGATGTATTGAATTGTTCTTCTGTTGATTCAATACGGTGTTATAGAGCTGTGTTATTAATTACTGGCAATACTCGTTGCCGATGTCATCACACGCGAGCGTGACGTGCTAATGAGAAATGATCCAATTAACTGTAAATAATATATTGGAGCCCTGTCCTGCCCAGTTTAGGTAATTCACTTTCATAGACATCTCAAATATAATTTACATTATGTAAGCAAATGTACTTTAATGCGTAGAAATACAGCTCAAAGCTTCTAGCCAATTCTACAAATATACCTACGTTATAGGCATAACCGTACAAATGTGATAAAATAATACAGCCCTTACAGAACAAAGTACCCCATTACTGCTGAGACTCGTTCATTCTAAACCATATATTAGCAGATATTACGATAGGATCACCTAAAAAATAGTGTGCTTTTATAACCAGCACCCTAATTACGTAACACACTATCTATCACAATCTTGATCATTTTGAAGCCTATTGCTTATCCATTGCTTCATATGTTCGAAAAATTTGTCTGCTCAAGAACGAAAATAACGCAATGAATGTTGTTGAACTGTCAAAATGAAACCCATTTCTACTGCCAGTGTGTTACGTAACTACCCCGCTGTTTAGCAGAAATGTAGTAAAGTGCTAATAACTCATTAAAGTTTTCGTATATCATACAGACGAGGCCATTGTAACAAGTTAATGTTTTATACGATACATTAATTTGTAATGATACCTACTGTAGCAAAAAAAAAGGATTCAGCACTTCACAAAAAAAAAACAAATTTAAATTATTTGAATTTTGAGAAACAAATAAAAAATGCGTGAGTGTCGTGGAATACTCGGTTGGAACGAAATTCCTTTCGTAGTATATTTAGAACATTCATAGAAATTTTATTACCATAAAAAGGGTTATATTGAATCAACCTTAAAAGATAGACATATGCTGTCGCAATTTCTTTTTCAGAACTTTTACAGGAAACAATTCCGTCATACATGATTTTTGCGTAACTTTAACCGTTTACGCAGCGCACGCAACGGAAGCTCTCAAAAGGAATATTTTTTTCCCGTTTGTGCAATATTTTTAATTTATGCTCCGCTCCTATTAGTCATAGCGTTATGTTATATAGCCTAAAGCCTTCCTCGATAAATGAACTGTCCAACACAATTTTTTTTTTTTCAATTTCAACCAGTAGTGCCTGAGATTAGCGCGTTCAACCAAACAAACAAGTAAAGAAAGGGTCGTGACGGAAACCTGTGACGGAAAATTCTTAAGCTTTTTTTCGCCTTGCCTCCATCCGCCAAGTCCGTACTGTGCGATAAGGAACTTCATTCCAAAAATACACCAAAATTAATAAAAATATTAAAAGTAAAAAATATAATCACATTTTTTTAAAAGATCCATTCCAGAGTAATAAGAATTGCCTATATGGATGTCAATATTTTTTTATAAAAAAGGAATTACACGAGGAAAACTTAGACGCACAAGGTCGTTAAAACCTTTTTAGTGTTGTTTTATACGTCCTAAAAGCTTGATTGCAATCGGTATTCTAAGGACGCGCACGTTAAATATAAGGTTTCTAGGACATATACTGTTTGATAGACGGCGCTAAGTTAAACCGTGGTCATGGTACAGACTTAAATTAAGAACAAAAATGAATTTAGAGTTTAGAATAATCAAAATATAAAAAGCTGGAAAATATCCTCCGATCGTCGTGGCCGTCGGACAGGAACAAACATAATATAGTAGTGTAGACTCGTCGCAAGTCGAGAAATTACTTATTACGACTCGCAGGCTAGACCATTAGCCCGGAGGGTGAGGCCGAAATTCGGCTTGATAAACACGGTCAATACCGAAGACAAACGATAAGATATGAGGACCGTGAGTACAAGCAGAATTTTTAATAAGTAATAGAGAAGAAAATTGAAAGATTGAAAATATAAGAAAATTTATACACTGTTTTGCTGAAGATAAGAATCTTATAGCAATAAAGAACACGTAGACAAGCATACGCTGAACGTTCCTATAGCAAAGAAATATAATATAATGTCGAGACAAAAAGTGAGGGTTTCCGATAGTTTGGACGAATAAGAAAAAATACATACCCAGTTTATAACGGAATAATTAGTAACCACACTGAGTAATCCGACTGATTACGGTTAAATAGACTTCACTAGAAGAAATTTGGGCATATTGGCGTAATCAAAAGAATCAACTGACCATTCTGTTATATGGAATTTTATGCAATAACGTCCCGAAAAATCTAGCTATTCAAAACAATTCAAAAATTACAAAAGATTCAGGAACAAAATTAATTGCCGGTCCAGTAAAGCTTAAAACAAGTTGAATACATTTATATCTGTAATTTTTATGGTGTACATAATAAAGAGTATTCTATTCTATTCTAATATATTTTAAACGGAGTAGTATACCTCATAC
This sequence comes from Dryobotodes eremita, assembly GCA_917490735.1. Taxonomy (NCBI): domain Eukaryota; kingdom Metazoa; phylum Arthropoda; class Insecta; order Lepidoptera; family Noctuidae; genus Dryobotodes; species Dryobotodes eremita. The sequence goes on along the minus strand of OU823257.1, from coordinate 6,741,915 downwards.
TACAAAAGTTTTAATGCAGATATATACCTAATACTGCACTACCTACCAGTTAATGGTCATCTATTTGCTTTGAGGACTGCGAAACAGAACTGCGAAATATCAAACGCACAAATCTTGCATATTCACGTGCCGTGTAAATAAACCTGCGTTGTTTATAATTAAACTGTTTGCTGCGGTTTACCTAATAAACAAACATTTCAATTGAGTATCAAACAACAATGAACAGTTAGCTTCTCTTACTATGTTATCAAAGCAAGTCATCAAATGGTGTACGAAACACAAACACGGCGCCATATTTAAAACTGTTCCCAGACAGCGTGTTCATGTGTACCAGCGCTGCACGCTACTGATCAGTGACGTCATCTAAGAGACACGCTGTAATCAATCGATGATACAGACCGCGATATATTGGTGACTCGCAACATGAAGTTAGGTGATAAAACTGTTTCTCTTGTGTGTAGTTTCGGACATACGGGTTCGGGTTTTATGTATCACAAGTCACCTAAAGTTCCTTGTGGTAGTAAAAAGTTTGTTGGTTTGCTATTATCAGTTGTTTTCTGATTATAGTAGACGATATAGTTATATTAATTGTCGTCTAGACATTCCGTTGTGTAAATCCGTTTAGTTCTTTTTAAGATTGTGACTTTTCTATCTTCAAATATCCAATGAACAATCTTTTATTCTTTCTGTAGCTTCAATATTCAAGCTTAAATATAACAGTTAAAAAAAATTGCAAACATCACTATTATGACACGTTTATGATTTGATGCTAGACTTGTTAATCCGTGACTTGATTGATGTTTTAAAACTGACTAGTAAACACTTACATAACTAAACAAAAGCGGTGTTGGTATACTGAATCCATTTTATATTCGTATTAAACTAATGATCAGCAAACAATTTTAGTGTAAACTTACACATGTAATACAGAACATGTCATGTTCTGTATTACATGTGTATTACTTTCATGTTAACTACGTACAAATATTGTACACACATTGTGTGTACAATATTTGTACGTAGTTAACATGAAAGTTCATAGTTCACCCATTAACTAACCACGGGCACGCAAGTAATCCCAATTTTGGTTTGTTTAGGGTACTAAAGTTTATAGTTAATTAAAAATATCCCGGAAGCAATGTAGGAGAATGAGCCGGAACCATAGTGGAAAAAAAAACAATAATATATTCTAATAAATATTAGTTTGTAGAATAGTTTAGATCCAGCCGTAGATCATCTGGTACAGCAAAAACAAAGTAATCATAACCTCAAAAGCGAAAATAGTAAGGAAGTAACATTACTTCTGTTGTAAACAGAAATACGAACGTAAAGACAAACCTAAAACGGGCGACTCACCCATAACCACACCCTTATGTTTAAAACAGACATACTATACTTGCGTGCAAAAAAATCGATCCACCCCGTTCTCTTCGATTGGAAACAAGATAATTCAACAAGTTTAATTAACAGTAACTTAATGTATTGTGTACTAAAATCTTCGTGAATGTATGTAGATTATCTCTGTGATAAAAATTACAAAACAGATTCATTCATTTTTGAGAAAATCGCGAGCAAACAATCTTAAGAGTCGACTAAAGAACGTCCTTTTTTTTTAATCGGTTAAAAATTGAAGTTAAATGATCAAAAAACGAATAGTAATAAACAAAATTAAGCTTTTGCCAACTCCACTGACAAAAAAAAGTCACGCAGTTTTTCCAAGCATTTGTGAGTGACGAGGACATCTGAAGAATCGAGTCGATCTTGTCAAGAATAATACTTTTATCAAAGTATAGGGTATGTGTAAATGAACTAACTTTATCTTACCTATCTTCAACCAATATAAAATAATTAAAATATATATTGAAATTTTTGAGATATTGTCTCTCAATTAGAGAGCACGGGGTGGGCCAATTTTTTTGCACGCAATTGTAGTTCGTACAGGTCGCAGCGTTATTTTCAAGTCCTAAAGTATACAGAAATTTCCATCTACATAATTGTGATATTCAGTTATTTAAAAGTATTGCGAGCACCCTTTTCACCCTTTTTTTTTTTGGGTGGTATATCTAATGACCTCTCCCGCTCTGGGCGGAGCGGAAGGGCGTGTCAGACTCTTACTGACTAAAACCCACCCGTGTTCCTTCAGTTGCCTGTGCGCCAGGGCCACGGTAACTCTTTCGAACAATCCGCGACCCGGCAGATTGCGATCACCCTGCCATCAAGTAAGTCTCGTTGCAAAGCAACTAGTTGGCGGAATTATGATAGCCATTGAAATCCGTAATGAGTTGTAAGATAACGAAGTTTTTATGGCTGTGTTGAAATGAAAACCTTCTTGGAGAAATATTTACACAAACGAAGAGCGAAGATAACAGGAAATGTTAGCAAGAGGTATTCGCTTTTCCTCTCCAAGAAAAGATAATGTAGCCTTCGACGCTGTAAAAAATCATCAAGCTGTTTTAACATTGTATGTAGAATGTTATAGCAAAGCTAATTTCCTTGGGTTACAAGTTAAATAGAAACCAAATGTTTTTAACGTTTTTTTCTTGAAACAATTTGACGTCACCCCACTGATTGGTAAATTTGTATCCCTGAACTACGCCCTACCAACCCGAGCACCCGTAGATCTTACAATCCCTGCTACACTTGTTCTGATTCCTTATTTACGACTCTCCTATTTTTGTAGTGAGCTGAAGATCTTCTGAAGGTACTGACTGGCTCTCGGATTTATTGCGACTCGTAAATCAACAAGGGTAAGATGAAACCTTTTTATGTTTTCCTGATATCCTTCACAATAATGGTTTGTACAGTTCACAAAACATAGAAAATATTACTGCATCTAGTTTTTGTTACGGTACTAGTAATTTTCTCAATTAGTCAAAAATACTTTGTACCTACATCTCAACGTTCTACCTATTCATCCTTATTATGTTTGAGTGGCAATATGTGGTAAGGGGTAGTGTTTATATATTACTTGGACACAGACGTTATATTTGTCAACTTTAGCAATCAATTACATAAACGACGCCTCCCACTCACTAAACTAGGTATATAAGAAAGAAAGAAAAATAGGTTTATTTGTCACAGAAACACGTGCCTACAAAAAGATAATTAGCTCTAATAATACATTATTAGAGGTAATTATCTTTTTATATAGAAAAATAAAAACAAAATAGATCTATAATCACGAGCACAAAACAGCACAACTACCCCACGTAACGCAATAAAACACGGCATTAAATCGCCTACTTAACACGCATTTCTCTAAAATGATCTAAAAATGTAAATTGATCGTTGGTTTTACCCAGTCTTAGGGTTTTGTTGTCAATCTCTTTAAAACAATTATTTAATTTGATAATTCCAACATGAGTTAAAACTTCAATCTCAATTCAAGAATACAAAAACGTAAGCTATGTTTATTCTTACGTAAGCCTGAGTCGGCATTAAAACCAAAACAAAATATTATGCTTCTCAAAGCCAATTAATTTCATTTTTTTCTTCAATTTAATTAAGTAATAATATTATTTAATTAAATCCCCTTTTTAATATTTGAGCTTCTTTTTAACTTCCTGACCTTTTTTCGCAGTTGGTCGCAGTAACTAAGCAAGGGTACCCCGACCAAATGGATTAGTATAGGTTAGAACTGTTATCAACAGTGCGCGAGTCGAGCGAGCTAAGCAAGCCGTGCCACGAGAGCGGGCGACGAGCACTACATCCAAGTTGGCCGTAGCTACTTGGCTATATTGCACTTTTAGGACTTCAAAAAGAGTCTTTCACAAAAAGAGGCGCATTCATTATATTGTTGTTTGTGATAATATTTTTAGGAAAGCAAAATGGGCATTATTCGACTTTCGATTAAATTCATACATGCCTTTATTTATGAGCAACTATTACCTATTGAATAAGAGGAAAAGATCCGGTTTGATGATCCTTGAGACCTTTCTATGTCGGTCGGCGAGTAACAGAGAAATATTAGTTTTTGGCAGGTGCTACCTTCGCTTCGGTATCATTTATATGCATAATCAGCCTATAACGTTCCCACTGCTGGCCCGCACAGGCCTTTATAGGAAAACGAAAAACAGCAAAAATTTTATTATAACCAATTGATAGGTCCTGCTACTTATACTAACGAACTAAATTAGCAGGCGTTAGCGAGAGACCAGTCGTTAGCGAATTAGTTGTTCACTTAACGAATTGAGCCGGAACATAACGTGTAGCGGTAATTCCATTCAAATGATTTTCATAGATCACTAGCGAAGAGCGCGCGCAATCCATATCAATAAAGATTTTAGATCAGTCGACCGTGAGCACACACACACTAGGGCTGCCTGATGGAGATCTGCACCCTGATTACGTAACAAATTTTGTTTCTTAATGCGATTCCGAAATTAAGCAAACTCCGATCGGAATCGGTTCCCATATTTGGAATTGCGTAAGAAATTCCATTCAGATTCTACTAAATCTGTTAGGGACGTAGCGATGCCTTGCCCAATATTGGCGAATCTATACGTTTTATTTCATCATAAAAGAATTATTCGTTCCGAATAATTTTGATACAATATAATTTTGTTTCATTCGCAACTGATGGTCTACTACTGCTTATAAATAAAAATGTACAACGATTGCCTAAAAATGAAAAACCAATTTATAAAACCCTTTCTACCAAAAGCTACCATAATTGAGATACGCAACAAAACGTTTTTATTTTCACCTTTTTGTTATCTGTGGCCAATGAAAAAGTCGTAGAAAAGCAGTGTTGTCAACTTAGTGGAATTTCCACTAAACCTAGGGGTTAAGACCCCTCCGGGCAGACAAAATTTTGCTTTTAGTGGCAGGTAGTTTTGTCCAGTGGTTAGTCTAATTCAATTTGTAGAAAATACTACCATCAATTACTAAAATTGTGACTCGACAAAAGTATAATAACACGATAATGGCATGTTTTATTGTTTGTCTAAAACATGTGTCAGTAATTTTACGATTGATTTATTTCAAATGCCGAAACCACTCCGGATTCGAACGCTGAATTTTTAAGACCGTTCAGCATGACGAATAATATTATAAGTAGTGAAAATCAGCGCTGTGCTGTGGGTCCCCCATAGCACAGCATCATGCTGAGTGGAAGCCTTCTTGTCACAGTCATGACGTGCAGCTGTCGACTATTTCTGTTTTGTGCTCGTGATTATAGATTTATTTTGTTTGTTTTATTTTTATTTTACATTGTTACTAGAGCTAATTATCTTTTTTGTATGCACGTGTTTCTGTGACCAATAAACCTATTTTTCTTTCTTTCTTTCTTTCTTTCTTTCTAGTGAAGTTACACAGAGGCTGCGCCCATGTGGAGATCGAAAAACAACGTCATTTCGAAAAAATATTCGACGGGAACATACTTCTGGGATAAAAAATTCCACCGTTAGACCATTATTGTGTATTTAGCAAACATCCAAACATCTTCACTAATTTTTCAAGTATCTACATAATTATTTTGTGATACACGATACACCGCTAGTAGTGGACTCGGGGAAAAAGTTGGCAACACTTGGGTAAATGTTATTATGAATGTTTTTGTTTACATTTAGTTATTTTATATTTTGCAACATACAAACCCAAGACAAAATTACATTTACTATTCCCATACTGATGCAGAAACATGGGACTATGTTGCAGATTTGGAACATTTTTCTTGTGGCTTGCTGAAGACGTTTGGCAATAGTGAAACTACAAGTAAGTAAGCCAATATATAAAGGAATTACATGTGTAGGAGTGTACCTTCGTATCTCATTAGATTATTGTGGCTGTAGGTACATTATTGGTCAGTCTACATACGGACTATCATTCCTTTTTATTTGTGTAGACTCTCAAACAACTTACGTGAGGTTAGATGTGTATTGCAGCTAAAATAATGATTGTAGTTAGTATATGTCTGTTAAGCTCACCTTCTAACAACTGAAATTGTTAATTAATATTTTTGTTGGTACCTATGTAGACGCTGAAACAGACTAACTACACCTAATAACCACTAATGAAATAACAACTAACTACAAAATATTAATCATAATATTTTCGCAGACGGTGATAGAGCTGAATGGAACACTACCCTACCAACATCAATCTAGTTGACATAGGGGGATTTGCTGTGACAAGGTTGGGCATGGGAAACCAATCTTCTGTATTAATTATTGAAGGTAAACTTTTGACATATAGTTAAGAATCAAGCAGCAACTCACATAATTATGAATATATTCCTTGAGTGAACTTTCTACCTACATAGGCACATACATAATAATATTTTATGTACACCTAACTAATGTTTAGTGCTAAATAATTCTAATTTAGTGTTATGCTTGATAAAAATATCTGGAGATTGAAAAATCAGCCCTAAATAAAGAAGAAATTAAACTACCTGCAGCAATGAGTAGGATGATGGCTTTTGTCCAGCCATGGGCTGATGAAGGTCTAGTTGATATGCCTAGTTTGCTGTATAATGTTTATGTACTTTATTTGAGCAGAAAATAATTTTGATTTTCTTTTCAAATTGTAGATGAGTTCCCGGGGCATTTCACCTACGAAGACATGAAGGCAGCATGAATGATGTTGCCCCATTGCTGTTCACTTTGGCCACTGCTGCTATTTACTTATGACATTACATTGCTACTGCGGCTCTGCAACTACTTCAGTTTTCAAGCTTCTCAAGTACAAAAGTAGAAACTGAAGATTGTTCATAAAAGCTAATGCATTTTATTTTAGAAAACTGTTGATTATAGTCTTGCATAACAGCAATGTAAACATATGTACCTATTGTGTTAATTGAGAACTGTGTAAACTTTAATATAGAGTGCTTTCATTATGAACTAAAGGTACAAATAAAAATAACTTGGTATGAAATATTTATAAATTGAATACTTAGTAAGCTTTTTTTAATATTGAGAAGTGTTTACTATTATAGTGATACTAATTAGAAAATAGTGGTGTTTAGCTAAATTAACTGTCATTCATTAGGTACAAGTAAATAGAAACATAAATTATGGTAAACAAAGAAAAACTGTTTTATTTATATCATTACAATCTTAACTGACAATAGAATTTATTCACATTTAACATGAAATATTTGGATATGGGGTAAAATTAAATGCAACAAATATATTGTATGGATTGGTGGAATTTGGCATTCAATATCTTCCCAACATCATGGATAATTTATATACCTACCTACTGCTTGCTGTGAGCGCATGAGAGAAAGTTTAAATACCTATTTCCTGAATAATGTAGTTGAGCCTGACACCTGAAACCCAAACCCTAATCTATTTACTTCATAGGACAGCAATATTCTGCTGTAGACAACGATTAGGTGCCTACAATTCTATTGATAGATGGGTTGCTAAGCTTGTGGCATATGATAAGTTTGTTACATACGGTACGAGGTACGAATTTGTCTTTCATTAAAATGCCAACAAAATATCTCGATTCTGAAATATCATAAATTGAAGGTATCTTTAGTTTAGGTTTTAAGCACTTGTAAGTTGTAACAGATGAAGACTTTTACAATTATTTTAAGAAATTCACCACCCTGCCTCGATTTTAAAAATATCATTAATATTGATTTATCATTGAGGTTTTATACTAAAATGCATTCACAATTTATCAGGAAGACTACCACTCACATTTTTTCGAAATCATTATGGAGATTATACGTATAAATCCTTAATTAAGTGCAATAGAAAACCATTGCGAGCAGAAGGTTGCCTTCGGTTTCAATGCGACTAGCCGTTGGTTTCATGTCAACGATTTAAGCAAATTCTCGCTTGTCATTTGAGTTACGTAATTCGAAAAATAGACGTATGCCCAATTTTTCCTGGCAATTTTGGCATATCGTTCACTCTTTAGCGTCTCAAACAGACTGCAGTTGGTTTCGCATGATAGTGGAGTTACGCAATATGAAAGTCGTAAAATTAAGCAAACTGCGATAGAAACGAAGCAAACTAGTCTTAATCGTTTGGCGAAAATGTGTTACGTAATTAGGGTGCAGGTTGGGGGAGACTCCCGTGTGTTGTCAAAGCCCACATACTCCGCTCTTCATATAACTGTCGGCGATGCAAAAACCGACCAAGTGCGAGTCGGTCTCGCACACGAAGTGTTCCGTACACCAAGGTATAAAAACGCCGAAAAAACACATTTCTTGTATTGATTTTTAACTTTGTTTTATTTTTATTATTTGTTGTTATAGAGGCAATAGAAATACAATAAAAATAAAAGGAGCAGTAAAAATTTCAACTGTCTACCTATTACGGTTCATGAGATACAGTCCGCTAACAGACAGACGGACGAACGGACAGCGGAGGCTTATTAATGTTTGAGTGTGAGGGTAATTTTCAGTACAGCGTAATTGTTACGTTCACGCTATTTCACGCGCGAGGTAGGTAGAGTACCCTGTGATTAAATGGCTCGGAAAGCAGTTTTAAGAAAAAATGGTTGAAAATAAAGTTCATAACGCTTTCTTTATATCAGCTTGTTATGAGTGTCCAAACTTATATTTTATTTATTAACATGCGAAATGTAATTGATTTATTTGATTGACACGCTAACCTCAGTTGCAACATGTGAATAGAGGATATTGTGGGCTGTCTCTAACCTGAAACAAAAGGAAAACAAAATTTTAAATAACGTCATAAAAAATTGTAACACTTTATAGTGGTATGAGGAACAAGGTGTAAAGTTCCCCATACTCTAGGGAAAAGAGAGGATCTTCGGACCAGACGGTTGTTGTGTCTGGTAGGCAACTGCACGACGTTTGATGTCGGAACGTTGTATATATGCTAGTTGCGCGGTAAACTCTGCTTGCGCGATGCAGGATTTAGCGTGACACGTCAATGTGACGCGTAGCTCGCATGTGGCATTATAAATGCCCCTACAGCAATAATCTAATAAGGGTAGAATCTTTATTAACAAGAAAATATTATTATGAAAAAGGTTGCTAACTCTAGAGTACCAATAAATGTAAGTCCATTCATTAGTTTGTTTTGTCTCTATCGTCTAAGTGGGAGGTCCAGTTAAACCCCTTTTCTGAGAAAAACACGATAGAAAAGCAATATACGGGGGGTCCAATAACAACGCGCTTAAAGAGAACTTTACTTTTGTTATAAGTAGGAACCTACTTCTTAAACCTAAACGTGATAACATTTCGATACAATAAGGGATAATACTCTTATTGGATTTTTTCGTACTCGCGTTGATTTAATAATTCTATGCCAAGATCCTACCACGCCAATAAAAGTCCTTTCAATACATATTAAATTGTATTTCGTATTTGATACCCTTCTTCAGAGCTCATGAAAACGATAACGTTCCTTGTACGATAAAATCGTTCAAATAAATCATAAATATAAACGAGTTACACTCACGTACAGCCTATCCCAGGAACAAATAAATTCATTCTGGAAATTACTTTATTAATGATGTCCTTATATAATAACTTATGGTATTTTGATGACTTTTAAAGAGAAAACTGTCTGTGAATGTGAGTAGCATTCAGGCTACATTGATTATCATTTTAATATTGTGAATGTGAAGACTATGTGGGTCATTGTTGCTTTTTTTTCTCTCCTCAGTTAATTTTAATCATGGTCTGGCAGTTTGAGTAATTTTTGTGGCCTACCCAAATGTCTTTTCTTTGGTATTGTTCGTCGAATCGTTGAGCTCCTTAAGTTCTGAGTTGAGCTACACGATTACTGACAAATGCGTGCACTGACTGGACAGGTCCACTCAATCTGTGTGGTTTTTCCTCAAAAGACCATTTCAGACGCAAATCTACATGGTTTTCACATGATCTGACCAAGATTATGTCTGGACTTTAAAAGAGACTGTAACCTCTGAGTTTGTTTCGGCCTTTCTTCTCAGAGTAGTAAGATAGGAAACGCCGACCTCATCTAGTTTTTAAAATATGATTGACGTGTAAAAGTGTTTGTTCAAACCTACTTACAGAAATAAAATCATTTATCATTTATCATTTACTCTATCGAATTTTGATACAGTTTTAGAATAATTTACCAAGAGTATCGAAAAATATGTTTACATTTATAAGTAAAAAAATCATGTTTAAATTCATGATGGTTCATATAGGTACTAGTGTAGAGACTGTTTTCTGTAATGATGATTATGAATGTTTTATGGGTTTCATACAGACAAAATTGACGTCTATATTCCACTTCAAAACTTTAACAGCGTAGCAGGCGATGCGATGACGTCACTTCAGCATTAATATTGCAATTATTTCTGGTTACTAACAAAAAAAGGCTATTTTATTTATTGATGTAAAGGGAAATACACTTTTCAGCCAAGGAGTCATGATAGAGTATCTATTTGTCCAAGCATAAGGGTATCTATAGAACCCTGAAGCCAAAAGTTAAACTGTCATAGTTCACGAGTTAAGGAAGTTTCCATCACGTGAGTGGTTTGAACAGGGTCTATTTTATCCAACTGTGTCATAAATTATAAGACAAATCTTCTAAGAGGAAAAGTAGATCGTTTGTAACCCGTCATCAGCAAACTGTTTTGAGATATTGAGAGTAAAGTGATTGCGGATTTTCGTTTTCCTTGTGTTTATCGATGATAGTAGATTCTTTCATCGTATTCTGTACATTTATATTATGCATAGCTAGTAATAGTCCAGTAAACTTACGTTTTTATGTCCAGAGGGCCTAGACAAAGTAACATTCGATAAGCGATGACGCTAGCAGAAAAGCCAAACAATTTATGGGATTGACATAAGCTATCGAAATGTCACGTGATCATAGGTCAACGAATAGAAATTAGCTAGACAATGTTAACATCATTCGATTCTATGAAACGAATCGACAGCGTCGAACAATTACTTCCATAGAGATGCGTAGCCAAGTGGAACTTTTTTGACAAACGCTATCGCTAGTTTTCGATTCGTATGATGATAACATTAGCGAAAGCGATAGCAATTGTAGAAATAGAATCGCTCCGAAGCGAATGCCATTTGTCTAAGCCCTCTGGTCGTGATAATAAAGCAAGCAAGCAGTTAACGCTTTTAAATGTCAAAATACACATAAAAACACAATCTAAGGATATTTTAATTATTCATGTATTGAAAAGAAACTACTTAGAAAATCTTCTAACATACCTATATCAAAATGCGCAGTATTTTATACTCTAATAGGATATTAAAGAAAAATCTAACTTAAAAAATGGCTTGTATAGTAGAAATAAAAAAGTTAATAATGTACAAATAACTTACTTCTGTTTTTGGTGATTAAATAAGAAATCAAATTAAATTAAACATTAAGTTGATAACAAAATAAACATTAATAATCTGTAAAAGCAACTCAGATGTTAGTAACGCATATCTGTAACGATTATAAATTATATTCATACTCAAAATGAGGTTATCGATAGCTCCTTGTCTCCTTGGCCTACCTAAGGCAAATAATTGATGGATTTTGATGCGGTTTGCACTGTCATTAAGAGAATTTATTCCGGAAGAATTATGTAAAAAATATATTAATATTAAACTTTGTTAAATTTGTTTGTATTAAAGTTAGATCAACTAAAAAAACGTATGAAGCAGGGGCGGGTCACAAGTTATTTTTTATTTTTTTATTTTAGAACGTAATGAGACAGGCATAAACGCAACACATCACGTCTATTAAAAAACATTTGTATTGGACCTGGATACTATAAAAGATAAATAAGAAAAGGAGTTATTTATTGAACAACAAAAGCGTGTGTGGTTGTGAACTTGTGACTAATGAACGTCGACGTGAGCGCTACACACGCACGGTATTCACCCGTGACGACCTACTTTATAGCCCAGACTAGACTTATGTTGATAGCCATTCGCACAATTTATTGCCTGGTCTGTTGATGAGATCTAGAACCAGCCCATTCAAGCTACGAAAATATGGATGCACTTAATGCCTCTTCCAAGCGGTAAAAGCGTGATTACTATGTATCACTAGCGACCCGCCCCGGCTTCGCCCGGGTAGCAAAGCATAATATAATATAGCCTATGTCACCCGGAGATAGTGTAGCTTAATTAAATTAATTTATAAAAAAAAAATACAATCAACAATCTTTCCAAATTTGTTTATACTTCAGTCTAAGTAACACGTGACCGGCAATGCTAACACTAAAAATAGTTAAAGAAAGAACAATTGAATTTCACTGTATTTCGTTTATTACAAAATAAATTTAGTTTATACCTTAGCCTCAGCAACACGTGGTGGTTATGTTATTAAATTGTAGCTTATATGAAACGTTTGTATTTTTAACATAGCGCCATCTATTGAATACTTACTCAATCCAGTCAACAGATATCGCCATCTGTTAGAATCTTTTGGAGCTAACAAATAATTGTGACTGTCAAATAATAGACAAATAATTTGCAATAAAATAATATTGCGACTATAAATTGAGATGTAAGCTATCCTATCATTCAAGTTGGATCAAATTGCACACGGTGTGCAAATCAAATTTAAAAACGGTTCAGTAGTTTAGGAGTCCATCGCGCACAAACAACGTGACACGTAATTTTTATATATATAAAGATTACAACCATGCCTTGTTATAGCTAATTAGTACTAAGGTTATCTGAGTTAGTCAGACAAACAAACAGACGGACTTGCCGAAACTATAGGGGTTCCCTGTTTAACTGTGGAACCCTAATTAAGGTCCCGTAAAAATATATTATTTTTTTACGATACTAAATTATTATCAGTTTACGATATCGACAGCATGACAGAGGCATATAAAATAGTTATACGGTGGGTAGTTTACTTATAGTACGGTAATTAATGTTACCATAAGTAAATATTGACATGAGTACACAATTCTCATTTCAGAGGTCAGTAAGCAGTAATAGCGTCACAGAATACTTACCAGATGGTTTCATTAATTGGGTTTCCGTGCGCGTATGTAAATGAAAAACAAAAATAATTGCTTTACTTTTGATATATTTGGGAATTCACGTGAGACCTAATTAATATCTAATGCAATTCAATAGTTTACAAATATTCCTTTTCATTCAGTAACCAAAACAATTACCCATTTTGTACCTTTTCGCGGTCGCTGACTTTACAACAGCCGCTTTTCATTACCTGCTGCATGCCACTAGTTTACCCACTTTTGACTTGTGTGACCTAGTTAAAGACGAAGTTTTATCGGTGAGCGATGTGCAAGGAATCTAGAAGCTGAACTAGTTCTATAGAGTTTTAGTGGCTTTACCTTGTGATACAGGGAGTTTATACAAACATTAAGTGGATATTTATGATTATCTACGCAGTTTCTAACTTGACTTAATTACAATATCATAGCACTCTATTTTTGCACATGTTTACACGCGCAAATTTTAATGCAATGGTGGATCATTGCATTATAGAATAGAATAGAATTATCTTTATTAAAGTATCGTATGACTCAAAAATTATTAGTAAGACAGTAAGTTGACACTTCACAAAAACAATCAAATGGTAGTGTATCACCGCTGTGGCAATCCATGTGAGATGGCACAACAGCGACCCACGAAAACACAGTATTGGCGATGATTTATTTATTTTCTGCACCAGTCAAAGCTACACTTAAGTTAGCTAGAAATGGTTCTAGGCGACTCCGTGAGTCTTTGAGAAATCTAACGTCTAGTTTCTACTGCGCAACTGTGTACATCATTTCGGTCGCTTCGAAAACTTTACAGAAGCCTTTGAGCGGGGCGGTCTTATAGCAAAAAGCGATCCGTTAAAAGACACCTTTGGACAGATTTAAAGGGAGAAGAAGAGACAATACTTCAAGTAGTCTATGGTGTACCATTAATATATTAAAAACATACATAAATATTAAGCATATACTTATCTATATAATATATATACAATTATAATCATGAAACAAGCCATCCCCAATATACAATACCATATTTGCCGGTACTGACGTTATTTAATCCTGGTTTTGCAAGACTATGTAAAGCCAAATAAAATGAGCAGATGTGTAGCGATTTAGGTCACAAAATGTGAGAAAATATTTTTAAGTGTTAAACGAAAACTATTATCCTTTTACTATGTTGCATTGCCCGAATTAGAAAACTGAAATAGATTTTCTCTAGTAACTCGAGGGGCATAAAAGGAGGACATACATTTTTTCAGGGAAATCCAACACAAATTGGCCATCTATTCGGATTTCACATGGATTTGTTCCTAGTAGGTGCTGCAGTAACTACAGTATCCGGTGTTAAAAGAGTTATTTTTCAAAGTACCAGTGATGGATGAAAAATAATGCATGCATTTTTGCTTTGACATTTTTACGGACCGCGCAATATTCCTATGGCTTTCCCGAAAACAGATGAAGGAGAAATATTGCCACATTTTGAATTAACGTTTCCCGGTTCTTTAGGTAGATTACTAAAGGTAGGGGTTATCTTTTCACTCAGTAGATGGGATTGTCAAACTAATGCGTAAATAATTGTTGTGGATGTTTTAAAGAGACCTTCGAGGGTTAATGTTTCATGATAATTACGATAAAAGGCTGAGAAGGAGCTGGAGACGCAACAAATAAAGGCACTCAGGTACTCATATCGCCTTTTAGAACGCGGATTCAACGACTACCTGGCCCAAATAAAATATTATTTTTCGAACTATAAAACCGTACCCCTAGCTATAGTATGATTTTTATCGGAAACTAATCAAGGCATACAATCAATGCAAAAAGTTTAAAAACTAAATGAAACTCCAAATGTAACCATAAGTACAAAGAATGCAAATGAAAGATGTTCTCGTTAATTGAGTTAGCCGTTGTGAATGCGATGGTCGGCGGCGAGGAGTCCTAGGACGCGGTTGTAGGTATCCTTCTGCGAAACAGTCATCTCGCAGAAGGAGGCTGCGGAAAGGGAGCGAGAGATCTCATCCTCTCACCCGGCCCGCAGCAGGCGCACCGGGCGTTGGCGGAGGGCGGACAACGCCCTAAGTGGGTCTAGGGGCGACGGACTCGGGGACGTCCGTCGCCCCCCATACATCAGGACCCGAGGTGGCGGCGCGTAGTGTTCCACACGTGCCCCTCTTAGACGTCGAGGGGGGAGTCAAACACCTCACTCCCCCCGCTCGACCGGACGGGGCCTGCAGAGGCGGGCTGGCACCAACCGGGGGTTGCGGAAGATTTGTACGTTCCCGCGACCCCCGGCGTAAGTGTGAGACGGAATACCGGGGTGGTTTTTAGTCAGTAAGAGTCTGACAGACCCCTCCGCCCCCCCAGGGCGGAGGAAATCCATGAGGATTTTCCACCCCGGAATAAAAAAAAGGATCCCAACCCCTTTAATTTGGAGTGCGGGTAGGACAAAATATAATAAAAATATTCCCCTATTTTAATTTTACAATTCAAGGGAAATATTCAAAAGACCACTTATTTATGTTTACGTACCACGTATTTTTATTCCACGTTTTTATTTTAAAATTTTAGTGACCATAATGGTGAAGTTCTTCAGAAAGGTCAGGTGCATAGCATTCGCAATGGGCGTGCGTGTATGACCAGCACCCTAATTACGTAACACATTATCTATCGCAATCTGAATAATTTTGAAGCCTATTGCTAATACATTGCTTCATATGTTTGAAAATCTTGTCCGCTCAACAACATAGATTACGCAATGAATGTTGTTGAACTGTCAAAATTAGAGTCATTCCTACAGTTAGTGTGTTACGCAATTACCCCGCTGATGTATGAACGTAAATGAGGCAAAAGAGTATGTAAGGATTGTAGCAGGTGGCGTTCTGTAGTTTCTGCCTACCCCCATGGGAAGAAGGCGTGAGTTTATGTATGTATGTATGTAGGTTTATTTTCAAAATATAAACGCATTGAAATTATTTCTCATTAGATATTAAAAAAATATCAAACTAAAATGGCTGAGCAACTTCAATAGCATTGTAATACGTCCCAAATGTCGTTATTACCCGACCTCACTCGTCTTGCTTCATATTCTTACTTCCAGTATTTTTTATTATATTAATTAGTGCAACATTTCTTCACAGCGGTCTCTTCTACGGTTCCGCATATTATGAGAGATTCGCTGAATGAAGCGAGGGAGCGGTGATATAAAAGATTGTATGCAATCGTGGTATATAATCAATATATAGGTACATTAATTTAAAAGCTCTTAAAATGTTTGCTCATGAAGAAGCGAGCGATCGCGGCGCTCGCACCTAAATAGATGAGTCGTTGAACTTGGCAGCAGTTCACGTTGCTAAGTGCACATGTAAGGATATGATTAGAATGTACTTAGTGGGTTTTTGTTTTTGCATACTCTAACGTTAATATCGTAAGAGACTCAAATGTGGTGTTTTGATCTCTAAAACGCAGTGCAACTGATTAACGAACTAATCAGCAAGCAGCACCAATCAACGACTGCAACAAAGTAAGTTACTGATGGATACTGATAGTGGGTTTAGCTCCTTCTGTTTTATCATCGAACTATGGATTAACCTTCCAAACTAGCAAGCAAAGAAGATCCCTACTGCACAGTTTCAATTTATAACATTACGTGATAGACATAAATCACAATAAAGAATATCTGCTCACTCTAAATTATGACAACTCGAAAGAATTACTCAAACCATAATTTAAGCAAATTCAAGCACCCACTCACACGTACACACCTACACACACACACCCGGCTCACAAATAGATATTC
This sequence comes from Dryobotodes eremita, assembly GCA_917490735.1. Taxonomy (NCBI): domain Eukaryota; kingdom Metazoa; phylum Arthropoda; class Insecta; order Lepidoptera; family Noctuidae; genus Dryobotodes; species Dryobotodes eremita. Next base: position 6,725,240 of record OU823257.1, on the reverse strand, counting down.
CCTTTCCCGCGTTATTAGCTTTTAAACTTCCTTTTACTTTCATCCCCCCGTTTCTTATCCTCAAAATTAATTGTAATAGTCTAGTGTTTTTTAATCTTTATAAAAGTGCATATTGCTAACTTTTAAGCAATTATTATAACATCCATATTGGACGGATGGATGACTCCTGTAACACAGGTTTTTCTTAGCATGGGGGTCATTGATCATTTATTTTGTACCAGGCTATTTGCACGCTTAAATTAAGTGACTACCTGTATCTGTGTACGTTCTTATGTCAAATAAATATCTTATTATTATTATAAGACGCTGAAGTTTGCAAACAACATGTAAATTATTAACTCTTCCTTCTATCTTATGTACACCAGGTGTTTCTCATAATTTTCCCTAAGTTGTTTAATTATTAAGGTTATTTGCGCAGAAATCGACGACGGTCGCTATTAAAATAATGGTGACAAATTGTGCTTCGCCCACTCATGTTGAGTTGTAATAAGTTGATACTCAGTAGCAGGTTTGACACAATTAAACACGAACTATAATTCACACTCAGTCTGTATTTTGGGCAGAGTAACGTCCTTAACAATAGTTCACAATATAATAATCGTTAAAAAGGATTTGCCTCCCTTTTTATACACATAACCGCCATATTCAAATCAACTGTCAGTATTTACTCAATACGTTATGAAATACTAAATTATTGTTATAAAAAAACAAATAAATGACTAATTACGGGAAAATAAATACAAAGAATATTATTTAGATATTAATGAGGATATTTGAAAGTAATTTAGGAATAACTAAGCAACTACTACGTCATAACCGTCGAGTATCTATTTGTTAACACTCGGCCATCCTGCATAGGCCGTGTCCCACGGCCCTCGTTGCTTCTTTCAGCGGCTTGCCCGGAGTCCTGAAATAGAAATAATGTACAGCAGTAACTTGTTGTTTGTGAAATATGATATGTTTGAATATATTCGTTAATGACTTTGGTTTATGTTATTTTATTTTCCACTTCTTATCACACAGCCTTAAGATTTATTTTTATTTGTCCAAATAATAGATAGAGTTCCTTTTATAGAATATAGGTCAGGTCTCGCATTTAGAAGTATTGCACGGCTATTTTTTACAAATGAAGTCTTGGTCACACAGCTAAGATATAGACTTGGTCACAAAGCCGTCCTTATTATGGACTTGATCACAAAGCCGTCCGCGTCCCTATTATGGACTTGATCACAAAGCTGTCCCTGTTATGGACTTGATCACAAAGTCGTCCCTATTGATCACAAAGCGGTCCTTATCATGAACTTGTACTCACAGCTTGATCACACAGCTTGATCACACAGCGCAATTGCCTATTGTCTCTATTATTATGGACTTGATCACATAGCCATCCCTATAATTATTAACTAGATCACACAGCAGTCTTTACCAATAGATTTTAGATCATGGACTTGATCACACAGCTGTCCTCACCTACATAGTATCATATCGTTATGATAAGTTCGTGGATTTCTTGCCAATAATTATTGTCACACAGTGAAATTGTGAAATGATTAAAATTTAGTGATAGGTCAAATTCAGAGAAATATCTATTCACTGTATTGTTTTTTTTAAACTTTACTTACACTTTTGGTTAACTAAACTTAGCTATAAGATAATACAAGATTCAAATAATGAAGAGTCACACATCTGTAACGATCAGTATATTGTGTTAATTAACTTTCAAGAAGATCAATCAAATCATCTCTGTCTACTTCTCGGTCACTGCCAGAACTTTCTTCCTCAGATATAGTTGGTTTGTATGGCCGAAGAGTTTCTCCTCTAACTACTGCGCTAAACTTTTTGTAGCCTTTCATACCCTTTATACTCGAGATTGTATATCGGTCCAACGATTGTTCGGAATTAGATATTTTGTAGGGACCTGTATACCGCCCAATAAGTTTTCTCCTAACCCTAAACCCTTCCTGAATTGATTCCGTAGGTAGCATCACGTCATCTAGGTACAGGGCAATGTGTTGATCGACTCTACCTAGCGTCATTTGAATTAAACGAGAGAATACTGCCGGAGCATTGGCCAGACCAAAGGGCATTTTCAAAAATTCATACTGACCTGATGGAGTAACGAATGCAGTCTTCGGTATTGAATCTTCATGAAGGCTGACTTGATAGTACCCTTGGGCAAGGTCAAGGGTGGTGAAATAGAACTTGCCTGATAACTTACTAACCTGGTCTTCGATATGCGGTAAAGGATACCTATCTTTCACAGTATTAGCATTTAATGCCCTATAATCAACACAAAGCCTGTAATCCCCACCCTTCTTCTTAACGAGTACTACTGGACTAGCGTAATCAGACATTGACTCTCTAACGATACCGGCTTCTAATAAATCTTTAACTTTTCCATTAACAATTTCATTTTCCTTATGCGACAATCTATAGGGCTTGCAAAAAACAGGCTGGTTATTCATTGTACGAATGTGCATTTTTATAAGATCAGTACAACCTAAATCTTTACTACTTCTGGCAAAAGAGTGAGCATACTTATTTAAAAGCTCTAGTAATTGTTTGTTTTCATTATCACTAAGGTGGCCCTTGTCAATATCTGTTAAGCTAATTTGTATATTATCCGTGTCTGGTCTATCTATGGCTAGTACTGTAGACTCACTACTAAATGCTGGTATTGTTACCAACTCCGCTCTAGCTATCAACTTATGAGATTCCCAAACAACGTCAACATGACCTAGGTTTACAACTTTTAAATAAGAATGGTTTGAATTAATAATAGCTGAAGGTATTAAATACATTAAATTACCTAACTGCATCCATACTGTGTGCGTTAAAAATGTGTGCTCTTTTCCAATGTTTTGTCTGCAGTCAACATAAACTTCTATATATAAAAGCTTTGATATTATAACATTATGCTTTATATAAACTGCAAATTTTTCAATAAAGTCCGTTGCCTGTAATTTTAGATCCGTAAATATATCCTGTATAGTTTCACTTGGAACAAAACGTACAGAAGAAGCAGAAGTGACTAAACTAACATTCTTACTATTAATCATTGTTTGTCCAATCAGTAGCTCAATATCTGATGTAATATAATTAACTATTTCGACTATTCCATCCAATTTTACATTATCTATCAAAACACTTAGGCAACATGAACCGAGTGAGTTTACACATGCTCCTCCAAAACCTTTCATGACAACTGCACTAGGCTCCATTTTAATTTGCAATTTTTCAGCTTGTGTGAGACAAAGCATGTTGATTTTACTGCCAGTATCTATGTAAGCTCTGAGCTGCTGTCCGTTTACCATCACAGTTCTTTTGTAAACATCAACATAAATATCATAGGTAATATGTAGCACTTGACTAACCTTTTATGGTTGCTGTCGCGAAGACCCGGCGCCAAACCAACAATCCGCCGTCGTGTGCCCGCTGCGCCGGCAGGTTTCGCAGCGCTGCCGCTGTCTGCAGTCCCGCGCCTCGTGGCCCGGCCGCCGACACGTGTAGCATATCTTTGGCTGGAGCTGATGACCCGATGTTGAGCTTGGCATGGTGCTGCTTGCTCCTCTTCTCCACGTACTCGTCGATTTCCGCACAGTCTCCACTCGTTTGAAATTTTCCAATGAAGATAGGTAGCCATAGTATAGTTGTTCAGGAGTTTCACAACTATATGCTTTGGCATTAGCTCTCAATTCAGAAGGTAGTCCACGTATTATGCAGGAAATAGCTTCTCCACCGTCTATGTTGCATTTCTTCAATAAGGATAATTTTTCGTGATAATACTTCGTCATCGTCTCTTTATCTTCCTTTGTCCTTGCCAGGATACGTTCCAATTTGTCCGCGTAATCAGTCGATCGAGGAAAAGCGACCTGAAGCATTTCCTTCCAGCCATCCCATGTCAAATTGTAGTTGTCAAGGTCGTCATACCATTCTCGAGCAGCGCCACGCAACCGCAGTTGCATGATAAATGTTCTATCGGTGTTGTCCCAGCCATAGACATCGCCTAGTTGGTCTATTTTGTGAAGCCAACCTATAACGTTGCTGCTGTTGTCTTCGGGTCGAAATTTTGGAGTAACTTCGGCATCACTGGGGGCAACGTGTCGTTTTTTGTGCGACTTGGTCTTATAAAGGTCTTCAGAGAAAAAAATATCACTATTTTCATCTTCCGAACTGGTTGACTCACTGCACTTTCGTTTACGTTTCCCCAAACCGTTAACATATGGTCCTGACATTTTATCACGATCCCACTTCTGAAATGATACTCAGTAGCAGGTTTGACACAATTAAACACGAACTATAATTCACACTCAGTCTGTATTTTGGGCAGAGTAACGTCCTTAACAATAGTTCACAATATAATAATCGTTAAAAAGGATTTGCCTCCCTTTTTATACACATAACCGCCATATTCAAATCAACTGTCAGTATTTACTCAATACGTTATGAAATACTAAATTATTGTTATAAAAAAACAAATAAATGACTAATTACGGGAAAATAAATACAAAGAATATTATTTAGATATTAATGAGGATATTTGAAAGTAATTTAGGAATAACTAAGCAACTACTACGTCATAACCGGCGAGTATCTATTTGTTAACAAAGTGTTTCGCCCTCATGTAGAGTACGTTAGTAAAGCGTCTCAAAATGTTCCCGCATCGCTATAACTCTTGATTATGAAAAGAAAAATGTTGACACGTTCATTCTTTGTAAAATAAAGTGTTGCTAAAAAGTGGCTGTACGTTTATCACAAACACAGACAAAAGCTCTTAAGGTTCACTGTTGAACAAATAGGTACCTACATTCTTACTTAAGCATTTTTTGTCAAATAATTATTAGGAAAAGAGTTGACCCATAAATAAAGATTTAATTACAGTTTCATTGTCCCAAATCGTTTGGGTCGACGGACAAAAATAGGTTTTCACACAGAACAGCAGATAAAACGAAAATAAGGACCAAAACTTAGGCTTTGAAACGAACATTTGCCAAAAAATAGGGTCGAAATTGAATAATACGGTCATGCTAGTCTAAAACCAGCTTTGCCTGCCCTTGTTAGCCGAGATCGCAGTAATGAAACCTGCTATTTGGCACCTAATGAAAAGACCTTGCATAAAATTGAGAATTTTGAAGAAAGTAATTTTCGAGCCCAGAAAGAACGAGAAGACGAGTCACGGATTTTCCTTAAAAGGAATCTTTGACTGAAAAAAGGAAAGCAAAATAACTACAAAGAAATCATTATAGTAAAAAAGTTGTTTCGTAAATAAACAGCGCTTTTAACCCGAATCCTGTGCAATATTCGTAAACCTAGAAGAGGATTTCCATCCATTATACTCGGAAAGCTTTTCAAATGCGGCAGGATTAGTCAGACACTACATTATACAATTGTATTTTAGTCCAACGTCACACCCTGGATAATCCTCACATACCTCACGTGGTGTTCCAGTATAATTATTATGATATCTACGCGAAAGGGCTCGATTGTTTATGAATGGAGGAAAAGAAAATGTAAGGATGCCAACCATATGATATTTTACACTATACATACTATTTAATACCTACGCAAACGTACAGGTGCAGGCTTCTGTTCGTAAAAGATTGCAATTTTAACGAACCAATGGAAACAGTGAATTAAACTTCGCTACTTTACTAAACGTTCCACTGCCTCGGGGGTGCAATATCGTTTCGTTAGCGACACAGTATTGTACTTGAAAATTTATTCTACGCTTCTTTTTTTAAGCGGTATTCACACTCGATAAACACTCGAATTCAAGTAGTCTTCATTAACAAACTTGTACTATTTACAAAAAAACTTTTGTTACATACATTAGAGTCAGACATCGGTAATGAGTTTGTTTCGCTTTATAGGATAGACCCTCCCAGACCCTTCCACCGTGTTCAATCGTGAGCTTTCCTTCTCCATGTCGATCTCGTCATCTTCCCACCTATGCACCGGTCTTCCTCTTTTGCTCTTTTCCTCACTCGGATATACGACGTCGATATATGACGTCTACGGCCCCTCTTTAGATTTTTCTTCTAATGGTATGGCTTCGTCATGACTTGTCCACTGCCGATTGAGTGTCTTTATTGTTAATGGCACATCTGTACTATTAGTCTTTTGTGTGAGTAGAATGTGTGTCTTTTTAGGAGCCTTAGATGATTTTTTAAATATTTATTTTAAAGAAAATAGCCTTTCCATGAAGAGATTATCCTGTTCTTTATTTCTTTTGTGGTGAGTTGTGTTGGAAAGGTAAACACTACATATTGCGTCCTTATTAACTTGAAAGAAAATTACTTACCACACAAATACTGTAGCCGCATATTACGATTGATGGCTCATAAAACCAGCAGGTTATTCCCGCATTACTCATTCAGTTTTACCTCTAAAATACCGAGTCAATTACTTAAACAATTTGTCACAAACATCCATTAATTAGTAAATCCTTTACTAGTATGACGTAAACACGACAAGGTTAATTTCATTTATTCATTAGTAGGAGACGATTCTCCAGACGGTGTGGCTTGACGATGTCGGGCGAGGCGCGTGTAGGTATTATAGCTTAATTTTGTTTCGAGAAAATTATATATCTCGGAGTAAAGACCGCGCCAAGTCTTGATTATGGACATTTTGGTCCGTTGTACGAAATGAAATAATTATAGGTAACTAAAATAAGTTTGTGTTAAATTTTTTGGATATTTAAATTTTTCGCGATAAGCTACTGATTTCTTAGCTTTTCTTGCTTCATTTTATCATCAATTGCGAATTATATATTTAAAAAATACAAATAACTTGAAAGATGCTTGACGATTCTCTAGTTTGCAAAGCTGAGATGAGAGGGTTCAAGATGTAGCTCACAACTTTTAAATATGTAAGACAGCGATCCGATGGCATTATCACTGAACATAGACAGTAATGCACCAACTATTACTCAAAGTGCCCTCGTTAACAGTCCATCTGTCGGTTTGAAAACGGTAAACAAACCTCGGTTCACGTGTACTAAACAACCGGGTATGAGTAGTGATAATGTAGCTAAAACTAAGAAAGGTATGCAAAGCGAACAATCATGCAGCGAGGGTACGAGTGCGAGCGAGATAGCAAATAGTCCACAGTCTGTGTGCTTCCGGGCGCAAACACCTACCCTCACCACAGTACACATCACCTCACCTCACCACCTCACATTACGCAATAGCGAAGTTAGCGGAGAATTACTTCAAAACAATGCAGATACTGAGTTATTACGATCAGGACCTACTCGAAATCTGTCTTTCGCGGAAATAGCCAGTTCCGGTAGCGATTGGAAGGAACCCGTTCAAAGTGACAAGTGGGTTACTGTACAAAGAGGCAGATTGAAGAATAAGTTCTACACTAAGAGAGGGAATGCAGTTGCAGAACCAGAAAATCCCGAAAAATTTAAAGCAGCCGATACTAAGATTGCCTTGTTCATATCAAATGTGCACAAAGAAGTCTCGGAAAAAGACATTGCCGACTATGTTTACAAAAAGACAGGCGAGACAGTATCTTTAGTAAAAATAAAAATGAGGAAGGAAAAGGACTACAATGCATATAAAGTTTTTGTTGTCAAATATAAAAAAAGACTTATTTTTAGACGATAAGTTATGGCCGTCAGGGATCTCGTTTAGACGGTTCATAAACTTTAGAGAAAGACGAGAAAATCAAGTAAATGAGGAGTGTGTGGCTATGACTGATAACAAGCTTAATGGATAACAGTAATAGTCAATTAATTAGCTACAACTGCAAGTCTATCAAGAGATCGATAGAAGGTGTTAGGGCGCTGTGTCAGCAAGCTGATATAGTAGCCTTGCAGGAGACGTGGTTGCTACCGCACGAGCTGCCACTGCTGAGCACAATCGACGACGGCTTCGGTGCTACGGGCACGTCCGCCGTTGACACGACGGCCGGCTTACTGACGGGCAGGCCGTACGGCGGAGTCGCGTTATTGTGGAGAAAAAGTGCGTTTCAATCAGTGTCTGTGATAACCTGTGATAACGTTAGGATTACTGCAATAAAGCTAACTGTAAGTAGTAGATCTGTAGTGATATTTAGTGTCTATATGCCTACTAATTGTACTGAGAACATTCCAGTATTTACCGAGTGCCTCGGTACCATACAATCTATTATAGCAGTAGAAGAAAACTGTGGTGTCGAGGCTTTCTACATTTTGGGGGATTTTAATGCCCACCCCCATGAAATATTTTATAAAGAATTGTCGAATTTCTGCTGCGATTACTCTTGGTGTTGTGCAGATGTACAAAGGTTAGGAATAGATTCGAATACACATACTTTCCGTAGTGACGCCCATGGCTGTGAGAGGTGGTTGGATCACTGCATAGTCACTCAGTCCGCACTGGCGACGATTAAAAATGTATGGGTACAGCATGACGTGTATTGGTCCGACCACTTTCCTCTGGTAATTGAATGTAACCTAAATAAACTAAATGCAAAATTTGAGCCCACAACATTAGCGGATGTTTCAAATAAATGTACTATTTGGGGTGATAGACAAATGGAACAAATTAATAATTATGTCACATTGTGTCAGTCTAAACTTCGAAATGTTGATTTTCCTTTGGAGTTAGGACAATGTTGTGATTCTGTGTGTCGTAATAGTGACCATTTTTCAATTCTTGATGAAATGTATAATAGTGTTGTAAGTATCTTAACTGACGCGGCTAAAGAATCTTATAATTACAAAAAATGTCCTAGAAAGAAAGGATATGTAACAGGCTGGAATAAGCACGTCGCCAGCGCACATGGGGAGGCTAGACTTAGATTTGGGATGTGGATTTTGGCGGGAAAACCAAAAAATGGGACGGTTTATAATGAAATGTTAGAATCGCGCAAAACATTCAAGGCTAAATTAAAATGGTGTCAAGACAGACAAGAGCAATTAAAAATGGACTTACTCGCATCCAACCACTCAGCCAAAAATTTTAAATCGTTCTGGAAAAATACCAACAAACTAAATGTGAGGCCTAGCCTTCCCGTGAACGTTGAAGGCGTTCATGATCACAAAATGATTGCCAACTTGTTTAAGGAATATTTTACAGTGCAGTCGACGTTGAATCCGTTATCGCGTGTTGTTGCCGAGACAGTGGTGGCTGAGCGAAGTGTGTATTTCTCAGCCAAAAGCGTTTCAAACACTATTAAACACATGCAAAGAGGGAAATCGCCTGGTCACGACGGTCTTAGTATAGAGCACTTTAAGTATGCTGGGGTTCACTTACCAAGAGTGCTTAGTATGATGTTTAATTTGTTTCTGTGCCACTCTTATTTACCTGAGCCATTGATGCGTACAATTGTGGTACCCATTGTTAAAAACAAGACGGGTGACGCGTCCGATAAAGTTAACTATCGACCCATCTCACTTGCTACAATAACAGCCAAGGTGCTTGACAGTCTGTTGAATGGTAATCTAATGAGGCACGTCGATCTGCAGGATGCGCAATTTGGTTTTAGAGCCGGTTTGTCGACAGAGAGCGCCATACTCTGCTGAAACATACTGTCAAGTACTACACAGAGAGAAAGACGCCGGTATACGCGTGTTTTCTCGACCTATCAAAAGCATTTGATCTCGTAGCATATGACGTGCTATGGAAAAAGCTAGGAAGCGCGGGTGTACCGGTGGAATGTACCTCTCTTCTCAAGTATTGGTACTCAAATCAGAGAAATCAGGTGAGGTGGGCCGGTACTTTGTCGGACGACTATAAATTGGAATGTGGTGTGAGACAAGGGGGGTTAAGCTCGCCACTATTGTTTAATTTGTATATAAATAAGCTGATTGAGCGGCTCAGTAGCACTCATGTCGGTTGCTTCATTGATGACAAATGTGTTAACAACATTAGCTATGCAGACGACATGGTGCTGCTGAGCCCCACAATCAGCGGATTAAGGAATCTGGTGTCTCAGTGTGAGGCATTTGCAATGTCGCACGGACTTCAGTACAACTCCAAAAAGAGTGAGGTATTAGTATTTAGAGCGGGTACTTACTATCCCGCATATGTTCCTCCTGTCGTTCTTAACGGTGCAGCCTTAAAAGTAGTGGACAGGTTTAAGTATCTGGGTCACATAGTTACTGGCGACCTTAAGGATGACGAGGACATAGAGAGGGAGCGCAGGGCGTTGGCGGTGAGAGGCAACATGCTCGCTCGCAGGTTCGCACGTTGCACCAACGAGGTGAAGCTAACATTGTTTAAGGCGTTCTGCCAGTCGTTTTACTCGAGCGGCCTGTGGGTGAAACATACACAGCGAACCTACACAGCCCTGCGCACCCAGTATAATAACGCTTTTAGGATGCTGTTGGGGCTGCCGTGGCGCTGCAGCGCGTCTGGTATGTTTGCTGAAGCCCGTACGGATGGCTTTCAAGCCATCATGCGCAAGAAAGCAAACTCCTTGCTGCACCGTCTGCGAAGCAGCAGCAACAGCATTCTGAATGTGATTGCTGCCCGTTTTGACTGTCCTTTCCAGAATCAGTGGATAAGGACGGCCATAGGCATCAGTTAGGTATAGGTGCTAACATTACTAACGTAATTTTAGATACATATTTTTTTTTTTTTGTTACTAACACACTAACATTTTATGTTTGTATGTTTTGTTTTTTGTGATATTATAATATGGAGATTTCTCTGAAATAAATAAATAATAATAATAATTAAGAGGGCGCAGCAAGACAGAAAAAAATCAAGTTTCACCCGCGCCTCTTTCCCTACCCCTCTCATCAAACACGACAAAAATAAAACACAATCCCTTCCCGCCAGCAGAATCTTTTCGCCCGGCGTATATTTAGGCATTTGCATTTGAATCTTGTGTGTAATGTGTATACGCAAATTAATCAGATGAAACTGTTTTATTCAATGTACCTATGTATGATTGCTGTGTACAAGTAGGTATATTATTCAATATTATTGTATGTCCGTGAATCTGTTACCGATGCTGGTGGGATGTTAGATTGGAGAGTAGACAGACTTAAATGAAATAAAGATTAAATGTTACTTCAAGATACGGCCTATAAATTTTCGATTCCGAATTGACAGACAAACATTCTTTTTTTTTTTTTTTTTGAGTGGGTAATCATCAAATGACCTCTCCCGCTCTAGGCGGAGCGGAAGGGCGTGTCAGACTCTTACTGACTAAAACCCACCCGTGTTCCTCCAGTTGCCTGTGCGCACAACTCTTTCGAACAATCCGCAGCCCCGGCAGGCATCGGTCCTATCGGACCCCGTCAATTTTGCTGACATCTCTTTGAGGCGCGCATGGAACACGACGCGCCGTCGACCCGGGTCTGGTCCTTACCGGACGGCGAGCTGCCCATTGCTCGCCGTCCGCAAGCCCGCGCCTACGGTGGCCGGGAGTCGGCAATCGACTCCCGACGCCCAGGGTGTCTCCTCTTGCGGCGACTAAGGGCGCGAGGGCGCAGTGATTGCCTCTCCCTCTCGCGCTCCGCCTCCTCCTTCGCGAGCATTACTGCTTCGCAGAAGGAGGTGACGGCTTCCCATTCCCTCTCGCTCCGTATCATGGCCTGAACCAGGGCCGGACGCGAGAGGTCGCCGCCGCCGATCGCCGCCACGAGGACACGGCGGTGCCCCGCCCAAGCCGGGCAGATCTCCACCGTATGCTCCACCGTGTCCTCCGGTCGATCCACACAATGATAACACCCGGGCGTTTCCTCCCGCCTTATCCGAAACAGGAACCTCCCGAAACAGCCATGTCCGGTGAGGACCTGCGTCAGGCGGAAGGTGAGGACGCCGTGGCGCCTCTCAAGCCACTCCTCAAAGAGGGGTCTTACCGCCGCAATTGTGGCGTGCCCTTGAAAGACAAACCTAACGTTGTAGTTGAAAAAATATTGTTCCATACATTATGTAACATAACTACAATTGAACGATTTTCAGATACCTTCCTGTACCTATTTGTGCTGTGAGTCCTTGCTTCTTGTCAAATTTCATGATTCTAGGTCAACGATATGTATTTTATGGTTTTAATTTATTTGCGAGTGTCAAGATATGCGAAATGAATGGCAATTTATGCCACGATACTAAGTCAACGTCTTAGAAGCTCGTTTTTTTTTACAGCTCCAACGGACCGTTTATCTAAATATTTGATATCAATTTCAACTTGATACCCCCCACGCATTCCTGAGAAAAGCGATCAGATAGATGGATAACAAAGTGATCCCATAAGGGTTTCGATTTTTTCTTTTGAGGTACCGAACTCTAAAAAGCAAAGCACTTCCATCAAAGTACTATAATACTACATAGGTACTCATGATACTACCTACATGATGGTGAAAATAATTACGATAAAATTGTTTTTTTGACGATAAAAAAAGCGTATGATTATAATCGCATCCCTTACCTTCCGCTTTTTTACTTTGAGAAAATGAAATCAATTGAACAAAAATGTCAATAATCTAAGAAAATAAACACTCGCAAATAAATTAAAATCCATATGATACATCCCGTTGACCTAGAATCATGAAATTTGGCAAGAAGCGGGGTTTCACAGCACAAATAGGTACCTCGAATGGTTTTTCACTTACAATATTCAAACGAAGTATGATCATTGTCCAGTCCCTTTATTTTCAATGAAATTCTTCAGTAGGTAAAACATCTGTTTATTTTGCGTATACTATACGCTAAGCTTGAATTCAAAATCTTAGATCATAGTCATGTTTTGGAACTAGATACTCAATGCTGGCGTGACAAAGTACAAATTCCAATGTAACCAAATTTTAGTTAGGGCCTTGTACAAGTTGGACCTCACGACATCTTCGTGGAAACCAGTGTTAACCAAGTAAAAAAATATAATGGTATATCGTGGATATTGCTTTGCAGGATCGTGCAAAGTCAATTAGCAACAGTGTTACCAAGTAAAAAATAATATTGGTATGGTGGATTTTGCACTATATTGTGCAAAGTCAAATGGCATGTGTCATAAAAATATCATGCGCGGAGCGCGAGTAAAAAAAGTCTTCGCCGAAAACATTTGTGAAAAACAGGCCAATTTCGGTACAAATAACTAGGGTACATTAGTCGGCTTTACCGACAAAATAATTTGCATCTATTTATATGGGTGCCAAAGAAAGTCGAAAGTTTATTAGGTTCCTCTTTTGTAACTGTTGAAACTTTAGCTTTGAAAACCAAGCCGACAGTCCCAAATATTATGATCCGTCACAATCTTTACTCATCCCCACCATAAAAAGGGATCTAGTCACGAGAACACTATCCGTATGAAAAATGTCATGTCCCGTGCACCCCGTTTCGTACTTGTGTCCGCAATAAACCCTATTTTTGTTTTCCGATTTATTTATTTTGTAAACTCCAATAATATTATTATACCAATAACCTACTTACCTATATGTTAAATTTCGAGAATCAACTTGATTTGGGGGTTGGTCAAAAGTCGCTCGAAATGGGTCGTCTAAGGTTACCTTTACATGAAGTTTGTCAACGAAAGTGGGAGTCAACAAATTTGGTTCTTTATGTAATAATAATAAGATCCAAAATCTCCAGCACGAACTCTATGTTGTAAATTTTCTCCGCAAGAAAATTGACCGAAATGCAGAACAATGGCGCTAGTTGTACTATACCAGTCAAAAATCTGTCAAATAATTGTATGTCATCTTCAGTTTTAAAATATCAACATTGAATTATTACAATATTTTTATTTTATAGTTTAGCCGTGGTATTTACTTCGTTTATCAATTCTTAACGATTTTAATAATCGTTTCGGAAGTGGTTTTAGTGATTTTTTCATGTTTTCTATTTCACAGTTTCGTTCCTACAATGTGATAAATTACGAAAATATTATTTACGCAAATAAATTAAATCCCAGAGCAGCAGAAAATTCAAGCGCAGTCCTCTCGTCTCAACAGAGCGACGACGACTGATTTGTGAAACAAAAATATGCTGGAAGTTCCCGTAACGTGCGACGGAAGATGACTTCTTCCACGAGCTAAAAACGTCGTAAGTGCTTAAAGCTTGTAGTCGTAATAATACCTACCAAAAATAAAAGGAATTTCAAAACATGCCTGCACAATTTTTTTTGCCTTGTCTTAATATAAATAATCATTAAAAAATTATCCTATTAGTCATTAGCATATTAAGTACAAATTGAAAAAACGTGAAAATTAGGGGTAACTTCGTGGTGTTATTTTATCGAGAAAATTTTAACATATTGTGTTTCTGTTCCACAAACAGTTTCAAAATATCATGTAGTTACTCATATTATTTTTATTTTCTACGTAAGTCTTATTAATTTCATGAAAAATTTAATTCAAGATCGGCAATTTTGGTTACTACCCGCTCTTAAGTTTCAAACGTAGATTCAAAACTGGAAAGGATTTTTTCGCACAAATCCAGTTATTTCATCTGCCAGACTAGGTCTAATCTGCTTCATTGATCCCACTGTCGGTACCTGCGCTAGATTCTTTTGAAATCATATTTTTTCGTTTTCAGTTTTCGTTTTCGTTTTTATATTGAAGAAGATGGCAACAAAAAATTGGTGGTTTTACTCAAAATGCTTTCTCAAACTATTTATTATGTAATTGCTATAATCTAAACAAGGAAATAAAACAACAAATAACAACTAATTATTAACAAACTGTATCGCGAGCTACACATGTCTCGAGGTCTTAAAAAATGACCATAATCAAAAGCCTTTTATTCAAATTAGGCTTAGAATCAGCACTTTATGAACTTTATGAATTAGGCTTAGAATCAACACGTCACAAGGAAAAATAGCCACAGCCGTGGTGTCCTCAGGTATTGCTGCCACACTACTAACAGGAGAAAAGACGGCTCATTCCATTTTTAAACTATCCCTTATAGTATCACTTGAAAGAGACCGTGTGTGCTCTATCCGTAAAAATGGCTCATTGGGCAAGGTCTTGCAAGATGCAAGCCTAACAATATAGGATAAGTGCACTATGACTCATAGAGTTCACGAGGAGGCCTTAGATACAACTCCAAGGGACATGAAGCTCAAATAAAGTTATGGGTGGAATTACTTTGATATTTTCTGGTCATTTAAACAGCTTAGGCAAATATACTGAGTTTATTTACGAACCTAAATTGCCCTTAGAAACAATGTTCTCAATTTCTTATACAAATATTTTAAGTTTATCCCCATAGGGATACCATACAAAATGTATTTATTTTATTTTGAACTTTAGTAGCGTTTTAAAAAATCAACTATGTGCGTATCGGACCACGCATAATGAAGGGTTCCGTAGTTGGAATGAATTTATCTCAAGAACAAACTTAACTTAGTAATTGAAAAAATATTCTGCCTTATAGCAATATACTTCACGGTAAATTTTCCGACTGCAAATGTAAGTATAAATCGCAAAAAAAAAAAATGCAAATATTGATTGTGATAACACTACAAATTAACGATTTACGGACATTTTTCTTTACTTCTGCGGTGAGACCTTGCTTCTTGCCAAATTTCATGTTTCTAGGTCAACAGGAAGTACCTTAGAGATTTTTATTTATTTGCGAGTATTAAAATATGTTGCATAAATGGCCATATATTTTTCATGAGTTGACTTAGACCTACGTATTTGATATTAATTATTTCAACTTTATATTTTCACGCGGTCCTGCGAAAAACCGTCTTGATAGACAGACATAGAGATGGACTAACGGATGGAGGGACGGACAACGAAGTGATCCTATAAGAGTTCCGTATTTTCATATTGAGGTACGGAAACATAAAATGTGATTATGTTGCTATTTTGCTGAAAATATTCATAATTTAAGGGAAATAGACCACAAGGAATATTATTAATTGATTTCTCAAAACCGACGACTAGCTTAATATGTAGGCACCACCTATTTAATACTTAGCCACGTTCATTTTACCTGAATAGTAACGAACCCAAATTGTTCCAGAGCCAATATTCAAGCAATTTCCTTTAACGCTGCAACTTCACTGGCTCATTTAACTTCATTTAAGTACTGAATGATTATACAGAATTGAATTTACGGAAATGAAAACTATTATCAGTACTATAATATTAAAGACAAAACCGACGGAGAAAATATCCTTCATTTTAAATATGATTATTATTGATTATGTTACTAATAGTTAAGTTTTCCGAAATTGTACTCTAATGGTGTTAGTTCGTTTATATTTTCGTATTAATTCCAACAAACTTGCATTAGAAATGGTCAGTTGTTTTGGCAACGTTAGAACAAAATTACTTTAAATATTTTCCCTAAATAAAAAAAAATGTTTCAGGTCATTCATAATGAAGGGCAAGTTAGTGAAGTCTGACCTTAATCATAATTGTAATCCCACGTAGGTCTATCTAGAACTCTAGACCTTATTTAACCTTTATGTTGTTGTGAGAAAATGTCCGAAGAAAAATAAAATCAGTTTGCTGTATCTTGGGAAAATACCCACTATGGGCATCCCAACACGAAGAGAAGAAAATGGTCCACGTGCTTAAGCCTGAAAGATAATTATAGTCTTGTTTATGAAATGGACGCGTCATTAAGTAGTTAAGAGGGCGCAGTAAGACAGAAAAAAATCAAGTTTCACCCGCGCCTCTTTCCCTACCCCTCTCATCAAACACGACAAAACAAAACACAATCCCTTCCCGCCAGCAGAAACTTTTCGCCCGGCGTATATTTAGGCATTGAATTTGAATTTTGTGTGTAGTGTGTATACGCAAAATAATCAGATGAAACTGTTTTATTCAATTTACCTATGTGTACAAGTAGGTATATTATTAAATAATATTGTATGTCCGTGAATCTGTTACCGATGCTGGTGGGATGTTAGATTGGAGATTAGACTGACTTAAATGAAATAAAGACTAAATGTTACTTCAAGATACGGCCTATAATTTTTCGATTCCGAATTGAAAGACAAACCTAACGTTGTAGTTGAAAAAATATTGTTCCATACATTATGTAACATAACTAGAATTGAAAAATTTTCAGATACTTTCCTGTACCTATTCCTGTACCTTGCTTCTTGTCAACTTTCATGATTCTAGGTCAACGACATGTATCTTATGGGTTTTAATTTATTTGCGAGTGTCAAGATATGCGAAATGAATGGCAATTTATGCCAAGATACTAAGTCAACGTCTTAGAAGCTCGTTTCTTTTACAGCTCCAAAGGACCGTTTATCTAAGTATTTGATATCAATTTCAACTTGATACCCCCAAGCATTCCTGAGATAAGCGGTCAGATAGATGGATAACAAAGTGATCCCATAAGGGTTTCGATTTTTTCTTTTGAGGTACCGAACTCTACAAAGCAAAGCACTTCCATCAAAGTACTATAATACTACATACTCATGATACTACCTACATGATGGTGAAAACAATTTCGATAAAATTGCTTTTTTGACGTTATAAAAGCGTATAATTATAATCGCATCACTTACCTTCCGCTTTTTTACTTTGAGAAAATGAAATCAATTGAACAAAAATATCAATAAAATAAGAAAATAAACATTCGCAAATAAATTAAAGTCCATATGATACATCCCGTTGACCTAGAATCATGATTTTTTGGCAAGAAGCAAGGTCTCACAGCACAAATAGGTACCTCGAATGGTTTTTCAATTAAAATATTTAAACGAAGTATGACCATTGTCCACTCCCTTTATTTTCAATTAAATTCTTCAGTAGGTAAAACATCTGTTTAATTTGCCTATACTATACGCTAAGCTTGAATTCAGAATCTTAGATCATAGTCATGTTTTGGAACTAGAAATTCAATGCTGGCGTGACAAAGTTCAAATTCCAATGCAACCAAATTTTATTTAGGGCCTTGTACAAGTTGGACCTCACGACGTATTTGTGGAAACCAGTGTTAACCAAGTAAAAAAATATAATGGTATATCGTGGATATTGCATTGCAGGATCGTGCAAATTCAATTAGAAACAGTGTTACCAAGTAAAAAATTATATTGGTATGGTGGATTTTGCACTGTATTGTGCAAAGTCAAATGGCATGTGTCATGAAAACATTGACATAAAATTATATGTACATGAAATGTTTGCCTATAGAAAAAAAAAGTTATACAAATATCAGGCCTATCGACGCCAAACTCATAAAAATACTGGTATCTCTTTTTAACTTTGTTAATTTTGCGTAAGTGAAAAAGGATAATAGTGTTTTTGACACTAACTATAATGGCAACCCTTCATTCCTAGTGTCATTGAAATACGTATTAGCGGCCGGGTCGCCATTTTATCCGCTCGCTGTTTGGTACAGTCGCCGGTACATCAAGTTACCACAAACTGTCAGATTTTCTCATTCGATTTTGAACTTAACAATCAACATTTTAAGGATTAAAATCATTTGGAGAAATTTGTCAATTTCGTGTAGCTTGACCTGCTGGCGACTGTAACAAAGTTGGGTTCGTCAACAGTCAAATGCTCTTGAGCTGTGGATATAATTTGTGAATTTTGGAGTAATTTGCTGTGTTATTGCGTTAGAAATCGGTTCTATAGTGGAAATCGTCAATGGCAAGATGCTCAATTTCCAATATAATCGCTGTTATTTTATAGAAATATCAATATGGGCTTTTTTTTTTGGGTGGGAAATCATCAAATGATCGCTGCCGCTCTGGGCGGAGCGGAAGAGCGTGTCAGACTCTTACCGACTAAAACACACCCGTGTTCCTTCAGTTGCCTGTGCGCCAGAGCCACGGTAACTCTTTCGAACAATCCGCGACCCCGGCAGGCATCGGCCCTATCGGACCCCGTCAATGGTGCTGCCATCTCTTTGAGGTGCGCGTGGAACACGACGCGCCGTCGACCCGGGCCTGGTCCTTACCGGACGGCGAGCTGCCCATTGCTCGCCGTCCGCAAGTCATGTCCGTCATGTCCCGTGCACACCGTTTCGTACTTGTGTCCACCAAAACCCATAAACCCATTACCTATTTTATTTTTCCGATTTATTTATTTTAAACTCCAATAATATTTTTATACCAATAACCTACCCATATGTTAAATTTCGAGTTTCAACTTGATTCGGTGGTTGGTCAAAAATCGCTCGAAATGGTTCGTCTAAGGTTACCCTTACACGAAGTTTGTCAATGAAAGTGGGAGTAAACGAATTTGGTTCTTTACCTAATAGTAATACGATCTAAAATCTCCAGCATGAACTCTTATGTTGTAAATTTTCTCCGCAAGAAAACTGACCGAAGTGCAGAACAATGGCGCTAGTTGTACTATACCAGTCAAAAATCTGTCAAATAATTGTATGTCATCTTGAGTTTTCAAATATCAACATGAAATTATTATAATATTTTTATTTTATAGTTTAGCCGCGGTATTTATTTGGTTTATCAATTCTTAACGATTTTAATACTCGTTTCGGAAGTGGTTTTAGTGATATTTTCATGTTTTGTATTTCACAGTTTCGTTCCAACAATGTGATAAATTACGAAAATATTATTTACGCAAATAAATGAAATCGCAGAGCAGCAGAAAAATCAAGCGCAGTCCTCTCGTCTCAACAGAGCGACGACGACTGATTTGTGAAACAAAAATATGCTTGAAGTTCCCGCAACGTGCGACGGAAGATGACTTCTTCCACGAACTAAAAACGTCGTAAGTGCTTAAAGCTTCTATTCGTAATAAAACTAAAAATAAAAGGAATTTAAAAAAATGCCTGCACAATTTTTGTCGCCTTGTCTTGATACAGATAATCATTAAAAATTATCCTATTAGTCATTAGCATATTAAGTATAAATTGAAAAAACGTGAAAATTAGGGGTAACTTCGTGATGTTATTTTATCGAGAAAATTTTAACGTATTGTGTTTCTGTTCCACAAAAAGTTTCAAAATATCATGTAGTTACTCATATTATTTTTATTTTACACCTACGTCTTATGAATTTCATGAAAAATTAAATTGAAGATAGGCAATTTTGGTTACTACCCGCTCTTAAACATTACCCGACTAAACATACTCTATGTAATCAGAGAATCTTCTCCCATGGGCTTTCTCAATTTGCCAACGTGTTCCAACTAGACGACCACTTTTGTGCACTGACGCTGGGATAATCAGTACACTATGTCTAATATCTAACACAATATCTGTCAGCTGTTGGAATCAAGCAGCTTTTGTGGTATGATTAGTTTACGTAGGTACAATAGTTAATTTTCGTCTAAGTACCTATGCTTGCACCTGTCGGTATACAATAATATGCGCCCACTAATTACAGCCAGCCAAGTAATCATCCTAGATCAAGTAATTTTGAGTTGGATGTATAATAATATTTTCTCTCTAATATTTTAACTCCACTACGGCAAAGCCAAAAGGAGGGGTTGTTTTTAGCAGTCTATCCTATGCTTGTAAATACTTATGTTCCACCGCAGCACCTAAATTACACATCCGATTTTGATGAATGAGGTGTTAATCGATTCGTTTCCTGATTCGAAATCTGTGCGATTTATGCCTTAATTACAATGAATGACTGTTAACATGTGACTCCGGCTATACAAAAACTGAACAAAAACATCGATGTCTTGCTTATATACCTCTTTGATTGACGTTCTTCTCATAGTTGGGTTTTAATTTTTAACTTTCCTTTTTCTATGAATAACTTAGGATATGGGGACTTTGCCTAATGACAGCGAAGCGGACGATTTTTTTGACGCCCAAAGAGCTCTTCAAGCTTGTATATTGTACTAAGATTTATCACGATAAATACTATACTTAAGATAATGCTTAGGATATAAGCTTTTTCGTATCTTCTTTATCGCAGCGCTTTAGGAGTCTAAACGGATAGAATAGATTTTATATGGTGTAGATAAACACAGTTTTGTTAAATGGTTATAGTCATGCACTAATTTGCAAGCGATGAAGTGAACCATCCGTTCTCTTATTTGCAATGTTACCGAATAAGTGAATGGATTATTGCAAACCATGTATTCGTGGTTTTGTTCAGAGTTTAAACTCTTCGAAAGCTTAGAATCAGATGCAGATTTTCGCAATTCTACTCGTATTTGCTATCGAAATCAACAAACCAAATTAATGTTTGGCTGATTGACAAAATCGACTGAATGTAAATAAGTAAACAGATTAGTTCAAATGTATGCTTAAACAAATATAAATACTGGTTCAAATCAAATGCGTTCACATTGATATTGAAAATTCGTCGATTCCGTGTGTTGTAGGAAATAGAAAGATAATGTAAACAGGGTTTTTATAGTTGCATTGTTTTTCGAGAGAAATTAGATTTTATTGCTAATTGTTAATGGTTAAATGCCTAAATAAATGTCTAAGTTATTGTTATTTAAAATTTTAAGGTTCGTAAATATCTCATTTAGGAGTCTTACCTATACAAAGCCGACATTAATAAAAACGACTTAGTTAAGCATCTAATATTAACTCGGTCCTAAATCCCACGAACAAATCACACTCAATAAAACAATGTGACTTTGTACCTGTGGAACATCAATCTACAAATTGACTAGCAAGATTTAATTGCTGAATACCATGCAACTTATACAGTCATTCTAGTCCGGCCACGCATTAACATTCCATTGTTTATTACTCCGTGGCGCACCCACACTGTGAAACATTTGCATGCAAATACGAATATATTCACAAATCCTCAAATCCAATTATCATTTAGTGAAACTCGTGCTCACACGGCGCGGTGACTCTAAATGTGTGAGTATTTGTCATCTAAATTTAAATTGAATTGGCAATGTTTGTCGCCATGTCATTATACTCAACTAAGAGCCATACATCGTCGGCTTCATATTATTCTTTCGATTCCTCAGCAAACACACATAACATTTACAAACTTGGATCATCAGTAACTACCGAACATGTCTCATTACTGGGAGACAATCGTAACACAAAAACATATTGGAAAGATATTGACCTAAACATTTTCCTTCCTACTTTCGTTATAGCTTTACATGCCCTTATAGGTCTAGATACTAAAGTAGGTAGGTAACGAAAATGAAACATATTATCAACAAAATGTACTGCAAAAAAATAAAAATCACAACTCGAAACTTATAATTATGGTGAAGCCCTGATTTAAGTTATTTATTCTACCTACTAATTTAATAATACGTTGGTGAACTTAAAACCTGAGTTTTTAAATATATTCAGGTTGAATACAGAACAGAATATATTATACATAACTAGCTTCTGCCCGCGACAACGGTCGCGTGGAAGTCGTAAGACACCACAATATACTAAAATAACATCCACATTTATATAAAACTTTCCTCTGTATAGGTACCTACTACGTTTGTAGTTTTGTTCTCAGCAGCCAAAATATGAAGAGAGTCAGGGCTGGTAACGCGGGAGCAGGCGACGTACAGTTTTCCGTATGTGAAGCGGCTCGTCCTGAGGTCGACACCCGCAGCCTTCAGTAGTAATTTCCCATTGCTTGCGAAGTTTTTGTTTTTAGTAAATTAATGAACGCCTGCGTTCCTGCATATACTACCTAATGGCACAACACTGATACACTGACTGTTGCATGCTTACAGATTATTTCTGACGAACAGCTATCACTCAAATAATATAATAAAAAAAAAACAAAAAAAAAGGGAAAAATTGAATAGGGTATGCTTAGATGGTTTGGTCATGTTGAGAGGATGAATGAAGGGCGACTAACAAAAGGTATTTACAAGGCAGATGTGAGTGGAAACGCCAGGAGGGGACGCCCTAGGAAGACATGTAGTGACCTTATTGGTGATGTTCTTCAGAAAGGTCAGGTGCGTAGTACTTGCAACCAGCGTGCGTGTATGACCAGATGTATGAAAGTAAACGAGGCAAAAGGAGTATGTAAGGATAGTAGCAGGTAGCGTTCTGTAGTTTCTGCCTTCCCCCATGGGAAGAAGGCGTGAGTTTATGTGTATGTTATATTATAACAGTACCTAGATTGTAAACACACGGGATTTGTCCCATAGTGTTTTTTGATCCTTCTAAGAAACAGGATCGATTACCATCAACATTTTTTGTAACGAAAATTGAAAATTTTCTTGCAAAACCTGTGAATGCAGAACAAAATGTTTCAAAAATTCTTAAGACCGTTTTCTTGTAGTGACAACGGTACCTGCCCTTATTGCCCTATCTTAAAATCTACCTTGTATAATGTCGCAATTGACTGCTTTGCTCCATAAAAGTATAGCGTAATGATAATCATATAAAAGATTAAACCTGTAACTATCTGCAATATTCTAACATTTTGGCTATTTTTTTTACAATTTGCGGTAAACTATAGAAGAATACGAATAAATTGCAATATTGCACATCCCGCATAGCAAATAGCGTGATAATTTATAGGCTACAGACTGACCAGACTTATAGGGAATATCTGTGCAGAATTTGAACACAATCTATCCGGTAGCATCTGCGTGATGATGGAACAAATATTTAGACAAACATTCAAAAACTTATATTTTCGGCTTTAGAATCGTTCCCAGATATCGCAAAAATTACTTTAAAAGAAAATATTTACAAGATATTATATTTTAATAACTTAACACATTAAATCACGTTTCATCTGTGTTCAGGCTGATATCAATATTTGATACAAGAAAGTCTTCCTTGTATCAAATATTGATATCAGCCTGAACACAGATGAAACTGATATGTGGGATTAACAAATTGGAACGATCCTTCTACCCTTCACAAAGTCACACAATAATAATATACCACTAGTAATAACTGTAATTACATACTAGTCCAAGTTCCAGAGGAAATAGTTGGAAACGTTCACTTTAATGTACTTAAATAAGAAGTTATACGTTTTATGTTAATGATGCTATCGGACCAGTCGGATTTAAGGTCACAACCTGGTGTGCGAATGAAAAATGATTTTGTGATTGGAAATCCATACTTTTAACATCACTATAGGACAAAGAAAATCCTACCGAATGTTTGCCTTCCCTGAAATCTGCCGGCTATATTTTGATAAACAATTTACAATCTTCAGTTTCAGAAAAGAGAAGTCATGTTGTTGGTATCGACAGCTAAAATTGGGCAACGGGCTAGTGTACTTATAATAATCAATATAAATAGTTTCCAAGGGATACTAACCATGATCGTGCAAGACTAAGGTCGAGCTGTTAATCTTACACCTTTTCCCAATAATGAAGTATACTCCTGGGGATCCGAAAACGCGAGAAATGTGTATTTTTGTTTGTGCTGCTAGCCCCGACTGTATTTGTCTGGGTTTAGATGTTTTTCCTTCAAAATATTGTTACGATTTTTTTCTGCTTCACTTTATTAATTTTTATTTTAGTAGTTTGTTAGTAAATTAATTAGCTGTAAGTTGTTATTTATGTACATATCATATTAATTCTACATGTTTAAAGTCATGACGATATTGCAATGTTTGAGAATGTTAGATAAACAGTTTACATTAGTTCAACTTGCACATATCATTCCCTGTGCTATTACAAATATATATCGTACGTACCAGCAGACTGACTAACAGACACACGATCTATACACATAATTATGTCTGTAGGGTAAAGAACTACAATTTAGTCATAATTTGGTTTCCGAACAGGAATAGACGGAAAAAATAGTTCTTTGACACAATCGTGTCGAAGAACTGTTTTAGTTTTTAGTTCTTCGACACGATTGTGTCGGAGATTTAGAAAAACGAAAAATGATTAAGATTATAATTTACTTAGATAAGTATTCGTGCCAAGTTTCAAGTTTATTAACTCAAGGAAGAAGATTTTTCAATACAAAGTTTAACACTCCCAATCCCCCTTTTGGGGGTAATTTAGAAAAACGAAAAATGACGAAGTTCATAATTTATTTGGGTAAGTATTCGTGCCAAGTTTCAAGTTTATTAACTCAAGGAATAAGAATTTTCATACAAACAAAATCCCCCTTTTTCACCCCCTTAAAGGTCGAATTTCCAAAAACCCCTTCTTAATGCTCCCGTACATTATATAAGGAAGCCTTGTGTAAAATTTCACGTTCCTAGACCCAGTAGTTTAGGCTGTGCGTTGATATATCAGTCAGAACTTAGAATTTTATATACATACTAGCGACCCGCCCCGGCTTCGCCCGGTTAGCAAAGCATAATATAGCCTATGTCACCCGGAGATAGTGTAGCTTCCCAACAGTGAAAGAATTTTTGGAATCGGTTCAGTAGTTTCGGAGCCTATTCAATACAAACAAACAATCATATCTTTTCTTTCTATGATATTATTTCACTGTATTTCGTTTATTACAAAATATATGTAGGTTATACCTTAGCCTCAGCAACACGTGGTGGTTATGCTATTAAATTGTAGCTTATATGAAACGTTTGTATTTTTAACATAGCGCCATCTATTGAATACTTACTCAATCCAGTCAACAGATATCGCCATCTGTTTGAATCGTTGACAGCTAACAGATAATTGTGACTGTCAAAATTAATAGACAAAAATTTTGCAATAAAATAATATTGCGACTATAAATTGAGATGTAAGCTATCCTATCTTTCAAATTGGATCAACTTGCACATGGTGTGCAAATCAAATTTAAAATCGGTTCAGTAGTTTAGGAGTCCATCGCGGACAAACAACGTGACACGTAATTTTTATATATATAAAGATATATAGAAGATTAAAGGTTTTGTTGTGAGGATCTCAAATATATTTTTTTTATGATTTTAAAATAAACAGTTTTGAAGTTATTTAAGAAAATATATAAAAAATTACCATTCTCCCCCTTATCTCCGAAAGTACTGAGCCAAAAAGCAGATTAGACAGAAAATACACAGGAGACAAACGATTACATACAATCTTGGGCCTGGATGTAAAAAGATGAATGTGGTGTCAATTGAAAGCATAAATATTACCAACCTTTCACTGAAAATTCTGCGGATTTTGTCAATCTGAGAACAGCGATATAAGAGATTAAGTAAAAGTGAGGTTATGTGACAATCTTTAACTAACAGCTGATTCCCGAAGTGCAAAATATGTTTTTTTGCACTAATAGTTATTATATTTAGTAGAAAATGTTTTGACAGTGTATTGCAGTGACCAGTTGATATCCCACAATTCACACAGCGATCCATAGTTTGAACAATATCCAATCCACAAGCCGGCGGGCGGTAAAATCCAAAATAACAATTCCAAGTCAAATGTGTGAGTGATCTTCGGTGTCCAGTGTGAAAGCAAGGGTCGTAAAAGGTAGGCAGGGTTGGAATCCGTAAAATACAAAGCAGTGGTCGTGAAAAATGAAGAATAATCGGGAAAGCACTCAAAACGCATCGGAAAACACTAAACGAGTGAGCAAACATGAGCAGTCAGCAACTGTCTAGTGTCAATGTCAGTCAGCTGTCATTCCAGTGACATAGACTAAAAATAGAAGACTGATTTTAATCGATATGAAATCGATAATCTTAATATTGGTTTTTCAGTAATTAATTGATATTTTATTTATTAATATGACTGTAATTATATGCACCATATTGCAATTGCATATAAGTATATATAGTGCATTTAATTACTTTAAGTTAATTATTTAGTGCAAAGGTTTTATTTTCGTGACTGTATAATCGATTACTCAATCGATAATCTCACGAAATCTATCTTTCTTATATTTCTCCGCTTCCAGATTGAGAATTGAGGTAACTTTTCATATTCTAAAGATAAAAAATATGACAAACTTTTTAGATCATATCTCAACTTATTAAATTTGGGCCCACCGTTTTCCATCTCCTTTACAAAAGTTCTGTCCACATTGATAAATGTGTCAGAAATCTAGAAAACAACGTAATCTAAGTTTATAATACTTTAATTCAAACCCCTTTTTGTTGCAGAACAAAAAAGCGACGACATTGAGGATACATGACGCAAAAACGGGAATTGTTTCAAAAGGTAAATGGGACCCTTAGGTACAGATGTGGCCCAGTCTCAGGAAATAAAAAGCCAGAACTTTAGTTTAAAAGAAAATGTGTTTCTACACAATTTTGCTGTTATACTTACACAAAAAACTTTTTGTTCATACATTTTATTATTGCAGAAATTCGAGAAAATTGTACTGCAAAAAACAAAACTGGTAACAACCATATTTTTAAATTGTGAGAAAATGTGAACGAAACTATGGCAAACACCGACACACTATGGAGTTCACTCACCTGCAGGTGCTGCCGTTCTTACACATGTTGGAACTCCTGAGACAGCCGTCCCTCTCCGCAGTCTGCTCCGGAGTTACTGTCGAAACAAGAAGTGTAACACTCTGAGCGATGCGCAAAATATTGTGGAGTTTGCACAAAATTTTGTTAATAATGATGTGGAAATATCCGCCACCGTTTTTATAAGAGCGAGGTTTTGACGTGTAAACACATCAGAATCAGTTCCCAGTGAATGAAGTGCTCTATATTTATTTGGTTGGGAAGTGTTATGCTTGCTTGCTTGTTATTGCTTGATATCGACTCTATAAACACTCGTAATTTAATACTAATTGAATCGTTAATTTAGTTTCTGTATTGTATTGTGTAGTGTATTTATTATTCATGCGAAAGCGTAATATCAAACAGTATATCAAGAATATCCGACTTCAATGTTTAAAACGAAGAGCTTATATTTTCATTTTACATAGAAATAACCTAAACCCCGCATCCAAACCATCGCGATCGTCACGCGAGTATGCAATCATTCAGTTCATTTTGTTCAGTGAACCAGAACGCGTGGTTGCGTCGACAGTGGACGTTTTCCGGTTTACGAACAAATGACATATGAACGCGAAGATGGCGTATTAGCGCAAACCATCATCTTTTTGGTTTTGACGCAGGGTATGACAAACTCGCGAGATGATCACTTTTGTTTAGGATACGGCCAAAGACCAAAAACACGATGGAACACATTTTCGCATACATATGTACCTAAGTTTCTTAGGCCAGCGTAAAAATTCTTGCTTATTTTGCAGCCTCATTCTCAATTCAACAACAAAGAATGCATACGTTAAAGAAACGCTTTGTCGAATTATATAATTATGAAAATATTCCCCAGCCTCCCCCACGCTGGAGACTACACGAAGAATGAGAATTATGAACTAGGCACGATGGAGGACTTGGCAAGTTTCCAGACGATGGAAGTATTTATTTTCTCCCTTTATCAAACTGGAAGCTTGTTAACAATGTGAGTGACATAATGTTGTGGCGACACCAGCTTACACAACACGATTCAGTAAGTACCTATGAAGAAACAAACTAGTTACAATTTCTTGAAGCATGTTAACATTTAAAATTCTGTCGAATTATTATCGTATTTCTCCCAATGAGCGAGATTTACATTTATTGCAAAAGTTTGTGTTGATGTTTGTTATTTTTATTTGCGAGCAATAAAAGTCTTTTATTGCGGTGGATGAGTTTTATATACGAGTGTGCTCCAATACTTATGAGTTCTCAGGTGCGAGCCACTTCCACAGTACTTTTGAATCTATGACCATTAAGTTTTGAAACGGTAACCTCCGAGTCACGAGTGCACGATGACTTACAAGCATAGTTTGAGTATTGCAACACACGAATATTAGTGGATCGTTTTATTTATTTGTTAGCGACAATATAGCTTATTTAAGTAGTCACCTTTTAAAGCATACTAGCAAAACATACTTGGCTTACAGTGTTTTCATTATGAGCATCAAATATTACTTCAGTGTCAAAGACAAATCATTTATTTCAAATAGGCACATAAAAAGCACTTTTGAACGTCAAAATTTACAAAAAAATAGAATTGATTCTAGTTGCCCCTTCCAAAAGGTAGTTTCGTATGGAGAAGAATGGGCAAGAAACTCCACCGTTACTCTTTTAAAATGTTTCACAATATTATATAGGTTCAAATTAATTATTATATATATGACCATTGCTTTTTTTGCAAAGGTTTTATTTGCAAAGAAGATAATCTAACGACTCAATGCAAAAGTATTTATTAAACAAAATTAAAATTTTCAGTTTAACTACCTACCTAATATATTTATTTTGGAATGAAATAAGACTGAATAGATATAAGAACTTGCTCAACATCATCATTCTAGTCTCAACAGAAAATATAATCTGTCACTTGGACTTGTGCAAATTAATAAATGACCTACTAACACGAGGCTGATGGTCGATAATCGAAACAACAAGGGTGAAGAAGATATGAAAACGTTCCACATTTGCTAAAGTTAACCGAGCTCATTAACATGAGCAGTGCGGCCAGACGCAATTTTATAAAATCAAATCAAATCAAAATATTTTATTTCTACAAACCTACATAGGCACCTATGAAACGGCAGAAGCTAGGTGTACGGTCCCAATTGGTCGTTTCCTATAGAGAAGAGCCGGCTAGAAACATCACGGTTACTCTTTTAAAAACAAGGGGCTTTTACAATGTTTTCATATTACAGTGTTAATAGGTATGGGCGGACAGTGTAGCCCTGTCAACAAGTAACAGGTACTCAACAAAAATAGAAAAAGGTCTATAAATCTACAGTCTACAAGTTAGGCCTACAACGTCCTCACATTCACAAAATATAAAATAATCTATATAAAAGATAAATCCTAACTAATCCTAATCCTAACTAACATTATAAATGCGAAAGTAAGTTTGTTTGTTTGTTTGTTACCTTTTCACGCCTAAACCACTGAACCAATCATCCTGAAACTTTGCATATACGTTGTGAGGTGTACACAAACGGACATAGGGTACCTTTTATCCCGAAGAAAAGTACTGTTCCTGAGGAAAACGACAATAACGTTATTATCATAATAGATGGCGCCACGTGTCTTTCGAATCATGCTTGAATTATATTATTATAGAAACTATAGTAGTGTGTTAAGAGTTTATTTTATTTTTATTTAAGTACCTAATACATTTTGTGAGTCTAGAGTGTGGATAGACCGGTTTTTCATCCTCCTAACTATAATACTAAGATGCGAAAGTAAGTTTGTTTGCTGGATATCTTTTCATGCCCTAAACCGCTGAACCGATCATCATGAATTCATGACATTTTGCACGTTGTCACGGATACAAAAAAGACATACCCACCTTTTATCCAGAAAAAAACTACTGTTCCCAAGGGACAATATAATAAAACAAACTTACTTTCGCATTTATAATATTAGTTAGGATAAGTAATACTGTTTTAAATTCGAGTGTTAATACAATGCTTTTGTAGCATAATTTAAACAGTTTCACAAGTTGCTCGATAGATGGCGTTGTACTGATGACGCCGTTTTCTGAATCGCAGTGTTTGATTTTCTGTGGAAGAATGGCAATCGAAGGTTTTTTTGTTCATAATAATATTGTCGTTAGTTTGGTGTTGAAATTATCGTTAGGTAGATTGTTAAAATAGTTTTTTTCTGAAATTCGTAAAACAATTGTTCGCTAGGATTGTTTATCTAAGTCTGCAGCACTTAATTCTCAATTTAGCGTTGTCGACGACTTGATCCTTAAACGTTTGTACGAAACAAAAAAAAAAAAACTTTATTATTTTTCGGTTAATTTAGTTAGTTCGTTAGTTTGACTGTTTTTATTAGGTTAGGTTTCTTTTTCATTTTTCTATTTTAAAATGCCTCGCAAACGTAGTTCCAACTTAGGAAGGAGCACATCGCGAGCCCGCGCAGCGAAAATTGCTCGATCTCAAGAATCCTCCGTTCAAGCCGAATTAAGAAGGCTAGAACAAGCGGAGCAACAAGCAGCTTTGAGAGCTGATGAGACATCTTCTCAAAGCCAGGAAAGAGTTGAGGGCCAAGCCTCCCGCCAGGCTTCGGTGAGAGCGACTAAGACGCCTTTTCAACCGCAATTGCTATTGGAGGAACAAGCTGAACGCCAGATAGCTCTAAGAGCAACTGAGACGCCTGTTTAAACACAGCTCCGTCTAATAGAACAAGCCCAGCTGCAAGCAGCCATTAGGGCGACAGAAACTACAGACCAGTCGCAGGTGAGAAGGACCGCTCTTGCAGAAATGCAAACCGAACGGACTTTTATGCGTCACAGTTGGTCCGTATTTAATAATTCTGGATTTGAATGCGATCCTTTAAATTATTACAAAAATCATACTTTAGTTGTTGTTGGTTTGATGTATAAAAAATGCCAGTTTTGTGAGGCTTTTAAATGGAACGACGAGACTGCAGGGATGTGTTGCTCCAATGGCAGAGTTTCCCTTCCTTTACTTGGTGAACCAGAAGAACGCCTGAAAACTTTATATTTATTTAATGCAGATGAATGGGACGTATTACAATACCGAAATTTAAAAGCGGCAACGTTCGCTACGCTCGCTCAGCTCGCGCGTGGTAGGTCACAGTTTTAACCTAACCTATTTCACTCAGTTCAAAATGACGAATCATACAATCTGCCGCAGAAATGTTTCTACCATTATCTAATTATCCACTCGCAGGCAAATTGTATGATTCGTCATTTTGAACTGAGTGAAATAGGTTAGGTTAGGTTAAAACTGTGACCAACCGCGCGCGAGCCGAGCGAGCGTAGCGAGCGGTGCCGCGGCAGCGGCCAGCGAGCGCTAATTCCAAGTTGCTCGCAGAAATGTTTTTACCATTGTCTAATAATTCGTGTTTTGGCAATATCCCTAGGGCTTTCGCGAAAAATCGAATTAGCAAATCATCCAATCGAAGTATACAAAATCTCCAGTAAATCAAACACAAGACCACAGATAAATCAACAGTAGAGGAATCGCCAGTTAGTGTAATCAACCTTAGTTTAATTAATTGTAGTTGAATAAACCGTAGGTGAATTCTCCTTTATGGATTTCGTTCATTAGTTATTACAAAAATCGGTGAAACGATCTTTAGATATTTTAAACGGTAGGTCTTTTGACCGTAGTTATCTTGAAAATAGAATAAACTTAGGTATTATAATACGTAACCGTCATAACTGTGTTGTAGTGAGTATGAGTAATCGCGAGAACTACGTCGCCGCTCTTTGGGATTTCATCCATCGGTATTTCGTCCATTCGGGATTTCGTCCATTCGGGGTTTCATCCTTTCGGGCATTTGGACATCGGTATTTTATATTTTGATATAACGGCTATCGGCATTTAAAACTTTCGGTATTTTAAATTTCGCTATTTTGGACGTTGGTATTTCAGTCATAGTTATTATGAAATTTCGGGATTTTAATACGTACCCAGATGAATCACGGCGCTTTTTAAATATAATCAGAAAGTACATCTCATGCTTTCAGATGAAATCTTTTGGAGTAGATAGAGAGACAAAAATGCCCAGGTTTTCGCCAAATTTTACCGTACAAGGTCAGATATATCATCAAATTGGTTCACTTTTTCCAACAGAGAACGAACAGCATAAGTTTATTTTATGGGTGATGAAGAAAATGAAGTAATCCGCCGTTGACAATATATTCAAGGAGTTGACAGAGATACGGTATTAAAAATTCAAAGAATGTTATATAATCACAATATTTTGATAAATAATGCAATTAATGAAGTTGCTGTCGTAGTGAGTGGTGACCAGTTCTCTTCACGAGACATAGTGTTACGAACACATGATAATACACTGACACGCGTAGCCGATACTCATAAGTTCTATGATGCTTTGCAGTACCCATTATTTTTTTGCAAGGGACAGTCAGGAGACTATTTTGATATACCACTCATTAATCTCACTACAAAACAGCCAGTTCCCAATAAAACAGTTGGATTGGATGGATTTTTACGCCTACCACATGATGCTTCGAGAAAATGACTTTAACATCCTTCTGAGGTCAAGACAGCTCTACCACCAATTTTTTGTAATATCGGACTTACAACTAAATTTAAATTGTGATTAGTGTCTATGTGCATGTGTGTATGTGTGGTTATGTGTAACCCTTGCACCTAAAAACAAAACTATTAACCAGACAAACACTGACATATTGTATAAGGTGTAGGGAGATATAAAGGAGTATTAATTTGTCAATAAATATCATCATGGACCCTGAACAGAGCACTTCATATCCTGGTGATTTTTAAATTCTCTAGAGCTGTCAGGTGTACCCTCGCATAAACTTCAATTAAAATTAGGTGTACCCGTTATGCTTATGCGCAATTTAGATGCACTCCAATTATGGAATAGGACGAGGCTTCGGATTACACAACTAGGACAAAATATAGTCGGTGCCACTATTTTAACTGGTGTGGGAAAAGGGGAAAGTGTAATTATACTTCGAATCCCAATAATCCCCACTGACCTACCATTTCAGTTTAATAGGCTCCGGTTTCCAATAAAACTAAGTTTTGCTATTACAATTAATAAAGCGCAAGGGCAAAGCTTGCAGGTAGCAGGGGTGCATTTGGAAAAGCCATGGTTTTCCCATGGCCAGCTATTCGTAGCATGTTCGCGTGTGTCCAATGCCCAAAATTTATACGTATTAGCGCCAAATAGAAGGACATACAACATTGTGTATAGGAGCGTCCTAGAATAATATTCCGTTCTGAGCCCATGATTGCAACGCTAAACAACAAGCAGAGTACAACCCGAATTGATTGTCAAATTCCAAATTAACGCGAGCGAAGCCGCGGGCAAAAGCTAGTAAAATAATAAAAATAAAAGCCTATTTAAACCAAATGACATGATTGCCATTACAACTGTAACAAACCTGAATTAATAACCTGTCTACAAAAGCCATTAGTAAAGAGTTGAAATTAGAATTGTAGGTACAAACCATACACATGAGAATAAATACAACCCATCTGACTGGATATAATTTCAACGTAATCTGGGATGGATATTATGACAACTAATACTAATGGTCGTAAAAATTACACAATATTTCTCAAAAAAGAGAACTCTACCTACCTCTATATAGAAAAATGAGGATAAAGTATGTATATTCTTTTATAGATAATTATATCTCGATTTATCTGTCAGAAAACTTACATTTCGCATATCTTCGTAAATACGATAGTATCCAGTTTTGAACGCAAACTTCATCGTTAAAAAGCAACTCTAGAGACATTAGCAATCTTTTTCCACGTGATCACCTAGATTTTTTTTTTTTCATTTTCAGTGATTTAAATGCAAAGAGCGCAGTAAAGTCTGTCGCTAAGACTTTCACATAGGTACCTACACGCTTTCCTATAAATGTACAGGAATTCTCTACAAGTTAAAATTGTTGGCTCGCTAAGCTAGTGAGTGATTGAATATATTCCTAGTTTTGTCACGAGCCTCTCAAGTTAGCACTTTAGCTAGCGCTCTGGTTTGGCAAGCAGCCAGGCGACTGCACTGTCATCCGAAAAAGTGACAACATTGCAGACACTTTAGGTTAATTTGTCCACCCATACCGCCAATACAAAAACAATAATCGCGTGAGAAATAGGCTCAGATTTCTAAAACGTCAATGCAAATTCATAATCAGTACAATTCTATAATATTGATCGAAGAACTTATTTGAATAATAATTAGCATACCTGATCGTTAGACGTTTCCTTTTTTAGGTTTTCTTTTTATAAAACCAAATTCCCTGTGAAATTTTGAAAAAATATCACTGAACATGGCACTTAATAAATTCACATGATTAGAATAAAATACAAATCAATGTGATTAAACAAATTAAAATTTGTAGTGACCACAAACAAATGAAGCATAAATATTTTTTACATTTGAAAATCGAACACGCTTTTCTATCAAGCCAGTTTTTTTTTCACGTGATCTTATTTAGCTTCACTACTCGTTTTACAATATACGCAACAGTCACGATCCGCGTTCGAGCAGCCGATAGAATTATGATAATGAATTTATTCAACTAATAAGTTTTACACAAAGCTTTCCTCGTCTACTGAGTTTATCAAGTTATCAATAAAAATGGTAAATACTTCATTTGTGAGTATAAGGATTTTTTCTTTACTTACCATTATATTGGATTCTCATTACTGAGGAACGTATAGAACTCGAGCTGAGTTCTCTTGTTAATATTTAATGCTGACGAACCTCGTTTGAGGAAATTCAGTTATTGCCTGAAAGTACCTAAAGCAAAAACAAGAAAGCTTATAAACAAGTCTACGTTGTTAAGATACAGTAGCCTTGTTTACAGGTAAAGGAACACGCATTGACCTTCCTCTTCCTAGGTTAGTAAATAAGGAATAATAATTCACTGACCACTCAGCGCTTTAAATATTCAGTGGGTTGTGTGGTGTGTGTAAACTGTATTTAATTATGATGCTTTAAGTGTGCGGATGGAAAGCATGATTGCCCAGAGGTGAACCTTTTTAATTACAATACGAACATAAGTCCCAGCTCATGTTTTATAATAGTTATTGTAGTTTGAAGACACACATAATGATAATGCATTTTTACCCGTAGTCTTCACCGATTAACTTGACAATAAAACACACAAAATTGATCTATTATAGGGCAGGCCTGGTAAAAATGACAAATATAACCCAGACTTTGATGCAGTTGAAGCGGAATGCCTCAATCCCGGGTTTAAGTCTGCGGGTATATTGCGGCCGGAGGCATACCGGCGCGGCAGCTCGCCGCAACAAGTAGGTCACGGTGACCGCACCGTTACATGCTGGACATTTTAATTTGATATTTCTTATGCTCTTTTTCAAGAGTATTTCTTCGCATTTTGTTGTATGCGAAAAATCTGGTACTTTCAAAAAAATATTTATCTTTTACTCCAAAGCCTACTACTTTTCAGCTATTTTCTTTGTAACACACGAATTTGGGACAAAAGGTCCCCATAAGAGAAAGTTCAGACCTATTCGTTTGTACATTAAGTTCATAGCTGTGAGTAACTTTCGCTTGTACTAAATACCTGGCCGGTTTATGTAGGTACATCGGACTACGAAACTACTACTTGCACTACGAAAAGCGCCCTTACTGGTAAGTCTTAAAGGCGCTGTTAATGTCAAATTGGCACCACCGATGTGCGGTTGAATGCACGCAGTTCCTACTCTTATCTTCCTTAGTTTATTTGCTATAACTTTTGGAAGGATCATGATATAAGTAACCTAACTCTGGGGAAGATATTACTGATAGATTTTTACTGGTGAACTGAAAGTGCTCGCTCCCGGAAGTGTGTATGTTTGAACAAGGTAACAATCTCAAAATTATCGTTTTATAATTATGATGATACAACGAAATACAAGAACGTTATACAATTTCACAATATTTTGCATGCTCTTGAAACATTAACTTCTGAGTGTCTATAAAGATCTTACTACAGCATTAATTCGCACTTTGTACATTACAGTAATTTATAAAATGGGTTATAGTCCGGTATTCTAAGAAATTCTAGGCGATGAGCAGTAAACAGGTAGTCACATGATAAGCAGATGCGGTCCTTGAGCCGAACACTATAGTGCTATAGAGGTATAAGGAACAGGGTATAAAGTTCACTCATACCTCCATAGAAAAGGGAGGATCCTCCGACCAGACGGGTGTTGTGTCTGTTGGGCATCTGCCCGACGTTTGATGTCGGGACGTTGCATATAACTCTGCTTGCGCGATGCAGGATTTTGCGTGACGTCATTATGACGCGTAGCCCGTATGTGGCGTTGTAGATGCCGCTACAGTGCTTTCAAATCAGCGATACATCGCAGCAGGTAGCATGATAATCTCAATTTGTTGTTGTGTATATTTCTAGTTCAAAGGCACAGGTTCTTCATATTAGTACCATAGACAAAAGTCGTTGCTAATGAGCTGCGGTTTCCAGTTTAAATGGAAAAAAAAACAGAATATATTTAATTCATACTAAACTTTTTAACACAATATTGCAAACTTGCAAAGCAACAAACAATCCTATAAGGTACCAATCTTTCAAGGTGCAACCTTTTTTTGATAAATTACCTCCTATAAGAAATACTCGCCAGTTGTTTTCAAAAAACATTGAAATGCTCTCTCTTTATGCTCTTTCTTTTAATTCTTTTTCTATACTTATTTATTCACACCATCAACACAGATTAACCGTGGAAAAAAAGATTTACGTAGAAGTATGTAGTCAAACTACAATGTTACCTCAGGGACATAACAATACTACCTGAATATTGCTTCCTGTTTCATGAAACTTCTCGTGTGAAATTTCCACATTTTAGTTTGAGAATATCTGTGTCTGGGGAGCTTTGTTGTTCAGCGCTACGGAGTAAAAGCTTATTTACTCCAATACATTTCTATGTAAGTAGTTGCCACTGGAGTTTATAAGCCCGAATCTATTAACTGTTACCTTTAAGGTTCCTTCATTTCTCCGATATTAGCACAAAAAGGCTGCAATAAAAGTAACAAGTTTATTACAAACATTTCTCCGAATCAAAAAGCAAAATCAAAATATTTTATTTCACATAAACCAACATGGGCACTTATGAAACGTCAGAAGCTAGGTGCATGGTTCCAATTGGTTGTTGAAGAGCCGGCAAGAAACTCCATGGTTACTCTTTTAAAAATAAGGGCTTTTACAATGTTTCAAATTACAGTGTTTATAATGGGAGGACAGTGTAGGCCTGAATCTCCTCGAATTATTTTGTCGTAATTGACGTACCTTTCCATTCAGAATAATAGTTCTGGTAGTGATTGGCTACAATTCTTCTAATTATTTTAACAACTTAGGCATTTTCTCCACAAGGAAAATAAATTGTGAATATTATCAGTACCGAAGCTGCTGACACCGTATAGGTACAATTTTCCAGAATTAGTATTCATTCATTAACAGCCTAAAATTGGTATATTTTCAGTAGGTACCTATCACAGTTTCCATCCCTTTTTTTTAAACAGAATTAGTTTTTCCTTGTTGTAAGAGAACGAAGGGTTGGTTAAAAACCAGCTTCAGTTGAAAACCAGCGTCAGGCACTAGTTGTCTGACATTTTTGCTGAACTGGACCTATGTGGTGCAGCCGCGAGGCACACTTTCCTGCTAATTTCTCACAACGCACTTTACACTTTTTATTTGTTTTATTTTTATTTTTTACTTGTAGGTGTATGTTGTGTTGTGTGCTTTGTAGTCTGTGCTAAATAAATGTATTTTCTTTCTTTCTTTCTTTACGATAACAATTATGATCGATTTTTTTCGTACATCTTTTTTTAAATATCTGAGTATTTTGTTTTAGGTTGTGTAAATTATTTATAGGATAGATGATATTTCTGTTATAAAGTAACACGTGGTTGTAGATACATCTGTATTACAGGTAAATGGCCTACAACGTGTATCGTCAGCTGTATAAGGTACGTCCTGTGAACAGCGGGGTTCTAATGACGTGCGATGGGACAGAAGATAAAATAAAAGCAGCCGAGAAAAGCCTCTCAGTAATAATTACAGATAAACTCAGTACTGCTGAGTGCACACGACATAATGAGAGCGGTTTGTTGTAGAGTCTCTCTCCGCATTTGCAATTAATTTCTATCGTTGTCTAAGTTGTTACTTGGAAAGGTAGACGAACAAGTTACCAGGCAAAACACATAAGAATTTCGGCATTCGGTGTCTTTGGTTTTGTATTTTCGTTTTTTGCCACTGATTTCCGAAATTAAAGTTATTTTTCACTTTGCAGTGTTTTATCTCGGGAGTCGGTAGATTTTTTTTTCTTCTTCTCTTTTTTCGTGGGTCAGTTAATAATTTATCTAAGTTACAATAGCCTAATATCAATTGCTCATCACCTTTTACAAAATATTCCTTTTCCGGATGCAGGGACGTTAATTGTTGAGGAGTTCTCCTGGTACTTCACCATCAGCTCCACCTCACCATATGCATTGTAACAAGCATAAATTGCTTAGCAAACATAAAAGTAATTGAATCGCAATCCGAGAAATACATTATTATTGAGTAGTTCCGGTGGCTTCATCATCTGTGGTCTTCATCACCAGTTGCAATTCACCAAATAGTGCTTCCCAAGTGCAAAGGCACGCGTTACTATAAAAATACCCAAATCCATATAGGTGTGCCAATAATATTTGAAAGAAAAAGAAAGAAAGAAAATACATTTATTTGCGGTAAACATGACGCAAAGAAAAAACACACAAATACAAAAAATAACGAGTTGGGGAAAAATATGCGTCACATTCACGCAAAACGGCAATCGCTCAGCATAATGCTACGACCCTATGCGAGACAGAGCCCCAGCGCTGGTTTTCAGCGATAGCCAGCGCTGACGTGATGACGTCAACCAGTGCAGCATACGAAAATTTAAAATAAACATTAAAATAAGAAAAAATAAGAATAATAAGAATAAGAATAATAAGAATAAGAATAATAAGAAGAAGAAAGAAGAAGATAATAAGAATTTGAAGAGTTCCCTCGATTTCTCCAGGATCCCATCATCAGAACCTGACGTGATGACAATGGGACCACCTGGGAACCAAAAACGAATTTTCCAACTCGGTTCAGGCATCTTCGAGTAATCGGTGAACATATATAAAAAATATTCCGACGAATTGAGAACCTCCTCCTTTTTTTGAAGTCGGTTAAGAATGTGTTAGTGTACAGTTCAAACATTTGCAAGTAGGATTTTAACTGATAATGTAACATAGTTGAAGGAAGTGAATAATCTTTAAATAACTTTCTGAGGGCACTGTATGTAATTATGTCCTGGCAAAGGAATATTGAAGATCATGTCAAAAAACAAAAACATCGTGAAACTTACACTATTGGAAATAAAGTGATATAAGTACCGGAAAAAATGTGGTGTTGAGACTGTCAATATACATTTTTATGATATATTTTCGAACTTATTTTTGGCCATAAAAGGCAAAGCAGGTGCTGTATTATGGATGAGGTTATGTTTGTTTATTTGTTTGTTTGAGGTCGCGATGTTAAAAAGTGTTGCGTGCAATGTCCTTATAAAAAATATAATATAATATATAATCCTAACTAATATTATAAATGCGAAAGTAAGTTTGTTTGTTTGTTTGTTACCTTTTCACGCCTAAACCACTGAACCGATCATCCTGAAATTTTGCATATACGTTGTCAGGGGTACAGAAACGGACATAGGGTACCTTTCATCCCGCAAAAAAATACTGTTCCCGAGGAAAACAACAATAACGTCCTTATGATAGTAGATGGCGCCACGTGTCTTTCGAATCATGATTGAATTATAACCCGAATCGATAGTCAAAGTTTAAATTAACGCGAGCGAAGCCGCGGGCAAAAGCTAGTTTGTTACTCAATCACGCTAAAACGGCTAAACGGATTTGGATAAAATTTGGCACATGGGTAGACTATGACCTGGATTAGGACATAGGATACTATTTATCCCGATATTCCCACGGGATCGAGATTTCTGCGGGTGAAACCGCGGGGCGCAGCTAGTAAAAAATATAACTTTAGTTAATGTTTTCTCAACATGTTTGTAGAGAACAAATAGCTATATATGTAGGTATTGTAG
Source organism: Dryobotodes eremita (assembly GCA_917490735.1). Lineage (NCBI taxonomy): Eukaryota > Metazoa > Arthropoda > Insecta > Lepidoptera > Noctuidae > Dryobotodes > Dryobotodes eremita. The sequence continues at coordinate 6,684,957 of OU823257.1, read as the reverse complement.
TTGTAAACTATGTGCGAGTAAAATAACAGTAATATTCACTATATCGTCAGATACTATAATACTAATAGAACTAACTATAATAAATATTATCCTATTAGACAAAGTCTCGTTTATGGTTTACTAGCTTTTGCCCGCGGCTTCGCTCGCGTTAATTTAGACTGACTATCAATTCGGGTTATAATTCAATCATGATTCGAAAGACACGTGGCGCCATCTATTATCATAACGAAGTTATTATTGTTTTCCTCGAGAACAGTACTTTTTTGCGGGATGAAAGATACCTTATGTCCGTTTTTGTACCCCTGACAACGTAAATGCAAATTTTCAGGATGATCGGTTCAGTAGTTTAGGCGTGAAAAGGTAACAAACAAACAAACAAACTTACTTTCGCATTTATAATATTAGTTAGGAAGTTAGGATACAAGAGTTCATAATCGGGCTATTTTACGAGCATACATGACATAAACAGTAAATTAACTGACTTACTCGTACTACACAACACCTACTGTTCCCGCACATTATGTTCATATTTTTTTAAACCTTCTAGTTTTATTAGACTTTATTTCATGATTATTGTGAATAATTCCTTGTAATAAATTGAGTCCTGAAATAATTATTATGCACCAACTATACCGGAGTGCGGAACACTCAAAATTTGTACAAAAAAATATGTTTAAGACAACAAAGTAGTTATTTTCTCCCTATGTAAGCCGCTAATGATTCACATTTTTTTTTGATATTTTTTTATATGCTGTCAGCAGAGTAATTAGGAGATGAGGTTGCTTTTATTAACGGGTCGTAAAACAAAAAAAAAACTTGGTTGAAGAGTTATTTATAATTTCACAGATACTTCCTCCCCCTTATTTGAATTTCTGAACGTGACTTTGATAATGCTCTATTTCTAACCGACTTCTAAAAAGGAGGAGGTTATATGTTCAACTGTATGCATATTTTTTTTATGTATGTTCACCGATTTCTTCGTCAATTGTGGACCGATTTTGAGTCTCTGATTTCATCAAATCTGATGAGGGGTTCCCATGGAAATCGAGGGAAATCCTCAAATTTTATAGGCACACCTTTAGCGATTTGGGTATTTTTTATAGTAACTCGTGAATTTGCTCTCGGAAAGCACCATTCAGTGAAGTGGAACTGATGATGAAGACCAGAGGTGGCCAAGGAATGATTCAATAATAAGTATTTCACGGGTTGGAATTCAATTACTTTAATGTGGTTGCTAAGCAATACATGCTCGTCACAATGCATATGGTGAAATGAAACTGATGGTGGCTTCACCATCAGCTCCAGGTCTTCTGGTTCTTACCAGGAGAACTCCTCAACAATTAACGTCCCTGCATCGGGAAAAGCAACATTTTGTAAAAGGCGATGAGCAGTTGCCATTAGGCTACTGTAACTTAGGTAAATTAATAACTGACCCACTAAAAAGTGAAAAATAAAAACCTTTTTTTACAATAAAAACAACCAACTTCCGAAATAAAACGCTACAAAGTGAAAAATAACTTTAATTTCGGAAGTTGGTGGCAAAAAAACTAAAATAGGTACACCGAAAGAAAGTCACTGATTTCCAATATTAAAGTTATTTTACACTTTGTAGTATCTGGGCAGTCGGTTGTTTTTTTTTTGTAAAAAAGTTTTTATTTTATTCTATTTGATGGGTTTTTTGTGTGCTTTTTGATGGAACAAACAGAGATAAACTTGTTGATGCGGTGTATTCACGGCATAACTGAGTTTGAAGTTGACGTTCCGAACTTAAAAACTTAATAAAATTCAGTTTGATTTTAATGTAGTACGTAGTTAAAGTCCATGGCAAATTCTTACGAACTTGGGACAGAGGTTTATAATCGAGGTATTTTTTTAATGTAGTACGTAGTTAAAGTCCATGGCAAATTCTTACGAACTTGTGACAAAGGTTTATAATCGAGATATTTGTGACTTTGCTCGCAAATAATTTAAGAACATGAACCTTCACTGGCGAAGGAGAATATCCTGAAGCATCATGTTTTGGTAAGATGAAATGTAGATGACGTTGGGGAGTGTGGAAATGGTAGGTAAAAATTAAATAAGAAGCTGTATAAGTACTCCCACAACATCATGCACGATCTATTAAAAACCGGCCAAATGCGAGTCGCACTCGCACACGAAGGGTTCCGTAGCACCGTACAATATATAACATATTTTTAACTTTTATGTTATTTTTCTTATTTGTTGTTATAGCGGTAATATAATATACACTCTGTGAAAATGTCAATAGTCTACCTATTACGGTTCATTAGATACAGCCCGCTGATGGACAGACGGACGGACGGACAGATGAACAGCGGAGCCATAGTAATAGGGTTCAGTTGGTACGCTTTGGGTACTGAACCCTAATAGATCTAAAACATCACGCCAATGATTCTCAAAACTTAACTGTTCTTCAAAGATTCGCACCAATTAAGAAATGAAAGTTCCTAAAGAAACAGACATACTGGTGAAGTTTTCATTAAGTCAGAGAACTGACCTTGATTCTCATTACGTAGCGAGGCCAGAGCTATACTGCTCAACGTTTTGTTAATCTAAGTTATAATTAACATAACATGCGAACGAGATGCGGTTACATGTTCACATAGGGTCGTAGCATTATGCTGAGCGATTGCCGTTTTGCGTGAATGTGACGCATATTTTTCCCCAACTCGTTATTTTTTGTATTTGTGTGTTTTTTCTTTGCGTCATGTTTACCGCAAATAAATGTATTTTCTTTCTTTCTTTCTTTCTTTCTATGTTAGAATATTATAAAGGTTTCAAAGTTTGTTGAAGAAGTTACTTAAGTTATATAATATATACGTTTTTTTTATAAACTTTCCTGTGTTTTCCCCTGCTATAGTTTATGCCGCGTGTCAGTGATGCGTGTGTGAGCGGTTCTGAGTCGCTCGAGGTGGCCGTATATTAAAGCAAAAGGACTCGCCGCGACATAGCTTTTATTACACATGTTTTTAACTTTCTGCTACTTAAGTATCGTAAACATAATATACACACATAAACTCACACTTTCATCCCATGGGGGTAGGCAGAATTTACAGAAGGCCACTTGCTACGATTCTTACATACTCCTTTTGCTTCGTTTACGTACATACATTTGGTCATAAACATAAATGCTAATTTCTAAGCACTTAAGCAAAAGGGGGTGTTTGTGTCGTGATTTATGCCCATGTAGTCTTCTTCTCGACATACATAGTCTGGCCCAGGTAGGTTAGGTTCAGAGCAGCCAATGCTCTTAACACATTAAATAATGTATCACATAACAACGTACTGCCAAGATAGAGCAACATGTTTAATAACAGAGGTACCCTCAAGGGACAAACAGTACTAGCAATATAATTAAAGGGTAAGCATTTGAAACATTAAGTTACGAGCCGCCGGCGGGTTGGACTGACAATTTAATAGGCTCACGTGCTGACTTAGTTTTTATGTTAATATTAAATGATTTTATTTCTGTAAGTAGGTTTGTACAAACACTGTTACACGTTAGTCATATTTTATAAACTAAATGAGGTCGGCGTGTCCTATCTGACTACTCTGAGATGAAAGGCCGAAACAAACTCAGAGGTCACAGTCTCTTTTAAAGTCCAGTCATAATCTTGATCAGATCATGTGAAGACCATGTAGATTGGTATCTAAAATGGTCTTTTGAGGAAAGAACCACACAGATTGAGTGGACCTGTCCAGTCAGTGCACGCATATTGTAAATTTTATTATAATTTAAAAGATAACTTATATATTTAACCTTGTGAACCGTCGCTACGGCGTAGTAAACCTACGAGGGCCGCTACGTGAGCTACGCTCTCGTAGCACAAACATAATAATGTCGTACCTAAAAGAGTAACTCAATATTTCGACAATAGTTTTACATTTAATGTTAAACTACTTCTTAACTGTTGTTATGAAATATTATATCCAAAGCGATATTAAAAATAATCGAAAGAACATCTTAAAACGACCAGCTTTTTAAAAACATGCGAACAATTTTCCATTCTATCGTCACCCAGTCGAGTGCTGAATCGTTCGATAATTCCCAGAGCACAGATTGTTTGAAAATCCGGATGAAACTCTCAAGTCTCAAGACATGCATTATGCAACCACAAGTTTATTTAAGCAAGACAATCTCTTCATTCGCTAATACCTCGCTGGTTCTTGGAATAAAGTATTTTCTTTACGTAATGTTATGTTAAAAGGGCTTGTAGGTGGTCTGTCAACCAGTCTTACCAAGGAGTATCGTATTACCCAGTCACTGATGGGCTATTGCGGTCAGATAGGCAGTCTCGCCATGTAAAATACTAGTATTCAGCTGCATCCAATTAGACTTGAAACCCACCTCAACAAAGTTGGGAAAAGACTAGGCAGATTGATTGGGTGATTTTATCTTATTTTTAGAAGGAAAGAAACAAAGAAAGAAAGAAAGGTATTTATTGAGACTCGCACAGAATAGAAGAAAAACAAGGAAGGAGCACTAAACAATCACATAGTTTGAAATGAGTGTTGAATACTCATACTCAAAATATTAGAACTCTTTTTTTTAATACGTCATTCGTATATCGCCAGAATAAATAGGTTCACAAAGCAATACTTTTAGACTCACCGGAAATTGGAAAAACATTTCACTTTTTAAAATCCATTTGCACACGTTTCATCGTTGAATAGAATAGAATATAATATGTTATTTGCAAAGAATGTTGGTATTACAAATTAGATGTTACAATTAATGTTAGAGTCCTTACGGAATTAATTAAATTTTTAAGCGACAAAACTGCTCCTGAATTATTCTTTTATCATATTTACATTCATAGTAATAAGTAGCTTGAGTCAAATATAAATTATTAAGATTAAAATGTAGGGACCCTCAAAGAGCTGTAACAGTAAACCATACCATAAAATTACAAAATTCTTCTCAGGTTTATTATAATCCTTTATAATCAGTTGGACGATTTACATTCTGGGGCTTCCTTATGATCTATTCCCATCCAATACCAAGAGCTAATACCATTTGGTATTAGTTTATTTCCGAATTTATTTTCTATTCCCAACGAGTACCACATTTTTTTAAATAAAAAATCTATTACTGACGAATACCAAAGCGTGACTTTTTGTACATTCAGCTACACAAAGTTTTATTTAAATTGCGTTTTACCGAAATCTAGGGTAATCTAAATATAGGGTTAGGGTAACAAGCTGGTCGACGGAGCCCCGCTTCGCGGGGCTCCTATTTCTGTCTAAAGGGTTTAAAGGAACCTAACCAACCGAACCTCGGGATGCCACTGACGTCGACCGTCTAAGGTTAGGATTTTCGGGAACATTTATTATGTTTTCGGAAACTTAGTTCGTCACTTAAAGCATTTTAATTTTACTGAACCTGACTGTACCTGATTTCTTCAAACTTGTTTTGGTATTGGTTTTAAAATGTGGTACTCGTTGGGAATAGAAAATAAATTCGGAAATAAACTAATACCAAATGGTATTAGCTCTTGGTATTTGATGGGAATAGAATTTCCTTATAAAGCTCCATAGTATGTACCACAAAAATAAATAAAAATGTTAAGAGTGTTTCTAAAAAAACAAAGTAACGTCGTGAGGACGTGAATGTTACAGGCGAGGAACCAGAGGGGCCGGGACTTGCCGGTAAGTTATGTATTTCTGTAAACAATTTGTGTACCTGTAGAAGCAGAATATTATCATAGCGAGGTATTTAAGATGAGGCGAAATGATGACTTTTTTTTTGTTTTATGATAAGTAGGAAAAATGGGCTATGTTGTGTATTACGGAGAGCCCCTGTGTACCTCAATTATTACATGGTAACATTTTAAATGACGGAGAAGGTGCGTCTTTCTCGTTATCATGAGCCATATTTTAACTGCTGTGGGCGTACTATGGGAAGTGTTGGGTATTGTGCAATAGAAAAACCGTTTGCAGTTCAAATCAAGTTATAATTTACGAACAAATTAATCACACTAGAGAATCACACACTGTAGGTACGCGACACAACTATACGGAACGCGCGACAGTTTCTAAACGTTTTCACTGCTTGACCACCACCGACCAACCTCTGCTTTTACTCTGGTCGAGCGTTATGTTGTAGAATCTGTCGAGCGACGCCTGGTGGCGCTGGCGTCCTGATTAGTCAGTCAAACGATTGAATTAACGTATTTTCGTCATACATAATTATGATGTATTTTTCTGTCGGTAACAAGCGGTATATAGGTAAGGGATTATTTATTGATACTTCACCAGTACAGTTTGAACATAAATAAGGCAATAGGTCCAAACTGTGACCACTTTCGAAGCGCTTTTAGTTTCATCTTTAGTTGATCTAATGGCAATTTAAACCATGATTATTAGTACTGGGATCACGTTATGGTAGGAATAGTGTCCAAAAATAGCCACATTACCTGAAACAAGAATGTTATTGATAATTATAAGCAACGCAATTAAATCCCTTACCTGTACTTCTTTAAGGTACACGAAGCATGTTAGTTCCTAAGAAAACCTATTTGAACATGAAGCAGCAAACTTAAATTGTTTCAATCTTCTTAAGAATAAATCGCGGCAGTTTTGCTTAAACTTGTTAGAACAAGTTTAAGAAAACCTGCCGACTTTATAGATAAAGTCTGACGGAGTATTTTGTAGACTGCAACTTAAAGCTAATATCATTTATCTTGGCTCGTGTCCTAGGGAACTAGACTTGAGACTGAGTTCAGTAAGAACTTACTGTGATATTGATAGTTAAGTAATTTTTATTTTAATGCCAGAAGTGTACCGTAAAGTGAATCGGTGCAGGTTTTTACGGATGTAGGTACGAAAATGTAAATGTAAAAGTTTTAATCATAATCCTGTCCCTTTCAGGTTTCTCTCACTGTAGTTGCGTCAAAACGTTTTGTGTCATCTTTCCAAATATCTTGTAAGTCAGTATTTCAGAAGTCAGCAGCTGGTGTGCATTACATACCAAAAGATTTATCGGAGAATAAATCTGCAAGCACCTGCACCCACTGCGAGTGAACCGAATGTTGTTTGTTTCGGCCTTTCTTCTCAGAGTAGCCGGATAGGAAACGCCGACCTCATCTAGGTTTAAAATATGATTGACGTCTAAAAGTTTTTGTACAAACGTACGTCAGAAATAAAATCATTTATCATTATCATTTATCATTATTATTTATCATTATCATTTATCATTATCAGTTATTATTATCATTTATCATAACATGTTACATTACCATTTATCATTATCATTTATCATTGTCATTCATCATTATCATTTATCATTATCATTAACATTAATCATTTATCATTATCATTTATCATTAAACGGTAGTCATTACTTATTGTTTAAAAAGTTTATCAACCCGTATTTAGGTTTTCCGTTTATCATTCAACGTTTGTATTCTCCAAAGAGGAAGAAAAAGGGGCTGTAATAAGCGAGGATGTAAACATGCTATACCAACGTACTCTACGTTTTTAAATCCCCGCGTGTAGGCTAAGTTTACACTACGCTTTATGATTCCTAAACGAGTTTCGGCTTACCGATGTTTCGGTGAATTTCGTATTCATAGCTCGTTTTGAGAAAAGCTGCCAAAAATAAATAAAAGTAACCTGTTTTGTACTTTCAAAGATTCACGCGCTCGAAGAATTTGAAGTTATACCAGTTCCTTTTGACGTTTTATTTCGTTTTATTTTCTTGTCAAAGGCTGTAGTTGAAGATTTTCAAGACTCCTTTATCACAAATATGTCAGGGTACTTTAAGGAAAATATCAAAACTACCAGCTGAGAAATTCCGAGGCTCACCATTTTAGTATCTTTTATTCGACCGAATCTAACGGTTCTGAGCGTAATTTACTATCCAGTAATGAACTGACGAGTAATATAAAAAAAGTCCATGGAAAGTGCTTAAAGAAATCTAAATATCTCCTAAACCACAAAAGTTAGGTTCTTATAGTAAAAGAAATATGAAATCGAATTGCATTATTATATTGCATATTAAAACCTTATTACATACTTGCCTGTTCGAAGTCATATATAGAAAAAAGTAAAATGTTACCTTTCATAATTTTGGATTACATTTGAATACTTTTATTATCATGTTGATTTAATTATTGTTCTTACCTTTGCTTACCGATTTTTTTACTAAAATTGTTTACGGCAGACGTTGATTTATAAATAAAGGTATCATCATGCGTCTCACAGCCGAGGAATGAACCAGGATCATCACTATTGTGCCCACCCACTATCGACCTCTGGTCTCCGGAGGGGAGTGATGTAGCGGTATCTACAACGCCACATGCGAGCTACGCATCACACCGACGTCACGCAAAATGCTGCATCGCGCAAGCAGAGTTTACCGCGCCACTAGAATATATACAACGTCCCGACATCAAACGTTGGGCAGTTGCCCACCAGTCACGAAACCCGTTGGTTGGATGATCCTCCCTTTTCTATAGAGATATGAGTGAACTTGACGCCCTGTTCCTCATACCTCTATAGACTGTACGCTAATAGGGTCTAAAAACTTGACTGATCTATAATAGCTACTGGCACTATAATAATTGGTTTTAAAATGAAGGGATAAAATTTAATACATGAATTATCTATCTATTCTAATAATAAAGCTGAAGATTTTGTTTGTTTGTTTGAACGCGTTAATCTCTGGAACTGCCAGTCGGATTTGAAAAAAAAATTGTTTCATTTGATAGCCCAATCCTCAAGGAAGGTTATAGGCTATTTAACACCACACTACAACCCTTAGGAGCCGAGCAAACAGAAAAAAACTCAGAAAGAACGCTAAGCGGAAACGAAGTAATAGCACGGGCGGGCGGATAATTTCACGCGGACGAAGTCGCGGGCAGAAGCAATTAAAGAAAAAATTTGTAAAAAAAATATACAATGAGATGATAAATTGTTTTTTATCAAAGAGTTCGCCATCTAATGAAATATTTCTTGAAATATTTATTTTTATTATAATGTAGTCTGGGCAACGTCACTTAAAAAACAAACCGTATCAAAGCTGATAATAGGTATGCCAAGCAAATATTTAATATCAAATTATGCAAGAATAAACTCGAAAGCTGGCATAACTCTGACAAGAAAAAGAAAAGCAAAGATATGAATAACGAAATAAAATGTTACAGTTAAAAGTAATGAGGGGAGACCTCAAGGTGGCAAAGAATAAAGACATTTTATTTTTTATTTTTGATAAAAGTTTTTATTTATTTATTTACATTGCAAAATTTAATTGAGTACATGAATAACAACTTATATCTAATTAATTAACCTAACCTAACTAAAACTATTAACAAACTAAAAAATGGCGTCAAAAAATTCCTCCGCATCGCTGTCGACTGGTAATGTACCCAAGAGACTGGCGGCATTGCCACGTTGTATGGCAATACTTAGCCTCTGGCCTAGGAAAAAGCCAGCCCTTGGGTCACGAGAAGTGTCAAACAGGCGTTTGGAGATTTCCTTAAATAAAATATGGGCACTCGGACCCCACGGCCCGAGGGTTTCAACCCCAAACGGCTCGAAAATATAAATACCGACAAGGTTGTTATACTTACGCCGCTTGAGGTTTTCTGCAGCCGCAGCAGTGGCGCCAGCACAGCAAGCCGAGACAGGAAGATGGGATGGCGCAAGAGTATCGACACATGTTGCGTCCCACACTAAAGGCCTACCCACCTTCCATGGAAATAAAGACATGCCGTCCGGTCTCTTGCCATCGTCGCGTGCCAAGCCATTAGGTTCTAATACAGCTGGAACGCCGACGGTGACAAGAGCTCGTCGGATAATGTCATTAATGTTCGCGTGCCGCGGTATGCGACCCGCACTACGGCTGCAAGACAGACCGTGGTGTCCGAGGCTGTTGACTACTTCTCCACAGTGACAGCGATGAGGAGAACAAAAAGGAGCTCCTAGACGCAGGGAAGCAACGAGGCGGAAGGTAGTGTCGTCGAATAAAGTTCCTATGTTCGACGACGGTAGTGCATGAAGCCAAAGACCCGACTCCCACTTACCCACAGCCAGTAGGCGCGCACGCTCCACAGTAGTAGCAGACGTGTCAATTAAATTATTCTGTACTACTCTGCAGAGCGGCTCATCCCACCGTCTCTGGGAAGATGGATTGTCGGGTGGATCTGAATTCGGGCAAGCGAGACGCCAGGCATCTATAGCCTCGGTGAAACACGGCACATCAAAATCAATCAGTGTGGATGCTAGGATTTTCCTGATTAATTTCTCAGTGCCGTAAACCGAGGATATGTAAGCCGGTAAACTAATACTAGCAATTTTGCGGACGCCGAGGCCGCCCATACGAATGGGAAGAGTAGCTTGTGTCCAAGCTCGGTCGTCCATGGCCACATTTAAAATCGAAGTTAATGTATGTCGGATAATTTGGTCCATTTTGTCTAAAAGGTGAGTGTGCTTCCATAAATGGGAAGCGCGACATTATTAATTTAAACGTCTCGCGACGGATTTTTTAAAAAGCAAATAAAACAGTAGAACGAATAGGTGTCTGGTAATTTGAACACGAAACCGCAAATTGTTGTGTTGATTCAATTTCAGAGGTGGAAGTATTCGGTAAAGATTTCATTGTAGCAACAGTTTGTTTTACAACTCAATTTACAACGGTATGATCCAGAAAAGCACATAATCTAAAAATATAAAATGAAACAACCTGCTTACTACGGCAGTTTGCTTGTAGAAATAAATAACATGATCGAAACACCCGACCTGGCACCTGACTTGGCAGAAAAACATTCTGTTTTATCAAATCAAATCAAATCATTTATTGGTTTGCAAACATGGGTAATTAGTACATAGATGTTTTATTATAATAGTCCTCCATGTTCTACCGTCACATGGGCATGCAAATCATATTATTATTTAATTTACTTAAATTCTAAATTTTTAAATAACAATTAGAAAAATTAAATAATACAAAATAAAAATGGTTAGTAATACATTAAAAATGTCATAATAATACAAAAATGTCAAATGTCAACAACGTTACAGTAATAAAAAAAATAAAAAAATGTCAAATGTGAAAAAGGTTACAGTAATAAAAAATGTCAAATGGAATAATAGCATGTCAATCAGTCAGTGATTCGTTTATCTCGTGCACATTACGTAGTTAGAATACAGGTGGACTCAATAGGAAAAACTTTTTTAGCGTAGCTCATAGTATGAGAGACTACATACTTTTCTTTACCAAATTAGCTTGCCAGAACAGCAATAAAAAAATAACATCGGTAACTCTTGCCCTCTTGTCCGGAAACAATTCGCGTATCTTTTATCTTAGGGCAAACAGAAAGATGAAATAACTTATTTAATAAATACTTCACCCAACCTTTATTTTTGCTACATTTGTGCAGAAATTCCACGTCTGTACTTTTCTGTGTCCCAGTTTGTTAAAAACGTTGTAACTTGTGATACAATTAATGAGACATTAATTGTTTAAGGGCTACGGATTTTCTGCGCTAGAAGTAAGTATTATAAACTTTGCTCTTTACAATTAGGCTTAGAACTGAAAGAAAAATTTCAAGATATGTACTTTTTTTTTTTTTTTTTACTTGTACAAAAATGGTTTACTCCTCCAAGATTTAATTCTACGACATTCATAAATTAATATTTATGAATGTAGGTACATTTTTTTTTTATTTGTTAGCCTATATTGGGTCCCACTGCTGAGGAAAGGCCTCCCCGTTTTCCTTCCAACCCTCAGTGTCTTGTGCGATCTCTAGTCATGTTTGACCATTAAATAATCTTATTTTAATCATTTTAATGGAACTATAAAAAGACACAACGTCGCCGAGAGTCACATGTACTCCCCGTGATTGTAATTTTTTTTTTGTCCTTGACCATATTTGGGAACCTTCTGGTTACGGAGATATTGATAGTCAAAATTCCAACTTTTACTGACGTTTTTTTTTTTAAGAAAACATGTTTATAGTGTTATAACACAACTTTAAATACCCCTACGACCCTTGTACCGTTGCATGCACCCATAAGCACAACGTTTTGCGTGTGTTAGATTGCGTAGTACCGCAGAAAGCAAATTTTCACTCCAAAAGTAAAAGTCGTTTCCCAGCAATTATTTTTATGCAATGTTACTTAGTCTATGTACTGAATGCGTAGTTGACGGCTATGTGTTGGGTCTTTTTACACACTGTATGACCTTAACTTATCTCAAGAATCAACACTGCGACTACCTCCTTATTACTTAACGCAATTGTAAGTACACAAACGCTTATAACAGTAATTTAACAACATGTTGCGGACGTACATAGATAACAACCGACCGGACGAACTTATATTTTCAAGAAACATGAATTTTATTATGTCTCGAAATTTTCTGTAACTTGGAGTCAGTTACGTTTTCAGTTTCCAGCTAATTTTAATTGTGAAGTTTTCTGGAAATGCGACACTTTAATGTAGATGTATTTCCCGGAGAGAGCTATGTGTAAGGAAGACATGGAAAAATTTAAATGAAGTTGAAGGTTATATGCGCTATTTAAATAGTTTACCTTTATATTTATACAGCCATGTATTGTACATATTATGCTAAAGTAGAATAAGAATGATTATCTGGTGGAATCACCAGTTGTATATATTAGAAATTAGGAACATAAGAATTAAAGAGTCGGCAACAAAGGAACATAATTTTACATATTTTCATTTCAATTGAAATTTTCCAGACATGCAATTCTTAGAAAGAAAATATGAAATTCAAATGTAACTATCACCTCTTTTCGGCTCGTGTTAAAAGGAGACTGTTGATGCTGATTCGTGAATATATTTTGCGGATGCCTTAAAATCATATAATGTAAATTAATAATATTGCCCATTCTTTTTATATTACAATACAGGTGGACTCAATAGGAAAAACTTTTTGAGCGTTATTATTATTTACACGATTTTGAACAATTATGAAACGAAGAAGAATTCATATTTAATATCGTCAATAGCGAGTCGAGTTAGTAAGAGAAAAGACGGGCTACGTACCCACATAATATTAATATTTTATGCAGCTTGATTATTTATGTTTCATTCTGTATCAGCTGGTAAAACCAAAACTGCGTAGAATTAAAACACAGTTTAAATCTAAGAAAATAAACGAAACAAAATACAAGTCCATTTATTATTGTAATTGAACAGAGTCTGAGTATTGTGCTAACATTAACTCGTTGTTCAGATGTCTTGCAGAGGCTCAGATCTTTTAAATTACTAGAACAGAATAAAATCGAATTCCACCCCCGAAACAAAAAAGGCTTTTGATATAAAATGAAAAACCTAAACCGTTCAGAAATGGAAACACTAACATTTTTTTTTCAAAATATCAAATCAACTTCAAAGAAAATGTCAAGTCTAGCAACATGCCAAAGAAGATTTGACGAACGAAAACGATTTCGAATTTGATCATCAATAACGCTGCTTGACGTGAGTTCGGAAATAACGAAATACACATTCAAGTTGGTACCTACTTATAAGCTTTTTTCAATAACTTGTAAGAAAGGGTTGAAATACGATATCCTGTTCTTGTTTGTAAATGGAGGTAGAATTAGGTAAGTATCGAATATCATGACAGACGGTCAGCAATACTGATATTAATAAAATTATGACTCCAATATTGATAATGTTTTTACCAATAAAACATGTTGCAGGATAAAACCTCCTACGTAAGAAAATATAATCAATGCGTCTCCGGTTCCACAAATAGGCTATTTCGATAGATATCCGAAAATTATTGTTGAAGTATTATAGTAACTTTTGTTCATAAATTATCTTCGAAAATATCAGAAAACGATACACGTGCCGCAAGTCTTCGAACTCTTCAGTTTAGTGGAATGAAATGTTAGGCCGAGATCTATAAACGTTACTTAGACCAATTTTTAGCTAAGCGTTATTTTTGTCAAGGATAGAGAGATGTTACATCAAGAGTAATCCAGTTCAGATGAATATGGGTTTTATTCATTTTAACATCCATCGCTGAATATAGATTTGATTGAAATAATAATATCTTGATTAAGCTGATTAAGTTAAGCGTAAAATACGAGTAGCTGTGCTTGTATAATTTCAGCGCCGCTCTTAAGTGCGACAAGCATAATGTTTACAAAACCAGCGAAAGGGGGCTATCGTTTTTGTGCTCACCAGTTGGCGCCACTGTAGAGTAAGGTCCTGTTGCAGTACTTTTATTTGATGTTTTGGATAATTATGTTTAAATACCCTTATCTTCATATTATGTTTATTTTATTACATTTTAAAACTTCAAAAGATATATTTAAATTATAATGTTCCTAAAATTGGCAAGCATGAAGCAGACAAATCTTATTCTTCCTTCAAATGCTACCAAATTAGATCCTAACTTTTTACTTAAAATCTTAAGCCATAATTAATCAAAAATGGTACAACCATTACAGCTATTATGAATCATTCTTTAAAATCCGTGTTAAAAAATCCCGCAAACGGTGAACGTTCAGTACATACTTTGACATCTAGAGACCTTACTCTACACTAGCGCCTCTATAGCGGCGAACTCAAGCGCGATAGCCCATATGAACATTGCACTAATAATTAAGGCAAATGTTTGTAATTCGGAAATTATACAGGTGTTTTGACAATATTAGTAAGTAAACTCACTCGGTGCATTTCATCACAAGTGTCTCGCTTCGAATATTCTGAAGCTTGTGTTACTCTGAGTGCACATATGAGGGTGTTGTCAGCCAGTGGTGGTATTAGCTCAGAAGGTAAATTTTTCTTTTTATATCATACTATAGCAAACTATTTTAAAAAAATGCGGGGTAATTCCGTAACACACTAACAGTAGCAATGGCTTTCATTTGGACAGTTCAACAACATTCATTGAGTTATTTACGTTGTTGTGCAGACAAATTTTTCGAACATATGAAACAGCAAACAGTTCCAAAAGGTTACAAAAGTTCTTACAATGGTAGTATAATGGTAGCTTAACATATTTAATCATGACATAATGACAAGCAAATTTTTGGTATTTATACAATTAGATCATTATAATTTAAACTGAAGGAATTCTTTTATTGTATAGAAGGAATTCTCAATTAACCAGCTGAAGCAATGGTAATCCATTTTGAAGGATATTGCTAATGCAATATCCTTCAAAATGGATTACCATTGCTTCATTCATAGTGTGATTAGAAGTGAGTTACGCAATTAGGGTGCCGGTCGGTGCTACTCAAAGCCGTAAATAACAGAAGTTATGCGTTGTGTGCAAAGCAAAGAAAACAGCCAGAAGCTACTTTTGAATTTACTGAGCCACGAAAAAGTGAAAATGCGCCTTATGTTTCATCAAATACTAAGGCACACTTGCACCGCCAATCACTAAACACGTTCAGCGCTAAACGAGTTTAAAATATAATTTTGTTTCCGTCAAATGTTTGAAGATAACAGAGACAGAATGATGTTTAAAACTCGTTTAGCGCTAAACGTGTTTAATGATTGGCGGTGCAAGTGTGCCTACATATCTACGTATAACGAAGACAACATTGTGGTGGATAAGATCTTTGAATAGACTGTAGTAGCCAATATTGCACCTTGACTCATTGAAATGTGTGCTCTACGTGTGACGAATAAAGCTCATTTTACGATGGGAATGCTAGTGTAGTCTGTTGGGACAGCTGAACAATCGATTGCTATGATGACATCTATTGAAAGGGTAGGATTAACACTGCCGCACTATCGATGAGCGTTATCGAGTAACAGTCAGAGTAATGGATACGAGTAGTATTTATTTACACTATATTAGTCAGATTAGATCGTTGATATTCTAGTTTGCAATGTCTCCTTCTATTTCGTCAACCAAACTTGTTAGATTTAGTTCAATGTCTTTTAAATAGTTCTGTAGGATTAGCATATACTGCCGAATTTTGCTGATCCAATTTAAATGAAAACAACTGAATCGCCTCTGATTTCAATAGTTTAACGATTGGATAACCTCAATGAGAATACTAACAAAAGACCTCCCGTAAAGGAAAGTGGAGTGGTATCCGAATCCTTGGTTAAGCTAGTCGTTATTATATTGGTGCAGTATAGACCAAATCAAAGTTTATCCTAAAAATTTAAGCGGTGCAATAAAATCGGTTATGTCCTAGTGAAGTCTTCGATATATATTATGTCGGTAACTTGCGCTACTTACATTGTCACTTGGCATCTCGATCTCTGTGGCGCTCCTAGTATCAAGCCCATGCCGGAAAAGGCACCGAAGAGGGCTGAAAATGATGATGGTTTCGTGACGGTGCAAAGGAGTAAGCGCCGATCGCGAACGAACCAGAACCGCTGTGGCAAAGCTCCTGCGGAGCTCGAAGTGAGCCTGCGTGCCGCAAAGCCTAACACACCGGTGTACATCTCCTGCCTGCACTACACCACTAAGGTGGAGGACATCGCGGAGTACGTGCGCCAAAAGACGAGGTACACGCCAAGGGTGCAGTTACTGGAATCGCACCGGAACGTCAACTTCAAGGCGTTCGTCGTGCGTATACCGAACTGTTATCTGCCCCTCGTCATGGAAGAACACTTTTGGCCGCAAGACGTGGTGTTCCGACGCTTCCGCGGACAAGTTCCACTGGACAGCACAAAGTCTAGATAGTGCTAAGTGAAGCCCTACTAACATAGTTTTAAGCCTTTTTATTAACACAAGTTTTGTTTATATAAAAATATGTATGTTTAGGTTAAGGTATTTTTCTATGGGCCTGTGTCGCTTGAAATTAATGGTATGTTTTTTTTCTCAGCTCTTAGGCTGGTTTTAGCTACATTTACGGGCCAAAGCCAAGTAAATGCAGCGTGTGGTGTGTATTTAAGATGAGGGTGTGTTTTCTTCCTCTAACTGCATGAACTTTCTAACTGTTCTGCAGGTGTTTAAGATGGCAGTTTTCTGTAGGTTAATATAATCGGATTCTTCTAAATCTATTAATTTCAGGCTACGGAGAAGATGGTTGGGGATTACGCCTGTCGTGGAGAGAACTATAGGGATAACGTTCACTTTTTCTTGTCCCCAGATTCTTGTGACTTCTTCTTTAAGATCAGCATATTTACTTATTTTTTCAGATATGGTTTTTTGTAGGTTATGGGTATTAGGAACTGCAATATCTATAAGGTAAGTGATTTTCTTATTTTATCCTGTAGAGTTATGTCTGGTCTATTATAGTGGATAGTCCTATCTGTAAGTATGGCGCGATCGTAGTACATTTTGTGTGTATCAAATAAATGGTATTATTATTATTATTTTCAAGATTTTCCCATATCTCGGGACCATGAGGTCCCGGACCTTTGGTAGGCATACGAGGGGCCGAAGCCAACTCGCAGAGGCCCGTTAGAATTCTATAAGTAAAGGAAATGAAGCACAAGCCGGCGATTATCCCTGTATGCACTGTGCAAGTGCACCCAAGGACAACCCCCGGTTGATGTTGGACTATTGCAGGATATGGAAAAAAAGATATTGGACTATGGGTTTCTGTGGCTAAGATGGACTGGTTACCAAGAACTATTATTATTATTAATCCTCTATATCAGCGTTATCGACTAGGTACCTCCTTTTAATTTACCAAATGGCAACTCATCCCGAAAATGTTTCTTTGCCTTGAATGTAAATAAAATGTTAGTACTTACAAATTTATTGAAAAAATATAAAAATTGCATTTACTTGACCATAAAAAAAAAATGTAAAGGACAGGGATAAAGTTTGACCCAGCATAGACAAAGAGGTAATTATAAAAAATAAATAACTGATAATATTTGAAATCTCTCTGCAAGTTATTTGGCTAAAATTTGCAGGAAATATTTCGATTTAAAAGGTTATTATTTTGATTCAAGTATTCGGGGAGATATTTATGTTGCCAAATTGGAAATAAAATGGTAATTGGGGCATGCTTATTGTAAGAATTGGTATGATTCCACGAGTATTTTTAGTATGTAAAATATTAAAACTGTATTTAAATCATATTAAATAATAAATAGACAGTAATGAACATGATATTTTAATAATAAATAATAATAATAATTCTTTATTTATGATTCTTACTTTCTTTACTTTCCTTTTTTTTTCTTTATTGATTAATGTGTCAATTTCATTTTTAAATCAATATTTATGTCCAGTCTTAAAAGTATGTAATGGCAGCACCTTCTTTATCTGTCAAAATCATTGTAACTGCCCGTCAATGTCATGTATCTGTCATTATGTCATTTATGCTTTGCACAGAGCTATAACTCACATAGACAAAAAAAGCAACACAATGGAAAGTTATACGATGCAACACAATATTTTATTTTTCTTTTTTCTATACGAAACATCCTGTGTGTTAGAAAGAGCACGCATAAGTACTTATATAGGTATGCGATTAGATATTTTTTGACGTAAACACTAGAAGATTCCAAAAATATGACATACGACGGTTAGTGATTGTTGTAGTGTTGCATAAACATTTTTGCATGTTACCTTTAGCATAAAACCAGTGTAAACAATTGTTGGTGAACAAATATTGGTTAACTAATATTATATTGGATAACTTATAAAATATTGCGTAAACATTGCTTTGACGGCACGGTTGGCGCAGTGGTTACGCGATTGACTGCTGCGCTGCGTGTCGCGGGTTCGATTCCTGCACGGAGCAAATATTTGTATGACCTACAAGTAGTTGTTCCGTGTCTGGCTGTTTGTGTATGTGAGTTTAAATGTTTGTAAACGCACCCACAATACAGGAGAAATTCCTAGTGTGGGGTAACGTTTTATAAAAAAATATATATAAATAAAGAACAAATAAAACAAAAACATAACCCTTCCTGTCAGTCTAGTCGGGTCTGTGTTTGACAATTTCTATTTTATTTATAAACTCTGTGCACCACAAAGTTATAAATAAAATAAAAATGTGACAGCGACACAGAATCATGAATGTTTTGTTGTGATTTGTTCAAAAATGCAATTGGCTGTGTTTTTGGATAATCAGATGATTATGATTATCATTATAAGCTTGTTGTTCCACTGCAGGGCAAATGCCTCCCTTCCCTCTTTCCATTTTTATGGCTTCATAGCGTTTTTCACTGTACGTGGTATTAGTGCTTAGTACGACTATCAGGGGTGACTGACTATTGTTATCAATCAACTCGGCCTATCGCAGTCAATTGCTGGGCATAGGCCTCTCCCAAGTAGTGCAGCGCACAGTGTGAGCTTAGCAATTGTACTATAGTGGCGCTATAATAGTTACTTTAATCATTATTTGTCAAATTGTACACGTTACCTATGATGCTCGTCAAGGGGTTGTCTCTAAACAGCGATATTATTCCGAGCGCACAGTGAACAGAAATGCAAAAAAGTTATCTTTTTTGCATTTCTAAGTGACTTCGCCTTTCTTGGACTATGGATCTTCGCAATGCAGTTTACTTCGGCTACAATATCAATACCTATAACTCGCATCTCGGACAACTCTGATTTTGCCTGGTTTCCAATGGAGATCCAACGTTCTATAAACCGGTGCATAGTAAATGAATCATTTGGGATACAGTCGTTAGATTTGAGTGAAATTCAATCGGCTAAAAGACGTGGATTACGCCGTGATGTGAAGGGTTCACCAAGTTTTACGACGAACAAAAATATACAGGGCTATGAAACACTATAATAGCTTCATAATACATTTTATTTTATTTCTATTTTTTTCTGGCCAATATTTTTTTTACCCAATGAAGCCAGTGTCGCAAAATCTATATGTAAATAAACATGGATGTTGGTATTTATGAGATCGTTAATCTCCAACATCCTTTGAACGATCACCATAAAAGTTGGCAAATAATAATATAATATTTATATACTTTTTAATGGAGGTTTTTTTTTAAGCTATTGCATAGCTTTTATCGCGGGTTTTGAGCGCGGCGACCGAATCAAGAAATTCCGTAACAAAAATAAAACCTAACAATGCCCACTCCGCCTACTATGTAGCTCGGCCGAGCGTTCGATTAACGTGTATGTATATGGTACGACTGTACTTGAATTAATATCAAAGAAAAAAAAAACCTGCATAAATACTGCATAAATAAATAATTATAATTGCATAAGTTGATAAAAAATGCTATGCAATAGCTTTACCGCGGCAGTCCCCGAGTGCCACACGTTTTTTTTTTTTACGTTCTCGTCCAAAAGTAAGTATAACATAATTATTATGGTACGGAAACCAAAGAGGTTACGAGTCAATTTTGATAGCAAGTTTGTGCTAAGATGAGAATATTTGGGACATTCTGGAATAATCGCCACTTATGGTTTATTGTTTGAACTGTTTTAATAGATACGTTATTGATGTCGAATGCTTCGTTATTGTATAACTTAAGCAATAACTGTCATCATTATTGCGCGGGGTTACCCGTGGTAAAACCCGTAGAGCTTTAGATACTATAAACTATCAAGCTTGCGGATATGCCTTCACTAAATCACTTGTGTTACATGAACGACTGTTCTCTTAACCGTAACATTTAGGATGGTTTATGTTAATTGCCTTTTCCGGGCAGTGCGGCCTTCCGGGAACATGTCCATAACGACGGAAGGATATCGTCGCTTAGCCTTTGTCAATCGCTTCTATGTTCGATGTCCGACTCCACAAGTTTCTAAAAGGAATGTATATGAGAATGTTAAAACTACGGCAACTCTTTACGCTGATAAAAATTTAATTAACTGCGAATAAAGAAATTAAAAAAAAAAAGTTTATGTTTAGACTAACAATGGATCACACAATCAATTAAGCAATCTGTGTGGTTCTTTCTTCAAAAGACCATTTCAGATACCAATCTACATGGTCTTCACATGATCTGACCAAGATTATGTCTGGAGTTTAAAAGGTACTGTGACCTCTGAGTTTGTTTCGCCCTTTCTTCTCAGAGTAGTCAGACAGGAAGCGCCTACCTCATCTAGTTTAAAAAATATGATTGACGTGTAAAAATGTTTGAAGAAACCTACTTACAGAAATAAAATCATTTATCATTTATCACAGTAGGTACAAAAAACATACAATTAAAAAGACATCACATTAATATATTACAAACTTCGATTGCTCAGTACGTGAACCATTCAGCAATGGTTCAGGCACAGAAAATCTAACCTCTGCGCGAATGCTCTAAGGATACCGCTGGAGCTACCCCGAACCCTGCGCACCAGGGATGTGCACCGTTTTCGCATAGTAGAATAGAAACAGTCTATTTGCGACTCGGCGAACACCCCTGATGCGTTATAGAATCAGGGCAGCCTCATCAACTCACTGAATGCAAAATCGTATTGCACTCGCAAGACGTTGTACTGTCTGCGCGTGTATGAACCCACAGGCTGCTCGTATAGAAAGACGTACAAAATACTCTGAACAATGTTCTTTACGCTTCTGTGGTAAAACGAGAAAACCTGCGTGCCAACATAATTAATAAGTCTATCTCTGGATCGTCTTTCAGATCATAGGATATCATGTCCAAGATATTTAAAATATTCCACCCTCTTTAAGGTTGGTGTTAAAAGCAATTTCACCGATTTTTACACCTTTTTTTAATTCATCTGTGCATATATTTCAAGTACAATGGAAATTGTTTGTCCTGTAAAAGATTAAATCACCCTTTTTTTTTAATTGAATTTCTATTTTATTTTTACCAACTGTCGGTAGGCATGTCAACTTGCAGGCATCACGGGTTTCTATTTCGCGCGAAATGTTGTTCAGTGTATTTGAAATTCAGTACACAGATGTTGCCTTTATGTACCAGTTCTATAGGCAAATGTTGATCTCAGTATAAAATTCGTTTTAAAATGTTATTAAGAACACAATTTTGCTTGTGCTGTTGGGAGTAAATGTCCGAGAAGGGTGGAATATGCTACAAAAGCCTTCACCGTATCTCCAAATAACGTCGATATAAGAATGAGAAGGATTTAGTTTTACAACAATGAAGTCTTTCAATGCAGACATACAAAGACTTGAAACGAAATCATATGGAGACAGCTTTGTGAGCGAGCTTAAAGGGTTTTGACCGTTTTATATCTGGAGAATTTACCTAAAATGTCTGTTACGGAAATATTAGAATACGAATGAGTGGATAAGTACTGACATTTCCATACCAATTTATAATCTGCAGTTCTCCATAAATCTGTCCCTCTGTGAAAACGACACACGTCAATTTCGGATAATAGGTATGCGGTTTTCTGCCGTTAGTCGATTATATTCGTGTCAAAGGTGAAACTGTTCTATCGGATTCAATAGACCTTGATTGTGCAACTTTAGCTAGCTGAGTAAGCTTTGATATCGATAACGTTGTTGAGATTCGAGTCTAATAGATAATAATTAGTGGAAAGCTGATAGCTTGTTCGTACTTAAGTCAGACATATTTAAGGAAATTCTGTGAGATGGTAAGTACCTACTACTACAAACTTCGAATATCCGTAAATTGATATGTCTATAAAATCAGTCAATTTATGGATATTTGAGCTGGCATTTGGCAATTACCTACATAATCAATCGACATGACGACGAACCAAAATCAACGTGCAGTATTTTTGGTGAGTAAAATTTTCTGCCTACCCTGTCTTAAAACTGTGTGCACGCCACTGACTACAATGTTATGTATAAACATTAGAGAGAGATTATAATCTATTTGATTAAAATCTCTTAGTGATTGTTAACTCTATATCTGATTTATTTAATCAAGTCAACAAAATATACCAACATAAAGTCCGTAACGGTACACGGCACGGTTTCTTTACGGTACGGTGCGCTAGCCGCACCGCAGAATAATCGTGAACTTGTATATGACACGGCAATCCACCGGTTGTACGGTATACGGCGCACTGTGCCTTGCCGTAGTGCCACCGTGTCTGTCAATAAACTTCCCTAGTGATTCATACAGCACTAACAACCGTGCCTACACACGATGAATCAACCGTAGTTTTTCACGGCAAAAAAAAACGTGTATGTACAACGGGTCTAGCGCTCAAATGACTCTATTTCCCCCAGTATCCACAAAAGGAAACATTTCTACGAATAACTTTGTATCCCTGAAATATTTGACTCACTTCTAAATAAACGAATTTGTATTCCACTCTGCAGGAAACTTGTTCTGTAATGAACGGAAAATGAATCAGTAATTTTCTTTTGCTTGTTGTGGCAATTAATTTAATAAAAAATAAAAGACAGCACAACTTAAAAAATAACACCAACCTCCATACAAATTTTCGTCCCCTACTTAACTCACCTAGATCAGCTTTTTGTAATTTTTTTGTTTTATCTTTTATCTGTGGAATAAAATTGACGTCTGACAGTTCTAAGTATGGAGAAAAAGTCTTCCACAAAATCTTTTGTGAAAACTGATAAGGATACAAACAAGAGAATTTAATTAGGTTTGCTGTCTGCTGAAATTATATTGGTGACCTATATTTTCTCCAAGACTTTAATGTTTGTCCAACCCATGTCTACTTGAAATTTATTTCTTTGCACAGTAATTCACCATACGCTTTTCTTCATAGAATACAATGGAATTATCCCGACTGAAACAATGTGAGCCCAGCGGCAACAAGTCATCATGTAAAGCTGCGCTCAGTGTCGCAGCACACACGCACACATTCACAATATGGCTGTTGCACTTTGACGAAGATATCTCGCGCTATTGTTACTGTAATGACCGAACCACAACACGCTACGGTACTGACTGTCTTCTATGAAAATTACAATTTTATTGTGTACAACATCGATGTAACAACAGAAGCTGCTATTAACTAACTATGCAAAATTACAGAACTCCGTGTTATTAATAAATAGCGGCCCGCCCTTGCTTCGCACGGTTTTACGACTTGATAAAACATCGCGGTTTCTTTATTATAAGTACAGTTATAAATATTTTATTTTTATAATATGTAACTCACACATATCTAATTTTTATTTTATTTATTAATTATTTCTGTCTGGATTTCTGCCCGGTTGATGGCAATAGGCTTGCCCTCTATTACATGGGACTTAAACTGGCGAAATGTGGGTGTACTATAGGTACACCTCTGCCTAACCCTTCGGAGAATACAGGCGTGATGTTATGTTATGTGTTATATTGTTAATTATTTTCTTATCTGTCCGTGACGTCACAGCAGCTGGCCCTATCAGAGTACCAGCGCTGCGACACTTATTTTTAAATGTCGCAGCATCATGCTGAGATGGGACCTTTTGGTCTCGTACAGTACTTTCTGTTGTTATTTTCATTTTACTTTTGTTTTATTTGATTTTTTGTTTTTAAGTGTGTGTTTAGTTTAGTTTGTGATAATCCTGTGCGAGTCCCAATAAATACATTTTCTTTCTTTCATTCTTATGTAATTATTTTATCATAAGTATTACATGCGACGCACAGGTTAATGAATAGCTTTAATAATCTGCTACATATTACATGAACTAAGTCAGCTGCTGCTGTCTATTATGATTTGATTGGTTGTTTAGCAAATTAATCGTTTCACTTGATTGACGTTAATGAGTTTGTGGTTTAAGTTAGTGTAAATCAACGTGCAACTTGACGTTTAATTGCACTCCAGGGAGGCAGTTAATATTATTTCCACTATTCTACCTCCAATATGCGATAGTGACCAAGTGACAATATGCAATATAGTTATTCCCCATATGGGAATGACATTATATTAGATATTACCATAATAAAACACGAATCCGTGACACGAAAAACAAGAAAATATTGTACAACATACATATTGTTTGTGTTAACTTTC
The DNA here is from genome assembly GCA_917490735.1 of Dryobotodes eremita. Classification (NCBI taxonomy): domain Eukaryota; kingdom Metazoa; phylum Arthropoda; class Insecta; order Lepidoptera; family Noctuidae; genus Dryobotodes; species Dryobotodes eremita. The sequence continues at coordinate 6,660,191 of OU823257.1, read as the reverse complement.
CACTTCCTAAGATTGTTTGGATACTTTATGCGTGACATAGATAGGCATGTGAAAGACGAAATTGTTTAGTTATATTATAATATTATCCATGTCGGAAATACGTCAAATCGATCATTTAACTTTGACTAGGCACCAGCGCCACCAGGCGGCGCTCGATAGAGTCTACAACATAACGCTCGACCAGAGTTCAAGCAGAGTTGGTTGGTAGCGTTCAAGCAGTGAACATGTTTAGAAACTGACGCACGTTCTGTATAGTTCAATCGTATACCTACAGTGTGTAATTCGCTAGTGTGATTAATTTGTTCGTAATTATAATTTGATTTGAACTGCAAACTGTTTTCTATTGCGCAATAACCAACACTTCCCATAGTACGCCCACGGTAGTTAAAATAGGGCTGATGATAACGAGAGAGACGTACCTTCTCCGTCATGCATTTATACACGGTGGATTTTTGAGATGGGGCAGCAAGGGCAGCTACCTAATCCGTTGTAGCTACAGGAAAACGATGTTAGGAGACTTTGCTTAAGTTTTAGAGAAATTTTGATATGCATCCACAGATTTTGAAAAAAATGTACAGTCAGCAGGAAAATGGGCAACCATCACAAAAACTTTTTTAGTGTCAATCGACCATGTTTCATATAAGGATCAAAAACCTCTATCGGACCAACTGAGGTTTGAGTACTTGAAAAGTCAGAAATCGCAAAAAACTTTTCCCGTACATTTCGTACCACCGATAAACTGACAGCTATAAAAAAGACTAATCGAAAATCAAACAAAAAATTATAACCTCTACTTTGGGTATTATTTCACCGTAAACTTAAAAACTTTAAACTTTACATTTGGACTCACCTAGAATTTTTACTTTTGTGCTCTAAGACATGAGGTGCTCAAAATGGTAGCCGTTTTGACGTAGGCGCTTTACTTTATTACAGAGTAGGTAGAAGCTGATGATGTGAACGGATGAATGCCATAGAGAATCGTGGTAAGTGAATCTTTCAGTTCCTGAACACTGTCGTATTTCTTTTTATAAAGTACATTTCTTTAGTATTCTCACATAAAAAAATCAAGAGGCGACGATCGGGACTGCGAGGTGGCTACGGTGTAGAACCATTATGTTCCTATCCACTACCTCCCGAATTGCCGGTTCAAATTAGAATGGGTTTGGCGGCTGTTGTGTGGCGGAGCGCCATCTTCATCTTCAGAGGTCATTTTTGTCACAGAATTTCGGAAATCATAGTAACCAGGCAACAAACTATTTCAATTCTGTTTTCAAAGCAAATTAAATTATAACGCGTATTCGTTCGAAATTCAAACTTTTTTTTGTTGTTTATTTTCAGCCAGTCTTCATTGTAGCGGTTAGTCTAATAAAACATAATAAAATAAAAACATTTTTACAAAAAAACAACCGACTTCCAAAAAAACACTGAAACACGTGAAAAATAAATTAATTTTCGGTAGTCGGTGTCTTTGGTTATGGATTTTCGTTTTTGGCCACCGACTTCCGAAATTAAAGTTTTTTTCACGTTTTTTAGTGTTTATTTGGAAGTCGGTTGTTTTTTTGTAAATATGTTTTTATTTTACACATTTTAGTTGTGGTACCTGTCCCACACACATTCGTAAACCACTACTTGATATGTAAATTACCGTGACAGGAAATTATTAACCCATCATCAATATAAACATAGTGGAAAAAATACGCATTATTATTTATATATTTCACAAACTACTGGTCAGAACTTGATCAAATTTAAATGGAACCACATGTGAAGCACCAGCATTAAAATAATAAAAAAAAAAACATCGAAATCGGTTTACCCAGAACAAAGTTCTGAGCTAACAAACATAAAAAAAATAAAAATACAGTCGAATTGAGAACCTCCTCCTTTTTTGGAAGTCGATTAAAAAGTAAGATGTAGTCTCATTTCCTGCGAAATGTATGGGAAAAGTTTTTTTGCGATTTCTGACTTTTGTAGTACTCAAACCTCAGTTGGTCTATTAGAGGTTTTCGATCCTTATATGAAACATGATCGATTGGTATAAAAAAGTTTTTGTGATAATTGCCCATTTTTCTGCTGACTGTAATTATTTGTCAAAATCTGTTAATGAAAATCAAAATTTCTCAAAAAGTTAAGGAAAGTCTCCTAAGACCGTTTTCCTGTAGCTACAACGTTTGAGGAAGCTGCCCTTTTTTTTTTTTTTTTTTTTTTTTTGGGTGGGAAATCATCAAATGACCTCTCCCGCTCTGGGCGAAGCGGAAGGGCGTGTCAGACTCTTACTGACTACAACCCACCCGTGTTCCTTCAGTTGCCTGTGCGCCAGGGCCACGGTAACTCTTTCGAACAATCCGCGACCCGGCAGGCATCGGTCCTATCGGACCCCGTCAATGGTGCTGACATCTCTTTGAGGCGCGCGTGGAACACGACGCGCCGTCGACCCGGGCCTGGTCCTTACCGGACGGCGAGCTGCCCATAGCTCGCCGTCCTCGTGTCTCCTCCTCCTGCGGCGGCTAGGGGCGCGAGGGCGTAGAGATTGCCTCTCCCTCTCGCGCTCCGCCTCCTCCTTCGCGAGCATTACTGCTTCGCAGAAGGAGGTGACGGCTTCCCATTCCCTCTCGCTCCGTACCATGGCTTGAACCAGGGCCGGACGCGAGAGGTCGCCGCCGCCGATCGCCGCCACGAGGACACGGCGGTGCTCCGCCCAAGCCGGGCAGACCTCCACCGTATGCTCCACCGTGTCCTCCGGTCGATCCACACAATGGTAACACCCGGGCGTTTCCTCCCGCCTTATCCGAAACAGGAACCTCCCGAAACAGCGATGTCCGGTGAGGACCTGCGTCAGGCGGAAGGTGAGGACGCCGTGGCGCCTCTCAAGCCACTCCTCAAAGAGGGGTCTTACCGCCGCAATTGTGGCGTGCCCTGCGCTGGGTTGCAACAGTCGCACTCTCCATGCCGCCATGAGATCCCGCCGGAGCTCTGTCCGCTGTGCCGTGATTTCTCGCGGCAGCGGAGTTACGCCCCGGCGTTTCGCCTCCTCGCGCCACTCCCAAACGTGCGCGAGGACCTTTGCCTCCAGATCCCACGGCGGCAATCCGGCAAGGAGGCTCGCCGCCTCGCAGGAGACCGTGCGGTATCCCCGTACCATCCGGATGGCCATGACCCTTTGGGACGCTTTCAACCGGCGGGCTGGCCGGAGCCTTAGCGACCGCGCCCACACCGGTGCCCCGTAAAGGGCCATGGACCGCACGACCCCCGCGTAGAGCCTCCGGCAGGAGGCGTTTGGCCCCCCCAGATTGGGCAAGAGCCGCTTCAAAGCAGCCCCGGCCCGCTGCAGTCTGGGAGCCAAACGTCGGAAGTGCTCGACGAAGTTCCACCGGCTGTCGAGGACGAGTCCCAGGTACTTCATCGTCGACTCGACGCCGATGTGAACCCCTCCTACCGTTATTTGGGAACCCGACAGTGGCGCGTTCCGAGGACCATGAAAACACATGGCCTCGGACTTGTGCAAGGCCACCTCGAGTCCCAGCTGCCGGATCCTCTCAACGATTGTCGCAACCCCGCGTGTCATTAGTTCGGCCGCCGCCTGGTGCGACCTCCCCTGCGCCAGGACCAGCGTGTCGTCAGCGTAGCACACCACGCTGACGCCACTAGGGAGGTCGGCGCGCAGCACCCAGTCGTACCCGATGTCCCACAGATGCGGCCCCAAGACCGATCCCTGTGGGACACCGCACGACATCTCTCGCCGGTTCCATTCTCCCTGGTGACCGGGGTAGATAACTGCTCTATCCGCCAAATAGGCCTCGACTACATGACAGAGATAGGTCGGCATCCGGTGATACCGGAGTGCCTCCCTGATGCAACTCCAGGGCAGGGTATTGAAGGCATTGGCGATGTCTAGAGACACCGCCAAGACGACCCCACCCCGGGCCACAGCATCCCCCGTCGTGAGGGCTCGCACGCGCATGATGGCATCCACCGTGGAGCGCCCCCTGCGGAAACCAAACTGGCTGTCCGCCAAATCCGGCCCCACCCGCACCAGCTGCCCGACGAGGCGGTCTGCAATGACTCTTTCAAAGAGCTTGCCCACCTCGTCGAGCAGCACAATGGGCCGGTAAGCGGACGGAGAGTCCGCAGGGCGCCCCGGCTTCTTAATGAGGACCAGTTTCCCCGTCTTCCAACGAAGTGGGAACTGGCCCTCCTCCAAGCATACGCTTAGGAGCCCTCTTAGTCGAGGCCCGAGAGCCTCTGAGGCCAGGACCCAGGCTTTTCCAGGTAAGCCGTCGGGTCCTGGGGCGGTATTCTTGGCACTCAGCCTACGTACCGCCACTCTCAACTCTACCTCGGTCACCTCAGGAGCAACGTCGTCATCGTCGGTTGTGTGGTCCGCAGTTGGCACCGCAGGAGGCGGAGCCATGGGCGGGGGAGTATGCTCCCCCCGCGAAGGGAACAGAGCGCTCACCACGCCCTCCACGAGCTGGGGCCGGAGACTCTGCGTCAGCGGGGGAGCCCATGGGCGGAGTTTCTCCCGCACCACCTTATATGGGCGTCCCCACGGGTCCCTGTTCAGAGTCCCCAGCGACTCCTCACGGGCCAGTCCCCTGGCCCGCAGGATCTCCGCTCGGAGGGCGATCTTCGCCACTCTGTAACCCTCGTACAGCTCCGCCTGAATGGCTTCCGTATCCGGAGGGCGGATACGAAGCCTGTGGTGCCTGGTGTACAGGCGCCGCGCGGCAACGCACGCCTCGCGCAGAGACGTTAGTTCCAGCGACCACCAGTACACCTGGCGCCAGGCGCGTCCGGGCTGGACCCGGGGCATTGCCACGTCACACACTTCGGACATGGCCTCCCGGAACCACTCCGCCTCGACGTTGATGTCTGCAGGCCTGTCCGGTGATGACACCCAGGCCTGCACGATCGAGGCTTCCAGGAGGAGCTCCCGGTCCAGCTTCTTCAGCGCCCACCGCGGACCACTCGGGGCCTGTCGGACCAGCGCGCTCGAGGTCTGGGCGGAGACGTCAAACCGGATGTACCGGTGGTCGGAGTACGTCTCCACCCCCTCCATGACGCGCCAGTCAATGACACGCGGTGACAGAGCGGGGCTGGCGAACGAGATGTCCACCACTGACTCACCCCGCATCCGCACACACGTGGGGACAGAACCCCGATTTAGGATGACCAGGCCTGTCTCCAGAGCCCAGTCCTCGACCATCCCGCCCCGTGTGTCCGTGTACCGGGAACCCCAAGCCGTGTTCTTGGCATTGAAGTCCCCGAGTACGAGCACGGGCAGGGTATGGTACCCGACGACGACGACTCTCAACTCCGCAAGGGAGTTGTGGAACTCGGCGAGAGTTCGGCTCGGGGAGAAGTATACCCCTACCACAACAATCTCCCCGAACCGTGCTGCCACGCAACCCCGTCCTCTCTTGACTGCCTCAAGCGACGGGGTACCGGCGGCGGCCGACGAAATGAGGGTCACTGAGCCGCTCAGGTCCTCCACCCAGTCATCCCTGGGCGGGACAAAGTACGGCTCAGCGACCACGGCGATGTTGATCGACCACTGCGCCATGCTCTGGAGTAAAAGATCCTGAGCGGCGGCGCAGTGGTTGATATTCGCCTGGAGGAGGCGTAATGGGGCCATTATTGGCACTCCATGTCAGCCCCCTCCCGAGCCCCCTGTGAGGGCCCTGCCGCGATGTTTGCGGCAGCTACAATGGCGGGTGCGGCAGCGGCGGCGGCAGTGGCGGCGGGTGCGGCGGTGACGGTGGTGGCGGAGGGAGGAAGCTGCCCTTGCTGCCTCGTCTCAAAAATACACCCTGTTTATATGTTACCTTATAGTAAATAATAACATGTCTGGTCATGTTATTCCATACTGTAAGAGAAATCATTTAAACCTTTTCGAACATATAAGGGATTCGATTTTCAGAAACTATCTTCATTAAAATACTCTGAACGACACGTGCCTTTTCCATTTATATTTATAAGCTGAATAGAAAAGCCGTATTACGTAGTCTAACGTACTTTGAAATAGAGATAACCTTTTGACATGTAAATGTATGTATAAATGTCGATATAAAGTTTGTTTGTCTTTTTGTATCGGGAGAGAATATCGTCAAGTGTAGGCGTTTTAGCTTCATCCTCGAGATAAGCAACAATGTAATACGGCGTACTATCGGACAGACTAATCATAATAATAACTTTATTTCGGAACATCCATTACAGATCATTCATAATTGTATTAGTTAGTACTTAAATAGCCACGTGGAGCGCGATCTAGTGTCTTAGAAATGGGCCGTCTAACTGGTGCGCTATTACTTTCAGAATGCTGTTGGAGCTGCCTCTGATACGGTGTAATATGGAGGCCGCTCTCTTTCTCATAATGGTATGAAACCCATCAATCCAAGTCTCCATAAACATACCAGACGCACTACAGTATATCGGCAGCCCCAACAATATCCTAAAAGTGTTATTACTAAAAATACTTTTATAAGAAGATTCCCTTAGACACGATGCTTTTACATTTGCATAAAAATGCATTAAAAAAATCACAATAGTAGAGATGTAAAAAGTCTTAAGATGCATCTTGTAGAAGCACTTACAATAAAAACCATAGTAAAAATAAAAATGTTGCTTTTAAGAACTTGGCTATTAGTGGCTCTAGCTTAATGTCCACTTAGTCAAGTTTTGATGGAGGACATCGCGAGAAAGTAATTTCATCACAAGTTTTTAAATAACTCAAATTTCTTTTATTCACCATTGTTTTAAATGGGAATCATTTTATTAATTTTAGCGTCAATTGAATCTCTTACTAATTGCATCGTCATAATGAACATTATTTATTTATTTTATTTATTTAACTTTTATGTACACACATATAAAAAGACAGGAAGAAAGTAACAGAAAAATACGTACAAAGGTGATTTTACTTAAGAGTACATAACGAACCGGGTTGGACAATCAATTCGACTAGAACAGTTAAAAGTGCGCGCGTGTTAAAGGTCTTAACTGTTGCCCGTGACATAATATGTGATTCTATGGAATCTTCACAGCTATATGGTATGCATTTCGTGATAAGCCGAGGTCCAATTGGAAATTAAAACGCGCGAAAAGTGATTGTTACTATTTTAATATAACTTATTATTTTACTCTAATTTTCTTTCTACCTACTCTACCACCTGAAAACCTGTTAATAAACTTGAGTTCACACGGTCATTTGTTTCCACATTTTCTTTCATCGCCAGATTAGCGAGAGTATTAATTGTAAATCTATGTTCACACGCTTGCTCCGGCGCACAGTGGGTCGAAACGATGATTTTAGTGACTTAGGGATCAACTTTGTTTTTTTAATTCTTTCTTTATGCGGATCGGTAGAGCTCATTAACCTCAATAATAATTGTTCTGATATTTTTTTTCCTAAACTTGCTCCTTTGGGTGGAAAAATGCATTTTGATATTTTTTTGTATGGAGCGGACCAAATTAAATTAAATTTCTGCCAAGTGGCGTGTGATCCCGCTTTGAAACTATATTTTTCTTAGGGGTTGTCCAGTCTACTATCATTTGATGATTTGAACATTTGCATAAAGTTGCAACACTGCTAAATAAATGGATCGAAAAAAAATTAAAAAATACTTTGAATAAAAAGCTTCATTTTTTATTTTCGGATGTTCTTTTAAGTTATAATTGATATGGAATAGTAAGTAAAAGCACTTAATAATTCACATAATTACTTAAAGACTAACGACAATACATTTAAAGGTCCCTGATTTGCTTGAATTTACTAAATACGTGTTATTTAAAAATGTGGATCTATTCATTTCTATTTGTTTATTTAATGAACTTATAAAATCTTTTAAATTAGATTTAATACTGAATAGTAAGTAAAGATACATGCAAATACAAATTTACTAAAGGTAAAAACTTAAAACTAACTATATACAACAACAAATTTCCTATTTCCTTTCAGTCATGACATACAAACTAATAAAAAAAATCAAGAAACTTACAATCTATCAATAATGTTATTCACTATCTTGTAAATTATCTACATCAATAAAATCTAAATCGGATTCTGAAGGAAAACTCAGTAGAAGCTCTTTGACTTTTGGAGAGAGAACCATTCTATTTTGTTTCGACAATCGAGGCCGTAGACTTGTGATCTTTGGATCAGACGACAAAAGAAGATTGTGTAAAACATCCTCATTTGTCGCCGTTCTACTTACCTTTCTAGAATGACTCTCTCTATATTTCCTAAAATCTTTATTACGAGCTTCCGCTGCCTCTTCCGACAGTTTCCCTATAGGTATGACACCAAAGTTCTTTATTATGTCACTCCCATGTAACAAGAATGTATGTACACTGGAAGGCATATAATACCAGGGATACAAGGTAACATACAATTCTGCCGTATCTTTACAAAATTCGGAAAATTTAGAAAGGTCCACGCGCTCTCCAGATGCAACGGTTTGAAGAATCACGTGAAACCTTTCTATCAAATCTTCACGAATCCCAGTTATGCGGGCTGTTGTTGCTGCATCCCTGAAAAATCTTCTGGCCGTATTGCCATTATTGGTTGTGCCTACTCCTTGTTTGACTATATCGATGAGTAAACCGCATTCCCTCTTAAATGCTTGCTGTATAGCACTCTTTCTAAGGGACAGTTTTTCTTTGTCTTTGCCTCTGCAACTCCATTTTTTGAAGTCCAAACGATAAGCTGCAAAAAAAAAGAAATGTCACTTAAAAATAATCTCACAGGAAACTACAAACATGAAAAAATATGAAGTAATAAAATTATATTTACCGAAATGAAGTAAGCACTCCATGCATCTTATCCAAGCATGTAAGGATGACATACCATACTGGTACATTTCCTCGTTTTTTTCTCTTTGAGAAAATGCCTCTAAATTGTTCATCTCTGACGGTTTTGCCTTGAAAATATCACAGACAGCTGCAGATGTATCCGACAAAATATATGATGTTATTTTGCCATCTATCATCGTCAGGTACAATTGATGCTTAACTTCTACTTGGTGGATTCTTGTTGGCAGACGTCTTTCTATATCTTCTGTTATGTTACCCTTTATAGTTGCCACTGTTGTCTGGGTTTCTTTGGTAAATTTAAACATTATCGGACGACAATAGAAAGTCGATGATGGTCGGTCGTTTTCCCAAACAATTGTTCCATCAGATTGTTGAAGCCTTATAGGAACTAGACTGGCCATCAATATAGTAGAGTCATCAAACTCTTTCTCAGTCTTTTGTTTGTAATTGCTTTGACCTGAGGCTCCATCAAAGCCCCATTTGCTTATAAGTAGTAACTCTGTTGCCGAGTCCAAATCCAAAGCAATTACATCTAAAAGCCTAGAAACCGTCAAGTTGAGTAATGCTTGCAGTTTAATAGCAGCTCCTTCTTCAGTTATGGTTATGTCTTCTTTCCCTGGATAACATTTTGACTTTGCTTGCTTAACTTTATAATAAGAAGGGTATAAATCAGACCCATTTTCACTGGTTGCTTCTCTTAGGCTTATAACGAAAAGGCACAATCACAATCACAATAGATGTTAATAGTAGTACGAATAAACGAACACTAGTAAATATATAATAAAAATGGTAATTTTATCCTTCCAGTGACAATCAAATGTCTACTAATATTTCTACTACCCTCATTAACATTAAAGTAATGACTAAAAGTGAAAAACATTGTTTTTTATAAAGTAAAAAGTCAAGCTAATTACAGTCAATAGAAATTTATAGATAAATGATATCCACATTTTTAAGTAATACGTAATTAGTAAATTTAAGCTAATAACGAACCTTAATATATTGCCGTTAGTTGTTAATTAATTATGTGAATTATTAAGTGCTTTAATTACTATTCCACATAAATTTTAACTTAAAAGAACTTGAGAAAATAAAAATTATTAAATGTATTTTTTCATTTTTTTCGATTCATTTATTTGGCAGTGTTGCAACTTTATGCAAAAGTTCATAGCATCAAATGATAGTAGACTGGGCAAGCTTTAAGAAAAATATAGTTTCAAAGCGGGATCGCTCGCCACTTAGCAAGAATTTAATTTAATTTGATCCGCTCCATACAAAAATATCACAAAATGCATTTTTCCACCTAAAGGAGCAAGTTTAGGAAAAAAAGCATCAGAACAGTTATTATTGAAGTTAATGAGTTCTATCGATCCGCATAAATAAAAAAGTAAAAAAACAAAGTTGATCCCTAAGTCACTAAAATCATCGTTTCGACCCACTGTGCGGCGCCCCGAGGGAGCCGATGGACTGGAAAAGTTGGCGATGCGTCACACACTAGATAGTGATTGAAATAAATGCTCCATTACATTCTATCTGAAGTTTCTGTTGGCCTCTCCATTTTATTTTATTTTATTTTATTTATTTTAAGAACACTTAGGGTTCATTTCGTTCAGTTCAGACCAGGGCTTAGAACCGGTACCAAAAGTTTAGGTTCTGAACTGATACTTAGCGGTTCTTGTCATTTCGGTACCCATGTACCGGTGCCAGAAGGTTACGGGTTCCATACGGTACCGGTTCCAGACTAGTTCCGGTTCCAGACGGGTACCGGTACTCCACCTAACACGTACCGGTACCATATTCAGGTACCCGCCGCGTACCACAAATCTTGTATTTGTACCTTGAAGTTATTTTTATAATCAAATGCCTATCTATGTTCTACGTTAGAAGGTCTGGTTTCCGCACTGAGCCCTTCAGGAAGACCATTGTGTGTGGGCCATGGCGGCCGTCGGTGGTTATTTCAACCAACCCACCTCCTTCCAGGAATTGATGAGATCCCAGGTCTGTTAAGAACATCTGTGTAAGGTCTGGGTGCCCCGAGGGTTTCTGTCGTAATCTGGGTGACGTCTGTGCATTCAAAGAGCACATGTATTTTCGTCAGCCTCCATGCAATTCTAATACCTATTAACTATTATTTTTACTTTAATACTATATCTGTTTTCTCACTCAAATTTACGGAAATATTTGTTTGGTACAGTACCAATACTGATTAGAAATACCAAAAGTGGTACCGGTTCGCAAAAATACCGGCATTTAAAGCCCCTGATTAAGGCGTACAAAAATGTTGGATTCTTTCTATATTATGATGTAAATTTAGCCATGCACAGTTGTGATAGTTGGCACCTTAAGTGTAATACAGAATTATTTTATATGATAAATAAAAAGCCATAGTTATGAAAAAATATACATTTAATAATCTTCTTCATAGTCTCGATTTAATGCATTCTTGCCCAAAGTATAAAAAATTACAGAAGGATAACTAGTCAAGATGGATGACTAATAGAGATGGGAAGTAATGGATGACAGTATTGCGGAGTGTCACCCAGCATGATGCATGTGCCTCTGCATTAAGGCTGACAGGTGAATAAGCAAAGGTATTCCATTATTGCGTTTGATAATAAATGTCAAATGCGATGTGCGGAATGCATTTTATTTATCTGGCAATGTAATAAAAATATCAGTCAGTCAAAAGGTAAGATAGAGAAGGAATTATGTTTTAAGTGTTGGAAACACAAAGAACTGGGCTATGAAGAAAACGCTAGAAAAAAGTACAATTCAAATGAACTGCATCGTAAAAACACTACGTAATTGCAGTAAAATTAACGAATGAATGGAAATAGAGAAACTAGCGAATTTAAATAAAAGCATGAAGTATATATAGCAAATATAAATATATTGAAATATAATGTTACTGGAAATAAATAAGGTTTCCACACTACAAACTTGTTGTTTTTAATAATTTACAAAATTGTTCAGTAAATCTGAATTTTCAAACGTTTTGTCGCAAAAATTCTTATCCGCTCTTAATAAGCAACGTAGTGCCGACATCTGTACTAACGACACACATCGCGTGACGTCACGCCTGTAATGTCGACTGAAACGGTCCAGTAAGCAACTTATTTATTCTCACATAATGCATCGCTTTTTGTTTATTATCAATTTTGAGACGGCGCCAAACAAACAATCAACGCAGATCAATAAAACGAAAATCAATTAAGCTGCCGGTCAAATTACGTGGCGCCTTTATGTTTGTTTGGCGCCGACACGAAATTAGTAATTCACATAAATTTAGGAGCTTAGTTAGACTAAAAGTTTAATGTTTTGCTTTTTTTTTTTCAGTTTATGTTTTCGTCGGTTCAATTTTTTTTTTAAGTTTTAATGCTTATAATACTACTTTAGATTTCGTAATTTGCTCCGAGAGTACGTATAGAATCTCTTCGAGATATTTATATTTATTGGCAAAGTAATATTCTAAAGTAAATGATGTGTAAATGGAACCTGAACATATGACTTCTTTATTGATTTTTGATTAGGTTATCTTTGAAAATATTAATATGTAGCGTTAGCTTATGAGCGTAGCCTTTTCAAAGACGTTGCTTTGAAATCCCATAACATAAATGACTGTCATGTTTATATACAAAAGTTACAAAGTTAGGACAATTTATTAATGTAAACTGTAATTCATTAGAAATTTATGCTTTTGCATAATTATGTTAGCTTTTGGGATAATATAATGAAGTATAGCCAAAATACATTATGAATTCAGCCTTTTCCTATCTATGTTGGGGTCAGCTGCCAGTCTAACCGGATGCAGCTGAATACCAGTATTTTACATGGAGCGACTGCCTATCTGACCTACACAACCCAGTTACTGGGTAAAATGGTAATACTGCTTCTCAGACTTTTTGCCTTCTAACTACCCGTAACGACATAACATTCTGAATTAATAAGCTTCTAAAATTACAAAGAAAATAATTGGGACCAAATTATAATTCATTTTGCTGCTTTGTTAATGTTACGTGGGTAGTACCAGTTGGTGAGGCGAAGGCAAACCGGAATATCCATCGGTGATTAGCCGGCAATTATGTATAACGACCGATGAACGGACCGGATTACCATAAACACACAAGTGTATCCTGAACCCGTAAGATTATTATATTTTAAATAAATATCTTATTTACAAAATGATTTTTTAAAGAAAAATCTACCTTATTTTAGGAGGTACTTACTAGATCGAATTAATATTTAAAGTTTTCGTCCATAATTTCAGGCTGACGAAAAGTTAATTAAAACCAACAAATTCATCAGTATTTTAAAACATGTTTAGATTGTGTTTTCATCTTCCATTGGCTTGAAAAAATCTGCCCATTCATGCTGAAAATGCTTGAATAACTACTAATTCTGTCACAAATTATAATCAAAAATTCTGTCTTGGACTCCCGAGATGATTAACAATAACACAGTACAAAGTCGAGTTATTCACATTTTGCTTTTCATTTTACAAACAGGAGAACTGACTCGGAATAAACAAATACGGAATTATTCAAAGAGGTGGGTGTAGGGATGGGGGCGAAGTGTAAAACTTTAACAATTTATTTGTTGGTGTGCTGTTCGATGTGGTCTCGCTCATTACAAGTTGGATTAGTATGGAGGATGTTGAATTGGTTAGAAAGCACCTATTTGCTGTCGTTCAATTGGATTTAGAATTGTAAAGCGTGGTGCAAACAATGTGATTGATTGGAGAATTGAACAGACTTCTTGCTAGGTGTGACAAAACGATATTATACTCACTTTACTCTCTTTCGTTGTAACCGCACTTGAAAGACCTTCTTGCAAAACCACAATCAGTAACAGGCTAGATAACTAACAACAATAAAAACCGAAAACATCAAATCGATTATTATTAATTCGTCGACTAATCGACCCAAAACTGGTGTCTATGAAATAGTGATCTATAAATACAGATAAAGATAAAGATAATTTTATTTATCAAAACATGCGTATACATGCTAATTAAGCATGCAGGATGTGTCAGTATTAATATTTGGTACGTACATGCTTCACCCGTAAGGCGTACAAATTTATAAAATTTACAAAAAAATAAAAAACTACATAACTAAATTACAAAATAAAAACGAAATTACCAAAGGCACTTCAATAATAATCATAAATAATACACATTGATAAGTCAGTAAAATAAATTAATCATAAAATGTCACAAAAATTAAGCAATTATAAAAAATAAATGTCAGATAATGTCATTCAAAAAGTCATTTATATTATAATAACACTTGTCTGTTAATAAATCTCGCATCTTTGTTTTAAACAAATTTACCGGCAATGCTATATATAAATGCGGCAATTTACAGTTCATACTTATCTGTGGTCACGCTCACATACGCTGCACTGCTGCTTTGGAGCCTCAATTCCGATATTCACTGCCGGCCGCCATTGTGCTCGCCACATTATAATACCACAATATTTTTCAATGTCCTTTCACGATTTTCGCCATGTGAAACTGAAAATGTTCCGGGCATATCTAATAATTTATTGTACTAGGTAGGTACTGTTTAGTGTTTGAGTAAAATACTTCATGCATTTATTTTATTTAGAGCTTCAGTTATTACGGTTATGAATATAGGTAAAGTAGTACAGAAATCATACGACGTACAACATAAAATGATTTTCCTTTTCCTACAAATATGACACAAGCAAACCAAATACCAGTGTATTATGCAGTCGATTCGATACAGTGTGTGTTACGATGCTGTCTAAGGAATGCAGAGGGTTGCTGCTAACGGAGTGGAATAGAAATATTACACGAAGTATTCAAATTTTAGATACGCCATTTAGGAGGCTTTGTTTTAAGTTTAACGCAGCCAGCTTGATCAATGCGCAACGTGATTTTTTTTATATGTATGTATGAGTGATGTTGTAAAAAAGTAATAACAGAAAAGGTACTATCCACGCTAGGTCGAATTGAATAATCCCATTTTGTTTATCATCGATATTGAATCACAAAAAAAAAAATGAAAATTGTTAAAAAAGTGTTCGATCTGTGTAACATTGCAGAACATTTTATATAGGTAGCTATTAAGTTTTGTTCTATACTGGGGTCCTCCCTTACACTTCATACATACTATTAGTTCTATAAACAAAGAGTGGGCGGAGGCAGGAGGCAGTGACTCACGAGGTATTATTGCATATCACTAACCGCTGGAGATTGCTATGTAATCCTGAGTCTTTTCTCCGAAGTAACACCGGTGAAGGAATCCTAAATTCCTGGAAACATGTCTTGGTTTAAGACGGGTTTTATATTGAGTCTAATAGTTATAATAATTATTTAGTAGGCATCCTGCTTAAATAGTTTATTTTTCATAGAGATAAGATTGCGTTTGCTAGTAAAAACCATGAAATAATTAGTGTAATTACCAAAATAAAAAAATTACGATATAAATTGTAATTTTTTTATAGACATGCGGCTTCTCAAAACAGAAACATCATGCCATTTCAGTGAGCAGTTGTCATATAATATTTCGGTACACAAGTATGTTTGAGTTGCCTCAGGCATTACATAATGATACGACCTTACAGAGTTCTTAGAGTAGATGCAGTTAGAGATTACAGTAATGGGCATAGGACACACAAATATAATTTGAGCGTTAATTCAAAACGGAATTCGGAAAATGTTTGCATACACAAGTTTATGTATGGTTATTGTTCCAGTCTCCATTATTAAACATCAATATTTTTCCCTTCGATCAACAAAGTATATCCTGACTCATTGTTACTTCATCAATTGTTTCTCCGTCAAGTGCTAGCAATTCATCAAGCTCTCGCTTCTAATCTCTTCTCTCCGTAAATACCGTAATAGCTTATAATAGTAGGATTATGCTGGCGGTATGCTTGAAAACGGTGTCAGTGTACTTTAATTGTTTCAATTGCAGAGAATGTTAAAATAGCTTATTTGTATCAGAATATTACAATGCAAACTAACGATAGATTGATAAAGTCGGCGATCCCTCCGATCATGGCAATTGGTTTATTATGCATAGGAAGCTCATTGTTATCGATTTGTGTGCAGTCGGATACGACCGCCGCTACGCTGCGTCTTGCTACGAAATGATACGAACGGTTACGTCAATAGTCGCTCGTACGATACTAAATTATAAACGCCAGTTAAATTGCTTCGTAACCATGTTAATTTGAGATACATTGGCTAGTACAGTGAAGATTTTTATCATTATTTTCTTTTGTTATAAATTATTGTTTGGGTTGCTACAATTTTCGAGCACGCTCCCCTCGCTTATGTGAATCCTAAATTCTCAAACTATTATGCATAAGTCGACAAAGAAACTTCTCTATCTTGTGCGGTAAAAAGAAAATCTATTTTATAGGAGGCGCAAAATGTTCAAGCTTGCTTCGCTCGATCTCGCATATTATTGGCTCTTTGTAAAATCGCTACTAAGATTTTTCTTTAATATAGGCGGTGACGAATTTCAAGGGCACACACACGGTGTCTGTGCCACTTTCAATGAATGCTTACTATACATGAAGTTTTATGTAGGTATATCGTTTGTTTATGAAATACCTTGAGGTTTCTTTGGATGTGTAGAGGTGATAAAATACATAAAACATAATGTATATGTAATATATTTTTCTTTTTTGTGGTTTTTCAGAGACAAAAAAAAAAACAATTAATTTCCCTCAGAGGACCAAAGTCTTCTTAGAAGAAAACTTTCTGCAAGTATCAAAGTTACGCATTTGTGGTTCTGGTCCAAAATGAATGTGTCCCAACAGTCCGAGTTACATTTGTTGTTTGTAGGTCACGGGACAGACACAGATGTTATTTGAAATAAAAAAGTAGGTACTTATCTGATATCCCTGGGTAAGATATAAAAACGTAATTTTATTATTGCAGAGAATCACAATATCTACGTGAAGAAATATGTTATTAATAACTATTGGTATTCTATCTAATTAAATGTAGGTTCATAAATGGAATATCTAGACTTCAAAAAGTTCTTCTAAATAAAACCTACATCATATCACATTTTTTGTTTAATCTATTAACTATGGTCAAAAGCTCCACTTGACGCACTTAATTCGGTTTTTCGAAAGCTATTGACGCCATCAACTGGCCTGGAACATTTTTGCCAATATTCAATTTCGAGTACCGGATAAATACTGAAGGGATAAGGCACAAGCTCTCACCGCAGTCCTGTCAATGTTTGAATAAACACTATTTGGCAGCGAGGTGTAAAAATAACCATATACAGCATACGAGCCTTTAAGCATGCCATACCAAACTCTATTTGCTTTATACATAGAGTTTTATCTAACATTGAACTTACGAACGATAAGTTTACAAACAACAAAATCGGATGCATGTCATTGCCAAGTCTGACCAAAACCACAAACATTTTAGGAGATACTTTTAAAACTTGGACTTGATGCTATTTGCAGAAAATGCAGGTTATTCGAGCTGTTCGACTAATTGAAGGATTAGACGGAAATAATGAACGAATATAAGTACGGACTTGAATATGATGACACGATCTGAAAATAATACATCATAAAGTCCACCGTCACTGGAACTATTTTATATTAAGTACGTCCACGTTAATCCAGACTTTATTTTGGGTCATCCCTGTTATGATCTTAAAAATATTTGGGATTCAATTTATTCCTGGTTTTCTATCTTAATATACTGTCAGACTTTACAGAACTCTTACGGCGATCTAAATTAATAAACAGATTATCTTTTACTACTTAAAATGTCTAAAAGTTAAGTAGTATTTACTGAGAGAAAAACATTTCAAATGAAAAAACCGCTTTAACTTTCAAATGACACCTTAAATTAATTTGATTTTTTCGTTTCCGTTCTAAGGATCACACGTACCACAACTTCACCACATCGCAGTGACAAAATGTGGGAAACAGTGGTTACATGTGAATAGTTAATTATAGGTAATTATAATTATGTCGCCGCAAATTCTTGCGTTGTGGATGTGTTGTCGCTCGTAGTTGCGATATGGTTACGTTGTGGCTGGTGTTTGCAGACAGACAGATTGTGGCTGGTGTTTGCAGACAGACAGATTGTTGTAATTGCAATATGGCCGGCCACTAGTGCGCGGTCTCGCATTGCGCGGTTGCGTTGTAGCTGCGACGTGGTCCATATCACCGACACGGTTGATTTTGACGGCAAAATGTGGTCCGTGTGAATAAACTATTCACTTTCGTACAAATTAGCGCCCGACCACGTATTGTCGTCGTGGTGTGGTTGTGAAACGTGTGAGCGGGCCCTAATAAACGCTTACAGTAAAGTTTAGTAAACAATCTTAAGAATATCTAAGCAAAGCCGTCAACAGGAACAAGTTTAATCTTGAGACGGCTGACCATTACGAGTAATTGAAAAATATAGGCAAATTTCCAAAATACCATTTTCCATAATATTACGTTAAATGATAAATGATTTTAATACTGTAAGTAGGTTGGTGCAAACACTTTTACACGTCAATCAGATTTTTTTGACTAGATGAGGTCGGCGTTTCCCATCTGACTACTCTGAGAAGAAAGGCCGAAACAAACTCAGAGGGCACAGTCTCGTAACGGTACATAGCCAACAGCTTTTAAGATCGAACCATGAGGAATATTTGGGCCTGATCTTGGACAGTAAGATTGACATTCAGACCACACGTTGTTACGTTAGAAGCAGATTGATTCCGTTGAATGGAGCTCTGCGAAATATTGCTTATTGTTAAATGTGTGCCATTTCAATTCTACACAATCTTTAATACACTAGTCAAACCGCATCTTGACTATTTAATCCAATTATGGGGATAGGCTGCTAAAACACATCTTCATGACCCACAAGTACCGCAAAACAAAGCAATCACAGTTCTATTTAATTACAATTACTTAACACCTACGAAAGAAATTTACGCTAAAACTAAACTATTTAACTTTCAAAAACTTTTTACTTATCACTCATGCATATTGATCAAAATACATTCACCAATCACTTTCAAGCACAAAAGTCACCACTATTGCTCTAGGAATAGGGATTGTATACAACTGCCTTTAGTTAGGACTTTGTACGAAAGAAGAACTACAAGTTTGAGGGACCGCAGTTTTATAATAAGTTACCGAAAGAAATAATAAATTATTCATTAGTAAACATTTTCAAAAATAGGTTAAAGTTGTATTTGGCTAACCAACAATAATAAATCACTACTTACTGTATGTACTCGATAGATCGAACGACAAGTATGTTTATTACTTAAGATTATTTTGTTAAGTTTCTCATATTTAAGAGAATTTTTTTAGAGTTTATTTTTTTCCTAAAATTGCATATGTATTTATTATTTAAATTACATTAATAACAACTTATATCTAGTTAATTAGACTAACCTAACTAAAACTATTAACAAACTAAAAACTGGCGTCAAAAAATTCCTCCGCATCGCTGTCGACTGGTAATGTGCCCAAGAGACTGGCGGCATTGCCACGTTGTATGGCAATGCTGGCCAAGGTAAAAGCCAGCCCTTGGGTCACGGGCAGTGCCAAACAGGCGTTAAATGAAATAAGTTATTTTAAGTGAAATAAATGTATGTTCTTTTTGAGAAATAAATTTCTTTAAACGGAATGTTTTTCGATCAAATTGTGTTTAAGCATACGCTGGCAATTTCTGAAATGTTTTGGGCCTACTGGGTCCGCTATTAAATTAAATTCACATTGTAATTTATTGCGAGAAACGAAAGCCTTGGTCTGCTAATGCTGGCATAATTAGTCCACAAAATAAATGACTTTAAAAGACCCTTGTATATTATTTTGCTTTATAAAATAGAAGATAAGTTTTCCCAATAACATCATAAATTCTATCGGAACATAAAACAACCAAACAAAAAAACACAAACACACACTGCATAACTGGCATTTTAAAGTAATAGTAGTAGCAGTAGTCTTTTTATTTTAAAGTAATTATTAACTGTTTTTGGGTTGATTGTGCTGATGTTACAGGATGACGTTATCACTCAGCGAATAAGCCCTTGAGAAGAAAGCCCTTAAAAATAAGAAAAAAAACTATGATATATATTATATTATTTTTATTATATTTTATACTGTAAATGAGAAACCCAATGAAAACTTAAATCTAAGCGGCCGGAACGATGTAAGAAAATGGCTTATACGTTGTAATAGTTTGGTTGTACCAAGTATTAATAGAAATGCTCTCACGCACAAAATAGCCTCCCACTAACTTGTTATCTCTTCCTCTACCCAACACTACCGCATCCACTAACCACCCTTCATTCACTAACACAATAGCCCAATTACTGCGCTCTTTTCTTTTGCTCTCGATTTGAAAATCCACTCTCATATTCAGTAGATGATCGTTTGTGACTCGATCCCTGTTTTCATCCAGTCTAGTGTTCTCGATGATACTGTTTTGACATTCAGATTATTGGTCGCGAGCCGCAATCTGTTTGTCTGTCGTCTGAACACTTGAGGCAGTTCATGTTTAGTGTATGATTGTGAACTTCTAAAGTAGTGTTGTTAAAGATATTAAAGATATATTTATTTGTTTGTAAACATGTGTAACATGATACATATACATGCAAATGTGGATGTAAAAGTGAAAATCTGAGAGTTTCAACATGTTTTGATACCATTGGCGTACAAAATAAATTATAGACAATTGAAATATGACACAATTAAGAAAGAAAAATAGCATAACAAAATTTAAATAAAACACAAATAGATAAGAAACTATCATTTAAAAAATCTTTAACATAGTAGTAACATTTTTCCGTTAGTAACTGCTTAAGTTCTCTTTTGAATATGTTTGGCTGTTATAATGGAGTCCAATTTTGAACCCTATTTTTAATGGTAACTTTTCAGATTTAATGAGCAATCAACTTCCCTATCTATATTGCGGTAAGTAGGTACTACTAAATTAGTAGCAAGTAAGTTAATGTGGACTGCGACAAGTTAACTTCAATGCTATGTCAGAATCACCTCATTCCATAATTGTATAAACTCCTTATATGTTTATGTCATGTATGTAGTAATAAGTTATTGTGGGTACATTGCTATTGTTTATTATAAGTATTGAAGGTAGCTCCGTTGTTCTAACATTTTAGCCAGTTATTATACTTGTGCCAATACGTTGCTACGTGTATTATTTATTCCCGTATCCAGAGTGCTCCCAACCCAAGGATTGTTCAGTGGCGACGAGGATATTCAGAACTGTGTGTAAAGTAACTACTAGATAAGGTGTATTAGTAGTGATATTGCTAAAATATAAAAATGTCACTCGGTAGGATTGCGGAGTTCGACATACATAAGGACGATTGGAGGTTATACGTCGAACGTCTTGAGCAGTACTTTTTAGTAAATAAAATATCAGATGAGTTACAAGTGCCGACGCTAATTACTGTTATGGGTGCAGCTAGCTACGAGTTGTTGGTGAATTTATGTACTCCGGCGAAACCAAAGACAAAAACGTTTGAACAGATTACGTTTATTATGGAAAAACACCTGCAACCGAAACCGAGTGAGTTGGCAGAACGTTATAAATTTCGTAATCGCAAACAACTCACCGGTGAAAACATATCGGACTATGTAGCTAATTTAAAGAAAATAACAAAAACTTGTGAGTTCGGAGCGTGGCTCGAGGAAAGCTTAAGGGACCAGATGGTTTGCGGGATAAAAAGTGAGACTATAAGACAAAGACTGTTTGCAGAGACCAAATTAGATTTCATGAAGGCATATAATCTGGCCGTAAGCATGGAGGCGGCAGAGAAAGACGCAGCAGCGGTAGTGGAAGGGTCTGTTAATGCAGCAAGCGAGGAGAAGAGGTCGGTGGATTGTCAGTTGATGATGAATACGCGGCGGGGCGGCGCCGGCGCCGGCGGATCGGGAAGTAGCCGCGCGGCTGGCGGCTTGCCGGTAGGCGAGTACATACAACGCAGGCGGCCGCAGGCAGGCCGGGCGGCACCGGCCGCGGCAGCTCCGGCGCGTGCGTCCGTTTCGATGGAGCGGGAGCGGCAGCAGCGAGAGTGTCGAGCGTGTGGCGGCCCGCATGAGGTGGCCGCTTGCAAGTTCGGGCGCTATGTATGCCGGGTGTGCAACCAGCAGGGCCACTTGCGGCGTATGTGTCCGCGACTGGCGCATCATTATACCGTCGAGGCCGAGTGCGAGGAGAACGTAGTGAACAGCGACGATAGTGACGAGGTAATAACAATTGAACTGAATGAATTGACAGTAACGCAGTGTAAACCTATTTTTGTATCATTAGAGGTTCAGGGGAAAATAATGAAGTTTGAGTGCGATACAGGTAGTGCTGTCTCATGTATAAATGAACACACATATGATGAGTTATTTCGTAACTTAACTATTCTTAAAAGCAGTGTTGTTTTGAGGTATTATACGGGAGAAACCACTAAACCACTAGGAGTTATTAAACCTCTAGTCAAATATAAGGACAGATGTATGCAGTTAGACTTGTACGTGATAAAAAATGGTAAAACATTATTACTCGGTAGACAATGGATGGCATCGTTAGCAATACAATTGCCGGTATTGGATTATGATACTTATGTAAATAACAATAATATTTGTGATGGATCAAATTTTGATATAAACATATTTAGTTCCAGATACTCTAAAGTGTTCGCGGACGGTTTGGGGCGATTCACTGGTGGTAAGGTTGGCATTCACTTACGGCCAGGCGCACGGCCTGTGTTTATGCGCGCGCGCCCGCTTGCGTATGCGCTGCGCGAACCGGTGGAGAGCACGCTGGACCAGCTGGTGCGGGACGGCATTCTCACTCCGGTCGAGCGTTCCGACTGGGCGACGCCCATAGTGCCAGTCGTAAAGAAGGACGGAAGCATAAGGATATGCGCCGATTATAAGATCACATTGAATAAGGTAATAGAAGTCGACCGTTATCCACTACCTAGGGTTGAAGATTTACTAGTGCGGTTAAACGGCGGTGAGCGTTACAGTAAGCTGGATCTTTCCCAAGCTTATGCTCAATTTGAGCTAAATGATTCACGGAAGTACACGGTTATTAACACGCACAAGGGATTGTTCAGATATAATAGATTAGTGTATGGTCTTGCATCTAGTCCGGCCATATTCCAAAGACGTTTGGAACAGATGTTTGCAGATTTACCGCAGGTAGGCGTATTCCTTGATGACGTCATCATAACAGGGCGCACAGTGTCCGAACACATGACTAATTTATGCAAAGTTTTTGACCGATTAGAACAGTATGGTTTGCGAGTGAGGAGGGATAAATGTTCATTCTTTGCTAAATCTGTTGTTTACTTGGGGCATGTTATCAGTAAAGATGGTGTACATACTTGTTCGGATAAGGTCAAGGCGATTATCAACACGCCGGCACCGTCGAACATATCGGAGCTCAGGGCGTTATTAGGCATGGTTATGTATTATGCTAAGTTCATACAGAATGTCAGTACAATTTTAGCCCCAATGTACAATTTATTGAGATTAGGAGTAAAATATGATTGGAATGAGGAGTGTAAGAATGCGTTTGGTAAAGTTAAAGCGTTGTTAGCGAGTAGTGGGGTACTGACACACTACTCGGTCGAGTTGCCACTCGTACTGACTACAGACGCGAGCAGCGTGGGGGTCGGCGCCGTGCTGTCACATATCACGCCGAGCGGCGAGCGTCCGATAGCTTATGCCTCGCGGTCACTTAGTGTAGCTGAGCGATCATATTCTCAGATTGATCGGGAAGCGCTGGCGATAGTTTTCGGAGTCAGGAAGTATCATCAGTATTTGTACGGTCGAAAGTTTGTGCTGAAAACCGACCACAAGCCATTGACTTATATTTTAGGGAGTAAAGTAGGAATACCAATTATGGCTGCATCTCGGTTACAAAGATGGGCAGTACTGTTGTCCGCTTATAACTATAACATAGAATACGTCGGATCAAAAAAAAATTGCGCAGACGCATTGTCACGTCTGCCTGATAAGACAAACTTACATTCAGATAGGAAAGACAGTACGTACGTACAATTTGTAGAAGAATTTTTACCCATCACACATAATAATGTCAAGGAGGCTACGCAAAAAGATATAGAATTATGCAGAATAATGTCATACGTACAGTCTGGCTGGCCAAACGAGTGTTCAGCTATGGCGGAAATACAACCATATTTCAATAGACGTCGCGAATTATATTTGGAATTCGGGTGCCTTATGTGGGGGTATAGAATGGTAATACCCTCGAAATTAAGAAATCTTGTTTTAAGACAGCTGCACAGTGGTCATATGGGTATTGTGAAAATGAAAGGGCTAGCCCGAAGTTATGTTTGGTGGCCCAATGTAGATACGGATATAGAAGCGATGTGTAAGCAGTGTGAAACGTGTGCCGCGGAGGCCGACGCGCCACCGCGGGCGCCGCCGCAGCCGTGGCCCTATACCGCGCAACCGTGGACTAGGTTGCATATCGATTTCCTAGGGCCATATCAGGGTACAAAATTTTTTGTGATGGTCGATTCAAGTTCAAAGTGGATTGAAATTTTTGAAATGAAACACACAAATGCTTCAAGCGTCATTAAGGTTTTAAGAGCTACCTTTGCTAGATTCGGTCTACCCGAGGAATTAGTTTCAGATCAAGGGCCTCCGTTCACAAGTGAAGAGTTTGGTTCATTTCTCAAGAAAAATGGTATACGCCAAAGCTTCTCACCTGCTTACCATCCGGCATCGAATGGTGCGGCAGAAAATGCGGTCAAACTTTGTAAGCGGGCCATTAAAAAGGCGTATAGGGACGGTATTGATGTGGATACAGCTTTACAAACATTCCTATTAGCTTATCGTAATTCAGTGCACAGCACTACAGGCGAGACACCCGCGTCAATGTTACAGAGGCGCTCACTTCGTTCTCGGCTCGACTTGTTATGGGGGCAACGGTCATTAGAGAATAGGGTGCGGGAGATACAGACTCGCCAGGCAGAGTGCGAGGGACTTAAGTCACGAACTCTGTGCGAAGGTGATACGGTTTGGGCGAGACAGTACGGTGCGTCAGACAAGTGGGTGAAAGGAACTGTGAGAGAGGTAGAAGGTACTCGTAGGTATGTGGTAGATAGCGGTGATGGTCGACTTCTAAAAAGACACATTGATCAAATCAGGCGCCGTTCTCGGCTGTCAGATGTTCCTTGTCAAGGCAATGAGGATGACAAAGAACCAGATGACCGAGGTGAGACTGTTGTGCCGTCACAGGCTGATGGATTGGTAGCGGCATCGGAGTCGAGACATTTGATTAAAGATCAGCTAGTTGTTACAAAGGAGGAAGGTATGGTAGGCAAAGGTAGTAAGAATCCACAAGTTAATATTGTGCCTACGATACCTCCGCCTATTGAACCACCTAGTTGTGATGCCGCATGCACAACTTAACTAACACTTAGGTACCTATTTAATTTTTTATTATTTACTACTTTAATTGTTTATTACTTAAATTTTACTATTTTATTTGTTTTCTCTGTACTGGAACGCTGTGTCTCCCTCTTGGAGGTGGGCGTTAATAGCTGCGACACAGTTTTGTAACTAATGTGGCTATTTACGTACGCAATCAATTTGTAAAATGTGTTTTTGTTCCAATAAAGATTTATTTATTATTATTTATTATGCTGTCCCGACGGTGACGCCACCAGTGACGCGCTCCAAACGAATACGTAGACCGGTCGTCCGATTTGAAATAGATTAATTTATATTTGTAACTGTTCATTCTAGTATGCATAAATATGTATGTATATGGCATATACTTCAGTGTTAAAATATTATGTAGCTTAGTTAATATTCTAAGAATAAGAAGGGAGGTGTCATGTATGTAGTAATAAGTTATTGTGGGTACATTGCTATTGTTTATTATAAGCATTGAAGGTAGCTCCGTTGTTCTAACATTTTAGCCAGTTATTATACTTGTGCCAATACGTTGCTACGTGTATTATTTATTCCCGTATCCAGAGTGCTCCCAACCCAAGGATTGTTCAGTTTAATTTAAAGTTCTTACGAAGTTTAGTTTAAGATCAATCTTATTATTGCTTAGAAATTCCTTGGTAACTTATATCGCCTGAGGAATGCCAACTATCGAAATGACCCAAACAATAATTTACAACAAAAAAATAGAACGACGCAATCTGAACTATGTTAGCCAATATATTTCAAATTAACATGGTTATGAGGTGCACTTTAACTGGGTCTGAGAATTTAGTATCGTACTAGCGACTATCGACGTACCCGTTCGTAGCATTTTGTAGCAAGACGCGGCGTAGCGGCTCGTAGCACGACGTAGCGGCTCGTAGCACGTCGTATCCGACGGCATACAAATCGATAACTAAGAGCTTCTATACATATAAACGAAATTTCTTGATCGGAGGGTTTGCTGACATTATCAATATATCGTTATTTTGCATTGAAATATTCTAAAACAAACAGGTTATTTTAAAATTTTCTGTAATTGAAACAACTAAAGTTTGTGAAATTCCTTCTATTTGACATTTTTAACCCGATATACGACATTTATGAACCTCCCTTAGGTCAACACTCTTATATAAGAAATTGTACGCATACGGGATATCCAAATGAGGCTTTAAACACACTAGGAAATTGCTTATGTTGAAATTATTAACTACTAAATGGACCACTATTATGTTTCTTACGCCACATAAAAGCTTTATCATCTAGCTACGAGTAATTTATCGAATTAATACTGGTTTGTTCATCAGAGTTAGGTAAAATTGCAACGTGATTCCATTATTTGTGAAGTGCTGTAATATGATTAAGGCGGATTAATATAATTATACTCCATTGTTCCGCAATCAATATTCCGAATCTTCGAAGTAGGGAAAAGATGAAACGTAGTTAGTAAGTTTTACTGTACTAGAAATAGGTACGGTCACCAAAAGTGATAAGTAACCAGGGACGTCGGATATAGTTGAAGTATAATAAGAAACCGATGGGTGTTTTCGAATAAAATTTAATATTGTTAATAGAAAACAAACAGTTCATTTATCAAAATAAATTTCTTTCGAAAACATTCATCGGTTTCTTTCTAAACTTCAACTTTATCCGGCGACCCTGGTTACTTATCGCTTTTGGGGACTGTACATAGGTACCCTAACACCTGCAGAGTGTCGACGCCGTGTAGTCTGTGATGAGCAATAAGCTATGCATTAAGTAGGCTTAAGACTTAATGCAGATTAACCTTAATACCTAATAATACTACCCAATTTCTTCACAGAGCAGAAATGAGAGCGTAATAATCTTGTGTAATTCATCCGTTGTCTCATGATCATCTAGTTTGTCGTCTACCTAATGGTCAAAGTTGTTTTTTGCCTCCACTTCAAACCTTGGTAAAGATACAATATTATTTATCCTGTTTATTTCCTAATTATTGTACTACTTTCACTATTCTTGTGTACTGTATTTAGGAGCCAACACTGCGATTGGTGTTGTTTTTATGGGAAATAGTGACGCACAAGTGTGATTGTACTTAGTAGGTAATGTGAACGGATCGTGCGCTGAATATTACGCTATACTCTGAACTTTGATATACAATGGATACAAATTACTCGGTTAGAGAATTAAAATGAACGTAATAAAAATACATTCATATGTATAAATCCGATTTTATAAGGAGGGACAGATAACACCCATTACAGTCATGGATTAAGACTTTCTTTTGTATACATAAATGAATTAAAATGAAGCATTGTACACTCTTGCCTGCCTATGAGGTGGATGCCTCTGTAAGCCTTCATAATAAGAAAAACTGTTAAGGTACTATTTGGAACCGAGCTGCCAACTGCAACTGCCGACAGCACGTGCAGCAGCTGTCGGCAATGTATCATAATGACACCTTGTCGCTTGTCGATTGCATGCAGTCGCTGCACGTGCTGTCGGCAGTTGCAGTTGGCAGCTCGGTTCCAAATAGTACCTATAGACAGTTTAGTCCAAAGCTATTGGAAAAACTGGCATGTGGATTATTTGCACACGCTTCAACTGAGGCAAAATGGAATATTCCTGACGTGCCTATTTAGCCTGGCTGATTCTTTTTCATCAGGATGATTCACCGCCGCTTCATTGGCCTACAGACATTATTGAACAAGTATACCCTGGAAAGGACGGAGGCGTGCGTGTCGTGTTAGTACGCACGACAAACGGAACAAGCGTCCTGTCGTTAAGTTGCGTCCGGTTCCATTGTAATAGTTTAAACTTAATTTGTTAATTAGCGCAGTTGTAAACGCATTTATTTTATACATATATTTTGCAATTTTTTGTAATTTTATCCGCATTTTCATTTTTTTTCTTTTCCTTATTTTTTCTCTTTTCGAAAATTCTACGGATTTCCAAGGGGTTTGATGGATGGGAGGGGGGATGTTCGCACCGAATTTGTATTCGGTCGGAGAGTGGGTCTTGATAGCATTCGCTTGATATTCGATCAGTTCACATAAACTTGTGAAGTTTCACGACTCCGGTCCATATGATTCGTTAATCGGTCTCCGGATCGCGGTCAGCACTTATCGGTTATTATATACCCCTTCAAACACCTCACTCTTCTAATTTACCTTCGTTGGAAATGCTTGTCACTCACGTTTCACGCAATGCGTTCTCGCTATTCACTCGCAAGTCGCCATTTCATTGTGCGACGGTTAAATTAAATCCGTATAAATCGCATGTTTGCCGCGTGATAGTAATCTGTTATAACCACAAATAAAAAACCGGCTAAATAGGAAATCTAAATCGCTCTGCTTTACCGCTGTGCTCCATCTACTTCTACACGTGCTTCGCCAACCTTGGCTAAAGAATCGAA
This sequence comes from Dryobotodes eremita, assembly GCA_917490735.1. Classification (NCBI taxonomy): domain Eukaryota; kingdom Metazoa; phylum Arthropoda; class Insecta; order Lepidoptera; family Noctuidae; genus Dryobotodes; species Dryobotodes eremita. The sequence goes on along the minus strand of OU823257.1, from coordinate 6,631,537 downwards.
GAAAACGTGTTTGCTTAATTGGTAAGTGTAATGTGAACCACCATGATTAGCTAATATTAAAATTAAATTAAAATTCTGATAGGGTGTTGATCGACGCGTTCATCTGTATACTCAGTCTGCTTCTATATACCTTCCCGCATTTAAATTAACCACGCGTCACTACGCATACTCATAAGATTTAATGGGTTGCATAGTAAACATTAACATAATCAATTCAAGGTGTAGTATGTCATCATTTTAGGGTACAATGGGACCAACTGCCGAGCCGAGATGTTTGTGCGTTCGGGTCCAATCGGGGCGCTTCCGAACTATACGGTTGAACGAACAAAACCAGACCAAAATACTCATTTGTGTTAACTTCGGCCACCAGCGGTTCCCCCCACTAATAAGATAAAGAAGTTACACAATCATGCAAACCTGTTATCTACACATGTTGCCCCCAGCAGGAGAGGAAATTGGGAAACTTATTCCACGTTCTTCCGAAATCATTTAATTAAATGTAATGTTGGCGCGAGGTATTCGCCCGTTCTCTGTTTCTATCACAAACTCTTATTGTCAATGTGTTTGCTATAAATATCCGTAATACCTATTTGCTTTCATGTTTGGAATTCAGATTAACTTAAGACATGATATCTTCTTGTACAAAAAATATTTGGAGTAAATTTCAAGACCCTTTTGTAGTAAGTAGGCCAAAACCTATATCAAATATAATACTTATAAATTCGATCTCTGAAAGAGTGCGCAAAAGTTTGTCATCATAGTTACCCTTTTTCAGTGCTGCAGCAGCTTAAGTGCCGTGTATAAAAAGTCAACTAAAGAATTTACCATCAATCAGAAATTAGAATAGAAAATAAACTTGTACTTCGCAAACGGCGAAAGGTTCCTCTATAAAAATAGCACAAGATTCGAATCAAATTTACCTTGGAAGTAAATTCTCTGTGAAAACATTTAGAGTCGCTAACACTATGGGCAACGCACTTTAATTTCTACATAAATAGCAAATGATACAAACGGACTGCTCTCAAAGTAATACGATTCAAAGTCCTATCAATATACCTATTCGGGATAAAGTTTGTAAGCAGTATAAGTTAGCAACTTAGCAGAGAAGCACAATGTACACATTTCAATATGACGAACGTATGTTGAAACTCATTCAAGTTTAGTTCACAAATGTCGGTCGTTCTTACATTCAGTCCTTCATTACATTCAAACCCAGACCTACTAACGTCAAAACTTGCTAAAACCTCTTCCAATTAGTTGTTTATCTACCTAACTTTCATAGTTAGTTGTTCATACGGCTTCAAAATACTGTTTGTGTTTACTTTCCTTAAAGTAAAAGTAACTTTGTAATGAACATTTCTCATCGTGCCAGGATAATCGCAAACTAGGGTTATGGGCTTTGTAGGGTGAGAGCTGCTATTTAATGGGTACGTCTTTCATTGACTTGAATGTGCCCTGGCAGCTGAGAGTATGTCATGCTCACTCTAATGTCTCGCTGATGGTGGCGCATCTGTTAGATCATTTAGCTCCCTTCAGAATAGTTGAGCTGAATGGTCCTAATCCGTGCGTCATGTTCGTGAACGGGCACCGTCAGTAGGGACTGGTCATTTTTTGGCTGCCACGGCGTGTTTTAATTTATATTAATATTTGAATTGTTTTTTTTTATCTTTTTATTACGGATGCTTTTAACGTTCTGCATCGTACTCATACGTATAATTTCAACATGAATGATACAACAAATATTTAGTAACCATATTTTTATTTAAAAGAGTGTCCGTGGAGTTTCTTGTCCGTTCTTCTCCATGGGTACCTGCTATACTTTGGAATGGGCAACTAGCTTCATATTTCTGACTGACCGACCCCTTGACAGTTCAAATATGCCTGTAATTGGTTTGTTTAAAATAAATGATTTGAGTTTGTACTAAATCAATCAATAAAAAAAAAAACTGAGCATATCATAAAACATTATTGAACATTGGCTTCCTTTACCGTTTTTCAAAATTTTAAGCTTTCATACGCCTGTAATTTTCCATTTTTTCCATTCATCACCTGAATCCCAAGCCATATTTGATTCAGATATAAATTCAAGAATTATCTCAATATTGCATTTCCCATACCATCACTCCTGACTGAACTTTAATATAGGAGTGTCGAGCTGCGTTTAATCTCATATTAGTTTTCGTGGACGCAACTCGGTGATACATACTTTTCACCTTCTGTTTGTTAAAAAGTTAAACATTTTATTTCAACAAATTAAAATGCTTAATTTGTAAACCAACCTCTGTCATTTAAAAAAACAAAGACATTAAAACATACGATAGATACGCACGATCCTGCAGCTGTACTACACTGGCGCACTGGCGGGGGGAACGGATCCTCTTGGAACACCTCACAAGCGAGCTGTCTTCTCGAGTTGAGAAGCAGATGTCACTCCTAATCGTCTATCGATCGTAGATCTATTGGCAGCCGATAGATGGCGCTGCCTGACGTAACAATGACCAACACAAATGAGTGATAAGGATTACACAGGCTTATCTCTGTCCAGCTGCTTTATTACGCACCGGTGCGGTTTATGTAATCGATTAGGTCATTTAAATTGTTTTCACGATAACGGAAATGTTAAGATAATCAGTGGAACTCTTTTAAAGTAGAAATATGGAGGTTCTGCATATACATTTTGGAATAAATGTGATTTTATTGCAGAAATGAGTCTGTTGGGTGATAAAATACTAATGTCTACTGGAATTTCCACATATTGTCCACATGAACAAAATTTTCCTATTTGGTGTATGTTACGTCTCTGAAACTTTGTAATTTAAGTACTTACTCGTCGTGTGTTCTACTTTACTATTTAAATGAATCTCAAATAATTCCCATTTTTCTTTATTATCATTTTTTTTTTTAATTTTTAATATCATGAAGGCGCTTTTTTTTGTAACCCGTATGGTAAAGGTACCACAGCTTAGTTACTGCGGCCAATTGTGAGAATAGGCCAGAAAGTTAAAAAAAGGCTCATTTATTTTAAAAAAGACGTCCAAGTATGTGTCGGACCACGCACATTGAAGGGTGCCGTAGTTGGGATGAATTTATTTATCCCAAGAATAAACTTAACATTGTAGTTGAAAACATGTTCTCCCATACATCGATATACGTCACGGTCAATTGTCCAACTGCAAATGTAACTTTGTAATTGCAAAAATATATTTTCGTACGTGATAAAACTACAAATTAACTGTTTTTGGACTTTTTCATTTACTTGAGCTGTGAGCTTGCTTTTTGCCAAATTTCATGGTTCTAGGTCAACGGAAAGTAATCTATAGGTTTTGATTTATTGGCGAGTATCAAAATATGTCGCATAAATAACCGTATTTTTTATTGCGTTGACTTAGATGGTTGATTTTTTTAGAGCTCCAAGGGACCGTAGACCTACGTATTTGATTTTAATTTCAACTTGATAGTTCCACGCGTTCCTGAGAAAAAAGGGTCTTGACAAACTGACAGATGGATAGACAATGAAGTGACCCTATAAGGGTTCTGTTTTTCCTTTTCAGGTACGGAACCTTAAAAAGTGTGCATCATTACAATTCTAAAAGTTTTTAAAGGTTCTTTAATTTAAAAAAGCGTACAACATTAGAATATGGATAAGTTTTTTAGAGGACCAAATAAATGTTTCCCGTTTTATAATATTTAAATTAAATATGAATGTTTTAATTCCGTATCGAATTCCGTACCGATCCTCACACGAGTTACGTAAACAAAAATTACGTAAAGTGATTGCATAAATATTGCATACATTGTGTACGGAACTACGCTGGGTGCTACCCAGCGCATATTATCATGAGCCCAGTAAATAATGTGTGCGGTTGAAGAGCTATTATGCATATTAGCATTCTGAACATTAATTTGAAAATTACTGAATTTTATGTGACCGAATATAATATTTGGAATCACTTCTGATTTTAATAATCATTAGTAAACTTTTATTTAAATAATTGAGCTATATAACATAAACATCCTCCATTGAGCTCCTTAAGTTTTGAGTTGACCTGCACGATTACTGACAAATGCGTGCACTGATTGGACAGGTCCACTCAATCTGTGTGGTTTTTCCTCAAAAGACCATTTGAGACACAAATCTACACTGTCTTCACATGATCTGACCAAGATTATGTCTGGACTTTAAAAGAGCCTGTGACCTCTGAGTTTGTTTCGGCCTTTCTTCTCAGAGTAGTCAGATAGAAACGCCGACCTCATCTAGTTTTTAAAATATGATTGACGTGTAAAAGTGTTTGTACAAACCTACTTTCAGAAATAAATCATTAATCATCACGCCTGTATTCCCCAAAGGGTTAGGCAGAGAAAACCCCAATAACACTTTGTTCGACCCGGGAATCGAACCCAGAACCTGATGCTCAGCAGTAGCGCTTGCGACCACCAGACCAACGAGGCCAAATAATTGAACATAATAATAATGATTAATATATAATAATATATATTATAATATATATAATTATTATTAATAATTAATCTTAAAACAATACGCAACGTTGGTGAAGCGTAGCTGTGAACCTGCCACACGTTTCATTAGGTATTCAATTGTCAGTTCCACGACCGACAACGGGATTAAAATTTTCGTGAAAATAAACTGTGAGATGATATTTTTTTCCAGTATTCTATTTACCAAATGAATACTTTTTTGTGCAGGAGATAATTGAAAATTCACGTCATGGCTTGGTGGTCGGGTAGTAAAGTGATGGTATAAATTATCTGTTGTGATACCTATTCGTGAATATATTCAACTGCCAATCAAATGGATAGGTAGGATAGCTTACTCTGAAATTTTAATGTTAAACGACTCTTATGCATAAACATTTTTTCCTTTACGGAAATGTTTTTAGTCAAAGTCAAATAATTTATTTGAAGTAGTTACTACCCAACTAGCAAAATCAGTACTTTTAACGCTCTCAAGACTATTTTTTCATGGACTTATAAGATACTTGAAGTATGCTACAAACAAGGATTTGGGCGCAAGTATAGGAGCACATATTTCTATAACGATCTTACAATGAACTTGGATAAAGTCATTAACTCATATAATATAACTTGACGAAAAACAATAGTTTCTATAACAATCATAGCCTATGCAGTTACAGGCACTAGTGGTTCTATAACGCTCTGACTCCAGTATCTTATGAAACCTATCAATTTTATAATGTGCTTGTAACATACTTGGTTATTTGTTATAAGTACGTTTTATAGGTACTTATAAACTGTAACGTGCACGTGTTTTGTGTTTGAGAAATTTGTTTTTTTTATATTCCTTACTAATATAAATAATTCCATTAGTATTCATTCGTTTTTTAATATAGCTAGTTACTTTGTGAATATAGTGTGGAAACTGGTGGGGAAGTAAAATTTACTGTGAATATGTACCGTATATTGTTTCTTTTTCTTAACGCCTAGAGCAAAATTGAACATTGTGAAGTTGTTGTTAAAATTTAGTTTCAATGATTCTTGTTAATATTCGCCATGCTTTAAAAATGCTCTGCATTGAGTACTTTATAGAATCAGTATAAACAAATTAGTACTTATTACAGTTTTGGTAACCACCACATCTCCTCCATTTTAAAACAAATTAGGGTTCCTCAGGAATTATTTATCAACCTCACCCGTTAAATCTGGCTCGATATGGGCGACTAAGCGTTGATTATTTTTTCGTCCGTCAACTGTTTATTCAAGTCTACAAGACTTTTATTTGTTTTAAACAAAGTTCGTGCATCTTTGGCTAGAATGATTTAATTATTTTGTATAATATTATTGATAGTTCATTTGGTGCCAAATGCGTTATATTTAATTTTATAGCCCAGCTTTGTATATCTTGAAGTAATTCATGATTCTTTTCAGACTCTGTGCTTTCTTTTATTTCTGAATCATATTCTTCCTCATGGCCTTTTCTTCCTCTTCTTCATGATTAGAATACTTGTAGCACTCAACAGGTACAACATTATTTTCGACGGAACACTCCATTACATAATCTGTTGCACTTGACTATGAGATGACAAACTATAAGTTGACAAAATGGCTGACGTTTACGTACAAAGTACTTAGTCCAGTAGTTTGTAAGCATGTTTGCTCTCATAGCGTATTTGTAACATGCTAACAATCATGTAAGATATTTCAACAAGACGATAATGCCAAATACTTATAAGGATCTCTGCTAAGTATGTTAAAAGTAAATGTATCCTATAATTGTCCCATAAGTTAATCTTGTAGTAGCTATAGGACTTAGTTATAGCAACTAATGCTCTTGAGTATATTTAGTCTTGAGAAATGCATTTATAAGTATATGAGTCTTATAACTGTTCTATAAGTGGAACTTGTATTTACTATAAGACTAAGTTATAGAAGCAAATGCTCCTGAGTAACCCAAGTCTTGTGAAATGCTACTATAAGTAAAATAGTATACCAATGCACTTATAGGAATCTTATAAGTGTTAACAGACTTATCATATTTTGTTATAAAATTACTTTGCTTGTTGGGTAATTTATGTGTAGCTATTAAAAGGCACTTTTGTGGGTCAAAATTTAGGTACAAGAAAATAGAATTAATTCTAGACGCCCTTTCCAAAAGATAATATGTAGTTTAGTATGGAGAAGAATGGGCAAGAAGATACATAGTTATTTTTTTTTAATGTTTTACAATATTTTGTTGTATCTATCTAGCTATTGTAGTTACTAATTAATTGTAGTTCGTTATTCTCGGTAAAACTCAGAAACGGCTTGACCGATTTGATTATTTTTTGTTTTATTCACCTCTTTAATGGGGTGGTTTAAAAGAAAAAAAATAGGAAAATCCCCAACGAAAAATTTTAACAGGACAACGTCTGACGGGGCAGCTAGGTAGGTAGCTAGGTAGAGTAGACAGGTAGGTAGGGTAGGTTAGGGTAGGGTAGGTAGGCAGGATAGGTAGGTAAGGTAGGGTAGGTAGGTAGGTAGGGTGGGGTAGATAGGGTAGGTAGGTAGGGTAGGTAGGGTAGGTAGGGTAGGTAGGGTAGGTAGGGTAGGTAGGGTAGGTAGGGTAGGTAGGGTAGGTAGTAGGTAGGGTAGGTGTTAGATACTTAGTGCTACATGTGCGAAGCCGGGCCGGGTAAAACTAGTTAATAATTATTATGTGAAGACGATGTGACACAACTATACGATTTTACCTGATTCAATTAATTAGCTAAAGTTTTATTGAATTTCAAAGTCCTGTATTTCGATGCTTTCGGTAAATAGTCCATGTTTGGCTGGTATATTAAATTTTCAGTTTTCCACACATTAAAGAGGTTTACTTATGTCGAATTTGAACTGAATGTATTATTTCAATTGAAATAAAAATCCCGGTAATATTCAACGCACATAGAATATTCTAGTGAAATTGTCGACTATTGTTGCTGTTAAATGTTATGAGCGCACAAATTGACCATTTCGTCCTCTAACGTAGGACATTCACGGACAAATTTGAATAACGTAAAACCATTAGTAAGTAATTGTAATGTACCCAACTGTTATCTTATTGTAATAAGAGAGAGAGTTTTATCAAGCTCAAGGCAATCATTCTAATGCATACCTTACTATACAGAGATAAGAGTTATATTGCCATGACTTACTAATCGTTTTACATATATCGTGAATGTTCTACTTAACGCTCGGCACAGCTAAATGAAACGATTATTAAAGTACAAACGATTATTTATACTATAAACTTCAGACTAAATTATGAACTGTGAGTGAGGAACATGACTTATATTCTTCTGTTATTCGATTTGTTGGTTTGATACCTAACGTAGGGAAATCGAAGGACTAAAATAGAGAAACAAGAACTAAGTGCTACGATCTTCATGGTCGAGAAAACAACTCAAGAGCCGTGTCGGTAGCTTCATGTTCCACTTCACAAAACAAATTATAATAAAAAGGCGAAAACATAAACCCAACTACGACAAAAATGCCAACTAAAAAGATATAAACAAATCAAAGTCATATAGTTAAGGCATACGGACTGTAATAGGTAATACGGGCTGGTGTCGGCAACTCCACGTCAAAGCGCGTATTTTGCGTATGGAACCCCGGACCATAATAACGAATCGATTGACACCTCATTCAATCAAAATCGGTTTAGTAGATTAGGCGCTACAGTGGAACATACGTAAATACAAACAAACATACATATATAAATAGACTGCTAAAAACATAACCCTTCCTTTTGGACTCACCGTAGTCGGGTAAAAATGGTCACAAAACGAGTTACACAGTTACTAAGCAACAATATTAAACTTTGTAACTTTTTACCTTGGAAAAGGTTAAACAGAACTACGAGCGCGTACGATTGACATCAGTGATAAAGCCCTTCGCTTACAATACCAGATTTCCTTCAAAAGTCCTTTATTGGCCTGAAAATTACGAAAACATCTGATTCAAATCGCAGTACAATCTATTATGCATTCAATTCAGAGGACACCTGCGCAGGGTTTGTTTAAATAACTCGAAAATGGCTCGAATTCAAATACCCGTATAAAGGATCTATTCTCAATCTCTCAAATTAAATGATGATTATATTGATATAAACGGATTTATTTACTGACAACTGTTCGATTCAACCATCGAACAACGAATAAATCAAAATCACCTCGCTTCCAAACGTCAAAATTGTCATACAAAATGTTGCCATAATTTACTGTCATTCGATAAATTAAATAGTCGATTTAATATTTGACAGTTATAATTTAATCTAAATTTAATATTAATACATTGTATGCATGGCTGCATACTAGATAGGATTTTATAAATAATAATACCGACATCTTGGCTAATTAACTTTACACGTGTAAATTAGATGTACAGTTTTATAGTGAATTAAGTAAAAACAAAATTTCAAGTTCATTAAACTTAAGATATCAAATCCTACAGTTCTATACAATTCTGACACTTTTGTAAGTTACATTAATTTCTCTGACATTTTTGCAGCATACAAATGAAAACTAGACCATGAAAACCTCATTCATTTTAAGTTTGAGGCCACTTCTGTCCGCCAATTGCTTCCCTAACGGTCAGCTCTTTGCTCAGCCAACTGACAAAAGTCTCAGCCGCTCGACCCCTGTCACACCCACGCTACAATAGAAAAAACTGAAACGGATAACAGGGCTGGCCTATTTTTAGCCCAAAGAATCAGCATTTCCGTCCAACGTGGCAACGTGCCCTTTTGGGCACTTACCTATTGACAGCGATGCGAACAAATTTCTTGATGCCCTATGAGCTCTTCTCTTTTTTTTTTAAATTATATACTTGCAAATAGTAGGTTTTATATATTTTAGTATTAGCTTGTCTATTGTAATATATTTAGGTTGATTAAACGGATAACTGAGTAATAAAAAATCATCTCATTTGGAAATGAGAATCTGGAGGAAAAATCGTCATTTTATTTCGGGGTCAATTTAATTAGTTTGAGATTGTAGAAGTCTGTTCTAACGGGTCCTTGTTTGAGACACAAGAAAGAAATTGCTTTAGGGAGTGTATAATTGGGTTTCACGAATTTGTATGTCTTCTTTTTGGTTAAATATGATATTGAAATTGGACACAATACATGCGATTAGGCGTAGTACCTAATTCCTTGAAATGATTGTGTAATATTGTAAAAATTGAATATTTTTATGAAACTAAAAGTCCTAAAAACGTTCACAACCTGGACCTTATTCTTTTTGTGTTACCGCAAATACCATAAAATCCTGCAGAAATCAGCGGTAAATAAAATATTCAACTGGGACCTGAATAGACAATGGCGGTAAGATCAAGTGGGAGTAAACAAAAGCCGAAATTCAAAGCCCTGAATTAACAGAACAATAAGCAGCTGAGCATGGGCAATTGTGTCCCGGGGCGGTGTTGTACTCGACTCTGGAGGTCTACTCCCTAAGCACGAAATCCGTAGTTTCTTCAGAAGTTATGGGCGTTTCTTTTTCCGTGACACCTACGGATATAACATTAGTTTGGGGCCCGACCTAAGAATGAATGACACCACGATATGACAGTTGACCCTATTCCCTATGTGTTGTGTGTGTGCCCGTCCGAAAAAGTAAATTATTCGGGAGTTGTGTTCACTCTAATGCAACAAAGTACTTTCGGACGTACCCGTATCTTCTTTGCCGGACTATGAGAGTAGCCCCCCCCCCCCCCTGTTGTCACCCAAATGGGTCTACCGCGAACGAACTTAAAATTGAAAATACCGTTTCGCCCAAAGGACATTATTAATATATTACAGCCATCCGGAAATAAATTCTCTATACGTTGGTGAAAACTGCATCAAAATCCGTTGCGTAGTTTAGAAGAAACACGCAGTCACGCAAAAAGATATAAAATAAAAACTTTAAGACTTTGATTTTATATTTTCGGTTTTGGCCACCGACTTCCGAAATTAAAGTTAGTTTTCTCGTTTTTTTGTGTTATTTTTTGGAAGTCGGATGTTTTTTGTAAAAAAGTTTTTATTTGTCACTTTTTAGTTGTGGCACCTACCCCACACAAATTCTTATACCACTACTTGATATGTAAATAACAGTTACAGGAAATTATTATAACATCATCAATATAAACTAAGTGGAAAAAATACGCAGTATTAAGAATAACTCAAAAACTACTGGTCAGAACTTGATGAAATTTAAATGGGACCACATGTGAATGAAGCACCAGCTTTCAAATAAAAAAGAATCATCCAAATCGGTTTACCCAGAAAAAATTTCTGAACTAACACATAAAAAAAATTAAAAAACATACAGTCGAATTGAGAACCTCCTCCTTTTTTTGAAGTCGGTTAAAACAGAAAGTCGCTTGGCTTTGTATATCGTAGATACCAAACTGTCTTGCTCGAAGTGTCAGTGTTTTCCACTCAAATATTTTTTATCGCTACACCAGCACAACCAAGGAAAAAAGTTCCGATGTCAGGGTCCAGAAAACTTAAGAAAAAGCCATGATGAAGAGATGTTTACTGTCATATAATTGAAGAAAGGTGGCTGAAGGTGAAATAAGGTATTAAGTTTGACCGGAAGACAAAAGTAAGACATTTTTTGTGACTTCGTGGAAGCGAGTTATCTGGGTTGTTTGATGTCCGCAAGCTCGACACACCATTCTTTACGTAAAAACTTTTGCATGACCTGATAAACGTTACACTGCTCATCAAACATTTAAATTAATCTCATTTTTATGCTACGAATAAAATTATGATTAAAGGATATTTTCGGTAATAATGCAATGGCATAGAAGGCTTGATTTTGACAAAAATGAAATTATTGAAAGGAATGTAAGTATACAATAATTAGCTCATACAAAAATAAGGAAAAAATTCATATGTACTTCACGTTTCATCACGTTCGCGTCAAACGTATAAACATTCAACAACATTATTTTCCCATTCCACGGTACAGTTGGCGACAACCTCATTACGTTGAATAATTACAGCAATGTGGCACATTATTAACCTCCTTCACACAGTGAGCCGCTCAAGGCAGGAACGAGCATAATTTTCGCCGTCATAATAAAAATCTACGGGTATTTGTCTCACGTACGTGTACATCCTCGACACATGAATTTTTTAAGGATTAATGTTCATTTCTTTCTTTTACCTACAAAATAATATATAATAATGATAACAAAGCTGAAGTGATTTTTTGTTTGTTTGTTTGAACGCGCTAATCTCTGGAACGACTAGTCGGATTAGAAAAACACTTTTTGCAGTTGATAACCCAATTCTTAAGGAAGGTACAAGGCTACAACCCTTAAGATATGAGCAAAATAAAAAAAGTCAGAAACTCAAACTCAAACTCAAAGCATTTATTTCAATTAAACCATTTACAGGCACTTTTGAATTGTCAAAGAGTCGGTCAGTTAGTCAGAAAGTTAAAGCTAGTTGCCCATTCCAAAACGTAGATCTCTATGGAGAAGAACGGGCAAGAAACTCCAAGGACACTCTTTTTAGAAAATGAAATAGTAGCGCGGGCGGGCGATTGGATGCGACACGATGGGTCGGGGCCGATATTTCACGCGGACGAAGTCGCGGGTAGAAGCCAGTAAGGGATAGATACATTAATCTTGTTAAATTTAATCAAGTGGCTTCATATATGGAAGCCACTTGATCCTGGTGATATTCTCGTCGGTGACGGGGAGCGCTCTCCTCTCGCCCAAATTGTAAGACTCGTCATAGTACATGTACTCAGTGAACGTCAACCTACTGCGGGGTAATTACGTAACACACTAACAGTAGGAATGGGTTTCATTTTGACAGTTCAACGACATTCATTGCGTTATTTACGTTGTTGAGCAGACAAATTTTTCGAATATATGAATCAATGGATTAGCAATAGGCTTCAAAATGATTCAGATTGTGATAGATAGTGTGTTACGTAATTAGGGTGCTGGGTAGTGTCCTCTTCGTGCCATCATTGCATCTTGCCCACGGGAGCCTTCAAGTGTCCGCCGTAAGTTTAAGTTTTATAACATCAACAAACATCGAGTAAAATTTATATGGGACCACCGGCCGAGCTTCTTCTACCAAATGAAAAAATAATCACAGAAAAGTCGGTGTAAATACATGTAAAACCGCCCAGTGGAAATCCTCCTCCTTTTTTTAAGTCGGTTGAAAATTGCATTACTCGCATTCGAATCCGATAAGTCAAATTTGTGTCTGAATCGGGAACCAAACAAAACTTTCCTCGTCAGTATAATTATAGATCGAGGATTTTTTAAATGGATAAGAACAAAAAACGTTTTTATAAAAAAATAAAACTGACGAAAAAAACACTGAAAAGCAAAAAAAAAATATCCTTTCAGTCTAACTAAGCTCTTAAATTAATGTAAATTACTAATTTTGATTCGGCGTAAAAGTAACAAGTTGCCAAAGTCAGTTACAGAACTTAGCGATGGAAAGTTCAAAACCCACATCAAACGTTTCCTTATCAAAAATGCATAGGTATTGTAAGATTAAAGACTACGTTGAAGACAAGGAAGTTTGGCAATAATTCCTTCTGCACATGTGGCTTCCCTGGTACCTCATTAACGGCATCACTATGTAAATGTCTATTAATAGCTACCAATTTTTTTTTTTTTTTAGTTTCTTCTTAGACATAATCTTCTCATTATTTGACTTTATATACCTCCAATTCTTCTTTAAACTCTTTACTTATGGCTTTCGTAGACAGGATTTTAATTCAGATTTGTTACAGTTGTAATGGCAATCATTGTCATTTGGTTTAAATAGGCTTTTATTTCATTATTTTATTTATCTTTTTTATAGATTCTTCTATAATTTGTGAATGTGAGAAAGCTGTAGGCCTGACTTGTAGACTGTAGATTTATACACATTTTTCTATTTTTGTGGAGTACCTGGTACTTGTTGACAGGCCTACACTGTCCTCCCATACCTATTAACACTGTAATTTGAAAACATTTTAAAAGCCCCTTGTTTTTAAAAGAGTAACCGTGGAGTTTCTTGCTGGCTCTTCTCCATAGAAAACGACCAATTGGAACCATGCACCTAGCTTCTGACGTTTCATAAGTGCCCATGCAGGTTTATGTGAAATTAAATATATTGATTTTGATTTTGTATCATGATATCACTATGTAAGAAACTCATTAATTTCTTCAAAAATGTATTACTCTGTGCGTCTCCAAAATCAATTCTGCCAAGTTGATATTAGGAAATTACGTTCGTCGCTTAAATAAAGAGGTTTTGTTTGCCTGGTTATTTTTGCTCTTCTTAATATTTTGACACGACAGAAATTATGCAAAGATCTTCAATATTTATTACGCCGCCTGCTTCCTTTTATAACTCGATAATATTAACGAAGCCGGAGTAAATATTTTGACTTTCCACGACTCTTCTAAAATATTTTGTCTGCAGATACATTTTTTTTGTCGTTTTCTGGAGGAATCCGACAAAAGCCACCCGACCTCTGGGGAGGGAGGTCGGGGAGTGTGGGATTTTTACCTCACTAAAACCACCCCGGTAATCACCATCAGCACAGTCTTGTCTTTAGATACCTAAGGTACCTACTGAAAAACTTCGGAGTCAAAGGTTTATAGTGCTTCGGTTACTTGTTGTTATTGGCTGAAGTTATAGTTATATTATACAAGCTTTTGCCCGCGGCTTCGCTAACGTTAATTTAGAATTTGACAATAAATTCCGGTTGTCCGGGGAATTATAGTTAGGGGGATGAAAAACCGGTCTATCAACACTCTTAGGTACTTAAATAAAAAATAAAAAGCTCTTAACACACCACTAAAGTTTCTATAATAATATAATTCAATCATGATTCGAAAGACACGTGGCGCCATCTATTATCATAAGAACGTTATTATAGTTTTCCTCAGGAACAGTTAATTTTTTCGGGATAAAAGATACCCCATGTCTGTTTCTGTAGACCTGAAAGCGTATATGCAAAATTTCAGGGTGATCGGTTGAGTGGTTTTATTTTCTAATATGCAACCATTATAATACCTAAGTTTATTTTATTTTCAAGATAACTTCGGTCAAAAGACCTACCGTTTAAAATATGTAAAGATCGTTTCACCGATTTTTGTAATAACTAATTAACGAAATCCATAAAGGAGAATTCACCTACGGTTTATTCAACTACAATTAATTAAACTAAGGTTGATTACACTAACTGGCGATTCATCTACTGTTGATTTATCTGTGGTCTTGTGTTTGATTTACTGGAGATTTTGTATATTTCGATTGGATGATTTGCTAATTCGATTTTTCGCGAAAACCCCAGAGATATTGCCAAAACACGGATAATTAGACAATGGTGAAAACATTTCTGCGAGCAACTTGGAAGTAGCGTTCGCCGGCCGCTGCCGGGGCACCACTCGCTACGCTCGCTCGGCTCGCGCGCGGTTGGTCACAGTTTTAACCTAACCTAACCTGTTTCACTCAGTTCAAAATGACGAATCATACAATCTGTATCAATCATACAGTCTAATTATCCACTCGCAGGCAAATTGTATGATTCGTCCGTTAAATTTAATAAACTGTAGGCGAGTCGTCCATTAGGCATTTCATACCTACATATGTAGTTGAAATATCAAATACCTTAAAAAATCATAAGATAATTTAATTTGTAATAACGTGCTTCTTTTTTTCCCTAAAAATACGTATGATTATCATTTAAACTTTTGTTTTAATTATAATATGTTATTGGTCCTCCTTTTTGTTGGTGGTTGCTCCTTTTTTGTCATTATCTTACAGATTTCAGGCTTTGGGGAGTAATTTCGGGATTTTGAACTTCGGGATATGGATCGTAGGGATTTTAAGCTTCGGGATAAAGATGTTGGGGATTTTATGCTTTCGGGCAAATTAACTTTCGTGATTTAAAACTTTCGGGCAAATGAGCTTTCGAGATTTAAAACTTTCGACCAAACAATCATTCGGCGTTTAATTTTTCGGGATTTCTTCCATAGGTATTTTAAAATACGGTCTTTTAAATTTCAGTATTGTAATACGTACCCATTCATCTGCATTAAATAAATATAAAGTTTTCAGGCGTTCTTCTGGTTCACCAAGTAAAGGAAGGGAAACTCTGCCATTGGAGCAACACATCCCTGCAGTCTTGTCTTTCCATTTAAAAGCATCACAAAACTGGCATTTTTTATTCATCAAACCAACAACAACTAAAGTATGATTTTTGTAATCATTTAAAGGATCGTATTCAAATCCAGAATTATTAAATACGGACCAACTGTGACGCATAAAAGTCCGTTTGGTTTGCATTTCTGCAAGAGCGGTCCTTCTCACCTGCGACTGGTCTGGAGTTTCTGTCGCCCTAATGGCTGCTTGCAGCTGGGCTTGTTCTATTAGATGGAGCTGTGTTTAAACAGGTGTCTCAGTTGCTCTTAGAGCTCTCTGGCGTTCAGCTTGTTCCTCCAATAGCTATTGCGGTTGAAAAGGCGTCTTAGTCGCTCTCACCGAAGCCTGGCGGGAGGCATGCCCTCCACTCTTTCCTGGCTTTGAGAAGATGTCTCATCAGCTCTCAAAGCTGCTTGTTGCTCCGCTTGTTCTAGCCTTCTTAATTCGGCATGAACGGAGGATTCTTGGGATCGAGCAATTTTCGCTGCGCGGGCTCGCGATGTGCTCCTTCCTAAGTTGGAACTACGTTTGCGAGGCATTTTAAAATAGAAAAATGACAAAGAAACCTAACCTAATAGAAACACACAAAGGAACCTAACCTAATAAAAACAGTCAAACTAATGAACTAACTAAATTAACCGAAAAATAATAAAAGTTTTTTTTTTGTTTCGAACAAACATTTAAGGATCAAGTCGTCGACAACGCTAAATTGAGAATTAAGTGCTGCAGACTTAGATAACCAATCCTAGCGAACAATTGTTTTACGAATTTCAGAAAAAAACTATTTTAACAATCTCCCTAACGATAATTTCAACACCAAACTAACGACCAATATTATTATGAACAAAAAAACCTTCGATGGTCATTCTTCCACAGAAAATCAAACACTGCGATTCAGAAAACGGCGTCATCAGTACAACGCCATCTATCGAGCAACTTGTGAAACTGTTTAAATTATGCTACAAAAGCATTGTATTAACACTTGAATTTAAAACAGTATTACTTATCCTAACTAATATTATAAATGCGAAAGTAAGTTGGTTTTATTATATTGTCCCTTGGGAACAGTAGTTTTTTTCTGGATAAAAGGTGGGTATGTTTTTTTTGTATCCGTGACAACGTGCAAAATGTCATGAATTCATGATGATCGGTTCAGTGGTTTAGGGCATGAAAAGATATCCAGCAAACAAACTTACTTTCACATCTTAGTATTATAGTTAGGAGGATGAAAAACCGGTCTATCCACACTCTAGACTCACAAAATGTATTAGGTACTTAAATAGAAATAAAAAAAAACTCTTAACACACTACTATAGTTTCTATATAATAATATAATTCAATCATGATTCGAAAGACACGTGGCGCCATCTATTATAATAATAACGTTATTGTTGTTTTCCTCAGGAACAGTACTTTTCTTCGGGATAAAAATACCCTATGTCCGTTTGTGTACACCTCACAACGTATATGCAAAATTTCAGGATGATTGGTTCAGTGGTTTAGGCGTGAAAAGGTATCAAACAAACAAACAAACTTACTTTCGCATTTATAATATTAAGTTAGGAAGTTAGGATTAGTTAGGATAGTTAGGATTATATTCTGAGAAAAATATTGTTCTGCGGTCTTTCAAATCAATATTCCATCTGGATAGAAAAAGCAGTAGGTAGGCAGTTTTACAAAAAGACCCGGATTTACAATCTAGGTTAATAAAGACATTATGGCCACGTACTGGGATCAACTCATTTAATAAAAATCCATCGACTCGAAAAGAAGAAGAAGAAGACAATATTTATGAAGATATTGACATTTCTCACAAGATAAAATCTCTCTTGACCATATCTGGCACATGTGGCAAATCTATAGATTTATGAGTATATCATCCGCACAAAGGGAGTGATAAATATGTAAATACTGCGAGATACCCAACTCGGGGTAGTGGAAAGTGATCGGTACAATGTGTGATATCGGTATTTGTTCATCACCGACGCGAAACACGTCACCTATGTGTTTAAATAAGGTGAATGGAGGATGTATGGAATAAGAAACATAAATACAAATATTTTGTTTCAATGGAACGTAAGCGTCATACATACATACATATATAAACTCATACCTTCTTCCCATGGCAGAAACCACAGAACGCCATCTGCTACGATCCTTACGTAAGAGTCATTGTGGGCTTTTAATTTTTTTAACGTGAGGATATTATCGTGGAAATCCACGTCCATAAAAGGTTTGGAAATACGTGCACGTTATGAAGTTATCGTGGACGGACATTTAAAAACATCTTTATATATTATATTTCCATACATTTTACTTCCCTGTGTTATCGTGATACCATCACATGAATAAAAAACCGAGCAGAAGGAAAGCTTCATACTGACGCCGTGCGCACTACTACACGCACAGCTATGTGTGCGTGACCGGTCACCGACAAGGCGCGAGGGGCGTGCACCGGTGCGGCGCCCGCGCGGGTACAAACCGGTTTGAGCCAGCTCAGCAAGCGGAGAAAGTTAAGGGGTGCCACCAACAGCAATACGACGCTGGCGTTTTGTTTTAATAACTCTTAATGGTTTTTAAAGATGCCAGACTGTGTGGCACTGTGTAAACGAAATACGTATAAGAAAACCAAGGAGATTTCTTTTTTGTATATACAAAGGATCTTGTCAGGTAATTATCTATATCTATCTATACCTACACATGTTTAATGCTAATTACAGAATTATTTAGTTACGAGGTAGGTAATATAACTAAGATGGCGTTAGGTAAGGTTTTCCAATAAGGATTAATATTTATTATAGTTATGGTTTACCTACCGCCTGTATTATTGTTTGTCTCCCTTATTTGTTTCGTAATTTTGTTTTAGTAGGTTTGTAGGTACCAAAGTGTGTTTGTAAGCTGTCTTAGCAAGATTCCGTTTGAGCAAAAGGTGAACGGAAACGGAACGGAACTAGTAGTAGTAGTAGTCAAATAGGAAAACAAGGAAGGAAACATTATAGTTTCGCCAAGTCTGTCTGTCCGTCCGTGCGTAACTCATAGTCATTTTATATGTCCTTACATATGAAATTGGCGCTTTGTCGAACTGGCCACTTTGATCTCAAATGTCTGGCGTTTGATTAGGAATTAAATGTACCTACTTAACTTACTTTGGTTGTTTGTAACTAATTAATTTTATACAAAATTAACATTATACACCATTTCGTCTTTCAAAGCTACACTATTTTTAATGTTCCGTACCAAAATTCGAAAACGGAAAACTTATGGGATCACCTCAGTCACAGTGCCTGTCCGTCCATTCGTCTGGCGGTCGGTCCATCTGTCCGTCGCGGTCGGTCCGTTCGTGCTCATTGCCAAATCCCGACCCGCACTTGCCCAGTTTTTTTTAATTTTCAATAACCAAGTGACAGCCCTATGGAAGTAGGTAAGAACTTTGAGCTCAGTTAAAAAGATTTCCTTCTGCTTGGGTTTTTATTCATGTGATACCGTCACGTGGACGTACTCGTCCACAATGATATCGTCACGTTAGAAATTATAAACGCGCACATTAGGTCGGGGTTTCCAAAATATGAGCATACGAAAATAATATATTGATATTACATATTTGCTTTGAAAACACAAAATACAAGATCTACATAATCATTTTCGAAAGAAACTCATGGAATCTGATGATGTACACATGTCTTGTTCATTTCCAGAACTAAGATGCATTTACGATTGCTACAAGATTTCAAAGTGACAAAGGAAATATTGCCATCATTATTTACCTTGTAGAGGTAAATATAAATTCACAACGATCTTTAAAGGTCTAACGTAAGTAACACGTTGCCATATCTGGGGGCCTACTCTCAGAGTCCGTCAATGAAGATACGGACACGTCCGAAAGTATGAAGATACTTTGGAGAGAACCCTACTTTCAATTAATTTACTTTTTCGGACGGGCAATAACACACCGGGAGTAGGGACAATTACTGGCAAATCGTGGTGTCATTCATTCTTAGGTCGGGCCCCAAACTAATGTTATATCCGTAGGTGTTACGGAATAGGAAACGCCCATAACTTCGGACTAAATTACGCCTTCGATGCTTCGGGAGTAGACCTCCTGACACTTTCACGCGTCCTTGTTCGTATCATCTGCAGTAAGAATATGGATGAATATGTAAATATCAGGGGGCACTTAACTGTGACGTCACCAAGCAATTTCTGCGTGTTACCTCGTATTTGTACACCTCGTATGTGACAGCCTAGGCTTATTTGGTTTGTTGTGTAGCAAATTGGATTTGGAATGTAGGCTGTTGAGAGCATTAAAATCCATAATAATAATCCATAATAACTTGATGCTTTTATCCTATTCAGTTACAATAAATAATAATTTTATGGAGAAGCAAATAATTACACAATGTAAATAGCGTCTAGTGAGTACATAAATTAACTTTCGTGTGTTATTCAAACCGCACATTACGAACGTACTGGATTTTATGCCAAAATTATCGGATTTTCATTGCATTAAATCAATATTTACTTCAGCTAAGCCCAGTCCGGAAATTAGGCGACCCATCAGTAGCAAAAATGTTATTTCTAATTTTGTGAAAGTAAAGAATAACAAAAAGATTGTTCTATTATTTTCCGAAGAAATAACCAACAACTTAACTTATCTTCCCCAGGAATTGTACACAAGAGCAATAAAACAAGTAACTCAACAAGAGGTTTATTCAGATAAATTATTTTTACAATAAAGAAAAGATACATAAGTTTAAGTAAGAAACTTATGTCAGCTACCAAGAAAATCACACTGGAGGCAAGTACTTAACGAGGTATTTATGAATAAAAGGATAGGGGAATTATTTACCAGTAAGAAATAAAGACATCGTATATTTCAGAGTCCGTTCTAATGTTATACATCAACAACAATAAAAACAGAAGTAAGATAAATAGATAACAAGCTGATAACAGCAACGAGTACAAATATAATATAGTCAGCTGCAAGTAGCCTTGAGTGGCTATATTATTCCTCTTGTGACTGTCTGTCACCTATTCCTAATTAATAACAAAATATTATATTTGTTTTAAAACTTTCCCACGATTTCGGGACTCTTAGAGACACATTAAATCTCTATTTTATGATCTGTCAGTTTGACATGTTACCCTAATTAATAACAAAACACTTATTTACTTGAAATTGTATAATGGGTGGCACTTATGCCAGCCATTAGTCGAAGGGCAATATTTGACGTCAGTTAGGATGCAATAATTCAACTATTTCTAAAGAAAGAAAGCGATTATTGACATCTGGCCGCCAAAACTTGATACCAAACGAACCCTTAAAACAAAGGAGGAATTCTACAGAAACGTATTCTGCGAACTTGCGAGAATTTGGGTTTATGTTACAAAAAACAGGAGGCTGGTGTAGTGATGGGGATGTTGGAATATGAAAAACGAATGGTATGGCAGTTGACTTAGCACCGCGGGAAGTGATAGACACGATACTCTAGGAGTCGACTTAGCACCGCGGGAAGTGATAGACACGATACTCTAGGAGTTGACTTAGCACCGCGGGAAGTGATAGACACGATACTCTAGGAGTCGACTTAGCACCGCGGGAAGTGATAGACACGATACTCTAGGAGTCGACTTAGCACCGCGGAAAGTGATAGACACGATACTCTAGGAGTCGACTTAGCACCGCGGGAAGTGATAGACACGATACTCTAGGAGTCGACTTAGTACCGCGGGGAGTGATAGACACGATACTCTAGGAGTCGACTTAGGACCCCGGGAAGTGATAGACACGATAGTCTAAGAGTTTGAATCAGGATCGCGAGAGGCGACAGACACTAGAGTCCAGGGTAGTTAAGTTAGGAGACCTAAGGAATGCCAGTCCATTACGACAGTAAGGGACCGAGCATTACTTATTAAGTTGATAGTGGGTTAAAGACCACGTTAGGTAGCGAACGACGTAGTGTACGCTAGACAATTGAGTTCAGTGAGTTGTGCCCGAGGTGAAACTGGTAATACATGCAGTATTCCGTAAGTATAATTCCCTCCAAGGAGATATTTGGTAAGTGTCAACTTTAATATTTAGTATCGTAGTTTATAATTAATGCTGTTTTCTCTTGTATTAAGTGACCACCTCCTAATCCGTACCTTGACAGATTTTGTCACTTGCGTTTGGTTATAGGGAAACGGAGAAGGCCTACCGCTAAACTTGACAATGAGCACCAACGCTCCTGACTCTTGACAATTGTTGACCCTTAACGGACGCACCACATATGGAAGGCAGAACCGTAAATACAGTTCATCTAAACCAAACTAGGCTATAAAGCCGATCTCTAATTACATTATGAATTAATCAAATGTTAGTGATGATTACTGCTTCCAAAAAGGTCTGGCCACAGAACACTTTGCGTGAGGCTTAGTACATGCACGTATCCAGGGAAGGGGGTAGGTTTCACATAGAGTCACAACCTGGATTGGTAGTCGTTCTAAGAACGCTAGGGACCGTATCTCGATAAAAATCTACAACCGGCTATGGTATGCCATTTACTAAATCGACACTATTTATCGAGACACGTCAATATGGATGCTTTTGCGGTGAAAACCGCACTGCATCCTCTCAATGGGGAAGATTAAGGAAATGTGAAGTGACGAAATACCACTTCGGTGTGCACCAAGTACGATCGCATTGAGTTTTGCTACAGACTGAGTCTACGGTACGCTTGTACTAGTTTTCTATTATCTTAGTAAAAAGGGGGCTAGGCCGCCGTAAGGGTGTCAATAACATTAGTACGTGTTTAGTACTAATCAACACTTGTCTCACTCAATGGCAGTTGGACTTCGCAGTACTCTGTCTTTAGGATTGAGTAAGACATTTATTTAGTGCATAGGAAACGTGTTCTATTAGAATCGTACTAGTGTTCGCAGAGGTTCTATGCGTTAGGTCTAGCAGGACACGTATAATGAGGCAGACGTTGTAAAACGGTTCCCGGTCTCACTGAAGTGGGTACATTGTAAACACATAAATTAACGTAGCTATAAATGATTAATGTAAGTGCAAGCGTAACGATCCCTTTACCCCTTCATATTATCAAAACTATTGCAGATATTAGCGCTCACCTGCGAGAAGGGAGACGACGGCGTTACGACATTTATAATACGAGTACTTAATCATATATTATATACGTTTGTATACCCTCTCGGCTTCTTAGCTTCACATATTTATAATTATAATACTTATATTTCCTAACTGTGAATTCCCAATATTAACATCACCTTGTGTCCCCTCATTGTCCCCTAGCTTTCTAAGTCGGGACAAGGCAGTCTAGTTTATGGGAATTCATTTCTTATAACGGTTGGAGGGTGTCCAAGTTTGGTGACGAGCCCTACAGGAACACGCGGCTGGGGGGGGCGTGTTCCCTTTCCCTCAAAGGAAAGCCGATCTTAATACTAATATTAGCATAATTAGGAAAAACGAAAATTTTATCAGGCTGGGGTCCGCCGGGTACAGTCACACTCTGAAAGGATACTTGAGCTACTTATTGGGCAGTCATTTTGGGAAAACTTACTGCGAACGAGTCATACCCACTATCAAACGTGTTCAAGACGTCAAAATTCATATTAATTCATAGTGATTGGTACTTTAACATAATTGGCGAAATGTGGGTGTATTTATAGGTACATCTCTGCCAAGTCTTCAAGAAATACAGGCGTGAATTTATGTTCTGTTATAAGATTGCTAAATATGTTTTATTTTATAAAATATACTCAAACTCAAAGCATTTATTTCAAATAAACCAATTACAGGCACTTTTGAATTGTCAAGGGGTCGGTCAGTCAGAAAGATGAAGCTAGTTGCCCATTCCAAAGCGTAGTAGGTACCTATGGAGAAGAACGGGCAAGAAACTCCATGGACACTCTTTTAAATCAAAATATGGTTACAAATTATTGGTTACATCATTCATGTTGAAATTATGCATGTGAGAACGATGCAGAACGTTAAAAGCGTCCGTAATAAAGAGACGACAATAATTCCAATATTAAATTAAAATAAGCCGTGGCAGCCAAGAGATGACCAGTCCCCACTGACGGCGCCCGTTCACGAACATGACGTATGGATCAGCACCATTTAGCTCAACCATTTTGAAGGGAATTATTATATTTCGCAAACACAAATAAAATTGATTACGGAACCCATTTTTCCTTAAGCAATAAAAATATACGATTCCACTCGGATTCATAAATTGAGATCATGAGCAAATGGAATCAATAAGTTATGTCGGAGCTCGGTTGTCGGTTTGGTGTTATTACTTATAGTAATGCAGTCGTCATGTCATTAACAATAGTATTTAATAGTCATACAAATGTTTCACTTTGCGGTCTTTCCTCTTCGATAAAATTATTTTTAGCCTATCCTATAAAATCGATGCCTTTTCTTTGTAAATGTAAACACAATGAAAAGGTCTCTGGCTACGGGTTAATAAACTGTAGCCATAAAACATAACATTTCTGAATGGTTTAAGTACAATGGATGCTCTACGATGTTTTTCAGTAGGATTCAGAACGGCTTACTGTCAGAAGTTTAGCAGACACAATACATTTTGTTTTGTTTGAAGTCTGTATTGTGAGTCCAAATATTAAATACCTTCTTATTTTGATGATGATATGGGATGGGTACCGATATCAGAACAAGAAAAACAAAAAAAAAGATTTAATGTTCTTTTATTTTGGGGTCAACGATCACTGCCGCGCTGGTAGAGTAGTTACGAATTACGAGTTCAGAAGATCAGTTTTTTTTGTATTATTGTCTCTAGATACCCTTCACGTCTGTAAGCTTTAGGTCCACAATAAAGACTTATTTTTTATTAAATTTATTTTTCAAGCAAATACACTAATGGTCGTTAACCCAAAAAAAATCATCATCACTTTTTTTGTTCTTTTATTCATGTTTTTTTTTGTCCCTGTAGTAGTCCTAGTAAGCATGATGAAATTCTTGGATAAAAGCTTCACTTTGGCTTCGTCTTAAGCGTCCAGCTATGGAAAAACTAAAATAATATAGTTTCAATTTTATATCAAAACAATCAATAACTAGGTAAATGATAAATGATAAATGATTCTTCTCCATATTATCCACTTTTATCTCATGTTTATATAATTTTGTCTCCCGGTAAATGATAAATGATTTTATTTCTGTAAGTAGGTTTGTACAAACACTTTTACACGTCAGTCATATTATAAAAACCAGATGAGGTCGGCATTTCCTAACTGACTGCTCTGACAAGAAAGACCGAAACAAACTCAGAGGTAACAGTCTCTTTTAAAGTCCAGACATAATCTTGGTCAGATCATGTGAAAAACATGTAGATTTGTGTCTGAAATGGTCTTTTGAGGACAAACCACACAGATTGAGTGGACTTGTCCACTCAGTGCACGCATTTGTCAGTAATCACGCCGCTCCACTCAGAACTTAAGGAGCTCAACGATTTGACAAACAATACCAAAGAAAGGACATTCGGGTAAGCTGCATAAAGTACTCCAACTGCCAGATTCTTATTAAAACTAACAGAGAAAGTGAAAAATAAAAAAGTCACCCAAGTAGTCCTCACATTCATAATAATTAAATAATAATATTATACTTCACAAAGTAAACTTTCATGTCATTGTGTATATAATAATCATCAAATGTCAAAGTATATGTAAAATAAAAAAAATATAAAAAATAAGGTTTTAGTATTAGGTACTAGTACAAATCACGCAGCATCCCTTGAGATAAGTAGAAAGTGATCCATTCTACTTCCATCTAAGGGTATCTCTAGAGGGTTTTGTGCGAGATGTTTACACTTCAATAGCTTTACATACAAATATGCGAACAGAAACATAAACTTCTACTTCGATACACAATGTAATGGTATAATGAAGACTCCACCCTCCGTCTAATAACAAGGACTATCTATAATTTATCACAATTTTTTCAACGTGGTTTCTCAAGTCTATACCTAATCCTTTGATTATAAAAACGCTGTAGGTGAATAATTCAGAGTACGTTTACTCTAAACCTTTAGTTTTTAACGCTGTACTACTAAACTTAAACCTTCATATCGTCTTTTCTGTGAATCTGTCGAGAGTTTCAATAAAACATCGTTCGGATCGCTTCTCCGTAATTTGATTCGTCCACAATGGTCGCCTTTGTGCACCTGGACGTGTAGAAATCCCCTTGGAATAAGCGCCAAAGAATTCGGGCTTTTTTATTTCAGGTAAAATACTTTCCTCATTTTATTTTCTGATACTAAAGGCTCAAAAAGGAGAATCCGCTTATATGAATAATATTCTTGCAACACCCACGAGTACAAAAATATATACTTGTATTTAGGTATGAATGTATACGAGTGTTGCGGATGACGTCACTCGACGGGATGCACCACAATGAGCATCCGCTCGTAGAGTTACTGCGTTGATTTTTTTTACGTCGCATAAAAGAAAAGAACAATCCGTTTTGAAAAGAAAAAGCATAGAGAGCGGTTTTAAAAATATACTGATATTAAAATAAATGTTATATGACTGTGGGTGAAAGCATTCACCTGGAACATAAAAAAATATAGTAGCGTGATGATAAAGTAAAACTTAGAAAAATCTTCAACCCTGCTGAATATTCCGTTTGAATCAAGAAGCCTAGTAAATCTCTTTTACTGGCAGTTACGCTCACAAATCGTCTATAGGCACTCCAAACTTCTATTCACGCATCAATACTTAATTCTCTTTATACCGTCTACTACTTCGCACTCTTTGCCTTGGCTTATTTTGGCAACTACCTTAATTTTTCTTTTAAATATAAAACTCCTCTATTCTACATCACTAATGAAATGTGCTAACTAGTTATCTAGTGGTAATGACGCGGAATGATTTAGGTGAGGTTAATATTGGTTTATCTCCGACCTTTTTATAACATGGAAGTCCGCTGAGAGTTGATGTGTGGATTTTATTTCAGATTTGTTACGGTTGTAATGGTAATCATGTCGTATGGTTTAAATAGGCTTTTATTTTTATTATTTTATTTATCTTTTGTGTCTCTCTATATTTTGTGAAAGTGAGAACGTAGTAGGCCATTTTGGGAAGTAATCAAATAATCTCTCCCGCTCTGGGCGGAGCGGAACGGCGTGTCAGACTCTTACTGACTAAAACCCACCCATGTTCCTTCAGTTGCCCGTGCGCCAGGACCATGGTAACTCTTTCGAACAATCCGTGACCCCGGCATGCATCGGCCCTATCGGACCCCGTCAATTATACTGACAACGTTGTAGGCCTAACTTGTAGACCTTTTTCTATTTTGTCGAGTACCTGTTACTTGTTGACAGGCCTACATTGTTTTCACATACTTATTAACACTGTAAATAGAAAACTTGGTAAAAGCCACTTATTTTTAAGAGTAACATAGGAAACGTCCAATTGGAACTGTGCACCTAGCTTCTGACATTTCATAAGTGCCCATGTAGGTTTATGTGAAATAAAATATTTTGATTTTGATTTTGTGTGAGACACGAAAGGTGTTGCTTATGAAGCCAAATCTGGCCAAAGAATGTATAATGATAATTAAGGGTTGATAGGGAAACATCATTTTAACGATCGAACAAAGGATTTCTGGTTCAAAATTGCTTCAAAATAGAATTGCTGACCAGGTGCACAGTGACGTCAAAATCTAAATTAATCCGATAATAAACTATAATTGGTGCTGTATACTCGTATTAATGTCTGTAGAGAAATGCAATATCCGCTGCATGTGTCGCCGATGTAAGCGTGGCGCGCGGCTGTGAGGTTAATTTAATTATAACAGACGTTTGGGGGCAAGTGATTTGTCGTCACTGGTTTCAAGATTATATTAAAATGAAAATTGGTTTGCAATCACCTAAATATTTCAAGTGGCTGAACACTTGTATATATACCAATACTTGTACTTGTAAGCCCGAGTGGTTCCAATATTCACGTTGTAAATTACCAATTACGAAGACCAGCGACATTGACATATTAATTAAGGAACCTCTGTGATCGTCTCCAACGAAGAACCATATTATTTTTTTATGATCTACGTATAGTTAGAGCTTCCAATAATTATACCTACACAACTTAACTTTAATAATTACAGTAATTAAATAATCACTTTTTTACAACTAACAAGCTAGAAAAGAAAAGAATAAAAAGAAAAGAAAGCTAGCAACGTAGAAAAAAAATACTAATGAAAAGATTTTCTACACTAATCTCTAACTAATTTATTACTTGGGCTGTTTGTAAATAGATAAGGTGTTATTGGCAGCATACATGGTCACATATAACGTGCCTGAACGTGCGTGCGTTAAAACTTAACACTAAAGTGTTAAGTGTTAACACAATTTTTACCTTTTTATTCCCTTTTTATCGACCGAACAAAGCAATAACATAGAAAGGTAATGTGTTATTACAAAAACAATCATACGTGTTTTGATATTCGTTGAGATTAGTCGTGTCGGTCGCGTGCTCTACTTCAGTGCAAAGTGCAGACGCAGCAAACCAACCGCGCCGGCCGGACCCCGCTCGCCGCGATTACATAAACAACACAATACATACAATAACATAAGAATTGTATATTCCAATTATAATTGTTATTTATTAACTCGCCACTAACATGGCTGAGACCACCAAATTAAGGTAAAAACCAAAATCGAACAATAATTGCTGTACAAATACTACAGCGCAGAAAGAGCAGATAATGAACAAGCGCGTAATGTTATTTCTGATATGGAAAAAAATAGAAAGCCTCGAACGACAAGAGTGAGGTATTTACAACATAAAGCCGAACAAAGTACAACTGCAACCAGTAAGTCAGCTGAGCCAATAAAAGGTCCAACACAGTGTCCTGAATACAGTACTGACGAGGAAGAGCTAACCAGAGAAACTCATTGAATCAGGCAAAAGAGCAGGAAAAAACGTAAACATAGTAATAAAAAAAATACAGAAGCTCATGAACACAATATTTCATTATCACGAGATTATGTCGAGGCGATGCAACTCCTTGATGTCACTAAATTAGTACGAAGACTAAAAAGAGTAAAACCTTTTGAGTTAGTTTAGAGCAGCGTGAATGAACTTAAACTGCAATGCAAGTACTGACTAAAGAACACGTCAATTATGTGACTTCCCTTAATATAAAGTGAATGAAAAATGACGGTATTGGACGATTTCTTAATGTTATAGCTACTTAGCAGCTTAAGTTCTATATTTTAAAGCGAATAGGCTAGATTTTAACGTGAAAAAAGTATAACTAAGTATACGGCACATAAATCAGCTGATGCTTTATAACGGAACAATAAAGAGGATAATGTACAAAGTTCGAAAGTGAACTTACCTGGGTCCGCTTGTACCCCTGCACCGCAACCGTCACCGCAACAGTCACCGCAACACTCATCGCTTCCGTCGTCACCGTCGTCTTCCCCTTCGCCAGCTGCTGGTTTTTTTTTTAAATAAAAAAATTACAAATGTAATCGTCAAAGTAAATTTTTACTTTGTCGGAGAACTTTATTAATGAAAATACACATAATGCTTTTGTGTTGTTCGATATGAAAAACATGGTGTTTCAACGAAGAATATTTTACGTAGATGGTAGACAAGACAACAAAAATTTTGCATCAGTCTTGGCTCCATGCTAAAAATGAGAGTTTGTATGAGGTGGATGAATATCCACAATAAAAATAATTGCTTTTATTTGCTCTTCTACCTTTTAATTAAGTCTGACAAGTGCCCCTTGGTGATAATTAATAAAACCTTCAACATAATAATATCAATCACGACCGTACAAACATGTAAGTACGTAATAATTATTCCATAAATCACGAGAAGATTAAATGAGTGTCTTGTGTAAAAGATGTGTAACATAGCTACCGTGCCTAGCGTGCGCGAGAAACTTATCTAATATCAGACATATTGGATGATATTGTTTAAGGTAATTTGTAATTCAGACCTCACTTAGGGGCTGAGTTATGAAGCCTAAGTAAGTATAGACAGAACAATATTAATTTTCGTACATTTTCCGGTCTGTTGAACGCTGCGGGATATTGAAGATTTTCTGGGAGGTAGTTTTAGTTTAAATGGAGTAACGGAAACCGAGCTTTGAGAACACATCGATAACCGAATATTTTTCCCCAACAACGGCAAAGCCGAAAGAGGGTTATTACCACCTGGCTGTAGCAAAGCTGAAGGAGGGTTGTGATTTTAACAGGCTATGTATGTATGTTAGTACGTTCATCTGTTCCCTCATAACTCGTAAACTTATCGTCGAACTTCAACGAACGAGGTATCTTTAGAAGCGTCACATTGCTCCGCGGGTTATAAGCTGTATGACGTCACACATAATGGCGCACAAACATGGCGGCATATAGCGGACGTAAATTGATACCGAAAAAATGTCTTAAGAAGTATTTTCTGTAAATATATAAGTTATCTATAATTATACCAACATACATAAACCTCAAATACGTAAGATTAAATCTACTTAAGCTTTATTACCCAGATTAGTTTTTCGTGCTGATTATGCTTGCTGGAAAACCGTCCGGGCTCCTATTATCAGTATCGAGATTCGAGATAACCCGACAGCGCGTTAAAAAATCTTACTTAGTATGTTATGACACCTCCAAACTTAACACTCTGTGAGAGTGTAGTAATAAATTATAAACTCCGTGGTCAATATTGAACGCCATAAGTAAAGAAAAAACTGTATGGTCTGGATTCATTATGTCATGGAATGAATATGTTCAATTTTGTTAAATAAAATCAAAATTTTATTAGTTACGGGTATATTCGTTACTATAATTTATTTAACAATAATTGATAATAAATAGAGATACCTAGGTTTATACTGACAAACTTTATTATTTACTGAAACAAGCATTACCAAGTTTCAAATTTATAACCAAAGGTATAAGAAAAACAAATTTCAACACCCCTTTCACACCATTAAAAGGTAGTTTTCGAAGATTAATGATTACGATCTTAATAATTTATTCCGATAAGTACGATTCATGATTTAGTTAGTAATGACGTGTGACTGCGATTATACGAAAACCAATAAAAATCGACATCGATATCTTGTTTATACCTTTTAATACAAACAGGTTTCTTTTATCTACTTGCATTTTCCTATTTTCAGACGATTTAAGTTTTCGTTAATTTTGTTGGATTGCATTTTTCTCAGTCGACATCAATTTTCAGCGTTCTCCGCAGAAACTAGCAAGTAACGCTTTATAACTGTACTAAGTTCTTTGGTACTTCGTTGTTGTTAAACACGTTATCTATGTATGGTCCATAAATGGGCCATCGCTTTCATCATCTGCTCCATCATCATCATCATCCAGTCTAACCGGATTCAGCTAAATATTACATGTAGCAGTATTTTACATGGGCCATCGCTTTAAGATACAAAAAAAACAGCTTTCTCAATCAACATTTTATTTCTATTCGTATTTAACAAAAAACTATTTACAAAAGAACAACGGAATTCCAAAAAAAACACTAACAAACCTGAAAAATAAGTTTAATTTCGGAAGTCGGTGTCTTTGGTTGTGTATCTTCGTTTTTGGCCACCGAAATTAAAGTTATTTTTCAGGTTTTTTAGTGTTTTGTTTGGAAGTCGGTTGTTTTTTGGTAAAAAAGTTTTTATTTTTCACTTTTTAGCTGTGGTACCTACCCCACACACATTCGTATACCACTACTTGATATGTAAATAACCGTGACAAGAAATGATTAAAACATCATCAATATAAACTAAGTGGCAAAAATACGAAGTATTAAGGATAACTCAAAAACTACTGGTCAGAACTTGATCAAATTTAAATGGGACTTTACATGTGAAGCACCAGCTTTCAAATAAAAAAAGCTTCATCCAATGCGGTTCACCCAAAAAAAAAGTTCTGAGGTAACACACATAAAAATAAAAATACAGTCGAATTGAGAACCTCCTTCTTCTTTGAAGTCGGTTAAAAATACCTTTGTACTTTTTCCCAAAGAGAGCAATGTTCGTAAATTAAGCCAATGTAACGTAATTTGAGAAGTTTTGTTTAAGTACCGTAAATATGCGAGGCGCGGAGTTAATATCTTGGTAAGTTTACCAATAAGTTTGAAAAGGTTTACTAGTAGCATCAAATCAAATTTTATTATTCCGACTTATTGGATTCCTTTGCACATTATGAACTAGTGTAGGTCAGGTTCCTAACTGAATAATGTTTTAATATGACCACGAACATTGCTACGTGACACTTGACCTGCACCTACGTAGGTACGTAGGTACGTGATCTTCACTGCTCCGACTCGTATCTGAGTTTCATTCGAAGAGTTTTTACATAACAAAGTACTGATTTGTTAAACAGATTCCTATATCAATGTTAATTGTTACGATCAATAATCGAGCGTCCCTCGCTGATGGTTATGTAAATGAATATAATTAATCTGACTAAACACTGAGCATGTAGTAACTGCTTGTGCATTACCCGCATCAGCGGATTATCCTTTACCCGCAAACTATCAAGGTTGTGGGAAACGGATAATCCGCTCCGAAAATATAACGCTATTGGCCAACTACCGTTATCCATTAAATTGTTGGGTGGAAAATTGGCATCAACCTTCTCGTAAATAGTTGCAGAATAAATGATAAAAGATTTTATTTCTGTAAGTAGGTTTGTACAAACAAAGGATAATGCTCAAAAAAAACCCAGGCCCCGGCGCAAACGGTACATATCTCAAATTCTTAGTATAAAATAGTAGTTTCATACTAAAAAAAAATATAGCCAAAAATTCGTTTTTAAACGTAATATTTTGCTAATCCTTTTTTCGTGAAAGTAATTTTTAAATAGAATTATTTAAAGGAAATATGTATATACATATATTTTAACATACTACGCTAACCATTATAATATTCTCAGTGGTTGTTGCAAGGCGGAGAGGCACTAAACTAAACCGGTTGTTTGTTCACACAATACCTTTCCGTCGTCGTCGCTCGCTACAAAAACGAACCAAGAGTCAACTGCTATTTCACTCGCACTTATAGGTTCCCTGTATTCTCGTACCTTATCAAGTTACCGGCCGAGTGTCACTCATTGTGTAGTCTCGCTCACGTCACGTGACCAATGCGCAGTCCTTCGTTATACTTCGTTGAGATCTGTGCGCTTCATTGTTTATAATCGACTTTTGTGAACTTATAACCCTGCATACTACTTTGGCATTACTTTGGACTTGGATAAGCTTCGCGATTAGTTTATTTTCGAACATGAACAGGTGTGTTGTGTGTGATCGGTCGTTATACCGAGGTATTCGAAGACACGTTCTGACACAGCGTTTTTTCGAATCCCGGAGAGACTTCGTTGAACGTATTTTCCAGAATTTGCAACCGCTACAAGAGGTAAGATATATAATTATTTACGTGTACTTATGTAGTATTAAAATAGTCAATATGATAATTATGCACGGGTATTAAACATTATTATCTATGTATATGTACCTACAAATACAATCTGAAAGCAGAGCAGGTGTGCCTACTTATTTTTTATTATGAAAAGCAAGGGGTATGTATGTATAGTCATAACATAAATAAACCGGCTCCGTAGCCTGGGTGGTAGTGTAACTGCCTCCGACGCACAGGGTCGCGAGTCCGAATCCCGCCCAGGGCAAACATTCGTGTGATGAGCACTTGTGTTTGCCTTGTGTCTGGTTGTTGTTTATCTATATATGTATCTATTTATATATCTGTGTATGTATATCAGCTGTCCGACACCCATAGTACAGGCTCTGCCTAGTTTGGGGTCGGATGGCCGTGTGTGAGATGTCCCCACATATTATTATTATTAAACCCCTTACTTTTCATAATAAAACAATAAGTATACCTGCTTTCAGGTTGCATATTGTATAGGTACTCAGATATGTAATAATAATTACATTAAATATAGCTATGAATAAAAAGATAACATAGATAATCGACCGCGGAAAAATATTAATCGCTAGCACCACATCATTGTCGACGTTATTTACTAAAATATTTAATTCTATGTTACAGGTAGCTTTCGATGGATCGAGGTCAATATGCCATCCTTGTTGGCATAGGATCGACCATTCTTTACGTCCTGATCTTGAACCACCAGCTGCTCTTATCCATCAAGCTGGTGGTGCCGCAATCACAGTTCCAGATTTCACTAGGGCGGCCAACACTTCCCGTCGTTGTATGATGGAGAATTGTGGCAACATGCAACTCCGACAAATGCCTAATTCGATTAAGGTATTTTTACTAAGTTATTACAGATTATACATACCCCCGCTCGCAAGGATTTGTGAAAACCATCTGAGAAATACATCCTTGGAAGACATGCCTCATAATGTGTCACATCGTGAAACAGATTTTAATAGTGATACTTTTAAAGATATTGTGAATATTTATACGCTAGCACTGGAAAATAGATGTCAATTGGATTTTGATAATATAAACGAAATATCACAAGAAGATTTACATTTCTGGACTGGCTTAAGTCATGAACAATTTGATACTTTATTGTCACAAGTACCGACCTTGTCTCGGAGATCTAGTTCTGCTCGAAAAGACTTAGGCATTTACCTTTCTAAAATAAGAACAGGTGAACCCAGTATTAGATTGGCAACCACTTTTAATACATCTCGGCAAAGTATAGACCGAAAAGTCGCGCTGGTGAGAGAATGTCTTTACAATGATTTCGTTCCTTTGCATTTGGGCCTGGATCATATCAGCAGAGAAGAAGTAATCCAAAGAAACAGAATTCTCCCTAATTACATCTTTGGGAATGACCAATCAACGAAAGCGTTGATAATATGTGACGGCGGTTACATTTTTATCCAAAAAAGCTCCAATTTCCTTTTCCAAAGGAATAGCTACAGCCTCCATAAGTATACCAATTTGATAAAACCTTTTATGTTGGTCTGCGGTGATGGACATATTATAGACGTCACAGGTCCATACTCAGCTTCGACCTCTGATGCTTCCATCATGCAGCAGATTTTACAAAATCATGATGGCCCATACGAAGAAGCACCGATTAATTATTATCTTGAACAAGACGATGCATTCATTCTTGACAGGGGATTCCGTGACGCAGTTCCTCTTCTAGAAACATATGGTTATGACGTGCACATGCCCCCGACCAAAAGACGTGGTGAAACCCAGCTGACATGTGAAGAAGCCAATAAATCTAGGCTGGTCACCTTATGCCGCTGGGTCGTAGAGACTATCAATGGACGGTTTAAACGTGATTTTAAGATTTTTAGATACAGAGTATTTAATCGAGCACTGCCCTCAACAATGACTGACTATAAGATAGCCGCAGCGCTTATCAATGCCTTCCAAGAACCCTATGAGGACAGTCAATACACTGAACAATTCGTTGATATTATAAATAGGAATGTGCACAAGCCAAACCTTTTGGCAGACTACGTCATTGAGCACAATTTAAACAGACATAGAGCCGCATTTGTTCGTTTGGAAGCAAATGACCAGACGTTGGAAGATTTCCCCAGACTTTCTCAAGAAGAGTTGATATTGTTTGCTGTGGGCACTTATCACTGTAAAATAGCACGCTCCTATTGCAGTGAGCACATTAAACAAACAGGTGTCTACGAAATTGAAGTATATAGACATCCGGTGCTCGTAACAATTAATGGCGAAAGCGGTGTTTTAATAAGATGCCGTATACAATCGCGGCATGTAAGGAACAGAACTTACTATACTTATATTTTGTATAGAAGAGAAACCGGTATTAATGCAATTTCAGAGCATTATTGCTCTTGTATACATGGCAAAAGAACTTTGGGTAGCTGCGCCCATATTATGAGTGTACTGTATTACTTGGGTTGGGCCAGACATCAAGATGATTTTAATCATCCCGGATACACTCTGGAAGATGTAATCATAGACTTAGAGAACCAATAATGTGTATAATAATAAAATAATTTCATTTGCCTACTCTTGTTTTTTATTAAGTTTACCCTAACATTGCACAAAATGTAGATGGCGTTGTCAAAATAGATGCCTAAATGTCATTTATAGAATAAGAGTAAAGAAAGAAATAATTAAAAAAAATCACATTTTTGAAGCTCCTTACATAAAACAACTAGCAATTTATGACATTTAAAAAAAAGATTTTGGTAATGCCCCCTACTGAATATTATGTCACATATAAATACTTAAAATCTGAGATACATTTCATTTGCGCCGGGCCTGGGTTTTTTCCCCATACATTGTGAGCATTGTCCTTTACAAGTCAATTATATTTTAAAAACTAGATGATGAGGTACATAGCTTTTTTTATAGTATGTTTCGAAGGATCATCATACAGGGTGACAGGGACATCCACGCGCAAGTTTAAACCATGAATCCAGCACATGATTCTTGGCGCCCGGCGGACTCTCCGTCCGCTTACCGGCCCATCGTGCTGCTCGACGAGGTGGGCAAGCTCTTTGAAAGAGTCATTGCAGACCGCCTCGTCGGGCAGCTGGTGCGGGTGGGGCCGGATTTGGCGGAGAGCCAGTTTGGTTTC
This sequence comes from Dryobotodes eremita, assembly GCA_917490735.1. Lineage (NCBI taxonomy): Eukaryota > Metazoa > Arthropoda > Insecta > Lepidoptera > Noctuidae > Dryobotodes > Dryobotodes eremita. The sequence continues at coordinate 6,595,333 of OU823257.1, read as the reverse complement.
CGCAGGGGGCGCTCCACGGTGGATGCCATCATGCGCGTGCGAGCCCTCACGACGGGGGATGCTGTGGCCCGGGGTGGGGTCGTCTTGGCGGTGTCTCTAGACATCGCCAATGCCTTCAATACCCTGCCCTGGAATTGCATCCGGGAGGCATTCCGGTATCACCGGATGCCGACCTATCTCTGTCGTGTAGTCGAGGCCTATTTGGCGGATAGAGCAATTATCTACCCCGGTCACCAGGGAGAATGGAACCGGCGAGAGATGTCGTGCGGTGTCCCACAGGGATCGGTCTTGGGGCCGCATCTGTGGGACATCGGGTACGACTGGGTGCTGCGCGCCGACCTCCCTAGTGGCGTCAGCGTGGTGTGCTACGCTGACGACACGCTGGTCCTGGCGCAAGGGAGGTCGCACCAGGCGGCGGCCGAACTCATGACACGCGGGGTTGCGACAGTCGTCGAGAGGATCCGGCAATTGGGACTCGAGGTGGCCTTGCACAAGTCCGAGGCCATGTGTTTTCATGGTCCTCGGAACGCGCCACTGTCGGGTTCCCAAATAACGGTAGGAGGGGTTCACATCGGCGTCGAGTCGACGATGAAGTACCTGGGACTCGTCCTCGACAGCCGGTGGAACTTCGTCGAGCACTTCCGACGTTTGGCTCCCAGACTGCAGCGGGCCGGGGCTGCTTTGAAGCGGCTCTTGCCCAATCTGGGGGGGCCAAACGCCTCCTGCCGGAGGCTCTACGCGGGGGTCGTGCGGTCCATGGCCCTTTACGGGGCACCGGTGTGGGCGCGTTCGCTAAGGCTCCGGCCAGCCCGCCGGTTGAAAGCGTCCCAAAGGGTCATGGCCATCCGGATGGTACGGGGATACCGCACGGTCTCCTGCGAGGCGGCGAGCCTCCTTGCCGGATTGCCGCCGTGGGATCTGTTGGCAAAGGTCCTCGCGCACGTTTGGGAGTGGAAAAAGTTCGCGAGGAGGCGAAACGCCGGGGCGTAACTCCGCTGCCGCGAGAAGTCACGGCACAGCGGACAGAGCTCCGGCGGGATCTCATGGCGGCATGGAGAGTGCGACTGTTGCAACCCAGCGCAGGGCACGCCACAATTGCGGCGGTAAGACCCCTCTTTGAGGAGTGGCTTGAGAGGCGCCACGGCGTCCTCACCTTCCGCCTGACGCAGGTCCTCACCGGACATGGCTGTTTCGGGAGGTTCCTGTTCCGGATAAGGCGGGAGGAAACGCCCGGGTGTTACCATTGTGTGGATCGACCGGAGGACACGGTGGAGCATACGGTGGAGGTCTGCCCGGCTTGGGCGGAGCACCGCCGTGTCCTCGTGGCGGCGATCGGCGACGGCGACCTCTCGCGCCCGGCCCTGGTTCAGGCCATGGTACGGAGCGAGAGGGAATGGGAAGCCGTCACCTCCTTCTGCGAAGCAGTAATGCTCGCGAAGGAGGAGGCGGAGCGCGAGAGGGAGAGGCAATCACTGCGCCCTCGCGCCCCTAGCCGCCGCAGGAGGAGGAGACACCCTGGGCGTCGGGAGTCGATTGCCGACTCCCGGCCACCGTAGGCGCGGGCTTGCGGACGGCGAGCAATGGGCAGCTCGCCGTCCGGTAAGGACCAGGCCCGGGTCGACGGCGCGTCGTGTTCCACGCGCGCCTCAAAGAGATGTCAGCAAATTTGACGGGGTCCGATAGGACCGATGCCTGCCGGGGCTGCGGATTGTTCGAAAGAGTTACCGTGGCCCTGGCGCACAGGCAACTGAAGGAACACGGGTAGGTTTTAGTCAGTAAGAGTCTGACACGCCCTTCCGCTCCGCCCAGAGCGGGAGACGTCATTTGATGATATGATTCTTACTCCCTAGGGTAAAAACATTCCGTTAGTCATCAAAAAACACAAGGTGCTGATTCATAGAAAAGTGCAATACCTACGCGGTCAAAATGTATGGAACTGTAATTTTTTTTAAATAACCGTCGTGCATTTTCAACGCAGGGTGTTCCACGCGCGTCTCAAAGAGATGTCAGCACAATTGACGGGGTCCGATAGGGCCGATGCCTGGCGGGGTCGCGGATTGTTCGAAAGAGTTACCGTGGCCCTGGCGCACAGGCAACTGAAGGAATACGGGTGGGTTTTAGTCAGAAAAAGTCTGATATGCCGCTCGGTCGAGCGGGAGAGGTCATTTTCAAATATCCAAGCAAAAAAAAAAATATATATATATGTCTACGGTAATAGGTAGAGTGTGGATGTCCCTGCCACCCTAAATAAACGAGCAACCATTTATGATAATAAATTGATTTTTTACTGCAGTTTTTTTTAAATTTACTCTCTCTGTGTAGAAGAACTGATTTATGTTCAAAACATATTTGTGTGAATTATAATATTAAAAGAAAGGATTGATAAGGATAGACAGTAAACGTAAACATACGTATTTCGCATAATTTAACACACCATTAGGTACATCTAGAATTATTTGTGAGTGAAAATGAATGTAAGTGAAATCAGCTTTTTTTTTATGTAATGTTTAAAACTCAACTTTATAATAAGAATCATTTTATTTCAGGAAATTATTCCCATATTAAGCACAAAAAAATACAAATTACATAGAAATATAAAAAATATAAAAACGTTGCATTCAAAATAAAACAAATTATATATAAAATTTAAAAATTACACATTAAAATTAAAAGATTGAGATTGAGATTTGTAGTTCGTGTCATCGTTTCTTTTTTTTTTTAAACTTTGCCCCACACTAGGAATTTCTCTTGTATTGTGGGTGCGTTTAAAAACATTCAAACTCACATACACAAACAGCCAGACCCGGAACAACTACTTGTAGGTCATACAAATATTTGTTCCGTGCGGGAATCGAACCCGCGACACGCAGCGCAGCAGTCAATCGCTTAACCACTGTGCCAACCGTGCCGTCAGCCTGCCGTCGTTCTGCTCATTATCAGCTCGTTATTTTGAATGTTGCAGACTATATCCGTCTCCCCGGTACTATAGTGGGTAAACGCAAGAGTATGTTTCATGTGAATTGAGAGCTCACTTCAGAAATAATACTAATAATACTTCGCATAAAGGTGGACTGAATTTTCCAGCGAATGAGAATTGTTGTTCGATCACAATTGGACCTCATTCCATCAAGCAGAAGAACTGAGAACCTTCGACATTATTACCACATAGTTCGCTACACCCACAGAGTATTGTATTGTTTAGCATGTCGACTGTACATTCGCGGGCAGCAATGTACCAATACGAACGACGAATATCTATCACGCGGCAGTGAATCGAAGGCAATGTGTAGAGGAATATTTCTTCAGTCGTTAGTTAGCAGTGTGCTGTATCGTGCTTACAGTACCGGCATTATCAATCAAAGGCGTATTTATATTAATATCATAATTATTGCTAGAATTGAATCTATCTATTTAACATCATGACTCGGGCTGTCAGGTCTCCGCCTGATCCTCTATTATTTTCTTCTCATCTTCGAGATATGAAATAATGTTTATCTCATTTTCAACTTATTAAATGACCATGGAGGTGGCCTGCGTTAAACCTGTACAGTACTGAGCAACAATAAATATCTGTAGGTAACTGGATCTATCAGGAACATCTTCTCATTTTTTTTTTTTTTGTGGGAAATCTTCAAATACCCTCTCCCGCTCTGGGCGGAGCGGAAGGGCGTGACAGACTCTTACTGACTAAAACCCACCCGTGTTCCTTCAGTTGCCTGTGTGCCAGGGCCACGGTAACTCTTTCGAACAATCCGCGACCCCGGCAGGCATCGGCCCTATCGGACCCCGTCAATTGTGCTGACATCTCTTTGAGGCGCGCGTGGAACACGACACGCCGTCGACCCGGGCCTGGTCCTTACCGGACGGCGAGCTGATCAGGCACATCTGTGTAAATAATTTACATTTACTTTTCCCGAACAAGGTATAAACAGCTTACGAGTGCTTATAATGCTGACAGTGTCACAAAGATATTACGCATGATATGATGTTCTTGCTTACTAAAAGTGAATTCTAAGTAGGTACCTAATAATTATGAATCTAAGGAATCTTTGAAGCTTTATTTACTGCAAAGAATCCTTACACTCCTACAAGGAAAACCTTGTAAAAGCTTATCTGATCTTACAATACAAATTTATTCCGGATTATCGATCGCTGTTGAGTTTGTAAACCGGAGCAGACTATGAATAGCTAATGAATCGCTTTGATATTTTTTCGATGCTGAAAATACGGCAAGTTTTTTTTAGCCCATTTCATATTTCAACAGCACTACACAATATTTTATTTTACAATAAATGAAACTAAACATCGTCTAGACCATTTAAGACGTATTACAGCAAACTTTAATATTTTTCTCGTAATAAATAAGAAATCTGTGTCTTAAAAATGTTTTTTTAGCGTTTAAAATATTGTTTTGTGTAAGTGCTTTAGATAAACTTGAAATACTTCGTCTATTTATTTTCATACCAACACAGTGAGTTATTCTTTTTCATTCTTGATAAATCGCAGACCAGACAGGGACCGCAATTTCCATTAATTTCTGACTCTATAAAAGGTTGTCAAACGCATCAAATTTCAAACACTAAACCTTATCTAAATTCTCAAGCATGGAAAATTCAAGAATCTTTGAGAGCCAGTTGCTCATGTAGTCGACTTTTATTCCGAATCTTTCAACAAATTTTTAAGTACTTTTGATGAGCTAGAAAAAACATCTTCAAAATAAAATTAGTACCTAGATTTTTACAGATAAAGAAAAATCACGTCAGAATAGTTATTTTTTTGTAATTATTATTATTATTTTATTTTGTATAACACATAATACAATACCAGAACTAATAAGGTAAGTGGTGACAACGTTTTGTATAACGAGCTTGCGCGTCGTGGAGCGAATGTGTTGGTGTCGAGACGATAAATCTTGTTTGAGAAGCAACACGCGGCTGCTGCCAGTCATACTGACTCTAAAATTATAATAAATCTTCTTTAATATCATGTTGAATTACTTGGCTTATCTGAAAAGTACGTATTTATACACATAAAGTCTTTGTATAGGAAAAAGCAACAAGATGGGGGATAAAAGGTGAATGACTTAGACGTGTCAGGGATTTGATAAGCTCAATCGAAAAAAGATTTTGATGACTGGACAAAACATCGAGATTTTTTATTATAATAATTATATGTCAATTTCATATTAATGCGTTATAAACATTTATTCATATAAACCTTCCGGAGTAAATTATCTACATGATAGGGAAAACCGCATCAAAATCCATTTCGCAGTTTATTAGAACAACGCGGTAACACAGACATACACTAAAAGCGATTTTATATACAGGGTATAAAATGACCCATCACATCGCTCATTCGGAGAAACATCGACGTAACTACTGCTTTTAAAATTTTACAGGAGACTGATTTAAAGTCGTTTTTTTGTAATCTGTTACCGTATCGTTCTGAAATGTTGATAAATCCCAAAACCATATTAATATTTCACGCTAAATATTTCACGCCTGTGCTCCTCTGAAATTTTTTTCGAGCACAATATATATCGACAACTCAATTAGTGAAAAATTACATTTACGTCGTTGTTTCTCCAAATGAGCGACATAGCCGTTAATTACGCGTTCTTTACATCAAACGCAGTAACATAGTCCAAAAATAATTCCTGGGAAACGAATTTTATTTTAGGTGTGAATAGTCGCTGTTTACGGAAGTGTACAACATAACGCACACAAAACATTGTAAGTTGTGCAACGATACCGGGGGCGTGGGGGTATTTAAAGTTGTGTAATAATATTAAAGACTAGTTTTCGTAAAAAAAAGTCAGTAAAACTTGAAATTTTGACCTTCAATATCTACGTAACCAGAAGGTTCCCAGGTACGGCAGTCTCAACATTATATAGCGACAAAAATCTGTCGCTAAGTCGTATCGATGTCAAATTCCTTTATCTTTTTTTTAACTTTATCTCCAAAGCATAAGGTTGAAAATCTATTAAAGAAATTTGACAACGATACGACTTAGCGACTGATTTTTGTCGCTATCTATGTCGAGACTGCAGCGCCAGGTACGGTCTAGTACAAAAAAAAATACAATGACGGGGAGTACAAGTGACTCTCGGCTTCATTAAGTGTCTTTTTACACCCATAATAATAATATTATGTACAGATAATATAGATTTATATATCTTAATGTTGTTGCCTACTTGTTAACGTTTTATTTTAGAACATGAAAATACAAAATGAACTCCAAAACATTTTATGAATCAAGATTTAATTAAAGCCTCTTAGATTAAATAACTTTTTAAACTAATAAATGACGCAATTTTGTTCATAATTAAATGAAGTAGGTAACAAAAATTTAAGGATTGAAGCTCTGATTTAAGTTATTTATTCTACTTTCTAATTTAACAACACGTTGGTGAACTTATAACCTGAGTTTTTAAATACTTTCAGGTTGAATACAGAAGAGAATATATTATTCACTAGTGGCTCTGTGTGCTGTAGACCTCGCGAGTCTGTCTTTGCATAGCTTAAAACTGAATAAATGTTTAACTTAAAACAAAAAGAGCGCGAAATGGCTTTTTTTTTTAGGTGGGAAATCATCAAATGACGTCTCCCGCTCTGGGCGGAGCGGAAGGGCGTGTCAGACTCTTACTGACTAAAACCCACCCGTGTTCCTTCAGTTGCCTGTGGGCCAGGGCCACGGTAACTCTTTCGAACAATCCGCAACCCCGGCAGGCATCGGCCCTATCGGACCCCGTCAATGATGCTGACATCTCTTTGAGGTGCACGTGGAACACGACGCGCCGTCGACCCGGGCCTGGTCCTTACCGGACGGCGAGCTACCCATTACTCGCCACCCGCAAGCCTGCGCCTGCGGTGGCCGGGAGTCGGCAATCGACTCCCGACGCCCAGGGTGTCTCCTCCTGCGGCGACTGGGGGCGTGAGGGCACAACGATTGCCTCTCCCTCACGCGCTCCGCCTCCTCCTTCACGAACATTACTGCTTCGCAGAAGGAGGTGACGGCTTCCCATTCCCTCTCGCTCCGTACCATAGCCTGAACCAGGGCCGGACGCGAGAGATCGCCGCCGCCGCTCGCCACCACGAGGACACGGCGGTGCTCTGCCCAAGACGGGCAGACCTCCACCGTATGCTCCACCGTGTCCTCCGATCGATCCACACAATGGTAACCACCGGGCGTTTCCTCCCGCCTTATCCAAAACAGGAACCTCCCGAAACAGCCATGTCCGGTGAGGACCTGCGTCAGGCGGAACTCCTCAAAGAGGAACTTACCGCCGCAATTGTAACGTGCCCGAGCGCGAAATGGCTGAAATATGTTTTTTTACGTTTTCAATATATCTCCACCATTTTGAAAAATTTCGATAAGTTGAATTGACAAAAAATTCCATATAATTATCGACCCTGCTCACAAAATTGCATGAGAATCGTTTACCAAATACGACCTGTAGAGGAGAACAGCTGGATATCCAGACGTATCGAAAGCATTTTTGCCCAAGCTGAAACGGAGACGATTCGTGCTCGCTCGGTCAATAACTAGCTTCTGCCCGCGACATCGTTCGTGTGAAAGTCGTAAGATACCACAATATACTAAAACAACAGTCACATTTTTTATAAAAAAATCTCGTATAAGTAGTACAGCAGCCTCAGTCAGCAACAATATAAAAATACAGGTTACTTTTTGATAAGAGGAATCGGGTTCGATTTTCGGTTCAGGCAGTAACTTTTTCAAAACACAAAAAAATGCAATGCAACAGCAGTTTTATTTTCGTTCAAAATTAAGGTCGAGGTTCTTTTGACCACTTTGTCTGTAGTTCCGAATTTAGCCGAGATGTGCCATCGCAACAACCATGTTCATTTACGTGACTGCCATATATGTATAGTCCTGTTGAAGGTTGAAGATGAACCCAAAAACCATTCCATAAGGTTTTAGCGCGGTATGTAATGACAATTTTTTTTACAACTTTGACATACTCTAACTTCGGAATGCTGCACTATTCGAGCAGCTGACGTTTGTATATCTTTTATACTAAGGATACAACCTTTTTAGTATGATTTTCAGGCGGTATCAAATTACTTTTACAAACTAACGCCACCGCCCGTATTATTACGTCATGATTGACTGCTTAGCTCCTTAAAGGTATAGCGGGATGATAATCATTTAAAACGTTAAATCTGTAACTACCTGCTATATTGGTTCCCTATTCAGCCCAGTGAAGTAATGGATTAGTTCGACTGTTGTCATACACCGGTATATTGTGTTCGCGCTCATCACAGTCTCATTTCTTAGGAAATCTATGGGAGGTTTTTTTGCGATTTCTGATTTTTCTAGTATACAAACATCAGTGGGTCCATAGAGTTTTTTGATTCTTATAGGAAACAAATATATTGGCATCATATTTTTTTTTATTGCCCATTTTATTGCTGCCTGTATTTTTTTTTTCTGTGAATGCATATCAAACTATTAAAAAAAGTTAAAAACAGTCTCCGAAGATGGTTTTCTTCTAGAAAGAAAGAAAGAAAGAAATTATTTATTTGCTGATAATGTAGGTATACATATAAGTTGGAATATTTATTAAGTGTCCCGGTACATTTTACCTTACGGCATGCAAAATATTGGGTTTGAATTAATAATATAGATACAGCTATTACAATTATTATTAGCCATAGCCGAATTGAGCAGATCAGACTAAACAAAATTAAAAATGAATTAAATATAAATCTCTCGCAAATTATACAATCAAGAATATAAGCTTAATGTCAAAATGTTACAAAACATTAACAACAATCACAATTATTATTATTTATAGAATTTACATAATCTGATAATGTCAAAATCTGTTATGTCAAATTACAATAGAACAAGAAAAAAAAAAAAAAAAATCGCCAAAAAATAAAATTAATAACAATGTCAATAATATAATCTTATACATTCGAAATTGGAAAGACAACGTACATTTATAATAACATTTTCCTATATAGTTTTGTCATTTAAAAAGTCTTTAATTGTGTAATAACATTTCTCCAGCAATAGTTTTGTTAATTGTTTTTTAAACATTTTTATGGTAGGTCTTTTAAATTTTCAGGTAATTTATTATAAATACGCGGTCCCATGGAAAGGATGCTATTTTTTAATAAAGCTGTTTTATGACCACCTGTGCACAATTGGTTTTTATACTGGGACCTCATTGGTGCCGTGCGTTGTCTTATGTCAATCATTGAGGTAAATAGGTGTCTATTTAATTTAACGAAAAGGGCAGCTTCGAGTACATATAAACAAGGTAATGTTAGAAGTTTTAGGGATATAAATATAGGTTGACAACTTTCAGTAAACTTAAGACCTGTCATTGATCTAAGACATCGTTTTTGGGCCCTAAATATTCTTTCCCTCTCGCAGCAGTTGCCCCAAAATATGACACCGTATCTTAATAATGAAGCAACTAATCCATGATAGGCTATAACTAATGTATTTATGTTTAGTTTATTTGAGAGGTTATAGAGAATATATGAAGATTTACTAAGTTTTTGGCACAAATTTTCAGCATGAGACTTCCATGTCAATTTATCGTCAATCTGCACTCCTAAGAATTTAGTCACTGAAGTTGTGTCTACGATTTGGCCATTATATTCAGTAATTACTTTTTTTGGCTGTAACCTCTGGTGAAAATGCATGACTCTAGTTTTTTGTAAATTTATGACTAGATTATTGTTATTATATATATTATATATATATATTATTGTTTTAAGTGTGCTGTTTATTTCATCTTCGTAGTTCGTCTCATTCATACATTCGACTATAGCAGTGCTGTCATCGGCAAATAATGTCATTGGCTGCCGAATTTGACGGGGTAGGTCATTAATATAAAGTAGACACAGTAATGGACCGAGTACACTGCCCTGTGGAACTCCGAACTCTGTTACTCTGCAACTGGATAAGTATTTCAGTTCCCGCTTAGTTTTAGTACAGATTCTCGATAGTTCTGTGTACTGTTTTCTATCCGTGAGATATGACTTAATTAGGTTTAGCACGTTTCCTCTTATGCCATAATCGCTAAGTTTATTTAAGAGGGTGTCATGTCTTACATAATCGAATGCCTTTGTCATGTCTGTGAATAGTGCACATATAGGGATTTTTTTATCCACATTATTCATAATTACTTTAAAAAGATCGAATATTGCCATGTTTATATTTTTATTTTTTCGAAAGCCCTTTTGTTCTTCACATAAAATATCATTTTTAGCTATAAAAGTGTAAATAGATTCATATATAATTTTTTCAAAGATCTTAGAGAATACTGAAATAAGAGCTACAGGTCTATAGTTTGTCATGTCTTCCTTGTCATTCTTTTTGTGTAATGGTTTTATGATCACAGTCTTTAATTCATCAGGGAATATACCTGAGCTTATACACATATTTATTATATGGCTTAATGGTTTTGCGATAGTATCAGAGACAAATTTGACTACCACGGTTGAAATGCCATCGAATCCGAAACTTTTTTTATTTTTTAAGTTTTGTATCACACGTGTAATATCTTGTGGGACTACCGGCTGCATAAACAGAGAATTACGGGTTTTGGTAATTGCTGCTGTATTTCCCGTACAGTTACTGGATACATCATGTATTTGGTCAACAAAAAAGTTATTAAATGATTCCGCAATCTGCCTAGGGTCTTTTATTAGTTTGTTTCCTTCCTTAATTTGTAAAATTGGTTCTTTAATTAAGTTATTATTATTATTTATTATTTGCCATGATGATTTTGATTTGTTTATCGAGCTATTAATCAAATAATTATTTTGGGCTCTTTGTGTTAGTTTTACAATCTTTTTAAGTTTCTGTGCATAGTTTTGAAATTTATTCTTGTTCTCACTTGTAGGTGATTTTCTGTATTTCCATAGCATATTCCGTTGTTTTCTGCTACAAATCCTAATTCCGCGTGATAGCCATTTAATGTTTTTATCAGATTTTGCATTTTTTGATTGCATTGGGAAGCATAAGTTATATAATAGACGAAAGAGATCAATAAATTTATTATATGCATCATTAGGGTCATCTGTTTCAAGTACTTCTGAGAAAGATAGACATTGAAGGTGTTTTTTAAACAAAATTAAATTTTCTCTGGATAAGTTACGCTTTTGAATTCGCCAGGAATTTATTGTACATGTTTTATTTACCGGTATTTTTTAAATTTGAGCGGTATGGTCCGATAAACCAAAGTCGACTACCTCGCTCATACAATTTTGTTTGGAATTGTGGGCAAAGTTATCTAAACACGTGCCGCTTTTTGGTCTAGTTGCTTGATTAATCACTAACTTTAGATTATAATTCAACAGTAAATTCTCAAAGTCCAATGCAATGTTATTTTTTTTCAGTGTGTTGATGTTGAAGTCACCGCATACCACAATTTTTTTATTTGCCTTGGTACACAATCTCTTCAACAAATTATCTAGATGATCAAAAAACATATTAATACAAGACATGTTCGGTGGTCTATAAATGCAAACCACAATTAATCCCTGCTGTCTTAATTATATTGCACAATATTCAAATACACCCGTAACAGATGTGTTAGGTAGCTCTTTACATTCGTATTTGTTTTTAATAAGGATACATGCTCCTCCTCGCTTCTTACTTCTTGAATAACACGCTGCAAGCTTATAATTTGGAACGTTGATTAAAGATTCCTGTCCTGAGGTTACGAAATGTTCAGTGATGCATAAAACATCTATATCTAAATTTTTGTTTTTTGTGTATAGCTCTTGGATATGCAGTGTCAACATATCAGTTTTATTAAGAAGTCCAGCGATGTTTTGGTGCATGATGTTCATGTGCTTATGAAAGAAATAACTGGTCCTGTGTTGTTGTTGGGTTATCTTCGGTAACACTATTTGAGAATGGCGGCGTTTGGACAATATTGTAGTTTGTGAAATCGTCTTGAGAGCCGAATAATTTGTAGTCTGTCAATATGTTAGACATGATTTGTTCAAAAATGTCCCTCCATCCATTTCTACATAGTTTTCCTGTACTGTTGGAAAACATTTCAAGTGATAGGTTACGATTACTATCGAAAAAATATGCGTATTGATTGTTTTTTATATCTAAACATAGTAGGTTATTAAATAAATCGACTTCATAATTGTGAATTAGAGCACCAGTTTTGTACGTCGGAGCGCAGATAATAATGTTTGTGTGGTTAATATTTTTCATCACGTTTTTAAGGTTGTAAAGTATATTCAAATAGTCTCCATTGTTCAGATCATTTTCTCCGATGAAAAACAGGCAGTAATCGCTCATCGTGAATTCTTTTAATTTATATATAAGAGAGTTTCTTTCTTTTTTTTCTTTCTAGCGACAACGGCTAAGGCCCTTATTGCCCATCTCAAAAATCAACCCTGTATATGTCATGATTGACTGCTTAGCTCCATAAAAGTATAGCGTAATTATAATCATTTAAAAGCTATTCATGTGTAACTATTTGCAATATTTTGGCTCGTCTTTTTACAATTTGCGGTAGAAAACGTTTCTATGGGAAAAAGAAAATGGCTGTTTTTAGGGTTTTTCCGGCAATTATTGGATTTTTTCTCGCCGTAAAAACCAACTTTGAATTTCAACGAACATTTTAAAAAAAGAATTTGCCAAATTGGTCCAGGCGTTGTTGAGTTATGCGCTTACCAACACATTTTGCGATTCATTTTTATATTATAGATTATTTTATCACATGCAATAATTAGCGATCATAGGTAAATAAACACTGCACAAAACACTATATAGGTACGAATTTGTTATGTGTATCAGTTGATAAAAGCAAACTCATTAGCTCATTAGAGTAGGAGGTAACCGAAAATCCAAGAAAAAAACCCACTGACATTGACAGTTTGTTGTTGTTTCAACTTTTTTTTTAATTTGATATGACTTGGAGTCAAATCCTTCAAGCCGTATTTAAAATAGGGATATGAAAAAATTTAAATAATAAAACACTTTTGGTAACGCTGTTTTTGTTTGACTGATGTAATGACTTGAAAACTGATGCATTTTAAAGTAAAACAAATGAAATAATGTCGCGAAATCGACCAAATTGAACTATTCGATTTCGTTTTCTTTTTCTTTTTTGTTTATCTGTGCTCCAATGCACACTGTTTTGATAGATATGATTGAATTTGAACTTTCTCAGAACAGAGGTAATAAAGTGCAAATTGACTCTTTGACGTTAGGAACATACCTACATTGTTTAAACAACAGTGACTGCTTGTAATTCAATATGAACTTTATACAATAGCAATAAAGCTCGTTTTAGTTAGAAAACGTTTGTATGGGAAAAAGAAAAGGGCTGTTTTTAGGGTTTTTCCGGCAATTATTCGAATTTTTCTCGCCGTAAAAACCATCTTTGAATTTCAACGAACATTTAAAAAAAAGAATTTGCCAAATTGGTCCAGGCATTGTTGAGTTATGCGCTTACCAACACATTTTGCGATTCATTTTTATATTATAGACTAGCTGACCCGGCAGACTTCGTACTGCCAAATATAGCCTGTCAAAATGATTTGTAATGTGTAATGTTTTTGTTCCTACATATTTTATAGTCGGGGCAAAACATTCTCATGAACAGAACTGTCACCCTGGTGATAGGGCGTTGTGAATAAGAAATATAATTAAATAAAACATATATAAGCATTTAAAAATAAGTAATCTCTTTATAGTTAATCATATGAATCATAATTATTAACAAAAATCAGTTTTATTTTCATTGTAGTGCTTTGTGATATACGATGTTTTTTGTTTGATTATCTGGCGCATAGACAAACAAATCTGATGGTTTTCCAACACGGGAACAGGCAACATACAATTGACCATGTGAGAAACATGGGTTTTCCAGATTAATACCACAAACACTTAATGATTGCCCCTGGGACTTGTTTATGGTCATAGCAAAAGCAAGCCGAACCGGAAACTGTAGTCGTTTAAAGTCAAACGGCACATCATTCAGAATCATTGGGATGCGCGGTATGAGTACGTCTTCTCCTTTATACTTTCCTTTCAGTATAGTTGCTTCTATCACGTTGTTTAGTAATTTTTTTATCGCTAACCGTGTGCCGTTGCAAAGACGCGGTTGGTTGATATTTCGCAACATTATAACTACCGATCCAACCTTTAATTGAAGATTGTGAGGTGGCAATCCTGGCAAATCCAGCGAGTTTAAAAATTCTGGTGGATAGTTCACTACATCATCTTGGTTAGTAGCCGAATCAACTGATTTATATATCCTCGATTCGCCTGTAATTTTTCTTGTATTTTTAAATTTAATTCATTAACATCTATGTTTTTTGCAGCCAACATAGCTCGTTCGCTCAACCAATCATGGTTTCTGTAATTTTGAGAAACATCTGGAAACACCTTCTGAATAAGTTCATCTTTTGATCGAGTTAACTGACAAAAACTTTGAGGAATGTTAATGCAGCCAGTCAACATGTCTATAGGAAATTTGCCATTACCAATGTCAATGAGTTGTTTAGAGAATATGTTTCCAGATTGGTCATTTTGTAATTCGACACGCATATTCTTGCTTAAATGAAGTACTTTGACATGTTTCCACAAATTGGAGGACTTTAGACATGCATTGAGTTCATCAGCTGGTGTTGATCGTGGAATCACTGGCAATGTTTGACGAAAATCTCCTGCTAATAAAATCATTGCACCACCAAATTGGTTATGATTGCTCCGTATATCTTTTAATGTTCTGTCTAAAGCCTCCAAAGATTTTTTATGTGCCATCGTGCATTCATCCCAAATAATTAATTTACATTGCTGCAAGACCTTTGCCATTGCAGAGTTCTTAGAAATGTTGCAGGTCGGAGTTTCATTGCTTTGCATATTTAATGGCAATTTTAATGCTGAATGGGCTGTTCGACCACCTTCAAGCAAAGTTGCTGCGATTCCCGACGAAGCGAGTGCAAGTGCAATTTTATTTTGTGAGCGAATCGTTGCTAATATTAATGAAATCAAAAAAGTTTTTCCTGTACCACCAGGTGCATCTAAGAAGTAAATCCCTCCAGATTCATCATTTATTACTTTCATAAGATTTTCAAATACATACTTCTGTTGTTCATTCAACAGTGGAAGATTCGTTTGAATTAATTCTTTTAAAGTGTTGAGATCATACATTTTTTCTCGATTCAACTCTTGGTTAAAAGCATCATGCATTGGACGATTGGGCGCGGCCAGGCCTAATTGAATCAATAGTTTGTTTGACATCATCAAGCACATGTCCTCAATTGAAATCAATGCTTCGTTGTAAATTTCTTCACTGATTTGTATATTAGGATTTCCCATTCTATTTCGTATTTGATACAAAATATCATCACACATATTATCTTTGTACTTGATCCACAAATCAATTGGGTTTGATGGGAAGCATGTAGATATGATTATAGAAAACAATGTTCGTATTTGATGAGCGTGTGATGATATTACAGCATCATTGAGAGTTTGATCCCAATGAGCGTCATTTTCTAGCAATTGCAAACGTTGACAGGCTTCCCTGTAAGATCCACACAATTCACCATCAACAGTTCGTAAATGTTGGAATGATGTTGGGCCACGTACATTGACTTTAATCTATAATATAAAAATGAATCGCAAAATGTGTTGGTTAGCGCATATACAAACAAATATATAGACAACAAATATCTAAACTTTAGGATCAATATTTATTGTGCTCCGTCATTAATTACACGGCAGTAGAAACTCAAACACAACGTCAATTTAACAGAAGCGCCTCCGGGTCGCAGTTGATAAAGTTCTCATTACTAAACTTTCAAAAGGGCAGTACTTACTACTGACATGTAATTGCTTCTAAATTAACATAATTAGTTCCGAAATAATGATGTAATTGGAAGCATTGTTCAACTCCATCCTGATTCTACCCTTAATATTCTATTGTTAAACCCTGATTTGAATAATTACCTGAAACAAAAACAAATATTATGTAAATTTTACAAGGAAAATAAGCGACATATCAAACAATAAAACATCAAGTACTATCCCACTGCTGGGCAAATGTCTCTCCCACAGCTTTCCACTCTTCCCTGTGTGTTGCCTTCTACGACCAAAATAT
This sequence comes from Dryobotodes eremita, assembly GCA_917490735.1. Classification (NCBI taxonomy): domain Eukaryota; kingdom Metazoa; phylum Arthropoda; class Insecta; order Lepidoptera; family Noctuidae; genus Dryobotodes; species Dryobotodes eremita. The sequence goes on along the minus strand of OU823257.1, from coordinate 6,579,209 downwards.
TATGCAATATCAACATAATTATCTAGCCTTTCCCAACTATTTTGGGATCGGCTACCAGTGTAGTCCAATTTTTCTTATTTATTGTTATCCTGTCCTGTCCCACTGCTGGGCAAAGACCTTCCCCCTAATCCTTCCAGGAACTCTTTTCCCGTACCACCTCGAACCAGCCCTGGCGGTACGCGTCCAAGTCATCAAAAAAGGCTGCCAAAATATTATGCCAAAAATGTAAAAAGCTTAAATATTGATTGAACTTTCATGACACGTCTTCTACAACCGGAAATGAGGATGTCAAAATTTACTATTTTGCTTGGTTGACCAGAAAAAAAGTAGCCAAATGTATGTGTTGTATGTTGTGCGCAAAAAAATATATATTAGGAAAATTTAACATGCGGTCAAGCGCCGTGTGAAGGCAGAAACGTGAATTACAATAAATGGCTCGATAAAAAAAAATCATAAAGGTAACAAACACTAAATTGTTATTTAAAACATGTACCTTGAAGAGGTTCCATCTTGAAACCATGTTAAAGTTATACGATAAAGCTTATTGTTTTTTAAGAGCATGTTGAAAACACATTTTATAATATTGTTAATATTTTTAAAATATATACAAAATCTAGCACCCGCCGAGACGCATTACAAGACACACCGCACTGCAAAAGGGTCTTAAACAAGAAAAAGGAAGAAGAAAAGTTAGAAAAACAATTCACAAGATCTTCGGGATAAAACGCTAAAGATCTGCTAATTTCGCAATTAGTACTTGTGGACGTTAATTTTATTAAATGTGGATGTAACTTTGTTTATTTTGCTCTTTAATTAATTAATTAGTCAAATTCGTTCAGTTATTCCAGTAATGCATTCAATTTATTTCTTGTACAGAAATTCAGAATTCTTGTGATGTATTTCATATTATTGTTGCTATTTTACGTGAGTGCTAAATTCTTAGTACCTACTGACACAAAGAAACTTTCTTTATTTATTTAGAAAACCTGTAAATATAAATTTTCAACAAAAAATAATATTTTATTTATTTTGTGAAATTGGTTGTACCGTATAAAAGACATGGACTTGGCGGCATTACTTTCAGTTCTGACTTAATTAAAACGACAGCAGACGAATAAAAAGTATAAAGTTATGTAGATATTAAAAAGATAAGGGTTCCAATATTAACTTTATTCATTAGAATATTGAAAAGTATTTTATTTTGTTAATTTTAAATTTTATTTTGTTTTACATGTACTGGTAGATTTTCTCCAATCGCTCTGTTTCACGGAGCCATTTATTTCAAGATACGTTCCAATTTACAGTGAAAACGTATGTATTAGCGCGTGCATGGGGACTCGTGTAGTTTTGTAACTAAACACAGCATTATGTTAGCAGCCTACTGGGATTTAGTTTCATATTAGGACTACGATTTCAATTAACTTAGCTAATACATAAGTTCAAAATTAAAACATTGAACGTGCAAAAAGATAGGCTATACGGATAACCTGAGTTTTCAAACTGCACTTTACCAAAGTTGTTTAGAATTGTTTTGGTCTACGAAACTACGAACCATAAAATAAAATAAAATCATTTTCGAATAATCTCCAGCTAACAAAGTCAACACTACACAACCAACTCACAAAAGTATACACTAAAACAATGAATCTCAGCAAAACGGGAAATCACTTGAACGTTATTATGTTGTGATTTCAGCCTACCTTCATGGGAAGAAGGCGTGAGTTTATGTATTTATGTATGTGTTATTGTGTTAACAAATTCAAATCTCGTCGCGTTGTTCCAAACTTTATTTCCAAAGCATAAGGTTGAAAATCTATTAAAGAAATTTGACATCAATACGACTTAGCGATAGATTTTTGTCGCTATCTAAAGTCGAGACTGCAGGGCGTGGAGCCACAGTCTGTACACTTTTGTTTCATCGTTTCTACCGCGCTGTTTTGAGACCGAGCAATGCGGCTTTTGATATGTACTAATCTTAGGCGAGGATCATATCTCTTTATTAATGCTTACTTTCGTCGTAATTTTGGCATTCGTGGCTTCATTCTAATTTTGACCTCATTTTACTACTTCTAAGTGCAAACTTTCAAAAATGTTTCTGTGATTGTAAATAATGGAGACGATCAGAGCGATGAGGGAAAAAAAAAATTCCATGAATTTAACGTTTTTTTTTTTGTAATCACGCAACCTCTGCAATGACAATGGATAAGCTAGAATTAATAGGTTCCTATTTAATAACAGCGGAAAATGATAGCATTCTTTATAATTTGGTGTGCACTCTGATGGTATTTAATATTCAATTACGTGCATTTAGCATTGTAATGGAGGCATACTCACTGAAATTATTTCGCGGTGTATCATAAATGGTCAGGGTTGCCAGCTTTTAAACTGATCACAACATCGCCAGCAGGTCAAGCTACACAAAACTGTCAAATTTCTCCAAACGATTTTAAATTTTAAAATGTTGACAGTTAAGTTTAAAATTGAATAAGAAACTCTGACAGTTTGTAGTAACTTGATGTGCTGGCGACTGCAACAAATTATATTGGGTACAAAAGATGGGGACAAAAAGGCTAGATTCGTCACGCAGTGGAAGCCAGAAGTCAGGCGTCATCGCCGTGGGAGGCCTCGGAAACGCTGGCGCGATGACTTAGAGGCGATTAAGGGAGATTACCCGGAGAAGGCAATACACGATGAAGAGGGGGAGACCTTTGCTCAGTAGTGGGATAAAACAGGTTGAAGAAAAAAGTGGCGTCGGTCGTAACAAGCCTAGCCTTGACTTGTAAGTCACATCAATACCTTTATAATCCACTGAAATTGTTTAGTACATTCATGATTTAAGATCTCATAGATCCTGTTTATGATTCGGAAGAAAATAATTTAATATATTTACTTGGGAGGCTACTAGAGTCCCCTTTTAATTTTCATAAAGGTATTAAACAGACAAGGTACAAGGTAAAATAACCGCTTAATAACAATCAAGCTTTCCCATAATGAGGGCTACCGCGCTTGAGTTCGCCGCTAGAGGCGCTAGTGTAGAGTAAGGTCTCTAGATGTCAAAATATTTACTGAACGTTCAGTGTTTGCGGGATTTTTTATCACGGATTTTATCGAATGATTCATAAAATAGCTGTTATGATTGTGCCATTCTTGATTAATTATGGCTTAAAACTTTAAGTAAATAGTTAGGATCTAATTTGGTAGCACTTGAAGGAAGAATAAGATTTTTCTGCTTCATGCTTTCCAATTTTAGAAATATTATAATATAAATATTCATTTGAAGTTTTAAAATGTAATAAAATAAACATAATATGAATATAAGGGTACTTTAACATATCCAAAACATCAAATAAAGTACTGCAACAGGACCTTACTCGACAGTGGCGCCAACTGGTGAGCATAAAAACGATAGCCCCCATTATGATCGTTATATAAATATAATATATCTATATTTTTTTCATATTGTTAATATATAATAATGCAATAATGTTTCAATTAGATCAACAATTTTCAATATTGTATAATATTCCTGCACTCGTCGAATTTCACTGGTAACTTTAATCAACACAATACGTCTGGTTAAGTATAAATACTAATACTGGTTAAGTATTATTTACGCGAAAACCCTAGCAGCTGTGTAATGCTCCAATACAACAATCAACGAGTATTATTTTTTTACCATTTATTTTCCCAAATAAATTAAATTAAATTACGTCATACGGTCCCCAGTGTGACAGCACTACGTGTTTATTTTATTCACCTTTCAGCTTTCATTCCAACAATATACGATTTAAAAGAGAATACATTATGTTAACGTTGTGATTATGGTTGGATTGAATCGGCTCATTATATTCGTACACACGGGATATTGAACCGCAAAAACTTTTGAGCTGCAGTTCATAGCAGAGGAAAGTTCTTACTATTTTTAGTTCTTTCATTTTACTTCATAAATCATAAAAGTTTATTTGTGAAACATAAGTATATAATAAGGTCATACATATAAAATAGCACTCTATGTTTTTTCTTAAGAGATACAAATATGGTAACATGCAAAGTAAATATGCTAAACTAAATAAAAAATGTCATTAATAAAAAAAAACATTCCAATAGTAATTTAAAAAAAGAATATTACAGATGTGAAAATTTTAAATGTAGCATTAATAATTATAACTGTTTATCGTTTAAAAACTCGTCTATGGTTACTATGGTACTTTATTTGGAATAATAAATTCTGTATTCATCGTTGACTGAACAAAAGTTACACCATATTTCAGGTTACGGGTTTGTCCCCGCCTGCGATATCTTACAAAAAACAAAGTTCAATAGATAATAATACTTGTTTTTCTCTTTTCTGTTATGTGCTTTTGCAGGTGGATTTTTTGTTTCTTTTGATCATTTGATTTATTTCAAGCTTTTTAGTTTTATCAACTGTGTTCGTACGTGGCGGTGTAGAAGTGGTACTGTCCATTCTTTAAAAATAATTTTCTTTAGTTTGTGTCGCAATGGTAACATGAACGAATGTTATAATATATATATCCTACTACATTTTTATTTACAATATTATAAATGTGACAGTTTGTGAGGATGGATGGATGGTTGGATGTTTGTAACTCTTTCACGCAAAAACTACTGAACGGATTTGGATGGAATTTGGAACACAGATAGTTTATAACCTGGATTAAAACTTAGGATACTTTTTATCCCGGTAGTACGTTCCCATGGGATAGTTTCCGACATCCACGCGGGCGAAGCCGGGGGCAAAAGCTAGTACTATCTATATTTGAAATTGACTCATTAATAACTTTTATTGGATACCTATATTGCAGTAATTTATTGAAAAAAAAACTTCTCCTTTTTTATATTTTTAGATGCAATATACAGGGTTATTGGTAAAACACCAGCAACCTCTTAAGGGGTCATTGTGCTCATCATTATAAACAACTTTTACTATGGACCAAACCTGAAATCGCGAAAAAAATATCAGCTGTTCCATACGTTTTGACGTGTTATGCGAATATAAATGTAGGGAATATCGTATATTTTTTTCACGATTTCTGGTTTGGTCCATAGTAAAAGTTGTTTATAATGATGAGTGCAATTATCACTTAAGAGGTTGCTGGTGTTTTACCAATAACCCTGTATAAACATTATGTAGCCTATGTCACTCCCACAATTAAGACGAATCTAATGATATGCACACACGTTAGGCTATAGACCATGCCAAAAAAATTGACAGACATACATACATACTCTCGCAAAACATTACCCTCCTTCTGGAGCAGACGGGTAAAAAATGTGTATTGCCCTTTAAAAAGAAACGAAAAAATAAAATTAAAAAACCAAATGGCATCTCAGTATTTTTTGAGAGCAAGCAGCCAGTATTTATAATGTTGATCTAAAAAGGTTGGGCCTAAACTGTACTTGATACTTTTTTAATAGAAGTTTGAGTTGATAAATCGATAAATAATCGTGTTTATTAAATAAATTGACAGAACATTCAATTTGCTCAATGAGCGGTTGTTATTATGCAAACAAACACGACGCAAACTATTCGCCTTACTTATCTAATGCCACATTTGCTGTTGCGCCCATTGAGTCAGCATGAAGCAGTGGTGGCCTAGTGGTAACGTCCACGACTTACGAGTTCTAGGTTCGAACCCAAGCAGGCACTTTACTTTGTTTAAATTATTTCATCGCCACTGCTCTCAAAATGGTGAAGAAAAATATCATTAGGAAACCGGCATAACCTAGAGCCAAAAATTTGAAGACATTTGTGACATCTACCAACCCGCACTGGGCCCGGGTGGTGGATTATGGTCCGGTCCCTCTCACAGAGAGGCGGCCTGTGTCCCAGCAGTGGGAACGTTATAGGCTGATTATGTTATGCTATGTACATGAATCTCTTCATGCTGTAGTAGACCGCGGTCTAGAGTCAAAACTTCAACTTAACTTTAGTAATTTATTGATCAACGGTTCCAGTACCCACGAGACTACACCTGATACTATAACCAAGATCTAAAAAACAAGGTCTGGCATTCCGGGAGTGACACATGCTTACGTCACTACCCAGTTGCCACTTTATTGCAACAAAACACGAATTATGGAAACATTTTCAGTCACCATTCTGTTAAAAAACATATTTATAGCATTTAAATTATCGTTTTGTTTTTCTAATCAAATGAAACAATTCAATTTAAACATATACCAACGTAATTGTTAGTTAAAACCTCATTGTTATATCGTATTCGCACAGATAATAAAGGCGGTTGGGGAGTTATTATTACACACTACTGGTAACACAGCGGTGATGACAGAAGCTTGTGTCACCCTGTGTCTCGGAATGCTATACCTGGCGAAGTATATTATTATACCATGACTACAACCAAGTTTAGAATTAAGGTGCAATAAATAGTTTAATGATTAGGGGTTCTCGATTGATTAAATTTTACGGGATCTTGGTTATTTGATTAGAATTGTAGTTACATATGTTTTATTGATTAATTCTGCATTCGGTTTTACATAGATGGTTTCTTATTTAACTAATTAAAGGGCCATTTTATGGAACTTAACTGGAAGATTTAGGTACTTACCAAGGTTTTTTTTCAAAGTAATTAATGGGTCTACTCTTGACCGTAACCTAGCCTGGTAAAAACCGATTGATGAAATTTGAGTTGTAAAAAGTAATGACGTTACTAATTAAACTTTCACCTTAAAACGCCTTTGCATTTGTGAATATTACCGTTGTTTAATTATAAAAGAATTAACTGATAAACATTTAGCATTGTTAGTAAGTTTTATCAAATTAATTAAGTAATGAGATCCTGTACTTGGATACGCAATACGTCCGCCCACTTGAGTACTACGCAAGTACTGCACTACGCGGTGAAAGTTGTGTAGAAAGGATTGAAATTGTAACTGAATAAGAAACCTCTGTAACATAATGTTTTTATTTAAAAGAGTGTCTATGGAGTTTCTTGCCCGTTCTTCTCCATAAGGAACCTACTTCTTAGAATCAGCGAATAGCTTCACTTACTATCTCAAACTGAACGATTCCCTGTGATAATTCAAAAGTGCCTGCAAATGTTTGGATTGAAATAAAAGCTTTAGTTGGAGTTACGTGTTGTGTGTGATTAAAAACCAACTACATATCTATCATCAACGAAGAATTACACCGGAGACTGGTCGGAGACTACTTCCCTTGGGGTCCCCATCCTGTCATGTACATACTTATAATGTGATTATATAATCAATGTAGCTTACCACAATGTAGGCATACTCGTAATTGTGGTGTAACAGAGGATAGTAAACAATGGTAGTAATAATAATCACGATTATAATAGATCCGCGTCTGATTGTTGCTAATCCAAGAACATTAACGTGCAGATAATTAACACTTGAGCTAGCAGTACCATTTGAGGTGACTGAATTTAATTCCTAACAATCATTATTGAGTTAACGAAGTGTGGAAAGGTAGTTAAGATTTATATATTCTATTTTAAACTTGTTTAGTTTAGTTATTAATAATGTTTGTAAATAAGCAAGTTACTCATTGAAAAGATAGTTTAATACCTAACAAGTAACACTCCACCTTTGTTCAGAAAATGTTATGTCATATAAAATGACTCTTTCTGTCCTTCCCAGAATATATGACAAACAGAAGTCTCATCCGAAACACACAGAAGTAAGAGAATCACAGAGATGCGAAACTAAACCGCGGGCTAATGGAAATTATTCAAATAAGGGTCGATCCTACTCTATTAGGACGCTCAAATATCCGGAAAGTGAATGTGTTTGACTTGACAACAGGTGTGAATACTCACACACATAACCTTACCTACTGAAGTCTCTCATACAATAGTTTAAGAAATAATTACTGTGTGAGAGCATTATTTAAGTAATTCAAAACCAAAAGTGAAAGCCAAAAGACAAAGTTGAGAGCTTTAAAATTGATTCACAGTATTTAGTTCACTTACGGAATCTATTAATGAGTGAACAATAATCGCGGCACTGCAAACAAATATTAACTCGGTAAATAGCATCGACGCCCAAACTTTAACCATGAATTCAGCACAATCTAGACTCTAGACTCTAAAGCGTAAAGTCAGCGAGAGACTAAAGTAAATGGAACCAGCTGTTTCATTTGTAACGAGTTTTTGTAACTCTTTATTAAGTATACAGAAAACAACAAACATTTTAGGATTTCAATATCCTTTGTAAAAGGCTTCGGCCATATAAAGGGAATTAGTGGTTGTGGATGTCTACAAAAGCCTGCATGTGGCCAAAATGACCACTTTTGGAAAAGTCAAATGTATAAGTTGCTCTGAAGCTTGCTTTGTTTGTCTAAGTATATTGTTTGTTTTGTGTTTGTTCAGCTGGTTGTCTACTATAAGAACTTTTACGGTCAGATTGTCAACTAAGATATTTAATGTTTTTTTCGCAGAGCTTGGGGCCCTATTACAACACTTTTTCTATCAAATACTTCTCATGATAAGTTTGATGATTTAATAAAACTCTATAATTATGCTGGTATTGCAAAAGAAAATAGAAAAGTATTAAAAGTCAATTTATAGCTGTCGTGATTCTGCCCCTATGCTAGCTAATTGCTAGGATTATATTGCCGTAGTATAATTTGTGGTGCGAGCAGATATTTGGTTACAGTGTAGATAATTTGAATTGAGATTACTACAGCAAAATCTTTGCTTTACTTTGAGACAGTTGCCACTCTATGAACAAATACAAATTTTGATAAGGTTATACACACTAATATTTCCCCCGGTGGCTAGGTGTTTGGGTAAACAATTCTTCTAAAATTGGTTCTTGATAACTTGGTAACAATTGGTTACCAAGTTATGTTATACATACATATACGATTCGTTTGAATTAATTGAATCAAAATTAATGTATGAACGTAAACGATGCACACGGAGTATGTAAAGATCGTAGCAGGCGGCGTTCTGTAGTTTTTGCCTACCCCCATGGGAAGAAGGCGTGAGTTTATGTATGTATGTATGTATGAATCAAAATTGTACTTATGATCTCCAGACACTACAGCAGGCTTAGTACGAGCACCGTTTTTTCGACGGAAGAGTAGACAAAAATTACGTTCCATGTAGACAGTACGACGGCAGCAAAGTAGAAAGAGTCAACTGCACTTTTTACGAAATTCAGTAGTTTATTCACGTTTCTCTTTTATTTTGCTTATATCTCGAAAATTGTGTGTCCTATCGCAATAATAATTAAAATATCGACCCCCTTTATAAAACTCTTAAACTCCTAAAACCCAATATGTAGGTAATAATTTTTCATATTTTTCATACAAAAAGTGAAAAATTCAATTTTTCCATTCTATTTTTAATACTTTGTGGCCGTCGAGTAAAAAGTTTTCTACTGTCTTTAGTACGGCGATTACAAAATCAAATTGTCATCACTACCAACCTTAGACAACTGTCCGTCGTCAGTGTGATTTGGCAGTTTGGGATAGAAAAACTTTCTTCTGAAATAGTCTACTTAAAAAAAGACCTAGACAACGATCGGTAGACACGAAAGACAAAATGACAGATTGTAGAAGGATTTCTACGATGTGGTGTCAAAAATGGAGAAACGAAATGACAGTTTGTGTTGAAATAGCTGTGTCTATTCTTCGTAGAAATAGAAAGCGTCATGCTAAGTATGCTTGCTGGCTGCATTCAATAACGTCACAAGAAAACCCTTCTACGGTAAATTATAATTATTATAACGGGTATAAAAATACCCTTAACGAAGCCGAGAGTCATCTGTTCTTCCCGTTATCTTTTTAGGGTTCCGTACGTCCTAATAAAAAACGGAACCCTTATAAAATTACTCGCGTGCCTGTCTGTCTGTCCGTGTGTCATAGCCAATTTGCTCCGAATCTACTAGAATAAGCTGGGAACCTTCTGGTTACGAAGATATTGAAAGCCAAAGTTCCAACTTTATTATGTTTTTTTTACGAAAAAACGTTTTAAAATGACTTTAAATACTCACATGATTTCTGTACTGTTGCATGCAACCTTTTGTTTTGGGTGGGAAATCTTCAAATGACCTTTCCCGCTCTGGGCGGAGCGGAAGAACGTGTCAGACTCTTACTGACTAAAACCCACCCGTGTTCCTTCAGTTGCCTGTGCGCCAGGGCCACGTTAACTCTTTCGAACAATCCGCGACCCCGGCAGGTTGCATGCACCCTAAGCCCAATGTTTTGCATGCGTTACGTTGCGGACTACCGTACACAGCAAATTTTCACACCAAGTCGTTTCCCAATGATTTTATTTTTGCACAAAGTTACTTAGTTTGATGTACAAAAAGCGTAGATGACAGCTTTGTGAAGGGTATTGTTACACCCTGTGTATAAATTAATTCGGCTTTTAATTCACATAGTGAGCTAATAAATCAGAATCAGATGTCGGAAAACTTCGGCTTTTAATTAAGCCAGCGGGAATGGCTGTCAACAGTCACCTTGAATTTGATTTTTTCATGTTGTAAAATATTGTGATTGTAATTAGAAGTCATGAGGTTTCATAAAAAATCTGAACTTTGTTTAAGTATTTAAGTGGTTTAAAATTTTGAAAACGCTCAAGTTTTACCATTAATACAAAAATATTATGTGTGGAATTTTACACAAACAATTTTCTTATCACTATTAGGATTACAGAGCTCTTAATGGTTTATTTAAATTATTTATGTTTATCGTAGTATTAAATGAACGATAAATACATTTGTGCTCACAAATAAAACCACATCATTAACGTGACGAGGGTTTTGTTTAATATTTAATGAGTCTCCACCACTGATAATGTTTATTATTTTATAGTGCGTATCCCTTTTACGTATCGTTGACAATCGTTTAAATATTTTTTGCGGTAATTCAATGAATTAATACATCTTTAAGTTATCCAAATCCTATATTATAAACTACCTTAATACCTTGTTCTAATAATTGATAAATATGCATGAAATATCTCGCATTAACTTGGACTCGGGTCAACTCTCGCACATATCTGCGGGGTAGTTACGTAACACACTAACAGTATGAATGGATATCATTTTGACAGTTCAACAACATTCATTGCGTTATTTACGTTGTTGAGCAGACAAATTTTTCGAACATATGAAGCAATGGATTAGCAATAGGCTTCAAAATGATTCAGATTGTGATAGACAGTGTGTTACGTAATTAGGGTGCTGGTATGTTCCAGAAGTCGGTCAGGTGAGTCCTGCTCTGAAGTAACACTGAACATTTGTTAATCGAGTGATAGTTTAGATAAGAAGGTTTATAGAATATAGCCTCATTTCGCACGACACCGGACTGTTTAAAGATAAGCTTGTAGCAGTTGCCGTTTGTTTCTAAATGATCTCGGTGATCTTGTTGGAAGTTTGCAATGTAGATTCTTCGGATAATATACATAGTTGAAGTAGGACAAAGTTCGCAGCTATATAATTCTTGAATATTGTTTTTTTTTATAATATTGTTTAAATATATTGAATATTGATGAATATTGTTTTATTGACGGAAAAGGTACGTCTCTCTCGTTACCATCAGCCATATTTTAACTACTGTGGGCTTTCTATGGGAAGTTTTGGTTCTTGGGCAATTGACAACCCGTCTGCAGTTCAAATCAAATTATAATTTACGAACAAATTAATCACACACTGTAGGTACACGACACAACTATACAGAACGCGCGACAGTTTATAAGCGTGTTCACTGCTTGACCGCCACCGACCAATAAGCGTTATGTTGTAGACTCTGTCGAGCACCGCTTGGTGGCACTGGCATCCCGATTAGTTAAAGTCATACAATTGATTTAACGTATTTTCCGACATATAGATATTTATGCTAAAATTAAAGGTCGCATAAGCTAAGCTCTCAAAGAAAACCCTTTTGATAGACCTTTCTCCCCTTCATAACTTTATAACCATCATGGGGTTAGAACTACCCATTGGGTTTACTACTGGGGTTTTAATATATTTGTATGACTACGTTCTTGTCCGCATTCTTCGGGGTATTTCTAACAATCGTCGAGATTACAGCCGCGTGTTTGACTATTTATGTAAACCTCTCATGTTGACCAACGCTAAAGTTTTCCTATCATGTCGGCAACGGATCTTGATTATTCGAACGAACTAGATTTCGTACGATATTGTAAAATGATGAAATATTATGAATTCTATACTTTAATTTTCTGTTCTTTTCACAAATTACCAAATGAAATTCAATTTTAGGTAGGTTATTGAAAATGGCAATTATAAAGCGCACTACCAGATCGCTCGCCGTTGATCCCGATGTAAGTATTTCCTTTGGCATCACTGCAAAGTTGGAGATAATCCAGCATGAGTTATTTTAAGTTTGAAAAGTCACCATGACGCCTTCCTTGCTTCTATTTAATTTGCAAAATAACTTTTGATACAAAATGGACCGGAATGTTATAGAATGCAGACAATTTTGAGCTTCTGAAAGTTTTACTGCCTACCTAACCTTTATAAATATTACAACTTTGATCACATCCTCTTTTCATTAAATTATATCAATTGAGCACAAGTTTGAGTTTGCAGTCTATTTAACTAGAACAAGGAGGACAGTTAAGTATCAACTAATAACAACAAAAATATATTCTTATTTCATACAGAAAGCTATAAATATTCCATGGAAGATCATTACAACGAGATACATCTGGACACCATTACATAGAAATTACTTCTCATTTTCTGCATCACTAACTCAACTGTTCTCCAAAACAAATAAATACCTACTTGAAACTCGATTACCCTGACACCATGCTAAATACACCATCAAACTTATTAAACAGTGATGAGAACAATCTTGTACATTACAAACATTCTTTCTAGCCGCCATTGCATGAAAAACAGTAAAGCGTGCGAGTTGACAGCGATAATTTGTTTCCTGTAGGTACATCTACGTTGGTGTCCTGTGTGCCATATAACATTTTCTCATTTTCCTAAAAATTTAGGGTTTTGTTCTGCATCAATGAAATATGTTTGTATCATTTATAAATATATTCAACTATCTTCTGCCTGCGACTTCCACCGCGTGAAATTTCTTGATTCCCTGACCCACCCCGTCGCATCGCATCGCCCGCCTGCACCATTACTTCGTTTTCGATTAGCGTTATTTCAGCCTTCTTTCCCTTTACTCGGCTTCTAAACGTCGTAGTGTGATGTTAAATAGCCTATAATCTTCTCAAGAATTGGGCTATCAAATGCAGATTTTCAAATCCTGCTGGTAGTTCCAAAGATTAGCGCGTTCAAACAAAAAACAAACTCTTCATTTTATTAATATAGTAATTAATTGAAAACCCGTTTACATTATGTCCGTTTGTTCAGTTAAAATGTAAATTTCAATAATAAAAATTAAGAGCTTTAAAGTACAGCTACCCGTGCTTGGTTCGCTGCCAATTTATAGTAATCTAGTTAACTAATTGACTGAAAACCAATAGGAAAATAGATAAATTATTACAATGACTCATTAATGTAATTCATCAAGAGCTCAATCACAAACTGTCATAATGTACTACAAAGTCAAACAATAGATTAATATGGACACACCGAATCTTATCAGTTGAGTGAACTTACGAACTCGGAAATTGTATAGGGGATGAGCAGCGCTCTAACCAAAATATATATAACGAGCTCCTCAGTGACAGTTACTGATTGACTCTCGTTGTTAAACAAACAAACTTAGATAACTATCGCTATTGACGCAGCGCGGGAGCACCAAAGACTTAGTCCTTGAGGCTGCAGTTATGTACAGGTTCCAAACTTTCCTCTCGAATAAGAAAACTGAGGCACCTTTGATGTTTGTTCACAATACAAACTAGGCATAAATTAATAAGGCTTAGATGACAATATCATGCCAGTTACTGTAGTAACAGCAAAGGTAGGTTTGTTTCGATTATTTGTGAACTAGTAAGTTTCACAAGTTACGTGCAAAACTTAACTACAGCTGAAAATCCTAACTTCCTAATCCTAACTTCCTAACTAATATTATAAATGCGAAAGTAAGTTTGTTTGTTTGTTTGTTACTTTTTCACGCCTAAACCACTGAACCGATCATCCTGAAATTTTGCATATACGTTGTCAGGTGTACAGAAACGGACATAGGGTACCTTTAATCCCGTAAAAAGTACTGTTCCCGAGGAAAACAACAATAACGTTCTTATGATAATAGATGGCGCCACGTGTCTTACGAATCATGATTGAATTATATTATTGTAGAAACTTTAGTAGTGTGCTAAGGTTTTTTTTATTTTTATTTAAGTACCTAATACTTTTTGTGAGTCTATAATGTCGATAGACCGGTTTTTCATCCTCCTAACAATAATTCCCCGAACAACCCGAATTGATTGTCAAATTCTAAATTAACGCGTGCGAAGCCGCGGGCAAAAGCTAGTTTTAATTATAAATACTGATATTTTGGCCACGTTGGTGGATATGGAACTACTGGTGTTAGTTGAGGCAAAATGAGATACGATTCTTTAACCGCTCTTGTAACACAAGTAACGAACAACAGGAACCGGTGTTTAGATTACAATCATGTCCACATGAAAAGGTGTTCTTGTAAAAAATAATCGAAACGTTTGGAACACATTAAGATTTTGTCATAATTTGTCATTTAACTTTTTACATAATATTCTTAAACTTGCCCGGAATTCTCAAAAAAAAGCGAGAAGTTTTAGTCACGTAACAAAATTAAAACTAATTATGTCGTTAAAAAATCATTATTTTTCAATTTTAACAACTTTTGTCCAGAACCCTAGGTACTACTAATCGGGACCGATATGAATTAATCATAATACGTTTTAACCAAAGTTAATATATGACAACGATAAAACTTCGGAACTAAGATGAAACAGTTTTTCATAATTATGCAGATTTTCTGGAAGATATTAAAGGGCTTTTAAAAGACTTGAATAAAATGTAAGTTGGTGAAATTCAATATCTGTAAATGGAGTTATGTTTAAACTTAATCGAAAGTGAATCGCGGAGATAAAAGTCAAAAATTATTCGCACGTTAATCGTAGCATTAATTTGAACTGTATTGTATTAACATTGTACTCCTCCGTTTGGAATTATAAAACAATCTGTTTTTGAATATATGGTTTACATAGATTTAGCTGAAAACATCAATGCGTAGATATACTTTGAACATATTAAGGAATTCATCAACTCTAAAGTAATCGTACCTATGGAATGAAAGTTAAGATGATAATAATAATAATACAAGCTGAAAACTATAAATGAAACATCAAAGTTAAATAAAAATAAATAAAGTATATATCGAGAGCTGACCTCGTTTATCGAATAAATATTAACTCGCTGATAACACGAAACTGGTGGTAATTGGCGTTAAGTTAAAATTTTAACGAGGATTGGGTATTTTTGTGATTTTTGTATATAATTTGGTATCTAACTGTATCTGTTTTACGCTTGACGTTACATAAAGAAGATAAAAGATAAACAACTGGGTGTTGTTAACAAAAAAAACCTATCTAGAAAAAAGCTATAAAATGTAATAACCAAAGTAAAATTGTCAACAACTTAAACGAAACGTGGTCACATTGCACGAGTAAATGGCGAAAACAAATCCGGGATTGATCTAGCGAAAATTATTATTCCCTCACAATATTTCAGTCTTCGTGGTTGAACGTTGAAAATGCCTTCGGTGACTGCAAATTCGTAAAACATTATTTGAAGCTTCATCTTAAAGGAGCTCCGAAGTAAATTAACATGTTTATTTACGTCCTAAAGCCAAGAAAATCTCGTGAAAATTTCAGGAATTACTTCACTTGAACAAATTGCAGACGCGTTTTTATAAACTGTGGCACCAGAAGAGAGCTTGTGACAGAATATTTATCAAGCCTATATTTATAATCACTCGTGTAGAAATAGCCAGTGTGACGGCCACTCACTGTTTTACGGAACATTCTCGAATTTCAAGCTGCAAGCGATGTTTGTGTTTAGAAATGTGTAACTTGTACCTACAGATAGTTAGTGGTCACGTTCTAGTTAACAGGCGCTGAGCTTTGCTGACCAATGTATCACAGTAGGTTAATAGTAACCACAACAATCAAAATTGTCAAGCCGAAAGTTATGCTATTAAGGTGAATCCTCAGCTGTAGCCCGCCAAATTTAAATTGTCTTTATGAGAAATTGATAAGAAATTTTTGATTATCTATAATATAAAAATGAATCGCAAAATGTGTTGGTAAGCGCATAACTCAACAACGCCTGGACCAATTTGGCAAATTCTTTTTTTTAAATGTTCGTTGAAATTCAAAGATGGTTTTTACGGCGAGAAAAATTCGAATAATTGCCGGAAAAACCCTAAAAACAGCCCTTTTCTTTTTCCCATACAAACGTTTTCTAACTAAAACGAGCTTTATTGCTATTGTATAAAGTTCATATTGAATTACAAGCAGTCACTGTTGTTTAAACAATGTGGGTATGTTCCTAACGTCAAAGAGTCAATTTGCACTTTATTACCTCTGTTCTGAGAAAGTTCAAATTCAATCATATCTATCAAAACAGTGTGCATTGGAGCACAGATAAACAAAAAAGAAAAAGAAAACGAAATCGAATGGTTCAATTTGGTCGGTTTCGCGATATTATTTCATTTGTTTTACTTTAAAATGCATCAGTTTTCAAGTCATTACATCAGTCAAACAAAAACAGCGTTACCAAAAGTGTTTTTTTTTTTTTTTTTTTCATATCACTATTTTAAATACGGCTTGAAGGATTTGACTCCAAGTCATATCAAATTAAAAAAAAAGTTGAAACAACAACAAACTGTCAATGTCAGTGGGTTTTTTTCTTGGATTTTCGGTTACCTCCTACTCTAATGAGCTAATGAGTTTGCTTTTATCAACTGATACACATAACAAATTCGTACCTATATAGTGTTTTGTGCAGTGTTTATTTACCTATCATCGCTAATTATTGCATGTGACAAAATAATCTATAATATAGATATGCCTCCTATTAGACGAAGCAATTTAGGTAGAAGAACCCGAAATGCTACAAACCAAGCTAATTACCGATCTAATCATGCTGCACAAGAACGTAACGGCCGAAATGAACGTGAAAGAATTCGGATATCACAAACGCGTGAAGCGCGAGCGCGACATTCAACTAATTGAGTTATGCGCTTACCAACACATTTTGCGATTCATTTTTATATTATAGATTAAAGTCAATGTACGTGGCCCAACATCATTCCAACATTTACGAACTGTTGATGGTGAATTGTGTGGATCTTACAGGGAAGCCTGTCAACGTTTGCAATTGCTAGAAAATGACGCTCATTGGGATCAAACTCTCAATGATGCTGTAATATCATCACACGCTCATCAAATACGAACATTGTTTTCTATAATCATATCTACATGCTTCCCATCAAACCCAATTGATTTGTGGATCAAGTACAAAGATAATATGTGTGATGATATTTTGTATCAAATACGAAATAGAATGGGAAATCCAAATATACAAATCAGTGAAGAAATTTACAACGAAGCATTGATTTCAATTGAGGACATGTGCTTGATGATGTCAAACAAACTATTAATTCAATTAGGCCTGGCCGCGCCCAATCGTCCAATGCATGATGCTTTTAACCAAGAGTTGAATCGAGAAAAAATGTATGATCTCAACACTTTAAAATAATTAATTCAAACGAATCTTCCACTGTTGAATGAACAACAGAAGTATGTATTTGAAAATCTTATGAAAGTAATAAATGATGAAACTGGAGGGATTTACTTCTTAGATGCACCTGGTGGTACAGGAAAAACTTTTTTGATTTCATTAATATTAGCAACGATTCGCTCACAAAATAAAATTGCACTTGCACTCGCTTCGTCAGGAATCGCAGCAACTTTGCTTGAAGGTGGTCGAACAGCCCATTCAGCATTAAAATTGCCATTAAATATGCAAAGCAATGAAGCTCCGACCTGCAACATTTCTAAGAACTCTGCAATGGCAAAGGTCTTGCAGCAATGTAAATTAATTATTTGTGATGAATGCACGATGGCACATAAAAAATCTTTGGAGGCTTTAGACAGAACATTAAAAGATATACGGAGCAATCATAACCAATTTGGTGGTGCAATGATTTTATTAGCAGGAGATTTTCGTCAAACATTGCCAGTGATTCCACGATCAACACCAGCTGATGAACTCAATGCATGTCTAAAGTCCTCCAATTTGTGGAAACATGTCAAAGTACTTCATTTAAGCAAGAATATGCGTGTCGAATTACAAAATGACCAATCTGGAAACATATTCTCTAAACAACTCATTGACATTGGTAATGGCAAATTTCCTATAGACATGTTGACTGGCTGCATTAACATTCCTCAAAGTTTTTGTCAGTTAACTCGATCAAAAGATGAACTTATTCAGAAGGTGTTTCCAGATGTTTCTCAAAATTAAAGAAACCATGATTGGTTGAGCGAACGAGCTATATTGGCTGCAAAAAACATAGATGTAAATGAATTAAATTTAAAAATACAAGAACAAATTACAGGCGAATCGAGGATATATAAATCAGTTGATTCGGCTACTAACCAAGATGATGTAGTGAACTATCCACCAGAATTTTTAATCTCGCTGGATTTGCCAGGATTGCCACCTCACAATCTTCAATTAAAGGCTGGATCGGTAGTTATAATGTTGCGAAATATCAACCAACCGCGTCTTTGCAACGGCACACGGTTAGCGATAAAAAAATTACTAAACAACATGATAGAAGCAACTATACTGAAAGAAAAGTATAAAGGAGAAGACGTACTCATACCGCGCATCCAAATGATTCCGAATGATGTGCCGTTTGACTTTAAACGACTACAGTTTCCAGTTCGGCTTGCTTTTGCTATGACCATAAACAAGTCCCAGGGGCAATCATTAAGTGTTTGTGGTATTAATCTGGAAAACCCATGTTTCTCACATGGTCAATTGTATGTTGCCTGTTCCCTTGTTGGAAAACCATCAGATTTGTTTGTCTATGCGCCAGATAATCAAACAAAAAACATCGTATATCACAAAGCACTACAATGAAAATAAAACTGATTTTTGTTAATAATTATGATTCATATGATTGACTATAAAGAGATTACTTATTTTTAAATGCTTATATATGTTTTATTTAATTATATTTCTTATTCACAACGCCCTATCACCAGGGTGACAGTTCTGTTCATGAGAATTTTTTGCCCCGACTATAAAATATGTAGGAACAAAAAAATGACACATTACAAATCATTTTGACAGGCTATATTTGGCAGTACGAAGTCTGCCGGGTCAGCTAGTTATTCAATAAAAATATATCATTCCCACAGTCGCAAATCGCATTTTCATCCACATACGATGTAAAACAGAGCTGCAATTTGCAAAAAACTAAAGAAAATTTGTTTTTGGCGGGCTACAACTGAGGATTCACCTCAAATTACATTGCTTTTGGTTTGGTAATCATGCCTTTGTATTACATCTTCATCATATGAACTAGAATCGATTTCCGCCTGCGATACAAGGCGAGTGACCTATGTAAAAATTACCATGGGTAATATCGACCTATATAATGAACCACTTAGTATGTGCACAAGTTAGAGGGGCCAATGGCTAAATACTAACTGCCGCACGGGTCGACGCTTGCCGCGGTCGGTTCGTGAATGGGTGACCATCCATTACATATCGAGATCCCTCCGTGCCTCGGAAAGTAACTTAAGCAGTTGGTCGAAGGGGATCCCTTCTTTTCGCATAATGTCCTTTGTCCTAATATACTTCGGCATAACGATTTTGGCACAATTTGTTTTGGCATAATAATACTTCGGCATAATTTTTTTAGGCATACATTTTATGTTGGCATAATCATCTTAAAGACTAATTTGTTTTGGCATAAACTTGATTCGCATAACGTTAGTAGGCCTAATGACTATTAGCATAATAATGTTGGTTAAAAATTGAATATACTGTGCAACGAAAGTTAGTGACAGAACCGAATTGCTGCAAAACCGACTCCACGTAGTCTTGTTTGTCCTACCCCTAGAGTGTAATTTAAAATCGCGTAGGCGCGTAGGGGCGAGGCGGCCCGCGGGCTGAGGAGCAGGCGGCTGCGAGCGAGCCGCTGCGGCTGAGGTTGGCCGGCAAAGCCGGCCAACAAGCCGAAGCTGCGGTGGTGAGCGAAAGCCGTCTGCGAAGATTAGCACGCGTGGGGCCGCCGGAGGCCCGCAGCGCCGGAGCCGTGACAGAAACCCTGTCTGCTGCATGCTGCATGCTTGCTTGCATGCTGCATGCTTGCTTGCATGCTTGCTTGCATGCTTGCTTGCATGCTTGCTTGCATGCTGTATGCTTGCTTGCATGCTGTATGCTTGCTTGCATCATGCTTCCTACAGCGAAAAAAAAAACCCACAAAATTGTTCATGAAAAAGTTATGCTTTAGAACTTTATGCTTAATAAATTTATGCTTTAGAATATTATGCTTAATCATTATTATGGTTAGAGAAATTATGCTTAAAAAAATTATGCGTAAGCTGTTATGCGTAATTATATTATGCGAAAATATAATTATGCCAAAAAAAAATTATGCTAAGTTATATTAGGTCTTAACATTTTATGCAAATGGATAGGGAACCTGGTCGAAGCTGTCATTCGTAGATCTTTGACATTCATTACGGGTAGTCAGAAGCATAAAAGTCTGACAACCCGTCTTACCGGGGGTATCACCCAATAACTGAGTTCTTGAGGTCAGATTGGCAGTCGCTTCATGTAAATAAAATACTGGTTTTCAGCTGCAGCCGGTAAGACTGGAAGCCGACCCCAACATAGTTGGAAAAAGGCTAGGCAGATTGATTTAGTATGTGCACAAGGTGCGGTAGTCAAATAAAGTGACAGGTTAATATCGGAGCAGTCAAGTGTAGCGACATAAACGGGTCAATGTGATAAGCTCCCAACTTTTCACTTCGCTGTTAAGCAAACTTTTTATCCAGGTCATTTCAAAAGCAATTTGTAACAAAAAATGGAGTGTGATGCTACCCTTTATTATTAAAATTGATCGTTGTTACTAAAAACCCGATTTACATCCGGCTGGAGTAAATGGTAACTATGAGCAAGACAAAAATATCTATACAAACATATAATAAAACAGTAAAAATACTGAGTCTGTACATTGAATATATTAAAAAAAATATGAGGGGTTTTAGAAACAGTAAAAGAGCACGAATCCCACAAAAAATCTGTCTGTTTGTTTGTACACGCTAATCTTCGGAACTACTGAACGGATTTGAATGATTTTTTTTGTGTTCTATAGATATTAAAATTGGGCAACATATAGGTTATAATTTATCTTGAAAACTTGAACACCTGATGCAGAACCGCAACAGACCAGCTAAACTATAAGCGATACAAAAATGGTACCATAGCAAAAATTGTTCCACGTGATGAGCATTTTCTGCTGAGAGAATAAATTTTAAGATCTGGAACACCTGATGTGGAACTTTAAGAGCCCTACTACACTATAATATACATAGGAATAACGTCTTAGCAAGAATTGTTCAACCTGATGAGCACTCTCTGTTGACGTATAAAAATTAAAGATCTGGAACACCTGTTGTGGAATTCCTAGCGCCCAGCTACACTATACTCGTAACATATACAACATTAGTTTTAGTATATGCGAAACCTGAATATAGTTTGTTCATAATACTCGTAAGTAACTGAATCGATTCCAATAATTTTTAAACCATGTTATATATTGTCGCAAAAATATTTAAAAAATGTTACAAGTTGGACACCGAGCGACACTAAGTACCTATCCGCAATCATACGCGCACAACACAGGTCACGGCAGGTCAAAGCGGCACTAGGCGCGGGTGCGCAGCGGGGCGGGGGTAAAACAACTCCTTCAGTCGCCCGGACGCTACAGGTTGACGCGTACGTGTCACGCTCCCTTTCAGTTACAATACGCCTTCGCGATTGCGCGGCCGCCGTGGGCCTTACAGTTAGTTATCTTTCGGTTAATTGTGTACCGTGTACTTATCGTATGTAAAAAGTATCGTGTAACCATGTCTTTTTCATACACAAACGTCCAGTACACAGAAATAGTACGTACACTAGCGGTGTGTGTGGTGATAACGTATATCTGGCTGTGCGGCGGTACAAGGAGCAATTCGGCATCAGAGTATCATGAAACACAATGCTTTCCGCCACGCAGAAATTAAGGGACTACGGTACCATTCGGCCTCCGACAGCAGTCGATAGAGGAGTGAGTCGAATTCCTACCACAGTCCAAGACGGAATTTTGGACTACATGGCCAACAAACCTACAGCCTGCTGTGTTAAGTAATGCGATATTTAACAGTTTTTATCCACTTTGAACTTTAAGTGTTTAGCATAAGGTGCAACAAATCCCATTGACGACATTTTATCACTTACGGCTGCATTTACAAATAAAGTACATAATAAAATCTACCTACACTAGACCATTACCACAGTCCAAAGCCTGCAAGTGTGATGGAAAATGTTATTACCGGATAATTACAATCCAATCGCCGTAGGTTAGGTACCTACTGCCAAATTATTATCAATGAGCGCGAGACGACGCGGGAGGCGCGTGCGGTGCGTTGGCGCCGCGTGGTGACCATGTTTTTGTATGGACAACCAGGTAATATAACAAGCTTATAACTTTGTGATTTTTCATGATACAGTTTTGAAATTTTGTAAATAGATTCTTTACATAAAAATACTAGACACGTGTTTCGGGTTTCACATATACTAAAACTAATATTGTATAGGAATGACGTTTTGCAAAGGTTGTTCAATCTGATGAGCACTGTCTGGTGAATTATAAAAATCGAAGATCTGGAACACCTGTTGTGGAACTCCAAGAGCCCAGCTACACCATAACACATATAAGAATGACGTCTTAGCAAAAGTTGTTCGGTCTGACGAGCATTTCCTGTTGACTTATAAAAATCGAAGATCAGAAACATCTTATGTGGAAATCAAAGCTATCACTAATTTCACTGTATAATTATAAAATAACATAAGCTGGGAGTACCTCCACGCGGTAAAGGCTGTAACAGTTTAGGACTGATTTTCGATGATGATGGTATATCATTGAAAATTTGACTCTACTGACCAAAACTCCCATATTTTTTTTTTATTTTATCGAATAAATACGCCTTTGGGCTTATGTTATTTGAGTATTTAATATCCTTTTCGATTTATCTTCGTGACATGGTAGCCTACCCGGTAACGCAGGGGAGCAGTCACATAGATTTTTTTCACAATAAAACTATAACCATGCCTAGAAAGAGGTCAAATCTTTCCCAATGTTCCAAAGGAGCTAAAAGATTGAGGACCATAAGATCCCAAGAATCTACCAAAGAGCGTAAGGAGAGACTTGATGCTGTTCGAGAACATCAGGCTGCAACTCGCTCCGTGGAAACCTCTTCGGATCGCGAAGCACGCCTGCGTTCTCAGCGTATTTACGCATCTACATCCAGGTCTCTAGAGACCAGTGAAGAATATGATGCGCGACTGACTGCTGATCATAAACGTCACGCATTGTCTCGCGAGACGGAGACGTTCACGGATAGAGAATTGCGATTGAGTACTCAGCGTATCTACGCATCTGCTTCTAGGTCTCTAGAGACAAGTGCGGAACGTGATGCGCGACTGTCCGCTGATCGTGAGCGACATGCATTGTCTCGCGAATCGGAAACGTTTACAGATACAGAATCACGCTTGAGTTCTCAGCGTATTCGCACATATACTAACAGGTCTTTTGAAACGAGTGGTGAACGTGATGCGTGACTAACTGCTGATCGAGATTATAAAACATTGTCCCGAACACACAAAAAACAAAATATTCATAATCAGTTAGAAAGTAAGAGAGAAAGAATTGCTGGAGTATGGCATGAAGAGACAGAAGAAGAGCGCGACGAACGTTTGAATTCTGATCGACTTCGACATTCTCTGAATAGAATGTCGATATCGTCTGAAGAATCAGATGTGTCTCAAGATGTAGCCGTAGGGCATGGCGACCTTCCTTGGGTTGATAAGGAACGGAGTGCATTTACATATACTCCTATGATTGCCTACGCCACATATTCCGCCATCGGTGGTATGGTTCAAAATTGTACTTTTTGTGAAGCTGTTAAATGGCAAAAAGAAACAAACGGTATGTGTTGCTCAGGTGGGAAAGTACATATTGAAATATTACAAAATCCTCCAGAAATATTAAGATCACTGCTAATTGGTGACCATCCACAGTCAAAACATTTCTTGGGCAACATCCGTTCATACAATAATGCCTTTCAAATGACAGCTTTTGGTGCGAAACAGATTTCAGAAGGCCCATTTATGCCAACATACAAAGTGCAAGGCCAAGTTTACCACCTTATTGGTTCATTATTGCCTGAAAATGACCCCAAGTTTCTCCAAATATATTTCGTATCCAATTATCAAGATCAGGCAAATATTAGAAACCAAAACTTTCCGCAAGCAATATTGTTAATTCAGTGTACCCTTGGATCCGCTGCGAAATTACGGGAAGAAAAGTTTTTTTTTTGTATAGGTATTAAGTCTGGGCAATAATCAATTTTGAAAAATGGAACACCTGATGCAGAACCGCAACAGACCAGCTAAAATATAACAGATATAAAAATGGTGTCATAGCAAAAATTATTCCACTTGAAGAGCATTTTCTGCTGTGAGAATAAATTTGAAGATCTGGAAAACCTGTTGTAGAACTCTAAAGCCCAGCAACACTATAACATATATAGGAATGACGTCGACGTAGCAAAAGTTGTTTAGTCTTATGGGCATTTCCAGTTGACTTACAAAAATGAAAGATCTGGAACGTCTCGAATTGTCTCGCGCATCCCGCTGTTTTCCCGTCCCCGGGCTCTTAGAATTCGACATCAGACGTTTCAGATCTTCGATTTTGACGACCCCGTTGTCGCTGGCATAAGCAACAGAATCCGCGTACGAAGTTGCGGGCAGAAGCTAGTTTTATAATATCTTTTCTTTCTTTATTGTAACGCAGCTAACAAACCAACTGCAACTATCGCAAGTGATGACCGTGTCAATGTTAACGACAAACTTTACGAGAAATGGACTGAGTTTTTAACCGACTTCAAAAAAAGGAGGAGGTTCTCAATTTGACTGTATTTTTTTTTAATGTGGGTTGGCTCAGAATTTTGTTCTGGGTGAACCGATTTGGATGGTTCTTTTTTATTCGAAAGCTGGTGCTTCACAAGGATAAGTTCTGACCAGAAGTTTTTGAGTTATCCTTAATACTGCGTATTTTTTCCACTTAGTTTGTATTGGTGATGTTTTAATAATTTCCTGTCGCGATTATTTACATATCAAGTAGTGGTATACGAATGTGTGTGTGGTAGGTACCACAACTAAAAAGTGAAAAATAAAAACTATTTAAAAAAAAAAAAAAAACGACTTCCAAAAAAAAAACACTAAAAAACGTGTCAAATAACTTTAATTTCAGAAGTCGGTGGCCAAAAACGAAAATACAAAACCAAAGACACCGACTTGCGATATTAAAATAATTTTTCACGTTTTTTAGTGTTTTATTTTGAAATTTTAGTTAGTTTAGTTTTAGTTGTTTTTTTTTTGTAAAAAAAAGTTTTTATAAATCTGCTCCGTAGTTCAGCGAAAAATTTAAACCTACTATTTAATTATCAGACATTTAAGGAGTCTGCCCACTACACCGTACCATATATCACCGTGCTAGGAACATGTAGGTACGGAAATAAACATGACACAGACTACTATGCTCACTAGAACGTATCAACAGCATATCATAGCCATGCATAACTGTTTTAGT
Source organism: Dryobotodes eremita (assembly GCA_917490735.1). Taxonomy (NCBI): domain Eukaryota; kingdom Metazoa; phylum Arthropoda; class Insecta; order Lepidoptera; family Noctuidae; genus Dryobotodes; species Dryobotodes eremita. The sequence continues at coordinate 6,553,339 of OU823257.1, read as the reverse complement.
GACCTTAATATCCACGTATCACCCGCGTGTCATATCTCTACAATTCCTGTTCTCTCGGTTGTAGGTAGCTCGCCTGCGATTTCACGTGAGGCAGACGCGTCAGGAAGAGCGAGTGAATATTTTTTTAGAAAATTATTTCCTATACCTACACATACGATGGCTATAAGAAAATTGTCCGTTTATAACGGGTTTAGAACGGTCATCATACGCGGTTGTAACCCATATGCTCAGCGTTTTACTGCCTGCGCGCACCGGTTTGGCAACGTCGCGTGCCATGCGCAGATCGTATCAGCACCAGCAAAATATTCTCGCCGACAATTATTATTGTTGGCGCTCCGTGCATGGCACATGACGGTGTTGGTCGGTGACTGAACGGTCTAGTAGGCATAGTCTTATACTTTCCAATACAAAGAATAATTTTTCCCTGACATCATGATAAAAAAGAAGGAAGAAAGAATAATGGCTGATTCATCGACGTCAGCTTAGCTAACGACCATCGAGATATTGGTATCATTTATCATTCGGACTATTTCCACCAAACCGTCTATTTTCATTATTTGAAGTTCAGAAGCCGTTACTGAACAAACTACTTTCAGGTCTTACTTTTATTCTGTTACACCTTGTATAACATTATACCTACGTAATAGTCAAAACCGCACGAATGTGATAAATATTACATACGTTACATAAAAAAGTACCCCATTAAGGCTCAGTATTACATTCTGACCCACATAGTGTGACGGAAGAGGCTTACCTGGTGGAGAGAAATAAGACCATGCAAATTGTCAACACATAAGTATATTTTTGTAAACGAAAATAAAGGAATTTAAGGAAATTGTGTGACCATAAATCTACCTACCCGATTTATGGTCACACAATATCCCTAAATTCCCTTGGGAGAAGCATACGAGTAGTACTCTCCTGGCTCAGCCTGGTGTGACGATGACTGCAGCGGGTGTGCCACGCTGCAGACGCTAGGGAAGGTGACGGTGGTTTTTAGTCAGTAAGAATCTGACAGACCCCTCCGCCTCCCCAAGGCGGAGGACATGGATGAGGATTTTCCAACACGGAACATAAAAAAAAGATGACACTCGATGAATGAAATCGCCAGACCCGTAGCAAGTTCGACGCGGCCACGTGGGTAAAATTTGTACCCAGCACCAGCGCGGAGCTCGTTGTTACCCGGACTTGCCAGAAGATGGTGGCCCGGAACTCAGTGTTCGGACGCCACCAATATTTCCGGATTTAATTTTGATAAGCCGGAACTTGAAAATGGTAAGCAAGCCGGAACCTTGGAGATGGATCGCCGGAACTTCAGACCTCAGTATTGGGTTACGAAAACACAGATTTTAATAAAGTTAACTAATATGAATTAATAAAAACTGTTGCCTGCTTTAGGCTTTTAAAATGGTGGAGACCACGTATGTAAAGTCACAAGTGATTCGGGATCAAGTGAACGTGCATCTTACCAGTACAGACAGCAAATTTATGATGTTTAGTAAGCTAGGACGTCCCTAATACTGTTACGTCTGTAGTTTGACTTGATATTTTATTGTTAACCAAAGAGTATGTAGGTATCTGTTTATACCTACGGGATTTGCCACGGGAGTTACCGCGACACTTGATTGTATAAATAAAGACACTGGCTTGACTACTCTTATATACTTATTTATTTCCGAAAAGGTCCCGCGAGTAAACAGGAGCACACGGATCGGCCAGTGCGCAGTAACTGGCGATCGCCCATACATACTTCTCTTTCATACTACAAAACGCTGACGCATAACATTCATACTTACATTGTCCCTACATTACTCCCCCCAGATTTTACATATATTTTCTTAATTTCAAAATCTTAACACTAACATGTCCTTTAAATAATTGGACCACCTGGTCACATTATCATTTACTACGTTACAATATTGTTTACTAAGTTGCACTGTTCACTGGCTTATATTGTCCCTACTATGTCCCTATTCATACTTACATTGTCCCTACAAGTATAATAACTATAATAAAGTTGTTGACAGTTTGTTATTTTTATAAAAGTAACGATACAAAGGACCACCTAAAAATGAATTTGCCCTTATAATTTATTAGTCTAGCAGATACGCGGTAAAGTAATGGACACGCCCAAAAAGTTTTCATTTATCATACAAACGAGGCCAGAATATCAAGTCATTTTTATTTAATACATTTATTTTTACTGATACCTGATATTTTTTACTTTTACCAGTAAATGGTCAACTATTTGCTAAGTTTTGTTGTAGTACAGTCACGGGTGAACTTTGAAGACTCATTGTCATCATCATTCTACAGCAGTCCACTGCTGGACATAGGCCTCTCCAATTGCAAGCCATTCAGCACGATTCTCGGCAACTCACATCCAGCTGCTACCAGCCACCCTGCAAAGATCGTCACTCCACCTAGCCTGAGGGCGTCCTACCTTACGTTCACCAATTCGCGGTCGCCACTCAATAATACGTCTACTCCAATGCTTATCTGTCCTATGGCTAATAACTAAACTATGAAGACAGTTACCTACGAAATATCAAACGCAAAAGTCTTGCACATTAAAAGTATCGTGTAAATAACCCTGCGTTGGATAATTGATTAAACTATTTGCTGGGGTTTACATATAATATACAAATATCAATATTGAATAGTTCGCTTCTCTTAGTATATTGCCAAAGCAAGTCAACGAAATTCAGATCATGTACAAAACACAATACGGCGCCATGTTTGAAACTGATCCCTCACAACCTGTTCATAAGTACGAGCGCTACTGATCAGTGACGTCATCTAGGAGACACGCTGTAAACAATCGATGTTCGATATGTCCGCGATATATTTGTGACTCGTAACATGAAGTTACGTGATAAAAATGTTTGGCTTGTATTTTTAAGTTGCGCACTATAAGGATTCGGGTTTTATCTCCTTGTGGTAGTAAAAAGTTTGTTGGTTTTGTTGATATCAGTTTTGTTTTCAGATTATAGCAGATGAGACGGTTATAATTATATCTTCGTGATATGTCGTATAGATATTCCGTGGAATACATTTGTTTACTTTTAAACAGACTGCAAAAAAAGGAGGAGGTTCTCAATTCGACTGTTTTTTTTATGTGTGTTACCTCAGAACTTCTTTTTTTGGCTGAACCGAATTGGATGATTCTTTTTTTATTTGAAATCAGGTGCTTCACATGTGGTCCCATTTAAATTTCATCAAGTACTGACCAGTAGTTTTTGAGTTATCCCTAATAATGTGTATTTTTTCTACTTAGTTTATATTGATCCTAACTAATATTATAAATGCGAAAGTAAGTTTGTTTGTTTGTTTGTTACCTTTTCACGCCTAAACCACTGAACCAATCGTCCTGAAATTTTGCATATACGTTGTGAGGTGTACACAAACGGACATAGGGTATTTTTTATCCCGAAGAAAAGTACTGTTCCTGAGGAAAACAACAATAACGTTATTATTATAATAGATGGCGCCACGTGTCTTTCGAATCATGATTGAATTATATTATTATAGAAACTATAGTAGTGTGTTAAGAGTTTCGTTTATTTTTATTTAAGTACCTAATACATTTTGTGAGTCTAGAGTGTGGATAGACCAGTTTTCCATCCTCCTAACTATAATACTAAGATGCGAAACTAAGTTTGTTTGCTGGATATCTTTTCATGCCCTAAACCGCTGAACCGATCATCATGAATTGATGACATTTTGCACGTTGTCACGGATACAAAAAAAACATACCCACCTTTTATCCAGAAAAAAACTACTGTTCCCAAGGGACAATATAATAAAACAAACTTACTTTCGCATTTATAATATTAGTTAGGAAAAGTAATACTGTTTTAAATTCGAGTGTTAACACAATGCTTTTGTAGCATAATTTAAACAGTTTCACAAGTTGCTCGATAGATGGCGTGTACTGATGACGCCGTTTTCTGAACCGCAGTGTTTGATTTTCTGTGGAAGAATGACCATCGAAGGTTTTTTTATTCATAATAATATTGTCGTTAGTTTGGTGTTGAAATTACCGTTAGGTAGATTGTTAAAATATTTTTTTCTGAAATTCGTTAAACAATTGTTCGCTAGGATTGGTTATCTAAGTCTGCAGCACTTAATTCTCAATTTAGCGTTGTAGACGACTTGATCCTTAAATGTTTGTTCGAAACAAAAAAAAAAACTTTTATTATTTTTCGGTTAATTTAGTTAGTTCGTTAGTTTGACTGTTTTTATTAGGTTAGGTTCCTTTGTGTGTTTCTATTAGGTTAGGTTTCTTTGTCATTTTTCTATTTTAAAATGCCTCGCAAACGTAGTTCCAACTTAGGAAGGAGCACATCGCGAGCCCGCGCAGCGAAAATTGCTCTATCCCAAGAATCCTCCGTTCAAGCCGAGTTAAGAAGGCTAGAACAAGCGGAGCAACAAGCAGCTTTGAGAGCTGATGAGACATCTTCTCAAAGCCAGGAAACAGTGGAGGGCCAAGCCTTCCGCCAGGCTTCGATGAGAGCGACTAAGACGCCTTTTCAACCGCAATTGCTATTGGAGAAACAAGCTGAACGCCAGAGAGCTCTACGAGCAACTGAGACGCCTGTTTAAACACAGCTCCGTCTAATAGAACAAGCCCAGCTGCAAGCAGCCATTAGGGCGACAGAAACTCCAGACCAGTCGCAGGTGAGAAGGACCGCTCTTGCAGAAATGCAAACCGAGCGGACTTTTATACGTCACAGTTGGTCCGTATTTAATAATTCTGGATTTGAATACGATCCTTTAAATTATTACAAAAATCATACTTTAGTTGTTGTTGGTTTGAGGAATAAAAAAATGCCAGTTTTGTGATGCTTTTAAATGGAAAGACGAGACTGCAGGGATGTGTTGCTCCAATGGCAGAGTTTCCCTTCCTTTACTTGGTGAACCAGACGAACGCCTGAAAACTTTGTTTATTTAATGCAGATGAATGGGTACGTATTACAATACCGAAAAAAAGACCGTATTTTAAAATACCTATGGAAGAAATCCCGAAAAATTAAACGCCGGATGATTGTTTGGTCGAAAGTTTTAAATCTCGAAAGTTCATTTGCCCGAAAGTTTTAAATCACGAAAGTTCATTTGCCCGAAAGCTAAAAATCCCGAACATCTTTATCCCGAAGCTTAAAATCCCGACGATCCATATCACGAAGTTCAAAATCCCGAAATTACACCCCAAAGCCTGAAATCTGTAAGATAATGACAAAAAAGGAGCAACCACCAACAAAAAGGAGGACCAATAACATATTATAATTAAAACAAAAGTTTAAATGATAATCATACGTATTATTAGGGAAAAAAAGAAGCACGTTATTACAAATTAAATTATCTAATGATTTTTTAAGGTATTTGATATTTCAACTACATATGTAGGTATGAAATGCCTAATGGACGACTCGCCTACAGTTTATTAAATTTAACGGATAATTAGACAATGGTGAAAACATTTCTGCGAGCAACTTGGAAGTAGCGTTCGCCGGCCGCTGCCGCGGCACCGCTCGCTACGCTCGCTCGGCTCGCGCTGGGTGGTCACAGTTTTAACCTAACCTAACCTATTTCACTCAGTTCAAAATGACGAATCATACAATCTGCTGCAGAAATGTTTTTACCATTGTCTAATTATCCACTCGCAGGCAAATTGTATGATTCGTCATTTTGAACTGAGTGAAATAGGTTAGGTTAGGTTAAAACTGTGACCAACCGCGGTAGCGGCCGGCGAGCGCTAATTCCAAGTTGCTCGCAGAAATGTTTTTACCATTGTCTAATTATCCGTATTTTGGCAATATCCCTAGGGTTTTCGCAAAAATTCGAATTAGCAAATCATCCAATGGAAATATACAAAATCTCCAGTAAATCAAACACAAGACCACAGATAAATCAACAGTAGATGAATCGCCAGTTAGTGTAATCAACCTTAGTTTAATTAATTGTAGTTGAATAAACCGTAGGTGAATTCTCCTTTATGGATTTCGTTCATTAGTTATTACAAAAATCGGTAAACGATCTTTAGATATTTTAGACGGTAGGTCTTTTGACCGTAGTTATCTTGAAAATAGAATAAACTTAGGTATTATAATACGTAACCGTCATAACTGTGTTGTAGTGAGTATGAGTAATCGCGAGAACTACGTCGCCGCTCTTTGGGATTTCATCCATCGGTATTTCGTCCATTCGGGATTTCGTCCATTCGGGGTTTCATCCTTTCGGGCATTTGGACATCGGTATTTTATGTTTCGATATAACGGCTATCGGCAATTAAAACTTTCGGTATTTTGAATTTCGCTGTTTTGGACGTTGGTATTTCAGTCATAGTTATTATGAAATTTCGGGATTTTAATAAGTACCCAGATGAATTACGGCGCTTTTTAAATATAATCAGAAAGTACAACTCATGCTTTCAAATGAAATCTTTTGGAGTAGATAGAGAGATAAAAATGCCCAGGTTTTCGCCAAATTTTACCGTACAAGGTCAGATATATCATCAAATTAGTTCACTTTTTCCAACAGAGAACGAACAGCAGAAGTTTATTTTATGGGTGATGAAGAAAATGAAGTAATCCGCCGTTGACAATATATTCAAGGAGTTGACAGAGATATGGTATTAAAAATTCAAAGAATGTTACATAACCAAAATATTTTGATAAATACCTTTAAAACCGCAATAGAAAACTAGCCTCAAGAAGATTATAAGGTCGTTATCCACGCTGATCGAACTCCGCGTAGCGAACATGAGAGGCGCTTTAATGCACCGGCAATTAATGAAGTTGCTGTTGCTGTTGAAGTGGTGGTCACCACTCACTAGAGTGGTGACCAGTTCTCTTCACGAGATATACTGTTACGAACACATGATAATACACTGACACGCGTAGCCGATACTCATAAGTTCTATGATGCTTTGCAGTACCCATTATTTTTTTGCAAGGGACAGTCAGGAGACTATTTTGATATACCACTCATTAATCTCACTACAAAACAGCCAGTTCCCAATAAAAAGTTGGATTGGATGGATTTTTACGCCTACCACATGATGCTTCGAGAAAATGACTTTAACATCCTTCTGAGGTCAAGACAGCTCTACCACCAATTTTTTGTAATATCAGACTTAACTAAATTTAAATTGTGATTAGTGGCTATGTGTATGTGTGTATGTGTGGTTATGAGTAACCCTTGCACCTAAAAACGAAACTATTAACCAGACAAACACTGACATTTTGAACAAGGTGTAGGGAGATATAAAGGAGTATTAATTTGTCAATAAATATCATCATGCACCCTGAACAGAGCACTTCATATCCTGTTGATTTTTAAATTTTCTAGAGCTGTCAGGTGTACCCTCGCATAAACTTCAATTAAAATTAGGTGTACCCGTTATGCTTATGCGCAATTTAGATGCACTCCAATTATGGAATGGGACGAGGCTTCGGATTACACAACTAGGACAAAATATAGTCGGTGCCACTATTTTAACTGGTGTGGGAAATGGGGAAAGTGCAATTATACTTCGAATCCCAATAATCCCCACTGACCTACCATTTCAATTTAATAGACTCCGGTTTCCAATAAAACTAAGTTTTGCTATTACAGTTAATAAAGCGCAAGGGCAAAGCTTGCAGGTAGCAGGGGTGCATTTGGAAAAGCCATAGTTTTCCCATGGCCAGCTATTCGTAGCATGTTCGCGTGTGTCCAATGCCCAAAATTTATACGTATTAGCGCCAAATAGAAGGACATACAACATTGTGTATAGGAGCGTCCTAGAATAATATTCCGTTCTGAGCCCATGATTGCAACGCTAAACAACAAGCAGAGTACAACCCGAATTGATTGTCAAATTCCAAATTAACGCGAGCGAAGCCGCGGGCAAAAGCTAGTGATGTTATAATTTTTTCCTGTCACGGTTATTTACATATCAAGTAATGGTGGCAAGTTTACCCAGTCCGTATTGCTCAAGTTTCAAGAGCAGTGTTTCGTGATTCACGCAATCAAATGGCTTGGATAGGTCGCAAAAGATGCCTATTGCATCTTTTGCCTCCTCCCATGCGTTAAATATGTATTTTAATAATGTGACACCGGCGTCGGTTGTACAACGTCCTTTGGTGAAACCATACTGTTAATCGTGTAAGATGTTATTACGATTAAAATGATTGAGCATTTGATTTAACGTTACTTTTCCAAACACCTTACTGAAAACCGGCAAAACCGATATGGGTGTATAATAACATTATTTGTGTCTTTGGTGTCCCCAGATTTGAAACGTGGAATTACTTTACTATACATCATTAAATCTGGGAGTACCCCTTGATATACCCATAAATTAAAATTAAATCTAAATAGGGTGCAATTGACTCAATAATAGATTGACAAACTTTAGTAGACACGCTCCACAGATGTTCTGTAATTTTGATCTTAAGTTGCTTAGTGAGTTGAACACCTTCTGAAGGTACGAACAGGGACTCGTAAATCAACAAGTGCAAGAACCGTTTGATTTTTCGTGATATCCTTCACAATAACGGTTTGTAAATTTCACATAACTTAAGTTATCTAGTTGTTGTTACAATATTAATTTTCTGTTGAAAAATCCTTTGTGGCGACGTCTCAAAAGTTTACCTATTCATCCTTATAACGTGGGAGTACTGTGAGTTGAAATATATGGTAAGGCGTTACGTTTATATCTTACTTGAATACAGACGTTATATCTATCAAAATTACATAAACGACGCCCTCACTTAACTGCCAGCTGTGTTAAATATATGTCAATATTAATTCCCTTTACAACAATAAAACACGGCATTACTTTGACAGATGGCAGCACATGCGACACACATTCAGCATAAAAACGTTAAATTCTTACACGCGCTTTGTAGATATTGCCCGTATTTCTCGCAAATCGACGAAAATGCTATAACTAAAGAATATCCATGCAGATGTGACTCGTTTCCTGTAGATTCCTCGCTTCCTTCGCTTCCTACAGCGCCTCGGTAAGAGTTATTTTTGCTAAGCTAGTGAATAGGAGTGTCATGTGCCCACGTCTCGTATTATGTGTCACATGTGACAGTATTGCGGCTTCAAACTTTATTAAGTGCATCAGCAGCCTTCACTTCATCTTCTGAGAGAAGTAGGTCACTGTGTTGTGAGCCGGTAATAGAACGCACAGTAATACGTGAATTCCGTTGAAAGTAACCAGTGCACTAAGAATATTATGTGGCTAGAGTAGACAAAACTAAACAGTCATTGTCAAAGGCTTGGGGAAGGCTTGTGTTACATTCACTTTAAGGAGTTTCATTGTTTCATCGAGTAAAAAAGAATAAACATAGGTAGGTAATTCGCACCCATAGATATTTACAATCTCCAAGTAAAGAACAAAACTATTGAAGCATAAATTAACAGCATAGAATTACATGGTACATAAAGAAAATCTGAATATTATTATAATCTGAATAATGATATGCTTGCCTTTAAGAAGTAATGCTAGCACATGAAAAGTGAGGCCCATGCTGAGCAGTGGGTGAAGCCGGGCTGTGGATGTTGGTGATGTTGATGAAGAAGTAATCTGCGGGAGTTCTGCCAGTGAACTTAAATTCTTATTTTTTTGAGGCATAAAAAACGTCTTTTATCAATGTCTCTTATCAAATGAAGCAGAATTGTTGAAATATGTCCTTAGTTACTTGTAGCCAAACAATTTTTTAAAATACTAAACACCAAAAGTAGCGACACTTGGTTGCTTTTATATGAAGTTCGTTGACATCTTCGGGACCTTTTTGGCAAGAAAACCCTAAAAAGTTCGTTTATCCGAATATAGTTAATGCGTTGCGTTGTTGCGGTGAACAGTGGAGAGATACGATAACATTGTTATGAATTTTGTGTAATATCTCGTGAGAAGAGACAAAGAATATTATGCCGTAACGATTAAAATCCAAAATACAGACATGGATACAATGTAAAAGTATCTGAAGTATGATAAAGTCTGTTCAGTCATGCGATCACAACTGTAATTATCTGTATCCTGATAGTTAAAGTTCATGTTTTCTCTAAAGAATGGAGGCTGACAAAATAAACTGTTTTATACAGCATGTATCAGAAAGGTGTGGTCAAATTTAAGGGTGATGTCATCAAACTTAACAAGTTTCTCCATCGGACCAACACCGTAATAGCTTTAAAAAATAAATTAATTGTACATACATATTTTTTGCTTCTTTTTATAATTATCTTGCTTATAGAATGCTGTGATCGAGGTCAAAATCACCTTGATGGTATCATCATCATAATGTACGAATAAAACACTGAGTAGAATAACACAGAATACCATGTACCGAATGCTTAATACTGATTTAAGTATTTTCTTATTTCGGTATTCGCGCGACAAATCGCTAAGACACGACCTGCGGCGGTTGTAGCCGCGGGCAAAAGCTATGATTAAATAAATCAATATGACTTACAAATAACGCATTTTTATATTGTATTGTAATGTTTTGTTTTAAATAATACCTGTTTCTATTGGAATGTGTACAAATAGAAGACACAAAAGCGATATTAAAAGAGCTTGCTCTGAAAGCAATACTGCACCTTATATCTTACTGCTTTAGGGTTGATTATTAATTTAATAAGTAATGCCTTCAATACTGGAGACCGTCCGCTTGTGACTGCTTGTCCTAATGACCTATCGACGTAATGACCTATGTGTAGGTAATGTGTCTACGTATCAGGTTTACGATAAACATGAAAATAAAATAAATAAATATAAATTATTATTAATGTTTCTTGCGAAACTAATATTATAATGAGGTAAAATTATTTATTTATATTTTTGTAGGAATTTCTGAAAATACGGATCTGATTACGAAATTATTGCACTGGTCAAATATTACACTAGCACTGAGTGAGATAAAACTGTATTTCATCGAAATCACTGTATCTATTTGTAAATCAAGTCGAATAAAAATGAATTGATTGTCTGCGACATGCACTGACCAACCAGTGTTAGTATATTGTATATAAAAAATATTTTTTTAAGACCCAATAACGGTGTTTATAGGACTAACAAAAAAATTGTGATTTTATGCGCATTATTTTGCAGCATTGGCAAGATGAGCATTTATCAGAGATACAAATTGTGATTTTCAGCACGCAATTTTATGGTTCAGTTAAAGAGATAATACCAAACAAGAAAAATGAATTAATTCACGGCATGTTTCCGATTTCCACGCGGACAAAGTTTCGGACAGAAGCAAGTAGTTTATAATTAGGTTAGTTTAAAAAAAATGGTTGTAAATTGAGTACTGATTGTGTTTCATTACACCATTTTTTTTCCTATTTGCTTATCTCGATATCTAGGTACAGTCAGCCTCAAAAAGATGTATACAATTATTCTTCGAAAATAATTCATTGGATTGTCTGCATTATGTATTCCATAATACTGTGTCAATGTGTAGCTACAATTAAGTACCCAAAGTGTTAAATATTTGGTGGCAACAGTTTGATACAATATTATAGAAAAAATATTTTTATGTATATGATATAATAATATCATGATATAAACAATTAAATGAATTCTTGTAGAAGTAAACATCTTATTGTGGCTGACTGTACATTCATTTTGGAGCGTTTAGTTACATTATATTATTACTTTTGTTTCATTAACTGTTTCAGAAGCAACACTAGTCTAGTTTGTATTGCCTGAAACTCTTCCTGAAAGTGATTTACGCCAAGGTTTTCACATTTTTTTTTTTGTTTAGAAAATAAAAAGTGAATCAACAAATCAGTTGAAGTGAAATTCGCTATGCATGACAACGAAACTGGCGTACAAGACGCAGAAAGTTATTCAGTTGATACTTTTTATTACTGTGATTTAATATCAAAAGTCAACGAGATTGTAGAAACCTGTCTGTTCGTACTGACGTTAGTTACGTTGGTTTACGGAGTAACATCATGGTGTTTAATAAAGAAGTTCCGAAAATACAGAAACTATTTGTTCCTAAGTGCAATTTTAACAGACTTTCTCAAAATGATCTTAACCCATATCGTAATACCTTATAGTGAGTGAAGAACTAGAAATGAATGGATTCCTATGTTTTTATATTTTCTACTTTTGTACTTGCTATCTGTTAAGACCCACTGGTTGTTAGTTATATGTCATTTATTTTATTGTGATTTTATAAAACTTTTCGATGGGTATATCCAAAGAAGATATTTTAAAAGTACATTGTTTGCCAGGGGTGTGTCTTTTGTAACGACTTCAATTTTTGAATCTATGTTTTTAATTTTTTTGTATACTTCACCAAATATGATGTACAATCGTTCCTTAAATTACAATATAGTCTTCAGCAAGGGTAGTCCGGTTATAGCTTTGATAGCCAACAGTTGTTTATACATCATAATTGTACTTTCAGTTTGTCGTAACGTCAACATGAGTGCAAATGCATGTACCAACATCATTTTTTTTTTTTTTTTTGGGTGGGAAATCATCAAATGACGTCTCCCGCTCTGGGCGGAGCGGAAGGGCGTGTCAGACTCTTACTGACTAAAACCCACCCGTGTTCCTTCAGTTGCCTGTGCGCCAGGGCCACGGTAACTCTTTCGAACAATCCGCAGCCCAGGCAGGCATCGGTCCTATCGGACCCCGTCAATTTTGCTGGCATCTCTTTGAGGCGCGCGTGGAACACGACGCGCCGTCGACCCGGGCCTGGTCCTTACCGGACGGCGAGCTGCCCATTGCTCGCCGTCCGCAAGCCCGCGCCTACGGTGGCCGGGAGTCGGCAATCGACTCCCGACGCCCAGGGTGTCTCCTCCTCCTGCGGCGGCTAGGGGCGCGAGGGCGCAGAGATTGCCTCTCCCTTTCGCGCTCCGCCTCCTCCTTCGCGAGCATTACTGCTTCGCAGTAGGAGGTGACGGCTTCCCATTCCCTCTCGCTCCGTACCATGGCCTGAACCAGGGCCGGACGCGAGAGGTCGCCGCCGCCGATCGCCGCCACGAGGACACGGCGGTGCTCCGCCCAAGCCGGGCAGACCTCCACCGTATGCTCCACCGTGTCCTCCGGTCGATCCACACAATGGTAACACCCGGGCGTTTCCTCCCGCCTTATCCGAAACAGGAACCTCCCGAAACAGCCATGTCCGGTGAGGACCTGCGTCAGGCGGAAGGTGAGGACGCCGTGGCGCCTCTCAAGCCACTCCTCAAAGAGGGGTCTTACCGCCGCAATTGTGGCGTGCCCTGCGCTGGGTTGCGACAGTCGCACTCTCTATGCCGCCATGAGATCCCGCCGGAGCTCTGTCCGCTGTGCCGCGATTTCTCGCGGCAGCGGAGTTACGCCCCGGCGTTTCGCCTCCTCGCGCCACTCCCAAACGTGCGCGAGGACCTTTGCCTCCAGATCCCACGGCGGTAATCCGGCAAGGAGGCTTGCCACCTCGCAGGAGACTGTGCGGTATCCCCGTACCATCCGGATGGCCATGACCCTTTGGGACGCGTTCAACCGGCGGGCTGGCCGGAGCCTCAATGAACGCGCCCACACAGGTACCAACATCTGGCGTCGCTTGTACATCGCCACTTTGATATTTATATTGAGTGACGTCATTATGTTGACTGAATTTGTTGTAACTTTATTTCGTAGAATCCAATTTACCACAATAATGCGTATTTTAGACATATTTTTAATGAATTTTAATGGAATTGTACAATCCATTTTTGTAATAGTTGCAAAGAGTAACCGAGTAATATGGTATGAATTTTATGTAAATAAATTAAACCAAATGTCATTATCAGCAAGGCATAAGAATCACGATATCAACATGCATGAAAGAATTAATTGTAATCCTGCTGATTGCCGTCCAGCATGTCTTGATGTATAATTGTTTTTTTTTATTTTATTAAATGTGGTTTATGAGCAGTACAAGTATGTAACCAACGATTTTAGAAATGATAATATACATTGAATACTAATTCACCAAAATATGACCTACCCGGTGTTTTATAAATACCTATACATTGGATGAAATTAAGTGTATTGTTTGTCTGCCACCGTTAACAACTTTTCTAATTGTATTTATTTAATTAATCATTCGTATTAGGTAATGAACGCGACCTACTGTAACTATTTATACGCACTTATTGTAAAAATATGTGAGAAATAATATTGATTTAGATACCAACATTAAAAGTATTTTATATATTTTTTTATATTTCATAACCTTCTTTTTTTTGTGGGTTGGAAATCATCAAATGACCACTCCCGCTCTGGGCGGAGCGGGAGGGTGTGTCAGACTTTTACTGACTAAAACCCACGCATGTTCCTTTAGTAGCTTGTGTGCCAAGGCCACGTCAACTCTTTCGAACAATCCGCGACCCCGGCAGGCATTGGCCCTATTGGACCCCGTCAATTAATGCTGATATCTCTTTGAGGCGCGCGTGGAACACGACGCGCCGTCGACCCGGGCCTGGTCCTTACCGGATGGCGAGTTACCCACTGCTCGCCACCCGAAAGACCGCGCCTACAGTGGCCGGGAATCGGCTATCGACTCCCGACGCCCAGGGTGTCTCCTCCTGCGGCGACTAGGGGCGTGAGGGCGCAACGATTGCCTCACCCTCACGCGCTCCGCCTCCTCCTTCGCGAGCATACTCATAGTATAGTCTTATACAAGGAGCGACTACTTATCTGACCTCCACAACCCAGTAACTGGGTAATACGATACCCTTTGGTAAGACTGGTTGTCAGATTTTAGGGCTTATGTTGACCCATAAATACTCTCAAAGATCAACGCACGACACCCGGGACCAACGGTTTAGCGTGCTTTCCGAGGCACGGAGGAGTCTCCGTATGTAAAGATCGTCACCCATCCACAAAGCAATCCTGGCAAGCGTAACTTAACCTGGTGGATCGACCCGTGCGGCTGTTATATATTACTTAGCCACGAGCTCCTCACATGTATTTACTTATAATATAACATAGCATCACGCCTTGTTTCCCCGAAGGGTTGGGCAGAGGTGTACCTGTAGTACACCTACATTTTGCCAGTTATGTTTTAAGTCTAGTCGAGTAATAGAGGGCGAGCCTATTGCCATCAACCAAGCACAATTCCAGACTCCGGGCTGCTAATGAGAAATTCCTTTTGGAAAAACCCAATAATACATTGCCCGACCTGGGAATCGAACTCAGGACCTCATGCTCAGCAGTAGCGCTAGCAACCGCTACTTACTTATAAATGAAAATATTAGTTCATAGTAATATCAGTTACATATTTGATACATCTTGATACCTTGATTGAGGTAGGACACCGGTGACGACAATGATTCATTAAATCTATTTATACACTTGAGTATACTGGCATTATCAATGTCGCATATCACGAGCCAACGCGAAAATCTGTATGTCACATATTAATGATACACCTCTACCTCAGAAAGATCCTATTTGAGTCTGTTGGAGGACGATTTTGGAAAATCTGTGATACACATGTCTCATAATTTGAATTGAAGAGTTTGTGTACTAATTTTCGAGTCAATCGACACAGAATCAAAAGAATAAAAGGTTTCACAGAAAATTCAACACCCCATTTCACCCTGTTAGGAGTAAAATTTCGAAAAACTTTTTCTTAGTGGATACTTTCTCTTCATAAAGAACACACCCTCCAAATTTCATGTCTCTAAGATCAGCGGTTTAGGCTGTCCGTTGATAAATCAATCAAGACTTTGTATTTTATATACATAGATAAGATAGATTTACCTAGATAAGTTTAGGTACGCAACGTTTTCTAAACTAATGAATAAGATCTTTCATGTTATAATTTTTATCCCTTTCTTTCACCCCCAGATGGATGGAATTATGAAAATTCGTTTGGGATGCTCCCATGACTCAAAGATTATTTATACCATTTTGAGTTAATCAAGGCTCCCAGTAAAACCCTCTCTTGTAAAATTGAGAACCTCTTTTCACCCCATTAGGGGTAGATTTTCGAAAAATCCTGATGCAAGTTATTCTTCATTTTTGGTCTTAAGTATAAATACTGAGTTTTAAGTTAATCGGACTGCGCACTAAAATTCTTCCATACAAACTTTGACACCCCCCAATCCCCCTTTTGGGGTAATTTAGAAAAACAAAAAATGGTTAGGTTCATAATTTATTTGGGTAAGTATTCGTGCCAAGTTTCAAGTTTGTTAACTCAAAGAATAAGATTTATCATACAAACAAAGTCCCCCCTTTTCACCCCCTTAAAGGTTGAATTTCCGAAATTCCCTTCTTATTCCTCCCCTACATTATACAAGGAAGCTGTTTGCAAAATTTCCAGTTCCTAGACCCAGTAGTTTAGGCTGTGCGTTGATATCTCAGTCAGGACTTTGAATTTTATATAGATAGATTCGTTTTGTAGCGATCATAATACTTTTGTTGGATTGACTACTCGTATTGAGAAGCAACACTTATAGTTAGTTTGTATTGCATGGAAGTCTTCCTAAAAGTGCTTTACACCAAGTTGTTCACAAATAATTTTATATTTTGAAATAAAAAGTTAATGAACTGACACACTTGATACATGTTCGTGACAGTTTATCACACGCAGCCATTTACAACTACTGAACATTACTTAAGAGCAACTGTTATTGAAAAAGAGGAAGAAAATCGGTTTGATGGCACTCGAGACCTTTTTGTGTTGTCTGCTAGTGTCAGAGCAATATTGGTGATGACAGGTGCTATCGTTCCTTGGGTCCCATTTAATGAAGGAAGGTGAATGAAAAGGAAAAAGAAACCATGTCAGTCCTGCATATTCATATTATTAGCGAATTCAATTAGCTGGCGTTGGCCAGACCCCGGTCATTAGCCAATTAGTTAGTGGTTCACTTAATGAATTGAGCCAGAACATGGCCAATATCAGTGAAAATTCCAGTTAGGTGATTGCCACGGATCACTAGTGACGAAAAGCGAGCGCAATCCATATCACTAAAGATTTTAGATCTAAAACCTTTAATTCAATGAATTTAGGCACGTCATCAGCCTTTATGTATTCTGGAGAATTTGCGGTCAAAGTATATGAAAGAAAGTTGGCTAAGGCTGCATTTTAAAGTATTAGTATGTATTCGGATTCCGCATTTAATAATGAGTTTGATCATGGTTTTAAAAGATCTTTAATCTCAGCTGGCGTAAATGACAATTCTACTTTCGCCGTATCAGAATCAAATAACAAAGCAACAATGGGAAACATCAGCATATTAAACAGACACGACGAATTTACATCTTTACCGTAACGTATTCATGAAGTGGATTGATACAAATTCTGTCATAAATTATTTCAACCGAAATAAAACCTGACACTTTGTTAATGACATCAAATACAGATTTGCCTCTACTCTCTATTTCAAATTGAATAAAAACGTTTTCCTACATTCCAATTTATTTTTCTTTTCATTTAAATCAGCGTGTCCACAATTCAATCATTCAAATGCCGGAATAAAAAAGGTCCAGCTCTAATTTCGCATAATTTCCATCACTCGAAGTGTTCGAGTGGACGATGTGACTCCACAAACGCCTTTCGATTTAAATAAATTTCGTGTATTGTTTAAAATATATACCAGGACCCGACGAAATTCATTGTTCGAATCAAACAATATGTAAAACCACTCAGCAGGTTCTGTTATTCTTTGTCACATCAATTTATTATGAAAATAGAATTTTCGTTTCAGAAAAACATTATTGGTACTTTTCTATGCGACGTACCAACTTTCATAGTACATTATTACAAACTGATAACAAGGTGTCTTCAATGTTAAATTTTACAGGACATCACTTCACAATAGTACGAGGGAAGACAAAGATTTTTCAAGGTTTTGGCGATGTTTTTAGAATTCCGTAAAGGGCTCTAAAACGAACAATGCGTTTGGAATTTAAAACACATATATTATTGAAAAATACGAAAGTTTTCTTGCGAATATACAACTCCTTTATAAAAGCCTTTCATTTCAGTAATTTAGAAAATAAACTAATATGGAAATACACGTAAATCCCACTGCCGCTGTCCGTATTATTGCCCCCACGACTTTGGACACTTGCCAAAGATAGAAACCGGTCTCTGAGAGTGCCGCTACATTTTTACTACGTTTTCACACTAATCGCCTGAAAGGGTCTTTGAGAGACATGAACTACATCGATTTGTGAACCCGAACCCTCACAATAATACGAAAACGTTCTGTTGCACAGTGTGTTTAAATGTCAAATACATAGTATTATTATCCGTTGCTGTTTATGTGGGTCAGATATACCTCTCACAGAACACAAAGTTTACGATTCTTGGAGTGTGTCTAAGGTGGAGGAGACTCCCGTCCGTTGCCAAAGCTTACATGTTTCGCTTTTCATAAAACTGTCGAAGCGATACAAAAAATATTTTTGAGTGTGAGTAATATACAGTATAGCGTAGTAGTAATAGTAATAGTCCATTTATTTGTCAGAATATTGTTACAGACATGTTACATAATCTTTATAGTTCATAATATTTTGCCGTTTCCAGCGTACAAATACATTTTCGGGTGTTGGCTAGCTTCTCAGACATCACATTGAATTAAATGAATAGGATAACATTCGAATTGAAAATTAGTCAAATGTTAGTAAAAGAAATATCAAAAGGTTGAATTAAGTCAAAGAGATAATACGAAGAGAATAATACAGATAATTCTTAATATTTAAGTCTACTTTTCATCACAATCTTCAGTCAAATCATTAGTCGAGTAGTAGCATTTACTTATGAGATAATTGAATAATTTACATTTAAATGTCCCAAAGTTAAAAGTTTTACAACAATCTGGTATTTTATTATAAACTTTGGTTGCCATACAAAATACATTATTAGAAAATAGTTTATTATTTCGTCTCGATACACGAAGCATGTGAACTCTGCGGCTAGGTCTAGATACAAGATCATTATGCAGATGAAATTCGTGTTTATTTTGGTACACAAAAATACATATTTCAAAAATATATAGAGCTGGGAGTGGCAATATTTTATTTTTTTTAGCTGTCAAGTGGGTGTGCTCCACATATTGAGCGAACGCATTTCTTCTGAGTTCGAAACACTCTATTAATTTCTACAGAATTACCCCACATAATAATGCCATATCGCAAAATTGATGAGACATAGCCATGGTATGCACATAGTTTGCGAAGCAGCAGCAACAGCATTCTGAATGTGATTGCTGCCCGTTTTGACTGTCCTTTCCAGAATCAGTGGATAAGGACGGCCATAGGCATCAGTTAGGTATAGGTGCTAACATTACTAACGTAATTTTAGATACATATTTTTATTTTTATTTTTTTGTTACTAACACACTAACATTTTATGTTTGTATGTTTTGTTTTTTGTGATATTATGATATGGAGATTCTCTGAAATAAATAAATAATAATAATAGTAGTGCCGCAACACTAGCCACACGTGTTAATCTGTACAGAACGAATACGAACCTATCTACCTTTGTACAGAGCTCGTCAATATAAGCTTTCCAATTACAGTTTTTGTCTATTTTTAACCCTAGGAACTTTGTACTCTCAACCTCTTCAATTGTGTCACTATCATGCTGTATTTTTAACTGTGGACGCTTATTGTTGTATGCATAGATATCCGAGAGATATGCCTTTACTCTATATTTGCTCAAGTTTAAGTGTCGCCACCTTTTCCCCACTCCTGAAACTCACACAAACACAAAAGAAATAGATACGGCACACATGATGCTTTTTTCGCACACAAACAAGAAAATATGCGTAACACTTTTGTACTATTTTATTGCACATATGCTTAAAAGGGGCGGGCACTAGAAAGTATAGATAGAGTCACTGAATGCACACATGTAACTGTAGCATCAACTAGGGAAGAGGGATTGGTATAAATATGTGATCGATAAAAATATCGATGAAAACCGACTGCAAAAAGAGGTGTTTTTTGGACGTATTTTGTATCGTTTATTTTTTCTGCTTTTCGATGTGGAATGTTAAAACACCAATAACAACAAATCAAGTAAAAATACAATATTTTCGTTTTCAAATAACATTTAAGTAAATCAGTTTCTTCAGTTTCTCCCTTACTCAGCCCCGGACCTAGAATTTATTCGAGGCGGGGCAAAAACTGTAATCTGCCGCTCCCCGCCCCGCCAATATTTTAACCTTTTACATGAAGCCTTATCTATTTAAATATACATGGACATGCCGAACAATTATTTAGGATAGGACGGGACATATTTGAAATAAATCGTGAGATTATCGCATACTAGCTTCTGTAAGCGACTTCGTCCGCGTGAAACCTCGGCCCCCGACCCACCGCGTCGCTGCGCATCACTCGCCCACGATATTACTTCCTTTTCGCTTAGCATTCTTTCTGACCTTATTTCTTACTGCTCGGTTTCTAAGGGTCGTAGTGTGATGTTAAAAATAGCCTATAACCTTCTTCAAGAATTGGGCTATCAAATGTAATAAGATTTTTTCAAATCCGACTCCTAGTTCCAGGGATTAGTGCGTTCATACAAAAAAAACTCTTCAGCTTTATTATTAGCAGAAGATTAGAATAAATATTTTACTCTTTGAGCCTTTTGTTCTGCAAACAAATCGATGGCATTGTCATAATTAATCTGATTGTCATGATTTTCGATTGCTAAGATCACACCCGACTTATGCAGAAAAGCTTAACACCAATTAAGACAATCTAGAATGTACCAGCGAGCGGAGCGAGCGCAAAAATTTTAGCACTGCCTCAGATAAGTTAGATTTTTTAAGACCTTAAAGTTTTAAGAATTAAGAGTCGCTAGGCTAGGAATATTTTGCCAGAAACATATTAGTAAAATTTTATCGATCGATAATGCTCCAATCCAACAGCTGCGCCAGCGCTGTGGTAAAAACTTAAAGGAAATCGTATCGCCTTTGCACATAAAGGCGGCGAAAAGGGCGGGACGTCCGGCGCCCCCGCTTCGCGAAGTAAAATTTCTAAAATAAAGAATTTGTTCCTTAAATTATTGCCCACAGACGTGACAGAGGCGCTGATCCTCCTCAGGATCGCCACGGCATAGATCTGTTGCAAGAGATGGAAAGCTAACGTTTTTGTATCGCCAAATAAAATTGGAGCACGTGTTTTAAAAACGTAGAGTTCCTGGTAAAATTCAACAGCTTCGCCCGCAACCCGCTCACACCGTTTGACGATCTACTCGTATGCCTACGCTAATCACGGAGTGATTTCCTCAGTGTGCCACCCGCAGTGAAAGATAATAAGTACTGCGCATCTCACTTATCGCAGAGTTGCGGTGCGCTGAGTAGTGTACTTGTCTGCCACGCTTGAATTTGCCCCCCCCCCTAGATCCGGGGCTGCTTACTTAAAATTAAAACTGTTCAACTATCGCACACAAAACAGCAATTTAAATAGGTACTTATTGAACATTATATCTGACGCTTTCATAATTTAGGTGTTCCATTCGTAACCAAAAAATGTAAACAAATATCAATATGTTATTCCATCACACATTTTGTCACTTGGATAATATTATTATCCCTCGGGTCTTGCTCAAACTGGTGAAAATCAGTTGATGAGAAAATATTTGTATTGACAAAGTGTCTAAGAGCTTTTGGGACTAGCAGCGTCTTTATGAACTTTGAAGTCACTTGAAATTTGTTTGAGGGAAACCAATTATTTTCCCTGCATTTTGCATCTACCCATTTATGTTTAATTTCTGGATCTTTCGGGAAACTGAAATAAAATGTATTAATTCTTATTTAAAATTCTTAATACAATTTCCTATTAGAGCAACTAACAATTATCGATATCTATATGTCAGCGCTACGCACCACTAATGCATTGTTTTGACATGCGTCAGTTATTAGGCAAAGGCTGTCGCATGTCAAAAATATTTCACAACTTAATAATTTGTAAAATACTTAAATATTATAATTAATACAGTGATTTTTTTGTTACCGGTGGTAAGACAAGCCACTTGTACTAAGGTTTGTTGTAATTGTGCTATTTTTTCGAATAAGGACGGAAATATTCAGCATTTCATAAAAATACGAAATCACACTACACGTTCCGATGCAAACATATGACTAAACGGTGCTCACTGCAGTCGCGCGTATCTAAGGTCAGTTGGACCCAACAGAGGCGACATGTGCCACGCCTCCAAGGCATATCCCTCGATATCCGTGGTTGTATGTTTGGAACTGTATCATTTTGGTTTTGCTTTTATCAATGTGAAGATTATTTTGTTTGAGCCATGTGATAATTTTATGTAGTGTCTCGTTAATTTCGGTCTGGTGCTACCTACTGGTGGTACCTACGTCATAATTGTCGTGAAGAATGTTGAGTGTCGTATCGTCAGCATATAGTATGTTTTTGTGGAAGGTTACGCTAGCTGTCATTAGCATACAGCTAAAACAAAAGTGGTCCCGGTATGGTTCCTTGGGAAACACCACAACTATTTTCCCGATAAGGAGATCTACAGACGATTTTTTGGTACCCTGTTAGTCTCGAGAACTCAACACATTGTTGTCGATTCGTAATTATTTTGTGGACGCTGTTTCACGCGTAGGGTGAATAGAGTAGCGAGTGAATCGAGGCTTTAAGTATTAATGGCATGGAAAGCAATTTTCAGTAACAATGGTTGGAAATAAACATCAAAAAACATATTATGACATCTGATCGTGAGTTTCCGAACTTTTTATTTATTTATTAGGACGCAAATGGTTATTTCTTTATTTGATTAACACGACCATATTAATTGCGGTCCAACCTCAGTTCTAACTTGAAAATAGTGTATGTTGTTGTCTCTTACCTAAAACACATAGAAAACAAAATATTAAATTACACAATAACTTTTGAACACTTCAATAAGCCAATAAAGCTCGATTGTACTACTTAGTAACAACCGAGAAAAAAACAATAGAAAAGCAATATACAAGTCCAATAACAGCACGCTTAAAGAACACTTGACTATCTAATAATTCTATGCTAAGATTTTACCAACTCAAAAAAAGTCCCATCAATACATATTAAAATTAATTTCGTATTTGATACCTTTCTACAAAGCTCATGAAAACGTTAACGTAAAATTAATACGAAATATAAAATCCTAACTATCCTAACTTCCTAACTAATATTATAAATGCGAAAGTAAGTTTGTTTGTTTGTTACCTTTTCACGCCTAAACCACTGAACCGATCATCCTGAAATTTTGCATATACGTTGTCAGGTGTACAGAAACGGAGATAGGGTACCTATCATCCCGCAAAAAAGTACTGTTCCCGAGGATAACAGCAATAAAGTCCTTATGATAATAGATGGCGCCACGTGTCTTTCGAATCATGATTGAATTATAACCCGCATTGATAATCAAAGTCTAAATTAACGCGAGCGAAGCCACGGGCAAAAGCTAGTAAATCATAAATCTACACGCTTTACCCTCAAATAGGTACAGCCCATTCTGGAACATAAATTGGTTCTAGGAAAACCTCGATCGAATTGTGGTTTATATTTAGATGGATTTGTACTTTGTAGGTACTACAAATATTTACAGATACTACGTATAAATTTTTCAAAAAGTCTTTGGTATCATTTTGAAAACATACCTTCATGTTTAAATTGTGAAGGTTTATTTATGCATAGATATTGCCAAATAGATATTGTCGATGATGTTATGTGTGCTACGACGTAGGAACCGCGTAGATCTTCACAACACTATTGAAATTTTTCGAAATGTAAAAGTGACTCTATTCAATTGTCATAGAAGTCATAATTTATCTTCCATCCAAGCAATGGGGTACCATAGAATAAATAGAATCGATTCATCCAACCACAAAGAATATCTTCTAAAGCTTTAAAGCCAAAAGTCAAACTGTTAGACGAAGAACTAGAACAGGGCTGCAGAACGATTTTGGTACGTGAGTGATTTGAATAGGTCCTATTTATTCAACTGTATCTTAAATTCTAAAACAGATCTTCGAGTAGGAAAAGTAGCTCGTTTGCAACCCGCCATCGAATGTTTTTAGATAAAAGTTGTTACAAACATTTTTCAATTGTACCATTTACTTTAGATACCTACTAGCGTCTGCCCTAAAAGAAAAACTAGAACATACGTGAATGGGCGCTAGATCATTCAATCATCAAATATAACTTATTTAATGATACTGTGTCTGTGTTACAAAACTGGTAAAAAACTAAAAAAATATATGATTTTATTAGTTTGACGCCGATGCCAAAGTAAGAAATTACAGCTAAACCGATCTAATAAAAATATTATATTGAATTTTTTTATTTTTACAAGATAATTTGCCGTTTTTTACAAGATAATTTGCCGTTTTCTCGTAACCTTGCAACCGCTTTGACTAATTAATGATGTGATATTACATTTTTCTCAAGCGTGAAAAGATCACATTATTTTATGAATATTCTTGAATTTTGTTTTAAAATCACCAACCCGACGAAAAGCTAAGATCAGTATTATTGCTAAAGATAATATCACGCAAGCTTCGCCTCACCCTGAATATCTGAGGTTATGCTAGCATACCAGAATACCAAAATATTAGTCGGGTGGAAATTTTGATGTTTAATTTCCTCAGAAATTGCAGCCTCATTTCATGTTATATACTCAATTATAGTTTGTGAGCATCTGCACTCAAAGTACTCATTCTGTGTGGTTTTTCCTCAAAAGACCATTTCAGACACAAGTCTACCTGGTCTTCACATGATCTGACCAAGATTATGTCTGGACTTTAAAAGAGACTGTGACCTCTGAGTTTATTTCGGCCTTTCTTCTCAGAGTAGTCAGATAGGAAACGCCCACATCATCTAGTTTTTAAAATATGATTGACGTGTAAAAGTGTTTGTACAAACCTACTTACAGAAACAAAGTAATTTATCATTATTATTCTTTATTATTATTATTTATCATTTATCATTATCATTCTGACTACTTCAACTCTTAATAACAGAAAGATATAATCATGTTAATAATAATTATTTGTCTTAAGGAAACAGGTAAAAGTGCAGCATCACGTTTATTTGAAAAACATTTCAATTGAAACTTGATAGTATAAAATAGCAATAAAAAAGGGTTTGTACAACAACACCAGAAGCTGGTGTGGTTGTGACTAATGAACGTCGTTGTGAGCACTACGCACACGCAACATTCACAATGTATTGCCTGGTTCGTTGTAAATTATATCTAAAAGCAACTAAATTGACGTGTAGTGCACATTCAACTTTTAGAAAATAAAAATACGTGTAGCACTCGGGGACTGCCGCGGTAAAGCTATTGCATAGCATTTTTTATCAACTTATGCAATTATAATTATTTATTTATTTTTTATTTTTGCAGTATTTTTTTTTCTTTGATATTAATTCAAGTACAGTCGTACCATATACATACACGTTAAGCGAACACTCGGCCCAGCTACATGGCAGGCGGAGTGGGGGTGTTAGGTTTTATTTTCGTTACGGAATTTCTTGATTCGGTCGCCGCGCTCAAAGCCCGCGATAAAAGCTATGCAACAGCTTAATAAAAGCTGGAACGTCTATAAATGTTAGTGGTTCATATACACGAGCGGCACGCGTCAACGGCAGAGGCAATTGCACCTGTCGACATCGGCTGCTCGTGTATTTGAGTACGGTACTCAAGTACACGATCGGCACGTTGTTGACGAGTGTCGACGGCTAATGTCAACGCGAGTCGACGGCTGCAGTTGCCTCAGCTGTTGACGCGTGCCGCTCGTGTATAGGATCACAGACGCAAGATTCTACATAACGTCAAAAAGTTTTAAGCACTTAAATATAACTGCAGTGATGTCCTTTCCTTTATTGAACTTATGCTGAAATGCCTACCTTATTACGTTTCTTAGGTAAAGCTCAAAATAACTTTTGTGTGGTAAAATTGTGTAAGTACAGATTTTTCTAAAAAAGAGAGTGACGTTAGTTCACCGTTAGATCATAAAATTGGCCGATTGTTTAGAACAACCTCATGGGCTCAAATGCCATCATACCCACTCATAATACGACGATATCCTGCTCAATGAAATCAAATAAGCTTATACAAAATGGATTAGGGGATGAAAACAAGTAATATCAGAATTTCTTCTGATTATTCTGGAACTTAACTTGTATACAATACTATAAAAAATTGTGTGTCGTAAAAATTTAACGAGTCTGCGATATCTACAGCAGGACAGAAGCACATAAAATTGTTAAACTATACGATAAGATGTTTTCTGGCAGTAAAATATTTAATGTTACTATGAATAAATACCAGTAACAAGAAAAGATATTCCTCTTCTATAAATCATTAAAATTGCTTAATTTTTCTGATGAAATGAAGAAACTCAATTTCGCGTCTGCATTGAAAATAACTAAGTGTTCACTGTCGTCCGTCGAGCAGTCGAGAGCCTGTATTTTTTTTGTTATTAATGGAGCATGGACGTCCTGAATGGTTATGGATGTTAAAAAGAACATTTTAAATGCGTTCTTTTAGGATTGCCTCTTTAGAAACGAATGACGATTTGTGCCCAACGCTGCGTCGTTGGCAGAAGTTGACTCTTGTCCCGTTTCAGCGTGTTGCCCCTCGTTGTCACTCCATAAAAGTGACGCATTTTATTTCGCTTTTATTCGCATGGCTTGATGAACAATTTTTTTTTTTTACTTCATGGCTATTTTTATTACTTGGCACTTTATTCACTTCAATGAATATATCAATTTTAAAGGAAATTTTAACGTAACTTTAGAAAAACCTGCCAGAACAAAAAAATATCATAAATTGCACTATCAAAATTATAGGTGCTATACAAAACCTGCATTTTTTTAACTTCGTGGCACAATAAAAAAATGACATGAGTACACAATTATCCTTTCACATGTCAGTTCTGTTATATAGTACTACTACACTGTATTTAAACGCGACGATGGTTTTACTAATCGGGGTTCCGTAGTTTTATCAAATCTTGTCATACAGCCTATGTATGTCAATGGTAAATAATAATTCATTAATTCCCGTAAGACTTACACATAGGTACTAATAGCGCCATAATACTGCAATGATATATTATGTAGTTTATAAACATTTATTTTAATACAATAACCCAAACAATGCATTACCCACTTTGTACACTTTTCGCTGCCTAAGACATGAAAACAGTTGATTATCATCGCCTAGTTTACACGCTATAGACCTGTGTGATCTCATTTAAGACGAGGCTTTATCTGTGAGGGATTGTGAGATGAGGATTGCAGAAGTGGCTTCACCTGTCGTGAATACGTAAGCTAATGGGGGCTTACCTTAGGATAATTGGTAGGAGTTCTTTATTGGAAACCACAGTAAGTACCTACTGTCATCTATTCAGTGTCTAAGGGCCCGTTGTTTGATTATGTTCAAGATTATGTCAGGACTTTAAAAGGGACTGTGACCTATGAGTTGGTTTTGGCCTTTCTTCTCAGAGTAGTCAGATAAGAAACGCTGACCTAATCTAGTTTTTAAAATATGATTGACGTGTAAAAGTGTTTGTACAAACCTACAGAAATAAAATCATTTATCATATTTTATTTACAACACCTCTTTTTGCACCCACCTATGTTTTACAAATAAAAACGTTGACTTTGACTTTGACTTTCAATATTCCTTTGGGTTTCCCGAAAACAGATGATTGAGAAATATTGCCGGATTTTGAGTTAGTATTTCCCTGTCCTATAAATTAGTCACGAGTACCTAATGGATTATCGTTTTGCACTCAGTCGAGTGGCTAATGGATGCGTTGGTAAGTGTTGGAGATGTATTTATTGCGACATGTGTTTTGTGATAAATACAATAGTAGGCTGAGAGAACGCCCAGGATGCAAAAAAATAAAGATACAAATAACGTGCCTTGGACCACCGATTTAAAGAATTGAATTCGTTATTCAAATAAAATATTTGATCTATAAAACCGAATTCTCTACTACTGGCATTCTTATCGGAAACTAATCAAGGCATAACATAGATGCAAAAAGTCTAAGAACGAAATGAAACGTGAAATGTAATCATAAATACAAAGAAAGCAAATAAAAGGTCAGTTGAGTTGAGGACCTGAAACTCCGGCTCCGGGCTCCGGCGTGGCGCCGCCATGTTAAAGGAAATGGATAGAAATTATTGGGAACCTGCGATGACTTAGATCCTTAATTTTCACTGAACATTGAATGTGGACGTTTTCCGAGTAGTTATATTGAAATTGGATTGCTGTTATTTGGAGTGCTGCCAGGATTTTTTTTTAAATCAATAATATTTACAATTTTGCAATGCTAGGGAGATATTTAAAAGACATACTGCAGATTTTTTTTTTCAAAATTTAAACGCAAATGAACCTATTTCTCATTTGATAATTAAAAATTCTTCTTTCAGTAAAAATATCAAACAAAAATGGCTTAGCAACTTCAATAGCATTATAATAAGTCATTCACTTCGTTTACCCGACCCTACTTGTCTCGCTCCACATTCTTACTTCCATCGTACTAATTAGTGAAGCATTTCTTCATTGCGACCTGTCCCGTGGTTCCGCACATTTTATGAATATCATGAGACATGCACTGAATGAGACGAGGGAACGATGGTACACAAGATTAAAAGCAATAATGTTACATAAAAACTGGGTGCATTAATTAAAACACCTCTTAGAATGTTTGCAAATGAAGAAGTGATCGATCGCGGAACTCGTAGCTAAATAGATAAATTGTTGAACTTGGCAGCAGTTCATGTTGCTAAGTGCACATGGGAGTCTATAATTGAGTCGTATAGAATCAAAAGCAGCAATCTCACGTTTCACCAATTTGTGGTAATTAAAAATATCACTCTTTAATCAAATTCACTGGTTAATCACATGTGAAGTATATTATTAAATTAGAGGTTCTTATTTCAATTAAATATCACATTCAGTAGATTATTTTAAAATTAAATTAATAATAATTGATTGAATTTTACAGATTGCTGTTTTTGGTACTAAATTTCAAACATTGCTGGATGTGATTATAATCAAATATCCGATTGCTGCTTTCGTTCTTTGCTAGGTACAAATCAAAGACGAAGAGAAAGAAGTTTGCTGTCTTTCATTTGTACCATAGTAAAAAG
The DNA here is from genome assembly GCA_917490735.1 of Dryobotodes eremita. NCBI lineage: Eukaryota > Metazoa > Arthropoda > Insecta > Lepidoptera > Noctuidae > Dryobotodes > Dryobotodes eremita. The sequence goes on along the minus strand of OU823257.1, from coordinate 6,524,232 downwards.
TAACTAGGGCTGTCACTAGAATTCAACATTAATTATTATTTACACGTGTGGGGTGCACATCAATGTTGAGTCTTTTTATCTTAAAACTAACTTATTAACTTTAATTTTATTATAAATGAACGCACAAAACTCACAACAAAAACAACGCGGACGTAGTTTTGACGCACGACCAAATTAACGCTTGTGATTGGCTGACACTCACAAATTGCTGTTTTTGAAACTCATCGTCAGTATATTGCTGTATTTGATAGTAATAGAGTTTTTAAATTCGAATTTTCGGTTGTATATTGCTGTTTTTAATACGAAGTTATCAGATGACCAAAAATATTTGAATATTTTGATGTTGCCCTATATATAACTCGATTTTCGTTAAAACGTCAGATTGCTGCTTTTGATTCTATACGACTTAATTACAATGTAGTTATTTGGGTAATTGCATGCTCTAACGTTCATGTCGTAAGCAGACACAAATGCGGTGTGTTGACATCTGAAACAGAGCAACTGATTTAAGAACTAATTACACCTGCCAGCTTCAATCGGTGACGATATTAAATGAATTTTATTACGTTACAATTGTATTTACATTTAAAATATAATAACCTAATCTAACTAAAACTATTAAAAAACTAAAAAATGGCGTCAAAAAATTCCTCCGCATTGCTGTCGACTGGTAATGTACCCAAGAGACTGGCGGCATTGCCACGTTGTATGGCAATGCTTAAACTCTGGCCAAGGTAAAAACCAGCCCTTGGGTCATGGGAAGTGTCAAACAGACATTTGGAGATTTCCTTGAACACAACATGGGCACTCGGACCCCACGGCCCGAGGGTTTCAACCATAAACGGCTCGAAAATATAATTATCGATAAGTTTGTTATACTTACGCCGCTTGAGGTTTTCCGCAGCCGCAGCAGCGGCACCAGCACAGCACACCGACTACAGACACATCGTTGACTGCAACAGAGTACTTGTACTTAATTTAAGTCTCGTTAATTTATTCGCTCGACGCACTAACGCATCATCGGTTAAGTGTGTAGGGTTGAATATTTTATCATCTCCTTGTCCATTCTGGCGCTACGCGACCAATGATACGCAACGCATATTCTGTCAGATTTGCGACAACCCTTTTTTTTTTTTTTTGGGTGGGGAATCACCAAATGACCTCTCCCGCTCTGGGCGGAGCGGAAGGGCGTGTCAGACTCTTACTGACTAAAACCCACCCGTGTTCCTTCAGTTGCCTGTGCGCCAGGGCCACGGTAACTCTTTCGAACAATCCGCAGCCCCGGCAGGCATCGGTCCTATCGGACCCCGTCAATTTTGCTGACATCTCTTTGAGGCGCGCGTAGAACACGACGCGCCGTCGACCCGGGCCTGGTCCTTACCGGACGGCGAGCTGCCCATTGCTCGCCGTCCGCAAGCCCGCGCCTACGGTGGCCGGGAGTCGGCAATCGACTCCCGACGCCCAGGGTGTCTCCTCCTCCTGCGGCGGCTAGGGGCGCGAGGGCGCAGAGAATGCCTCTCCCTTTCGCGCTCCGCCTCCTCCTTCGTGAGCATTACTGCTTCGCAGAAGGAGGTGACGGCTTCCCATTCCTTCTCGCTTCGTACCATGGCCTGAACCAGGGCCGGAAGCGAGAGGTCGCCGCCGCCGAACACCGCCACGAGGACACGGCGGTGCTCCGCCCAAGCCGGGCAGACCTCCACCGTATGCTCCACCGTGTCCTGCGGTCGATCCACACAATGATAACACCCGGGCGTCTCCTCCCGCCTTATCCGAAACAGGAACCTCCCGAAACAGCCATGTCCGGTGAGGACCTGCGTCAGGCGGAAGGTGAGGACGCCGTGGTGCCTCTCAAGCCACTCCTCAAAGAGGGGACTTACCGCCACAATTGGGCGTGCCCTAAAGCCTAAGCCATAATTACAGTTTCTTTGTCCCTAGTTTTGACGTTTCGGTCTGTGGACATAAATTGGCTTTCACGTAAATCGGGCAATTCCCTAGGCTTAAAAACGGATATTTGGCAAAAACTCGGGGTCGAAATGGGAGCATTGCGGTCAAGCTAGCCTAAAATCATCTTCCCCTGCCCTTGATACACAAAATCGTAGTTACGTAACCTGACTATTTGATCTTGTTTGAAATTAAGAATTTTGAAGCCAGGAGATTTTTTTAAAGCAAATTATATTTTGCTATTTTCCTTATAACAAAATTCGGCCAAGTGCACGTCAAACCACGCGCAATGAAGGGTTCCGTAGTTGGGATGAATTTATCCCAAGAAAAATATAAACATTGTAGTTGTAATAACATTTACCCCCATACATTCAAACGCGCATGCAAATGTAAGTTTTTACGCACAATATTGAGAGATTTCCCATCTTATTTTAAGACTAATCTATAAGTATAGAACAGTTATTGTATTATTTTTTAATTTTTTTTTAGTATTTTCGGAAATAACGAGGGGAGAACAGTAATTTTATCACTATTTGTTTAAAACAAATTTATTTAAAAAAAAATAAGACTCTCACAGCCGCCACCCCCTTTCATTTGACACGGTACAGTTCGCTAAACATTTTTGTTTAATTTTTTTATTTTCCTTCCAAAAGAGCAGTTTATTTATAATTCTAAATTCATTTATTAACGTTACACATCCGTGTTTGGATCATTGAAATTCACATGTGTACAAAATTTCAACTTAGTCGGTCCATTAGTTTCGAAGGAAATTAGTTGTGACAGACGGACAGACTGATCCGTAAGGGTTCCGTTTTTCCATCCGGACGTTCGGAACCCTTATTGGGGCATAACTCCCAACAGTGAAAATGTTATGTTGATGTCGTGTATTGGCATGTTATGTTGAATGAGTAGACAACCGACTGGCATAAAGGTTTCAATGCTACTAAAAATAACAAGTTATTAAGTAATAATGTAAAATTAATGTTGGATTAAATAAACTGCCACCTTTCACTATAAATAGGGCGAGTTAGTTGCATGTACAGCGTAGCTCGTACAACACTAAAATTTAACTTTACAGGAACATCGAAAGCAAAACTATCGTTATTTAGCACTTAACAGCTGAATAAATTAAATAAATAAATAATAAATCTTTATTTCTCCATAAATCCATTTGCATTATTTTGATCTAAAAATGGTTTTAGTTAGTGCTCCAAAGGGAAAAACCTCTGACTTCTAAACTAGGTTTATGTACCTGTATCTTAGAAGCCCGTGTCCCTTCATAGTGATGTGCATATAGAAAATCGGACACACATTATACACAATAATCCATTAGGGCAAGTCCTAGAGAAACAACAAAAAGACAAAGAAAAAAATAGACATTAAATGAAAGTGTTGTCTATGTCTCTAGTGTGTTTGTCTAGAGTTATATGTTTGTGGGTGTTCGAGGGTGTGTGTATGTTTGTGAAAGGGTGTGAGCGTGACTGTGAGTGAAGTATGAGTGAGTGTGCGAGCGTATGTGAAAGTTTAACAAATTATAATAATTTTTCTTTTATAAGAAAACCTTAACTACCTATTTATTTGTATTTACAAAATTTCCCAACAGAATATCCTCCGTACTGCGATAAGTTAGTTTTAGAAGATATCCCTGTAGCTTAGATTTGAACTGATATTTAGAATCGGGATAATTTTTTAGTTATGTTATCTATTTAGTTAATAAGCAAAGCACTTTACATGAGTCCTATAAATATTTATCAACCTAGAACAGAGTTTGCATCCATTATGCTCTAAAAAACCTTTTCAAAGGCGGTAGGATTAGTCATTAAATAAGATTGTAGTCCCAACGTTGGCACCCTTGTTAAACCTCATAATATACCTGACGCAGTGTCTCAGGTTAATACAAAACTATTTAAGAGCACTAGCTCTTAAATAGTTTTGTATTAAACTGTACTAACTAAACTAAACTAAATGTGTACTCACACATTAGGCGTTTTAAAGCGCGTGCTTTGGTAACACACGTTTTAAGAACCAAAAGAAATAGATATATATCTATTTCGGACCTCTTGGTTGTGTGTTTATATATACACACACAAACGCGCATTTCCGCCTAGAGCGCGCGAACGCGCGTTGGCGTGGGCGTCGGCTGCGTGCTTCAAGATACATACGCCGCCATTTTGTTGTACATTCGATCGCGCGCTTTCGGGTAAAGTGGTCGCACGTTAGCGGAAATGGAGAACAATCATTCAGTACTATTTCGATATATTTATTGATAACATCCAAAAGAGACTAGCTATTTGAGACATGGAGAGTTCTGATACAACGTCACAAACAATCCATGCGTAGTCTATCTTGTAATATTGGATGCACCCAACATTCTCTTTGCCTCTGCCGTCATCTTTTGTAGCGACGATAGAGTAGCCACACACAAGCAATCACTACCACGTCCATTTCCAAATTGAGCCAGCATGCACACCCCACTAAAGGTCGCCGGACGCTGAGTTGAATGGACGCCTGTTGATTAATGAGATAATCCTTTACCGAATATTGTTGTAAATTCTATAAATTAATGATTCTCTATGATATCCATGGATGAAAGGACTCGAAACTGATTTGTTAACCGCGAATACATTTTGTGAACGTAATGTACTTCAATGTAAATTCTTGTTTCGATAAACCGCTGGATTGGTTTCCATTAATTCGAGAGTGCTCCGATTTAATATTAATAGCAGGTATTCAATCAAACAAATGCTTTTAAGTGATTTGGTCACTATTGGTCACTTCATTACTTTTTCATTGTTTTAATCAATTAAAAGTAAAATAGAAATCACTCAATAATGGTGAACTGGCTTACAACTTACAAACGAGGAATATTTTACTTGAAATAAATCTGTATAGATATAATATAGCGTCGGTTATGGATTATAATCGGTAACCAGCGCAATCCATTTTTCACTCCAAAATGGAAATTCATAGTCCTTCAATTGAATACTAACGATGGCGACAATTATTAGAAAATTATATCTCTGCTAAAACACTTAATTTTTCGGGGAAATAGGGAAAGAAAATCTGAAAGTTGTCTATTTGATTTTTTATACCCATTCGTTTCCTTTTGATATACCAGTGCAGGGGCTGCCAATTTATTTTCTTTTACAAAACTATTTTGCTAAACAAACGTACAGGCAGGCTTCTGGAGAAGTTCTATAAACATGACTGCAATATTAATCAAGAAATGAACGCAGTGAATTAAACTTCGCTACTTTACTGAACCTTACTCTGCCTGATACAGAATTGTACTTTGGATTTATTCTAAAGAAAGAAAGAAAAATATTTTATTTGGGACACGCACAGGAAAATACAAAGAATAAAAAATAAAATAATATAAAAGGAGCATTTCAAACTAACAAAATTAACAATAATAAAAATAACAACAATAAACAAGTAAAACACCTGTGCGAGGCCAAAAAGGCTGCTATCTCAGCATAATGCTGCGATATTTAAAAAAAATAAGTACCGCAGCGCTGGTATTCTGATAGGGCCCGACTCTACACTTCTTTTTTAGTGGTGTTTTATTCACAATTGATGAACACTATTGTGTCCTAATCGGCTTGAAAGAAAATTAGGTACTTGCCACACTAAAACCGTAGCCACGTGATGATTGATGAATCATAAAAGCAGCAAGATTTAACACAAATTCCCACATTATTCATTCAGTTTCACATCTAAAATACCGAAGCAATTACTTAAACAATTTATCTCGAACATCCATAAATTTGTAAATCCACCTTTAATATTAAAACATGAACACGACAAGGTTCATTTCATTTGTTCCTTAGTAGGAGACGATTCTCCAGACGGTGTGGCTTGACGAAGGCGCGGTGAGGTGAATGTATGAATTACAGCCTCAATTTTGTTTCGAGAAAATTTTATACCTCGGAATAAAGACCGTGCCAAGTCTTGATAATGGACGTTTTGGTCCGTTCCACGAAATTCAATAATAATTTTAACTGAGTTAGTATTTATACAAGAAGAATTTTTAATCACCTTTTTCAGATCTTTGGTGAAAATAATTAAATTCGTGTTTTTTTTTCTTTTAATATCATTCAGTGCTAAAAAATTTAGATATGGCACCACAACGTTGTCTAAAAAAGTCTACGTTTCTGGATACTACCCACGGATACACATCCGCGCTGCAACCGCACATCGCATATCTTTTATTCAGCATAGTACACATAGACTATAGTATTCAACGTTTGACTTAGTAACCACACAGAGCTGATAATACTTTCGGCAAAAATATTTCGTTGTAAAAATATTACAATTTAAAAAAGAAAAATGCTGACTTTGTTAATGAATGCTCAAAAAAAAATTTGGATCATGATTAAAAAATCATCTAGCTGCCTCAAAGCCATTTAATGTTTAAGACATTCTGTCTTTATTGTTAATCGCTAAGTAATAGTTAATCAATCGTATATAAAAAAATGCAGATGCGACTTGAAAGATAAATAGTAACAATCTAGTCTCAAAAACGGGGACTAGAATTTGTTTCAAAAGGAGATTCAAAATCAAGGATTTTCCGCACAAATCCAGTTACTTTATCTGACAGACTGGGTCCTAATCTACTTGATTGATCCCACTGCCGGTACCTACGCTAGATTCTTTTGAAATCAAATGGCTTCGCTGTCGACGTTGTGAAGTACTCGTTACAAAGAGAACAAATGATATCTTTAGACCATTCTAAAACCTAGTTCAGGTCCTTAGAGAAGCTAAACAAACTGTGAAAACCAAGCGAGCTAAACTTATCTCGAGGTGCACCAAGCTGAATGCTGTAGTCGAGTTGAACGGAACAAATAAACCCCGAACACCTTGTGTAATCTAGTGGGAACTGTTCACGCTTCCGATTTGGGGTGAACTTAAATATCAAATAGTTTCGATTACAGCTTCAATCGACTGTGGACATGTAGATAGTACGCCTGTATGATTAAATGAAATTTAGGCGCATTTATTAGATTTATCGTGTACAATTATGTGAATTCAGAACTTAGTACTTTATTGTTGTTACGTCAAAACAAAACAACAATAAAGTACTTAGTTCTGAATTCAAATTATTATACACGATAAATCTAATAATAATTGATGGACATGGAAATTTGCTTTCGTTTGTATTCGGAAATGGGATAATTCCCGAGGGACATTAATAAAATAGTTGTACTGTAATGTTCTCTAAATACACTCACCGGCTATAAAAGTGGCCCTAAATGCGCTTTAGTGACAAAACTAAACCTATTCTTTGGGATTATTCATTTTTTTAAGTTTTCAAGTTAAAGGTACATACCTTTAACTTGAAAACTTTAAAAACAGCTTTGACATTATTTTTAAACAAGTAAATTTTTAAATAATCTAAAGTATAGTAACTCACTTATTCAATTAATCTTATTGAATAATCCCAAAGAATAGGTTTAGTTGAGATTTTTTTATTACTTTCAAGTTGTACAGTGTTACTTTTTCCGACTTTGTATTGTTGTGTAAGTTATGCCAGTTACAGAAAAAACAGAACATGCCAGATAGCTCTAATTAGGTCACTTGGTCCTGCTTGAGTTGTAAAGTTAGAAGTTCCTGAGCTACGAGTACGTACTCATAGCTCAGAAACTTTAAGCTTTACTAAATTTGTATCAGATGGTAGTAACGTAACTATCATCTGTATTAAAACTTTGATGAATACAAAATTATTATTAAATTTGATATCACAACGTATAACCATAACCAGCACCCCAATTGCGTAACACACTTTCAATTACAATCCAATGGATTTTGAAGGAAATTACTTATCCATTGCTTTATAATTATGTATGTCGGAAATACGTTAAATCAATCGTTTGACTTTGACTAATCGGGACGCCAATACCACCAGGTGGCGCTCGACAGAGTTTATAACATAACGCTTGACCAGAGTTAAACCAGAATTTGTTGTTGGCGGTTAAGCAGTGAACACGTTTAGAAACTGTCGAGCGTCCCGTACAGTTGTGTCGTGTACCTACAGTGTGTAATTCGCTAGTGTGATTAATTTGTTCTTAAATTATAATTTGATTGGAACTGCGAACGGTTTTTGTATTGCGCAATAACCAATACTTCCCATAGTACGCCCACAGTAGTTAAAATATGGCCGATGATAGCGAGAGAGACATACCTTGTCCATCATGTATATTTGTAAATTCCATCGCTCGAAGGCGTAAATCACGCCAGTAATGTTACTGAATTGTTAAAATCAAAAGCATTCAAAAATTAAAATCAAAATATTTTATTTCACATAAACCTACATGGGCACTTATGAAACCACAGAAGCTAGGTGCACGGTTCCAATTGGTCGTTTCCTATGGAGAAGAGCCGGCAAGAAAATCCACGGTTACTCGTTTAAAAATAATTGGCTTTTACAATGTTTTCAAATTATAGTGTTAATAGGTATGGGAGGCCAGTGTAGGCTGTCAACAAGTAACAGGTACTTAACAAACAGAAAAAGGTATACAAATCTACAGTCTTCAAGTTAGGCCTTGTCATTGTGTGTTACGCAATTACCCCGCAGTATGACTTAAGTTATTATTACAGATTTCCCTGAAGCGTTATGAAAGTTAGCCAAATTTCTTAAATGTCACTGAAATAATTTAACAATAATGTCTCTCATTGTTCTTGGAACTTTTTGTCTGGATTCAGATTGATAAATCACACTTGAATGGATATACGCTTAGTTTGATTTGCGCTCGTGTAGACTCAACCTTATTAACTTATGAGTTACGTACTAAGAGATAGAAACTTTTCATAGAACTTTTTAAAATACAAAGAAAACTCTCCACATCATAAAAAAAAAAAAATCATCATAAAAGGTGACGTTTTTCTTTTAAGATCAGAAATGGAATCCTAATACATATGCATTTTTCATATAATTATTGTTTAAAGGCTTTCTTTTAAGAGTATACAACTTTAAAGTATCTGAAACGGTAATTATTCCATTGTCAGATCTGCAATCGACAGGATTAAAAACCAAGATTTAAAGATACGAGGTTTATTTAGCACCGTCATGGTCTCCACTAAAACACGTCATCGTTAAGCGAAGCTCGTGACGGTAATTTTTGCACTTCTGTAATTCTCTGGAGTTTAATTAGTGAGCTCTTTATTTTAGTCAATAAAAGCATCCAGCAACGCGACGAGGTGGCACAGTTTTTGGTAAAAACTAAAATAAATATTGTGCCTAGACACACTTAAGATCAACTAATAATCAGCACATAACACGTGCCGTAAAACTTACACGTGGACGTGGAAAAAAAACAAAGTTGACCCTGGACGCGTCCCGTTTATTGCCATTGTGTGCACATTCTGCTTACCCAGCAGTCGGTGTCCGGCGTAATAGTCACGCGAACGAGCCACAATTTGCATACCGTTACAAAACCCGCACTTTTGTGTTTTATTGATATCCTGTAATGTGGCCGTGTGTTATCTGTCACCGTAGATTTGTGTGGTCACGTTGTAAAGCTTTGCACGTGATGGAGAAATACAAATATATTATAGGAAAAGTAAAAAAAAAAGTTTTTTTTATTTTGGAACAAAAAGAAATTGACATAAGTATTACAATTGAAACGATGATAGCTACAGAAGTTAAAACTGCAGTTATCAACATAAGAAACACACTTTTCCAGACTTAACTATGACATGGGTACTGTTTAGCTAAAATAAAGTTCGTAAGCAAGCAAAAATAAAATATATAAAAAAACATGCAAACTGTTTATGTTGAGGTGAGTGGTAGTGTGAGTGAGGGTGTGTTTAAAGATTCGACGTTTAAAAAAAACACTGAATGACCTATTTTCGTAAATTTTGTGACGTGTAATTTGCATTATTTTTATTTTATTTTATTTTATTTATTGGGGACAAAAAACCGTTATACATTACAGCATTAACAAAAAGTAGTTATATTACAGTCGAAAAAACGTGTAACCCACACTATTGTCCACGAAGTGACATCGGAGTATAAAAACGAACACATGTTAAACGAAAAAAATAACAATAAAAAGATGTAAAAAGTAAGTATCTCAAAAAAAAAAAACAATATACCGACGAATCGAAAGAAGCGGATGACAAGAGTATCCGTCCTAAAGGCGATCTGCAACAGATTGTGAAACCATTCTTTTAAATTTAGATTGAGACATCGCGAAAATATCAAATTCAATTAATTGTGAGTTATAGGTTTCTAAAAGTATTTTTTTTTTTTCTAAAAGTCAATTTCATTAGGTAGGTATATCGGTCAATCTTTGTTTACATTAGTTAATTGAATGTTTTTGTAGTTTCCCTATAAATAATACGCTTTCCTTCAAATCTGCAATGTGACGTCACAACGGTTGTGTGACCACGACGAGATAGATGTACACCGCTGAGATGATGAGCAGTTTGTAATATGCGGGGGCTGTAAACTTGAATGCGGGTGCGTCGATAAGGACTTGAATGTCACGGTGCGGTAGATTGTAACAATGAACTACTTATGTATATACCTAACTGCCAGAAGCTGCACAGCACAAAATTATTAAAAGGCCAACTTAAACAACAAACAATTCCACTATTTTACGTGTTCTGAAAGCCCAGTTATCGAAACTGGCACAAAGCATTTTCGAAAATCAATCATTAAAAGTTCCGCTATTTAAAAACTTAGTCGGAATAAATTTGTAGTGCATTTTGCAGTGGCGGCACCTCGCCGTAGATTTACATAAAATTCTCGAAGGGAGAAGTGAAAAAGAGGTGAAAAAATGCCGGAATTATTTCCTACAGTAGTGCCGCGCTGCCTAATGGAGTGGGTCAGTACAAACGGGTTCCATTAATAACGTTTAGCAGTGTTGTTCTCACGGCACATCATAGAGAATCGAATCCTTTGTATATGAGACCTACTACGCTTTGGAATGGGCAACTAACTTCATCTTTCTAACTGACCAACCAATAGAAATATAAAAAAACTTCTTTTTTATATCTATGGACCAACCCCTTGAGAAATCAAAAGTGCCTGTAATTGGTTTATTTGAAATTAGTGCTTTAAGTCTTAGTTTTTTGAGTTTGAATTAAAGTGATGGAGCGCACTCATGTTTATTGTAATAGCGTTAAAGCTCCTACAAACAGTAAGCAATGACTCCGTGTGTGTATACAGAGTAGCTACCCACACAACCATACATGTAAAACCACAGCTAAGTGCTGCATTCAGGGGCATCAGCCAGCTTATAACATGAGATCATCCCATAGTACAGTCAGCCAAAGTGTATTTATTTACCTACACGATTTAGTAAGAACATAAACTACTCAAATCATTTGATTCAACGACCTACTGGCCTTTAGAACTTCTCTACTATTAAAAGCAAACTTCACAAACGTCGTCCAAGGTACACTTTCTTTTGCCCAAAAATTTCTCCATGGAACGAAGGTTAATCTTTTCGGGATACTCGGTGAGAGGGTCGAGACGTCAACCGTCGTCATAAACCAGACAGTCACGTGAAGTATGAAGGTCTTTGTAACGTCACGAATGAGCGAATAGGACTTGACCTTATTAAATGATAACGTTATTGAAGTTTGATCTGAGAACGATTCTAATGCCATCATTTCTGATCTCAACGCGAGCGAAGCCGTGAGCAAAAGCTAGTCTGCTATAAATTCAACGTTATTCCATAAAATGGGCCTCGAACAACACATAATCCAAATCATGCATTATCGTGGGTGCTTGTTTAGAAAAAATCTCTTGGCGCAACTTTATAACACGAGCAATAGGTATCTACATATACTCCATTTGAAATAAAATTAGAAATTTTAATACACCTTTTTTACAGTACGTTCAGCCGGTTTTCACTTCTATTTCGTAGGCATAAGGATGGCATTAAAAGCAAAAACGTAGTTACAATACCAACTGTTTACTGCAGCTGCCATTTGTCATGCCACCAACGCAATAGAAGTCAAAATCGGTTGAACGGACTGTTAAAAAGCTTTATTATAATTTCTAATCTTATTTCAAATAGAGTATAGTTAATTTTGGAATAGGTACTACGAATTGTACTAAATGAACCTTTTTGGAATGTTAGTGCTCAGAACTTTTCATAATTTTCACTGTCCATCCGGGAGACTCAGTACTAATAACCAAACCACAACTTCAGTAGTTTAACCATAACAGAACAGCCTACTTCAAAACAGTTTTAACATGTGAAATATTTTATTACTAGTTGAGATTAATGTTATCCATCGTTAGCTGGTTATTGTGTATTAATGTGATAAGTTATGTAATTAATTTGACGAATTGTCAGAAATGTTTAGATAGTTAGTGAATATTACGTAGGTTATTACAATTACGTGTTATCTACCATTATGGCCTCGCGTTCATGTGTAATTCAGAACGTATTCCCAAAACCAAAGATTATCTCGATTCCAATTTTAGGGGAATTCGACTGATAGAGAAATGGCGTTCAAAGCGCAAAAGAAATGCATAAGGGCAATATGTGGCATTCAAAGCATAGACAGTTGTGAGCCGCATTTCCGAAATAGCAAGCTATATTAAAGCAAATATGCACCTATATAACTACCCAAAGAGTTAACGACACAAAAATAAAATATGCGCAACACCACATAAAAAAGCTATTTTCTATAAAAATCTTTTAGGCATGGCACCCAGAATTTACAATAAACTACCTAAACACATCATGGACATTAAAGATATAGATTTATTTAAAACCAAAACACACGAATTTTTTGTTGCGAAATGTTATCATCATATTCATTACTATTTAAATGAAAGGTGTTAGTTTAGATTAGTTATTTATTATTTTGAACTTAATGAATATTACATTTAAATTTTATTACACTATTTGCATACCCGTGTAGTGGTAAAATATGGTAAACTTTATTATAAGGAAAATATCTATATATATCTCTTACCCATGTTTGCAAATAAATAAATGATTTATGATTTAAATGGTATACACTCTAGATAAATCACGGAAGCATAAAATAGCGACTCCTCTACTCGGCCCCAAGTAGTTATTTAATGTTAATAGAGAGTACAAGACGAGATTGATGCGTAAGAGCTTGGACCGAAGCCTATAGAACCATGGGGCATAAAAAAAATCTTCCGCATCCTTATCAACACGAAAAGTCCCCAAAAAGCTGGCAGCATTGCCACGTTGTATGGCAAAGCTGGTTCTTTGACCTAATAATAGGCCAGCCCTCTGGTCATCGGTGGAGGTCTGCCCGGCTTGGTGGGCTATCGGCGGCAGCGATCTCTTGCGTCCGGCCCTGGTTCAAGCCATGGTACGGAGCGAGAGGGAATGGGAAGCAGTAATGCTTGCGAAGGAGGAGGCGGAGCGCGTGAGGGAGAGGCAATCGTTGCGTCCTCACGCACCAAGTCGCCGCAGGAGGAGAGACCCTGGGCGTCGGGAGTCGATTGCCGACTCCCGTCCACCGTAGGTGCGGGCTTGCGAGCAAAGGGCAGCTCGCCGTCCGGTAAGGACCAGGCCCGGATTGACGGCGCGTCGTGTTCCATGCGCGCCTCAAAGAGATGTCAGCATCATTGACGGGGTCCGAAAGGGCCGATGCCTGCCGGGGTCGCGGATCGTTCGAAAGAGTTACCGTGGCCCTGGCGCACAGGCAACTGAAGGAACACGGGTGGGTTTTAGTCAGTAAGAGTCTGACACGCCCTTCTGCTCCGCCCAGAACGGGAGAGGTCATTTGATGATATCCAAAAAAAAAAGCCCTCTGGTCACGATATTAAGTTCAAATATTCTGATAACATCGTACTACATTTTTATATCTGTCGGTGCTTAGTAACTTGTTGAGCCTACGAGTATTATACAGAAAAGATCGTAAAAACACATTTTATCGATGCAAATGCATGTTTAGTTTGAGGCTTTAGGCAAACCTTTAGCAAGTCCTTCAGGTATAAGCTTGTTATCAATTAGTGAATGTAGCAAAACTGTATTTGTGATTGTTAGTGTAAGTTCCGTTACAACCGTCTAACGTTGTAACGGATCTTCACCTCCACCTCCGCAAATGCGGAACTTCCACAAAAGGTCGTGCTTCCGCATCCACCCCCGCACGATTTTAACGGAATTGTAATGGAGTTCTTATAAAGAAAATCGACTCTAATTAACCAAAGACACTTTTAATGGAAATATAACTCGAAGTTTCAAGTCTTTGCTCCGATGTCACCGCCCTCGCCAAGTTTAGGACAAACTGAGAAACTTTTTAGTGTCGCCGGTTTAATTTATAAACCACGAAGAAATCGCCTAGAAGATGACAAATCTGTGAAGCTCTTTTTGAGAAACATAGTTTGCTCCTTGTAAATAAATATTACCAGAATGTTAATTTTTTTTTTACTAAGCATTTTTACTTAATCTTTTCAGCCTCCGCTAAGATGGCTTCCGTTACATCTCTAGTTTAAAATATTATGACGAACTCTAAGAATACGACGTCTTTATTTCTGTTACTGGTAAATATTTTATTTTTATTTTTTTATTCTTATAGACCTAGTTAAGTACTTTGCGCCTCTGTTATGCTTGGTATCTGAACTAAGTTTCTTAAACTTCCTTATACAACTCCATCCGAGTATAATACCTATTATTTTCTTAATTATAACAATGATTTATTTCAATATACTCCTGTGTGGACACTAATTTTATTGTTCTTGCATACAATGCCTGGGGAAGATAAATTAGGTTGTTGGTTATTTCTTCGAGATATAATAGCAAAAATCTTTTTGATTTTTCTTTTCTTTGTGAAAGTTGAAGATAAGGTTTTCCGCCATTAGTGGGTCGATTAAATGACGCGAAATTATTTATGTATATAGCGGCGCTCCCTCTCCGGGAGCGTCCGCCTGTAATTTTACATCCCAAGATTCCACTATAACGCATAAGGCTTTGTAAGTACTCTGCGCAGGCCGTGAACTGCTAGGTACTAGGTACTGTAGAGAGATAATTAAAACCAGCTGGGTAGGTTAATACAAATAATTAAATAGGTAGAAGTAACATCGCTAGGTCACGGGTAAAGGCTACATTACATACGAATGCTCCCGGTGAGGGAGCTCCTTTAGGCTTAACTGAAGTAAATATTACTTTAGAAGAGATAACGACCGTGTTGCTACAAATCCAGTAGGCACTCGTAATGTGCGGTTTCTTTAACACACGAAAGTTAATTTACGCAGGTAATCAACGCTGTGTGATGATAATATGCTTCTCCATTCATTAACAGCCAGTGTTATATCAATTTAATGTCATCCCACGAACATAAGAGTTATTGTCATAGTAACTGAATAGGATGAAAGCATCAAGTAAGTATTGATGTTTTATTATTATTGATGATCATGTTTACAGATTTTAAAGTTCGCAACACCCTACATTACAAATTCAATTTGCTACACAACACACCAAATGAGCCTGTCACATACAAATACGAGGTAACACATAAATTTCGGGATGACGTCACAGTTAAGTGACGCCCTCCCCACATTGCGGGTGCGCGTCGCGTCTCATTTACATATTCACTCACATTCTTACTGCGGATGATATGAACAAGGACGCGCGAAAGTGTTAGATATGGCAACATGTTACTGACTCAAACACAGAGCATCATTGTAATACGGGTATAGAGTGCCATCTCTCAGGGTTTTTATGCCAACCTGGCACGGGTAGTGCTATCTGGATTTCTTGTTCCATAACTAACCATAGTATATATACCTACTATACCATAATTTGGTTGCTTTTGCATATATTTTCCAAAGTTATAGATTTATTTATGTAAAACCATGTTTGGTAGCGTGAAATAAATTTTGCAGTAGTTGTAAAATAAAAACTGTTCCGTATGAATTGTAATCAATCTACAAGTATGGAGAATGTGCTCATTTATTCATTTAAATACATAGTTTGTAAAGGTTAATTTAGTTTTTTATAAAATAAGCTTGTGATTGAATACTCAATACATAGATTTATTTTCACGTTTGCTATAAGTACCTACTCTCACATCCAAATACACATCGTCTCGTAGAAGGCATAGTAAAAACATTGAACGATAGCATTCACTACCGTATCAACACTTAACCAATAGCGTTCAAATATCGCAAACGGACACAAAACACCGAATTCAGTCGGCCTTCGCCCCGCGGGTACACTCAACGCAAGGGTGGACTGACGAATCTGATTATGGACTCTTCAAGCCTTTACGGAGGAGCAGAGGCTTAACTAAAAGTATTAGCAGCAAATAAAAACAGCATAAACAACACGAAAACAATTTAGCGCACAAGCAAATTGCAAAACGTATCGGCCATTTTCTTTTGACAGTATGAATTTTGACATTTGTAGTTATGTATTGCAATCGATAAAATAAATCGATAACCCAAAAATAAATCTGAGCCTGTAATTGAAGTTTAAAAAATTAACTAGAATAATAAAAATAAATTATAAATTAAAATAGCAATTTTCAATAACTATTAAGTATAAATTTAAAGAAATTTTTTATAGATGGCGCACCTTAAAAAATTGCTGTGAACGTGAAGCTTACTTTACCCCCCTGGACTAAAGCTTTTCCCTCTGCAAGAAAAATAATGATGCAAGGTGATCTTTTGATAATTTGAAGTCTCATAACATTGACGTTCAAAATTTGGTACGACTTTTAAAGTATTAGAAAGCTATGGAAATCTACTTGACATGCATCGGCAACGGCTTACAAAGAAATAATTCTAAATTATTTCCATTTAAATTATTATATTACTTACTCTATCCGTCCTCTGTTCACTTCATATTAAACAGATAAGTGACGTGCGTCGGTTTAAATACTGGTATGTGACGTCACACGCTGAACATTTTCCGCTACCCCGCATTGCGTATTTACATAATTATCACACCTTTAGTGGGGATCATATTCTCGCATATGTATAATCTAGCTTCTGCCCGCGACTTCGTTCGCGTGAAACGGAAGACATTACAATATACTAAAATGACAGCTATATTTTTATGAAACTTTCCCGTATACACCGCTTGTAGTTTTGGTCTCAGCAACCCTCGGCTCGCGACCCACCGCGTCGCATCGTATTGCCCGCTCGCGCTATTACTTCGTTTGTTCCGCCCTCATCGCAATAGCGTGTTATCGAAACTGCAATCATCGCAGTAAAGAACTTTCGCGACAGCGTACGTCGCAATGGTAAATATTCGCAGTAACGTACATCGCAGTAAAGAACTTTTGCAACAATGAACGTCACGATAGTAAACTTTTGCAGTAACGTACATCGCGGTAATGAACTTCGCAACTATGATTTACACGCCGAAATTGTCAACAAAATCAATTATTTTTTAAGACTGTTTGGTATCGATTCTACACAGATATCAATCCTTGTGTAACTTTATCATCCATTCTATTTAAAAGATCGCTTTTAGCGATAAGACCGCCCATTGTGTCACCCTGTAAAATTTCAATGTTATATCTGTAATTTATATGGTGTACTTAATAAAGAGTATCCTATTTATTCTATTCTTATATCAAACACGATTTCAAGCAGGTATTGTTTCTTTACAGATTGTGGTCCTGTTCACCGCGTACGTTATCTTCAGTAGTTGGTTGTATGTTACTATGTACATATGTCATGGGTTCTGTAGTCTGTTTCAGGTAATGTAGTTCGGCAGACATCATCCTCATGTAAATGTACGCACGCGTTTGTGACGTTAGTGAGATGCGACTTCATGACTTCAACATATTGTAAGCAGTATGGTACACCATACTGCTTACAATATAACTTACTAGCTGCGCCCCATGGTTTCAGCCGCAAAGTTTCGGTCCCGTAGGAATATCTGGATAAAAAGTCCTATGTCCTAACCATGGTCTACTCATGTGCGAAATTTCATCCAAATCCGTTAAGACAACGAAAACAACAAAAAAAAACGGTTAGAACTATAACCAACCACACACGAGCCGATAGAGCGGAGCGAGCGGTGCCGCGGCAGCGGCCGGCGAGCGCTACTTCTAAGTTGGTAGGACTTGGCTATTTAGTATTCGTTACTTGGCTATTTAGTATAAGCGCAAGGCGCGTTCCGTCGCAAGCGAGTTTGATACCAGTTCACAATTTGTCGGGTTGCCATGGATAGATTATAAACTATTAAAAAAATAATGCGTTAAATTTTAAACGGTTTGTTGCAGCTCACAATTTTTCGATAGGTAGTTATAATCTTGCGAGATAGATTATAAACTAACTGTAACCGATGGAGATTAAAAAGCTTAATATAACCTCAAACCATATTTTAGTAGATACTCAAAAGGTTAAGGACAATGACCACCACTGCTCTTCAGGGTTCCGTACCCAAAGGGTGCCCGGAACCCTATTACTAAGCCTCCGCTGTCCGTCCGTTCGTCCATCTGTCTGTCTGTCTATCAGCGGGCTGTATCTCATGAACCGTACTAGGTAGACAATTTAAATTGCGCTTTATTAAAAAATAATAAACATAAAATAAAGTTGAAAATTAAAGTGGGTCTCCATACAAGAAATCTGTTTAAAAGAAATATGTATTGTTAAATATTGTACAGTGACACAGAAACCTTCGTGTACGAGTCCGACTCGCACTGGTTTTTATTCATTATCATTCATGCTCCTAAAGTATCGCTCCCTCCCCTACGTTACAGCTTTTTCACACATAACGCGTGCAACTTTCATGAAGACACCTTATTTATTGCGACCCGCCACGACTTTCTGCGGTAAACTTTTATCTTCAAAGGTCGTGTATAATTCTGATTCGAACAATATTGTATACTATTTAATGTAAGAATTGTTATTCGTTCCTAAAAATAAAATAACCTAAAAAAAAGGTAACTATTGTCACTTAAAAAAAAAAAGACACGTGTGGCACTCGGGGACTGCTGCGGTAAAGCTATTGCATAGCATTTTTTATCAACTTATGCAATTATAATCATTTATTTATGCAGTATTTATGCAGTATTTATTTTTCTTTGATATTAATTCAAGTACAGTCGTACCATATACATACACGTTAAGCGAACGCTCGGCCGAGCTACATGGTAGGCGGAGTGGGGGGTGTTAGGTTTTATTTTCGTTACGAAATTTCTTGATTCGGTCGCCGCGCTCAAAGCCCGCGATAAAAGCTATACAATAGCTTAAAAAAGCTTATTCAAATTCTATAGCAGCTTTAGTAAGCAATAATCTCGTGAAAACATCTAGAAATACAAG
Source organism: Dryobotodes eremita (assembly GCA_917490735.1). Taxonomy (NCBI): domain Eukaryota; kingdom Metazoa; phylum Arthropoda; class Insecta; order Lepidoptera; family Noctuidae; genus Dryobotodes; species Dryobotodes eremita. Next base: position 6,505,070 of record OU823257.1, on the reverse strand, counting down.
TATCAAAGTACCTAAGCAAGTAATAACATTGTCAATGCCCATAGTAGAATAAACAAACTCAAAACTTTTATTATACTTAACTACTTTCTGAACAAAGCTTCAAGAAAATAAAACATCTTTAATTGCGGATGGTCCCACTAAAATACGTTCTATCCTCCAAACACATTTTACTTCCATTTACTTGAACAGTCTGAGTTTATTCGGGTAACGTCGGTGAAAAAAATGTGCTCAAGTTTCTGCATCGAATTGCCACTGAATGCATTTGTACATCTCAGGGACTGTTTCTGAATGTTGATAAAATACATGAAACCCTAATAACGAAAGGGTCTGCGCCATAAACATGTCCATGGAGATTTTGGGCGTTCTTTTGTTTCGTTTTACTAAACTTTTAGCTACAGTCCGGCTGTCGATAGAATGCGTTCTTGACACTTGTCAGTTTCATATAAACGAATACGTGTTTTGCCAATTGGAACTTTAAGTTACTAGAATTGTCGCACTGACAGGAATCAGGAACGCATTCTCTCGACAGCCGGACTGCGCGCGTAGCATGACCACTTGACCACCGTAGACAAAATGACAAATTGTTTACAGACTTCTAAATATTTTTTTCTACAATCTCTCATTTTGTCTATTCTTCCGTCGTTAAAACCCGTTTCTATGGTGGTCATGCTACGCGTGCTGTAGTCTTATTTCTCTTTATCTTGTTGATAGGTACTTGATTTGGTTGTATCTCTGTAGGGTATTTTAAACTAAACATTGGTCAGTTCCTGTTTACTTGTTTTGTTCTTATATCACAGGAAAAGATAAGGTAAACAAGACATTTTGTTTTGAGATTGCCAAAAATATTGCTGATCTAGAAACCAATAAGAAAGGAAACTGTGTCAGCTGCACACTGAGAAGGAAAGAGAATATCACCGTATGATGGATTTGATTAAAATTCCTGGCCACTTCTCTTAAGGACTTTTCAGTCTTCGCACTAATTCAGTGATGTCAAGGAGTTGGAGCGCCTCGACATTCACGTGATGATGAAGTCTGTGTTCATGAGCTTCTTCTTCTTCTTCTTTATGGGTTCCGGTTTCCGCATTTAGTCCTTCATATGGACCATTGTGCGTGGGCCAAGGCGGCCGTCGGTGGTTATTCCAACCAGCCCACCTCCCTCCAGAAGTTAATAATGTCTCCTGGTCTGCTGAGAGCATCTGTGTAGGATCTAGGTGCCCCGGGGGTTTGTGTCCTAATCTGGGTGACGCCTGTGCATTCAAAGAACACATGCGCAACGGTTTCCTCAGCCTCCATGCAAGCCCTGCATAGAGGACTGTCCGTTATGCCTATTGTGTGGAAGTGTTTGTTTAGTGGGCAGTGTCCCGTGATGGTCCCCGTCACCGGGCGCAGGCCGTTCCTGTCAAGACGTAATAAACGTCTGGTTAGCTTACTATCTAAAGATGGCATAGCTTCCCTCGACTGCCTACGTGTTCATGAGCTTCTGCATAATTTTTCTGAGGCCCTGATGGAAGTCGCTGTTTCTAATGTACCAGAACGTGTTGAGTATATCCCTATGTACTTTCTTTGGAATTTTTGTATGATTTGACGATAGCTTTGGCTAGTGCTGCCCCACAGGTCCATACAGGCTTTAAAACTTGTTCATATAACAATGCGTGGGCGCGATGACGACACCAAACTTCCCCAACTCTTTCCCCGTCCCGATAAAGTGTAAATGGATAATAGAACACGACATAGTGAATGGGACTATACCGATATACTTTACTCAGCAGAACACTACCAGTATATTGACGTTCACTGAGTACATGTACTATGACGAGTCTTACAAGTTGGGCGAGAGGAGAGCGCTCACCGTCACCGACGAAAATATCACCAGGATCAAGTGGATTCAGGTACGTTTCCTTGTATCAAGTTCATCTTTATGTAAAACTACATATTTCAGTGAACGGAGTGGGTTACTATTTGACTTTGACTACTATTTGAATAAATAGTAGGTATTGCGTTGCTTGTCGGTGCTCAGTCTAAGTTCTCAGAATTCAACTTTAGAAACGGTAGGTTCTAATCAAGGGCTATTTCTGTAGTCTTTTTCAGCGTAGATAGCCAAATATCTCTTAATACCAAATCACTAGTTTACTTACTCTTGTAAGTTGCCAGCTGATTTACTCAAACGTTTTACAGCGGCTATTAATTCTTTAATGGATATAATATTTTATCAGGTGACTCTAAACGATTCTGCAGACAATTTTACATCTAATATAACTTAGTGTTAGAAAATGGAAATGCACATTTTTCTCCTTAAAACTTCACTTGAAGAGGAAGTACAGGTACGTGAGGCAAATAACCGCAGATTTTTATTATGACGGAGAAAATGTGCTCGTTCCTGCCTTGAGAGGCTTCCTGTTAGGAGGAGGTTAATAATGTGCCACATTGTGCCATAAAATAATAATTATTCGATGTATAATAATTGTCGTCGACTGTATCGCGGAATGAGAAAATAATATTGTTGACTTTTTTATACATTTCAAGAGAAAATGAATGCTGCTTGAAGTCGAATTTATTTCAGCTAAATTTAGTATGAGCTAATTATTGTACGCTTACTTTCCTGTCAATGATTTAATTTTGCTTGTATCAAGTCTTCTGTCCACAAGAATTATTACCTAAAATAACTTTTAAACATCATTTGATTTGTAGCATAAAACTTAGATAGGAATATTTTCGAGAACTGTGTAATGTGTATTAATTGTGAGACGGGAGTTACTGAGTAAAGAATACTCGTATTGTCTCGAGCTTGTGAAGGTCAAACGACCAAGTTGACTCGCTTCCACGAAGCCGGAACAAATTCGTGTTACTTTTGCTTTCCAGTCAAACTTTATACCTCATTCCACCTTCAGTCATCTTTCTTAACTTATACATCGTTGCTCCATTGGTCTAGTAGTCCCAAGTACTTTTGCTGACTATGAGGTCCTGGGTTCAATTCCCTAGTCGGACAAAATTATACCTTTTGAGTATTTCTATTACGAATGTCTCAGTTGCCTGCCTGGAGTCTGGATTTGTGCCCGGTTGATGGCTAAAGGCACATGGGACTTCCACATAACAGGCGATATGTGATTGAACTATAAGTACACCTCTGCCTAACCCTTCAGGGAAAACAGGCGTGATGTTATGTATGTATGTATATATAATATTCCAGAGAGATTCTTATTATTCTTAGTTGTCCTGACTATTGTAATTGGAATTTATTGCTAGTGGAAAAATAGAAACTATATAAAAAATATCGGCCAAGTGCGTGTCGGTCAATGCACAATGAAGGGTTCCATAGTTGGGATAAATTTATCCCAAGAACAAACTGAACATTTTAATTGAAAAACATGTTCTCCCATACGTTCCAACTGCAAATGTAAGTTGGTCGACTATTACTCGTAAACTTATAAAGCCTACTCAGTTGTGATAGTTTTCCTTTTAATTTCGTTATATCCAAAAGCAACCATTTAGTTGGCCGGCGGGGACACTTGACTCTAATAAAAATTTGCAATTTGAAGCTTAATTTTAAGCAAACGAATCCCTGAATCAAAAAATAGTTTTCACAGACCCGTAATATTTTTGAATGGCCTATCCAACGATACCCCTCACCATGAAATGGACGAGGAAAAAAAACATCCCCACTTTACGTGTACAGTAGATAAATAAAAAATAAAAAAATCCTGATTTAATGTCAAACCTACAGTTTTATGACAGCAGCACAGATCATTAAAGCCCGGCGGCGCATGAGTCGTTGCCCGGAATGTTACCACTTTATAAATATTATGTTTGTATATATTTTCGAACTAGGTTATAGTGTATTTATTTTATTTCTTATTTTAATGTTTATTTTTAATTTTAGTATGCTGCACTGGTTGACGTCATCACGTCAGCGCCGGCTATCGCTGAAAACCAGCGCTGGGGCTCTGTCTCGCATAGGGTCGTAGCATTAAGCTGAGCGATTGCCGTTTTGCGTGAATGTGACGCATATTTTCCCCCAACTCGTTATTTTTTGTGTTTGTGTGTTTTTTCTTTGCGTCATGTTTACCGCAAATAAATGTATTTTCTTTCTTTCTTTCTTTATTTTAGCTTACCACTTTCTTGGCGTGATTAATGTGTATATACATGCCAAATTATAGCTTTCTAGTATTAAGAGTCTCTGAGATAAGCTGCGGACGGAGGGACAAACGGACATGGCGAAACTATAAGGGTTCCTTGTTGACTACGGAACCCTAAAAAACAATATAACTAGGTATTAAGTTATTATGTAATATAGTAGAAAAGATTTTCTTTCATATGAAAAAGAAAAAGTAGGCATGAGTTACAATGTATTATTTTACCTACCCCCTTCTGCAATTTTTTGCAACCATTTATTGTTGAGTATATAACACACACCGTCCGCTATTTATACACATTCATAAAACCGCGACAGTTATGTAAATGCAAGCTGTAGTACTTATTACATTACAGTAATTAGAACGTTAATCTAATTAAATATTGTGGTTCTAGAAACAGTTGTAATTGTTATTAACTAATCAAGCTATTGATGTTTACATTTGAAATATATTTGCGGGCATTGTGCTGTTCAATGATTGTTTCGTTCACATTATTTATTGCGAAAACATAATATCTATACATATAATAAAATCGTAGCGAAGTCAAAACTGTACATTGTTGTTTTTTTTTTTGGTATGTTTTGCGAGGTTTGAGAACGATTCTAAAGCCGAAAACATATTTTGTTGAATGTTTGTCGGTTTATCTGAATGTACGAGTATGTTCCATTATCACGCAAAAACTACCAGATAGATTTTGTTCAAATTCTGCATAGATATTTCCTATAAGGGTGGTCAATCTGTAGGCTATAAATTATCACGCTAATTGCTAAGGGGGATGAGCAATAATGTAATTTATTCGTTTCCTTCTATCGTTTACCGCAAGTTGTAAATATACGAATCTAAAGGTTACACTATTGCAGAAGCTACAGACCTAACCTTTTAAATGATTATCATTACGCTATACCTTTATGGAGGTAAGCGACACGACACGACACGATATATATAGGGTGGATTTTTGAGATGGTGCAATAAGGGCAGGTACCTTAGCCGTGTTCGTTACAAGAAAACGGTCTTAGGAGATTGCTCTTACATTTTCGAAACATTTTAATTGGAATTTACAGATTTTGAGAAAAAATTACAGTCTGCAAGAAAATTGGCAATTTCCATTAAAAAAAAATGTTGTGGCAACCGGTCCTGTTCCGTATAAAGATAAAAATACTTAATGGGACCACTGACGTTGAATACTAGAAAAGTCAGAAATCGAAAAAGCTTCCCATACATTTCGTAGGAAATGAGACTGTGATGAGAGCGAACACAATATACCAGTGTATGACAACAGTCGAATTATTCCATTACTTCACTGGGCTGAATAGGGAACCAATATAGCAGATACATACAGATTTAACCCTTTAAATGATTATCATCCCGTTATATCTTTTAAGCAGTCAATCATGACATAATATGACAAACGGCTATTTTAGTCCACTTTCAACAAAGCAAATAGCTTAAAAGTTCGACGACTGCTTTGCAAACCTATGCTCGATTCCCACCAATTGATATTTTTTATGCTTCCTTTTTTACATTTTGTTTTATATTATAATAAATAAAATATTATAATAATAAAAAAAAATAATAATATTAATATTATTAATAATATTATTATTATATTATAGAAATAAGCAGTACCTTTGTACTTAATACTAATATGCCGTATCTGTATCTATTGTACTGTGTGTACTACATACATACAAATAAAGTTTGATTTGATTTGATTTGATAAATAATAAAATAAATAAATAAGTAAATAAATAATAGTTCGTAGAAAGTCTATAGAAAAACATTATGTTTAGGCCTCTTCTGTAATTTTTTGGTTAGGCGACTGTTATTATGGAATCCCGTGTGTTTACAATCTACTGTGATATTATTTTAGTGGTAGCTGTTCGTCAGGAATAATCTGTAAGAATGCATCAGTCAGTGTATCAGCGTTGTGCATTAGGTAGCTCCACGAGCGCCTCAAAGAGATGTCAGCATCATTGACGCGGTCCGAAAGGGCCGATGCCTGCCTTCATCTCGGATTGTTCGAAAGAGTTACCGTGGCCCTGGCGCACAGGCAACTGAAGGAACACGGGTGGGTTTTAGACAGTAAAAGTACCCAACCAAAAAAAAAAAAAGTTATATACGTAGGAACGTAGGCGTTCATTAATTCACTAAAAACGAAAAGATTCGCAAGCAATTGGAAATTGCTACTGAAGGTTGCGGGTTTCGACGTCAGGACGAGCTCCTTCTCCCACAGACGTCGCTTGATCCCGCGTCACCAGTCCTGTCTCTGTTTATATATATATATTGGCTGCTGAGACAAAAACTACGAACGGGGTGTCTAAAACAATATGGCTGATATTTTAGTATATTGTGGTGACTTACGACTTTCACACGAACGAAGTCGCGGGCAGAAGCTAGTAGTTAATAATTTTAATTAAAATCTGTAACAGGTCTGTAAATTGAATTGATTAATTTTCCATTGTTGAATTTATTTGAAAACATGTTTGCCGCAGACTATAGTTTGTCGGTTCGTTGTTCCATCATAATTTAACAAAAATATAATAAATAAAAGTGGAATATAGCGTCTGATATATAACGAGTTCCGATCAACTTATTACGAAAATATTGTTGTAACTAGTATTATTAAAGTAGGATGCACAGAGCAGATCTAATTTTTTGTTAAATAGGAGTTGATTGAGGAAGAGGACCGAGGAAGGAATGTCGGATGTGAGCGCACGACGACAGAGGACGATTTTAATTCGATTTTCCATACGTCGGAAAACTTTACCATAATGCATATAGAATGTGAAGTATTAAGGAATCAGCATACTATACTAGACGTATTTTTACTCAATTAATATTCAACAGCAAAATCAGTCGTAATGAAAGTTCAAAAGAACTAACTTGATGAAAAAGACTAGATTCCAAATGGAAACTTATTAGTTTTGCTTAAGTGCACATACCTTCAAATAATTATATTTATTAACACGTTTGTACCACCGCACCGGTGGAGCATGCAGTATTCGCTGCTATAGCGGGGTGTATCACCGGTGGCCACGTCACACTAGACTTTTAATGTTCTAAGAAATTCGCGCCGAATTGAGAGAAAGTGTTGTAGTTAACGTTCCCGCCCTGCAAATTTGACAAATATTCATAGTGTAGCTCAGGAGTTGGACATTGTTTCGAGAAGTAAAAAAAAATCAAATTGAAAATTTTTATTTATTTGAAAAAAAATATAGAAATTGACATCAATGGTTCAAAGTGCAAATTATTTCTGATAAATCACTTTGAACAATTATACCATTCATTAGAAAACAAAACCAAAAGTGAAAAAAAAAATTTAGAAAAAAATTAAACTATAATGCCATGAATGGTACCCCGGTTGATTACAGTAGGCTCGCCCCCATTACATGGGAATGAAACATAACTGGCGAAATGTGGGTGTAAAATAGGGTACACGTCTGCCTAACCCTTCGGGGATTACAGGCGTAATGTTATGTTATGTTATGTGTTTTATGTAAATGGTATAAAATGAAAATAATTTCTAATGTATTGTAGGTATTGAAACAATCCAAACACACTGGTTTGTTGTCAGATGCAGTGCAAAATGTATTTACGCGCTTTGGTATTTTTCTAGCCATAGCCGCAGATTCGGTTATCGTAATACGATCGTAACAAGGTTTACATCTTTTTCTAGTATTTCTCGCCATTCCTTCTCTTTTTCCCAACTTATGTTTTAGCTTTCTTTATACATTGGGCTCACCCTCCTCTGCAGCGTCATCGGGTTGATTATCAGTGCTAGGTTTGCTAAAGATCTCTTTTATAATTTTTTCCCGGAATTCTAAATGAATTCGTTTTTTTTTCTTCTCGGTGAATAACCCAAGCATTTACTAAGATTGTGCCACAGACAATCTCAATGATAAGCATGCGGTACCACTTAAGGGTTTTTTTAAGTTCGAAGCGATCTGATCCAATATATCCACTCCTTTTTCACTTTATTGTAATCCAAAACAGAGTCTGGTTTCTCCAGAACAGGATTCGGCTTTCAGCGATGAGGCTTTGGCACAAGATCCCCTATATGATTATTACAAGTCGACAGTATGTGAAATGTACGTTTGCTGGCCCATTTTATATATTTGACGCCCTTCCTATTCCTTACTGCCAACATTTGACCCTATTTTGCTTGTATTTTACTGCTGGCTTTGGCAGATGCTTGTGGTTTTGTTGGACTGTGCCATACAAAAAAGTCTGCTTGTCCATTAGAGTTTCTGCTTATGGTACGAGTAAAAAATATCACTGTAGAGTATGCGACCTTTATCGTTTAGCCCATCCATTAGTTTCATAGTAGTTTATTATTATTACCTTCAAGAAACAGTTGTGGGTTAGTTATCTAGTGCTAATATTATGTTTGTGGTGAGATTGTAGGTATTGTGCGCGGGTTCATTATTAATTACGTGACGCGTTCAAAGGGAACATTCGTCGCTGAGGAAGCGGAGTAAGGGCTGACCTGGAATACTGGTGTGAGCTGTTTAGCTCGCTCCACAATGCTTCATTGGTCAGTATTTTGTTCAACACGAGATCACTAAACTTCACACACGATTGATGTACACTCAAATTTATAGGTTGCAATATTAGCAGCCCTACATTATAACGTTTATAAAAGTTCCAGAAAGTGCGCGCGCGCGCCCGTAATCACGAGTATGTGACTTCAGCTGTGTCCGCTGTACAGTGTGAAGTTCGTAGAAATATTTCGCCTCCATTGCGGTTGCGAACTTCTCCGACGTTAGCCGAAGATTGCCGAGGTACGTCCTCTTGTCTCTCAATCATTATGGGAGGTAAAGGGATGGATATAGGAAACGACCAAAATGTCCTCATAATGACAATCTTAAACATTTTATAGATTTATGAATTAGAGTACGAGGCTTTTTAGACTATAAGATTCAAATTATTTTATTTTACAGTTTTTGGCTTCAGCAAAGAGAAAGAAAGCATTATCCTTAGCCATGTCCACCGATGGCGCACCCCGTCTGGCTGGTATTTTGGTTTATGGGGCGGTGATGTACCACCGGTGGCCATATGAAAATTTTCCCCTTAGAACAGCATATAACAGCTCATGGGGTCCTGGTCTGAATATGTAGGTTGTAACAAATTTGATTTCTATTTATGTTTTAGAAACTAATTTACTGAATAATGTAATATAATGTCAAGTTTGGGACACAGAAGGTAAAATAGAAGGTGGAGCATAGCTTGCGACATAGCTCCACATCCACATCCAGCTGCCGTTCCATCGACGTAGCCCCACTTTACCAGGTTTGAGTTACATCTTCCCACTTGTGTCCGGAGACGGTTCAGGGACTTCCAATTGGACCACGAAAGGTTACACCCTGCAGGGAGATGCTCCTTTTATGGTAGATAGTAAGTGGGACGGGAAATAGTGTCTTGCTACAATTTGCAACTGGCGTCGGCCGGGTTTCCTGGTAGACACGCTGTCGATTTCAGGAAGCTGTGCCTGCTTTTTAGCCGTTGCGTTGGTAGTTGCACGCAAAGCAGCGAAGTGACCTCTGCACTGCCACCGATGACGCCGTGGAAGTGGCGAAGTTTTGGGCCAACAAAATTTGAGAAAAGTCGTGCCAGCGACACGAAGAAGAAGAAGAAGATGAAATATTTTAACAACAAAAGCGTGCCGTTGGCATTTAATTTCACCCTGCGAGCATAAGGTTGGGTGTGGTACACCCAGACCAAGATAAATCGATCGATATTTTAGTGCTTAATACTTATAATAGGCTGTGCGTCTAAGTTTTTTGGTACAATTTTTTTGTTTGTTTTTTGTTTGTTGTTTAATTAGATCTATTAGAAAAAAAATACGTTGTTTTTTTAATATTTGTACCAAAATCTAATAAGTGTCTTAAATAGCTATAAATATAAGTTCAATTATGTTATGTTGTTGATTGCTTTAATAAATACTAGCTGCACCCAGTGGCTTCACCCGCATAAGTCTCGATCCCGTGGGAATATTGGAATAAATAGTATGTTATGTTCTAATCCAGGTCATGGTCTACCAATGTGCTAAATTTAATCCAATTTCGTTCGGCCGTTTTAGCGTGAAAGCGTAACAAACAAACATACAAAAAATAAAATAATTTCTCTTTACAATATTAGATTGGATAAAAAGCCCAAATTTTTTTTTTTTTTTTTTCCTTTAATGTTGGTCCAATAATAAGTACTGATTATTTACACTATTAAAATTCACACTATGCCCATCAGGAATGGTTACATAAATTTTAACCTTCCGCACGTGCGGTGGGCTTAACAGTTTTGTACCACACTCAAACTAAAATGTACCAACATTTTACATTAATTACCAGCGGAAAGCCGAAATACTCGTCCATTTCCACATCCTTTTAGCATTTTCACACACGAAGTAGAAATCCACACCGTATCAACTGCAGCTTTAATAGGCTGGGTGCTCAACGAGCCGCACGTAACGAAATTTAAAAAAAAAGATAGACGCGTGACACGTACGGGTCACAGAATCAAATATTGACCGTGGGAAAGTCCCGGTGTGTCGCATGTATGCTGGACGACAAACGTAGGTAGGAAGTATATAACCGAAAATCTTTTATTGTACTGGCGTTCAATATAACGAATCCATTCCACATGTCATTCATGTAACGAAATGTACTGATAGAAACTATTAGATGTACCCCCTTCTTCTAAATCTTCAATGAATCTTCAGTGAATAAGTGTTTTTAGAATTAATAATGTAATTTTTATTGATTTACATGACCATAACTTATGATATTTTTGATGACATTTAAAGAGAAAACTGTCTGTAAATGTGAGTAGCATGCAGGCTACATTCAATACATGATTATTATTTTAATATTGTGAATGTGAAGACTATGTGGGTCATTGTTGCTTTTTTTTTCGCCTCAGTTAAAAAATAAATAAATGGTAATGGTTAAATCTACATGGTCTTCACATGATCTGATCAAGATTATGTCTGGTCTTTAAAAAAGACTGACCTCTGAGTTTGTTTCGGCCTTTCGTCTCCGAGAAGTCAGATAGGAAACGCCGACCTGACCTAGTTTTTAAAATATGATTGTCGCGTAAAAGTGTTTGTTCAAACCTACTTACAGAAATAAAATCATTTATCATTTAAATGTCCTTGTAATGCAATCTCAGTGAATTAATAGTACAGTGACACATGTTGTCCAGAGACCGGTGGGCATTTTTATTGATTTATAAATTGATTGCCCTTGATGGTTTCAAAATAAACAGATTGTTTTTCTATGAAATCGATACTAAGTAATGCCATTATAGGGCTAGTTGACATAAAAAAATACCGTGTGAATTTTATTTTGTAGAATGGTTCTGGGCTAAAAATATTAAAAATTAACTTCATTTCTTCAACACCGTAAAAACCGGTAATTTCATTACAGCACACGTGCAATCTCTTTCTGTATAAACGAACCTTGGCAATTGGTTAATACAATACTTTTAGTAAGAGAAAAGAGTTGATTTGTGGAATAGAACTTCGCCCCCTATTACAAGGGGCTTACTTAACTGGCGAAATGTGGGTGTACTATACATAGATACACCTCTGCCTAATCCTTCGGGGAACACAGGCGTGGTGTTAATGTTGAAAATTTGTAAAAAATATAGTGTGTCCCTCTCAAAGAGAAGAGGCCTGTGTCCCAGCAGTGGGAACATTATAGGCTGATTATGTCATGTATAGTGTGTTGTAAGTCTCGCATATTCGTTTTCAATTTGCTGTTGCTTCACATAATGGCCGATAACCGGCTGACTATCGGAGCCGTAAAGGTTGACCTCAGGTACCAAGTGGCTGACTACCTACCGATGAAAAGCACCTTTTTTTGTTTAAAGTAGGTTTTATATATTTCTAGAAGATTTTCTAATGTTTTTAAGTACTGAATAATCAAAAAGTTTAATAAATTATAATTTTGTTGATTGCACAACTTTTTTTCTACATATATCCACAAATCTTGAACTAACAGGCCTTTAAAGTTAAAATTCTCGCTAAAAGGCTGACTTCTGGGCGTTTTATCATATAAAGCCTCTTTGTTTTACCGAGAGAAAAGTGTTTGCAAACATTATACTCGGAAACAGAGCCTGTCGACAATAGATTCAAGTACAAAACCGACGCGGAGCACAATTGTCCAGGTTTAGCAGCTTCTTGCTTTGTTAGTTCATGGCTTTGAAAATCGGCTTCCGTTTGCTCCCACTAGATCTTATCGCTTTTGTTTATTCAGGTACCAGCTGAAAACTTTATTTATAACGGGCTTTTGAGGTATTTTGTAGTATTTGCGGTAAAACAAAGAAAATGTTCGGCGCTGTGAATTATTTTATAGATGTAAAAAAATACTCAGCGATTGTAAACCTCAATAAAATATGCGCGTATATTCCTTGTAGAAAAATCGTATTCCACGAAATTAAACACAGAATATAGCCAAATTTCTGGAACCCTAATTATGTTTACTTTCCCTGAAGTAATTTCTTTCTTTTGTCTCAAACAAGGACACTTTAAAACAGACTTCTACAATATCTTATAAATCAAATTGAACCTGACACGGACGAACCATTTTCCTCCAGATTCTAGTTTCCATACGAGATGAGTTTTTATTACATAATTATGCGCTTCAGTTTTTATGCTATTGCATAGCTTTTATCGCGGGCTTTGAGCGCGGCGACCGAATCAAGAAATTCCGTAACGAAAATAAAACCTAACACCCCCCGCTCCGCCTACCATGTAGCTCGGCCGAGCGTTCGCTTAACGTGTATGTATATGGTACGACTTTACTTGAATTAATATCAAAGAAAAAATATACTGCATAAATAAAAAATAAATAAATAATTATAATTGCATAAATTGATAAAAAATGCTATGCAATAGCTTTACCGCGGCAGTCCCCGAGTGCCACACGTATTTTTTTTTTCGTATCTTTGCGTGTGACAGAGCAGTAGTGGCCCAGTAGTAACGGCCGCGACTTACGAGTTGTAGGTCGTAGCGCTTCACTTTGTGTAAATTATTTTATCACTCTTGTCCTTAAAATGGTAAAGGAAAAACATCGTAAGGAAACCGTATGCCGGTTTCCTTACGATGTTTTTCAAGAACCAAAAATTCTTAGACATCTGACATTCACTAATCCGCACTGGGCCAACGTGGTGGATTACGGCCCACTCCCTCTCACCGAGAGGAGGCCTGTGTCCCAGCAGTGGGAACAATATAGGCTGATTATGCATGTGACAGGGGTCGAGCGGCCGACACCTTCGTCAGTTGACCGGCAGGGTACCAACCGTAAAGGAAGCAGTTGACGCACAAAAGTGGGGGCAAACTAGAAATGGTAGAGGTTTCCATGGCTGAGTTTTAATTTATATAGTTCGGAAATGTCAGCGTAATGAATCATTTATAACTGCCAGTAACTTTCAAAAGAGGTAGAATGTCCTGTCATATCAAGTCTGTGTGGTTCTTTTCTCAAAATACCATTTTAGCCATTGATCTGCATGGTCCTTGCATGATCTGACCAAGATTTTGTCTGGACTTTAAAAAAGACCTTGACCCCTGAGTTTGCTTCGCCATTTTTTTTAGGGGTAGTGAGATAGGAAATGACTAATCTAGCTTATTTTTGTTTTTAACCCCCGACGTAAAAAGTGGGATGTTATAAGTTTGACAGCTATGTGTGTGTGTCTGTCTGTGACACCGTAACTCATAAACGGGTAAACCGATTTGGATTGGTTTTATCAAAATCGGTTCAGCCGTTTTTGTATCGGGGGTTTTTTAAATATTATTTTTTATTATACTTGTCCTAATTGATTTCGATATCATATTAACAGAATAAACAATTTCATTTTATTTTAATGTTAAGTTGCCAAAATTCACAACGAAATTGTACTTTTTAGATCTAATAATTCATGAGGCTTTGAATTCGACCCATTTGCGAATTATTTAAACAAACACTGCGCAGGTGTTCAGTGAATTGAATGCAAGCGAGTCGAATCTGCTGGTTTCGTAATTTCCAGGTCAATAAAGGAATTCTGAAGGAAATTTGCGAAATAATTGCGTAAAACACATACAATGGCAATCGTTGCTTCATTTACGTTGTTAAGCAGACAAAATTTTCAAATTTTTGAAGCATGGTGTGGATTAAGAATTTCGTTAAAACCTCTTTTTTTTTGGGAAATTATCAAATGACCTCTTCCGCTCTGGGCGGAGCGCAAGGGCGTGGCAGACTCTTACTGAATAAAACCCACCCTTGTTCCTTCAGTTGCCTGTGCGCCAGGGCCACGGTAACTCTTTCGAACAATCCGCGACGCCGGCAAGTCGTTCAAACCCCATGGATTGTTATTGAACGTCTGTTACACAATTAGGTTGCTGATATTGTAAGCGACGGGCTTTATCAAAGTATCGTACAAAATGTAAACCTTAATCGTACTCATAGTTCTGTATAAATTTTCCAAGACATAAGATACACCACCCGCCCTCTCTTGTTACTTACGTCAATAAAATGTAACAAAGTACGTTGTTGTGCAATAGATTTAGTGACCCTTTCTATTAAAGTTTCTGGTAAAAAGATTGCCCAGTTAATCCGAAAGTGACCTTTGATCGCTCAACCATAGCGGTTTTTTATTTTAATTAGAATGTTTGCTCCGCTCACCCATAGCGGTTTTTATTTTAATTACAATGTTTGCTCCACTCACCCATAGCAGTTTTTATTTTAATTAGAATGTTTGCTCAAATAAAACAGGTTCAAGTACCTCATAGATATTTAGATACTGGTTTGATAAGTTCCTTATTTTTTGTGTGGGCTTTGTATCGCCGCACAGACCATTGGGCCGGGCATCTATGCGACATTATTTTGATACTCGCAAATAAATCAAAACCTTTAGGGTACTTCTTGTTGACCTAGAATCATGAAATTTTGCAAGAAGCAAGTTCTCACAGCACAAGTAAAGGAAAAACTGTGAAAATCGTAAATTATTACTTTTATCACATAATACCTACATATTTTTTTGCGATTACATACTTACATTTGCATTTGGAAAATTCACCGTGACGTATATCGATGTACGTGAGAACATTTTTTCAACTAGAAAGTTAAGTTTGTTCTTGGGACAAATTCATCCCAACTATGGAACCATTCATTGTGCGTGGTCTGACACGCACTTGGCCGGTTTTTATTCTAAATCTAAGAGTATAAGTCATGGTTTGTACTTTATTGAACCGTTTCATTTAGCTGTGTCGAACGTTAGAGGACAAAATGGATAATTTGTGCGAACATAACTTTTCACAGCCGCACTCGTAGCTCGTCGACAATTTTTCTGGAATACTCTATGTGCGCTGAATGGGACCGGGATTTTTATTTCAATTGAAACATCGTCGAAAAATTGTATTGTAATAATTTTCGTGTGACACTCAATAGCCCTTCAACCGCACACATTATTAGCTCGGTTCATCATAATGTACATTGGATAGTGGGTAATTAATATGCTTTATATGCTTAAATTCCAGTATTTAAACCCCATTTACCTAATCTAACACTTATATTCCGAACCTACATATTTCTACTGAAAAAGGGTTTCACACATAAACTTATCATTTCTGTTATCGTGAATACCATTGAAAGCGCTTACAAAGCCCGCACCGGTACATAACGAAGCAGCTGGACGGAGATAAATCTGTGTAATCCTCATCAGTCCTGTATTCTGGTCATGTTTATTAAATATTAGAGGTGCTCAAGTTCAGTCGGTTGACTGGATGATCCTGTGATATTTTAATCGGCTTTTGCTTCATCGCTGTGCTACGTGTTGGCGTAAGTGCCTACTAACACTTCTGACAGCGTAACTATTTCATTGATAATACATATCAAACGTAAAGATTAATATTAACAGCTATCCCGCCGATAGCTCATTGTTCATTGTTATAATGATGACAACACGCTCCTTCTTTTGATGGATAGTGGGAACGAATGAATTAAACCACAACTAGAATAGAATAGAATAATTTTATTTTGGCAAATATGGGTAGATGATACATCAATAGGTGTTAGTATAGTACAAAGATCAGCCTTATTTTGCCATTCAGCATGCAAATATTTACGTCACGTACGTACGTCGTCGTCTTACGTCGTTATTTACATTAAATTATTATCATATATTATCAAAATATTATCATATATTATTTACATCAGATCAATTATTATTAAATCATATACCATTAAACTAATTATTATTCAATTAAATTAGAGTTATATATAACGAATACTAGAAAAAGTCAACTAATCTTTTTCTCAGCTAGGAACAACGAACAACAACAACAACGCAACGAACAACGAAGGAAGAGGACGCGAGGAAGCAACGTAGGTACAGCTGAGGTGGCAAAATGTTATTAAAGTTTATTTCCATTTACCTAATCTAAATCTAAGACCATTTCAGGTACCAATCTACATGTCTTCACATGATCTGACCAAGTTTATGTCTGGACTTTAAAAGAGACTGTGACCTCTGAGTTTGTTTCGGCCTTTCTTCTAGAGTAGCCAGATAGGAAACGTTGACCTCATCTAGTTTAAAAAAATATGATTGACGTGTAAAAGTGTTTGTACCAACCTACTTACAGAAATAAAATCATTTATCATTACAATCTGCCTTATCATCATCATCGTCGTAATCATTTTCAATAAAAAATATTATGATGGCGCTGTTTATTTATTTATTTTATTATTTATGTACACACAGTAAAATAGATACAGATACGGCATATTAGTATTAAGTACAAAGGTACTGCTTATTTCTTAAGAAATTTCTTACAGCAGACCTGCGAAAGGAGAAATGAAAAAGAAATGTAGACAATAGTGTGTGAGAACAAGAAGAGAAGAATTTGATTTGTGACGTCTTAAACTAGAATATTAAATATACTTACATATAATGCAAAATAAAAATAACATATACTCAAATAAATACATAATGCTAAAATAAATAAACTTATATATATAAATATATAAAATTCTCACAGTTAAAAGGAAAGGTAATGCTCTTTTACTCGGTATTTGAAATGAGAAATAGATTTTAAATCTCGAATGCTAGGCGGAAGTGAGTTCCACAATCTTACAGCATGAACAGAGAAGGAATAAGAATAGTAGCTGGTAGCTGTTATGCGTAGAAATCAAAAATTTTTGACATACCCATTTAAATCTACCTGCTTTGTATTATTCCCGTGTAGAATATACAAAACGTGTCTAATATACGTATGATGTTTCGTAATTCCAGTAATTAAATAACATTAACTAAAGTTATATTATTTACTAGCTGCGCCCCGCGGTTTCACCCGCAGAAATCTCGATCCCGTGCGAATATCGGGATAAAAAGTATCCTATGTCCTAATCCAGCTTATAGTCTACCCATGTGCCAAATTTTATCCAAATCCGTTCAGCCGTTTTAGCGTGATTGAGTAACAAACATCCACACTTTCACATTTATAATATTAGTAGGACTAGCTGACCCGGCAGACTTCGTACTGCCAAATATAGCCTGTCAAAATGATTTGTAATGTGTCATTTTCAGAGAAGAAATAAGAATAGTAGCTGGTAGCTGTTATGCGTAGAAATCAAAAATTTTTGACATACCCATTTAAATCTACCTGCTTTGTATTATTCCCGTGTAGAATATACAAAACGTGTCTAATATACGTATGATGTTTCGTAATTCCAGTAATTCTCGTTACCTATTTGTAAAGGGCAAATTAAGTGCTGTAAAAAAGACGATTTAACGACCACCCTAGAATTTATTTTGTCACAAATATACCGATTTAACGATGATATTAAAGGATGGATAACAAAAAACATTCTGACTAACGAATGCATCATGAATTCAGCCGCATCCGGTTATACGGGAAACTGAGCCCAAATAGTTTAGGCTTTTCCCAACTATTTGGGGTCCAAAATACTCGTTTGTAATTTGAGGTTAAAGCCAAAATACTCGTTTGAAATTCCTTTGTCCGGCCACTAGCTTTTATCTCTATCTAAAAAGGTAAAGAAGTTTCAAAATTATGCAAAACCGCTATTTACACACGTTGCTCCCAGCAAGAGAGAAAATTCAGAAACTTTATAAAACATTCCTCCGAACTTTCTTCAATAATTAAACTAATTATTGAAGGCGCGAGGAATTTGGAGGTTCTCTGTTTGTGCCGCAGTCTTTCTATCGATGTGCTTGTAATTAATCTGTGTTATCAAATTAAAATCTAATCAACTCAGCCTATTGCAGTCCACTGCTAGACATAGGCCTCTCCTAGGCTGCGACACAACATCCTGTCCTCCGCCTTCCGCATCCTGTCTGTCCCAGCCACCTTCTTAAGGGGACTACAGGACCTAAATGTAAGTTTTATAATGCCTAAAAGTATATGATCCACTGCACTAAACAAACTCAAAAAATATATGATACTAGCTGCGCCCCGCGGTTTCACCCGCAGAAATCTCGATCCCGTGCGAATATCGGGATAAAAAGTATCCTATGTCCTAATCCAGCTTATAGTCTACCCATGTGCCAAATTTTATCCAAATCCGTTCAGCCGTTTTAGCGTGATTGAGTAACAAACATCCACACTTTCACATTTATAATATTAGTAGGATAGTAGGACTAGCTGACCCGGCAGACTTCGTACTGCCAAATATAGCCTGTCAAAATGATTTGTAATGTGTCATTTTCAGAGAAGAAATAAGAATAGTAGCTGGTAGCTGTTATGCGTAGAAATCAAAAATTTTTGACATACCCATTTAAATCTACCTGCTTTGTATTATTCCCGTGTAGAATATACAAAACGTGTCTAATATACGTATGATGTTTCGTAATTCCAGTAATTCTCGTTACCTATTTGTAAAGGGCAAATTAAGTGCTGTAAAAAAGACGATTTAACGACCACCCTAGAATTTATTTTGTCACAAATATACCGATTTAACGATGATATTAAAGGATGGATAACAAAAAACATTCTGACTAACGAATGCATCATGAATTCAGCCGCATCCGGTTATACGGGAAACTGAGCCCAAATAGTTTAGGCTTTTCCCAACTATTTGGGGTCCAAAATACTCGTTTGTAATTTGAGGTTAAAGCCAAAATACTCGTTTGAAATTCCTTTGTCCGGCCACTAGCTTTTATCTCTATCTAAAAAGGTAAAGAAGTTTCAAAATTATGCAAAACCGCTATTTACACACGTTGCTCCCAGCAAGAGAGAAAATTCAGAAACTTTATAAAACATTCCTCCGAACTTTCTTCAATAATTAAACTAATTATTGAAGGCGCGAGGAATTTGGAGGTTCTCTGTTTGTGCCGCAGTCTTTCTATCGATGTGCTTGTAATTAATCTGTGTTATCAAATTAAAATCTAATCAACTCAGCCTATTGCAGTCCACTGCTAGACATAGGCCTCTCCTAGGCTGCGACACAACATCCTGTCCTCCGCCTTCCGCATCCTGTCTGTCCCAGCCACCTTCTTAAGGGGACTACAGGACTTAAATGTAAGTTTTATAATGCCTAAAAGTATATGATCCACTGCACTAAACAAACTCAAAAAATATATGATACTAGCTGCGCCCCGCGGTTTCACCCGCAGAAATCTCGATCCCGTGCGAATATCGGGATAAAAAGTATCCTATGTCCTAATCCAGCTTATAGTCTACCCATGTGCCAAATTTTATCCAAATCCGTTCAGCCGTTTTAGCGTGATTGAGTAACAAACATCCACACTTTCACATTTATAATATTAGTAGGACTAGCTGACCCGGCAGACTTCGTACTGCCAAATATAGCCTGTCAAAATGATTTGTAATGTGTCATTTTCAGAGAAGAAATAAGAATAGTAGCTGGTAGCTGTTATGCGTAGAAATCAAAAATTTTTGACATACCCATTTAAATCTACCTGCTTTGTATTATTCCCGTGTAGAATATACAAAACGTGTCTAATATACGTATGATGTTTCGTAATTTCAGTAATTCTCGTTACCTATTTGTAAAGGGCAAATTAAGTGCTGTAAAAAAGACGATTTAACGACCACCCTAGAATTTATTTTGTCACAAATATACCGATTTAACGATGATATTAAAGGATGGATAACAAAAAACATTCTGACTAACGAATGCATCATGAATTCAGCCGCATCCGGTTATACGGGAAACTGAGCCCAAATAGTTTAGCCTTTTCCCAACTATTTGGGGTCCAAAATACTCGTTTGTAATTTGGGGTTAAAGCCAAAATACTCGTTTGAAATTCCTTTGTCCGGCCACTAGCTTTTATCTCTATCTAAAAAGGTAAAGAAGTTTCAAAATTATGCAAAACCGCTATTTACACACGTTGCTCCCAGCAAGAGAGAAAATTCAGAAACTTTATAAAACATTCCTCCGAACTTTCTTCAATAATTAAACTAATTATTGAAGGCGCGAGGAATTTGGAGGTTCTCTGTTTGTGCCGCAGTCTTTCTATCGATGTGCTTGTAATTAATCTGTGTTATCAAATTAAAATCTAATCAACTCAGCCTATCGCAGTCCACTGCTAGACATAGGCCTCTCCTAGGCTGCGACACAACATCCTGTCCTCCGCCTTCCGCATCCTGTCTGTCCCAGCCACCTTCTTAAGGGGACTACAGGACCTAAATGTAAGTTTTATAATGCCTAAAAGTATATGATCCACTGCACTAAACAAACTCAAAAAATATATGATACTAGCTGCGCCCCGCGGTTTCACCCGCAGAAATCTCGATCCCATGAGAATATCGGGATAAAAAGTATCCTATGTCCTAATCTAGATCATAGTCTACCCATGTGCCAAATTTTATCCAAATCCGTTCAGCCGTTTTAGCGTGATTGAGTAACAAACATCCACACTTTCACATTTATAATATTATATAAGTAGGATTTTTCAGGATATTTGCTAATTAGATAGTGTGTTGGAAACATAATACAACTAATTTGATACGATAGAAAAAAATCACGAAGATACTTCTAAAAATTTCTTATAACGATTAAAAACCATACTACTATGCATTAAATCATTCTGATTTTTTGTCAGATTATTCTACAAGCAACATACTAACGTAATAATGTTTTAATTTTTTAATCCAATCAATAGATTTTTCGTAAATTGATAATTTCTTAATATTTTGCAATAAATTACCAGCGTTGTGTCATCGCGCATCTCTTTCTTTTCTATGCAGTCCGACGGTGACCGCGCTTTAGCTGTTGTAAGCCTCTTAAGGTCGTCAGTCTATCTAGCTGGAAGGCATCCCATGCTACGCTTGCCGATACGCGATCTCCACTCCAGGACTCGTCTGCTCCACCGGCCATCGGTCCTTCGACAAACATGGCCAGGCCACTACCACTTCAGTTTGCTTACTCTGCAAGCTATGTCGGTAACTCCGGTTCTTTTTCGTTGTTATATTTGCTTTTTATTTAAGGGCTAAACATGTAATGTATCAAGCTGTTTGAACAGATTAACTTGATGCTTACATTTAATGCGTTTTTGTATGAAAATGATTTTGCGTAGAGTAGGTATCCAAATTTCGTGACTCTTTTGTAGTAGGAACGCAAAAATCTGTACCAAATGCAACGTTGATAAAATCACCGTCCATAAGAACCATCGTTTTATCATCAATAAGAATAATGGAATATGAAGCCCTTAAATCCTTTGTTACGTTCGCGATTCTTAATAACATTGTGACAGAAGACACCGATTTATCTCCATAGTGAATAATAAAACATAATAAATATGTTTTATTGCAGTGTCAAACAATAAGAATATAGCAGATTATTCACTATGGATATAAAACGGTGTCTTTTGTCACGGGTGCTTTTTTGAATTCCAAACGTAACAAACATTATGGTTGTATCAAACACGTGTCGAAATGGAGATACCTATTTGTGCCTACTAACAGAACACTTGTTTTTGGGAAAGTCCAGAATATGCTATCTTTTTTTTGGGTTCCGCAGCCAAATGGCAAAAATGGAACCCTTATAATTTCATCATGTCCATCTGTCTATCCGTCCGTCCATCCGTATGTGACACAACCACTTTAATTGGAAACTATTATTACTATATCGGTGAAAATTGGAAGAAGGTGTATTCTGTGTGTATAACCATAAAAAAAATGTGATTGAAATTACGAAAAATATAGTTAAGGCTTACTTCCCCTCCCAGACATAAAAACAAATAAAAATAAAAAACAATGCACATAAGCGTGTTGGGTATTGTTGGATCCCATAATTCAAAAGATTATAATGTTTCTAATTGACTTTGCTATTTAAGTCAATTGTTTTTGAGATAATTATATATTTTCGGTTACAATCGCAGAAATAACTTTGTTGTTCAGAGTTTTTTTCGGGAAATACAAACTTATTTTTGCGGCCGGTAAAATCAATACTATGCATGCGGAAACACTCATCCCGACTCAAGAACCCTTCGCTATGCATGGTCTGACACACACTTGGCCGTTTCTTATTTTAACTACTACGGAATCCGATTAAATTAAAAAAAGTGCTTTATTTAAACTAGGCTGAGAATCAGCACTTTTTGAACGTAAAATTACATAAGGCAGTCCCCAAAACACCCCCCTTCACAACTTCCTAATGATTTCTCAAGTTATTGAAACAAAAACATTAACAACAACGTCAACAACATCATCAACATCGACATTTTGTTTTTTAATTTCTACAATATTTCCTTCATATAATTTAGTTCAGTTTTGAATAATTAAATCAGAATCTACATTCAATAACGTATTTCAGAATAAAGTTACGACAGAGTAATACGACTCGAAGTCCTATCAACATTTTCGGGACAAAGTTTGTACAAGCAGTATGAGTTAGTAACTAATAGAGAAGTACATCAAACACATTACATGTAGAACGTATGCTGACTCAAACTCATTCAAGTTTAGTTCATGAAATGTCAGTCGTTCTTAGATTCAGTCCTTCATTACATTCAAACTCAGAACGACTATAACGTCAAAACTTGAAAGAAGGAAAAAACACAACAGTATTTTGGTTTTTAAGATTCCTGTGTACGCATTTTTTTTAACTGATTTTTCAATTGGATACACTAACTGCGGTCGATGACCCCACAAAAAAATCATAACATTAATTTATTTTTTGTTTTATCATGTTTAAATCTCTATACCCATCACGCCTGCGGAGTTTCGCTAGCTGATTTAATTTTGTTTATGATTACTTGTCATTAAATAAGTATAACTCTAGCCAAAGCCTCGTTGAACATTGATTAAGTGAAAATCTGTGAGTGACATTGACACTGATAGGAATGTTGCCAGATAAAATCATTTTACCGCTAATGACAAGTAACTCATCATCATCCTATATTCGTCCACTGCTGGACGTATGCCTCTCTTAGTGAACGCCACTGAGCCCGATCCTGGGCTCTCCTCATACAGTCTCTGCCAGCCGCCTTTCGCAAGTCGTCACTCCACCTGGCCGGCGGGCGTCCCACATTATATTTGCCTAAATGCGGTCTCCACTCTAGAACTCGTTTTCCCCAACGATTGTCGGTTCTGCGGGAGATGTGACCAGCCCGTTGGCACTTCAGCTTGCTTAGTCTTTGGGCTGTGTCGGTTACCTTGGTTCTCTGGTGGATAACCTCGTTTCGGATTTTATCCTTCAGAGAGACTCCAAGCATAGCCCTCTCCATTGCTCGCTGAGCGACTTTAAACAAGTAACGACAAGGAACTACATGAAGTAAAATAAAGCGTGTCTTATAAACATTATTATCAGAATCTATCAATTAATGTGATCTGATTATATAAGGTACATTCTAATAAAACAACATTTCTAAATCATTATTATTCATTTCTTCTGTTCTAAGTCTTTCGGAAATCTAAAAGCCAAATAATAATGTAATCGGATACGACGTGCTACGAGCCCCTACGACGTGCTACGAACCGCTACGACGTGCTACGAACCGCTACGCACACATTTTATAAATTCAAAGAGTCCGTTGATTAGAGATACATAGGCTAACATAATAAATAATTTCCTAATTATGTTTTTTTGTTATAAATTATTGTTTGCGCTATTTTGATAGTTTGGCATTCCCCAGGCAATATTAGTTAGTACCAAGAATTGTTTGTGAACAATAAGTTTGGAACCCAAACTAAACACGTAGGTTGTAGAACATTGGAAGTTAACTATATAGAGATTTTATGTAACTATAAAATGATATTAGATATTTCATAATCTTTCAGTTCGTATTGTCAGTAGATTGCTATTATCTAATATATGATTGAATGAGGGTTCATATAAATAGAGTGTCGTATGTCCCGAACCAATAAACCAGTCCGAATCTGAATATCTTGTTTGATCGTCAAATCCTTTAAGCCTCATTTCCACGGTGTAAGTTTCTGGAACGTTCAAGAACAATAATCGCTTGCCATGAAGCACGTTCAATGGGGTTGTTTCCCGGAAGCTTCGCCGAAAGATGGCACTGTGTGTTTGTTACCTATCAAAATTTGTTGATAAAAACGTGTACATTTTGTGGACGATTTTTTAAGTATTTGGGTGTTTCTGTCGTCAATTTGTGTTGCTTACATTTGCTTTACAATGTATTCTACCTGGCGCGGGCTTATCTCCCAGATGAAGGAGGAGTTGGAAAAAAGAAGAGCATCGCGACAAGGAAAGAAAGCCGATCTTGTCGTAAGGTACATTATATTGAACATTTTATCAACTTTTAGCTGTATTCTGAACAATATTATGGTTTTATAAGTTATAAAACAAACTTAACTCACTAACTTTTGCTTTTTAATGATACTGATGATAAACAAGACGTAAGGTTACTTGTTACAAAATGTAAGGATATTAGAAAAGAAACCATTTTTTTCTTAACAGGTTGAAGCTTACGACAGAATTTCAACTTCGACAGTGTGTGTAACAATTCTGAATCCAAGATGGAAATGCCAGGGGAGGCAATGAATGTTTCGTGATGTTAATAGCGTCACGTTATTTTTTAATTTCAGTGCCATTTCCCACTTTCTCTTCATGTGCAAATTACTTGGGAATTTGACAACGCCTATTTCTTTGCGTCCAAAAGCTACACAACGACCCATTATATTGATACAAGTCACAAAAAATATATATATATATATATTCCATAAAATAGCATACAATAATTGAATGTAAGTTTTGCCATTCAATAATTGCATACGACTTGTTTACACCAAGGTAATTATTGCATGCAAAATGTGCCTCGTCTAAACACAGAGTTGCACAACCTTGTACAATTGATTCAAGCATTGCCCGAATTTGTGCTGCAGAATATTTCATTAAATTTTATTGAACGTCTTCTCAAGATTTCTTTTTTACTTGTTTCGTTCGTTCATGTTTGAATTATAGAAAATGTTCATGCGAGAATTGAATGCGATTTTATTGTACGTGCTGTTTGCACCGATACCAGTTTCACCGGTAACTACTTGCCCGTATCGTGCAACAATGTACGTGTGATTTAGACGGTGCCAGTGCTGACGGTGTCAATTGTTGCTTCAATTCTATAAGATAAGACAAGATTTATTTGCCCAAACATGTGTATACATACAATAATAATAAGTGCATGCAAGATAACATAAAGAAAGTTGGTTCAGACATGTTTGCCACATACTATGGCGTGCAAATGTTTTGAATTACAATAGTGATTTTGAATATATCCTTCACTCCAATAGAAGGCAACTAACCAAAACAAAATTACATTACAAAAACATAATCTATGGTATGCCGTAGGCAATAAACTTGCACTGTGTAAATTTAACTTAGGGTCCGTTGTTTGATCAGTAGTCACAACATACTAATAGTTAAAATGCGCTAGTTAAAAAATAAGATATATAGATATAAATATAAGAACAAATAATGAAATGTTTCGTCATTGTTAGTGTACCGAGTGCAAACTACATGAACAGCAAGATTCCGCGCGCAGGAACTGTCATAATCAGTGCATTTTAAAGAAACAAGAAGAACGAAAGAAAATACGTTTACTTGCGGTAAACATGGCGCAAAGAAAAAACACACAAACACAAAAAAGAAAGAGTTGGGGGAAAATATGCCTCACATTTACGCAAAACGACAATCTCTCAGTATAATGATACAACCCTATGTGAGACAGAGCCCCAGCGCTAGTTTTCAGCGATAGCCGGCGTTGACGTCATGACGTCAACCAGTGCAGCATACGAAAATTTTAAATAAACAAAAAAATAAGAAATAAAATAAATACACTATACCTAATTCAAAATGTATATAAACATAATGAGTGGTAACATTCCGGGCAACGACTCATGCAACGCCGGGCTTTAATAATCTGTGCGCGCAGCTGTCAAACACGTCATTTTCAAACTCGTTGGCAATATAAACAGGAATTGCTGTCTCTCTGTAAATATGGATAAATTACAGTGCTTAGTTTGTGGCCAAGCTGCCAGTTATTGCCAAAATAGGGTTTTTTTTTTTTGCTCTTCTGCGTGAGCTGGTTAGCTAGGCTGAAAACCAATGCAAGCCGATGTGTTGTCTTTTCAGCAATATAACGTAACAGATTAAATAGCAATATAATATAAAAGATTGCGGGTTGCGATCTCTAATCAGAATGAGAAAACGGTACCATCGAGTATACTTGTAGACTAGATAAAACCATGGATCGAGTCACAAACGTTCATCTACAGAATATAAGAGTGGAGTTTTAAATCAAGAGCAAAAATAGCGCTGTAATCGGGCTATTAATTCAGTGAAGGACGATATTATGCAATAGTGTTGGGTAGAGGAAGAGATACCAAGTTATGCACTATGGAGAGGCTTTGTTGTCCCTGAGACCCTTTCGATAAACACTTCGTAGGTATAACCGAATTATTAGCACGTAAAATCCATTTTCTGAGATCGTTCCGACCGCACAAGAATTATTTTTAATTTGGGTTTCTTATTTAAAATGTATGAAGGTATTGGGGAAAGCTTACATTTTGTAAAATATGAACAAGGATATTTTAGGTAATTTATTTTGTGCACAAATTTTGCTAGCATTAGCAGACCAAGGTTTTCGTGTCCCGCAATAAATTAGAATTTAACTTTACCTAAAACGATTCTAATATTGCTTAACAGAGTTTCATCAAAATAAGTAAAAGGTTACGAAAATATTCTTCAGAAGACCACAGATTGCTTCCAGAGCAGTGAAGACTTTGTGGGCGGATCAAAGTCCGAGTATACACATAGTTAGTTACTTACTTGAAAAGTAACTTGTTGTTTGAGACAACACCGTCCTGGCCTATTTAAAATTTCCAGGTTTATATCATTTGCTCCAATGTTTATTCCTACTTTTAATAAGCACGTGCAAAAAAATAATTTTACGCTGTATAACAGATTTCGAACAACACACATACATGCATAAGCTCACGCCTTCTTCCCATGGGGGTAAGCAGAATTTACAGAATGCCACCAGCTACGATCCTTACATGCTCCTTTTGCCTCGTTTACGTTCATACATCTGGTCATACACGCACGCCGGTTACGAGTACTATGTACCTGACCTTTCTGAAGACCATCACCAGTAAGGTCACTATTATTATGTCCTCCTAGGGTGACCTCTCGAACAACTACAAAAACGACAACAACAACTAACAACTTTATCGCTTTAAATCCCTTCGAATAGGTTAAACGAATATCAAACCTGTAGGTCGAGCTCAATACAAACAACATGCAAGCGGAACAATGGATGAGATGAAATTGATTAATAATTTTATTTTAGATTTTTATTTATTACTAGCTTCTGCCCGCGACTTCGTACGCGGATTCTGTTGCTTATGCCAGCGACAACGGGGTCGTCAAAATCGAAGAGCTGAAACGTCTGATGTCGAATTCTAAGAGCCCGGGGACGGGGGGGATGCCCGAGACAATTCGAGATGTTCCAGATCTTTCATTTTTGTAAGTCAACTGGAAATGCCCATCAGACTAAACAACTTTTGCTAAGACGTCAATCCTATATATGTTATAGTGTCGCTGGGCTTTAGAGTTCTACAACAGGTGTTCCAGATCTTCAAATTTATTCTCACAGCAGAAAATGCTCTTCACGTGGAATAATTTTTGCTAGGGCACCATTTTTATATCTGTTATATTTTAGCTGGTCTGTTGCGGTTCTGCATCAGGTGTTCCATTTTTCAAAATAAATTATAGCCTATATGTTGCCCAGACTTAATACCTATACAAGAAAAATACTTTTCTTCCCGTAATTTCGCAGCGGATCCCAAGGGTACACTGAATTAACAAATATTGCTCGCGGAAAGTTTTGGTTTCTAATATTTGCCTGATCTTGATAATTGGATACGAAATATATTTGGAGAAACTTGGGGTCATTTTCAGGCAATAATGAACCAATAAGGTGGTAAACTTGGCCTTGCACTTTGAATGTTAGCATAAATGGGCCTTCTGAAATCTGTTTCGCACCAAAAGATGTCATTTGAAAGGCATTATTGTACGAACGGATGTTGCCCAAGATGCAGTGATCTTAATATTTCTGGAGGATTTTGTAATATTTCAATATGTACTTTCCCACCTGAGCAACACATACCGCTTGTTTCTTTTTGCCATTTAACAGCTTCACCAAAAGTACAATTTTGAACCATACCACCGATGGCGGAATATGTGGCGTAGTCAATCATAGGAGTATATGTAAATGCACTCCGTTCCTTCTCAACCCAAGGAAGGTCGCCATGCCCTGCGGCTACATCTTGAGACACATCCGATTCTTCAGATGATATCGACATTCTGTTCAGAGAATGTCGAAGTCGATCAGAATTCAAACGTTCGTCGCGCTCTTCTTCTGTCTCTTCATGCCGTACTCCAGCAATTCTTTCTCTCTCACTTTCTAACTGATTATGGATATTTTGTTTTTTGCGTGTTCGGGACAATGTATGATAATCTCGATCAGCAGTTAGTCGCGCATCACGTTCATCACTCGTTTCAAAAGACCTGTTAGTAAATGTGCGAGTACGCTGAGAACTTAAGCGAGATTCTGTATCTGTAAACGTTTCTGATTCGCGAGACAATGCATGTCGCTCACGATCAGCGGACAGTCGCGCATAAAGTTCCGCACTTGTCTCTAGAGACCTAGAAGCAGATGCTTAGATACGCTGAGAACTCAATCGCAATTCTCTATCCGTGAACGTCTCTGTCTCGCGTGACAATGCGTGACGTTCACGATCAGCGGTCAGTCGCGCATCATATTCTTCACTGGTCTCTAGAGACCAGTATGTAGATGCGTAAATACGCTGAGAACGCAGGCCTGCTTTGCGATTCGAAGAGGTTTCCACGGGGCGAGTTGCAGCCTGATGTTCTCGAACATCATCAAGTCTCTCCTTACGCTCTTCGGTAGATTCTTGGGATCTTATGGTCCTCAATCTTTTAGCTCCTTTGGAACATTGGGAAAGATTTTACCTCTTTCTAGGCATGGTTATAGTTTTATTGTGAAAAAAATCTAAGTGACTGCTCCCCTGCGTTACCGGGTAGGCTACCGTGTCACGAAGATAAATCGAAAAGAATATTAAATACTCAAATAACATAAGCCCAAAGGCATATTTATTCGATAAAATAAAAAAATAAATGGGAGTTTTGGTCAGTAGAGTCAAATTTTCAATGATATACCATCATCATCGAAAATCAGTCCTAAACTGTTACCGCCTTATCCGCGTGGAGGTTCTCCCAGCTTATGTTATTTTATAATTATACAGTGAAATTAGTGATAGCTTTGAATACCACATAAGATGTTTCTGATCTTCGATTTTTATAAGTCAACAGGAAATGCCCATCAGACCGAACAACTTTTGCTAAGACGTCATTCTTATATGTGTTATGGTGTAGCTGGGCTTTTGGAGTTCCACAACAGGTGTTCCAGATCTTTGATTTTTATAATTCACCAGAGAGTGCTCATCAGATTGAACAACTTTTGCAAAACGTCATTCCTATATATGTTATAGTGTAGCTGGGCGCTCGGAATTCCACAACAGGTGTTCCAGATCTTCAATTTTTATACGTCAACAGAGAGTGCTCATCAGGCTGAACAGTTCTTGCTAAGTCGTTATTCCTATGTATGTTATAGTGTAGTAGGGCTCTTGGAGTTCCACATCAGGTGTTCCAGATCTTCAAATTTATTCTCTCCTGTATAGATTATACGTTTATGTTAAGGAGTCAGACGTTACTTAACGAAAATCCATGACAGAAAATATAATATAACAATATTAAGTTTTAATTTGCACTTAAGCAATTAATTTACACGGCACGGTTGGCGCAGTGGTTAAGCGATTGACTGCTGCGCTGCGTGTCGCGGGTTCGATTCCCGCACTGAGCTAATATTTGTATGACCTACAAGTAGTTGTTCCTGGTCTAGCTATTTGTGTATGTGAGTTTGAATGTTTGTAAACGCACCCACAATACAGGAGAAATTCCTAGAGTGGGGCAAAGTCTTAAAAAAAAAAAAAAGTTAGACTTTGAAGAGAATTGGCAGAAGGTGTAATTATAATGCAACTTGCAACCCAAACTTATACTCCACACTCAACTAGTATATGTTTGGGTAGCATGTTTCATTATTATTATCGCATCTTCTGCAAGTGAAAGTTCTGCAAACGATGCTGCAAACTGAATCAGCCTGAATCTAGTTTATAATTTTTGCATAGTACTCGCAACTGGCGTGCGTGTATGATAAGATAAGATAAGATATTTATTTCGCAAATATGGGTACAAAACACGGTGACATAAAACATATAATTAACAACAGCCATTTTTCACCAGAAGGCATGCAAAAGTAAAAGTACACGAGAGATACTAAGTACATAATAATAAAGTTCTACAATTCAATAATAAAGATTGATTAACTATAATTACAATTTATTTATGCAGTGCTTCAATAGTAATTTACATTATATACAACAGTCAACTTATTTCATATTGGAATTAAATAAATTAAAAATTATATGTCATATTTTGAATGTCTAATCATTATAGAAGTAATCAAGAGATTCCTTTATCCATAAAAAATTCCGTCACACTATAATACGCTTTGTCTACTAAAAAAATTCGAAGTTTTCTTTTCATGACCAGATGTATGAACGTAAACGAGGCAAAAGGAGTATGTAAGGATCATAGCAAGTTGCGTTCTGTAGTTTCTGCCTACCCCCATGGGACGAAGGCGTGAGTTTATGTATGTATGTATTTTTGCATAATATTTCACTATCATACGAACATTTTGTAGATCAGCATCTGATGATCGGAAATAAATTATGTCCACTCTATTCTGTGGAGCACAAAATTACATCTACAACCATATTATTTGACTAATATGAAACTGTATGCTGAAGTTGCAACAATATGGAAATTTATTCTGTTCTTACTTGGTTTTGTTCGTCACTTAATGATGAAAATAAGTTTTATTTTATTTTATTGAGCTACTGCTGGTAACAAAAACTTTACGAATATTTTAAAATGTAAGCCTTTACATATATATTTTATTAAACGTGGGTATACAGGATTAGCCCCTGATTGTAGGAAAATAAAATGTTGACCGTAAATTTTATTGTCGTAACAAGATCCTTTTACACGAAGTCTTTCTCTAATAACAGTTCTTGTACAACGCAATATTATGCGACATGGGAATTTTGAAGTTTTCCTAAACTTCTTGAATACAAAAATTACTTGTAATGGTCGGTCGTCTCAAGAATAAAAATGTTCCTGCTGATGGCTTTGCTTAAATATTTTTCAGATTGTTTACAAAATTTTACTGTTCACGGCTAAAGTGAAAACGAAAATAATCAAATTACTTTTAGTGGTCGTTTGAAAGTTAAAGACGATTGTTTCGCAGAGTTCAGACCCATTACATTTGGGGAGATGCTTTTTCTTACGGTGAATTATTTTTAACTGTTGAACATTCAATGTCGCGCCGCTAACCTAATAGGGTTGTTAGTTTGGATCCCGATATTTTGCAGAACTCGGTCATTTTACAAATTAGAGAAAAGCCCGGACTTTTTTCATTATCAATACCAATACTAAAAATACGAGTATCATTACTTGGATGAACTTTCTCCCCATTCTACAAAATTTTGCCTGAAACTTTTTCCCCATTTAACAAAAATAGTTCGTAAAAAAAATAAAAATACAAAAATAACAGTAACTAATGTGACTATGGCCTTTTTTTGGGTGGGAAATCATCAAATAACTTCTCCCGCTCTGGGCGGAGCGGAGGGCGTGTCAGACTTTTACTGACTAAAACCCACCTGTTTTCCTTCAGTTGCCTGTGTGCCAGGGCCACGGTAACTCTTTCGAACAATCTGCGACCTCGGCAGGCATCGGCCCTAGCGGACCCCGTCAATTGATGCTGACATCTCTTTGAAGCGCGCATGGAACACAACACGCCGTCGACCCGGGCCTGGTCCTTACTGGACGGCGAGCTACCCATTGCTCGCCGTCTGCAAGCCCGCACCTACGGTGGTCGGGTATCGGCTATTGACTCTCGATGCCCAGGGTGTCTCCTCCTGCAGCGACTAGGGGTGACTGTGGCCTTCACAATCTTATAACGGAACTTGTCGTATAATATTCAGATAATTATATCCATCAATCCGATCAATAAGTCTATCAGCTCAAAGAACCTTTATTTTCTACTACTTTGACTAGGCAAGTTTAAAGAACATCTGCTAAAATGTTTGTGGTTTTGGTGAGACTTAGCAATGAGATGCATTCGAAACATTTGTACTTGAGACTGATGGCATGTGTGTAGCATATAATACGAACTTTGTCTCTAGAGAACTAGAGTTTGATTTTGCTTGATTAAAGTTTTGTATGTTGAATACGGATTACGGTGATGTTTACTGCTCGGTGCCAAATAGCGTTTTATTCAATCATTGACTGCGGCAGCGGCTTGTGCCCTATCCCCTGAATATTTATCCGGCACTCGGAATCGTAAATTGGTGAAAATGTTTCGAGCGATTTTAAAGCTTTTGAAAAAATTCTGTAAGTTTTCAAGTGGAGCTTTTAGTCAGAGTGATAGAAACAAACCGTGCAGTTTGTAGGTTTCATTTGCAGAAACTTTTCACAAGCGCAAATTTTCCATTTATTTACTTCCAATGAATATTTTTTGGGATACCCTTTTATTATGCTTGAGATTCGGGATACCAACGAAAAATCATATTTTTATATTATCTTACAAATGGGATTGACATCGTCGCAAATCTGTACCAAACCTGTACATACTTACATAAATATATAAGGTGTAAAAAATATAAATAAAATCTTACCCATTTACCATTCGGAGTTATAAATTTCATTTGTAACATCTGTGCCGATCTCATGACCTACAAAAATAACACACGTGACACACACTCAAACTCAAAGCATTTATTTCAATTAAACCATTTACAGGCACTTTTGAATTGTCAAAGAGTCGGTCAGTTAGTCAGACAGTTGAAGCTAGTTGCCCATTCCAAAACGTAGATCTCTGTGGAGAACACAGGGCAAGAAAGTCCAAGGACACTCTTTTTAAAACAAGATATTACAAAATCCTGGGTACATTATTCTTGTTGCTTGTATATGCAAGAACAATAAAAAAAAAAATTATTAAGAAACAATTAAAAATATAAGATTGATAATAAAAATAAGCCGTGGCAGTTAAGAGATGACCAGTCTCATCTGACGGACGGACTCACTGTAGGGACAAATTCATTTTGAGGATTTGAGGCTCAAACTTAACCTGATCGATCGACCGGTTGTTATTACTAAGCCACGACACAAAACAAACCAAAATCTGAAATAACCAATCAAAATCAAAATATTTTATTTCACATAAAGCTCAGAAGCTGGGTGCACGGTCCCAATTGATTGTTTCCTATGGAAAAGAGCCGACAAGAAACTCCACGGTTACTCTTTGAAAAATAATTGACTTTTACAATGTTTTCAAATTACAGTTATGGGAGGACAGTGTCCTCGTACAGGTCTTCCATAGTGCAGGAGTTATAGCACAGAGAGCAAGACAAGAGGTGGGGCATAATTATATAGTTTGCGCTGTGGCTCCACAGTCGCACTGCGGCTCATCGGAGTTGGATTTCCAGGTGTGCCATGGCAGTTGGCGGCCCGCTGGAAGCCTTTCTGCAGGCTCAACAATTCAACATAGTCAGCTGGGGATGTTTGAGAAGCCGTGATTTAATCGTGCCCCACTAGAGCTACCGTCATTTATTTATTGTTGTTATTCGTTGTTAGTATTTATTTTTCTTCGAATCGTTGAGCTCCTTCAGTTTTGAGTTGAGCTGCACGATTACTGACAAATTACTGACTCTGTGACACTCATTCTGTGTGGTTTTTCCTCAAAAGACCATTTCAGACACAAATCTACATGGTCATCATATGACCCGACCAAGATTATGGCTGGACTTTAAAAGAGACTGAGACCTCTAAATTGTTGCGGCGTTTCTTCTCAGAGTAGTCAGATAGTAAACGCCGACCTAATCTAGTTTTAAAATATGATTGACGTGTAAAAGTGTTTGTACAAACCTACTTACAGAAATAAAATCATTAATCATTTATTTTATTAGGTTCACCAACTCATAATTCATTTTTAAATGTAAATTATCAGTGCAACAGTTACTTATGCATAAAACAATGAATTAGAGAATTATGCTAACTTACTTAGTGATAAGCGCTAATATTGAAAAATTGGGAACATCGCAGCGGTAAAAAGGTACATTAAAATGAAATAAAAGTTTATGAAATGCTGATTCCAAATTATAAAATTGGTACTGGTAAAATTGATCATTCTTTGACATCGATAACATTGGTCAAATCTATCAGAATTAAATAAAAATAAAAATTGTAAAAAATAAAAAAAAGAAATAACATTAAGTAAATGAATAAAATTTTATAAACTTTTAACATCGGCAAGTACATAGAAATTAATGAAAAGGTACTAAAAATAATCAACAAAAAAATTCAATTGGTTGAATTCAATTGATAAAATTGGTAGAAATAAAAGATAAAATGGTATGGGGACGGTCGACTTGAGGAAGCTGTTACGGCTCTTCAGTTTGCCCCTCGACATCATTACGTTGTTAAGTAAATACCGTTTCTCTTTCTCGTGTTTCAGCTTTTCAGTGGCACAAGAAAATTCCCTTCGAACTTCAGGAGGCGATATTCCTATAAGTGGGTGAAGTGAGGCAAGTGGAGTTGGTTTGAGGCACCCTGTAATTACTCGGCATGTTTCATTTAAGACTACATCTACTTTTCTGATACAGAAGCGACAAAATGAAAGTGGAAATGAAAGTTCTCGATAGCCACTTTAATTTTTTTTTAATGCGTGAGTGTCGTGGAACACTCGGTTGGAACGAAGTTCCTAGAACATCCGTAGAATAAATTTGATTACCATAAAAAGGGTTATATTGAGTTAACCTTAAAAGATAGACATATGCTGTTGCGGACTTTTTTTAGAACTTTTAAGGGGAACAATTCCGTCATACATGGTTTTTGCGTAACTTTAACCGTTTACGCTGCGCACGCAACGGAAGCTCTCAAAAGGAATATTTTTTCCCGTTTTTGAAACATTTTTCATATATGCTCCGCTACTTTTGGTCGTAGCGTAATGTTATACAACCTAAAACCTTCCTCGATAAATGGACTATCCAGCACAAATAGATTTTTTTCAATTCCAACCAGTAGTTCCTGAGATTAGCGTGTTCAACCAAACGAACAAATAAAACAGGGTCGTGACGGAAAATTCTTACACTTTTATTCGCCTAGACCCCATCCGCCAAGTCCGTACCGTGCGATAAGGAACTTAGTTCCAAAAACATCAGTTTCCAGTTCCCAAAATATTACAAAATGTTTGACTGCAGTGTTGGTTAGTCACTGAACTAACTAAAATAAACCGTTAAAGGTGCTACTGGCTACAGGCGCGGATGTAGGTTTCGCTGAAGGTGCAGCATATTTCTCTCTGGAAGACGGGCGGGGAATTACTCAAGCCGTGAAAGCCCTTTAAAAAACAACTATGTTTATGTGTAGTTAACTGCAACCGCTGCCCCCCCCTCCCGTACCCGCATCTTTTTACATTAACAGTACCAGTTTCTTCCGAGTCAACAAAAAGCAACGAGATTTAAGATCTTGATGAGGTTGCGATGAGTCAGGATATACTTGTACGGATCGAAGGACAGAAAAGAATAATATGTCTAAATAACGAAGACTATTTGTAGATACATGTCCCTCTACGCGATTTAAAATAATACAGTTACCCTCCTCGAGTCTCCGAAAGGTAACTTATGTGTGGGTATATGAACACAGTAAATATATGTCATGTATATTTACCTTACTCTAAATCTGTTGTTATCAACTCTGTAAGCTCGTATCATGCTATGCCTTTTTTTTCCCGGTTTGGAAAATCCACATCGATGTCCTCCGCCCTGGGGCGGGCAAAGGGGTCTGTCAGACTCTTACTGACTTAAAACTACCCCGGTGTACTCTTCGTACACTTGCACCGGAGATCATGGAAACTTGTGTGCCTTCCACGTTCCCCGGCTAGTGCCGGCCCGCCTCTGCGGGCCTCCTCAAGTCCGCGGGGGGAGTGAGGGGTATCATGTTATGCCTGAGGCGATACAAACATACTTCTATCTATAAATGTTATAACACAACTTCTCACTGAATACGAATGTTGTTTCTTTTGTGAAAAGTCATGCATACAAATACTGTGTTTGAATAAATCGTAATTTTTTCACTAGTAAATGCAATCTTACATCTATGAAAAAAAGACTACGAGAATTCAAGCAGGACACCTACTAAATATGCAATAAACTCAATAGAAAACCTGTCAAAACCAAGAACACCTGTCGTGTTTCATGAATTCAAGATTCCTTAGCCTGTGTTACTCCGGAGCAAACATTCAGCATACATAGCAATCTCCGGCAGTCAGATATGTGCAACAATACCTCGCCAATCACATTCTCTCTCGCCCGCTCCTTGCCTTCAGAACAACGATGCATGAAGTGTAAAGGAGGAACAATAGTACAGAACAATAGCACCTCCTTACAATTTTCTGTAAAATAACATTGATCAAAACACTTTTTGTTTGAATTTCAATGCCGAACGCATTGCGATTCGTCTTACCTTATTTTTTTTTTTTGTGGCATGTGATTATATATTTGCTATTTTACCATAAACACAAACATTTTGATCAAGATGGCTGCGTTAAACTTAAAACAAATCCTCGTAAATGGCATATCTATTTGGCAACCGCCAGGTGTCTTTTCCACACCGTTAGCAGCAACTTTTGGCATTCCTTAGACAGTATTATGACACACATCGTATCGAATTGACTGCACAATGCCCTGATGTTTCGTTCCCTTGTGTCATATTTGCAAGAAAACGAAAATGCATACTATGTTGAACGTCGTATTATTTCTAAAATATTTTACCTATAACAACTCTTATTCGTAATAACTGTAACTCAATGCACGAAGTATTTTACAAAAATAGTACTAAAATAATCAATTATTAGATGTAGCCGGAACATTTTCAGTTTCACATCGCGAAAATCATGAAAGGCCGTCGAACATTATGCGCTGTACTATAATGAGGCGAGCACAATCAAATTGCGGCCGGCAGTGAATATCGGAAGTGAGGCTCCAGTGCAGCAGAGCAGTGTGTCACGTATGTGTGCGGGAATACAAATGAATATGAACTGCGGCCTGCATCGTTATGTAGATCAATTTATTATGATAATCTTATAGTTACAGAAGTTGTTCTTGCTTTTTATGTCATCAATGCTTAATAATAATGTGAACGTGTGTGTAAAAAGTATTATTTACTAGGTCCTGCCCGCGACTTCTTCCGCGTGAAATTTCTTCTTCCCCCGACCCACCCCGTCGCATCGCATCGCCTATCCGTGTTATTACTTCATTTTCACTTAGCGTTATTCCTGACGTTTCTTCGTTTTGCTCGGCTCCTAAGGGACCTAGCGTGATGTTAAATAGCCTATATAGCCTACCTCAAGAATTGGGCTATCAAAAGCAAATATATTTTTTCAAAGCGGACCGGCAGTTCCAGAGATTCCCCCCTACATACGTACTTAAATGATAAATGATTTTATTTCTGTAAGTAGGTTTGTACAAACACTTTTACATGTCAATCATGTTTTTTAAACTAGATGAGGTCGGCGTTTCCTATCTGACTACTCTGAGAAGAAAGGCCGAAACAAACTCAGAGGTCACAGTGTCTTTTAAAGTCCAGACATAATCTTGGTCAGGTCATGCGAAGACCATACAGATTGGTATCTGAAATGTTCTTTTGAAGAAAGAACCACACAGATTGAGTGGACCTGTCCAGTCAGTGCACGAATTTGTCAGTAATCGTGCAGCTCGACTCAGGAAGTCAGGACTTAAGGAGCTCAACGATTCGACGAACAATACCAAAGAAAGGACATTTGGGTACTTACAAACAAACAGACTTGACCTCCTTGTAACATAGATTAATGCAATGATCCGTACACGAAAATGTCAATTCATGAATTACCTATACCGAATTGTTTTCCCACGGAGAACAGGGTTATAAAATAAGAAACATTGGAAAACATTAGAAGTATAGCAAACACTTTCTAACCAATTGTTCAATATCCACCACACTAATCCAAATTGACCAAGCAGCACACAAACAAATAAATTAATAAAGTTTCACCGCTCCTCCCCCCATCACCCCTTAAATAATTCCTCATTTATTTATTCCGCGTCCGTTCTTCTGTAACAGTTTGCAACACGAAAAGCAAAATGTGAGTTTAGCGTTGTGTAATTAAATATAATTTAAATTTAATTTAATTTAATAAACCTAGCATTGTGAAATTAAATATCTCGGGAGTCCAAGACAGAAATGTTGATTATAAAGTGCGACGGAATTAGTATTCAAGAGCGTTTCAGCACGAATGGATGGATTCTTTCAAGTCAATGGAGGATGAAATCACAAACTGGAGATGTTTTGAAATGATTATAGAATTTGTTAATTTTAATGAACTTTACGATATCATGCAATTACGGACGACAAATTTTACATCTAAAACTACCATGTATTGAAGATATTTTTTTTCTTAAACGTAACTAACTTCATATCTTCACGCTTGTTATCCCCAAAGGGTAAGCCGTACTTACATTTCACTGGTCATGTTTAAGTCCCATAAAATAGGGTCGGACCTATTGCCATCAACTGGGCATGATTTGAGGCTCAAGGCTGAGAAATTCCTGATGGAAAATCTCACTTTTCCCGATCTGGGAATCGAACCCAGGACTTTATTTTCAGCAATATCACTTGCAACACACTCGACCACGACTTATTAGGTTTTTTAAAGAGTTACGTTTTAAAACTTATATAATATTATTTATTTAAAATGCAAGTATCTTAAGGGTTCAGCAACCATGTGTGTGTTTATGCTAATCTGGTCCGTTCGCCGGTCGTTGCACATAATAACCGGCTAATCACCGGCACATATTCCGGTTCACCTTCGCCCCATGGGCACCAGCTGCGACTGGGTATTTAATGTTAATAGGCAGCTCCCAAAATGTATTATAATTTAGACAGGATTATTCTCTCTGTAATTTTAAAAGTCAAAGTTAAAGTCATTCAGGTTAAGTATTCTGGCTACCTATTACGTTTCTACATTATGCTGGAGTACCGATATCTACTTGGGTGATGAATTCATAATTTGCTAAAATAAATGTTTTCATGCAACAAATTAGGCGTATGACACTTTTATACATCTCTTATATTAGGCAAAACTCCAAAAACGCTACGCCCCCTCTCTAATAGTTATTCATATTTTCTAAGAAAAGTAAAGTAAATAAAGTGATGACTTTATTTATTTCACTTAAAAAAACTACTTTATGCAGCAGTTCACCCTGGTTCTCTAAAATTGACATATATTATTACCATTATGGCTTA
This sequence comes from Dryobotodes eremita, assembly GCA_917490735.1. Lineage (NCBI taxonomy): Eukaryota > Metazoa > Arthropoda > Insecta > Lepidoptera > Noctuidae > Dryobotodes > Dryobotodes eremita. The sequence goes on along the minus strand of OU823257.1, from coordinate 6,464,992 downwards.
TCTACTTTAAAATAATATTACTTCGTATATAAATAGAAATGTAAAATCCTCGCGACATTTTGCTCGTAGCAAAATACGAAATCTACTGGTCGTAGGTACAATAAACACAAACTTGTACAAAATGTCAACTCGTTAAATATTTATCTTTGTCCCCTTTTAGATAAATACAGCTGTCTACTGCCACACGAGTCTTAAACGAAAATGTTCACATTTGAGACAACAGAAACTTAACATGTAATTGCCAGAATAAATATAATGAAAAAAGAATAGTAATAAACGAAAAGCGAGGCATTATGTGAAAATAAATAAGCAACTAACTGGTTTCGGTCGACATTATAGGTGACGTCATACGATGTATGACGTCATACATATGTCGGCAGCACGCTGCGTATTACGAGCGTTTGACTTTAAGTTATGAATTTGAGCGACAAATCGTTTGAGAATCCAGTTTAACTGATTTTTTTTTAAATATTATTATAAACTGCAGGTTACAATCAAGGGAAATGAGATTGTAGTGAGAAAATCTCACTTATTTCCGTGAAAATTAAAATAATATGTTTGCACCCATTCTCGCATAATCTATTAATCATGTTATTATCTAAACTTGCCATTCCCACTTTTTCCATTCATTTGTTGTTATAAATTATACTGCAGGTAGTGTGAATGTGACGTCCCCATACACTATCATTATCTGGTGTGTGATGCATCGCCAACCTTTCCACTCATTCAACTCGCGCAGTGCGCCGGAGCAACCGTGTGCACATGGATTTACAATTCATACTCTCTCTAATCTAGCGATAAAAGAGAATGTGGAAAAAAATGATCATGTAAACTCGTGAAAGTAGGTAGAAAGAAAAGTAGAGCAAATTAATAAGTTAAAATATAGAACACTCACATTTCGCACGTTTCAATTTCCTATTGGACCTCTGCTAATCACAAAATGCATAAAACCATGAACGTTCCGTACAATCACATATGTCACGGGCAACAGTTGAGGCGTTTGACAAGCGTGCGCTTTTAATCATGCTCGTCGAATTGAATGTGCAGCGTACAGCCCAATTCGAGTAAAAAGTTGCCGTTATGAACGTCGCCACAACTAAGGCATATGACAATTTGTTAAAATGGAAACAATTGTATATTGGTTCCCATTTAAAACAATCGTGATTAAACAAAACGTGAGGTATTGAATAACTTGTGATGGAAGTTATTCTCGCGAGGTCGTACATCAAAAGTTGACTAAGTTGGAACTAAGTTAGAGCTACTAAGTAATGGCCAAGTTCCCAGCAGCAACCAAAAAACCAAACCTGACAAATGCGGGCACTGACTGGACAGGTCCACTCAAATCTGTATGGTTCTTTCCTCAAAAGACCATTTCAGACACCAATGTAACATGGTCCTCATATGATCTGATCAAGATTATTTCCGGATTTTTATATACCTATTGACATTGATGAATTTTTATAAATACATTGACATGGATATTTACTTTGTAAAATAGTATAGTATTTTAAATATTGTGAATCTAAAGACTGTATCATTGTTTTTTTTTCTTCTCAATTAGTTTTAATCATGGTCTGGCAGTTTAAGTAATTTATGCGGCCTTCACAAATGTCCTTTCTTTGGTATTGTTCGTCGAATCGTTGAGCTCCTTAAGTTTTGAGTTGAGCTGCACGATTACTGACAAATGCGTGCACTGACTGGACTGGTCCACTCATTCTGTGTGGTTTTTCCTCAAAAGACCATTTCGGACAGAAATCTACATGGTCTTCACATGATCTGACCAAGATTATGTCTAGACTTTAAAAGAGACTGTGGCCTCTGAGTTTGTTTCGGCCTTTCTTCTAAGAGTAGTCCGCTAAGAAACGCCGACCTCATCTAGTTTTAAAATATGATTGACGTGTAAAAGTGTTTGTACAAACCTACTTACAGAAATAAAATCATTTATCATTTAAAATATTCTAACATACTTACAGACTTACCTACATATTATTCTGACGACATTTTAATGTATTTACGTATCTTGGTAGAGACTTCCTAGATTATCAAAGTATTTTGTACATCGTACGCTAAAAGGAATTCAGTTATTTTGAACTAATAATAATTTGACTATATGTAGAATGTGAACATGTGCGAAAAATTACTTCTGATAAATATACGTTTTTTTTCTTTTTTTTCCTACTTTTGTCTCACTTTATTAGGTATATATACAAAGACAAACAAACGTTTTCACTCGACGTTATTCTCGCTCGATATAAGGAGACAAGAATATCTGTATGTAATATGTAGTTACATTTACTACATAATGCAGGTACATGTCAAAAAGTTATCTCTACTTCAAAGGACATGGCATTATCAGGGTTCAACTAATAAATAAGAATAAAGAAAAAGCAAATGTGTAATGTATAGAAACGCTTATTATAAAAGCATAATTAGCTTATAATGTTCCCACTTCTGGGACACAGGCCTCCTCCCTTCGAGAGGGAGTGGTCCGTAATCCACCACGCGGGCCCAGTGCGGGTTGGTAGATGTCACATGTCATAGAATTTTTGGTTCTAGGACATGCCGGTTTCCTCACGATGTTTTCCTTCACCGTTTTGAGAGTAGTGGCGATGAAATAAATTACTGAAAGTAAAGCGCCCGTCAGGGATTGAACGTACTACCTTCAACTCGTAAGTCGCGGCCGTTACCACTAGGCCACCACTGCTCGAACGCTTAGTATTCTTTTTTAATAGTCTAGTTTGTAATAATTTCAATAATCATCCCTTATATAAACCGTTAACTAAAGTCAATATTAGGAGTACAGTCAGTTTGTCGGCGGCAAGTATGTCGGTACGTACGACTAACTTCTACGTGAGCAATTATTAGTTGTAATGCAATAGTGGCTAGATGAGCATACTTCGCTGAAAATCATTTATAGAAAACTAATTTAAGGTACATAATTATGAGATGCTAGTTTAGTTCATAGAACTACATGTATTGTTTCACCAATCTGTACCGGGCATTAGGTTAGGGTTTATCAATAGCCACTAATCCCAAGAAAGAGAACCTACTGGCTTGCTACAGCCTACGAAAAACCTCGTCTTTTTTGTTTATGGCAGTAACGATAAAACGGTGTGGAAAAAAGGAGATGTGATTTGACATCTTAGTTAATAGCAACTTCTGTTGTACCCAAATGTGATTTTCATAGTAGTTACGCAACACCGTAGCTCACGAGCTGCTGTGTGTTGGTTCATTCACGAGATATCGTCGTCAAAGTGACCCACAGAAACATTGTGCGCGTGACATTGAGCACCAAACCAAACCATTACAACAAAATACCTTGTGATATATTGCAATTCAATGAAAGAAATTTTAAAACTCATATAAAAAGTTCACTGTATAAACAAGCATATTACAAATTAGAGGATTATATCCTAGATAAGATTGCTTGGAAACATGCTGGTCCTGCTCCATAGGACAATCTAGAGTCTAGACAAAATCAAACTAGTTGCTTATTTAATTGTATAATTTATATGACATTGATTTTACATTATGTACTTAACTACATTAACTCACACACTAAATTATTACGTGTTAATTTTTTGGAAAAATCATCTACTTTTCAATATTTGTAAATGTGTGAGCACCATGTATCTATCACATATCTAATTTACCTGTCTTTGTATTTAATTCTTTTTATCTATTGTGGTATAGTAATTTTATTCTAGGTGCATCGTCTTCACATATAATTATATAATTAATGTGAACCTACATAATATTGTAAAACATTTTAAAAGACTAACGGTGGATTTTCTTGCCCATTCTTCTCCATACGAAACTACCTTTTGGAAGGGGCAACTAGAATCAATTCTATTTCTTTGTAAATTTTGACGTTCAAAAGTGCCTTTTATGTGCCTGTTTGAAGTAAATGATTTGACTTTGACTTTCATTTTGACACCGCAACTTTACACGATAACGTGTTGCCGCTGAGTGCATAATGTTTCAGTCGGGATATTTCTATTGTATTCTAAAATGAAAAGCTTGAGGCAAGCTGTTCACAAAAATATGTCAAGATGACACGGGTTGGACAAACAAAAAACTCTAGGAAGTAGAAAATGTTGGACACTCATAAATAATTTCAGCAGACGGCTAACTAATTCTCATGTCAATCTCATTATGTTGTCTTTATTTAATTTTTATCATAAAGATATAAGTATAAGCGATTTTTATTTGCTTAAACCTTTGTGTACTTGGAATTTTTTATTTTTGAAAAGTCGTTTCTTGTTCTGCTCTAAAAGTTAATTCGCCAGAATCGCGATAACCACGAAAAGAAAAAAAAATCCGTTCTATGGAATATAAATTCGTTTATTTGATCTGAAACTGGGGGAAATATTAAATGTAAACTGAGAGTGATGTAGGAATTCGTTGAATTAATTGGCATGAAAAATTAAACACTAGTACACATGCTATCCATCCCATACCATCTAAATTTAAGCTAACAGTTTACAGTTAATTATATCATAATCATAATCAGCCTATAACACAAGCCTCCTCTATGTGAGAGGGAGTGTGCCGTAATCCACCACGCGGGCCCAATGCGAGTTGGTGGATGTCAGATGTCTTCGAATATTTGGTTCTAGGACATGCCGGTTTCCTCGCGATGTTTTCCTTCACCGTTTGAGAGCAGTGGCGATGAAATAATTTACACAAAGTAAAGTGAGCCACGACCTTCAATTTGTAAGTGTGGCTGTTACCACTGGGTCACAACTGCTGTTAATTATCTATTATATTATTATTCGAGTTATCTCACTCATCAAAGTTCTTGATATCGAAGCCGAGATGTTCACAGTCAATAAATGGTCGATATATTATAATCGATGTACGTCAGAATCGGATTCAACATTTAACTTCGACACAAATTTAATCAACTAACCGCACCGAGCCGATCGCAAGTTAGGTGAAATTGTCGTACAGAGTTGTCACAGAGCAGATTTATGGAGAAATAGACTATAAATTATAGGGTAATATCAGGGTTCGTACCACACAGGGGGTGCCCTTAGCGTGTAGTCGCCTAGTTTGTAATTTTTTTTAAGCCCTGTCGGGGGCTTTAATTTATTAAGGCAACCACAGGCATGTCCGGTTAAGCTGCCGACAACCTCATGGGTTGATCGGCGAGAAGCCAATCACAAAAAAAGAAAGAAAAAGTACCTATCTTCTCATTTGTATTAATAGTAATATAATAATAACGTTTATTGGACAAAATCATAACTTAGCCTACTACAGTTTCAATACTAAAAACATAACATATAACAGTCATCGAACCTAAATTAACTCCTGATTTCCAAACTAGATAAAAACCTGTATCTTGAAAATCAGTGCTCTTCCAATGAACATAACAATGACTCTTACTTAGCTGAGGAGCAACTAAGACACATCAGTACTGAAAAAGTTAGACCACAATTAAGTCATGTGAAACAAAAAAGAAAACAGATAAAAATATATATATTATAACAAATTGTTGAGATAGTTAGGGTTTATTTAAAGCTTGACGATTTTGAGAGATATGATGAGTGTTGTGTTGTGTAAGATGTAGGAGTGTTGTGAAGTGTAGTGTAGTGTATAATGTGTATCGTAAAAAATTTGTTACTTCTGGACAAGTAGTAACTTTTCGGTATTAGCATAGTCCAAGTCCATGAGCCATTTTGTAACAGATTTTTTACATTTGTGTTTGGTAAGGGGATACGTGTTGAATATTAGATTAATCTTATTGTAAAGATGGGCACCAAGAAAAGGGAAGAATCTCTGAGCAAACTTAGTGCGGCACGCTCTAGACACACCAACTGTATATTTCCTGCGCTTCTGTAGAAATTCAGAGGGGCTATACTTTAAGGAACTATGCATTCTGAGGACTGTTTGTAGCATAAAAAGCTGCCTTACCGTCAATACCTCACAGGTTTGATAAAGGCTAGTTGTAGGATGGAAGAATGGTAAAAATAGACTTACTTTAAGGAGTGCACTTTGAGCACGCTCGAGTTTGATTAAGACTGCCTTACACGCACCCAACTAGTTATACAATACGCCAACAGTGACTGGCATAGAGCAGAATAAATCATCTTTAAGACCTTCGGGATAGCAGTGTGTCTGAGATTTTTAAATATATATATTAATTTACGAACTCTAGAAGATACAAGGTCTACGTGAGGAGCAAAACTTAGTCTCTCGTCGATCACTACTCCAAGGTACTTTATTAATTTAGTTTGTGCAAGCGAAGGACAATTGCAACTTATAGTATTATGACATATCCGAGAGTGAGCAATTATATATTATTATTCTGCTATTTCCGTATTGAAACAGACATTTTAGCTAGGGTCTTAAAAAGAAAAACGGTCAAAAGCCTTTATCCTGGCTCACAAAGCTGTTTCCATACGACTTTGTTTCGATTGTATGTACGTTTGCATTGCAATAAAATTCCTCGTTTTTTATAAAGCAAAATCCTTCTTATTCCTATATCGATCTTATTCGGGCACACTGCAAAGGCTTTGTATTTGTACCTTATTCCAATATCCTGCGACATTCCCACCGGACCGCATACGAGAATTGTGTTCTAAATGAAATTATAACATGAATTGTATACTGAAATAGGTCTGCCTAGTCGTAAATATAAGCAACATTTGTGTGCTGAATTTTAAATATACTGATCGACATTAAAAACATTTCACGTATTGAAATAGCGAGCGAAATAGAGACCCGTTCATTGAGCGTGCAAATTGACATACTCGTACACCCAGTTGGTAAAAACGAAAGACGAATATTTAAAAAGGAAAAACGGTACTTATTAAAATATTTTACTACTTACGTTTTAGGACTATTTTTTTCCACTGAATGTTAAAAAACGTACAAAATTACGGCATCTAGGCTGCTTTTACTATATTTCTTTGCACGCAGTAGTTTTTATATTGTGGCGGCATCTACATCACCACATGAGAGCTACGCGTCACTCTGACGTCACGCAAAATCCTGCATCGCGCAAGCAAAGTTTACCCACCAGACATGACACCCGTCTGGCCGGAGGATCCACCCTAATCTCTGGAGGTATAAGTGAACTTTACACCCTGTTCCTCATACCTCTATAATATTATCCCCACCTACATTTCTTTTCGCAGTAAGAAAAGCTTTTGTAGTCGGACGTCGGACAAAGAAGCCATTGACAAAGGCTCAGAGACGATATCCTTCCGTCGTTATGGACATGTTCCTGGAAGACCGCACTGCCCGGAATAGGCAATTAACTTAAGCCATCCTAAATGTTACGGTTAAGAAAGCAGTCGAGCGTTCATGAGACACGAGTGATTAAGTTTATACCTGAGTAACATTCTTTGATGTAGGTCTGCGGAGACAAAACGTAACAGTAATACACAAAACTAAAAACTATTCTATATACCTACCTAGACTTTAACTGGAACATACATATTATATTTTATGAAAATGAAAATAGCATTAGTTGCGTAACGATAAAAATTACATTAGTTAAGTAAGTGAATAAAATATAACACTCAGAAAGTACAATATGATTGATAGTTCAATGACGCTCCAGTTTCATTGGTTTGACCAAAACTAAGTCACCGAAGCCGAATAAATAAGATATTGCTAAAGTTATACTATAATACTAAATATCTCGGTATCATTCTAGATAAACACCTTAACTTCAAAGCTTATATTACTCACCTTACTACTCGAGTTCATAAAGTCATATATCTTTTTAAAATACTCAGACATATTGGCAATACTTATGTAATACGCACCGTATATCTGGCCATTAGTCAGTCATCTCGAACTGTATAATAGTTGGTGTCGAGGTGTGAAAACTACACTCAAACCTCTGGAAGTTGCTGGTTGGTCGATAACATTCATCAATAGTGCGACAGTGTAAAGCCTACCCTTACAATGGATGTTCCCAGAGCAATCGATTGTTCGGCTGAGCCAACAAACTTCACTTGCATCGTAATATGAGCTTTATTCTTCAGACATGGAGCATATATTTCAATGAATCAAGCAGCAGTATTGACTACTAGCTGGCTGTTCAAAGACCTTATCCACCACAGCGATGTCTTCAGTTAAAATTGTTAATATTAGTTTACCTTCTTCATGACTCAGTTAATTCAAAAGTAAGTTTAGTTCTATTGTTATAGCTTTTAAGTAGCTCCGAACCGTTGGGAATTACTATCGTGGTGAAAGGATTGGTCAGCTAGACTCTGTGTTACCGAGTGCTAGCTGCCCAGCCCCTGCAGTCTCGACATTAGACAGTGACAAAAATCGGCCGCTAAGTCGTATCGTTATCAAATTCCTTTAATAGATTTTCAACTTTATTTCGAAAGCATAAGGTTGAAAATCTATTAAAGAAATTTGACATCGATTAGAGTTAGCGACCGATTTTTGTCGCTGTCTAATGTCGAGACTGCAGGGGCAGGGTGCGCCAGGCGTTTGGAATCGCATTACGATTAGCGTGGCCACATACTGGACCCAACTCATTTAACATGAATTATAATATTTTTACCTTTGCCATCGACTCGAAAAGTAGAATAAAAAGTAGCTCTCAGCAGTTTTCTTAACACTTTGCCATACAATACTTAAAGAGAGATTTTTTTCTTCTAACAGCTTAGCTGATAACGCCACCGGCTGACAGCACCCTCGTATGTGCAGTCTATCAAATTGTACAATGATTGAACTGAGATACTGTGACGAAATGCACTGAGTATTTTAACTAACGTTGGTTGAAGACGTGTATAATTTCTGCATTACGGGTATTTGCCTAAATCACTAGTGCAATTCTAAATGGCTGGTTTTGCAAACATTACGCTTGTCGCACTTAGGACCGGCGCTGAAATGATATAAGCGCAGCTACTCGTATTTTATGGTAAACTTAATCAGGTTAACCAAAAGCTTTCTAGATTTCTTTACATACTCGAAAAGATCGTGAAAGAAAAGAATAGTACCCAAGTAAAATATTATTTTCAATACACTTCCTCGAAAACTGGTTCTTATCGCACTACGATTAGGTTCAACATGGAATGTATTTCACACGTGTGCGTTTTTTTCATTTACCAACACGTGCGCGGAAGTAAAAATTGCCACAGATAACTATACCTATATTTAGTCCAAATTGGTTCAATGCGAGTCGGCGGTGATTGTTTTTTTTTTAAATCTCGGCAGAGATATGCGTCATTACGGCGTTATATTTTTTTAAATATTTAAATTATGTTTATAAATAAAATATCATCAAAAACCATGATTATTACAAAAAAATACGTTTATGAACAAATTAACATATATTTGTGTTCTAAACTCAAAAATATTTGAATTTTCTATAATAATAATAATAATAATAATAATAATAATGTATCATTTATTCTCTCTTCACAAAGCTGACTTAAACTTAATGTGTTAAAAAAGAAATGTCTCAGCTGTATTCCACCTTTGTGAGAGACTGGTGCCTGATATAGGTTTTTGGACAAAACCTGTGTTACAGGTCACCAGGCCCCTTCCACGGATAGAATTAGCTTTAAGAGAGATGCCGTGCAAGAGTCGAAGTTAAACAATATGCATAACAAAAATAAAAACTAAGTAGGAGTTAAACAATATGCTTAACACAAATAAAATATGAACTAATAACAATAAAAATTTAAAAAATAAAAAAAAAAAAAAAAAACCTACACCTATAATTCTGCAGAGGTTATTGAGTAATGTTGTGAGACGATGTGTGAAGTATTAAACTAGTAGGAGATGTATGTGAGTAATTCAGATGAGCCGTGTGTGAGTGAAGGTGAATTTTGTGGAGTGAGTGCAGCGAGAGTTTCAAGGAGGTATGGGACAGCTATGTATGTGTGGGTTTGGTCAAAATTTGTTTTATTTCAGAACGGTCAAAAGATTCTCAGTTTTATGATAGTCTAGTGTTTTTAAGTATTTTTTTATTTCTTTAATACAGTTTGATCGTGTTTTTGGATATAGGTTTAGGAATTTATTCAATTTGTTGTAAAGATAGTGCCCAAGGAAGCAATAGAACCTTTTAGGAAGAGTTGATTTGAATTGAGCCGTGGAACATACCCTACCCTTTCGTCGGTTGTCTTTGAGTAGCTTGGCGTCAAACTGCATTTGAGAATGTTTTTTTAGTAACGTACGAAGTATGAACGTTTGTCTGAGAGTGTCCCATTCTTTGTATAGGTCAGTAGTCGGAAAGCGAAAGGGGAGACCAGCTCCAACCTTGAGTATGGCACGCTGTGCCCTTTCAACTTCGATGAGGTGTGTTTTTGCGGCACCTCCCCATGATGTGATGCAGTAATCAATAAGTGATTGGCATAATGCGTAGTAGACCATCTTAATAGTCTTTCGGTCGGCCGAGTGTCTAAGGGTTTTGAAAATGTAAATTAGTTTTCTTAACCTGGTCACAAGGGTTTCTATGTGTGTTTTAAAGGAGAGATGTTGGTCAATCGTGACTCCAAGGTATTTAATATTCTTGGTCACTTCAAGGGAAGAACACGAGCACCGGGGATTTTCAAAGCCACATGTGTGAGCAGTAATCGTTAGAGTTGAGGGTGGGAGCAAGTTGGATCTTTGAGCAAATGCTATGTACTTTGTTTTAGAGACGTTAAGAGTCAAAACATTGTCTTGCAGCCAGATACTAACACGATTAAGACCTAGTTGTGCAACATCGAATACCTCCTCCCATCCGTCACCACCAAAGAAAAGTGCAGTATCGTCAGCAAAGGTAATGATCTTTCCCTTTAGAAGAGAAAGTTGGCAGAGGTCATTAATATACACCAGGAATAGAGTTGGGCCAATTATACTACCCTGTGGTACACCAAAATTGACTGAGAGCTCGTCACTGAGCAAGTCATTTATCCTTACTCGTTGTTTCCTGCCAGTATGATAGTCCTCCATCAGTTTCAGGGAGATTCCTCTGATACCTAGCCGTTCAAGCTTTTTTAGAAGGTGCGGAATAGAGACTGTGTCAAACGCTTTTGCGAGGTCGAGGAATACCGTAAGGCATCTCTTATTGTCATCCAAGCTGACCACAATAGAGTTTACCAACTCGTGAACTGCATCATTGGTACTTTTGCCAGTTCTAAAACCAAATTGTGAAGACGAAAAGAGATTATTTGCTTCCAAGAACTTAACTAGACGTTGGTTTATAAGGCGTTCAAATATCTTGGACAGAGCAGGTAGAATGGAGATGGGGCGGTAGTTATTGACACAGTCTTTTTTTCCAGCCTTATATATGGGCTTGATAACAGCTATTTTAAAAGCTTGGGGAAAAACCCCCGTTGAGATTGACAGATTGCAGATATGTGTTATGGGAGAAGAAAGGTAGTTTGCGTATCTCTTAATGATTTTGCTGCTAATCTGATCGATTCCTACTGCACAATTTTCCTTTAGGCCCCCTATGAGGTTGCAAATTTCTTGTTCATCGGTAGGAAGAAGAACAAGCGAATTTAAAGGACTTAGAGATGTCTGATCACTGGTATGGCAAGGTGTTGTAGATTTCGAAGTGGAGATTTTATTTGCTAACTTTGCTCCAACGTTCACAAAGAAGTTGTTGACGTCATTTATGTCCGCCTCGGGACTATTAGACGACAAGAGGGATGACGAAAAGTCTGCCCTCTTGTCAGACCCGCTAATTTTTTTAATGACATCCCATAACTGCTTTTTGTTACCCTTTGCATTTTCAATTTCCTGTTTTTCATACGTCTTCTTTGCTTTTTTAAGCAGAGAGGAACAAAAATTTCTATAGCGCTTGTATGTCAATTTTAGTATCTCGTCGTCAGGGTTACGTTTTAATTTTTTGTGCAAGTTATCCCGGTTTCTCACGCAGCGAAGAAGTCCTTTAGTTACCCAAGGCTTGGTTATTAGTTTTCTTTTTGAAGTTTTAGCTATGCTGGTATTATTTTTTATTGCTGAAGATAGGTGAGCCACGAGGAGATCAGTTGATGCGTTAGCGTCTTGACAGTCATGGATAGGCTGGTAATCCATGTTTTGTATTATTTTGTCCAGATTGTCGAAGTTAACCGAGCAATATGTTTTATTAAGATACTTCAGACGCGTTTTAGGTCTGCAACTAATAGCTACACTCTCGTGGTCAGTGATAGATGTTTCAAAAACAAAACAGCAAGCGTCCATTTTAGTTTTCAGCATCATGTGGTCTAAACATGTTAACCCATGGGTTGGCAGAACATGAGCCGGGAGCAAGCCATGGCTAGCTAAGCTGTTTAGGTAGTCGTATGATCGCTTATCGGAAGTGTTTGGAACTATATTGATATTTATATCACCACAAAGGAAGATGTTTTTGAAAGTTTTTAGATTGCTTAGTAGCGTGTTTATTGAGTCAATAAATTTTACAGTGTTTGTTTGACTAGGTGGGCGATATAATCCTAAAATGCAAGTATCTCGATCAAGTTTTAACACAAGGCAATTAGCGTCGGTAACTGTGGGTTCTTCGTGTAATACATTAAGAAGCTTGTTATAATAGATCACAACTCCTTCATTTTGAGTTTTGTGTGAGGTGGTCGCTATATGATTGTAGTTGTCGAGAGAAGGGATGAACTTTGCAGACGGGAGCCAGCATTCTGTTAGTACTAAAATATCCCAAGGTATTTCAGATCTTTGGAGAAGCGTAACGAAATTGGGCATATTACAGTTAATGCTACGAATATTTTGAGACAGGATATTGATTGTATTTGTATTCATTTTTATATGATTTTTTGCATTTTCTATGTCGCAGGTTATAGTTTTAGCTACTTGAATAGCATCCAGATCAGAGTTTATTTCGTTAATGGTTTACATAGTAGTCATTTGATTGTATAATGTGAAAAATATAGTCACGCATAATACGTGACATAATGCTGAATGTGGGTTCGAATAAACTCAGTTCTGGAACTTTAGTAACTTTATAAGCAAAGATTAGACATAGTGCAGGAGATAGTGGGCTAGGGTAAACACCATAGTAAAGGGTTATGACTCGCTTGAATAACGTGTGTTTTGAGTTGAGTGAAGGATGAGCGTGATAAGGAACATGTGTGTGTGTAATTCTGCAATAATAATACAAGCTTAATAATAATATAAACGTGAGTACAAAGCCAAAATAAATAACTAACGCAATTAAAAATACTAGAGAAAAGCATGCCAAGACAACAAAATAAAAACAAGAGTATTGAACCAAAGCTAGTCACATAATAAGTCTGTGAAGTTGAGTTTCTTCATCAATGCGAACTGGTGTCGAGTCCTCTTCTTTCTTAACATAAACTTTCCCGTATGAAGTCCAGGCCGCTAGAAGCTTTTTGTTTTTAACGTTTGAGCGCGCAATGTAGAAAAGGTATCTTGCCTTAGCCGTTAAGTACTCCGAGATGTATAATGAACAAGGCATTCCCGATAATTTAATATGTTCTGAGTTCAATTGCGGCTGTTTGTTTTCGCGTCTGCATTTATTGTATGTCTTGTATTTTGAAATTAGTGAATCCTTTCTGAGAGTAGTGCTGAAATCCACAATTACTGCTTCTGACTTGGAGCGAAAAATATCCCTAATCTCGGACTGGTGTATAGGTGTTTCGAGGCCAAGTGTCGAACCGAGCTGTTGGATTGTATCGATAAGCACTTTCTTGTTTTCGTTGTCCTGTTTTGGCATGTTTCGAATTTCAATTGTTGAACAGTGCGCATTCTTATCCAGTTGTTCCAGCGTATGTTCCAGAGTCAACACACGCTTCTTGTACTCCTTATTTTCTTGTTCAAGCAGATTGATTTTAGCTACAAGGTCGTCGTGCTTAAGGGTTAACGTTTCGACTGATCTCTGTATATCCTGGTTTTGGGTAATTATGGTAGCTAGGGCATTATTTAATAGTTCGAACTTGGTGTCTTGCTGGTCCCTGAATTGGTCGAGCAATGTTTTTAATTCGGATGAGTGCCCAGATGGTTCCTTGATATTATCAAAAGTGCGTTTCTGGCACTTCGTAATGTTAAAATAATTGTCAGTCGGGTCCGTGGTATTCGACATATTATTAAGGGCTGAGTCCGAGCCGTAATGTATGCTATTGGTTGGAGGATTAAGCTGAGGTATGCTCGGGGGAGAGCGTGGCACCGCCATTGCACAGTAAACGTAATAAATACTCTTGCAGTTTATAATTAAACAAAGCTCATTGATAATTTATGTTAATTTTCTTTATAAACTGTAATAAATGTTGAAATTGTAGAACACCGTATAAATGAACTTCCAAAAAGAGTTGTCCTATGTTGGATGCGAACCGCCGCTCTACTGTACGTCAATCCACACGTTCGCCTCAGGACTCAGCGTATCATATGGATAGCTATCCAATTAGGTCAACTGATGCCAAAACTAAGGTGACAATGTTAGTAGCGTAACCTTGCTTTCACTTTGAAGGTCGCTCGCGCACTCAAACACAATGACAACATACAAAAGTCCAATTTTTAACGACTATTTTGGATCGTTTTTTTGCTCACTTATGTTCGAGTCACTGAATAATGCTATTCTTTTACACAGTTTTGTTTATAAGTTAGTTTTCCACTATACACAAAAGGTTTTAGGTTGAAAAAATAATTTAAGACCACTTTTTATGAATAAAGACTGCGGAGCGTTTACAAACACGTCAACTCGCATCGGCGTCGAAGCGGGGGGGGGGAATGTTTCTATTAGGTGTTGAATGTTTCTATTTCTATGTTTCATATTAGGCTGTTAAGCGGCTTTATACCTTTGCCTCTCCTCCTCCTTTAACCTACGAAGGTAAAGCGCAGGAATAAAGCAAATTCAGTCTTATTTATTTAAAGACAAAAATATTTTTCATTATTTTAATTTTATTTCTTCAAAAGTGTATTGAAAAACGTCGTTTGATACAAGTGGACAATTGTTATTGCAGTTCTCGGCTCCATAACACCCTCGCCTATGGCTCGTGTGTGTATTCCGCCTCGAATGCAATAACAAAATTTCTCCACTTGTATCAAAATGTACTATTATTTACATAATTATGGAACCAGGACAGCTGCATGTGTATAATTATGTCTACCAGTCAGCATGCGTCGTTTCTAATTAGGCTAGACGAAAAGGTGTAGCAAGATTTGGAATATCATATTATTTTTCAAAGACTTTTAATTCCCGGGGAATTTCAACATGCTATTTTGTGAATGATCTCTTGATTTTGAAGATTTTAACTTGTAATTGACATCACTAAATGCTTATTCTTATTCCAAGTTGGCTTATCTATAGATACCGTTAAGTGATTAGATTTAAGACAATACTTTAAATCCTCTTAACGCTTTTCGTTAGCAATTTCAATCCCTTCATGTTTTTCTTACATATAAATGGAAATCTTCCCGGGAACTACATCTTAATGAAACTGTCGTCTTTCAAGAAAACTTTGCAATTAAAACTAGCTGGAAACTCAAAACGTGTTTTCTTGAGTTGCGGAAATATATTTCGCGATATATTTTATATTTCGTTGAAATAAACGTCCAGGCCGACGTGGTTATCGATGCCTGCAGCGTGTTTTAAAATAAAATTGTTGCCAACTTAAAGTGTTACCTAATTCTTATGAATGTTTTAAGTTGGAGCCATGAAAAGTAAAATATGGAACAAACTAAAAAAACAACCGGTTGGTACAAAATAACATCTCTACTCATGATTCTTTGATTTCATAATATTTTTACTGAGCCAGATCCGCGTTGTAAAGTGCAAAGATTATTGCTACTGGCGTATAAAACGCGTAGCCCTTGAACAATATAAATAACTGTCTCATTACTTAACACAACTTACAACTTTTTCAACTATCTGGAAGCGGAATTTTAGCACAAATGTAGCAAAATATGAGTTAGATGAAGTACCTAGTTATTAAATAAGTTTTTATTTATTTTTTTGCCGTAAGTAACGTTTTTTATTCCCACGCCAAAAGCCAAAAGTTATAATTTGTAAGCAGTTGTGATTTTATATCTACGTGTTATCGGTGTGATTTTAAACAGTATCTACCTATTAGATGAATCTTATAATAATAAGGCTTGTGTTTAAATGCCTACCAGAAAACTACCTATTTTACTACCAAAAAATTCGAAATACTCATCAAATTGTGTCCACCAGAATGGATAAATGCTCACCAAATTGTGTTTCATAAAGTATTGTAGAAATGAACCTATTTTTCTTTTTTATTTATAAGGCGTAGTCGACGGAGCTCCGCTTTGCGGGGCCCAAAAAAAATTACCATGAAGGGGATGGCGGGGTCATTCAGACCCCGCCATCCCCTTCTAACCTAACCTGTCCGAGTCGGGGTGCCTCAAGTCCCGAGCTCGCTTCGCTCGCTCTTGCGTCCTATCCCACCCCTGCATTTTGAAGCAAACTTCCTTATGGTGAGCAACTTAAACAAGATTTGGTGAGCATTTATCCATTTTGGTAGGCAAAAAGAATATAAAGACAACACATACAATTATTCTGATGAGTGTATAATTATTTTGAAACATAAAACATTGTTCTTTAGGCACCTCGGTACAAAGTGGGTTTATTTTATTTGAAGTTAACATATTTTACTTGGTACTTAGTCTTAGGGTCTAAAAAATATTTTGGTGAGCGTTTAAATTGTAGGCTAATAATAAGAGTCCTCCAGACCGAATTTTGGCCATGGCAGCCAATCTCAGCGGAGACTAGCCATCGACGCAGGAGATATTATAGTGCACAAGTGTATGCGCAGACACAGGTGCGAAATCAGGCGCAGGACGAACGGCTTAACGTGCTTTCCGGGGCTCGGAGGTGGGTATCACACTGCCAACTTCCAATCTCAGGCTGTTACTGAGAAATTCCTTATGGAAAGACCCAATTATACTTTGCCCGACCTGGCAGCCCTCGCGCTTGATACCACGAGGCCATCCGGCCAACGCGGCAGAACTAATGGAGATCGAAAAAAAAATTATATTAATACTGCGGTCAAAAAAAAGTCTGTTTAATTAAGTAAACGTTCCTATCGAGTCCATTAGTATCCCGAATTTAATTACCTACAATATTTTTCTGCTAGCTTTTCCATAAAAGCTAGCAGACAAACACAATTACATTTTCTCGATCGATCAATTACTTCTTTCTGCAAGCAAACTGCGGGAATAAACACGTTTTATTTTATCCTTTTGGATTACTTTGTTATCCTGGACCACACTGCTGTTAATTGCGTTATAAAATAACATTTTATACAATGAAAATATGTAGCAGAATATTTCCACTGCAGGAAATTGAATCAAATCAACATTTTGTGCCTTCGTGTTCAAATTACCAGTCACCTGACTATTCTACAAGTATTATATCAGCCAATATATTCTGTAAAAAATTTCACCCTGATAACTAAGGTAAAGTGAGTATGAAGTGAAGCTATCAATAGTATCAATCTCTAGCTACAGGCGGAATGACAGCTCACTTTATCTAAGTTTTCACGGTGAATTTTTTCAAAATAGACTAACAGTTGCTTTTAATAAATCCGTAGCGAGACATTTAAATTAATAATGTCTTTATTTTTTTGCCACCTCGACGTCTCCCCTCGTTACTTTGTCTGTAACATTTTTATTTCGTTATTTATGTCATCATGTCTGCTGGCTTTTATTTTTCTTGTCAAAGTTATGCCAGCTTTCAAGTTTATTCTTGCATAATTTGATATTAAATATTTGCTTGGAAAACTTATTAACAGCTCTGTTACGGTTTGTTTTATGAGTAACGTCGAGCAGACTACATTATATCGAAAATATGTAAATCAGGAAATATTTGATTTGATTGCGAATTAATTGTAATTGCCAGTACCTATAGCCCTGTCCAATTATTAGACCCTATTTGCATAGTGACCATACGCATGATGTATTATTTAACGATTTAAGTAACTTTTAACTTCTTGTCGTAACTGGAAAACCGTTAACAATGTTCTTAACTTGAAGGCTCCTTCAAACAGACGCGATACGCGACATAAAGGCACCGCTCGTCGCGCGACAGGTGATGCCTTTGTGTCACGTCGCGTGTCGCGCCTGTTTGAAGAAGCCTTAATACATTACCGGATAATAAATTATTCTCAGAACCGTTATGGTCGAAAAGTCACTATAATGGTAAGCCTCACAATTTTCCGGCTGTTAGTCTGGATATTATTCTTAACGTACCCTGACATTTTTGTGACAAAGTAGACGTGAAAATCTTTTATTTATTTTTATTTTCTTTATTTAGGCAACCAACAACGATAGTTATAGTATGTGTACTAAAAGTATTGTATATCTAATAATAAGTT
Source organism: Dryobotodes eremita (assembly GCA_917490735.1). Lineage (NCBI taxonomy): Eukaryota > Metazoa > Arthropoda > Insecta > Lepidoptera > Noctuidae > Dryobotodes > Dryobotodes eremita. The sequence continues at coordinate 6,446,726 of OU823257.1, read as the reverse complement.
TACCTGTATAACTAAGATAAGAATAAAACATGCGTACGGACTACTAAGAAACATTTTAATACAAAAGGTGAAATTTAAGACATATTATTACTTATAGCTAAATTCAAATTTAAAAGAATCAAAACTTTGATACAAAGAAAAAAAAATGAATATTCTGAGATTAGTTGCTTATCATCTGTCTTTGTTTATGGTTTTTACTATTTATTTTTTTAATGGAAGTTTTTTACAGTAAAATATATCTATTGGAGACAAGTCTGTCTTATAAATTCGAGCAATTAACTACGGTTCAATACACAGTTTTGGGCGTTATTAGTCCAGTGATTAGCCGTTAGTTGAGACTTGTCATCTCTTAACTGCCACGGCTTATTTTTATTATTGAATTATTCCTTATTTTGTTTTTTTGCATTGTTCTCACATATAGAAGCAACAAGACTAATGTACCCAGGATTTTGTAATATATTGATTTAAAAAGAGTGTCCTTGGAGTTTCTTACCCGTTCTTCTCCATAGAGATCCACGTTTTGGAATGGGCAACTAGCTTCAACTTTCTAACTGACAGATTCTTTGGCGGTTCAAAAGTGCCTGTAAATGGTTTAACTGAAATAAATGCTTTGAGTTTGAGTTTTTTTTAAGCTATTGCATAGCTTTTATCACGGGCTTTGAGCGCGGCGACCGAATCAAGAAATTCCGTAACGAAAATAAAACCTAACACCCCCCACTCCGCCTACCATGTAGCTCGGCCGAGCGTTCGCTTAACGTGTATGTATATGGTATGACTGCACTTGAATTAATATCAAAGAAAAAAAAATACTGCATAAATAAATAATTATAATTGCATAAATTGATAATAAATGCTATGCAATATCTTTACCGCGGCAGTTCCCGAGTGCCACACGTGTTTTTTTTTAGTTTGTATGCCGAGGCACGTGTAACATCGTCATGTGACAAGTGCACCGGAGGTTATTGTTATAAGTTACATGTGCGATTAACTCCAGGCAATCGAGGCGGCCATTGAGTATGTCATAGAGATCCATAACTCCATCCATAACTTTGCGCTTTTCATCAAGGGTAAGCAGTGTGTTCGACAACTATTTTCATAGGCTATCGGGGGATTATGGAGGCGATAGTTAAGGTGGTTAATATATTTTCTTTGAATCCAGTTGGTTCTTGTAAATAATGTAGTGGGGGACCAGGTTGGAAACGCATATTCCAAGACGCTGCGCACCTATGCAAAATACACCGATTTAAGGGCCTCGATATTTTTGAATACCTTACATGACCTAATAACAAAGGCTAAGTTTTTATAAGGTTTTGTGCTAACAAGGTCTATGGAATCTGAGAATGTTAATAATTTTGCTTTGAGAGCAATCAGGAGATAACGGTGCTGTTACATTTAAAAATCTTGCTAGAAGAGTTGTTTCTAGTTTCACAGATACTTCCTGTTCCATTTTTAATTCCTAAATGCGTGACTTCGACAATACTTTGTCCAATTTTCCGCTATTTAATGGATTCATTTGTGTGCTTTATTTAATTCACAAGACGGAACAAAGAGAGATCAACTTGTTGATGAGGTGTGTTCACGACAAAACTGAGTTTGATGTTGGCGTTCCCAATTTCTCACAACAACAAGTAAAATTCTGTTTTTTTAATGCAGTAGTTATTAAGTCCACAGAAATTTCTCACGAATTTGAGACCCAAGTTTATAATCGATGTGCTTATGACTTTGTTTGAAAATATTTTCCTGTACATTTACGTGGCGAAGTTATACAAAAGCTTGTATGTTTTAGGTACGACGAAATGAAAGTAACGTTGAGGTGTGTAGTCAATGAAAACATAAAGCAAAAAACTGTATTGAAAACTCCTGCAATGTCATGCATGGTCTACAGTAGTACATTATTGCAAAGGCCGTGAAATAGGCAATTGCAGGTTGAGTATAACGGCTCGGCCTTCGCTAATACGAAACAGACACTTGCCATTTCCGCCGAGGCATATATAATCCTTTTTCCAAAAGAATGCAGGGAAATAAAACATACTTTTTATATTATACATTTAATTTTCAATTTTCTTTGCCAATTTTGCCAATTGGTTTTCCATTGCCAATTTGGCTTCTGATCTTAAATCTGGTGGAGTACAATCAATCTCCATTTCACTCTCCGAATCGTTGGAACTCATTTTACTTATTAAATTTATATTTATTAAGTATGTAAATAACAAATCAAGATGAATTTTCAGCTTTGCCGCCAATTTTTTTATTTATCACCTGTGTGTAAAGGCAAACGCATTTATCTATACAGCCACGTGAACGCAATTTGTACTAAGCAAAGAGACTTACTTTGGTATGCCAAGAATGATAAAAGAGATCCAATTAAAGAGTATTTAATAACCCCAGCACACCGTTTCATACAACATTGCTGGAGTGTTGTAATGTTCCAAATTCAAAAAACGCTCCAGCAATGGATTTGATACTTCGCGTGTTCTTTTTTAGAAAATAATAACACTATTTCCATGCATGCTTGAGAAAAATAGATTTAAAACACCTGCTTATGATTACAAAAAGGTCAAAGACTCGCATCAAATAAGGGAAAGAATGAAACTAAAGAAACAGTAATTCCGGTGAAACTTTCATGAATTCAGAGAGATGGCTTTGATGCTTCCATACGGAGCGAGTGCTCAAGGTTTTTCTTATCTAAGTTAGAATTAGCAATTCAGCACAGCGTAACGAGATGCGGCTAAATGTAAGAATTTTGTAAATTTTTCAGTGTTCGTATTAAATTTTTCCCAAGAGAAAAGAGCCTGATTTTAGAGTTTAAACAAAAGTTATCTAGGTTATACGATACGCATTTTTTTCTAACCTTCTCCCTTGTGTCTCACTTGGTATCGTTTGTGCCGCGTCTCAGTGACCCGAGTGTGAGCGGCTCTGAGTCGCTCAAGGCGACCTGAGATCAAAGAAACGACACTGGCCACGGAATAGCTTTTATAACTACATGTTTTTAACTTTGAGCTACTTAAAATGGTAAATATGAATGCTAGTTTATAAGCACTTGAAACACTCTTTTTACCTTCCCCTTGCACTGACCAACAATGCAAAGATAAAGAGAGTGTTTGTGTCGTGATTCATGCCAAAGTAATTGTAATAGTGGTAGTGTGTAGTGTAGTGTGTGTGTGTTTGTGTGTGTGTGTGTTCGTTTGTGTGTGTGTGTGTATGTTTGTGTGTGTGTGTGTGTGTGTGTGTGTATGTGTGTTTGTGTGTGTGTGCGTGTGTGTGTGGAATCTGAATAGGATGCTTGGTAAAATAAATTTTAATCGAAGGACCGTAAATAATTGCTGGCAAATGCTGTACCTAAAAACCCCCTAAAGAAATAATGATTTTGCTAAATACATAGGGTAGATAAAAAAGCTTGACCACTAACCTGAATTATGCAAGCCACAGCACCGGATCACGGTTTCAGGAAATAGCACAGCAATTCAGCACTCGCGTGAGAAAAAATGTCTTGATGATAATAAGTAATTAATTGCACGGCAATTTATGTAAGCTTTAGAAATGCATTCAGTTTTAAGTTTATAACATGTTAATTGACCACATCAGATGGCAGTCCAGCGCGAACAGGGTGATACTTCCGTCACAATGCACTGCGAGGGCGCGTTGGGGGCAGGGCATACATCACGCCACCGTAACGTCCATCGATTTGCAAATGCGGGTAGAAAAACAGATGAATGGACAAGCAAAATTAAACTACCCTATGTTTTATGAGCAAAATCGAACAGTGTGTAAGACTATTCTTCTCGACATAGTCAGACCCATGGTCCAAAAAAAACAAGGTCTGGCATTCCGGGAGTGACACATGCTTACGTCACTATCCAGTTGCCACTTTATTGCAACACAACACGAATTATGGAAACATTTTCAGTCACCATTCTATAAAAAAAAATATTAAGCATTTAAATTGGTCTTTAATTTTTCTAATCAAACGAAACAATTCAATTTAAACATATACCAACGTAATTGTTAGTTAAAACCTCATTGTTTTATCGGATTCGCTCAGGTAGTAAAGACGGTTGGGGAGTTATTATTACAGACTACTGTTAACACAGCGGTGATGACGTAGGCTTGTGTCACCCACGTGACCAGTGTCTCGGAATGCTATACCTGGCGAAGTATAATATTATACCATAGTCAGACCCAGGTGGGTTCGTTTCTGAGCAGCCAATGCTCTTAACACCTTGAATAATGTATTACATAATAACATATGAACTACGAAAATAGAGGAGCATGTTTAATAACAGAGAGGGTCCTCAAGGGAGTACACACAGTACTTAAAAATTAAAAGGTAAGCATTTCAAACATTATGAACGAGCCGACGCGACGGGTTGGACTGTCGAGTTAATAGGCGCACGAGCTACCTTGGTACTTATTTAAATATTGTAAATTATAGATTGAATGAATATGTACTTACATTTATGGTTAAGACCGTTACCATCTCTAAGTATCTCTATTTCGGCAACTAGTTTTGTATTGAATTTCTTAACTGTTCTTATAAAATGTAACACCCAAATCCAATGAAAAGTTGAAAAAGCATGTTAAAACGACCAGTTTTTTTTTTAACTTACGTACATTTTTTCCGCTTTATCGTCACTCGGCCGAGTGTTGAGTCGTTTGATAATTCCCAGAGCACAGATTGTTTGAAAATCCGGATAAAACTCTCAAGTCTCAAGACCTGCATTATGTAACAAGTTTATTTTAGCAAAACAATCTCTGCATTCGCTAATACCTTCGTTCCTGGAATAAAGTGTTTTCCGTATAATTTTATTGTTCTGTTTTAGCAGGATTTCTTTGGAGAGTAGGCTTATACATCATACAAATTTTATGAATGTTGAAATCAAACACGTAGTTTGAATTAGAGTTAGATCGAAAAAAAGGTTATAGTCTGTAATTAAATCTTGTTTGTTTAAAAGGTTTAGCAAAACATTATTTATCATTCCTCAATCGTCAGAATAACTAAGTTCATTAATAAACCCATTTCAGACTCACCGAAATTTCACAATTGCGATAACCTTTTAATTTATTTAATTAATCGGCTTTCTTAAATCTTTGATCATCAGATTTTGAACACAGTAGTGCAGGTCGAACCATAAAAGAAGAATGTTAGGATACTCAATGCTATTGTAGCAGTAAACTTCAACTCATAACACCGGTACGCGTCCACGATTTGTACAGCAGCCTTTAATTTAGATGATTTGTATTCTGTTTCTTTCTTTGAGAGTTCCATAAAATGTAGCGCAAAAATAAATAAACTGAAAAACAAAGTAACTTCGCCAGGAAGTCAAAGTTACAACCGGGGAACCCTCCCGGTAAGTTATGTCTTCCTGAAAACAATTAATGTACCTGAAGGGAGCAGAATTATTCATACCAAGGTGTTAAAGATGTGATAAAATGACGGCTTTTTATGTTTCTTTTATGACGTAGTCCGAATGGGCTCTGTTTTTATTAGAGTAAAAGTATTTTATAAAAAACCCCTGTGAACCTAAATTATTACTCAGTAACATAATATATATTATGTCTTTTCTTGACTGTTGCATTGTAAAGGTGAAATAGGGATAATTGATCGATATTTCCCCAGCACTGTTTGAATACAAGTACAGCAGCAGATGCAAACTGTCACCATTTTCAAAGTGCATTTAGTTTCAAATTTAGCTTATCACTGCACTGACTGGACGGGTCCACTCAATTTGTGTGGTTTTTCCTCAAAAGACCATTTCAGACAAAAATCTACATGGTCTGGACTTTAAAGAGACTATGACCTCTGAGTTTGTTCCGACCTTTCTTTACAGAGTAGTCAGATAGGAAACGCCGACCTCATCTAGTTTTAAAATATGATTGACGTGTAAAAGTGTTTGTACAAACCTATGTACAGAAATAAAATAATTTATCATTTATCATTTGCCTAGCCTTTTCAGAACTATGTTGGGGTCAGCTTACAGTCTAACCAGATGCAGCTGAACACAAGTATTGTACATGGAGCAACTGCCTATCTGACCTCCACAACCCAGTTACTGGTAATACGAGACCCCTTGGGTTGTCACACTTTCGGGCTTCTGACCGGGCGTAACGACTGTCAAAGATCCACGAATGCCAGACGGGATCAGCGGTTTAACGTGCTCTCCGAGGCGCGGTGGGGTCTTATTATGGACAGATGGTCACGTCACCCATCAACGGACAACCGCAGCAAGCGTAGCGATAGCTTTATAGCGTAGCGATTGAGCCGTGCGACTGTTGTTAGCTGATTTTACTGTCAATTCAAACCATATTACCTTTTTGTCCAATTGAAGTCACATTACCTGAAATAAATAAATATTGGTTAGGTATCTGAAGGTTCACCAATCTATTTTAGTTTATTTTAAATGATCATTTCATTGTTAAATTTAAAAAACACTTAAATTATTGACCGAGCGAGTGCGAAGCGTCTCCGTTTCAGCTTGGACAAAAACGCTTTCGTATGTCCGGACATTAGAAAAAAGTGAAAAATTAATTTCAGAAGTCGGTGTCTTTGGTTTTTGTATTTTCGTTTTTTTACCACCGACTTCCGAAATTCAAGTTATTTTTCATTTTTTTTTGGGAGTCGGTTGTCTTTTTGCAAAAAAGTTTTTATTTTTCACTTTTTTGTTGTGGTACCTACCCCACACAAATTCGTATACCAATACTTGATAAGTAAATAACAGTGACAGGAAGTTATTAATACATCATCTATATTAGCTTAGTGGCAAAAATACGCATTATTAAGGATAACTCAAGAAGTACTGTTACAACCTTGATAAAAAAATTATGGGACCACATGAGAAGCACCAGCTTTCAAATAAAAAAGAATCATCAAAATCGATTCACCTGGCAGCTAATAATAGACCAGCCCTCTGGTCACGTGAAGAGTCGACTAACCGCTTGGCGATGTCCCGAAATACTCGATGAACACTCGGACCCTAGGTCCTAGTATTTCAACTCCAATCGGCTCAAACATATGGCTCCCAATAAGGTTGTTATATTTGCGCCGTTTGAGGTTTTTTGCTGCTGCAGCAGCCACCCCAGCACAGCCCGCCGTGCTAGGAAGATGGGATGGTGCGAGGGTGTCGACACAGGTTGCATCCCACACCAAAGGCCTACCCAACTTCCAAGGCATTATGGTCATTCCATCTGGTCTCTTCCCATCATCGCGTGCCAAGCCATTGGGCAGCTGACACCCCGACGACGTCATTAATGCTGGCGTGCCGTGCCATCCGACCAGTTTTAATTGTATGAAGTAATATACACAAAGGCAAGATAAAAAGCGATTGCTATAGAACAATACTGCACCTATTCTATTGTTTTAAGGTTGATTATTTATTTCGTAGGTTCTGCATTTAATACCGGACTTTTTCCGCTTGTGACTACTTGGTATACTGGCCTAACGACGGAATGACATATGTGTAGGCAATATATAACTATCGGTATCGAGGAGTTTTAGGATAAACAGGAAAATTTAATAAATAAATAGAAGCCATAACAATATGTCAAACGAAACTAATATTATAATGAGGTAGAATGGTTTGTTTATATGTTTGTAGGAGATCATCTCTTTAAGTACTGATTTGATTACGAAAATTATTTCACTGATAAGACGCTCCACTATCGCTGAGTGAAATACAATATATTTTGTATATAATAAGAATCACTGTATTTGTAAATAAGTTCGAAGAAAAATTTACTAATTGTCTGCGTAGGCATGCACTGACCAAATGGTTTGATATCCGGAATATTAATTGCTAAGCAAAGTGTTGGAGGGTCTGCCGGGGTCGCGGATTGTTCGAAAGAGTAACCGTGGCCCTGGCCCACAGGCAAGTGAAGGAACACGGGTGGGTTTTAGTCAGTAAGAGTCTAACACGCCCTCCCGCTCCGCTCAGAGCGAGAGGAGTCATTTGACGAATCCCCACACAAAAAAAAGTTTCGGAGGGTGACGTCACCCCAATTTGCCGTGTTATAGCCATTTTATACAACTGTCCAAGAATTACGGCTGTGATTAAAATATGCGGACAATTGAGTGCTAATAATAAGTTTTAATTTCCGACTTCCACGTGAACGAAGTCACGGGTCCATAGTTAGTACTTTATAATTTAGGTACCTAATAACCAAATTTAATTTTCCTGTTCATTACAATATATATCTTCTATTATATCAACACCTAGGTACATTGGTTTTGTGGCATTTAATATTATTATAATATACTTTTGTTCCATTTACTGTTTTAAAAGCAACACTAGTCTAGTTTTTGTTGCCTGAAACTTCCTGAAAGTTATTTAAACATCATTTTATATTTTAAAAAAAGTGTATCAACAAACCTGTAGAAGTGAAATTCGCTATGTCTGAATATGATATTAGCGAATTCATGGTGACGGTGACGATAGTGATCGTTTTGACGATATTAATAATTTTAAATTATTATTAAAAGTCGACAATATTGTACGAACGAGTATATTCGTGCTGACACTAGTTACGTTGGTGTACGGAGTAACATCATGGTGCATCGTGAAGAAGTTCCGTAATTATAGAAACGATGTGTTTCTAAATGCAATTTTAACAAACTTTCTCCAAATTAAATCAACTAACTTTCTCGGATATATATTAACAGAAATCGTGCTACCGTATAGTGAAGAAGAAGCAGAAGCACGTATGACAAGAATGGAATGGGTTTCAAGGTTTCTTTTGTGTCAAAAGTTTTACTTTACATTTGTAAAGAACCAATGGTTGCTAGTTACGTGTCATTTGTTCTATGTAGATTTTGTAAAAGTTTTCGATGGGCATATCCAAAGAATATATTTAAAAAGTGCCGTTTACCTGGGGTCTGTCTTTTGTAACAACCACCATTTTGGTCTGTATATGTTATTATTTAAATGAAATGATGATATTCGATCGTGCGTTTGATTTAATGCAAAGCATTGGCTGGGGCGTTTCATTTTTAACTTTGATAGGCAGCTTTTGTCTATACATTAAAATTGTATATTCACTTTGTCGTAATTTCAACACGAGCGAAAATTCAGCTACTAACATCCGGCGTCGCTTGTACATCGCCACTTTGCTATTTTTATTGAGCGACGTAGTTATGTTGTCTGACTGTGTTACATATTTATATAGTGATATGACCGAAATCTGTATTTTACATTTATTTTTAATGACCTTGAATGGATTTGTATTATCTGTATTTTGAATCGTTGTAAAGAGTAACCGAGTAATATGGTATGAATTTTATGTAAATAAACTAAAACAAAGGTCGTTATCAACAAGGCATAGGACTCACGATGACAACATGCACGAAATAATTTATTGTATTCCTCCCACTACTTTCTAATCACCCAGCAACTCTTTTTGCGTTTGGCAGCCTGGTCTTCGCGATCGAGTCGCAAGTTGAGACGCCGCTTTTAAGTGGTTAGTGGTTAGTATTAATTAATTTTTGCTTCCAAAGCCGTATTTTCAAGTGAAATCTGAACTCAAATTCGGATTTTGATCATAAGTCAAATCAAATCAAATCATTTTTTTTTGCCAACATAATAATAATAATGTTTATTTATCAAAAAGTAAGAATACAATATGTGCATGTCCGATGAGCCACAAACTAAGCGTCGCTTGTATCTTGTGGCTCAGGAGTGCGAATTTAACAAAATTATAATAGTTACTTTACAGTTTGAGGATGTGAGATTATTATAGACAAGAGTTTAAATAAAATAAAACATTCTGAGATTCTAAAATACAAAATTAAAATTAAAAACATTTGTTTACGTTGGGCTTGTGTTATTGTGTGTGAGTGGGTGTGATTATGTGTGTGAGTGGATGAAATGGTGTGTGTCAGTGGGTGCGATGGTGTGTATGTGAGTGGGTGTCATGGTGTATGTGTGTTTGTGTGTACTATAGGTGCTATACCAAGGCTTCTGTGTCATCGTACGATAATTTTAAAAGAGCTGAAGTTAGGGATTTTTTACAGTTGGTGGTTGAGCAGTCCCTTAAGTCACAAATTTTGCTAACTTTATTGTAAGTGTTGGGATGGGTAAAATAGGTACAGCGTCTAGCTAGTTCGGATTTGGCGTTTGGTATGGGTACTCTGAAGACACGCTTGTTTATTATTTCTCTGTAGTCAGGTGATTTTTTTATTGCTGCGTAAGCGTTGCTTGGAGAATGAATATTTGTCGTACCCTGAGGACTTGAAACTCCTGGTAAAGTAGGTCTGTAGGAAACCTGAAGGGTTTTTTTAGTGCAACCTTGATCAGAGCTCGTTGCGCCCTCTCTAGCGTTATAAATGTGGTTTTACCAGCGCATCCCCATATGCAGATACAATATTGTATGATTGACTGGCAGAGAGCGAAATAAACTGTACGCAAGATGTCGATAGGGGTGCAATCGCGGAGTTTTTTCAAGACGTGTATTAATTTTCGCACCCTGGTGGATAGGGCATAAATATGGGTTTTATACGTTAAATGGTTGTCTATTGTTAATCCGAGATATTTGATTGTGTCAGTACGTTCAAGAATTTTACATGCGCAGGTGTGGTGAGGGACCTGTGAGCAAGTGTGTACTTTTAGGGACATAGTTTGAGAGGGGCTGGATGCGCTGGTTTTGGAAAAGGCAATATATTTGCTTTTGCTGACATTTAATGTCAGTAAGTTTGTGTCTAGAATGTGCGCTATCTGAGAGAGGCCTTGTTCCGCCAGACGGTACACGCGGTCCCAAGTCTTGTCATGAAAAACTATAGCTATGTCGTCGGCGTAGGAGATCAATTCAGCGTTACTTATAGGGAGACTTACTACGTCGTTTATGTACAGCGTGAACAGCGTTGGGCCGAGAGTACTGCCCCGTGGAACACCAAACGTGATAGGACGCAAGCTGCTTTGAAGACTACCTATTTTCGAGTATTGGTGTCGCGATGTCAAATAGCTTCGGAACCGTTCTAGAGGTATGCCTCTTATACCTGATGCCTCTAGTTTCTTTAGAAGAATCCCGGGTGAAACAGTGTCGAAGGCTTTTGCTAAATCAAGAAAAACACTGACACAGCATTCTCCATTTTCAATGTAGTGGGAGATTTGATTAGTCAAGAGGGACACTGCGTCTTCAGTGGACCTTCCTCGGCGGAATCCAAATTGTTTGTCCGAGACAATGTTGTTTTTTTCTAGAAAATTGGACTATTTTCTCCAGAATTTTGGAGACTATACACAACAGAGCGTTTGGCCTGTAGTTTTCGGGCATTTCTTTTGGACCACTTTTGTAGATAGGGGACACTGCAGCAATTTTCCAGGCGTCAGGAAAGACACCTGATTCTAGACTCAAATTAAATATGTGCGTAAGTGGTTTGATTAGACTTTTTCGGCAGTTTATAAGTAGTGGAACTGTTAGTTGATCTGGCCCCGGTGCGCTATCTATTTTCATGTTGTTTATTATGTTAGAGACTTCCTCTTCATCAGTCGGGTGCAGATAAAAGATTGTGAGATAGAGCTTGGTGTTGTGTGTGATTCTATTAGTGAGTGGTGAGTGGTAGTAAGTTTATCAAGGATCTTAGCAGCGTGTTTTTCCCCAACAGAGACAAAATGGGTATCGATGTTATACTTGTTTTGATAATGTTCTCCATGCTCTGCCGTCACTTGGGCATGCAAAATTTTATTACACATAAATAAATTAACAAACTACTATCAAAATACCATGCTGAATAACAATAAATGTTACAAAATTATTAAATTGGAAAATCATTTTAACCATTTTATTTTTCAAGGTCAAGAAGTATCTAGTAGTCAATAATTAAATGAATTTCATGCTAATAGAAATAGTGAATAAATAAATAAAAGTCCTTGATAAATAATAATTGTGAGTTATACATGTCATTTCTATTATTGAATATCTGATTAATAAATTATTGGCCATAAGGATTCCCTTTTAGATAAGTATAGGTACATCTCGTTACAAGACATGAGATGTGATTAATAGCTGCTTGTGCGCGTAATAAAACATTATGTTACAAAGATTGTTGAGTCGTTAATATTATTTTCTCACCTTATCAAATTATTTTCGGATGATGTAGGACTATCTTTGTTGGAAAAATTGTCTGGTGAAAATACCTTGGAATTTGATTAACGAGTTTCATTGTTAAAAAACATCTTATGTCCGGGATGAAGGGTGAAATTGAAAAACGTTTCGGATCACAATAATGATGTTCTAATGGTTACTTAGGAATTTTGAATGCCAAACACAAATTTAATCAAAGCGAAAGCTTTCCCGGGGCATTATTTTGTAAAACAGAAATGTTTTAACACCACAAAGTATGCACTCCAAGCCAAGATTACGCTTCGTATCTCAAATTAAAACCTCGGAATTAGTGCAGTAGGCATAATGAGTGTTAGGTAAATATTCTAACTTCTAAGTAGAGCTCTGGAGCGTGTCGGAGTTTCAGGCAAAAAGCTCGAGTAAGACCTAGATAATGTTCTTAATGTTTGTTCTGCACCATCTGAGAGACTTAGTGAATGAGTTTAAATACGTAAGAAATGCTTTTTATATGAGCAGAAAGACGCCTTTAGACAATATTACAACGTATTCTGTAGTAGGTATGAACAGGAGATTTTTCGTGTTGAGTTTTAATTACGTTACCGTTGTAGATTATACCTACCTGAAGAAAGTGTAACTTAAAGTGACCTTTTTGATGGCCCATTTGTATCTGATGTGATTGGTGTGTGTATGTCAGGCGCGTGTAAAGTGTGTGTGAGTAGGTAATGTTGGACATTGGTTCACGTGCGTGTCCCCGAGGACAGACGTGATCGTTTTACGTGACAACATTCGCTTTCACGCTTTTGCACCGTAATAAGTGGTGGTTGGAGATTTATATAGTATGCCTTATATTACCAGTAGGTAGGTCCATTACCAGTAATATAAATCTGAACGTAAAGGCCTCATCGATAAGCTTATCTAGTGTTAAATGTTTCATTTCCCCTATTATATTTAAAAGCTTCTGTATGTATATTGGATAAGACTAAATAATGCTAGTGGCTCTGTGAGCTGTAGACTTCGCGTGTCTATCTTTGCATAGCAAAATCCTTAAAACAAAATAGCGCGCATAAAGACGGAATGGCTAAAATATGTTTTTTTCATGTTTTATACCGTCATATCTACGCCATTTTGCAATTTTTTTTTAAAACTGAATCGTCAAATAAAATCCAAATAATTATCGAACCTGCTCACAAAGTTTCACGAGAATCGGTTGAGAAAAGCGACCTGTAGAGAACAGTCGGAAACCGGACATACTAAAGCATTTTTGTCCAAGCTGAAACGGAGTCGCTTCGCTCGCGTTTCGCACTCGCTCGGTCAAATAGAACTGTCTATTCTATCCTAATACAAATCTCGGTCAATCGCTGTCTAAACTAAGACTGATGTTGTAGCGTCGTATTTCGGATGGAGGAATTCTGCGGGTATTCAATGGACTATGTGTTGATCCAACAACAATTTATGTTGTTTACGTTTAGCATACATCTCAAGAGGCCTAACTAACTGGAGGACATTGTGCCGTAGATTCTGGCATACATAGGCATTGTGTAGAAACAGTAGGTACTTAAGTCCTACTGGTATAGCCCTGTAAGGCAGGTAACACACCAGCTTTGTACTTTGGAAACTTCGCACAGCATTGTTTAAAAATTGCTTTTATTTCTTATCACAACACGACACAGTCTTCTATGGAACATATTACATTATCTTTATTGGTAACATTTATTTGTCGGGCCTTAATTACGCGGAATTATCTCGGCTCGCCATCTCTTCATAAACGTGACGTGAAATTGAATTATTTTCAATTTGTCTCCACTGGACTGTCCCTAACCAGTTTTTCTGTTTGGTGTTGATAGCCATTAAACATTAGCGACAGTGCGTAAGTAATCAGAAAAAGTTGTTGTGTACCTTGGAATTACTTTTAACACACATCTTGGACTCCAAATAATTCTTTAAATTTTGAAAAGTTGTCTAAATAGTTGGTAATGTTATTAGCACTAAGCACAGTCCAAAGAGCACCGACTTTGTCTCTTAATATATTAAAAAAGAAAATAAGATGCTGAAGTTCTGATGAAAAAACATTAACATCAACATTACATATAGTTTCCTTGCTCTTGTTTCATGTTTATTATTGTATATGTAGATAAGTATATGATTTATGTATGTATGTATTTATTATGTATGTAAATGGTACACCACTGACTACCTGCAGTATTTTCTCTCCTTCTCCCTTTAATCCATCCAATGGTTGTCTGTAAAAGATCGCTTTTAGCGATAAGTTCACCCATTGTGTCACTCATAGATATTCGAGTGTCACTATATCAGTAATTTTTATGGTGTATAAATAAAGAGTATTCTGTTCTATTCTAATACATCTTCACTGATGGAAACACTTTGTAAACATACATAAAAATATATTAAACTTTTTCTTCGGATAGAATGAAATCACTTGGGTACTTTAGCAAGTGAGAAGTTATTAGAAATAACTTTCAGGTGCCTATTTTTATTTTCCGTCCGACGTAGACCGCAGGAGACGTAGACCATCTAAATACTGCTACATCTATCTATATATATATACAAAAATTAATCCCTATTTCCCTTGGTCACGCCTTAACTTGAGAACGATTTTACCGATTTCATCCACCTTTTTTTAATAGTTTTCTAATACTTTGTAGAAGGATCTTACGGATTTTTTTTTAAAGTTGCGAGATTTATGCGGGTGAAACCGTTGGGTGCAGCTAGTCACAAATAAATAAGTAACCTAAAAATTCGGTAGTCGAGTTGTTTAATAATACTCGTATCTGATCTTAAAAACATAATGTAGGTACTTTCAATAAAGAGACCTATCCTTCATAGGAGCTGTAATAAGCTTCCGTAAGCTCAGTTAGCAGTTTGCTTTCATGTTTGATCAATTTGCGGGAACGAGACGTAACGATGAAATTCTATTTTTAATAATACCTAGTGTTTCTCAGATACGATCTTAATTACCCAAGTTCCAATTCCTAGGAAAAAGTCATTTGCCGTCGCATATTGCGGGAGCTACAAGCATATTGTTATTTCACAAATCAAGGGTAGGCAAGGTTGCGCGAGTGAGAAATGTTTCTGTCTTTATTGTGTTGTGCGTGGGCACACAGCCTATGTATCTATACGTAAATACTTTTGCCTACTCACGCGGCAGTGGCGCCCACCGCTATACTGGAATAAAGTTAGAGGTCTCTACTCTACTGAGCTAACCGGCGTTTTAGTTAGATGTTTAAAGTGCGGCGAAGAGCGCCTTGGTTTAAATGAACAATGATTGTTTCAAGTGTCAGCGTGTTAAGTTACGAGAACTAAGTGTCGGTACACACAGGGGAGGGACAACTCACCCTGATTTCCACTTTACAGCGTCAAAAGCGTAAAAGCTTCAGTACCGCGGCGTCTGCCGTAGTGAGTGGACGTTTTTTCGGTGTCGGTTGTTCTCGTAATTGCGAGTGTGAGTACGATGTCGAGTGTGGTGCGTAAATAAAAGTGAAAATAGTGAGTGATACACAGGAATGTTCTTTCTTTAACCGAAGTAAACATCACTGGCGATTGAAATGTGAGTATTATTTATTTAATTTAGCTAATATAAATTAGATGCAGTGAATAACTGACCTACATAAATTCGTTGTAGTGTTTTTTAAATCGATCGACCTATAGGTATACCATTTTGTTAAATACAATATATCAAAGATTGTTCCCATATACTTAGTTTTGAAATAATTTGAAATAGGTAGGTCAATGCAGATTTCCATCCAGTACATTCAATAAGAGGGTACTTTACAGTAATGATTGTAATGTATTTATTTCTTCAACCTCAATCAATACGTTAGGAGAGAAGAAAAACAAATAAAAACAATTATATTTGTGTGTGTTAATGACTGGCACAGTACGTCCCTATACACCGTATATTTTTTTATTTGCTTTAATTTCGACATGGTATATTAACAGAAACTATCTTGTAAATTCGTTATGTAAAATTTGAAAAAAACATTCTTATTGCTTTTCATACAAAATAAATAAATATTGAGTTGAAGACCATTGTAAAAAACACTTTTGAGTTAGCCAAAGTTAGTGTCAACTATGACAGTGTTTAAATTATATCTATAACGAGCTCATTGTCTTTGACCTTCTTGTCGGAAGATAGTTATGTAAGAATTGAAAACTCTTTACTTATGAATGAAAACCATTTTTTTTTTTTATGGATTTAGAAGACTTTACACTGGTTTAACGCGCATAAGTGATTAAATTAAGGTTTTGAATATTTAAAAAACGGCATGAGTTAGGACATTAGTTTCTGGGACAAATTAACTTAATTAAACCTGAAGAATTATCCCTGGAAGTTAATGCAAATAAAAAACCACGGTGTATAAAGAGTTATACCTACAAGGTGCTTCAGTTTTAAGAATTTTAACAAATGTCATCTTTATAAGGTTGAGATTATGCTTGGAATCTTTTTGAGAGATCACATCCGAAACGAGGCGATCCGGCAGAAAACCAAAGTAGTCAACCTAACTCACTGAATAAGCAAGCTTAAGTAACAACGTGCCGGCCATATTTACCGTAGGACCGATGACCGTTGGGGTAAACGTGTTCTTCAGAGGAGACCGCGAATTGGCAATCGTAATGTCGGAGGCCCTCAGGCTTGGTAGCAGCTGGATGAAAGTTGCCGAAAATCGAGCTGAATGACATGCAATTGGAGAGGCCTATGTCCAACAGTGGACTGCTGTAGACTGATGATAATGACGATGAAGATTAGTTTAACAAGGTTCCCAGAAACGTGATAGAGTAGTCTCGGAAAATCGTTATTTTTGTAGCTGCATTGCATTTTATTACGCAGAATTAATTGATGTGTAGTACCTCTGAGTTCACATCGCTGTATCACATTTTTTTGCAGGAATGAAAGCTTTCCGAACGTATGTATTAGTTTTTGCGGTTAGAGTGGTATAAACAGACATATCTTTTTTTTTCGGTGGGTAATCATCAAATAACTTCTCCCGCTCTGGGCGAAGCGGGAGAGCGTCTCAAACTTTTACTGACTAAAACCCACCCGTATTCCTTCAGTTGCCTGTGTGCCAGGGCCACGGTAACCCTTTCGGACAACCCGCAACGCTTTTTTTTTTTTTTTGGTGGGAAATCATCAAATGACGTCTCCCGCTCTGGGCGGAGCGGAAGGGCGTGTCAGACTCTTACTGACTAAAACCCACCCGTGTTCCTTCAGTTGCCTGTGCGCCAGGGCCACGGTAACTCTTTCGAACAATCCGCAGCCCCGGCAGGCATCGGTCCTATCGGCCCCGTCTATTTTGCTGACATCTCTTTGAGGCGCGCGTGGAACACGACGCGCCGTCGACCCGGGCCTGGTCCTTACCGGACGGCGAGCTGCCCATTGCTCGCCGTCCGCAAGCCCGCGCCTACGGTGGCCGGGAGTCGGCAATCGACTCCCGACGCCCAGGGTGTCTCCTCCTCCTGCGGCGGCTAGGGGCGCGAGGGCGCAGAGATTGCCTCTCCCTTTCGCGCTCCGCCTCCTCCTTCGCGAGCATTACTGCTTCGCAGAAGGAGGTGACGGCTTCCCATTCCCTCTCGCTCCGTACCATGGCCTGAACCAGGGCCAGAGGTCGCCGCCACCGATCGCCGCCACGAGGACACGGCGGTGCTCCGCCCAAGCCGGGCAGACCTCCACCGTATGCTCCACCGTGTCCTCCGGTCGATCCACGCAATGATTACACCCGGGCGTTTCCTCCCGCCTTATACGAAACAGGAACCTCCCGAAACAGCCATGTCCGGTGAGGACCTGCGCCAGGCGGAAGGTGAGGACGCCGTGGCGCCTCTCAAGCCACTCCTCAAAGAGGGGTCTTACCGCCGCAATTGTGGCAACCCTGGCAGGGAACAAACATATATGCAATTATCTTTGTTTACAATAAACATACACTATTATAGATAATAATAGTACGCGAACCTTGACAATGTATTAGCAGCTCTAGACACAAAACATCTCCCAAGTTGTCACACGTTCAATGCTTGTTCCGTTAGCGAATTGATGTTACTGTCCCGAACAGAGCAGTCGTGCGACTGAGATTATGCTATGTTACTGAACAAACGCTACTATTACAAGAGCTGATTGATCATTCATGCTGATTGATATTGATATTATTATACAGTTGTAGAATGGCATTGTAGAACCATTGTCACACGAAGCATGACCACCATAAAAACGGATTTTGTCGACAGAAGAATAGACAAAATGACAGCTGGTTGACAAATTTCTAAAAACTTTTTCTACCATCTGTCATTTTGTCTATTCCTCCGTCGACAAAACTCATTTCTGTGGTGGTCATGCTACGCGGGAGTAAAAGTGAAGTATACCCATAAATGTACTGAGTTTCCGTATAATACTATGACGATAATGTCGAGTCAACGTTGTGATTGACACGCAATTAAATACCACTTTTCATAATTCTTAACTAAACAAGGTACGATAGATGGAGATAAACGGAACAATTAAAATTAAATGTTATGATCATCTTTTTATATCAATGTCCGGACATTGTTATAAATTAGTCTCATAAATCAGTTTGTACGTTTGAACAATCGGAAGAGCAGAGTCAAATGCTCACTCTATGCAGATACTTAAATGAAATAATACTTAACTCTCCACGATTAAACTTTTGTTAGCACATACAGCTTGAGATCTTAGCAAAGTTCAGAGACAAGTATTTCGTTTAAGAATCATAAAAGGCTCGAGCTTGTGAAATAACACGCTTCTCAAGATTACGTAGGTATCGAAGTTAAATATTTTAGGGTGCGAAGTAAGCTTCGGTGTTAATTTGCAAGCCCAATTTAATATTAGGCCTGAAGGAGATCGTCGTGAATTGGAGACAGTTCCGCTGTAAAAAGTAATGTCTCGTTCTTTCAGAAAAGAGGTAATTTAATTTGCGAGACAATTCACATTTTTTGTGAAGATGCCATTGGTAGATATAATTTGAAAAAATTGAATTAAATAAGCACGGTCTATTATTTTTTCTTGAATAGTGATATTACGTTTTTTAATATATCATAAATAAAATAATATTTTCTGGGATTGCCGACGATGACCTTGAATCGTTGAGCTTGTAAAGGGCGCAGGAATCCGCTGAACGCGAGAACCACAGAATCTGTCGGAGTGGCGGAGCTTGGAGGAGGTAGAATATGTCCAGCAGTGGACGGTTTTCTGCTGAAATGATGATGAAGTTGATGTCGGATGGTTATGCGTATCGCTGACTATCGTTTTAAAGATTCATCATAGGAATTTCTTTCACAACTTGCTAACTTCAGTCAGCGGTCCAGTGTGCTAAGGTTGTCATTAAAAATAAAAATAAACATTTATTATAGTTACCACATAAGCCATATTAGAAAACATATTTAAATTATTCAATAATAAATACAAAATCACACATAAATAAATACGAACGAATAAATACAACACCAACACACAAATTAGATAAATCGTATTCAAATTCAAATTCAATGATAATTAACTCACCTTTATTACAGTAGACTCTTATGTGCGACACTATTAGTAAGTTGTCTGTCACAGCAGTGTCGCACATAACGACATCGACAGTCCAACTCACCTTTTCGTACCTTATCGTAGCTTATCTTTTTATATACACGTGTTTCTGTAACAAATATGTATAAGTATATAAGTATCTATTTTTCTTTCATTCAGAAAACCTAAGTGCCAAGCAACTGACTCAACCACTAAAGCAAAGGTGCACAGCAGCTAGGCGCGCAATAACTACATGCATTTTCACACATTAACGAAAATGGTTCTACTGCACCCTTTCTCTTTACAATGCTACATTATTCATAATTATACAAAGCTATGGGTAATTTTGTTTATGTTTAGCTTTAATTACAGTATTTACATTCACTAATGATAGGTATAGCCAACTTGTAATTTATATTTGTACAGTAGTTTGTCACGCGTCAGTTTTCTGTGGGAAATATTAAATTGATCCTCTCAAAACTTGTTGACCTTCTAATGCTGAACGCTTTTTTAAATTAATGAACCTCTAAAACCTTTTTGGGCTTCTAATGATCCACAACCTTTTAATAAATGAGAGGATCTTTAGTAAAAAGATCTTTAGTATATATTTTTAACTTTCTGGCCGTTTCTCCCAGCGCGGCAGCGGGGGTTTTTTTTTTGATTGCGTAACACACTAACAGTAGCAATGGATTTCATTTTAACAGTCCAACAACATTCATTGCGTCATTTACATTGCCGAGCAGACAATTTTTTCAAAGATATGACGCAATGGATTAGCAACATCCTTCAAAATTATTCAGATTATGATTGATACTGTTTTATGCAATTAGGGTGCAGTTCGCAGGTAACTAAGCTAGACCACCACCAAATGGGATAGGTTAGGTTAGAAATGTGACCAACTGTGAGCGAGCTGAGCGAGTGAAGCGAGCGGTGCCGTTGGTCGTTACTTGGCTATTTAGTATTTTTTGACCTCAAAATAGGAATTATATGGGGTTCACAAAAAGAGTCGCATTCATTATATTAGGAGCTCAAAAATGGGCATTATTTTACGTTCGATTAAATAAAAACAAGGTTTTTGCTAATAGGAAAATACCAATAGGTACGTACTTTTCTCCCCAAGGCAGAATTTTTCACAAATCTCCTCGAATTTTTCGAAAAGAAAAATTCGGCCTCACCTTAGTAAAAACCTGCCCTGTTAAAAATAAAAGCCTTATTTTAATGATAATTATTATCTTTTCCCTGACTTTTCATCAAAAGTTACGGAAGTATTTTCACCGAATTTCTCTTCTAGTTAACGCTATCTTCGAGTTTGCATAATTAAACCAAAATATTAATTAGGCGGCGGTTTATTGTAGCAAACAGTTTGTTTTACACATTGTTGTTGGGATACGAGGAGTGGCTCGTGGCTAAATAATAACAGCTGTATGAGTCGATCGAAGGTTAAGCTACGCTTGTCACGGTCAGTTCGTGGATGGGTGACCATCCATTACATATCGAGACCCCTCCGTGCCTCTGAAAGAACGATAAGCCGTTGGTCCCGGCTGTCATAAGTCACAATCCCAAAAGTCTGACAACTAGTCTTACCGAGGGGTATCGTGTTACCCAGTAACTGAGTTGTGGCAGATAGGCAGTCGCTCCAGGTATAATACTGGCATTCAGCTGCATTCGGTTAGACTGAAAGCCAACCCCAACATAGTTTGCAAAAGGCTAGGTAGATTGATTGATTCTTGTTGTTGGGCTACTAGATTATCAGTGCTAACTGTAGTTCGATATTGACCACTTTATTGAAATAAAGAAAAAAGAAAGAAAAGGTATTTATTGGCACTCGCACAGGATTATCACAAATTAAATTAAACTCACTCTATGACGTGGTACGTGCGTGCGTGCAAGCGTGCTCTATTGACGTGCAATATTACTGTGGCGGCATCTACAACGTCACATGCGAACTACGCATCACACTGACGTCACGCAAAATTCTGCATCGCGCAAGCAGAGTTTACCGCGCATCGAGCATATACAATACAATGTCCCGACATCAATCGTCGGGCAGTTGCCCACCGGACACGACACCCGTCTGGTCCTTTTCCATGGAGGATGAGTAAACTTTACACTCAATCCCTCATACCTCTCTATATTCCTGCCAATATCAACTACGTCATAAAGTCTTTACTTATTCCCGACCGTGATGACACCTTAACCATAAAAGTAACTTCTACTTTATGGGCATTTTAAAGTTAATTTTTCCTACTATTTGATCAGAAACTTGGACTTCAGTGTAATTGAACTAATTAAAGTTATTACTAGTGATACATTAATATTATAGGAGTGTGTGAAGGCTACAGGAATCGTTTTAATTTAGCAATGCATGTGGTTAGTTTGTAGCTCCGTGGTCCACACACAAACCGTGTTTTTACCCGACCACGGTAAAGCCAAGAAACGGTTGCTTTTTATTCATCTGTGATTCATTCGCTGGATTTAGGACTGCATAAATATTAGACAGATAAGCCGTTTTTGCTGAGGTTGGCTTTGTATAAGACTCGCAAATGAAATATTTATAAACCAAATAACGTTTTAGAATCGCAAATAACGTTTACTAAGGTACTATTAAGGCATTCAATTACTTACCATACTAGTACCAATAACATCATAATTCTAACGCCAATTAATTTGTACCTAAAACTTTTTTACAAAAAAGAACAACCACTTCCATAAAAAAACGCTGCAAAGTGAATAATTATTTTAATTTTGGAAATCGGTTTCGTATTTTCCCACCAACTTCCGCAATTAAAGTTATTTTTCACTGAAGTTTTTTTTTTGGAAGTCGGTTGTGTTCTTTTTTTTTTTTTTTTGTAGAAAAGTTTTTATTTTTCACTTTTTAGTTGTGGCGTGGGGTCCATCCACACAAATTCATATACCGCTACTTGCTATGTAAATAACAGTGCCAGGAAATTATTATAAGATCATCAATATGAACACTAAGTGGAAAAAATACGTATTATTGAAGCTAACTGAAAAACCACCCAAGCAAAGTTAGTAAACATTTGTATGGAAAAAGAAAATCAATCTATCAATTAAAAAAGAATTTTCGAAATCGATCCACAATTGCCGGAGATATCGCGTAACAAACATACCACAAAAATATACAGACGTATTGAGAACCTCCTGCTTTTTGAAGTCGGTTAAAAAGACGCGTCAGTAACCCTTTCTAAGTACATTATAACATTATTTTTATATCCCTCACAACACACCAAATCAACAAATTTTCAATGATAACGCTTTGATTAGAAACAGAATCTTTTTTTGTGTAGGCATCCATTACTGAACTAGTTTGTGTTTTCACGTTCAGGTGATTTAGGTCAGTTAGCTAAACAATAATTGGTTTATTGGTTACGATATTAAATACGAGTAGAAATTCGAGCATTAAAGCTTTCAAAGAGAAATAGACTGAACAAAACTACAAATACGTGGTTTGCAATTCCAATCGCAAACATAACAAATAAGTGAACAGGTGGTGTACTTTTTAGGGTTTGGGTGTTTTTCTACATTTATATCTATTCTGTAATTTTTACGGTGTACAAAAAAGACACAGAAAGAAAATAATTAAAAAACAATATACTGATATATTTTTTAATTAAAATGCCAGCAGTCATCTCATATGTCCAAGTATTCTATCTATCTATCTATCTATCTATATATTCTAAGTTTTTCATAAACTATTAGAAAAAATCAGAGAACAATTACTTACTAATTACTTAAAATTACTTGATCTAAGATGATTATTGTATACCGACAGGCGCAAACGTTAGATTCAGTTACGATAGTAAAATGTTTTTCAAATTGATACACTACGTCAATTTGCCGTGTTATAGCCATATATATATATATATATATTATACTGACTATTTAAGTTGGTAGTCAATTTGGTAAACAATTATTATCTTACAGGTTGCTACTGCATGAAGTCAGTAAAACATTTTGCTCTTCCAGGGTTTAGTAATATTCTTGGTTACCTGACGTTATTTGACCCCGACATACGTAAAAGACGTTAGGACGCCTCCATTTTCTCGAGTCACCGCGAACTAATTTCCTTTGGACCTTTTCTCGCCAACACTAAGAAATTAACTACGGTCTGGTCAGATTTACTTGGGGTGATAATAATTACTTATTAAGGTCAGACTTTGCTAACCCGACCGTGTCTAACACGGTCAGGTTAGCGAAGTCTACCTGATGGTCGTGGTCCTATCAGGGACTTTCTTTGGGAAATCATCTAAAGATATTTTATCCTGTATATTGCCAAATGAATTGACCATTTCTAACGCAAGTTTTTTGGAATGAACTCACACTAATAAATTGCTTTTAATATTATGCTACTAACACTCTATTGATACTTTGTTCCGAGATAAAAATAATATTATTATTATAAATAAATACTTTTACTAGCATAATCTTATATATAAAAAAATATTTGCCCTTTTTTTAATTTTATAGTAATGGTAATGGTTTTGCGGTCCGTAAAGTCCATTTTGTTTAATCATGCAGTAATTAAACAAAGTTATATGGGCTATTGAAATTGTACGTCAAAGGATATCACTTTTATTCGCTCTTACAATAATTCAAGTACGTTACCATGCAGGTAACTGAGCAGCTATGACATAAAAGTTTTAATTGTTGTAGACATACCCGTATGGTGATCTCTTTTTATCTGTTCTGTTAAAACGTTGTTAATATGGAATTGTGCTTAACTGTTTCCACTTGTAGCTGGCCTATTCGGTATGTCATATACGTAAATCTATTTGCATTATAGTACCTAGCCAGGTTTCTTCACTTATCTATTATATTTACGAGTTGTCTACAAGGTTCTTCAGAACATAAAAGGTCAGTGCACTGATAAATGATTTTATTTCTGTAAGTAGGTTTGTACAAACACTTTTGCACGTCAATCATATTTTTTAAACTAGATGAGGTCAACGTTTCCTATCTGACTACTCTGAGAAGAAAGGCCGAAACAAACTCAGGGGTCACAGTCTCTTTTAAAGTCCAGACATAATCTTGGTCAGACCATGTGAAGAACATGTATATTGGTGTCTGAAATGGTTTTTTGAAGAAAGAACCACTGCGTTTAATTGCTGCAAACATTAGTTGCAGTATTATTTATAACCTTTATTATTTCTAGATTTGCCTTGACCGAGGTATTAATGGAATCACTACATCTGTTTTTTGTAGATGACAAGCGTTATGCACTACTTACATACGAAACGTGCGCGCGCGTTTACGTTTACGTGTTATTGGGTTTTTCCATTAGGAATTTCTTAGTAACAGCCCGGAGTTTGGAAGTTGGCGGTGTGATGCCTCCATGCCTCGGAAAGCACGTTAAGCTGTTGGTCCTGCGCCTGATCTGTCTCCGGTCGTGTCGGATTGCCGTTCCATCGGACTATGAAAGTTAGGGAAGAGAGAGTGCACCTGTGTCTGCGCACACAGTTATGCATTATAAAATCTCCCGCGCCGAAGGCTAGTTTCCGTTGAGATTGTTCGCCGTGGCCGAAATACGGTCTGGACAACTATACCTAATTTGTTACCTAACTTCGCAACTCATCAACGTTTGTACAAAGTAAAAGCAAACTACTACAATTACTTAGTCTTCATTGTTCTGTCTCCTCATTACGCGTATTTGCGAACAGGTTTGATTGTCAGTAAACCATTGTTATATGATTAATGTAATGACAAACAAACAAAACTCAGGCAGGCGTATTATTATTAATTACTTTTATTTTATTTTATGTTTTTAATAATTTTTTATAATTTTTACTTTATTTATATGATTTAATTAGGTACTCATTTTTATATATATTTATTGTGATATATTTTTTTTTTTTATTTCAAATGATCATATACATATATATGATCATAAATGGCTGGAATTAAATGAATTTGAATTTAAATTACGTTGTTTCGTGGTGGTACTTAAAGTTTGTTGCCGTTGTTCTGCTTTGGTACCAGTTATAGTACCATCGATTTTAATTCAGGTAGGCTTCGCTAACTGACCGTGTGTTAACACGGGCAGGTAAGCAAAGTCTGACCTCACTTCCCGTGACCAAAGGGCTGGGTTTTACCTTAGCCAGAGACTAAGCATTGCCATACAATGTGGAAATGGCGCCAGGCGCTTGGGTATATTACCAGTCGACAGCGATACGAAGGAATTTTTCGACGGCCATAGTTTAGTTTTTTAATAGTTTTAGTTAGGTTAGTTTATTAAATTTTTATTTTAATAGTTTCTTAGTTATTTATAAAAACTCAATAAACTAAAAAAAAAAAAAAAAACTAATACTACTACCTATTATTCTGCTCGAATTCCCAAAAACAACATTATGATGATGACTATCTAGAGACGATTGTATTATAGATGTAACCTAAATGGGAATGGGAAGCCGTCACCTCCTTCTGCGTAGCAGTAATGCTCGCGAAGGAGGAGGCGGAGCGCGTGAGGGAGAGGCAATCGCTGCGCCCTCGCGCCCCTAGTCGCCGCAGGAGGAGACACCCTGGGCGTCGGGAGTCGTTTGCTGACTCCCGGCCACCGTAGGCGCGGGCTCGCGAACCGCGAGCAATGGGCAGCTCGCCGTCTGGTAAGAACCAGGCCCGGGTCGACGGCGCGTCGCGTTCCATGCACGCCTCAAAGAGATGTCAGCATCATTGACGGGGTCTGATAGGGCCGATGCCTGCCGGGGTCGCGGATTCTTCGAAAGAGTTACCGTGGCCCTGGCGCACAGGCAACTGAAGGAACACGGGTGGGTTTTAGTCAGTAAGAGTCTGACACGCCCTTCCGCTCCGCCCAGAGCGGGAGAGGTCATTTGATGATTTCCCACGCAAAAAAAAACCCTAGTTGCGTAACACACTATATATCACAATCTGAATAATTTTGAACCCTATTGCTAATCCATTGCTATATATGTTCGAAAAATGTGTCCGCTCAACAACGTAAATAACGCAATGATTGTTGTTGAACTGTCAAAATGAACGCTAGTTACTCAATTGCCCCGCTGGAGATAACGAGGCAATAGATGTATGTACATAGGTACACATCATTTTGATCCTGTGACCATACGTACCGTTACATAATAGAGAATATAATTTTGTTATATTAAACCTAACAAACTCAAAATATATTAGAACATTGTTTTTTTCTTAACGCAATATTTAAGTACGTAAATAAGCTTCGCATATTTGTCTAGACAGAAAGGTGTCTCGTGTTTAATAACTATAAGAACGGTGTGATGACAAAAACGTCCCTTATATATTGTTTTATTCAGCGAGACATTATTAAAATGACACAAGTTGGCGTAAACATGATGACCGTTACAACAACGTTTTTATATTGAGGTGTTTCATAAATTCTTACAAAGAATTATGGTTAGACCTGACCCTTCAAATAAACAGTGGTCCCTTATCTGTGTTCACTCATTTTCTATTCGTATTGTTTAAGAAGGACATTCCGTACATGATGGATGAAGGAATCAGTGGTGCAGTGTACTGCACCACGCGTACGACGCGTTTGCTTCGTAGACAGTGAGCGGTCAAATACCTACACATCATTGTTGGCTCTCGATATTTCCTTTGGCAACAAACCGTAATCTAAATTATAATTTGATTGTGCTTAGGCTTATTTAATAAAATGGAACAATTATATCGTAGGATGGTCCGGTAATCTGCTATAAATTCAACGAAATTCCAGGCCTCGAATAACGCGTTACATACATATACAGGATTGTGATTTAGTCACCTGCATCCGTAAAGGGCTGATTCTACCCGTCATTTTAAAAAACTTTCGCTACAAAACTATTATACGATTCGGTAAAAAAAAAAAACCTTTACAACAGTAAACAGACTGCTTCGATGAAGATATGTTATTTTTTTACAATTCGGTAATGGGTTTCATAGCGAAAGTTGTTTAGAATGACGTGTAGAATCACCCTCGTGCTTGACGAATGCAGTTGACTAAATCCCCAACCTGTATACAGAGTGGATTTTTGAGATGGGGCAGCAAGGGCAGCTACCTTAAGCGTTGTAGCTACAGGAAAACGGTCTCAGGAGACTTTCCTTAACTTTTAGATTTGCATTCATAGAATTTGAAAAAGATGTACAGCCAGCAGCAAAATGGGCAATAGCTGTAAGGTAGCTGCCCTTGCTGCCCCATCTCAAAAATCCACTCTATATAATGCATACAAAAGGAAATATCATTTTATAGTAAAGTCTGCCACAGGCAAAACTCCAACACACGTACGTAGCAGTAGTTAATTTTAGAAAACTACACATTGTATGAATGAACACAACCCCTTTGTGATGATAGCGTTCAGATTTCTCTTACTTTGTTCTGTGTCGTACAGCAATGAACATAGAAATAATATCCATTGCAGTGAACCAGAGTCAGTATTAAACACGACTAAGTTTAACCACAACAGAATAGCCTACTTTAAAACAGTACTAGTAAAACAGTACAGTACTAGTTGAGATTAATGTTAACCATCGTTAGCAGGTTATTGTGTATTAATGTGATAAGTTGCGTCGTTAATTTGACGCATTGCCCGAACTGTTTTGGTAGTTAGCGGATATTGTACAGGTTATTACAATTATGAATTGGTGTTTATTTATCAATATGATGCTATTATGGCTTAAGCTTCATTAACGTATTCACAAAACAAAACATTATTTCCATTCCAATGAGGGCTATCGCGCTTGAGTTCGCCGTTAGAGGCGCTAGTGTAGAGTAAGGTCACTTAGATGTCAAAATATGTACTGAACGTTCACTGTTTGCGGGATTTTTTATCACGGATTTTAACGAATGATTCATTATAGCTGTAATGGTTGTGCCATTCTTCACTAATTATGGCTTAAGATTTTAAGTAAAAAGTTAGGATCTAATTTGGTAGCACTTGAAGGAAGAATAAGATTTATCTGCTTTATGCTGACCAATTTTAGGAAAATTGTAATCTAAATATTCATTTGAAGTTTTAAAATATAATAAAATAAACATACTATGAATATAAGGGTACTTAAACATATACAAAACATCAAATAAAAGTACTGCAACAGGATCTTACTCGACAGTGGCGCCAACTGGTGAGCACAAAAACGATAGTCCCCATTGATACACTCGATTCATCACGCATGCGCAGGAGCAATACATCGCCTCGGCCACAAGGAGTTATGTAATGTAAATAGTGAGTACAAGACTTTGGAGAGAGATTGTTGCCAAAGAGCTCGGACCGAAGTCTTCAGGCAACGGAATACAATATGTATTGAGTACTCGCGAAGCAACTTGTAAACGTTATTTAGGTCACCGTCATCTACGCAGTACAAATTATAAGTGCTATCTTGTCATTCAGCAAATTGAAGCAGGTAAGAAATAAAAATAAACGATGCCTTGGGTAAATACCAAAGGCACCGCTTTTTGCTTTTTCTCAAATTCAATTCAATCGTTACGATGATTTTCATCGTAACGATTGAAATGAATTTTGAATAAACATCTGAATCGTATCTATTTGTCTTTCTGCAACGTTTTTTTATCCAACATGTCTGTCGCTCAGCTTAACATAATTATGTAGATCCACTAGAGAATGTATATTTCTACTAGATTTTGCCGGTGGTCCTCCAATACCGTGTACGTCTAGTATCTGGCCTCATACCAAAGCGAGATTTGTCAGACAAATACACAAAACGCCACTCTTCTTCCGCCTAATTTCTGTGTTCACGAGCCCATTGTAAAGAGGCTATGCGATTGCGGGGCTCAATAAGTAGCACATGTTGCGGCCTTCGGGAACGGAGATTGACTTCATGCAAGCAATTTCTTATGGTTTGATCGCTTATTAACATCCCTGAAGAGCTACGAAGCCTTCTAACCAACATGATCGCGGTCATTGTACGATTTCGTCGAACAGTAGTTTGTATGTAACGATCTTATCTGCGTGAGGTGATGCGAGCTCGTCGTCTATTCATAAATGGAAAACCCTAGTTTATGTCCGATGCATGATGTCCCCACAAAATTATGCAAATTATTTCTTAAGACTTGCACAGAATGAAACGTTGACTATATTATAACTTTAGTTTCTCACGAAACTTATAATAGTGTCAGCGAAAAATTAAAGTGTTTGTGTTTAGCGCTACACCTGAGTGCCTCCTCAGCGTTTTCTTAATGAACTAAACTTCAACAGCGGCTGTATTTAATATTACTTAAATGTGTTTACAATTCGTGGCACGCGAGTTTGAACTCGCACTCGTCCGGTGTTTTAAAACATGGTACTGTATTCCTGTACACAACTTTTTTAACGTTCACATTATTTTAACCGTAACCGCTGATAGCTTAGTCTCAAATTAATGTGCTGTTAACCTAATTCTATAAACCGAAAATTATGAATTCAAAATATAAGCACTTCTTAGGTAAGTTAGAAAGAATCCCATCACAAAGAATACTGTACCTGAACGAGAACTCCATCCTATGAATTGAATCAATCGAACTCTAAAATAAAAGTTTGCCCACGAAAGAGTTGGATAATCAAGAGCGGTGTTTGCGATAGAGAATTTCATAAAACCGGAGTTTCGTAATTGAATCAAACTACCCAAAGCGTTTATGCTATATGAATTTCTTTTGTTTGTATTGTAGAGAAACGCAGTTTCAACCGTTTGATATTTTGCATTGTCTAGTGAGGTCAGTGCAAGAACTTTGTAAAACAATCCAATTATTATATTTATAAAATTGCAGTACTTTATAGTTTAAATAAATAAATGAACGCCGTTATTAGACTCGAGAAGCTCATGATTGCTGAAATAAATGAAACTATAGTAATATTACAGAAATACCTAAATTACCGTGAATGCTTCGGCTTCCGTTAATAATGACGTCTGGTAGTGAAGTCATTTAACTAGCACGGCACGGTCTCGAATTTTTAATACCAATTATTAAGTCCTTTTTTTATCTGGCAATAAGCTTATTTTTATTATAATATTAGAGCAGTGGTGGTAACGGCCTCGGTCATGGGTACAAACCCGAAATGCGTTTTACTTTGTATAAATTATTTCATTACCACTGCTTTCAAAACGGTGAAAGAAAACATCGTGAGGAAACCGGCATGCCGTAGAATCCAAAATTCGATGACATTTGGCATCCCCTAACCCCCTCTTTTCCCGCTTGGTAGATTACAGCCCAGCCAGTATTCTATTCTATTGTATTCTATTATCTCTCACGAAGTGAGACTGCCCGAGTCCTAGCAATGGGAACATTATAGGCTGATTATGCTTATACTATTACAGCTCCGAACAAACCTCTGTAATCGTAAAAATTACTACAAGGAAGACCTAATGACATTTATTCATAAAACCATTTTTTTTTAAACGTTGCCCCATACTAGGAATTTCTCCTGTATTGTGGGTGCATTTACAAACATTTAAAACGCACATACACAAACAGCCAGACCCGGAACAACTACTTGTAGGTCATACAAATATTTGCTCCGTACGGGAATCGAACCCGCGGTACGAAGCGCAGCAGTCAATCGCTTAACCACTGCGCCAACCGTGCCGTATATTATTTTAAAAATTACCATTAACATTCAAATTCGTCACCAAATTCAGGTACAAAACTTCTGTTATCCAAAGAGTGTTTTGCGAATGAAAATACTACGTAATAATAAAAATACTTCACTTAGTAAGTCGTACTTTTACAAGAATGTGTCTAGACACGCTCATGTAGACACCTATTCACGCTCGTGTAGGCACCTACACGAGCGACAATCAATTTAGTACGACTGATTTATCAACCAGTAACAAAGTTCCATTAAAAATGAAGGACATTATTGGTAAAATATTTAAGTGACAGTTAAGAAGTTTGGCTGACATTCAAAATAATACTTTGGACATATCTGTCCGAAAAGCACTAGTTTGGTAATATCAAACTTCATATAAATAATTTCTAACAACAAATATTTCATCATATGTCAGACATAATAGATAGGTATTTACACAACCTTACTGAACTCTTCGATTACCTATGTTAAGAGGACGTTGAACCGTCAAAGGTATTATACAATAGATTCACAAAAACTTAATTAATTTAATTCTATATAGTTTGCTCTATGGTTCGTATGATCGAAAGATTTCTAACTGCTTGAGTAGAAAGAAGCTCATTCACAAACTCTCACGTAGATAGAAGAACGTTAATCTACGTTTTAGAACATTAGTGCTGAACACACATTTGTTAACTGTGTACTATCTAGGTACAAGTTTATAGACGAGAGTTTTAGCTGTAATCGGAAACGATTTAGTGATAAAAATAACAACTACAAGTGTGGGTTAAATAATTCAGTTGAGCTTCGAGAATTTGCACAAAAATTGCGCTATCTAATGTAGTAAGAGTAGTTTTATTAATTAAATTGCGTGCCTTAGTTTCTACCAAGGCACGTAATTTAATTAATAAAACTACTAGGCAATTTTTTTATTAATGTACGTTTTATTTTTTATTTTGCTTAAAAATATATAGGTACTTAGTAATTTTAGACCAAATTACTTGCTGTAATTTTATTAGGGCAAAATTCTATCCAGTCTCTTTTACTAAGTACGCCTCTTTAAGCTAAGATAATAATTATATTCACTATCGATTGCTGTCTTAACACCACGTGTATGCTTAATTCCTATGGAGCTGTATTTATATTTAATTATTTTGTGTTCATTTAAGAGTTGATTATAGACAAAACTGAGTGAGAATTTTACCAGATCTATCAAATTCTATTCAACGATTCTTGACTGTCACGATTACACCGCGGGCCTACAATAGTATTGCTAGGTTCGTGGAATTTCAGCTCTTCGCTTCACTATTTAAGTTCACCCCAATTTGGTAGCGTGAACAGTTCCCACTAGATTACTCAAGGTCTGAACACCTTGAGTAATCTAGTGGGAACTGGTTTATTTGTTTCAACTCGACTACAGCATTCAGTTTGGTGCACCTCGAGATAAGTTTAGCTCGCTTGCTTTGCACAGTTTGTTAATGGTTGGTTGCAATTTGTTGATTTATTTACATGTTAACATTGAATGTTGCAAGTTTGTACAGAAAATACCCTAAATACCTCTTAGAAAACATGATAATTTTTATAAAACTATCATCAGTTCTTTTTTGACTATTACTTTTTAAATACTTACGTCGAATATGGGGAAAAATAAATTGGCACAGGTACCATACAAAGCACATCATCAATCAACTTAATTAGGACCTAGTTTGTCTGATAAAACTAGATTATGCAGAAAAATCCTATCGCTTTTTAATTATTCTGCTGAGCTACGTGCTGGATTAAGGATGTTATCTTTATAGTCCAGTCAAAGTTATTTTTAGAGGCTAAAACTTTAACAATTATGTTACGAAACAAAAGAACGTTATAGTAAAAATACGGAATATCAAAAAAAAATACTCAAACGGCCAGTTAACAGTTAAATTGTGGAATGAGAAATTGATCGCGGTGGTTACGGATAAAATTGGTTCATGTTTAAAATTGAGTTTATTTTAAATTATATTCAGATATATTATAATTATATTTCAAGTTAAATGAACTTCGGCTGATAATTGTTAATCAGTTATTGTCGAATTGTTTTTGGCTATATTTTTCAACTTTCAAACAAATAAAACGACCAATAAAGACAAATCACTAAAAATCAATTGTTTGATTAAATACTATTAAATTGAATTGAAAACAAATCAAAATCCTGAACTATGACACTTTCGATAAATAATCCATGTTTGGCTGGAATATAAAATTTTCAGTTTTCCACACACCAATGCGGTCAATCGGAGTACTCTCGAATTATTGGAAACCAATTCAGCGGTTTATCGAAACAAGAATTTACATTGAAGTTCATTACTATCACAAATGCTGTATTTGCGGTAAACAAATCTCTTTGAGTCCTTTAATCCATTGGAACTAGCCACAGAGGATCTTCAATTTAAACAATTTACAACTGTATTTGGCAACGGCTTATCTCTCAGTTGTAATATAATCGCTGCAGAATGTTCGCATTAACAGCATTTATAGTTTTGTAATAAACTGAAACACTACCTGAAGTATATGAGGATTAGGAAGGGTGTGACGTTGGTGGGTGTGGTGTGATTTAGCGTCCGAATAATCCTACCGAATTTGAAAAGTTTTCCGACCATACTGGATGCAAATTCTCTTCTAGTTTCATAAATATTTACAGGATTCCTGTTGAGAGCTTTGCTTACGAAACAGGTAACGTTTTACGGTTTTGTGCTAAATAACGATAGTTTGCATCCATTGCAACATAGCATAGCACATCTCTGTAGGAAATAAAAAGTAGAGAGTGTAGCCTAATGAAAATCTGTAGTTTTTCTCTAGTATTTGACATTAAGGTGTCAAGAATCGCTCTGTATTTGGACCACCGTTATTCTGTGACTGGTCACCGCTTCCCTAGGAAACCAAAACTTTAGAGTTAGTTTTGACAACAATGCCTATCCAGTCTTCAACATTTCAATTTTATAGTAATACTATGGTGCTAATCCATGCGTCATGTTCGTGAACGGGTGCCGTCAGTAGGGACTGGTCATCTCTTAGCTGCCACGGGATATTTTAATTTAATTTTATATTTGAATTGTTTTTTTATTACGGACGCTTTTAACAGTCTGCATCGTTCTCACATGCATCATTTCAACATGAATGATGTAACCATATTTTGATTTAAAAGAGTTTCCGTGGAGTTTCTTGCCCGTTCTTCTCCATAGGTACCTACTACGCTTTGGAATAGGCAACTAGCTTCATCTTTCTGACTGACCGGTCTCTTGATAATTCAAAAGTGCCTGTAATTGGTTTATTTGAAATAAGTGCTATGAGTTTGAGTTTTGAGTTTATTTTTCGGTTTGGTGCCAAATGGCAGGTTACGTAACTATGATCTCGGGAATCCAGGGCAGGGGAAGGTGGCTTGTAACTAGCGCAATTTCGCAGCCTAGAGAATTGATCGGCCCCTATTTTTTTTTTTTGCTGTCCTATGTAAAAACAAGTTAACACCTATTTTTGTCCATCGACCCTAAACAATTTAGAACAAAGGAACTGTAACTAAGGCTTTATTTAAGGGTCAACCGTTGTTCTAATTTTGATTATATCCTAAAAAACAAAGCTTACGTTATAATCCCTCATACCGTTCCAAAAAGTGTTCCTGTAGCACATACTTATTCAACAGAGAACTTTTAAAAGCTTTCGTGTATGCATGTGATAAACTTACAGTGAAAGCACTTTGAATCTTTTTAACAATATTTTCTGTTCCAAAAAAAATATGTATCACAATATTTCTTTTCATAATTAATAGTTATACCGACAAGGGAACGCGATATTTGATATTAAAACTATATGGGTTTAATTTGTCTTTATTATTTTCTCAGCGGTGGTAATATTCAGAATGTCACACATTTCTGCGACAGTTAAAATAGTCAGGAAACAATAATTAGGGAAATGAGGTGGAAGACCTTCAACGCGGCATGCTTATTACTTACTCCTAGATAAATCGGAGAGTTAGTAATTTCCATTTTGTTTGCAAACTTCGATTAGAGATAGATTTATTACTATCACGTGGTTTTCTAAATTGAAAATGTATAGTAGGTACATATCGCCTTTGCTTGCTAGTAGCGACAGTAAATTCATAATTATAGTTTGATGATAAAACAGAAGCACCAAGTTATACCTGTCAGCATCCATCAGTAACTTACTCTGTTGCAGTCACCGATTAATGCTGGCAGGTGTAATTATTTCATTAATCAGATGCACTGCGTTTCAGATGTCAACACATCGCATTTGTGTCTGCTTACATTTTCGAAAGAGCTAGTATTTACCCACATTGTATGCTAATTCTAGCCTCCTATGTGCACTTAGCAACGCGAAGAGCTGCCAAGTTCAACGACTCATCTATTTAGCTGCCGGTGCCGCAATCGCTTGCTACTTCATTCGCGAACATTTTAAGAGCTTTTTAATTCATGTACCCATAGTTTTTATGTAACACAATTGCATACAATCTTTTATACCATCGCTCCCACGTCTCATTCAGCGCATCTCTCATGACATGATATTCATAAAATATGCGGAACCACGGGAGACGCCGCAGTGAGGAAATGCTTCACTGATTAAAATACTGGAAGTAAGAATGTGGAGCGTGACGAATGAGGTTGGGAAATAACCAAGTGTATGACGTATTATAATGATACCAATGTGACCTCTGAGTTTGTTTCGGCCTTTCTTCTCAGAGTAGTCAGATAGAAAACGCCGATCTCATTTAGTTTTAAAATATGATTGACGTGTAAAAGTGTTTGCACAAACCTACTTACAGAAATAAAATAATTTATCATTTATCATTTGATATTGCAATTGCTTAGCCATTTTTTATATTTCTTAATGAAAAAGAATTTTTAATTATCAATTACTGAGAACTAGGTTCGTTTGAGTTTATATTTTGAAAATAAAAACCTTAAGAAGGTCTTATGAATACCTCTCTGGCATTGCAAAACTGTTAAATATACTAAAAATATTCTCGAAGCAAACCAATTTCAATATGAATACACGGAAAACGTGCACCTTCAAAGTTCAGCGAAAATTAAAGCTCTAAGTCACCGCAAGTTTCCAATTTCCATCCATTTCCTTTAACATCAGCGTCCCTGGAGTACTCTGTGCCGGAGGGTCGAACTCAACTAACGAGAACCGCTTTCTTTTGCATTCTTTGACTTATGGTTACAGTTGACGCTTCATTTCGTTCTTGGGCTTTTTGCATCAATTTCGTGACGTGATTAGTTTCTGACAAAAAAAAATACTGGTAATTTATACTGCCTAAGTAAACGATAAATGGTTTTATTTCTGTAAGTAGGTTTGTACAAACACATTTACACGCCAATCATATTTTATGAACTAGATGAGGTCGGCGTTTCCTATCTGAATACTCTAAGAAGAAAGGCCGAAACAAACTCAGAGGTCACAGTCACTTTTGAAGTCCAGACATAATCTTGGTCAGATCATGTGAAAACCATCTAGATTGGTATATGAAATGGTCTTTTGAGGGAAGACCACACAGATTGAGTGGACCTGTCAAGTCAGTGCACGCATTTGTCAGTAAACGTGCAGCTCAACTCAAAACTTTAGGAGCTCAACGATTCGACGAACAATACCAAAGAAAGAACATTTGGGTAGGCCGCAAAATTATTTAAACTGCCAGACGATTAAAACTAACTGAGAAGAAAAATAACAAGAATGACCGACAAAGTCTTCACATAAACAATATAAAAAAATACACAGTAAATATTCAACATTCATGTCAGTAAGTAGGTTCTTCAATGTTATGCGTCCCAGGTAAAAAAAAAATGGCTTGTAACTCGTTTTTCGATCACTGGGACTTCGCAAAGTTACCCACTGTGTAGTGTAGCAGCAAATAGAAAGGAACAAATCCCTGTGAAATTCGAATAGATGACCATCCCTCTATGAGCCCATTGACTATTTCTGTGATTAAATATTTTGCCTCTTTTTATGCTCTTCGAGTTAATAGTGAAAAACTATTTCAGTTTACTATATCGAGGCATGCGGTAACGAATTTCACTGCAACAAAAAGAGCAGAAACAAATAGAACAGAGTTTAGAGTTCTATTTAATTTAGCTAAACAAAGTTTTGCGAAACCGGGATAGTTGTAAAATTGATTTTTAATTGTAAATACTGTAATTTCATATTTATAAATACTGATATTACACAACTAATAAATATTTAATCAGGATTAAATAATGTTGCGACTGGGAATGACATCTTATTGAGAATGGCTCTACGTCCATGTACAAAACAATTTCCTGGAACACGGAAGTGTAGCAAAATATTGATTTTCTATCGTGTGGTTGGTTAACCTCATAAAAGTGTTATATTATGATAGATACCCGTAATAATATTCGTCTGGCAATAGTCCAGTCTATGGCTTCATTCGAAAATGTCAAACTGAACGTATGGCTGAGTTCAGCAATACGTTATTACAGTACAACTATCTTAATGTCCCTCGGCAAACTTCGTGTTTCGTCAATCGTCCGATTTCTATCCCTTTGCACTTGGTGCAGACCGGACATTAAGAAAATAGTTCCATTGTAGGTTAATATGTAAAGCCTTGTGCAGCAAAAGAAGTGAAATGCCAAATTTAAAATGTAATATCCTATTACTTAGATACTCGAGGGTCATAGCGACGATTTATCTTTTAATTAATGATAGCATGTAGTACATTCTTACATTAAAACTTACAAAAATAGTTCCAATCTTAGTACATATTATTACAAGATTGGAACTATTTTCGTCTCATCAGTAGTTGACGTAAGTTAATGCTCTTATAATATCGTAATAAATATAATACTTTCTACTCTTTATAAAGTCTGAAACATAAAATGAATATAAGCTTCTTCTATTTTTAGAACAAAGTATTATTAAAGAACAAATAGAGTTATGTACGTAGTTTTACTTTAAGTAATCTCAAAACAAAATTTTCCTTCCCGTACATATTTCCCAGCCAGAACGAACTAACCATTTCGAAAGGCTTTTGTAAAGTTTTTAAAGCATCCGAAAGTATCCACGCCGTAGAAACTAGACGTTAGATTTCTCAAAGACTCGCGGAGTCGCTTAGAACAATTTCTAACCAACTCGAGTGCAGCTTTGTATGAGTAATCTAAAAGTTCATGAAGTCGTGGTCCATCACAATCGATTTTATTCAATAAAATGTGTACGGAAATAGGTTGATGATAATACCTACATTTTGGCCTACCATAAGTCAATTTCGTCACCGCCAAAATCGTAATAGGATATTGATTCTCTGTTGCTAAGGAACTCTTACTTAACATAATGTATTAGCCCCCTATGATTACTACTTCAGATAATATTTAGTACGCAAAACATATAGCTCATTTTCTAGATTACCAAGTTGATTCTTCGCTCACCGGTAAAGCCTTGTCTGAAACGAGGACAGTACAACCAAAAAAAAAAACACGCTCAATGACCGCCAGAAGCTATAAAGTAGGTGACACACTCTCTTAGTTTGTGAATAAAAAGAAATGTTTGTAGCCTATTGCCGTGCAAAAGAAACCGTTTAGAATTACACCACAAGTAGAAAGCCACTGTGGGAATTCCGGAATTCAGCAATATTTATTCAGATAATTCACTCATCCTTTCACATGAGCTTTAACCAAGGCATCTCTTTTTGATGAAACTGCAGGAACCCAATTAATTATCGCATCGTTTTTCAACTGAGTTGTGAGATATTAAATCGTATACTGTTGTAAAATAAGCTATATTAATAGCTAATGTGTTGTAAAATAAGCTATATTAATAGCTAAATAAAAATATGTGATGGGGTAGTGACATCTTTTATATATATTTAAATATGACAAGAGAATTAACATATACGAATTTGTTCTAGTAGATAAAAGAACTTAAGGCGTCCACTACAGCCAGTATTACTCATGTAAATATTAGTTATTATTGTTATTAGCTATATTATTAGCCAATTAGTTAAAAACATTTTTTACAATTTATATATTTGCTCTGTTGGTATAACATAAACTATAGTACAAGACATATAATCAGCTTATAATGTTCCCACTGCTGGGACACAGGCCTCCTCTCTGTGAGAGGGAGCGAGCAGTAATCCACCACGCAGGCCCAGTGCGGGTTGGTAGATGTCACTTGTCTTCGAATTTTCAGTTCTAGGACATGCCGGTTTCCTCACGATGTTTGCCTTCACCGTTTTAAGAGAAGTGGTGATGAAATAAATTACAAAACAAAGTAAGGCGCCTGGATGAGTTTGAACCTATGAACTGTAACCTAACTTGTAAGTCGTAAATCGGGACCGATACCACTGCTCTCTATGTGACACTCTTTTTAAAACAGATATCAGAGAATTGCGTCATAAAATTGGTTATTATTATTATCATTTATTTCAGGTATTAACCCATAGTAATTAACAGTGCTTATTACATCAATAAATTAAAATTAGATTACATTAACACAATTAAAATTAAATTAAAAGACAATTACATACGTCTTAGCAGGTACACACAACGAAACATTACATACACTATTTGATTAGTACATGCACATAAACGAGACAGGAAAGATGCTTTGAGTCTCCTCAAGAGCCCGAAACAATCAGTAACTATGTTCTCAACGAACATGTCAGTCGCACTACACCGCCAAAGCAGCTTCAATATAGCTCTAAAGGCGTTATTATATTGTACACGAAGAGCGTTGTAAGCGCTCTTCGTGTACTTGTACCATAGTTGACTGGTGTAGAACGACTGACAGTAAGCCTTGAACAGAGTTATTTTAACTTGGTTGGAGCAGTGAGAAAAGCGTCTAGCCAACATGTTCCTTTGACATGCGATACTGCACCTCTGTCGTTCCAGATCAGCATCGTCCGCTAAATCATCCTTAATTATGTGACCAAGATATTTAAACTTACTGACAATGTTTAGGGCAGTTCCACACAAATTGATTGGTAAAATATGTTCAGGACCTTTACTGTATTTAAATATCATAACCTCCGATTTCTTAACATTATAGGTGAGGTAATGTTCAGCTGCATATTTCTCGCAGATCGCAACAAGTCTCCTTAAACCGTTGGCTGAGGGACTGAGCAGCACCATGTCATCTGCATAGCTAAGATTGTTCAAACCTACATCACCAATACGACAACCGGCTCGGGTACTGCTCAGTTCCTCAATCAACTCGTTAGTATACATGTTAAATAAAATCGGCGAAGTGAGTCCACTTTGCCTCACGCAACATGTCAACTTATATATTTCAGACAGCGCATTATTCCATTTCACTTGATTGCATTAATTTGCATACAGGAATTCTAGAATGTCTACAATTTTTGATGGCACTTTGGAACTTCTCAACTTATCCCATAATAATTAATAATTGATAGTATCAAACGCGCGGCTTAGCTCTAGGAAACACGCATACACACTAGTGTTTCTTTGTATGTATTTATATACTGCGTTCTTCAAGGCAAATATAGCCAAATCAGCACTTAATAATGTAACAACTACTAAACTAAGAAAGTAACTGTTTTATGTAATTTCAGTAGGCCCAATATTTTTTTATTCTCATTCGAGATTTATTTTTGATGAGCCCTTAATTTTTTATAACCATAATGAATTTATCTATGTACCCATCTATTTCAGTCCTACTACGTTTTATAGTAGTCTGTTCCTTACGAAATGACTTATATGTATTATGCAGGATTCTGTTGGATTAGGTTTGTCTCTGGAGTGGTTGAGATTCAAACAATAAGCGATATTACTTATGATTCCACGTGCTTACTTAGTTTAACAGAAACCTTCAAACTAATTTAATACTTAGCAAGACGGAGCAAAATGTATAGGGCTTAACTTTTAAGAAATTTCTAGATTGCAGCATATTAGATTCTGTCTATAAATAACGAACCTCACATTAGGCATTCTAAAAGATTTTTAATACATAAATCAAAAACCGGCCAAGTGCGTACCGGACCACGCACAATAAAGAGTTCCGTAGTTGGGATGAATATTTACGCATGCACAGTTCCAATTTTATTGACCGCGAAACTAAGTTTGTATTATATAGTATTTCTCGAAAAAATATATATAATAACGAAAGTTCTAAACTGCGGTTGTAACTAAAAAGTGCGAAGCGGCCATTAGTCACAATTCACAACACAGACAAAAAATTTAATTAGCTAATACAATTGAGGCTAAATATTTTTACTTTTACTCTGGTATAATGTGTTAGCAATGTCTCGGATATTGGAATGAAGTGAAGCTTGCGTACCTAATATCTTCAGTAATATTTCTTAGCTTAGCTTTTAGTAACAGTTATTTGCCTTAGATTTAATATAAAAACAGGTGGGTGATCTAAAAAAAAAAATCTAGCATTTCTGATATTCTTTTCGCGCTTGAGAAGAATTTAATATCACATCATTTGTCAAAGCGGGGAGCGAGAAAATGGAAAATTACCTTAATTATAAAGAATTTACTTCAACTTAATTTATTACATGGGGTTACTGAATTTCTAACACTGACTTTGGGGTCAAACTTATACCACTACTATATTTTTAACGTCAGTTTGTAAAAACGCTTGAATAATATAAACGAAACTATCATGTCTTATGAAAGCGTAGACTGCCCGTCTTCTTTAATATCTCGGACCAGGAACGTCAAAAAGTAAGGACATTAGACTTGTAGAATATACCTACATTACCTCTGTAAATGGAAAAACACTGGGAATTCGTAGCCACACGTGCAGCTCCAAAGATTACCTTATAAGGTCGCGTTTTTGGTCGACAATCGAGAAACAGGAGGGGACGCATCCTGCCAAGTTCAAGGACAACATAATCACACGCTAGAGGGGTATAAAAGCTCTTGCACGGACTAGCATGAGTTCAGCGTCCAACATAGTCTTACAGTAATTGTTTATTTATAATTAACTAACTTAGTATTTTGTAAAGCGCCTACGCGTAAACCGTGTGAACTATTATGACTAACAAACTTAGTTAAATTGTTAGAGCTGTATTTATTTTGAGGAGTTTCCAAAACTTCCATTACAGAACAGACTCTACAGATTAATACTAGTCCACGACATGAGAAATCTTTGAAATACGATGAAAGAATCTACTTTCATCGAAAAATACAGGGAAAGCGAAAACACGTTACATCTGTTACCTCAAAACAGTTTGCTCAAGACAGGTTACAAACGATCTACTTTCCCCCCTCAAAGATTTGTCGTAGGAGTTATGATACAGTTGAATAAAAGTGGACTTGTTCAAACGAGTCACGTAACGGAAACTTCCTAAACTCGTGAACTATGACAGTTTAACGTTTGATTCTGAGTTTGGAAAATATTTTTTGTCCATAGATAAATTGATACTACTTTATGACATCATGGTAGGACCGTGAATGCCCCTTTATAACATTAAATGAAAAAGCCGCCGTTGTTTTTAGATAACTACAAAAAAAAAGTACTAGTGACTGACCTCACATCGAATCAAACGAAGCACAATGGGAACACATACATACGCTACACACCTACACACCACACACACTAACAGACACCACACACACGCCACACACACACACACCACGCACATGCCATACACCACACATACCATACCATATCATACCTGAAATCACCTCTCTAGTCTCCACTCTGGAATTCGTACCCCGAGCCCCAAGATACAGACTGTCGTAGGTAATATTTTAAGCTACTCATATCGTCTCAACTTGATGTTAACCTGTGAACCTGCACCCTAATTACGTAACACACTATCTATCACAATCTGAATCATTTTGAAGCCTATTGCTAATCCATTGCTTCTTAAGTTCGAAAAAATGATCTGCTCAACAACGTAAATAGCGCAATGTATGTTGTTGAACTGTCAAAATGAAAATCATTCCTACTGTTAGTGTGTTACGTAATTACCCCGCTGTTTACTGTATTACCTGGAAAACAAAATATTTTCTATTTTCTATTTCCTATTTCTATTTTCTAGTAAGTAAGTAGTATTGTGAAGCTAGTGGACGGCTACGACGTAGCCGACGGTTGCTACGACGTAGCCGACGTGATGCCGTAACCGCTACGACCGCTACGCTCTTAAAGCTCAGGTGGAAACGTCTATTTAATTTTCACAGTACTAACAAAATCATTTAATCAATAAAATAGCTGTGTCTACAACCGTTTTTGAGCTTTTCTGAATTTAAACATGAAAGTTTTTAAATATGCAAAAAGGTGTTTTATTCGTTACCCGGAATATTACCATTTTATAAATATTATCTCTATATAAACAGTTAGAAATAGTTGTGTATATCTTTTCGTATGCTGCACCGCTTGACGTCATCACGTCATCGCCGGCTGTCAATGAAAACCAGCGTTGGGGCTCTGTCTCGCATAGAGTCGTAGCATTATGCTGAGCGATTGCCGTTTTTCGTAAATGTGACGCATATTTTCCCTCTCAACTTTTTTGGGCTTGTGTGTTTTTCGTTGCGTCATGTTAACCGCAAATAAACGTTTTTTATTACTTTCTATTTAGTTTGTTAAATTTGTCTTTGTTACTCTTGGTACAAATCATTCTAAAAATGAATCAAAAACCGATAGAGAAATTTCCAGAACCAATTTATTTGTTCCTGAAAGGGCTTTGAGTGAGTATAACTCGGGTATATTTATGATTTATTTGATATTTTGTATTTCTTTCACGTTATCGTTTTCATGACCTCTGCAGAAGGGAATCAAATATGAAATACAATTTGATATGTATTGAAAGCACTTTTATAGACTTGGTAAAAATCCTGGCACAAAATTATCAGATCAATACGCTTAAGGAAAAATAGAAACCCAATTCTCGTTATTCTATCGAAATGTTATCACGTTTAGTTTTAAGAAGTAGTACCTACTTATAATAAAAGTGAAGTGCTCTTTAAGCTTGCTGATGTTGGACCTGTATATTGGTTTTCTATCGTGTTTTCCTCTGAAAGAGTGTCTAATAGAGCCCTCCACTTACATAATGGAGACAGAAAATGTATTTATGGAGTAATATTTACCTACTTTAAAGTCAGCCACCATTTTTCTTGTCAATAGAGATAGTAATTTGTGTGGTGTTACGGTTATTACTAAGTAGTACAATCGAGCTTATTGAAGTGTTAGAATAGTAATATAGTTATTAACCTTTTTGTTACAGAACTACACACAAC
The DNA here is from genome assembly GCA_917490735.1 of Dryobotodes eremita. Lineage (NCBI taxonomy): Eukaryota > Metazoa > Arthropoda > Insecta > Lepidoptera > Noctuidae > Dryobotodes > Dryobotodes eremita. The sequence goes on along the minus strand of OU823257.1, from coordinate 6,402,390 downwards.
ATTTTCCATTTACACGTTGCAACTGAGGTTAGATCGTAATTGAAATAGCCGTGTCAATCAAAGAAAGAAATTACCACGCGCATGCTTATAAATACGTTGCAACTGGGGTTAGACCGTAATTGAAATAGCCGTCTCAATCAAAAAAAGAAATTACCACGCGCATGCTTATAAATACGTTGCAACTGGGGTTAGACCGTAATTAAAATAGCCGTGTAAATCAAATAAAGAAATTACCACACGCATGCATTACATAAAAAGAAAATTTCGGACACTCAAAATGAGATATCATTAAAAAAACGTTTGGGTCTTTATTTTCAATAATTCTTAGTTAAAACTACTTTCCGTACCATTAACACTTAAATACTCAATTCACTTGATACTCACCCCGTGCACAAAACAGCGTGCACATAACTATCACGCTGTACTATATATTACTTTCACACTCAAACATTTTTTGCATTGCCGACAGTTTTATGAAGAGCGAAACATGTAGGCTTTGGCAACAGACGGGAGTCTCCTGGACCCACTCCAAGAATCGTAAACTTTATGTATTCTGCGAAGAGTCCATCTGACCCACGTAAACAGCAACGAATAATATACAGGGTGGCAGGGACATCGACGCACAATCTGTTACCATGGATTCAGCACATGATTCTAGACCCCTAGCGTAGAAATGATGTTATCAAAAAAAAAAATGCATTTTCATAGCAAACGGCAATACCTACGTGGTCAGAATGTATGGCACAGCTAATCATTATTTTAATAAGCAAGCAAGCTCTTTGAAGAGTGGCTTGAGAGGCGCCACGGCGTCCTCACCTTCCGCCTGACGCAGGTCCTCACCGGACGTGGCTATTTCGGGAGGTTCCTGTTTCGGATAAGACGGGAGGAAACGCCCGGGTGTTATCATTGTGTGGATCGACCGGAGGACACGGTGAAGCATACGGTGGAGGTCTGCCCGGCTTGGGCAGGGCACCGCCGTTTCCTCGTGGTGGCGATCGGTGGCGGTGATCTCTCGCGTCCGGCCCTGGTTCAGGCCATGGTACGGAGCGAGAGGAAATGGGAAGTGCTCAAAAAAAAAATAAGCCTGTAGATTCAATATTTATTTCATTGTATATTCCAAAAAACTTCTGTTACACTTTGGTGTAACAGAAGCTTTTTGGATTATTTCGGGGATTCGTGACCACATATCTATTGAGGATCGATTGATATAGATCTCTTTATTTGATCTGTGCAAAGGTATTCTCATTTCAAAAGTTTAAAGGCCTTACAAAGCATGCCGGGCATAGCTGGTTATATATAATTCTTCTGTATGTCACTGAACTCCTCCTAAATGGCTGGACCGAGTTTGATGATTTTTTTGTGTGATTTCGAATGGAAATTGGACCCGGTAGGTGGCGCTGCAATCAAGGTCTAGGAAACAGGACAACGTCTGTTCGGTCAGCTAGTTTGAAATAATATTCTGTTCTTAAGCTCGATTACTAATCGCTTTCAAAGTGTAATCTTTCTTTTAAGATTCTTAAGATTATCCTGTCGTTCAAAGAACCAGTCAGACGATTATTTTTATAAGTTGCAGTAAAAATTGTAACGACAATCTTAGTGTTCGGTTTCCATCTTTGGCAAGTGTCCAAAGACGTGGGGGCAATAATACGGACAGTGTCAGTGGTATGTAGGTGTCCGTATCAAAAATACTTTAGAAGAGATTTTTTTTTAAGATTCGTTTGTTATCATATGACCGGATTGTATTAGAAGTTGACGTTTAACATGAGATGAAAATGGTAATATCTCCTGTAAAAATACTTGGATCACTCCGGTTTTCGTGTTGTCAAAAGTTAAACACTTAGGGCCCGTTTTTTGATAGATAGTTAAACATGACCAATAGTCAAATTAACAATTAGTCACTTGACAATAGTCAATAGCTGTCAAAGTTTAACTACTCCGTCTGCGCATGGTTAACTTTTATAGCAAATTGTGTTTTTTTTAAATGTATATAGCTTAACCATTTGTCAAACAATATACTTCTGTAATTTTTAACAAATTGTTAGTTTAACTAATGCATTTTAACTATTATGTAGTATGTTTGACTACTGATGAAAACAACGGGCCCTTAGGTAGTTATTATTCATTATTAAAGTAGATACAATTAAAACGCTGTCAACTACAATATTATACTCACGAGATAAGTTAAACAAACTATAAAGTTTTCAGTATTCTTCAAGAAATTTGTAAAACTGAGCTTTGCCAAAAACCTTTGTCTTTCCACGTAATTATATGAAGTGTGTGCAAAAAATACATTGTATATTTCATGTTTATTATACGCGGATTTAAAATGGTATCTACTTTTAAAACAAACGGAACCTTTGTGACTTTTACATCGCAGAGAAAGAATAACAGGGCCTGCTGAATAATTTAACAGATTGTTTGATTCGAACAATGTATTCGTTGAATCTGGTATTTATTTTAGACACGATCATTATTCGAATAAAAAAGCTTTTGTGGAGGCACGTCGTCCACCCGAATGCTTCGAGTGATGAAATCCTAAATTAGAGATGAAATCTTTTTTATTCCGACATTTGAATGATTGAATTGTTGACACCCTGATTTAGATGAAAAGGAAATTGAATTGGACTGTACGACTTTTTTACTCTATCTGAAAATGAGGGTGAAGCAATTTTGTCTTTGATGTTCATTAACGAATTGTCACATTTTTTTAAATAAATTACAGAATTTCATACCCATCTACCTCATGATAATTCAATATGCCACTATAGCGATGGTAATCAATTAATTATATGCTACGTTTAACGAAAGATGACTTTTATTGGATAGGAGCGTAGAAAGTCAATACTATATATAACAAGAGAGAGAAGTCTGTTATACAAAAATAATTGAGGAACCCGAGTACCGATTCTCAATAATCAACGTGTATAAAAATGAAATCTGTTACACATAAGAAATTAAACTTTATAACTGTAAACGCTCCCGCTCTTTAAATCCACATACGTGACTAAATTCTCCATAAAAAATATAGTCTGGCAGGGACATCGACGCGCAACCTGTTACCATGGATTCAGTACATGATTCTAAACCCTCCTACGTTGAAATATTTCGTCGATTATTTAAAGAAAAAAAAAATAGCTTGCTAGTACATTTTGACTGCGTATGTATTAATTACACTTCGTTTTTTTTTTGACAATCCATGAAAAAATTCTACGCAAGAGGGTCTAGAATCAAGTGCTGAATTCATGGTTTCCGTGAGCGCGTCGATGTCCCTGGCACCCTGTATATTGGTCACCCATGTTGCTGCAATAGTGCAATGTAAAGTTGCAGGGCTGCCACATCCCAAAATTGATACCCCATAATTTGTTTGTTCACTTACCTATTGCATAATCACTACTTTTCCAGTAATCCACGCGTCATGTTCGTGAACTGGCGCCGTCAGTTGAGACTGATCATCACTTAACTGCCACGGCTTATTTTTATTATTAATCATATATTTTGAATTGTTTCTTAATTTTTTTTTTATTGCTCTCGCATATAGAAGCAACAAGAATAATGTACCCAGGATTTGGTAATATCTTGATTTAAAAAGAGTGTCCTTGGAGTTTCTTGCCCCTTCTTCTCCATAGAGATCTACGTTTTGGAATGGGCAACTAGCTTCAAATTTCTGACCAACTGACCGACTCTTTGACAATTCAAAAGTGCCTGTGCCTGGTTTAACTGAAATAAATGCTTTGACTTTGAGTTTGAGTTTGGGTTTAAGAAAAGTTATGACATTATACATTGTATTATAAGTACAGACCTTAAAAGGGGCAAAAACGTCATGGATTTGAAAATGATCACCACGAATTCTCATGTCTTTCAGGAGAGAATGTAATGGGCTGACAGTTTTTGATCTGGTATCGATAATATCTCCATCAGGCAGCCTTAATGTGTATGTACTTATGGTCGACTGATCTAAAATCTTTAGTGATATGAATTCTACGCGCTTTTTGTAGCTAGTGATCTGTGAAAAACGTCTAAATGGAATTACCGATACATGCCATATTCCGACTTGATTAATTAAGTGAACCACTAACTAATTGACTAATGGCTGGCCTCTGGCTTACGTCTGCTAATTGAATTGGCTAGTTATGAATATGTAGGACCGGGACCGGCTTCGTAGTTTATAACCAACGTCAAAAAAGGAGAGGGTTCTATATTCGTCCGTACGACTTTTTTTAAATGTAGGTTCATTGATATTTTCATCAATAGTCGACCGATTTTAAAAAATCTTTTTTTATTTGGTGTAAAAATCTTGCGCGGTGGTCCCATATGAATTTTATTAAGTTTTCTTTGGTAGTTTTTGAGTTAGCCTCAATAACACGTGTTTAATACACTGTGTGTATGTTGATGATGTTATAAAACTTCATGTCACTGTTGTTTACAAATCATGTAGTGTTATACGAATTTAAAAAGTGAAAAATAAAAACTGTTTACTGAAAAACAAACAACCCACTACCATTTTCCTCTAAAAATTATACCTCAGATACGGTAGCACCTGCCAAACCCAATATCTCTCTGTCACTCGCAGAAAAAAGGTCTCGAGGGCTTTCAAACCGATTCTCTTCCTCTTGTTCATTTCAGTTGCTCATAAATAATGTTCAGTAGTTGTAAATGGCTGCGTGTGATAAACTGTCACGGACGTGTATCAAGTTAGTGTGTCTGTTCTTACATTGCGAGGAAGTATCCTCGCAATGTAGATTATCTCCTTTTTATGAACACGTAGAGTACTACGTGTTCATAAAAAGGAGATAATCTACGTATTGTGTAGCGAGGTTTTTATGTACATGCAGTACTTTTCGCTGGTGGTATCAACTTAATTAAGTATATGTGGGGTAGTGTGTCAGTATTTAATTTTTGATTTTATTCAATACAAAGTCTCAATATTTTTCTTTCTTCTTAGTAATAAACTCTTTTACGTTACAATTGCTTTCACGAGCCCTACGGTAGGCGCTATTGAGATTAAAATAACTCCTTTTAAAATTCAGTGAATCAAGTTAATGGGATAAGAAAGCGATAACTTTAAAAACAGCGATTCAATGAAATAAAATGTGTTTAAAGAGAATATATTTATCTGAATTAAAATGAAGGACCGGATTTGAAAAGTACATGAAATTAGACTTTTATGCTAGATCTCCTTACTTAATTAATTAGGAATAAACATAGCTTACTGTACTTATTTTGTTCTTATATTGAGCTTAAAGGTTTAACTTACGTTGGTATTACAGATTTACAACAAAATTCTAAAATTGGGTGAAGCCAACGATCAATTTGCATATTTAGATCGTTTTGCAAAAAAGTGTAAATGTAGATAAAGTTCGACGTATTTCCGCAATGGGTGTTAAAACCTCGTATTAAGTGGTATCTGCGTACGTGCTTCAACCGACGAAACGCGAATAGGTACTTACTTTACCAAATTTATGTATACTAATTTTAAGCGAAATTTATGAATGTTCGCTGCGTCGGAGACAATGGAGGCTGCGATCGTCAGGAGACGGAGATATGGCGTATATTTGATGTATCTTTCTGGAAAATACGTACCTAGGTATATTCTGTACAAGTGCACATTCTTACACTTAATTGTTGTAGACCTTACTTTCATTAATAAAGTCAATGTTTTTTTAAATTGGAGATTTTATGGTTGTTGTTTTTATTTAAATAATATAGCCTAAAAGTCAAAATCAATTCAAGGACCAAGACTACTTATATTCGGCGTATTTCTTTCAAAGTGAAAACATCGTGTAGTTAAATAACCTTGACTGTTTTCATAGCAATAAATTTTATATCTTCATGAAAATGGGTCATGAAACACGTTTTTTTTGCGATTGTCTCCCCTGGGTTGGTCAACACGGCTGATTCCTCAAATTATGGTAATTCTGTGTAAAAATTCAGTTAAACGGTTTCCCTCAATATTTTTTAGGCCCTAAGGGATTATGTAAACAGTACCAACATTTCCAATAATTTGGAAGAACCTTTGAGACAGCCAAAGGTCGTTACTGATGACGATGTTCACTTATTATTTTTACTTCAGGGGATAAATGAAATATTTTGATAATACAATATGGCCGCTAGTGCTTGGTTATTACTTATTACCCTGGGACGTCCAAGTTCGTATTTTAACATATACAATGAGCCCCTATTAAAGAAAACCCCCTTTAGAGAAAACTTGGACCCTAACCATTAATACATTTTCATGGTGAGGACTGTAGCAAACAGTCATGGACATTTTTAACTTAATGACAGGCTGCAAATGGGAGTTGGAAATTCCTCTGTTTTAGCGCGTATTCTGGTGATTCCGTTACAGTAATAACGAAATCTTACCAGTGTTTTGATGTTCTTAAAGGGGTACGTATTACAATACCGAAATTTAAAAGACCGTATTTTATAATGCCTATGGATGAAATCCCGAAAAATTAAACGCCGAATGATTGTTTGGTCGAAAGTTTTAAATCCCGAAAGTTCATTTGCCCGAAAGCTTAAAAGCCCGAGAAACCATATCCCGAAGCTTAAAATCCCGATGATCCATATCCCGAAGTTCAAAATCCCGAAATTACATCGCAAAGCCTAAAATCTGTAAGACTACGACAAAAAAGGAACAAACACAAACAAAAAGGAGGACCAATAACATATAATTAAAACAAAAGTTTAAATGGTAGTCATACGTATAATTAGGGAAAAAAAGAAGCACGTTATTACAAATTAAATTAAATTATCTAATGATTTTTCAAGATATTTGATATTTCAACTATGTAGGTATGAAATACCTAATGGACGACTCGCCTACAGTTTATTAAATTTAACGGATAATTAGACAATGGTGAGAACATTTCTGCGAGCAACTTGGAAGTAGCGCTCGCCGGCCGCTGCCGCGGCACCGCTCGCTACGCTCGCTCGGCTCGCGCGCGGTTGGTCACAGTTTTAACCTAACCTAACCTATTTCACTCAGTTCAAAATGACGAATCATACAATTTGCCTGCGAGTGGATAATTAGACAATGGTAAAAACATTTCTGCGGCAGATTGTATGATTCGTCATTTTGAACTGAGTGAAATAGGTTAGGTTAGGTTAAAACTGTGACCAACCGCGCGCGAGCCGAGCGAGCGTAGCGAGCGGTGCCGCGGCAGCGGTCGGCGAGCGCTAATTGGAATTAAGACAACTTGCACTTTGCAACTTGGAAGTTGCTCGCAGAAATGTTTTTACAATTGTCTAATTATCCGTGTTTTCGCAATATCCCTAGGGTTTTCGCGAAAATTCGTATTAGCAAATCATCCAATCGACATATACAAAATCTCCAGTAAATCAAATACAAAACCACAGATTACGTAACCGTCTTAACTGTGTTGTAGTACTATCTATGAGTAATCGCGGGAACTACGTCGCCGCTCTTTGTGATTTCATCCATCGGTATTTCGTCCATTCGGGATTTCGTCCATTCGGGGTTTCATCCTTTCGGGCATTTGGACATCGGTATTTTATGTTTCGATATAACGGCTATCGGCATTTAAAACTTTCGGTATTTTGAATTTCGTTGTTTTGGACGTCGGTATTTCAGTCATAGTTATTATGAAATTTCGGGATTTTAATACGTAACCTCTTAAAGCCTAATGATCACGTGAAGAACGTGTCTACGTTCCTTGCAGAAGTTGCATCTTATATTTACTTGTACTATAGTGAGCTCTATTACTTACCTGCTTCCAACACAGTGACCCACTTCTCTGAGGAGATGAAGTGAAGGGTGTACACTTCATTACGTTTATAACCACAAAACCTACCTACTTACATGTGACATTATACGAGACGTGGGTATATAACACGCAGACTCACCAGCTTGCGCTAGTTATAGCAATTTCTGCTTACTCATTTTTGAACACTACCCTTACCGAGATTCCGCACAGAAAGCGAGTCACATCTGCATAGATATTCTCTATCTATAGCCTTTTCGTCGATTTGTGAGAAGTACGTGCAATATATGCTAAGCGCGTGGTAAATTGAACATTTTTATGCTGAATGTGTTGCGCCATCTGTCAAAGTAATGCCATGTTTTAATGTTTTTAAGACAATACGAAGGGAATTAATACTGTATGTGTAACATGGCTGGATGTTTAGTGCCAGAGAGGCATCGTTTATGGAACTGGTTTGTTAAAGTTGGCAAGTTACCGTCTGTATTCAAGTATGATATACACATTACCATTTACCTCATTATGCTACATTTACATTCCGCCGAAGTGAACAGGGAAATGGACAGGGAAGTGGGCAGGACGAGTGTGTAAACACGATATTTCTCATGCCACTGCCATTGCCACTAGCGCTGCCCGCCGCTCCCCAAAAGAGCGGTGTTTTGTGCGGAAGTCAAAGAACCGGCAGCGCAAGCGGCAATGCGTGTTTACATTCTGCTCCATTGCTCAATTCTCGCCGAATTATTTCGACGTCTGCCATTGCCGAAACTCGAGCGAAGTGAGTGGTAGGGCAGTATGTAAACACACACTTCTCCCGATCCTGCTGCAGCAGTATTTAGGGAACTATTGCCAGCAGCGCGAGGGGCAGTGGCAGGGGCTGGATGTAAATGTAGTATTAAATATAAAAAGGATGAATAGGTAGAACATTGAGATGCAGACCCAAAAGTATTTTTTAAATTCAGAATATGACCGCTGTAAAGACAACTAGATGAAGTGATATTACAGATGTTTTGTGAACTGACCCACACTGACTGACTGATGTTACTCACACAATAATAAATTATTTTATTTTATTTATTATTGATTTCTGTATTTCCGTATCTGTCCGTGACATCACAGCAGCGGGCCTTATCAGAAATTCAGAATACCAGCACTGCGACACTTATTTTTAAGTGTCATAGCATCATAAGGGCCTTTTGGCCTCGTACAGGACTTTCCGTTGTTATTTTAATTTTACTTTTTTTTTAAGAGTGTTTAGTTTGTGATAATCCTGTGCGAGTCCTAATAAATACTTTTTCTTTCTACTTTTACCAACCGCTATTATTGAGAAGGATAGCAGCAAAAAAAACCGGTTTCAACTTACCCTTGTCGATTTACGAATCACAATATATCCGAGAGCCTGTAAGTACTTTCAGATGTTCAGTAATGAATCGGAACAAGTGTAGCAGAGATCGTATTAGATCGTGTGCGTTTTTGTAGGGTGTAGTTCAGGAACACAAATTCAACAATCAGTAAGGCACGTCGACTTGTTTCATGAAAAAAAGCTTTAGAAGATATGGTTGCAATGTAACTTGTAACTAGAAGTGATACGTAAGATAAACAACCTGAAAAATTCTATAAAGCAACCATGATTTAATCTTCATGCTTTTCTTACAGTTTTGGAACGCTATATTATTAGGTCGCCTTAAGATGAAAAGCGAATACCTCTTAAGAACATTTCTTGTTATTGTGACTGTCTGTCACCTATTCCTAATTAATAACAAAATATTATATTTGTTTTAAAACTTTCCCACGATTTCGGGACTCTTAGAGACACATTAAATCTCTATTTTATGATCTGTCAGTTTGACATGTTACCCTAATTAATAACAAAACACTTATTTACTTGAAATTGTATAATGGGTGGCACTTATGCCAGCCATTAGTCGAAGGGCAATATTTGACGTCAATTAGGATGCAATAATTCAACTATTTCTAAAGAAAGAAAGCGATTATTGACATCTGGCCGCTAAAACTTGATACCAAACGAACCCTTAAAACAAAGGAGGAATTCTACAGAAACGTATTCTGCGAACTTGCGAGAATTTGGGTTTATGTTACAAAAAACAGGAGGCCGGTGTAGTGATGGGGATGTTAGAAGATGGAAAGAAACGAATGGTATGGCAGTCGACTTAGCACCGCGGGAAGTGATAGACACGATACTCTAGGAGTCGACTTAGGAACCCGAGGAGTGATGGACACGATAGGCTAGGCTAGTTCAGTTAGGAGATTTGGTGAATGTGAAAAGGCGATGTCTGAGTGGGCTCTCGTGAGAGCGATTAATATCAAATAAGTTAAATATGGTTGGGTTGAAGCCCAGATTAACCTTATCTAGTATTTTAGCAGTGTGTGTGTGTGTTTGTTGGTGCGACTGGGTGAGTCTTTCATTATGATAATTACCCTGGGCTGATGAAGTTAGTAGTTAATTGGTTCTTATAACTTATCATACAGAGACTGTTCCTGGGGAGTTTGTTGCACCACTTCTTCTCCCCAGCTCAAACACTAGGAAGTGATGAAGGGTGGGCGCCTTGGGACTGTCCATAGACCTTCAAGAGAGTTGATCTACAACTCTATTAATTAACAATTCTTGAGTTTCGATTCTCTAACCTTATCTTGTACCTAACTCTTGAATTTTGTATTCTTTGGCTCCGACCAATAATAATCAGGGCTTTAAAAGAGATTATCCAAAACTCTATTAAATGATTCTTGAGTTTCGATTCTCAACTCTATTATCTAGTAATTCTAGAATGTTGTATTCTTTATCTCAGACCAATAATTTCGGTCAGACTGACATGAACCCGTGTCTTACAGATATGCTTGTTGTACAAAAAGTGACATTCCAGGGGATTGGGGGACCACATCTATTTAATATCTAGTCTAAGGACTGCTAGGGACCATGTCTCCAAAAGAGCATGATGCCGACGAATGCCGCTGGAACTGGCCGCCCCGTTGCTAGACAAGGACAGTCGCACGGTTACCGCAGGGAAAGCCGCTTCGTCACGAATATCAGTTCGAAAGAACTGCTAGGGACCATGTCTCCATAAGAGCATGATGCTGACGCAATGTCGCTGAAAAGCTGCTTGCGTCACTTTATGGAATTGTTGCTCTGAGTACACCGAGTGTAGATGTGAGGTATCGTGTGGGTTACGACTGACCAAATACCTGTTACGCTAGCGTATGGGTTACTTCAAATTAAAATAACAATATACTTAGCATCCCTCTATTATTTACAGTTCTAAAACCACATCCAATGTATTTCCATAATTATGAATTCCTAAGTCTTATTTACTATTAGTTTCAATCCTTTCCTTGCCTTATTAATGGGACAAGGCATCGGACTTCTTTCTATTTGGGAATTCATTTAATCTCAATCGGTGGGAGAGTGTCCAGTCTGGAGACGAGCTCTACAGGGCCGTACGGAGGTGGAGTGCGGCCTTTTCCCCTAAGGGGGAAACCGACCTAAATACTAATATTACCATAATTAGGAAAAACGAAAATTTTATCAGGCTGGGGTCCGGCGGGCACAGTCACATTATCTTCGCTCTTCATTTGTGTAAATATTTCTCCAACAAGGATTTCATTTCATCAAAGTTGTAAAAACTTCATTATCTTCCAGCTCATTACGGATTTCAATGGCTATCATAATTCGGCCAAGTAGTTACTTCGGTAACTCCGAAGTTCGGTTTTTAGTTAATTTCGGTTTCGGTTTACTTCGGGTTTTGTCGGTCCGTAGTTGCTTGTGTCCTTTAATAATCTCTTGATTTCGTTTACCAGCAGTTAGCGAGACCTCAATAATTAGGGGGTGCTCGCAATACTCGTAAATAACTGAATAACACCTATTGTTCACCAGAACCAACTCATCCGTTTAAGGATTTCATGCTTTTTAGCTACGAGGTGTTTACTTCAACTGGCTGAAGAGAGCTCATATTCTTCAACAAGGTTTTCGACAGCACGTGACTTCTACGTGGATGATTACTTGTCCGGTGGATCATCTGTTTCAGAAACTTTAGAATAAAGCCGCCATGTTGATAATGTCCTTCGGTCAGCTGTTGCACGTGTTAGAAGAGTAAATTGGGTGATAATTATAAAAATAAGATTCAAGTAAATAATTAAGTTTTATTATCAAAACTAAACCTTTATTATTCACGAAGGCAAATTATAGTGTCACAATAATAATGACAAAAATATTCTTATATACTGCAAACAACATTATTAGGGATAACATAACATATTAGGGAGAACACTACATAACTATGATACTATATTCATAGTTCATAATATTCATATTAAAAAAAAATCATAAACATAATATTAAAATAGGTACACAAAATTCATAGACATTTTAAAATAGGTACACAAAATTCATAGACATATAACTAACAAGAAAGGTACTTAGCTGGAGATCTGCTCGGTCCGACGGTTCGACTCAGAATGCCCCCTAAGAGGTTGGGCTCTCGCTTTTATAAGCAGTGACAAACAAGTGACGTCATCGAGCCGTTGGTACAGAAAACACGTGTTCAAAATTGTTCAACTAGACTATTTTACTTAATTAAACCGATATAAATGTATCAAAATATCTATAATTGAGTTACGAATATAAATATTGTAATATACATAGTGTAAAAGTGGTTTTAACAATGATTTTATGATTTGAATCACAACCGAAACAACTTCCGGAATCGAAAATATTTAAATTTACTTAAACAATTCAAAATATACTACTAAAAATTACAAAAAAACTTAAAAGATATAACACACGCATCCACGCACGGCTGCGCTTGCGTGTTTTATTAACGTCTTAACATTTTTACATTTTGAACCTGTGAATTTTATTTAGTTTACTTTTTATTTTTTTGTTTACAAAAGGGGAAGACGTCGTTTATTAATATTATATATTGAGGGTAACGACATAATAATGTTTTGTCACACATAAATAAATCAGTAATTATCAAGCAAGATCGTGTTTCACTTCAGAACGAACCTTTGTTACCGTGTTAATTTTATCCTTCTTACTATACTTACTCTTTTTATACAGTCCACTATCACTTTCATTTTGCTCCACCACGACCTATCGTCGCGATCACCTATAGTGGGGAAGTTGTGAATACTTTAGGATTTGAGAACAACCCTGCGGTCTGTACCAGCTATTATGTCTGTTTTAAACATAAGGGTCAGCTAGGAATTCGCTTTATGGTAGTCAGCAATTGAAACTATGATAAATTGCGAATTTTGTGGGACAGTGGCGCGTTGTTGGCTTATCTTTACGATCGTATTCCTGTTTCCGACAGAAGTAAAGTTCCACCCTTACAATATTTTTGCTTTTAAAATGGACTTTACTTTTGTATTGCTGTATCAGATGGTCTACGGTAAGGTTTTGACCATTCGCATTCTAAACAAACTAATGAAGGGAAATTGATGTTTATCTTTGCACTATGGTTTCCGCTCATTCTCCGAAATTACTTACGGGACAAAGGTCACAATATTTGGTGTTAGATGCTTATCGTCACTTGAACGATGCTTTTAAAACTGACCTTTTTCTTGTTTATGACAATAAGGTCAATTACTTTTTATACAAAACCGTCGAAAACCAATGCTGGCAGGCAACTAAAATTTCTAAACAGTTTTGTTTTATCTCTGGGTTAGTTTCGGGTCCTTTGCATATTCTTTAGTCAAGTGGCCGGACTTGCAAGGATCCTGATTAAGATGAGGCACCCCACTTCAAACTGGTAGATGGGCCAAACCCGGGGCAGAGCCCTAGCGTAAGAGGAGGCCGAGGACAGACCGCGAAACCACCACCACCACGAATGTCGGACATTCGTTTCTCCAATGGACGGTTCGCCGACAGAACGATTCACTTTCCAGTATTTCGCTGATACAACTTTTTAACGACAGTAAGTAATTAGTAACTAACCTAATAGGCGTGGTATCGAAGAGATAGAAAAAAATGAAAAAGAAACAGCAAAGCAACAAACTTTTTACAACCACAAGGAGCTTTAGGTAACTTCGTGATACATAAAACCCGAACCCATACGTCCGAAACCCAACACAGGGGGCCTACTCCCTAAGCACGAAGTCCGTAGCTTCGGCCTTCGTTACGGGCGTTTCCTACTCCGTATCACCTACGGACTTACGATTAGTCCCGAACCCGAACTAAGAACGAATGACAACACGATTTGACTGTAGACCCTACTCCCGATGTGTTTTTGCCCGTCCGAAAAGTTGAATTTGACACTTGTATAGACGGATCATTATGTCATTTGATACGACATCAAAATAGTTATCGTGCTGCCTACGAAAGTTAAAATTTGCCAAAAACTTGAACCTATGGCTGCATTTTTGAATGCTCGATGAAGCTCTACACGAAGAGCGGAGGCGATACCGATTATATTTGCGCCAAAATTTTCGGTTGGCGAGTATTCCCGACGTTAAGTTCTTAAAGAACTAAAGGCTGGAATTATTTAAAGAGTTGTGTGAGCATATAGTACCTCTTTTGCCTCAACAAATACGAAGAAATGGTGTGGATCCAATAATGAAGGTAATTGTTTGATATAAGAATGAAGGACTAAAGCTAAGGTTATACTTATTTATTGAAGATTCTCCAATTAATTGAGTTGTATTTACTGGTGATTTTGTTTACTTTTAGATCCTTGCTGCACTCAACTTTTATGCTCGGGGGAGGTACCAAGGTGCAGTGGGCCTTAGCAGACTTACATTTGGAATTTTAAAAGGCTGATGGAGATGCCTCTTAGCAGCTAGAGAGCTGCTTTATAAACCCATCACAGCAGGTATTTGTCACAATTCTATATTTTTCCTTATAATGCATTGAACAGGTGAACAGTATTTTTTTCATAAATTTCAGAGCAAATATTATTTTTGCAGGTAAAATTGTCATTGCCTGCTGTCTTACGCAATATGTGTAATCGGGCAGGTTTAGAAACAACTTCCCTCTCTGACTCTCTGAGGAAGACCTACAATTAGAGTGCAGTAGACAGGGAGGATAGCGATATGAGTCTATGCCCGCTCATCAAGCTCTGCAGCAAGGGCAAAGAGCGAGAGACAGATTACCGGAATTGCTGGACAGAAATAGGTACTTATGCAGTCTCACAAGAAAACTACTCTACTAATAAAATATGTCAATAAATACATAAATACATAGGATGTTTGTATTTATAATATTGATTTGAGTATTTATTTTACAAACTGTTTATTTTGTTTTCAGGACATAATGGGTGTTGGGACTGGCGCGGGACGATTCTGACATAAGAAAAAGATTTCCACAATAAAGTATTGTTTTTATAAACAAAATGTTTTCTTTTTATTTAGCACCAATCAATTTGAAAAAAAAAATACATTCAACAACACAATGTAACAATCAAAACATAGATTTTCTTTTATTTATCTATGTAGTCTTAAATTATTCCTAGGAACTTAGTTTCTCTTACTAGTCTACTTCAATATCAAATACCTAATATCTGAATAAAATTAACAATCAACAATACACTATAACAATGATAACACAGATTTTCTTTTATGTATCTATTGAAGTCTTATTTTATTACTAGGAACTTAGTTTCTCTTACTTGTCTATTTCAGTCTCAAATACCTAATATCTGAATAAAATTAACAATCAACAATACATAGATTTTCTTTTATCCTAGACTAATCTCAAAAAGAATCAACATTATACAATCAAAAGATTTTTTTTAACCAATCAACACATACCATTTTCTATTACTTGTATAATTTAATCTTAAATAATTGCTGGTAACATACAAGCTTTCATTCAGTGAATTATTTAGTTGGAAGACCAGACTCCAAGCAACAAAAGAGGAGGAGCTCGGGAAATAAATGTTGCAACATTGTTCACAATGTTGCAATTATAGAGCAACGGAGAAAAAAAATATATGTTACTGCCTGCATCATCCAACTGCTGGGCAAAGGCCTCTCCCTGTGACTTTCAAGAGTTATATGTATAGCTAGCAATTTAAATGTTTCTAGTTATGTACTAAGTTACAAAGTACCACAATGACAACCCTTATTTCATCAGGCACCACATTTCTCCCGGATTCAATTAGTAGTCTTTGTTCTTCCACCTCAATACTTCGACTTCTTGCTGAGTCGGCAGTGAGGTGTTGCCGAACTCGTGGATGTGCAGGACGAGAATTTAATGCTGTAAAAAATTTTAAATAAATCTCAGTCAGTTTTAAGTAATTTTCTGAAACATGACTTACATAATCTGTTTTCTACTAAACAATAATACTTACTTCACTAATTTTGCATTGGCAGCTCCCGCTCCAGTGCATCAGTGAATATTGAGGGTTGCTCTTGGGAAAGTGGATTGGCAGGTGCAGCAGCAGATATTTGGGTGGGTGTGATGGCTGCTGGGTCTTGTCTTACAGGTGGACCTACAACAAAAACCAAAATATCATTGACGGGTACAACAAATATATAATTATGTGTTTGTTATTTATTGTTATTGAATTTTTTTAAAGTCATGGCAAAGACTCCATGCAACAGCATTATAAAGGCATTAATGCTGTTGTTTTTACCATTCAAACATACTATCATAAATTATAAATTTAATTATTACTTACCGATGGAAAAGCTGACACTCTTGCCTTGGCTTGTGGCTGTCCAAAACCCTCTCCCATAATTAATAGTATCCTCAATTCCACTTGGGAGAGGGTTGTTGCTACCGATGGGACTTCACCTGTAGCACATGCTGAACGTCTGGCAGCTTCAGCAGCTTTATTGGCTAAATGTTTTTTATCAGCCCGCACCTAAAAGTTGGTTAATTTTAATTACATAAAAAACGATATACAAGCCAGTATACTCCTACAGATAATCATTTGGAGGATGACTGATTATCATTGTATGCACTTTACTGATGACAAGACTTAAAAATCAAATTAATATTGACGAGTAATGTATTATACTCACCCTTTGCCACTGCTCCACAGACTTTGTGCAACTTCCCATTGAATTAAGGGAGTTGCACAGGTTTTCCCACAGCCTTTTGAACGAATTCTTTCGTCGGCACCCTCAATAGTCCGCGTGCCAACTCATTATTCTCGCTCATGAAATTAAGGAGGGCCTCTATTTGCGCGTGAGTTGCTGCTGGAGCGATTGGCGCCATTTTACAACATTAATTAATATTTAATAACGAAAACATCCCGCGTCATGTTAATAAATTGCGAATTGATGCAATTATTTAGTGTGGTTGTAAATAATAATAAACACTGACATGACATTTCATTTGAAAATTGCCGTCAAAAAGAAAAAAGGCAAAGGTATTAACAGGGTAAAGCTACAATCCGGACAAAAATGGCTAAAATAGTTCAGTTCTATATTTGGAAACATAATAAACAGTTTATTGTTAAAAATGTGGTAATTTTATAACGATAACAATATTATTTTTTGTTTATTAAGCTTGAAAACCACAAAGTAAGTAAACCGGTAATCGACCGGTAAAATAGCGCAACTCTATCGTCATGCGCCATTCGTTCACGAATAGTGTCTATGATTCCGTTAGAAACCTAATAGTCCGAAATCAATAGGGAGTAGGGTTTACTGCATCGTATCGGACAACCTTCGGACGGGCCCGTCTCGTCGTTGACGGAGTTAGAGAGTAGACCCCCAGAAACGAAACACTTTTGTCACGTAACTTTTATGTTACCGAGTCACAAATATATCGCGGTCTGTAACATCGATTGTTTACAACGTGTCTCCAAGATGACGTCACTGATTAGTAGCGCCGGTACACATAAACACGCCACGTGAAAACAGCTTTAAACATGGCGCCGTTCTTGTGTTTCGTACACGATTTGAATTTCCAAAACTTACCCTGTCAATGTACCTAGTAAGAGAAACGAACAGTTCAATTTTGCTTGATAATTAATTGTCATTTTTATATTAGGTAAAAATCAGCAAACCGTTTAATCATAACCAATGCTTGTTTATTTACACAAAACTTAAATTGTGCAAGACTTGTGCGTTAACAGTGTCGATAATAATTGTTTCTAAATCGCTTCTCATTATCATTAGGCTAAAGCCTTGTTTAAAGTTATCCCGAGACTGTACATACAACCAAGCTTAGCAAATAGGTGATCATACACTGATAGGTAGGAATTAGTAAAAACAAATGTATAGAATAAAACAATAACTTGTTATAATGGCCACGTTTGTATGTTAAACGAAAACTTTTGGGCATTTTCAGCACTTTACTGCGTTTCTGCTAGACTGGTTACAAAAGCAAATTCATTTTTAGGTGATCCTTTCGTAATACTTGCTACTATATGGTTCAGAATGAACGAGTGAGCAGTAATAGGGTACTTAGTTCTGTAAGGGCTGTATTATTTTATCTGATTTGTGCGGTTTTGCCTATACCTACGGTATATTTATATAATTAGCTAGTGGCTATGCGCTGTATTTTTATACTGATATTTTATATGAGTGCTATAAACGTAAGTAGGTACAGTACAACTATTTTCTTAATGTCCCTCGGCAAACTTCGTGTTTCGTCAGTCGTCGGATTTTTATCAGTTGTCCTTTGCACTTGGTGCAGACCGGACGCTCTCAATCGACTTAGAAGTATATAGAGTTGTAAATACTATTTTAACTTAATGTAATATCTTTTAAAAATGGGAGGAAACTGACGAAACTCGAAGTTTCCCGAGGGACATTAAGAAAATAGTTGTACTGTACATAGCTTAGTAGGAATGGCTTTCATTTTGACAGTTCAACAACATTCATTGCGTTGTTTACGTTATTGAGCGGAAAAAAAAATCGAACATGTGAAGCAATATCTTTCAAAATGATTCAAATTGTGATAGATAGTGTGTAACGCAATAAGGGTGCAGCCTATAACTGTCCCACTGCAGGATAAAGGCTTCTTCTCGTACAGAGATGACACGAGCATTGATCACCACGGAAATATATTATCAAAGATATTTATGCTGAGTCCATAGTTACCATCTACTCGGGCTGTGTGATTAATTCGTCTTCTTCATAACAACGATTTTTTTTTTAATAAAGCTCCATTAGTAGGTCCAGTGTAGTATGCTCCATATTTTGATACAAATTGCTTATGAAATGACCTGAATAAAAAGTCTGTTGGACAACAGCGAAGTGAAAAGTTGCGAGCTTATCACATTGACCCGTTTACGTCGCTACACTTGACTACTTACGGTATTGACTGTCACTTCACTATACCGCAAAATGTGTATACAATAAGTTTATTTATAACTCTTCCTATCTTTTATCGCAGGCGTAAATCAATCCTTGTTCATATTATAAAGATGTATTACATCTTTGTACAAATGCATGATTACTAAAGCAATAAAATAAAAAACCCCGACACAAAATAAAATTATGACCTTGAAACGGCTGAACCGATTTTAATAAAACATGTCTAAGAACCACCGTTAGAAAACCTGCACTCTAATTACGTAACACACTACCTACCACAATCTGAATTATTTTGAAGCCTATTGCTAATCCATTGCTTCATAGATTCGAAAAATTGTCTGTTCAACAACGTAAATACCGCAATGAATGTTGTTGAACTGTCAAAATGAAATCCATTCCTACTGTTAGTGTGTTACGTAACTACCCCGCTGCTTTCAAATAAAAAAACCGCATCCAAATCGGTTCACCTGTTTAAGAGCTACGGTGCCACAGACAGACAAACACACACACAGGTAAAACTCTTTTTGCGTCAGGGGTTAAAAAGGAAGGCAAGTAAGTTAACTTCCGCGCGGTAAATTAGAATTTTGTGGCTCCTATAAAGTGTAGCCTGTAGCTAAATATTTGACGGCAAAGCTCACCGCCTGCCAATTGGAACGTGACCACTAACTAGATGTACCTACAAGCAATACATTCCTAAACACGTGCTTTCAGCTTGAAACAATGAGTGGTCACCACGCAGGACATTTTTCAAGTCTCGCTTGTGCTGCGTTCCGATGCGGTCGCGTTTGCATATTCTTTATTTCGATTAGCGCGGCGCAAGCTGTCGCTCGTAATTTACCCGCCATGAGTAGTGAACTAGTGGCGAATGAGCTGCTGGCGTTCCTGCAGCAGAAGCTGGATGTGATGGACGAGGTGTCAGCTGTCCAGATCTGCGCATCGAACTTCAGCGAGGATGACATAGCTGCTGCAAAGCTTTTGTTGTTCAGTGTGCTGAACAAGCGCGACCAGATGGTGTCCCGCCGGCGTGACGGGACTAAAAGGAGCCTGCAGGATATAATCACGCTGTTCAAGGAGACCGACCCTGACGACGTGCCGACGTTTGTGGCGAAGGAGCTACACAAGCTTCCTCCCGTCACCTTCGACCACGTCGATGTAACGAGCCTTCTGAAGGACATTGTCTTTCTGAAGACCTGCCTCGCGGATGTGCTGACGAAATTAGATGCATCCCAAAACACTGTCGCTGATTTGCGTAAAGAAGTTAGCGAATTGCGCAACCGTGTGGCGGTAATTAGGTCACCTGTGCATGCGTCAAACGTAAACACATGTCGTGGAGCCGGCCTCGATATATCGTTGTCGAATTCCGCGTCAGCAGTTTCGTCACCAGCGCATCCGTCGATTGCTGAGCTTGCAGAGCGCCGCGCCGGCGCGCCCCGCAACCCGCCGCTCGTCACCGCGGCTCCTCCTCGCAATGCCGCCCGCACCCTTTGCCCCGTCCCGCTGTCAGTGTCTGCAGCTCCGACGAAACCCCTACAAAGGGATTTCGCTAGCGTCACCGCGAGTACCCGTGGCGCTCCTAGTATCAAGCCCATGCCGGAAAGGGCGCTGAATAGGGCTGATAATGATGATGGTTTCGTGACGGTGCAAAGGAGTAAGCGCCGATCGCGAACGAACCAGAACCGCTGTGGCAAAGCTCCTGCGGAGCCCGAAATGAGCCTGCGTGACGCAAAGCCGAAAACACCGGTGTACATCTCCCGCCTGCACTACACCACTAAGGCTGAGGACATCGTGGAGTACGTGCGTCAAAAGACGAGGTACACGCCAAGGGTGCAGTTACTGGAATCGCACCGGAACGTCAACTTCAAGGCGTTCGTCGTGCGTGTACCGAACTGTTATCTGCCCCTCGTCATGGAAGAAGACTTTTGGCGGCAGGACGTGGTGTTCCGTCGCTTCCGCGGACAAGTTCCACTGGACAGCACAAAGTCAAGCTAGTGCAAAGTGAAGCGCTACTAACATAGTCTTAAGCCTTTTTATTAACACAAGTTTTGTTTATATAAAAATATGTATGTTTAGGTTAAGGTATTTTTGTATGGGCCTGTGTCGCCTGAAATAAATGGTATTATTATTATTATTATTTATTATTATTTTCTATCAAGTGAAAAGAGGATTAAACATTCCTTCACTTACAATTTAAAGCTCAACCTCAGCCGTGAGGAAGTATTATATAAAAACGCGTCCGCAATTTGTTCAAGCGACATAATTCCGAAAATTTTCACGGGATTTACTTGGCTTTTGAAGTAAATAAACAAAACATATTTATTTACTGTTAAAAATATTTACTTTTTTAAGCTTCATCTTCATCAAGATGAAGTTCAAAGAGTTTATAACGAATTTACAGTCACTGAAGGAATTTTCAATGTTTTACCACGGCTGAAATATTGTGAGGAAATAAAATTTCACGAGATTCCGCCGGGAGTTGTTTTCGCCGTATATTCCTACAACGTGGACATATTTCGTTTAAGTTGTTCACTATTTAACTTTGGCACATGCATTTTAAAACAATTTTATAGGTTTTCGAATATGTTGTATCAGCAATAGCGGGTGTTTATTGTGTTTAACTTTTGGAACTGTTCTACTTTATTTATCGTTAATCATGTAATCATCGCAATTAAATACCAAATTACATAATAGCTTGACAACAAAATACCTAATCATCGTTAAAAGTTTATCTGTAGCCGTACTATGACGTGTCAATACCATCATGGTTTCATTGCGAAAAAGGGATAGTGCAATCGGTCATATATAGCTCCGTCTCTCTTTCACGAGGCCGTACTATGACGTGTTAAAGCCATCATTGTTTTTTTTAACACCATTACCTATTAGCAGTTTCGTGTTATCTGAGATTTAAAGTTTATTCTATAAACTTCTTATGTTAGCACTCGGTTTAAACTATGACTGAAAAGTTGTGTGGAAATTGGTTGTCATGGTATGGGCATGTGATGCGGAAGGCTGAGGAAAATGTCGTGAGGAAAGTTTTGAGTATGAATGTGGATGGCTTTACGAGTAGGAGAAGACTCAAGAAATGATGGATGGACTGTGTGAGACGATATGGCTAGAAAGGAAGTGACTACCGAGATGACGACTAATAGAGAAGTATGGAAGAAACAAACATGTTGCGCCGACCACAAATAAATCTATACTAATAATAAAGCTGAAGAGTTTGTTTGTTTGTTTGTTTGCTTGAACGCGCCAATCTCAGGAACTGCTGGTCCGATTTGAAAAATTCTTTCAGTGTTAGATAGCTCATTTATTGAGGAAGGCTATAGGCTATATATCATCACGCTAAGACCAATAGGGACGGAGCACCAATGAGCAATGTTTCAAAATCGTAGGTTATTTTTTTCCTTTTGAGAGCTTCCGCTGCGTGCGCTGCGTAAACGGTTAAAGTTTCACAAAAATCATGTATTACAGAATTGTTCCCCTTTAAAAGTTCTAAAAAAAAGTCTGGGACAGCTTATGTCTATCTTTTAAGGTTGGCTCACTATGAACTTTTTTATTCTAACCAAATTTGTTCTAAAATAATGCATTATTTGCGAAGGTGTTTTTATAAACATGATATTAATCCTTATCCAAATAAATACATTATTCATCACAAGTACTTAATTTAAAACAAAATTGCCCTTTACATCATTTGATTTCAATGAACATCTTAGGAGATATCGCAGTATTTAAATAACATCGCAGCAAAATAATGGTGCAAGGCCGGCGGCGGGTGCTCATGACGGGGAAGGGCGGTGGCCCCAGTTATCTCTGCGAGATACCAAAAATGACGTTCAGTACCCCAGCAAAAATTGAATCGGTAACCCAGTAAAATTTCTAAAACCTTAAAAAAAAATTGTTCTAGAATTTGTATTGGGTAACCCGGTAAATTTTCTTGGGTTTGCGCATATTATGGTCCCGCGTTACTGCAGAGCCCCAGTAAAAATTCATAAACTCCCCAGAAATATTATAAGAAATTATTTCTCCGTGTACTGATAAAAGCGTGATGTAGGTACCTAAAACAGCTCCTTAACGTACGTATTATTTTAAAATATTTCCACCCTCTACGTAAACGAAGTCGCGGGTTAAAGTTAGCGTTAGCCCACTATTCCACGCGGACGAAGTCGCGGGTAGAAGCTAGTTAATAATAATAGTAATTTATTTCTCTCAAAAACGTACAATTTTTGTACCTAGTATCTAAGTTACAGGCAGATCCAAACCTTTGTGAGAGCTGGAGTTTATACTGGGTTCGGGACCTGTATGACAGATCTCCAGGCTCACACCCTTAAAATTACACTATTAAATGGCACTTTCGTTAGTACGTAAGTGCCATTTAATAGTGTCATTTTAACGTTCGTTAAAAAACGTTCGGTCTTTCGCTCGTTTCGTTTTTTTTTAAGATTGTAGTGAACATTGTAAAAGCTCCAAATACTGAGAGGAAGAGTATTAATATACACAACAAAAAGAGATGTGCTATGTGTGTCTTTGAAGAGTTTTGTGTGTCCGTGAGTGCAATAAGTCCTCACGCCCAGCGCCCACGAAGGGCACTGGGCGTGAGCACTTATTTGCCCGAAAATGTGTGTGTGTCTGTGTATAATTAACAAAATGAAACGCCATCTAAGATTAATTTGAGTAGGTAAATATTTCCATTAGACGAAAATTGAGCTAAAGGCAGGAGAATGGTGATGATGACTCGATTAAAACTGTACAAATTTTTGTTTAACTTTGATGTTTATCTAGTGTTTTCAGATGGTATGGGGACCAAAAAAAAAGATTGTTAAGAAACTTACATCATGCGTAGCATGACCACTTCCATATCTACTCTACGAAGCGCAAACAAATTACTTTCTTAACAAAAAGTCATTCATTTCTTGAATTTTGACATCGCGCCTTAGAAATCTTTCTACAATATGTAGTTTTGTGTTTCGTTTCTATAGTGGCCATGGCATGCTACGCATACAGGTAAAATAATCAAGTAATAGTTGTGAGGTAATTTTTGTAACAAAAAACATTCTTATTCTTATCTGAACTTAATATACATAATTCATTCCGTAATTTTGCATATTATTTATGAGATTACGATTTTCTTATAATGTTAAGATTCTACTCCTTGATGTTTCCAGCTAAATCAATTTACACCGTATATTCCAAAATGAGTGGTTTTAAAATAACAAACGAGAGAGCAAAATCTTCATGATACAGTTGAAATTAATGCAACGATTTATATCCAAAAGATGTTCGACGTTTATTTCCGCGATATCAGTTTGCATCAACTTTAAAATACTACTTGCAGCGTGACCTCTTCGGTTTCAACCTATGGGAAAAGTCGAACAAAGCTTATTGTAGATGGCGAACGAAATGTCAATTAGATTGGTAGGCAGCTATGGACAATAGCTGCCTACCAATAAATTTGACGTTTCGTTCATTCATTCCATTTTTGTTCATTCGTGAGTTTGGTTTTATTCCACTATATCGTTATTTTCGGTTATTTCAATATTTTAAATAAATTTTTATTCTCCATGAAAAGAGTCAGAATTAAAAACTTTAAATATTGCTTATTTTTTTGTAAACACTTTCTTCATAATGTTTCCGATATAACCTTGAATTCTGTTTAGTTAAAATAATAATCTGCGAATACCTTGCCACAATCTTCTAAGTTTAGGTCTTTCGGAAAATGGTAGACTCCAGTTTCCGTGCATTTAGGACAACAAAAACGAGTCATTTTCGCAAAACTAAATAAAAACCACCATCACGCCTTACAATATTAACTTTTTTTTGGAAACTAGCTACGGCAGCGCCATTTTGACATTTACCTTCCCCATTAAGTATATTTTTTTAGTTCATATGACTGGTCATCATTTTTTTATTCATAAATTTTCAAGTTTTGACGTAAACCCTTTTGTTTTTCTCCGATAGTCAAATGAGAGCTTTCATTTGACTATCGGAGAAAAACTTCAATTGTTGAAAAATACGAATTGAATACAGTAGATTTTTTAAAATTTTCATCTCTTAATTTTAAATTGAGTCAAGTAAATTTTATTGATTATACTTTACCTTAATTCCTAATCATGTTTCAAGTTATTCTGTTCCGTAATCTACAATCAACCAAGTTATATTTTTGAGTCCTACACAAATGGTGTAAGATATTCTTCGAATTTGGTGTAGATCCAATTAAAAGGGCTGCTTCCGTCGTTTTTCTGGGTACAGAACTATTTAACAGCTTTTGGGTTGCTTCTACCATCCGCATAGAATCCTTGGAGTTCTAGAGCGGCAAGTCCGTTATGGCCCGCAACACACATTCGTCGTATCACCTGAGATTCTATCGAGGCGTGCTACGCTTTGAGGTTGCGGTTCATCAGCATTGACTCGTTATTTTAAGCCATCACCCTTAACTATTATAGTTATTAATACTTTCAGGGTTAACAATTTCCTGCCGGGGTCGCAGATTGTTCGAAAGAGTTACCGTGGCCCTGGCGCACAGGCAACTGAAGGAACACGGGTGGGTTTTAGTCAGTAAGAGTCTGACACGCCCTTCCGCTCCGCCCAGAGCGGAAGAGGCCACACCACGCAAAAAAAAAAGGTTGACAATTTAATACTATTTGATCTTTAACCAGGACTGTTTCTATGGGGGTAACTTAGGTTCATCTTTATAAGATAATATTAATTTGAAGTTTTACGTAATTTAGTGGTTACGAACCTAAAACCGATTTCCTAGTTTGGAAACAAAATGCGTAATAAAGACTCGCAATTCAATGTACCTTAAATTTTCTCGTAATCTCTTTTCATTCAAGCCAAATTACCTGTTCCACAACGGTTTTAATGGTATTTAATTTTTACTTTTTAATTTTTTTTTACGATTCTTTTTTAAATATAAATAAATTAGTATACGTGTTAAAGTGGTGAATTTTCATCTTTATTTCGCTACATAATCAGTTAACAGATAATGAATATCATCAACTTTATTCAAGTTTGAAAAATTACTCGTACGTCTGAAAAACGGTTTTATTTCTGGTTCCAAGTTTGTCTTTCACATAAATCAACTTTGTTGAAAAAAGTATTATGTTTTCCTCTCGGTCCCAATTAGTGGTAGGTATTATAAGGGTTCCGGACGAAAGTTGCTGAAATTGCGCGTGGGAGTTTATGTGACTTTTATTTCACGACACTTTTAGTTTTAATTCCGTTACGTGTCTGAAAGTTGGAGATCCGCACGAATACCTGTGCCCGACTAAAATGGAACACTACATATTATCAGACGAACTTCGCAGGGTGGCTGGTAGCAGCTGAATTAGTGTTGCCGTGAATTGAGTTGAATGGCGTGCAATTGGAGAGGCCTATGTCCAGCTGTGGACTGCTAGTCGTCCGTATAAGAAGCAATTCGTCCTGAGATCGACAACCGCAGCCCCCAGTAGCAATTTCCTATTGCTTGCGAAGTTTTTCGTTTTTAGTGAGTTAATGAACGTCTGCGTTCCTGCATATACTACCTAATGGCACAACACTTATACACTGACTGATGCATTTTTCTGCTATAGATTGATAATGATGATGAGGTATTCGTAAGAAAGAAATATACGTACTTACAAGTAGGTACAAAGGTAGAGTAACATCTATAAAATGTTACCTTTTATAATTAAAACTCTGAAAGAAACTAGCCAAAGCTGAATATTTTAAATATTCAGAAGAATATTTAGTTCTAGAATATCTAGTTTCGCACGTTTCGTAACTAAACATTGCCAAAATTATTCGTTTACAATAATTCAAATAAAACTAACTCCGCTGTTATTACGCTCTTTAGAGCTTATTGTACATACTCCCCTCTACACGTGCACCCTGTCGGCAAAGTATACTCGTGCGCCAAAAAACCCCCCTTCACGTCCAGTTCAATAACGCGTTCAGGGCAGTGTTGAGGCTACCCCGCCACTGCAGCGCCTCGGGCACGTTCACGGAGGCGCGCACCGATTGCTTTCACGCGACGATGCGCAAGAGGTGCGCAGAGTGCGAGGCAGCGCCAACACCGTTCTGGCGATGATCGCCAACAGACTGGATTGTCCATATATCCGGCCATGCTGGAGCAGACATATTGTTACCTTGTGAGTGTTCGTTTTTGTCTGTGCTTGTTATCCTGTCTGTTTCCTTTTATGTATCTGTTTGTATATGAGTCTTGTTGCTTGAAATTAATGAACAATTTTTTTTATTTTTGTGTTACGAATTACGATGACCGACCTGATAAAGGCTTTATTTGTTTATTTCCTCTAGTGAAAATATTATTATGTACATCGTTGCTGTAAGTGTACCTATAAAAAAAAATACCTCATTTAAATTCCTAGTTATGTATTAAAAACTAGAACTTTCAGACATTTCAGTAAAGTTTGAACTGAAGATCTTTTCAAATGATACAATACGCCGTTCTTTGAAGCCGCCTGCCGCGTTTCTATTTAATTTGTAAAGAGGTATATAAATAAAAAAGTACCGTAGCAATCATTGGGATCTAATACGGGAGCTACCCTTAGGGGTGCGGACGAGGATGTAATCTTTACAAATATGCTTAAAGTCCAGTAGTGTTACCCCAATGATGCTTATAAAGTTACGAAGGGGAGAAAGGTCTCTTAAAAGGTTTTTCTTTGAAACTGAGTTACCCAGTTGTTACCCTGATTTAAACCTTATGAACTATAATATAAAGCTTATCTCCACGCAACAGTCAGGTGTCGGCCAAAGTGAAGCTGTACACTATTAACAACCTTCTTATCTAAACTCTCACTCGATTAGCTAATGTTCAGTTACTTCAGAGCAGGAGTCGCTAACTTGCCTGACCGACTTCCCGAACATACTATATGTGTACGAAAATATGACCCGAGTCCAAGTTAACGTGAGATATTTCCTAAATGTTTGATGAGTTGACTTTGAAAGTCTGATATATCACGTGCTTTTACTGAAGTAGAACTAGATTGGGACAGTTCGTAGATGTATTCGTAGTACCGATGAAATAATTCTGAAGATATTATGCAAGTTGCAGACTGCGACCACGGTTATTACTTTTGCTCAACCATATGCTTTCTAAATTGTTTAATAATTTGAAATATTTTTAACAGTAACAGAATTTGTGTGTTATGTTTTAGAAAATCGTCCCAGTAAAAAAAGTTTTTAAATAGGCGTTCCTAAATCTCGTACTACACAATCATTAAATTTGTATTCTCTACCGCCAACCCTTGGCTTAGTTTGATTAATTGGAAAACTTTGTGTAGTTTTGTAATAATGTAATTTACAACAAAAGGCATCATAATTGCATATATATTTATTATTTAAATTACAGTATGTTTTTATATATTTTAGTGGTATTATTTTAGAAGTATGTATGTATGTAAGTATATTCTCATATTTTATGTTTATATTGAAATTGGAAAATTGTTTCCGATTTTATGTATTTTGTTTTCTCTTCTACTCTTACACACGTTGTCTTAATCTCTTATAGTATACTCTCCTATCGCAGGTATACCGGAAGAGATTTCTTTAGAAATAAGAATCACCTTTCTACGCATTTTTCTGTTCATTTCTTCCTGTCTGTTTATATGTGTGTGCATAAATGGTTAAATAAATAAAAGGGACTCTTTTGTGTTAACTTAAACATTTTGTATGGAGAGTTTCATCATTACGGTTTTATTTGTGAGCACAAATTAATGTGTGTGTGTGTGTGTGTGTGTTTATACAACACTTCGATAGTAACATATCGATAAAAAAAAAGCTTTTGTTAATTCCTTACAGTTACAACTAAAAGGTTTTTACGCTTAGAGTATAATATTTTTTTCACTTCAGTAGCTCAAACATGTAGGTTTTGCTGCCTGAAATCAGTGAGCAAAATGCGATTTTGCCCACTGAGTGAGACCAAGTAACTTTTTTTTTTTTTTTTTTCAGAAAGCCGCGTATATCGTATTCATCCTTGGGTTAATCGTACAATTCGAAACATTCACACTCTATCTCTTTCCCGCCATTAGAAAGAGAGAGAGACAAAGACCAGCCGTTTCGAAGTTCCGATTTTGAATTCGACCTCAAAGACAAACACGTTCGGAATTTCGAACTAACTAAAGAAAATTTTCAAAAAGATAATTATGTCTTTTAATGTAATTTATTGAATTTTTAACTTATTGTTGTATTTAAACGAAAATAAGTATTTACTGCAAATAAAACTGATATTTAACATGTACATATTTATTTCTAGTTTCAATAATATTACGTAATATATTTTGAATAATAAAATATCATGGGTGCTATTTCCGAACACGCCTTAATTTAAATAAAAGAGCGGGTTACTTTTAATTTGCAGAATTGCAGTAATTTTACTTTTAACTTTTAAAATGTTCCATTTTATTGAATTGGTACCTCTACCTACAATCTTAATTATTTTGATTCACAATAAATAGTTATTTCAATCTATTCCTGTTTATTATTTTATCTCCTAAAGTGTTCTCGCTGCTGAAGTGAAAAGTTATGTGTGTTACACGAGAGCAAAGTTTTTTGCATCTCGTGCCTTTGAATCCCTCGCCACACTCAGGATTTAAAATCAGCACTCGCAGCAAAAAACGACTTTGCTCTCTTGTTGCACAAATAACTATTTACGTGAGATAGTTTGTTAGGAATGAAATAAAAATCTTTACATTTTATTTGTTAGTATTGTGTGTTAGTATCTTCATTTCTTATGTTTCCTCTATGTAAGAACCGGTTGAACCTCCTCGAAATGTTCCCATCGTCTCCTAGTCTGGCTGTTCTTGCCTAAAAGCATTTTTTTTAGAATTTCGTCCTCCCACATTTTGAAAGGTCTGCCTATCTTTCTTTTTTTTTTTTGGGGGTCCAAAATATCGATAGTAACCGCATGATTTTTTAAGACATTTTTTTTTAATGCTGTATAAAAAGAAGCATAACAACATGGTGTTTGTCATGATGCGAGGACAGGTTTTTAAAAGTCATAGCACACATATGAGCACTGCACCGGATCGTCATCACCTCACCTCATTTTTATTAGCTGATTCCGTTCCGAGGCGATGCTGTTACAAAGCTTATATATGTGCGTTGAACTTAAATTATATTAGGAATAAGACAACCAGATTCTTTTAGATACGTGTGTATTCAGCCATGACGGACGGGGTGAAATCAAAATCAAATAAAACCAAATCATTTATTTCTTTGCAAACATGGGTATAGTAAGTATAAAGGTGTTTTTATAATGAAGTTCTCTATAATTTAAAGTAATGACAACAGGAAGAAGGCAAAGCAGGAAGACCATAGATAATTTAAACGTGTTATAAATTCGGATACATACGTAACAGTGTTTAAATAACACATTTTATCTTCATATTTTAAGTTAAGGTTTAGATTTAGAAGTACACGTCGAAATATGAAGTTTTGGTCGTGAATATTAACTGTACACGAAATCATAGGTTTTCAAAGTTCAGCTACCATAATTTTAAAAGACAAACAACAAATTCAAGATGACAGTTGACAGCCATTCTCCCTGGGGTGACTTAATTAAAACCCGAAGTTCTGTGGCAACATCTGACCCTGATTTATTAGATCGCTACGTGAAATATTCATCGAATTAATTTACCGTAAAACGGTTTCCTTTTGACGTTACTGAGTAGTGTCGTGTTTGAACTTTGTCAGAACGTAACAACTACTAATATTATAATTCCGAATTTAGATTCAATTAATTCAATTGATTCGGACAATTATTACATAATTCAATTGATTACCGATCAAGAACCAATTATAATAGTGATTGTCTAATCAAACACCAGCAGGAAATGATCAGTCAGTTGCACGTGACAATTTCTAGTCACCTAATCAAAATATATATTTGACTATAAAGACACAGAGAGACATACTGTACCAAGCAGAAAATCGTTTGCCTCAAACTGTAAATATTACTAAAGCGAATTTATTGCGAAGAGGTTTTGCTTTATTTATAAAAATTCTAAATGGCCACACTGAAACTAAATATTTGCTGGCACCGCAAATATGCTATGACAACATATTCCCAGCAATTATCTCGCCAGCATTCGGGAAGAATCATGATAGCTTTGAACGTACTTTTATTATTTATTTTCTTTTACGTTAACAGCATATTGAGCTTCTACATAACTAGGCTACAGAGTGTACCTATTATGTTACCTTCAAATGATCTTTTCCGATCCAGCCTGTCCCTTGCTGCCGTCTCCCAGTGACGACCTAAGTCGAGGCTCGTACCCCGCACGGGGTGCCCTTAGCGTGTTGTCGCCTAGTTTGTAAGTTTTTTTTTAAGCCCTGGCTAGGGGCCTTAATTTATTAGGGCAACCACAGGCATGTCCGGTTAAGCAGCCGACAGCCTCCTAGATTGAAAAGACTTCACATGATCTTGTGAACACTTTTTTCGAATTTTTCACACTATTCAACATAATTTTTCCACCTTACTGGAAAATGAATTTACGTGTCGAGAGAGATTACTGAAAATAACTTCCGCTTTGAAATAGTGATAGTTATCATAAAGTTGAAAGTGTTATTAGTTTACCAGTAGGTACCTCGAAATATCGCATAATAAATTCCTCGCCAATTAACTTGATTTCCAAATCTCAATAAAACATTTTGTTGAAATATCTCCGACGAGTAAATAACTGATCAAGGTGAACTGTTCATCACGGTCGTGTGTTGATGACAAGCGTTCGACTCCTCAATAAAAAAACTTTTTTAATAACTAAAATAAAGGCAAATTTTGGTGTTTATCCTGTAGGAGTGTACGAGTAGGTATTCGTCAGAAATGTACAATGTTTACTTTGCCATTACGCAGAATTTATGTATTATGTTGGCACATGTTATATTAAAACATGAAAACGTAGCTGAGAAATAGGCATCTAATAGAAAAAGTTTTATAATAGCTAAAGATGTGCGAAATATGTATATTAAATATGGCAGCTGGTAGTCTGGCCGCAAAAGTTCTAATAATAGACAACCAGCTGTACAAGCACAGAACAAACAATATACTGAGACTGACACATGTTTTGCGGACATAATTTTTTTTTTGTCCTGATGTAGTCTTTTGTTGAGCTCCACAACAACTAAGTCCCTAATATAACTGAAGCTTTTTTATAAAGTATACTGAAATCCTTAAATATTTGTTGTTTCCTGTTTAATATATAAAAAGTTACATTAACTCGTTACAAATGAAACAGCCTCTCGCTGAGTTTCTCTTTGCCGTGACGTTATTGGTGTCCAGATTTAATTAGAGAACACAGTTTCAACTTTGTTTATTTTATTTTAAGTATGTTGAGCACACGCCACTTCAAAAAATTAGTGTTAAGTAAAGTATGTGTGACTATTCACATCTGTTGTCAACTACGTTTATTTTCCACATATTTGAACGTCCTAATATGTAGAATGAATCGACCCTTATTTGAATAATTTATATAAGTCCTCGGTTTACTTGATTTTTTGGGACTGTGACGTCATAGTTTAGCCAGTTATCGTGTGGTAAAAGAAGAATGGGAAGGTTTAATTTTATATGACATAAAAATATATGTTGTCTGTTTAGGGATCTAAACAAATAAATAAAATTGAAGTATATGTTTGTAATGTCAAAATAACAGCTTTTTTACTAAATGCATATGAAAGTATATACGGTACTTATAACAAAATACCATTTTTTTTTGTTCTTGTGTCTGTCTGTTTGTTCCAGTTAATCTCCGAAACGACTAGACCGATTTTGACAGGACTTTCACTAGCAGATAGCTGTTATAAGGAGTAACATAGGCTACTTTTTTTCCCGGTAGCACGTTCCCGTAGGATAATGTCCGACCCCCACGCGGGCGAAGTCGCGGGCAGCAACTAGTTACTAAATATATTGATTATATAAAAAAAAATCACTGAACAATTGTGTAATTAAGTTTATAAGAAGACATAATTATATCCAATCGGAGTGAAGTAAATAATAACTCGTATCTCCTAGCAAGAAATAATTTAATGAATCACAGCATTCACTTGAATAAATTGACCCTTGAATACCTATTGTGCACTATAAGATTTATTTTTACACCAAGTTAACTCAGTTACAACCGTTTACAATTAAATTCAACCACCTCAAAGGATACTGCTAGCTTAAGTGTTAACTATGTACCTACACGTTAATGTTCTTGGATTAGCAACAACCAGACGCGGATCTATTATGCCGGTCACTCACATTCGCACGAATACGCGAACCCGCAAGTGTAGGACGACATTCGCAAATGAATAATGCACAGTTTTTACCACAGTCACGATTTTCCAAGCCGTGTCGGTTTTTGACGCACATCAAAGTGCGCGAACCTCGAACGAATGTTTGCGCGCATGTGAGTGATCGGGGTTATAATCATGTTTATTATTGCTACCCTTAGAATAATAACGCATAGAAGCCGCGTCTAAGACAAAACACGAGCGATATCGTGTGTCCACTTAATTTTCTTTGTGTGCATGAACCGAATGTGTCTGCGTTCCTCAAACGCACACAAATATAGATTTCAGTGATACCATTACCAGGCCGTTACCCACAAAAATATGGAAAAACGAACTACTATGTTCCTGGATCAAATCAAAACAAGTATTTTATGTTAGCAGGAACTGAATAAGATGAAGTTGATTTTTCATATAATATGACATATTTTTGTGGAAGATAAAATTCAATTTAAATATTTAAAAATAAAAGAAAATAAATTAACCATTGATCTCATGACGAATAGGATATCGTTTAATGCGTTTAGAATGTTTGATGTGTGATATTATAGGCATGTTTAATTGCTGACATGTAAAAATATCGGGTTTGATATCAATTAATAGCAAGTGCTGTATATTTTAATAGGAAAGTATGATTGACAAAATTACAAAAGTGAAAAACATGTTAATCAATAATATTGTAATCTTTATTTTACCACTCTTCGAACCAACATTTTGTGCTTATCATTTAACCTTGCAGTTGCAACTGTAGTAGGTACATGAAAAACTATTTATTATTGCTAAACAAATATAAGAACAAAATTTAAAGGATTGTGGGTATTTTTTTCTTACAAATAGCAACACTGTATTGTGATAAGTTAGGTTATTCGAATGTTTGTTTGATGATCAATATACGTAAAAATAATGTATAAAATGTAAGTACTTACTTGTGAAATGTAATTTGATCACATATTTTTTGTTTGCTGCATTGCTATGACATCCCTTAACGCTACAAACTATAATTTTAAATTATTTACTCGCGAGCTGTGTTCGACGGAACGTGATTTTGAGTACTGACAGCTCGCCGAGAGAAGTTAGCCACTATGGCTAAGTTTTAGTTGCCTCACTTTTTGCACTGTCACTAGGTTTCTATGCGTTATTATTCTAAGTTGCTACTATTGTTTGCTATTCTCTGTTATACCACAGCCCACAGAATTATGCCTACATTGTGGTAAGCAAAATTGACTACATAATCAAATTATAACTATGCACATAATCAAACTAGTAGATATTTTCATAAGAAAACAGGGCAAGTTCTGAGTCTAAAATACTAAGAAGCTCTTGTGAACTTAACTCCAGCTGGCACAGTTGTGAAGACAGAATCAAGATAGAGATTCAATAACAACAGGTTGGTAATGGCTAACAATAGGTCATCAGAAATACTATTGATTTAAGAATTTCAGCTATCCGCAATTAAAATACTTAAGCCTTACATTTGTCGAAATTACACACAAGCAATATTTTAGTGGAAAGTTATAACACCCCCGTCAACATTATCGCTTAGACCCGAACAACATAGTAACAATAAAAATTGTCTGGAGTCTTCCCGAAATGCTCATTTAGGAAAGGATTCATCACTCGACATGTTTCTATACAGACATCCGCAGTCCGTTTTAATAAACGCTCACTCTGTGCGGTCAAGTGCGAGTTTCGTTTCCTGCTAAATGACGTTGCGGGAAGTCGTAAAATGTGGATCCTGAGTCATGGTCGATGAGATTCTGTGCTCTGGACGCAGGCTAACTAGTTTGGGTCAAGATGAAATATTTATATTTCATTTACTTTATAGATACCCATAAAATTGGATTTACTTCAATCGTAATAGAGTAACGTAGGTATTTGTTTACTAAAACTTTTTCATTGCATTCGATATGCCATAATTATGAATTTTAAAAGGATTGTATGTATACAGGGTGGCAGGAACTTCAACGGACAACTTGTTACCATGGATTCAGTACATGATTCTGTACCTGAAAAAATATTCGTCCATATATTTTGACCGCGTAGGTAATGCACTTTACTATAAAACAGCAGATTATTTTTTTGATAACCTATGAAAAAAATCTACGATTTTAGACCCCTAAGCCTATGTGCTGAATTCATGGTAACAGTTTAGGTGTTGATGTCCCTGCCACTCTGTAGGTACTTAAAAACTAATTTAATTCATGGATTCATCCCGCTGGTGCTGGCTTCCATTCATAAACAAAGCCAGATTGCTCAAACTACTTTGAATATTTTACACCTGCTGCTAATGAGTTTTTTAAATTCGGCTCACGAAAGAAAGAATATCTACGAACAAAATAAATATCGCACTCACACAAACATGAAACCATTTAGAGGTCTTAAAGCATCCCTTTGAATTTGATACGATACAAAAATATTGCCTTTATTACACGATGAATATTAATTTTACGAAAGCAACAATTAACATTAAGACAATGTAGCTGCGTAGGTAGTAGGTACTCAAACAAATCATTTCTGCTTATATAACTTTGAACATAATTTCGTCCATGTATATACATAGACATGGATGAAATTATGTTAAAATTATATAAGCACTAGCTTTTGCCCGCGGCTTCAATTTATCTATCAATTGGGGTTGTTTGGGGAATTATTATAGTTAGAAGAATGAAAAACCAGTCTATCGACACTCTAAACTCACAAAATGAACCAGGTACTTAAATAAAAAATAAAAAGCTCTTAACATACCACTAAAGTTTCTATAATAATATAATACAATCATGTTTCGAAAGGCACGTGGCGCCATCTATTATCATAAGAACGTTATTGTTGTTTTCCTCGGGAAAAGTACTTTTTTTCGGGATAAAAGGTACCCTATGTCCGTTTCTGTAGACCTGAGAACGTATATGCAAAATTTTAGGATGATCGGTTCAGTGGTTTAGGCGTGAAAAGGTAACAAACAAACTTACTTTCGCATTTATATTATTAGTTAGGATAGTTAGGATTAGTTAGGATAGTTAGGATTAGGATTAGGAAGTTAGGGTTTACATACTTACCTTTGTTACGTACATTTGTTACTTTTCATACTAACAGTAGCGATTGGGTTTCATACCAACAATGAATTAAATATTAACACCACAAGTTAGATTCCGGACACACATCTCTCTACATCACAAGACGTGCCACAGGAGTGAGCTGATAATACAATTTCCTTGCAATATGCGAGGGAACCCGACGATGTGTGACGTCACATAGCAATATATTAAACTGCAGTATTTGCAAGTGTTCATAATTTCTTGATGGAGTTGGTTAGTGTTGCACAAGTTTGAGTGTACGACATCGACATTCGTCGTAAACGCGCTGTCAACTTGTTAAAGCTATTTTCTAATACTACAAAATAGTCTGTTTTGTAGACAAGTGCATCATATTATTTCAATCACAGTAATTTAAAACTAAAAAAAACATCCTGCCACGGGTAAAAAAGGATTGACTTTGATTCGTTGTCTTTGCTTATAAATTATATAAGATAAGATAATAATTTATTTCTCACCACAATATATAAGTACATTTTCAAATTAATAAGAACAATACATAATTGCTTTAATTATACTGTGGGAGACTGGTGCCTAAGCTAAGCGTAAGGCCTGTATGCAGGACACCAGGTCTCCACCCCTTTGGAAGCAGTTACATTTAAATCAGATTATGCGCTCGTACACGAATGCGGTAAATTGAAACTCAGACTTAAGTTTCTTAAATAACGAGATGAGGCATCTTTTTATTTAAAAACCTTTAATTGTCAAAATAAAAAAAATAAAAAAGAATTAAGTGAACCTACTCCGCGGGAAAATAATTGCCGCTTCATAAAGTTGTTGATCGCTCCGAGACGAAAATATACATTTCCGTTTCATTGGATTCCTTGGCAGTGAATATTTGAGTAGCGATATTCAGTGTTTGTTTCCATGTTCTATAATTAAATATTAGACATAATGTTTAAAGCGCGTTTAAAGTTTATCTTAAAGTTTGCCATACGCACGTAACAGCATTTTATAAACAGCTGCACATATTTCTAATCTATAATATTCCCACTGCTAGGACACAAGTCTTCTCTCTTCGAGAGGGAGTGGGCGGTAATCAACCACGCGGGCCCAGTGCTGAATTTTAAATGTTTAATTATATAATAATTATCCTGCTCGCAAAACTTTGCAAACAACAGAAATATGCGCGTAGCGGTGTCGCTACGACGTAGCTCATACTGAGTTGCGGCGTAGCTGACTAGCTACGCTCAATGCTACGACTTCATGTTCTACAAACTAAAACTTATTTTAAAGGCGCCTACTATCATCCATAGCTTTCAACCCAGCGAGGTCGTGGGCACGCAAAACGTAACCAAAAGTAAAAGGTAATACGGGCTGGTGTCTGTTACTCCACGCCAAAGCGTGAATTTTGCGTACAAAAAAAACCTTAACGTACAGTACAACTATTTTCTTAATGTCCCTCGACAAACTTTGTGTTTCGTCAGTCGTTGGATTTCTATCAGTTGCCTTTTGTACTTTGCTCTTGGTGCAGACCGGACGCTCTCAATCGCGTTGGAAGTATATTCCTAGTCGATTGAGAGCGTCCGGTCTGCACCAAGTCTGAGTCTGATAGAAATCCGACGACTGACGAAACACGAAGTTTGCCGAGGGACATTAAGAAAATAGTTGTACTGTAATCATATGATGATGTTAAACGTCTCGCTGCACACGAAACTGTTATCCTAATAAAATTACCAAGATCTGATAAAATCAATCGAGAACCCCTTAACATTAAACTTTTGATTGTACCTTAATTCGTTAAAGCTTCAGGTGTAGTCTCGTGGGTACCGGAACGGTTAATGAATAAAGTACTAAAGTTAAGCTAAAGCTATGACCTAAGACCACGGTCTACATAAACCATGAAAAGATTCATGTACAATGAATTTAATTCTAATTATTTCTGATACTACTAGTAGTTTCAGAAATAATTAGAATTAACAAAAAGAAAACACCAAAAAACAACAACAACAAAATACATAAACAAAAACAACAACAACAACAAAACAAACATCAAAACAAAAACAAAAACAAACAAAACAAAAACAAAAACAAAAAACACCAAAAACTAAACAACAAAACAAAACAAAAAAAACTAAACAACAAAACAAAACAAAAAAAAACAAAACAAAAAACAACAAAACAAAACAAAAAAAACAAAACAAAAAAAAACAAACAACAAACAAAACAAAATAACAACAAACAAAATTATACAGCGAAAATAATACCTACGTATATGTTATATGTGTATGTGAATGTGAAAACTATGTGGGTCATTGTTGCTTTTTTTTTCTCACTTTCAATTAATTTTAATCATGGTCTGGCAGTTTGAGTCATTTTTGTGGCCTACCCAAATGTCCTTTCTTTGAATCGTTGAGCTCCTTAAGTTCTGAGTTGAGCTGCACGATTACTGACAAATGCGTGCACTGACTCGACAGGTCTACTCAATCTGTGTGGTTTTTCCTCAAAAGACCATTTCAGACAAAAATTTACATGGTCTTCACATGATTTGACCAAGATTATGTCTGAACTTTAAAAGAGACTGTGACCTCTGAGTTTGTTTCGGTCTTTCTTCTCAGAGTAACCAAATAGGAAACGCCGACCTCATCTAGTTTTAAAATATGATTGACGTGTAAAAGTGTTAGTACAAACCTACTTACAGAAATAAAATAATTTATCATTTATTTATCATAACGAGCCACAACAAAATGGTATGTATCCTATCGCATGACTAAATCCTAACTTCCTAACTAATATTATAAATGCGAAGGTAAGTTTGTTTGTTTGCTTTTTACCTTTTCACGCCTAAACCATTGAACCCATCATCCTGAAATCTTGCATATACGTTGTCAGGTGTACAGAAACGGACATAGGGTACCTTTCATCCCGAAAAAAAGTACTGTTCCCGAGGAAAACAACTATAACGTTCTTATGATAATAGCGCCAAGATAATGGCGCCATGTGTCTTTCGAATCATGATTGAATTATATTATTGTAAAAATCTTTAGTAGTGTGTTAAGAGTTTATTACATTTTTTATTTAAGTACTTAATATAGTTTGTGAGTTGTAGAGTGTCGATAGACCGGTTTTTCATCGTCCTAACTATAATTCCCTGAACAACCCGAATTGATTGTCAAATTCTAAATTAACGCGAGCGAAGCCGCGGGCAAAAGCTAGTATTCTATAATTGCATTCCTATGACCGCCATCGACGTAGATGGTGACATTTACAATGTTATTGGCACTTTGACTATCGTCACACCGCAGTGTGTGTGAATATGGAGTTAGATATGGAGAAAAGCGTGCACCACTTTTTTATATAATGTTCGCTGATTCCATTGAAATGGTTATTGTGCATCACATCAACCGCTCATTGAGGAAATTCAATGTTATATGAAATTATTTCTTTTACAAGATTATTTAGAAGCTTTATAGTTCTATCTACTCAAATTAGAGTTCTGCAAGGATATGTTGACGCCTGGGGCACCTGTCCCATTGCCGCCAAAGAAGTGACTAGCCATCGATTTTCTCAATCAAAATACGTAGTAAAGATATTAACTCCCGTGTAAGTAAAAGAAATAATTGTATTGATCGCTAACTGTTCACACCACGGCGAGAACTCGTTTGACGCAGCAAAACGAGCTATCAAATAGAGTACTCGCTCAACGACACTCGCTTGGCGGGCTGAACACTCTCTCAGAGACTCACGCTTGTTTCATACACATAGCATAACCAGCCTATAGTGTTCCCACTGCTGGGACACAGGCCTCCTCTCTGTGAGAGAGAGTGGGCCGTAATCCACCACGCCGGCCCAGTGCGAGTTAGCGGATGTCACATGTCTTAATATTTTTAGTTCTAGGACATGCCGGTTTCCTCACGATGTTTTCCTTCACCGTCTTGAGAGCAGTGGTAATCAAATTATTTACACAAAGTAAAGTGCCTGCTTGGATTCGAACCCACGACCTATGACTCTTAAGTCGTGGCCGTGACTACTGGACCACCATTGCTCATACGCATGCATCTCCGTCGCGCATTCGCTGTTCGTTGCTCGCCAACTCCTGTTTAGTTGCTAGCTTTACTCGCTTCTCGTTAGTCGCCGACACACGGCGGTGGGACAGGTGCCTTAATGACATTTACAGGGGGCGTTGTTGTTACAAAAAATTGTGAAATTATGCGCTTTTATAATTTCTAACGTGACAATATTATCGTGGACGTCCACGTCCATGTCCATGAAATGTATGATAATACATGCGCGTTATAATGTTATCATGGACGGATTTTTTTTTTATTTTATCTTCATATATTTCCATACATTTTACTTCCCTGTGTGATCGTGATGCCGTGACGTGTACGTGGACGTCCTCGATAACATTGTCACGTTAGAAATTATAAAAGCGCACATTGTTACAGAAATTGAGTTACTGTATAGTACATACTAATTCCGTGGAAATTGTATTGACAAAACAAGATGGTGGCGTTGGGTCCGATCTTGGCTACGCGCCGAAAGAAACTTGTAGCGTTGTACAGCATAATTTTTCCATTGAAAGCTTGGAAAAAGTATCGAGTACTGTTTTGGCCCAACCTTTTTAGATTTACATTAAAAATACTGGCTGCTTGTTCTCAAAAAAAATGGAGATGCCATTAAGTTATTGTTTTTATTTTTTTCGTTTCTTATTAAACGGCAATGCACATTTTTTTAAGAAAATTTGCCAGAATGTTACGAGTGTTCAAACATTTAATTGAAACCTTTTTAAATTGATGATGTTAGGCAAGAGATACCTAAACCTTCAGTGCAACGTTGTGCAACGAATCATAAAAAGCAGAATAGGTACAATAAGAACATTCCTCTACTATAAACTGCAGCTCAAATGCTTTTGCGGTTCAATGTCCCATAGACACGAGTATAATGAGCCGTTTCAATCCAACCGTAACGTAATCATAAAGTTTAAGAGGAATGCGCCAAGGTAGCCCGCGAAATTTTCTTACGTTTTTTTGTAATTTGCAGGTCAGTATCAGGTTGTATGTTGATCTAAATATGATTCGCGGCCGTATCAAATATTTATTTATAGAATTATAATCATCAATACATCTCTTTAAGTTCATATTACCCTATTGAATGACTATTTCATGAAATCATGACATTTGAGGCCAATTCTAACTTAAAGAGTTTTATTGCTGATTCTAATGATCATAATTCTGTAAAGCCATATTTATTACGACTGCGAATAATATTTTAATCAACATACAACCTGACAGTGACCTGCAAATTGTAAAAAACGTAAGTATTTTTGAATTTCGCGGGCTACATGAGCGCATCCCCCTTAAACAATTTTTTTTCTGGTGAATCGTATATTGTTGTAATGAAAGCTGAAAGCGAATAAATTAAGCTTATAATATACATGCACACTGGCCGGGTGATAAACATACATAATCTGATTGAGTTTCTAACAGAAAAATAACGAGAATAGTATTGAATCTATTTTCCAGTGAAAACTCAACGAGTGCATGAATTTTATTAAATAATTGAAAATATGAAAACATTATTTCGTAATTAGTTAGCTCTCTTCAATATAATTTAAAATCATATTACCGTTAAAACTTTATTGTTTATTTCGCATCTCTGTTAGTACTCACCTTAATAAAATTTAAAGTGGAATTTTAATGGTCTCCTAATTTTTAAGTTGTAATAAATAGCTGAATCTTAAACCTGATTCATGAGTTCTAAAATAATTATTCTTTTAAATATTTCAGTTGATAAGGACTGAAGTTATTGATATTATGCTGCAGGTTTTATTTAGATTAATAGTGGAAAGTTACACGTGTTTTGTACTTATCAAAAAACAATAATCCTACTTAATATTTATAAATGAGAAAGTTTGTGAGGATGAATGGATGGTGTTACTCTTTCGCGCAAAAACTACCGAACGGATTTGGATGGAATTTGGAACACAGATAGTTTATAACCTGGATTAACACGTAGGATACTTTTTATCCCAGTAGTAAGTTCCCGTGGGATAATTTCCGTCACCCACGCGGACGAAGCCGCGGGCAAAAGCTAGTATATTATATGACTAATTTTAAATGGCAATTTGTAACACACACCGAAACAATATTGTATGCCTCCGTTAAAATAATAACCGCAGAATAATTGAACATTAAATACAATTAGAGTTCGCACTAAATGATAACTTACGTATGAAATGCTAAAACTATTTAGCATTTCATACGTTTTATTCATTGGTATTACATAATACTACATAATGAGGTCATCAGTTTATTAAAGCGAAGCCACGATTACGCTGAAACTAAGCATTAATAAAGGCAGCAGGCACAGCTGAGCAAGATTAGCATATCTAAAGCCGCATTGCCCGGTCTCGGGACAAAGCGAAAGAGTGCAGGAAAAGCGGTGACGCAAAACTGTGACGTCATAGACTGTGGCTCAAGTACTTCTTTGAAGGCGCGGGAAGAGAAGTCGCTTACTACGACTGCGGACAC
The DNA here is from genome assembly GCA_917490735.1 of Dryobotodes eremita. Taxonomy (NCBI): domain Eukaryota; kingdom Metazoa; phylum Arthropoda; class Insecta; order Lepidoptera; family Noctuidae; genus Dryobotodes; species Dryobotodes eremita. The sequence continues at coordinate 6,359,628 of OU823257.1, read as the reverse complement.
AACGCGGCGAGATTTAAATCTCTTAACACAATTAAATTCAAGCGATTTAAAAGGTAATTCTGCTCCCCCCACTTTACATCAGATAAGTAGATAATGTTGTTTTAGAACTGTGTTTGCAAATTTTCAACACGATTGGGTTTATTTTCCTACCGCTTTTATAATAGAAACAAGAGAACGAACGTTTCCCCAAGTGTGTAGTAAAAACTGTTTCAAATCCATGAAGTTTCTTGCAAGCCACAATTTCTGAAACGGCTCTTTGTAAAACAAAGTAAAAAAAACCAATAATATTCTAGTAGGACCTACCTACTTTTACAGTAAAGAGCGATGCATACACAACTTCATATTTTTCGCCAGAACACAACCATAGATCAGGCTGACAAGTCGAAAAAAACTCGCCAAAAGAATTTCACAATGAACAACTATCAATTACTTGGCTTTAATAGTTCTAGGATAATAGGTACATTTAAAAATATTTCACACACACTTAAACTAATTACTACACGAAAACTAAAACTCAAAAGGTACGTTGGGAAATCTTGGGTTTAGTGCTCATCATTTTACGTAATTATCAGGCCACTAAATTGTGAAGGGTAACAAGAAAATATTAAATCGGGGTATAAGTTCCTTCGCATTTTATTTATATACAAATTCAAGCCTAAGAGCTCGTGTGGCACCCAAATATCTACCTTTTTTGTGTACCCAGACATTTTCAAATGGGTCAATACTGTTTTGTGGTCAACCCCTAACTCTTCACCTATGTCGTAACTACTAAAATGTTGCTCCACTTTTTCAAAAATGGCATCGACTTTATCTGTAACAGGGCGACCACAGCGAGCTGCATCTTTGACATCAAAATTCTCGGACTGAAAATGCTTGAACCAACTTTGTGCTACTCTTACTGACACTGCGTTAAGTCCATAAACGTCACAATTTTTTTTGGCGGCTTCGGACAAATTTTTCCTTTTTTGTAATAAAACTTCAAAATGTATCGAATTTCTTCGTTAGATTCACTCATTTTGGCGGCCAAAAAAACCATTGAAAAATGGCGGGAAATCGTTTTTACTTTTCATTTTTCTTTTTTTAAATGTCATCCATTTAATGATATCAAGACAGCCAGATACAAACAGTACAGCCAAAGAGATTTTACTACAAATTTATACCTATAAACTACGAAAAATCGTTTTCCCCGACCTATTAGGATACCTATGTATATTTTTATAAACCAACTTTGGCAAACGGGTTAGATTGTTCAAATGTCGCTGTTCGTGAACAAATAAGGTAAGGTCCTGTAGATCAAACATCATGGTATCTGTATACCACAAGTTATGCACGAGCTCAGGCCGAGCCCCTGTCGTTATTTTATTTTCTTCGTTACACATGGAACATATTTATGACTTGTTCCTATTCACAAAGCAAGCAATTTTTATCTTTAAAATATAGGTTTCATACGATTTAACGCCTCTGCACTTAAATAAAATCCTTGAATAAAACTGGAATTTCAAAAATCGAAGCTCTAGGGTTACAAATAGTTCAAACCAGGCTGGCGCGTGCACAGTAAAATCGTTAAAAGCTTACGTTTGATTGACTCTTTAATATTTATTATCCCAGAAGTTATTTGAAAAGCTAGCAGTTTTATTTATATGTGAATTTAGGTAATAAAACGCTGAATCGTTATTAACGTGGTAAACTGTCGTACGAAATATCTTCACATCAAAGCTACTTCAGACAGAATTGGCTATGATTTGTTACAGTCTCGTACTAATTAAATTAGCTGGCAGCGAACCAAGCACTAGCATGGCTTCGAACCGTAATCGAAATGAAGATATTAATTATTGTTAATGTCGTTTATAGTTTATGTGATTGCTTTTATGCATTAATGCGTAAAAGATGCGCATCCTTGGTGCGCAGGCTGCGAGCCAGTTCTAACTACATCCTGGGAGTTATTGCTGACAGGCTGGACTGCAGTATTCTAAGTCGTTGCTCCAGTACCTCAGCTGAAATGCTGAAGCAGTGATTATTTTGTTGTGTATATTTGTATAATTGTTGTTTTAATTGTATCACTTTTCTTTTCTTTCTTTTCTTTTTTTCTTTTTTTTTTTTTTAAATACGTTGCCCCACACTAGGAATTTCTCCTGTATTGTGGGTGCTTTTACAAACATTTAAAACTCACATACACAAACAGCCAGACCCGGAACAACTACTTGTAGGTCATACAAATATTTGTTCCGTGCGGGAATCGAACCCGCGACACGCAGCGCAGCAGTCAATCGCTTAACCACTGCGCCAACCGTGCCGTCATCACTAACATAGTTGTAAGTTTATTTTATTGTTACTAACACTGTATGAGTCTCATGGTTACTCGCAATAAATAATTTATTATTATCTCCTTTATTTCATATATATGTACAGACAAGTTATATTTTAAAATATTATAATATAAAAAATATTTTATTTTTTTATATATTATTATTATAGGTGACGCTGCAAGATGTTCTGCTAATTTCATCTTTAGTGACATACTGACGTTTGAGTTCACATTGCATATGAAAATTATTTGCCTCCTTACTCTACTCCCACTTAATAAGTGCGCCCCGTTTCATTATAACGTCTCCATAAAATTTTGTAAATATTTTTCAATAGAATGTTGTTCTGCGAAAAGTAAAATCAGATAGAAAAAAAGCATTAAAAAAAAAACGGATGTGCCGAAAAATCCCATTGAATTAAATATTATTTTAAAATGTTGAAATTGTTGTTCAGACTATTGTGAATACTTTTTCGGTGTGTGTTTTCATTTTAATATTATTAAGTACCTACACCTAATACATTCTTTGGTATACATGGTATTTTCCGGCGTTTTCTAGGACGTAATAAACTTTTCCTAATCTGTACAAAGTGAGGCCTTTACTAATCTACTATTTAAATATAATAAATATTAGGCTGATGCACAACACTCCGAGTCTTCCTAATTAATTAGATCTTGTTTCCCTGTCGTTAATTTTCCTCAATTACCCGGAACTCTGCTGACCGAACTGCACGTCCGTGTCTCAGTGACGTCACTGAGCTAATCAAATTCTCGGAGCCGGAGCGCGTAATCAGAGAGGCTATAAAGATAACACGGAGTGCTACGTAAACATTACGCGGTTTTCAGTACGTTCATTATATCAACGTGAGGAAGAGGCGCAATGGATGCCTAACCTAATATATAAGTCGCTGTATATGTACGAAAACGGTACATAATTAGAGCTCTATAGATAAATGGCTCCCTAGCTTTTTGGAGACGGTAGTTTTACCACGTGGTGTTCCACGAAATATATTTATGATATAATCAATTCTAAGCCTATTTGAGTATTAAAAACAGCGTTAATTGAAGGTGTGCCAGTACTGATTAATTAATCAGTCGAATATATTGAAACTATTGACGCCTCTTAAATTTATATGTGGAAACGAATTGAAGCGTAAAATCGGATTAAGTCGAACCGAACACTGACCGTTGTTAGACAGTAAACAATATTTCTCCCCGAAATGAGAAACTGTATACGATGTTAGGAATTTTGTTGACGTCTGCCAATTTAAACACAATTCTAGCAAAAACTAGCACATCCAAAGCACGTATAGTTTCCTACACTATAACCCAGTCATAGTTCTTACAAAATGGCTCTTTTCGCTGAACAAAGCAACCCCCTGTCACAAAAGACGCGCTACTAGACACTTTAAACACGACGATAATGTAATTAAAATACAATGCAACTCTTTGGTATTGTGAGAAACTTTTATTAAGAAAGTTATTTAGTGATTATGAAAATTCCATTCTGTATTCAACCTGAAAACATTAACAAAGACAAGTTATAAGTTCATCAACGTTTTGTTTAATTGGAGTGTAAAATAAATAATTTAAATTACAAGTCTTACTCCGTGAAATTCAGTATCTTAATTTCATTAAATTAAGATACAAAAAACAAAAATATCAGATACATTAGATTTAAATTAGTTCGTAAACTACTAAATAGAGCCATTGTGTTCATAATATTTTATGAACACAATGGCTCCATTTAGTAGTTTTTAACTAATTTAATCTAAAAGGCTTCAATTCAAACTTTTTCATAAAATGCTTTGGAGTTCATTTTGTATTTTTGTAGTCTTAGATAAAACATAAACAAATAGGTAGCAATATTAAAATATAAACCTATAAAATCTTTGTTTAAACTGAGCATATCAAAGCCTTGACACAAGTCATTCACCTCTTACAAAACTTATCCCTCATCTTATTACTTTTTCTATTCAAAGACTTCATGTTTCGTTTCACATGAGTGAAGTAATTCAACATGAGTTGAAGGATTTTTATTATAATTTTCGTAACAGTATGACTTGTCATGTAGTGTGTAAGTATACTATTTTATGCTTGTGTGAATGCATATAAGATGTAACAATGCACCAAATATATTCAGTGTTTACTCAGCATTGAAATGTTTCACCGTCCTTATATGGCGACCCTGCCCCTTGAGGGGACATTTGTTAATCATGTGCGCATTTAATCTAAATCATTCTCAGAGCGAGTGTCATGGAGTTAAAAACTTATTGAAAGAATTATATCATTATGTGTCAATCTAAAGTGCAGAATAAAGAGGGTTTTTTAAATCAGAACAGTGCCTTGGGAGGCTACAATTCAGCTACGGTAGAGGAGTTCAAATTCCACATATCCACAATAAGTATTGTCTTATGGTCATATGTATGTTGTTGTTTCTCGGAGTTGCCTACAACAGTACCACAACAACAGTATACAGTATGACTGGCAGTCGCCGTATTTTGCTTCACAAACAAGAGATTTATCTTTTTGACATCGACATATTCGCTCCAGGACACGCGTGCTCTTCATATTAAATGTTGTCACCACTTCCAGTAGTGGTTTGATGTTCTATTTTGTGTTACGGAACCATTACAAAACTATTCTAACGCAGGAACTTCAATTTTATCAAAAATCTGTAAAATTGTTCTATTTTAATTTCGAAGATAAGTTTTTAAGCTCATCAAAACTACTGAAAAACTTAACTGAAAGATTCAGAATAAAAGTCAACGATAAGGACAAGTGGCTCTTAAAGATTCATGAATCCTTGGAACGCTCCGAATTCTAGATTAGGTTTAGTGTTAGAAATTTTATGCGTGTGACCTTTTCTTCGGTCAGACATTGATCGAAATTGCGGCCACTGTCCGGACGATTGACTTCGATTTATCACGAATGAATATGAATAACTTGAGCGTGTTTGTAAAAAAATAAATGGATGAAACGTTTTATGTTTATCTAAAGGTCAAACACATAATATTAAAAAAATTACGGTAGAGTATTTTGTTTTAAGAAACAGTTTTCTTAGAAAAAAATATTAGTGTCTTTCTTTTGTTCTAAAATAAAATTTTGTTCATTGTTGAATAAAAAATTAACTGAAAAGTCTTGTATTTTCGGCGTGAAAAAATATTAAAGCGAATATTAGTTATTCATCGTCTGCTCCGGTTTACAAGCTCAGCAGCGATCGATGGTCCGGAATACATATTTATTGTAAGATCAGACAAGCTCCTGCAAAGTTTTTTTGCATTATGTAAGGAATCTTTTCAGTAAACAAACCTTAAACTATATTTTATTAGAATAATGCATTTTTGTTAAGCATTGCGTACTTTGCTACTGTACGTGCTGTCAGTACTTTTACATACTATATTTTAAGTACCCGTACAAGTTATCCCCACGTCAGAGAAAGTAAATGTAATTTTTCTTAACACGAATAATCCTAATAGTGCCAGTATCCATCTGTTCAGTAACATGTCTTTATTCTTGCTCAGTACGTTGAGGTCACTGCTAACGACTGAACAGGAGCATTCATCTTCACATTGGCTTTGGTTCACTGCCGCGTGATAGATCGCCGTTCGTCGGATACATTGCTGCCCACGAATGTACAGTCGACATGCCAAACAGTACGGTACGATTTGGATGTAGCGAACTGGACAAAGATAAATTATAAAGGGAGAAAACTATATTATTGTAGTGTCAAGTAGTCGCATGTGTCGAGTTTCTTTTATGTTTCTTTGAGGTAACGATTTTAGAAACTCCTCAGTTCGAGTAGGTACTAGAATAGGTTCTCAAATATCTTTTTTTGTACCGTGGATGGTAAATGAAATCAACCTTTGATCTGAAGAGGTATACCAATTATTTCTGAAGAGTGCTCGTAAGTAGGCATAAGTGGGAATCGAAACACGATACGGAAATACGTTTTGATATAATTCTGAATCGTGCGTTCTAATTGTGCTATGTTATTTATTGTACTATCAGCAAGCTTCAAAATTACGAGCTGTTAGTTTTGCGTTTCACCTAGCCTTCGATACTAATAATACTAAATAAAAATAAAACTATAAATAAATATATAATGTATTCACAGTGTAATTATCACATCGAATCCGTGTGAGGTACGTTCGAGTGTGACCATTTGTTACAATCACACTTGCGCACGAGGCGCAGGCTTTGTGCTTCTGTTATCAATGTAACAGCGCATTGAGGTAGGCTTCACGTTAATAAAGCTTTATTTAACGGACAATAATTAAAGAGCACAAACGTGATGAGCATTATTAGAAAGAAAAAAAACGGAATAATGTGTAGACTAACAAATATTTCATTCTAGAAAACTGTATCACGTACTCCTGCATCAGTCAAGCAGTTAATATTTACATTACTAAAAACGTTTCAAGTAACAAATTCTCCTTTCCCTCGTGCCGACTTCAGTACCACGTACTGAAGGCGTGCCAATCACGTGGTTACGTAGAGAAGCTGGTGAACACATTACCACATAATTCAGTTATGTTCTCGACCTATACATACATATATACTTTTTTTTACATTCTTCTTTGACATAGTCTTCTCATTATTTGACACTAGCTTCTACCCGCGACTTCGTACGCGGATCCTGTTGCTTATGCCAGCGACAACGGGGTCGTCAAAATCAAAGATCTGAAACGTCTGATGTCGAATTCTAAGAGCCCGGGGACGAGAAAACAACGGGATGCGCGAGACAATTCGAGACGTTCCAGATCTTTCATTTTTGTAAGTCAACTGGAAATGCCCATCAGACTAAACAACTTTTGCTAAGACGTCATTGCTATATATGTTATAGTGTCGCTGGGCTTTAGAGTTCTACAACAGGTATCCCAGATCTTCAAATTTATTCTCACAGCAGAATATGCTCTGCATATGGAATAATTTTTGCTATGGCACCATTTTTATATCTCTTATATTTTAGCTGGTCTGTTGCGGTTCTGCATCAGGTGTTCCATTGTGACGTTGCAAAATCAATAAATTACGCAACAAGTAGCGACATCTTGTGTCAGGCATTGGCATGGCTGTCAGCGTGTTCTCTGTAACACTAGAGAAATTATGTCATGTAAATTATATACAAGAGTATTAGTTAAATTTAAATAAATAAACATACAGACATAATTTCCCACATTTTATTTAAAACAATGCCTAAGAAATAGAAAATAACCAATAGACAAGAATGCTATTTAGTCTATGGTGGTGGAAGCTTCTCGAAGGTTTGTGACATTGATCCGGCAAGGGGAAGACCCGCAACGTGTGTGACACGATACGAATAGGATTTGGAATAGGGACTTAGTTCTGGAGGAACAGACTGTACCCAAATAACCCGCTGGGTTTTCAATAAGTCCCATTCGAAGCTGAATCCGGTGAGTGTTCAACCGTATTCTTTGTTCATGCGGGATAGCGTGGCTCGTACATGTGATTTCTGACACGAGTGTATTGTTACAGGTCTGGCTGTTTATGCTAGCCTTTTTTCTTGGAGGATCTGCTCTAATACATAATTGAGACGTGATGCTTTGGAGTAGCCCCGTGGTCTGATGATTGGAATGGATCCGGGTGCAGGCAACCTTTGAGGTGTGGTCATCCGTTTGACAGGAAGGCTTTACTTAACCGATATCGGTGATGAACGAAGTTCGCCGCTCCAGGTAACGAAGCGTCATTATTAACCCGTAGGCCACGTAACGTACAAACACAGGGGTACACTGTGTTTGATGCCAAGGGTCATAGTCCTGTCAAGTGAAGGGATTAGTACAGAGAGATCACCGAGAATAATCGGTAAGGTAGCGATTTAGTCTATGAGAGAGTTAGGCCTATTGTATGGTCTGGGTGATGAGACCAGTTGCCATAAAGTGTTGTGTCGCGGATTGCTTAGCATAATCTTATGTTCCCGTTGTTAGCACAACCTTGATAGGTAGGTACTTGTATGATTGAGCTAGTATCTATTAAGTGGTTCACCTCACGAACTCGCTATAGCGACTCTGAGTTATTGTAATAGTCTCATTGCAGGTCAACACACCAATACAACTAGACCCGAGACTGGTTGTACTGGTGTGGAAGCCCAGGTGTATGGGGGAAGGTATGTGGCCAGCCACATTCAATATTGTGAACCTTCAATTGCGAGTTATTGTAATAAATATTGCATTGTATAAGAAGGTACTTGTGTAATTGAATCTTTCCCTAGCAGCTTATTATACCCTACAAATTTACTTTAGCACGGTGGTGAGTAGTACAACACCGAAGGAGACCATCAACATCTAGTCTCCTAACCAATTCTGTACAACACCAAGGGCCGGGTTACACCATTTTTCAAAATAAATTATAGCCTATCAATCATTGTTCCGTATTTTTTAGTTTTAAGGTGTATTTTTGTTGCTGCAATGCCAATAAACGCATTTTTCTTTTCTTTTATTTTTTTTTTTCTTTTCTATATGTTGCCCAGACTTAATACCTATACAACAAAAAACTTTGCTTCCCGTAATTCCGCAGCGGATCCCAAGGGTACACTGAATTAACAATATTGCTTGCGGAAAGTTTTGGTTTCTAATATTTGCCTGATCTTGATAATTGGATACGAAATATATTTGGAGAAACTTGGGGTCATTTTCAGGCAATAATGAACCAATAAGGTGGTAAACTTGGCCTTGCACTTTGAATGTTGGCATAAATGGGCCTTCTGAAATCTGTTTCGCACCAAAAGATGTCATTTGAAAGGCATTATTGTACGAACGGATGTTGCCCAAGAAATGTTTTGACTGTGGATGGTCACCGATTTTAATATTTCTGGAGGATTTTGTAATATTTCAATATGTACTTTCCCACCTGAGCAACACATATCGCTTGTTTCTTTTTGCCATTTAACAGCTTCACCAAAAGTACAATTTTGAACCATACCACCGATGGCGGAATATGTGGCGTAGTCAATCATAGGAGTATATGTAAATGCACTCCGTTCCTTATCAACCCAAGGAAGGTCGCCATGCCCTACGGCTACATCTTGAGACACATCCGATTCTTCAGATGATATCGACATTCTGTTCAGAGAATGTCGAAGTCGATCAGAATTCAAACGTTCGTCGCGCTCTTCTTCTGTCTCTTCATGCCGTACTCCAGCAATTCTTTCTCTCTCACTTTCTAACTCATTATGAATATTTAGTTTTTTGCGTGTTCGAGACAATGTATGATAATCTCAATCAGCAGTTAGTCGCGCATCACGTTCATCACTCGTTTCAAAAGACCTATTAGTATATGTGCGAATACGCTGAAAACTCAAGCGTGATTCTGTATCTGTAAACGTTTCCGATTCGCGAGACAATGCATGTCGCTCACGATCAGCGGTCAGTCGCGCATCATATTCTTCACTGGTCTCTAGAGACCTGGATGTAGATGCGTAAATACGCTGAGAACGCAGGCGTGCTTCGCGATCCGAAGAGGTTTCCACGGAGCGAGTTGCAGCCTGATGTTGTCGAACAGCATCAAGTCTCTCCTTTCGCTCTTCGGTAGATTCTTGGGATCTTATGGTCCTCAATCTTTTAGCTCCTTTGGAACATTGGGAAAGATTTGACCTCTTTCTAGGCATGGTTATAGTTTTATTGTGAAAAAAATCTAAGTGACTGCTCCCCTGCGTTACCGGGTAGGGTACCGTGTCACGAAGATAAATCGAAAAGGATATTAAACACTCAAATAACATAAGCCCGAAGGCATATTTATTCGATAAAATAAAAAAATAAATGGGAGTTTTGGCCATCAGTCCTAAACTGTAACCGCCTTTACCGCGTGGAGATACTCCCGGCTTATGTTATTTTATAATTATACAGTGAAATTAGTGATAACTTTGATTTCCACATAAGATGTTTCTGATCTTCGATTTTTATAAGTCAACAGGAAATGCCCATCAGACCGAACAACTTTTGCTAAGACGTCATTCATTATATATGTTATAGTGTAGCTGGGCTCTTGGAGTTCCACAACAGGTGTTCCAGATCTTCGATTTTTATAATTCAACAGAGAGTGCTCATCAGGTTGAACAATTCTTGCTAAGACGTCATTCCTATGTATGTTATAGTGTAGTAGGGCTCTTGGAGTTCCACATCAGGTGTTCCAGATCTTCAAATTTATTCTCTCAGCAGAAAATGCTCATCACGTGGAACAATTTTTGCTATGGTACCATTTTTGTATCACTTATAGTTTAGCTGGTCTGTTACGGTTCTGCATCAGGTGTTCAATTTTCCAAGATAAATTATAGCTTATATGTTGCCCAGACTTAATACCTATAGAACAAAACATAAATCATTCAAATCCGTCCAGCAGTTCCGAAGATTAGCGTGTACAAACAAACAAACAAACAGACAGATATTTTTTTTTGGATTCGTTCTCTTTTGCTGTTTCTAAACACCACTCAATTTTTTTTTAAATATATTCAATGTACAGACACAGTTTTTTTACTGTTTTATTATATGTATAGATTAATACCTTATTAATACATTATTACCTTCAATTCTTATTTGAAATCTTTACTTTTGTAAAGGCTTTTGTAGACAGGATTTTAATTCAGATTTGTTCCAGTTGTCATGTCGTTTGGCATAAACAGGCTTTTATTTTTATTATTTTATTTATCTTTTATATATATGCTCCTATATTTCCTAAATGTGAGAATGTTGAAGGCCTAACTTGTAAACAATTTTCTATTTTGTTAAGTACCTGGTACTTGTTGTCAGGCTTACACTGTCCTCCCATACCTATTAACACTGTAATTTGAAGACATTGTAAAAACCAATTATTTTTAAAAGAGTAACCGTGGAGTTTCTTGCCGGCTCTTCTCCATAGGAAACGACCAATTGGAACCGTGCACCGAGCTTCTGACTTTTCATAAGTGCCCATGTAGGTTTAAGTGAAATAAAATATTTTGATTTGATTTAATACAACCTTTCATAATGTTCAGAGGTATCCAACTTGAAAATAAAAAGATTTGGTGAATATGAAATTGGTTGGAAAATGGTGCTTCGATATTATGAAACACTGGTAGTAGGTACCTACGTAGTTCGTTAGTAGACAATCTTTTGCGTTTATTGTTCCAAAGTTTTACAAAATGTAATTTACACACATAAACTCACGCCTAATTTCCATGGGGGTAGGCAGAAATTAAAGCACACCACCTACTACGATACTAACATACTCCTTTAACTTTACGTTCACATAACTTATGTCTTGAAAACATTAATTTCAGTATCAATCTTGTCTTCAGATACACGTGATCAAGTGAAATTGCTTCAAACTATGTACAATCTTTTCATTTTCAAGCTGATTGGTGTAACTTGCAAACTACTTACTACACGCCTCGCATAGTTACGATATTTTTACAAAACTTTGAATCTACCAAATTGCGGCTCGGAAAATGAACATAATTCACGAACTCACTTCCGCCTAGCATTCGAGATTTAAAATGTATTTCTCATTTCAAATATCGAGTAAAAGAGCATTAAATTTCCTCTTAACTCTGAGAATTTATATATTTATTATGTTATGTAAGTTTATTTATTATGCATTATATATTTATTTAAGTATATGATTTTTTTTTGCATTATATGTAAATATATTAAATATTCTAGTTTAAGACGTTACAAAATCAAATTCTTCTCTTCTTGTTCTCATAGACTACTGTCTACATTTCTGTTTCATTTCTCCTTTCGCAGGTCTGCTGGAAGAAATTTCTTAAGAAATAAGCAGTACCTTTGTACTCAATACTAATATGTCATATCTGTATCTATTTTACTGTGTGTAAATAAATAATAAAATAAATAACATTGCTCTTTCTCTGGGAGAATTTACTACCAATGAAATTCTATCCAATGCGAATGAAGTAATTGTGTTGATTTAGTTGCTCGATTTCCCTATCATATAAAAGACATTTTATGACCACATTAACTAACATGTCTGGTGTATCCTGCAAAGTATTCTGTAAAGCAGTTTAATACAACTATAAACCGTGATACATTACTCGTTAGTTTAATCGGAAAACGCAATCTAACAAAATGAACAAAACGCTAAATCTCCTGAAAATGGGAAATTGCATGAAGATAGAAAAGTAGAAGTTAACCTGTTATTTTTACTTTGATTTTGATTCATAAAATTATTCGATTATCGTATAATAATATTGTGTTCTAAAAGTTCGGTATTCGCTACTCCGTTAAAATTAAAACGTTTTCCAGGAAAATCTTCGATATCCCGCCGCGTTCAACAGAACGGCAAATTTATGAAATATCAAATAAGTACCGTTCTATACTTAAGTTCTTGAGCCTCATAACTCAGACCCTTTGTGAGGCCTGAATTACAAATTACTTTATACAATATCATCCAATACTCGTATGTCTGATATTAGCCAAGTTTCTCGCGCATGAGTCACGGTAACTATTTGACACATCTGTCACACCAAAAACTTATTTAATCTTCACGTGATTTATGGGATAATAATTACGTTCATATGTGTACGTTGATATTATTATGTTGCAGGTTTTATTAAATACTAGCTGCTGCCCGCGGCTTCGCCCGCGTGGATGTCAGAAATTTTCCAACGAGACCGTGCTGCCGGTACAAAAAGTAGCCTATGTTACACCTTATAACATCAGCTATATGCCAGAGAAAGTCCCGTCAAAATCAGTCCAGCCGTTTCGGAGATTACCCGGAACAAACAGACAGACAGTTTTTTTTTTAAATTGGTATTTTGTTATAAATCCCGTATATACTTTCATATGCATTTAGTAAAAAGCTGTTATTTTGACATTACAAACAGACACTTCAATTTTATTTATTGGTATAGATACAGATGGTATAGATGACCAAAGGGTGTCAGACTTAATTAAGAACATAACGAGTAGAGCAAATCAAAGCAATTATTTTCATCGTGGATATATCCACCTGATACAAACTCTCATTCTTAACTGGAGCCAGGACTCGATGAAGAATTTTAATTGACTTGTCTACAGCCACGTAAAATATCTCTATTTATTCTTATTTTTTCTTTGTAACATCATGTTATTCATTCATATAAAGTGTCCGTGTATTTCTGTTATGATTTTCAAAAGCATTTTTATGAATAAACTCATTTGATATAGTGAAAATTAACTTTGACGATGGTATTTGTAATAACACAATGCCTTTCTAGTATTATTTCATTGTTCGTTCTGTAAAAAGGAACTAGACTATTGAAACAATGAACACATTTATTTCATTTTTAACAAAATTTCTAACTCAAAAGAGGTTATGATTTTGTCAAGAGCGTGTATTCTCAATTAGACATGCTTGTAAATTAAAAGTCTAGATTTTATAGAATTTAATTAATTATGTTAGGGACTATTTGCCTGCATTAATCACGCAAATCTTATAAATTAAATTTTGTGAAACTCCGCAAGTATGTAAAACTTCCACCTTTGGCTAAAGCAATGTTCAGTTTAATCCTATTTGTATGAAGCTAAAAGGTGAGTGGTCACTATTGGTCCTAGTAAAGTGGGGCTACCTCGATGGAATGGCAGCTGGATGTGGATGTGGAGCTATGTCGCAAACTATGCTCCTCCTTCTATCTTGCCCTCTGTGTCCTAAAACTTGCAGTCAAAGTGACCTCTGCGCTGCCACCGATGACGCCGTGGAAGTGGCGAAGTTTTGGGCCAACAAAATATGAGAAAAGTCGTGCCAGCGACACGAAGAAGAAGAAGACTATTGAATCAACCACAAAGTTCTGATTACGTACTGTGATTCATTTTACGGTAAAATTGATTAGATAACTCTGAACGTCATGTCGATATTAGTGCTATTAGTGCACATAGATAATAGAATGTAGAATCAAACGAATATTCTTTAATCAGTATCTACGGGTTTAAAAAAAAAAATGTAAAAACGTTGCCCCACACTAGGAATTTCTCCTGTATTGTGGGTACAAACATTTAAACTCACATACACAAACAGCCAGACCCGGAACAACTACTTGTAGGTCATACAAATATTTGCTCCGTACTGGAATCGAACCTGCAACACGCAGCGCAGCAGTCAATCGCTTAACCACTGCGCCAACCGTGCCGTCTAACACACGGTTTTATCTAACATAAGCACAATTTCAGTCACATACAAATTAAATTTAATTGAGTGTGGTTAGAATCTGACGTTAGCGCCCAGCACCACCGCTTCTTAGGTATTACATTTACCTGAGCTATTATCTCTGGCAGCACACCTACTACATATTCAATTAATAACTAAACCAACCTGCTCAGCGTTCTCTTGTACATTATAATATTCGGTGTTCGTCGATATTACCGAAATACCACGCAAGGTTAGTTCTCACCACAGTGTTAATCATTTCACAGTATTCGTTTTTCACAAGGATTACCATACTAAGATCAAGAGAAATCTTTTATACAGGGTGTCCCAGAAATGGACTGACATGCTCTAGGTGGTGATAGCTTTAGTCAAGCCCTGCCATAATAACAAAACATATGATCCGCAAAATCTTATAGTTTTTAAATTAATATAATTGATTAAAAAAATATTTGAGGAAAAAAATAAAATAATAGTAAATTAATGTTGAATTTGTAAGTTTGTATGGATGATCAAAGGTAATTACGGATAGAGTAACAATTTAATAATATTTTCATGGAAAAAGTTATTAATAAAAATATTTTATTTACACATGACATTCAAAAGAATGACCAATGGAGGTTATTTTTTTAAATCTAGTATATCTCGAAAACTATAAGATTTTGCGGAACATAAGTTTTGTTATTTTGAGAGGGCTTGACCAAAGCTGTCACCACCTACAGGATGTCAGTAGAGAGAGAGTCATACAATTATAAACTTACGTTATCATAGTAATTATGATGAGTGAGTTTCATTTTGATGTATTATTTTCGCTTGAGTAGGTTAGAGTAATGTTAAATGCTTACTTATGTCTTTGTTAAAGTGGCATTTTAGACTACGGCACACAGGAAATATTTTCTTTTCAGAGACTTATGGACACATTTAAACTTTCATGAAAAGGCCTTATGTCTAAGGAATAAATAAGTTACAGATTATTATCGATATTTTTTTATTCCTAATTGTTGATATCCTAACTCTTCCTATCCTAATCCTAACTAATATTATAAATGCGAAAGTAAGTTTGTTTGTTTGTTTGTAACCTTTTCACGCCTAAACCATTGAACCGATCATCCTGAAATTGCATATACGTTGTCAGGTGTACAGAAACGAACTTAGGGTACCTTTCATCCCGCAAAAAAGTACTGTTCCCGAGGAAAACAACAATAACGTCCTTATGATAATAGATGGCGCCACGTGTCTTTCGAATCATGATTGAATTATAACCCGAATTGATAGTCAGTCTAAATTAACGCGAGCGAAGCCGCGGGCAAAAGCTAGTTATAAATATCTGCTTTTCTGGCTTGGTAGATATAAAAAAGTAATTATAACATTAATTTTAATTACTGTAATATTACGAGTATTAACGTTATTTTGTGTAGGTATAATTATTGGAAGCTCTACTTATTCGTACCTAATTAAAATGAATATGAATCCCTTAGACTAAGACGTTAGACTTCCTAATTTGGTAATTACAACGTGAATATTGGAACCACTCGAGCATCGCTCGCTTTCATGATTTAATTAGGTAAAGCCCTGTGAATCCGCGTATGGTGTTCGATTGCATTGGTTGATACAAGTGATGAGCCACTGAAAATATTTAGGTGATTGCAAGCCAATGCTCAATCATCTGGAGACCAGTGAAGACAAACCACTTGCCCCCAAACGTCTGATATAATTGAATGAACCACACAGCCGCGCGCCACGTTAACATAGGTGACACAGGCAGCGAATATTGCAAGTATCTACAGACATTAATATGCAGCGCCAATCACGGTCTATTACTGGATGAATTTATATCTTGACGTCACTGTTCAACAGGTTAGCAATTCAATCTTAAAGCAATTATATTTGAGAGTTGCGTTAAGGACGCTTTTAAACCAAAAATGCTTTGTATGATCGTTGAAACGATATTTTCCTGTTAACCCTTATTTATCACTAGCTTTTGCCCGCGGCTTCGCCCGCGTGCGGGTGGGAATATATCTCACGGAAACGTACTAACGATACCGGGATAAAAAGTATCCTCTGTGTCAATCCTGGTTACAAACTGTCCCTGTGCAAAATTTCATCCGAATCCTGTTAGAAGCATAATTAATACTAATGATTGAAACACTATCGTAAATTCATGCAACCCTAGTACTTTATATTAGATTTCTGCTTAAAAATTGTGCACAACGTGTCGTGAACAGAATACCGTCTTGTATGCATGCAACGTACTACCGGGATAAAAAGTATCATTTATATATTTTTTGTGGTCTAAAACCATATTCGCATTATTGCCTTTCTAATGAAACCGTTAGGGCGTATGGATTGGATGGTTTCAAAGTCCATAACGGACATAGGTAGAAACAATTTTTGTGTTTTATATATATATAGATTATACATTCTTTGTCCAGATTTGGCCTCTTAAATAAAACCTATAAACACACACATCAAATGCAGTGTCAATAGCGGAGTACCATATTTAAAAAAAACTCGGAGGTATGCCATCATTATTGTCACTTAAATCATTCCGCGTCATTACCACTAGTTAGCTAGTCCGCACATCTTGCAATATAGAAAAGGCGAACTTAAAAAAAATTGTACTCAATACCCAAAATAAGGCAAGGCAAAGAGTCTAAACAAGTCAATGTACAGCTTGCAGCGCCTATAGACGATTTGTGAGCGGTACTGCCAGTAAAAGATTTACGAGGCTTTTTGAAAGAAAAAGAAAAGAAAAATAAATTGTTTATGCTGCACAAACAACACGCACAATACAAAAAGGTATTGTAGACAAAATACATAGGTACACTAACAAAAAGTAGCCAAAAGCCTCGTACTTAAAACGTTAAAAGTTTGACATTGTTGTCTATTTCTTGATGTCCAAAGACCAAAGACAATAATAGACATTGCGCGTAGACAGAGTATTGCATTACGCAATGTAGAATACTCTGTCTACGACATTGCGTAATGCGTTGTACGTTCAAAGTTTGACATTGTTGTCTATTCCTTGATGTCCAAAGACCAAAGACAATAATAGGCATTGCGTAATGCGTTGCAAATTATATGTTCTGTGGTTGCGACACTGGCAAATGACAACAAAAAACAAACAAAACATGGAATTATCTACTTTTGTAAACAACAAATAAAAGTAAGATAAAATCGTGCGTCGCATCTGTGTCAGAACAGGTCGTTACTCAGCAAAATGCTGTGACTTCGGACGAACCTATCGTCAACAGCGCTGATACAAACTCAATATTTTGCAGATTCTCCAACCATTCTTTGATTCGGAACTTAATCTGAAGACATTTTGGCTAAAAAGTTTTATAAGCGACTTACCTACGCGCTCATGAGTTTGGGTTTTACCCTAACATCACGCAGCTGTAATATGTTCCAGGTGAATTCTTTCACCCACACCCATATAAAACGCTATAAAATATCCGTAGATATTTTAAAAGCAGGCTCTATACTTTTTCCACACAAGGCAGTTTTTATTCCTTTTGTGTGACGTATAAAAAACCCAACGCAGAAACCCTACAGACGGATGCTCATTGTCGTACATCCCGTCGAGCGTCGACATCCGCCACACTCACTAACTCGAGCTATATTTTGTTTATGTACCCACATGAATCCGCTTATTTAACATTCTTGCATTGCGTTACCCAACGCAACGCAAGAATGTTACGTAAGCGGATTATTTTCCTTTTAGAACCTCAAAAATGAGGATTACAAAAAGTTTCCTCCAGGAACTGAAAAAGAGCAGGAATTCTATGGCGTTATAAGTGTATTCTGAGGCGATTACAACACAATGTCAAGGTGCACAAAGGCGACAATTGCGGACGGCCGCGTCCTAACCGAAATAAATCGTCGCGCGAGTAAATGATAGTCGCAATCTTTTATACGAGAATGTTTAAGAATATAATTAAGTCGAATTTGTAATTCAAAATTCATACAAACGCTTGCCGTGTTAGGACGCTGGGTATGAATATGACGTACTTGCGCGATCAATCAAATCGCGTTAGTACGTCATAACTCATAATTCATACAAAATATCGCATCATCGGTCGCGTACTCACACGACGGTAGCTTTTGGTTGTCACACCGGGGACGAGTTAAATCACGCGAACGCGATCCAAACGATGTTTTATCGAAACTCTCGATGGATTCGGAGAAAAGAAGATATTTATGGAGGCTTTAAGTTAGGAAATAGCACTATGATCTGTGAAATGTAAAGCTATTAATAAAAAATTATATTATGTGTAGTGAATTATTGCTACTAAATTTATAAACAAAGGATAAATTATTATACGGATATTGAAGCTACTGGTCTATACAAGTCGTGATAAATGCCATTCAAGAGACATAATATGGTGTCATACTTATACATTGTGCGTTGCGACACAAGCCTTTGTTCAAAATGATGTATGTTAGGTAATATGTATGCCTAGAAGCTAAAAATCTATTTGCACTTAGGCAAATGTATTGAAGTGTAAACATCTCGTACAAAACTCTCTAGAGACGCCCGCAGCTGGAAGCAGCATCGATCATTTTACATCTCAAGGGATTCGAACACAGAAAAAGTGATCGGGTTAACTGTAATGTATAAACAACAGAGCATTGCATAAATAAATATTGTATATGACGGAGAAGGTACGTCTCTCTCGTTATCATCAACCATATTTTACCACTGTGGGCGTACTATGGGAAGTGTTGGTTATTGCTCAATACAAAAACCGTTTGCAGTTCCAATCAAATCCAAAATCGACGGCCGCTATTATATTATAGGCAAAACAGCAGTAAATAGCTTGGGTGAAATAGTGTCCCCATGGTGAACGCCTCTTTCAATTGGAATTGGGCCAGTTAAAGAATGGAGCTGCACCTGTTTTTTCTGTTGTGGCTTTAGCTTGATTTTATATGCTTTGAACAAATAAAAATAAATGGGGAAGTACATATTTCTTTCGTAAGGCCTATGCGTTACAACAAAATCAAAGCGTACGCGTCAATTTCGTTGTTACAAGTTAACAATTTTTTTTTAAATTTTGTTGGTATTGATGTATGTATGCGACGAACTCTAAAAATACAACGTTTTATTTCTTACTTGTATGAATTATCTTTTTCTTTTATTCAGAGAATAGTTAGTAAAGTAGATACTTTCCTCCACTGTTTTTCTTGGTAGGTATCTGAGCTAAGTTTCTTAAACTTCTGTATCCAACGACGTCCGAGTATAATAGCTCTTCTTTTCTTTAGTACAGCAATAATTTATTTGGATAAACTCCTGTTCAGTTACTTGTTTCATTGTTCTTGATGATAAATTAAGTTGTTGGTTATTTCTTCGGGAAAGGATAGCAAAAATCTTTTTGTTTTTCTTTTCTTTGTCAAAGTTAGAAATAATGTAAACAATTCACCTAAATGACGCGAAAGATGAAATAAATAATGTTACCTTAAGAGAGATAACCCAATTTAACAATGAAAATCGGATAATGTTGCCACAAATCCAGTAGGCTCGTAATGTGCGGTTTCAATAACACACGAAAGTTATCTAATATATTAAGCTACACGACGCTATTTACATTGTAATGATGTGGTTTCCCAATAAAACAGCCAGTTTTAATACCATATTAATTTAATGTCAACCCAGGAAGTAAAGATTTAATTATACTGGTAACTGTTCGGATAAAAGCATAAAGTATTAGGTAACTATGACTAGTGGTAGCCCAGTGTTAACGGCCCCAACTGACGAGTTGTAGGTCGTAGGTTCGAACCCAGGCAAGCACTTTACTTTGCGTAAATAATTTCATCACCACTGCTCTCAAAACGGTGAATCAAAACATCGTGAGGAAACCGGCATGACCTAGAACCAAAAATTCGAAGACATGTAAAATCTACCAACCCGCACTGGGCCCACGTGGTAGATTTCAGTCCTCTCCCTCTCGAAGAGAGGAGGCCTGTGTCTCAGGAGTGGGAACATTAAAGGCTGATTTTTATTATTATTTATATAAGGTGATGTTTTATTGCGAGAAAAGGATAATAAAATATCGTGTTTAATGCTTTAAATAACTTACATTACAAATTACATTCAAACACAAAACAACAAATGAGCCTGATAACACATAAACTGCGGAATGACGTCACAGTTAAATGGCACCCTCTCCCCCACATTTACATATTCACTCATATTACTGCAGATGACATCAACAAAGACGTGTAAAAGTGTTAGATATGGCCACATGTTACACTTTTTGCGCTGTAGCATGGTGCGGGTGACAGATGTCAGAATCGCATGACTAGGTCAGTGACATTATGCAATTAAATTTTATCGATATCGATTTTCACAGCAAAAATCTCGTTCTCTTTATTAATAATTTAAAAAATGACTTTGATAGGTACTCACGTGAGAGCTTTGAAGATCTCTGTGATTTTACATTTCCCTCTGCAAGGAAAATAACGATTGGAGTTCATCCTTCGTCACTTTGAAGTCTTGAAGCACTGTCTTACAAAGGTTCGATGTTTATTTTCGAAGCATTGAAGCTTGTATCAACTATGCGTGTCTGTATATCTCTCAGTTTCTAACAAAAAAGTAAATCCTAATGTGGGCTTTTATAATTCTTAATGTGACGACATTATTATCGTGGACGTTCACGGCCATAAGCATCGCAGACAATCATAATATTAACTCATAGGCATCACAGACAATCATAATATTAACTCAGGCTTCGTTAATCTATCTAGTTATAAAAGAAAGCACGCGGCGTAATATTGAACATTTTTGTGTTATAATTTTCCTCGTGCCGAAAAATAAAGAAGATCGTAAATAACTTGGCAAACGTACATACTGATACAAGTGGAGTAATACCCTAATATCAACTTGGCAGAATTGATTTTGGAGATGCATAGAGTAATCTCAATTATTTCTAAAGAAATTAATAAATTTCTTGCATAAAGATATCTGAAGAAATGTGTTTTGATTATATTCATCTAGTATCATCAAACTTCACTGAGTAAGAAGACACCTAAATTGATTTTGTGCTTTTCCATTTAAAAAATCCTTAACCGACAATATCCTGAACCTACCTCTAACACGAAGGAAAGCTTTGTTTGTATCCCGATGTCGACAGAAAATTGACTTAACGGATTGGAAACTTTCATCATCAGAGCTAACTCGTGCCTAGATTAAATCAAATCAAATCAAAATATTTTATTTCACATAAACCTACATGGGCACTTATGAAATGTCAGAAGCTAGGTGCACGGTTCCAATTGGTTATTTCCTATGGAGAAGAGCCGGCAAGAAATTCCACGGTTACTCTTTTAAAAATAAGGAGCTTTTACAATGTTTCAAATTACAGTATTGATAGGTATGGGAGGACATTGTAGGCCAGGATCCAGATCCAGATATAGGGACTCAATCAAGAATGAGGCGAAATGCGAAGAGTCTACATATATATAATATATTATCAAAAATTTACACACATGATGGCAAACTTGATTTCAATTACTTACCTATTGTGTCCTTACAGATTGTGGTTCGGTTCACCGCGTATGTTTTATTCACTCGTTAATTGTGTATGTATGTCGTGTGTTCTGTAGTATGTTCCAAATAATGTAGTATATCCGCAGACATCATCCTCATGGTTTTGTTTATGTACGCACGTGTTCGTGGCGTGCGTGAGATGAGACGAGTGCGAACCAGTGAAGTTTATAAACTTAAGTCGTTTATGTGCATGCTTTTGCCATAACAGATGCAAATGGAAAAACCCTACATTACCTAAAACTCAAAACATAATACATTATTACATTTTAGTATTCATGACCAGATGACCACGAACTTTATTAATTATCATTCACTCTCCTAAAGTAATGCTCTCTCCCCTCCGTTACAGCTTTTTCACACATTACACGTGCAACTTTTATGAAGACACCTTATTTATTGCGACCCGTTACGACTTACCGTGGTAAACGTTTATCTTCAAAGCTCGGGAACAATTCGGATTCAAGTCTCAGTGAGACTAATGTCTCTTTAAGAATTGTTATTCTTTCCTAAAGAGAATACCTAACCGAAACACCTAAAAAGATTGTTTCGTTCAAAATAAACTTTATTAACATTCTATAGCAAGTTTAGTAAGCAAAAATCAGAAATCATCTAGAAGTACAATTACCAAAGTAGTCAAGTAATAACATGCTCAAAGCAGTATAATTAACAAACTCGAAAGTTTTATCTACTTCATGAACAAAACTTCAATAAAAACAAAACTTATTTAACTGCGGATGGTTCCACTAAAATACTTTACTATCCTCCAAACAGATTTTCAGTTCCATTAACTTGAACAGTCCGAGTTTATTCGGGTAACATCGCTGAGACAAATGTGCTCAAGTTTCAGCATCAATCTACCACTGAATATGTCCATACATCTCAGGGACTGTTTCTGAATGTTAACAAAATATATGAAACCTTAAGTAATAACGTATGGTCTGCCCCATAAACCTATCCTTCGAGAAAAAACGTGTACTATTGTTTCGTTTTTCTGAAATTCTAGGTAATTTTCTTGGTGTTATCGCTCTTTCTGGTACTTACCTAGTATGGCTTTGATTAGATTTTTATAGGATATTTTATGTTGAACATTGTTGATTTCCTTTTTACTAACTTGTTTTATTTTATGCCTGCGGGAAAAGATAGCAAAGCAAACCCATGCCAGCTTTTCACAACGAACGCTAGAGCAGTACCTGACCTGCATAACACGCTGAATATCTTGATCATGCGTCGGATACGATCAAAATTCCTGTAACGCAACATCGAAACACGACGTTGTATATTCTTGGAACTGAAATCAAATTCTCCGTCTGTCATACCTACTGAAAATATTTCACGTTCACCGCAGCGCTGCATGCTGGAGTTAACGCAACGCTGCAATATATCACGAACGTGTCTCAGAGACTGTGCGCTTTTAAACCTCTTCCGCACATTAAATACTTTATATTTTTGGTAGAAAAGTCACACACTTTAGAAATTTTTAACATGTTTAGCCGATTTATAGTTTTCAATAAACATGGCTGTAACAAACTAGGCAGCTGGAAAAACACCGGTAATGCCATTAGATTTATTTTTTACAATTTGGTAACTTCCGAAACCCTTGTAACAAACAACATAAGGCACAATCGCTCAAAAGGGAACCACTTTAGTACAAATTGTCCAGGATATAGTAAGTGTTGTTGTCTCAGTCCGAACACTATGTATGGGAAGCCGATCCCTTGGGAGAAGCGAGCTAAATACCTAGTTGTGATCCTCGACGACCATCTTACCTTCAGTGAGCACATAAAGATAGCTCGTTCGCGCGCCGCCTTCGCTCTCGGTAGACTTCACTTCCTATTAACCGCCCGCAGTAAATTGTCTTTCAAATGCAAATTGCGCATCTACACCATCCGTCCCATCATGACCTATGCCTGCGTTGTATTTGCACACGCAAAGCCCTGCCATTTTCATAAGATGCAGACCCTACAGAACCGTTTCCTCAGAAAGGTTACGGAAGCCCCCTTCTATGTCCGAAATGGGAATCTTCACTTAGACCTTCGAATGCCCACCATCCAACAGTTAACCTAAACCTAAATATAAATTGAATTATGTTACTCTCTGCCATTCTTATTTTTCTGTGTACTTCGTTACTGGCGTAATGCTTAGAATAACAATAATGTTATAGTTACTGTCCGCTGTAAAGTTACCTTATATGAAATAAATTATTTATTTATTTGTTTGTCTTGTTGTAGGCTTGCGATACACCGCCTGCTCAGCATCACTCTCCTCAGCATCGCCACAGAGCACGCGTATGCGCAGCAGCGCGACAGGGAGCACCAGGGACCACAAACCTGCGGCGGACACCTGAAGTCTACCGTGGGCACGATAACGACACCAAACTTCCCCAACCCTTTCCCGGTCCCGATAAAGTGTAAATGGATAATAGAACACGACATAGTGAATGGGACTATATCGATATACTTCACTCAGCAGTACACTACCAGTGGGTTGACGTTCACTGAGTACATGTACTATGACGAGTCTTACAAGTTGGGCGAGAGGAGAGCGCTCACCGTCACCGATGAGAATATCACCAAGATCAAGTGGCTTGAGGTATGATTCAATTTAACAAGATACATGACTGTGTATGTTTAGTACCTCTCTTTTTTTTTTTGTGGTTAATCATCAAACGACCTCTCCCGCTCTGGGCGGAGCGGAAGGGCGTGTCAGACTCTTACTGACTAAAACCCACCCGTGTTCCTTCAGTTGCCTGTGCGCCAGGGCCACGGTAACTCTTTCGAACAATCCGCGACCCCGGCAGGCATCGGCCCTCCGGCCATCCGGACCCCGTCAATGGTGCTGACATCCAATGCTCGCCGTGCGCAAGCCCACGCCTACGGTGGCCGGGAGTCGGCAATCGAGTCCCGACGCCCAGGGTGTCTCCTCCTACGACGGCTAGGGGCGCTAGGGCGCAGAGAATGCCTCTCCCTTTCGCGCTCCGCCTCCTCCTTCGCGAGCATTACTGCTTCGCTGAAGGAGGTGACAGCTTCCCATTCCCTCATGTTTAGTATCTCTTATTTGTGGATGAAGTCCGTCATACCTTGACCGATAGTGCTGTACCGTGCCTTAGGTATGTGCGCAGCGAGACGGGGAGGCAGTGCAGGCCGCACATTCGTCAACACTCACGGCGTGCCGGCCCCCGCCTCGCATTCTTAAGGCGCGTTACAGGGGTATCAGTCAAACTATAGTACTGATAGTTTCAGTCGCAGAAACATTCTCAGAAATCACATGAAACGGTGATGCTTATGCTTTGGGCTCGAAACATACGCATCATGTTTGCTAAACACCCACGCTCTAAACTGACTGCCGAAATTTTAAACCAATTGGTTGAAAGACTACCGGTCATTTGGGAAATTGGGACATTTATTGTTAGTAGGTACTATTTCTATTATATATTCCAGCACTGATTGCCAAACATCTCAGAATGTCAAAGCCCTACATTTCATAAGAGACCAACGAATTCATAGAGGCTATAAATCCCTTAATGGATATTATAATGTTTTATTTGGTAATACTAAACGCCATTTAACCTACCGCAGACAACACTGCAGCCAATGTAACTTAGTAAATTAGAATAGAAATACACATTTACATTCTTAGAAATTTTCATGCAAAGAGATAACAAAACCGATTAAATACATGCTTTTTGTATAATTTTTTGTCAACTTAGTTTGAGATCCAATAGGTCTAGTATAAAGTCATCAAATTATACCTTACTCCGCTACGATATGTTTGTCTTCTTCCAAACCAAAGAAAAAAACATTTTGTTTATACTTGAACCACAACGGTATCGGTAAACGCCAACCGCTTGACTAATTGCCTCCGTACGGAACTCTTCTGTTGTAAACTTCACCTGTTCGTTGCTTTGTTTGTAACGAGCGAGCCTGTGTTGGAACAGCACGATGTGAGAGAAGTTACTAACTTTGTGGACTAGTCTGACGGTTTGCTGTTAGAGGCTGAGGAAATGGGTTTAAAAACGAACTCAGCCACATAACATTGTGGGCGATGTGGCAAAATAAATTGGCTAAACCGAAATCTACGTGTGCTGAAGTGCGGAATCTAACACATACTTTCATCAATTTGATTGAGCAAAAAACATGATTTACAGCATTACCTATTAAAATTCTCTCGCTATACGTAAAACCAGCACCCTAATTACGTAACGCACTATCTATCACAATCTGAATAATTTTGAAGCCTATTGCTAATCCATTGCTTCATATGAATTTTTCGAACATATGTTCGAAAAATTTGGCTGTTCAACAACATAAATAACGCAATGAATGTTGTTGAACTGCCAAAACGTAACCCATTCCTACTGATAATGTGTTACGTAATTACCCCGCTGAACGTGAAAACGGGTCGTTTGTGGCAGGCATGTATTTGCGTATAAACGGCACCAAGCAACTGGCCTTTAAAAAAAATACGTGGATCTAATTGTACCGTGCCGCTGAAGAACCGTCAAGGCATCCAATTAGCTAAATCTCTCTAGTTAAATCGAAAAATCTGAACACAGGTGGTGTGTAATGTGAAGGCACTTAATCCTGTGGTGGGTACTGGTCGACACTTTCGATATTAGGGAAACTGCTTCAAGTTAAATAGTGATGGTTCGAATGTTCACTCAAGATATACTAGGCTGTTCGCGAGTGCGACTCACAACATTCACTGCGCAACTCTACAAAATAAGAAAAGTTTCGATTGGCGTTATTAGCTGTATTTGTGGAGAACTAAACAAACATTACCAACTAATTTACCCTTTATGAGTATACACTCAATGGCTTGAGTTGTTGTAATTGTACGTTTATTTTCTGTATAGAAAGACATGTTGTGATTTGATCACAACAAAGTCTTCCTTTGACTATTCTATGAAATTGCTATTACACGGCAAATTGACGTTAGGTGTCAATTTGCTTAACAATAAATTTTCCTGACTGTACATCCTCCTTTCCGAGATATGTTTTAATTTCAGGTAGGGGGTAAGTCTATTGGCAACGGAGAATGGAGCACCTAAAACCCAGTCTCCGTGCGTCTACTGAGAAATTCCTTATGGAAAATCCTTTCGTTCATATAGATAATTAAACCAAAGATGTGCCATCAAGTTTTAGTTTCAATTACCAAAATTAACTGAGGCTGTGGAGGAAATACCAAATATTACTTCACGTTCCCATGAGCTTATTAAGCCAATAGAATACATAGTCACGTGAGCGAAGCCGCGGGCACATCTAGTATTAAAAATATTACGTTAATAATCTTTTTAGAAGAATCATATTCCACAAAAGAATATACAGATTATAGCCAAATTCTTACAACCCAATTACCTATACTTGTCTTGAAACGATATCTTTCTTTTGTCTCAAACAAGGACCCTTCAGAAAACATTGGTACAATTTATCTCTTACAAATTAAATAGACCCTAAAATACAAGAACGATTTTTCCTCCAAGTTCTTAATGTTTCCAAATGAAATGATTTTATATTACTTAGGTATCCGTTTGAGTTTTTCTATTGTAGCGTGGGTTTGACGGGGGTCGAGCATTCGTGATCTTCGTCGGTTGACTAGTGAGGTACCGACCGTGAGGAAAGCAGTTGGCGGACGAAAATGAGGTCCAACTTAAAATAGTAAAATTTTCATGATTCAGTTTGCCTTTTAATGATGCAAAAATGGCAGCGATATTTAGCATTAAGCTACCAGTTACTTACACATTGCTAGAATTGAATAGACTTTATATCTTAAGTTAACAAAATTCACTTTCTTCTTAGAGTAGTTACATAGGAAACGCCGACCTCATCTAGTTTTTAAAATATGATTGGGGTGTAAAAGTTGTTGTACAAACCTTACTTACAGAAATAAAATCATTTATCACTAGAAAACCTATTAGATCTAATTCATAAGGTTATTTAAATTCGACTCATTTGCAAGTTATATAAACAAACAATGCGCAGCTTGTGGAAATTTAAAATCTCGGAAAACACACACACACACACACACACACACACACACACACACACACACACAACACTCACCCTCACCTTCTCTTACTCAACATTAGGTACACACGCCAAAAGAGTTAAGTAACCAGGCACGCACACTACAAAACTATATCGTACTGCTCACAATGATAGTTCCACGCACACATCGTATTCGTAGAGTGAGTGCACTAACGTTTTCTAAATGATAGTATAACATGATTTCAAAATAATACATAACCGTTTTCGTGGCGCAACGGGTAGGCATTCTACCTACTGTGACAAATGATTCGAGTTCGAACCACGAGTTCACAAAAATGTTGTTTTTGGTATTTTGCAGTTTAGAGTTAATATACTAACTGAATAAAGCGATATTCTGACCGGTTTGAGAAACAACCACAAGTTCCTCGCCTACTTAAAATTATTTGCCAGTTTAGAAGCTAACTACCCGCTTTAAAAATATATTCCTACCTTTAATAGTGAACTTACGTATGAGTCAGTCTGCATTAGCAACTACACTTAAACTCCTTCTTTTACAGTTTTACGAAGTTTGTGATTGTGTTAAATTGATTAACCTTAGACCATGCATCATTTAACAATATTCCAAAAAGCTCAGATTATTGTTTTGCACGAGCAAAACATTTCTGTTAGTGAAATCGCAAGGCGCCTAATGATATCGGTGAGTAAAATGATTATTAATAATAATGTATTCATTTATTATGTCACCGTGTCCCAGTAATTTCAATAAGATTGTCTGTTGTGTCTCATTTAACGAATTGTGGATATGAATAGTTGAAAATAATAGGAAATGACACCGGAGTTTTTATTTATTGACTGCATAGCCACTCACTATATCGATATTTAATAATTACCATCATCGTTTTACACAGTATTATAATAATAGTTTTTTTTATCTGTATTTTGCAATGAAATATTCAAAAAATATAATGAATGTAAATGAATGAAATGAATAGGAGATAATAATAAACTAACAATCTTGTTTTATTTTTTTCCTAAAATATTTAAAAATGTAAATTGTAATGTAAATTGCAATGTAAATTGTATGTAAAAAATGTAAATGCATGTTTGGACATTAAACAAAGGAAATTCTAAACAATGCATAATAATATCCATTAATACTTTTAGAAAAAAATAAAAAAGATGAATTTTATATGTGCATTAATTGAATAAAGTAAATAATAAGTGTCATAATTATATTATATAAATATTTTTTATTTTATTTTATTAGTTTGATATATATGTATAATTTAAATAAACTATATTTACGAGTATGTATAGGTATATGAATTGTGTTTATATAAATATATTCTCTGCATTGGATTTATATTGTGTAATATTTATTTCTTAATTTATAATTTGGGCGGTGTATGTTTTGTTCTAATATTTTCACTTTTTTTTGTAGAGAAAAACTGTTCGATTGTGGGTGCATCGTCACGCTGAGACAGGCGAAATAAACCGTCGCGTGCCTGGACCGACACCATTGGCTTACACAAATGCTTCGTCGCGGCACCGTGAGATTACTGCCACCCATACATCAGATCCATTTGCTAAGACCAGCATAACAGCAGCAGCACACAACGTGACTATGCAAACTGTACGGAACCACCTGCGAGCGGACGGTTTGAAATGTTGCAGACCGGCTAGAAAAATTTTGTTATCTACTGTGCACCGTCAAAATCGCGTTTGCTTCGCGAAGGAATATCAGCACTTCGATTGGCAAAACAATGTCGTCATATTTACTGATGAAAAATGTTTCAAATCAGATAAGGATGGACGAAAAATACTATGGAGAAAAAAAGGAGACCGATACACTGGAATAAACATTTTGCCACTTAGGACTAGTGGCCGCATTACACTCGGGTATTGGGGCTGGATGTCGTCGATGGGTCCCGGTGAGCTCGTTGAAGTGGGAGCTCGTAATAATAGTCAAGGCTATTTAGATATTTTAAAAAATGTTATGCTGCCCACAGTGCGAGTTGCCTATCCAAACGAGCATATTTATTTTGTGCACGACAACTGTGCCGTCCACAAAGCACATATTGTTCAAGATTGGCTAAAATCACAAACAGATGTGACTGTTATTGATTGGCCTGCTAAGAGTCCCGATTTAAACCCCATAGAAAATTTATGGGGTCATATGGTGTTGAACTGGGACCCATCTGAAGTTAGAACAAAGTCTAATCTGCATGACGTTGTAACTTCGACTTGGGAGTCGTTACGTGGTAGTGACCTTTGTAACAACATGGTTGCTAGTATGAGCAGACGTTTGCAACTTGTCATAGACAGCGAAGGGGCACCCATTCATTATTAAAACATAAGCAGCGGAAATCCTACGGCTGATATGATGATAAAATATAATTATTAATATGTAAAATATCCACTAATATTATTAATTACGCGTCATCTTGAGAAAGTGTATGTAATATCGAAAATCACCGCCGACTTATCGTAACATTTATACTTACCTACTACCTTTAAATTTCAGACATTTTAACGTGTTTAAATCTATTATTTTCCTGGAAACTGTGTTGGTAATAATTATATTATGTTCCCGATACCGGTGGTTACTTTGTTTTTTTTACATTAATATTTAAAAATGTAATTCAATTATGTGATAACTGAATAAACCAAATACTTAATACTAATCTTCAAAACTTTCACAGCTTATAAAATAAGTCGGCGGTACTGGAGTGTGAGTGATGTTATTGTTACTGGATCAGATTATATTTTTTATCTATGTGACATGTTTATTCACTCCGCCCACTGTTTATTATATAATTTTATAAAAAGATGTAATGGTATGTTCTAAATATATTGTTGCTTTTACAATAAAACATGTTAACTTGTGATGTTCTTTTATTTTTTGAATAAAGATATTTATTAAAAATGGTTTTATTTATTTAAGCTATTTTTAATAAATAAAAAAATGTTTGAACAAAAAGTATTCTATTTGCTTTAGCTTAAAATTTTAAATCGCAAAAAGTACCACCTCTTCCGGGATTTGAACTTACACACTAGCATTCCAGAAGTGTATGCCTTATTCGTTGAGCTACGAATGGTTCAGTTTTTGTTGCAAAATTATGTTATACTATCATTTAGAAGACGTTAGTGCACTCACACTACGAATGCGATGTGTGCGTGAGTCATTGTGAGCAGTACGTAATGAATCGTTTTAACAGTAGCGATATAGTTTTGTAGTGTGCGTGCCTGGTTACTTATCTCTTTTGGCCTGTGTACACAAAGCACTTATCTCAAAATGTATTAGTATATAATTTTATTTTCTTTAAATATTTGTTAGAATCCCTTCGTTATTTATTAGTCTTGGAACAAGCTACCCTCTCACTAGGAGTCGGGCGTTGCTAGCTGCGCCACAGTTTTAACTATTGCAGCTATCATCGATTAACATTGTTTTTCTTTGAATGTATTTGTTTATTGTTCCCAAAAAACGATTATTATTATTATTATTAGCTAGGTGTCCAGTGAATTGAGTGCAAATAAATTGTAATGCAATTCGAATCTGATGTTTTTATTTTAATTTTCAGGTTATAAAGGAATTCTGAAAGAACACTGATATTGTAAACAACTAGGTTTTATCACTGTATCGTACAAGAGCGTTATCATCTGTATAACTGTATAACTTTTTCTAAGACAAGACACCGCCCGCCCTCTCTTGTTACTTACGTCGATAAAATGTAACAAAGTTAAATGTTGTACATCGTTGTGTAACACAGTTTGTAAATCTTTTTCAATTGAACTTTCTGGTAAAAAGATTGCCCGGTTAATTCGAAAGCGTCCTTTAACCGTTTACCCACAGCGCCTTTTTTTTTGGCAAACTTTTTGCTGAAAGGAAACAGTTTCATGTAATAAATACCTACATGGGTATGATTGCTGGGTTCGTTTCTCTCTGCATAGGGCTTCGTCCCGACTGATCCCTAGTCCCAACTCGCCCTCTTTTTTATATGTCTATTAGCTGCAAGGGTACAATTTGTCGGAAAACTGCTACGATGTAGAAAATAAATACTTATTACGTATAAATTTTGCTCTTGATCTTTTAACAAAATCACCTACTTAGATTCCGTGCAAATAAGTAGGTAGTTATGAATTATTAAATAATTAATTCCTAGAAATTTAACAATAACCCTAAGCCTGCGCGTGTCCGAACAAAAGAGTCTTAAAATTCAATAGCCGCAGTGGGCAAAAGTCGTCAGAATTGTTGAGGTGACATGGGCGTACGATGAAAGAACAATGTCAATTTATGAGTTTTTAATAGAACTCAGTAAATTACTGTTACAAATAAAATATAGCTTTAACATATAATATAATGCATATGCATATATAATGCACAAACTGTGATTTCTTAGACGATAGCTTAAATTATTTTATACACAGACAGATTTTTTTAGCAGTGTACATCCACCCTTAACAAACGTCACGTAAGGCCGCAATACTGTCAAGGGTGTGATAATACATGAAAATATATGATAAGTAAGGGAAGTTGCTAAGACCTACACGCCTAACAGTCCCTACGACTCTAAGCCCTATAAGCCCTACAGCCCTAACCTATCATATACCTAGTGTGATAGATAAATATATAAATAAGTTCAGGATGTCTGCACCATGCGACCTAAGGTTACAGACGGATGTTGGACAGGAATTCCAGGTTGGGGAAGGGTACACTCACTGCCAGTCCCGCAGACTCACGAGACTGATCAGAGATGGCTAAAGGTGTCTTGGCCACAGTGAGGGGTAATGAGACAAGAATATAAAATTCAAATCTGATTTATTAACAGTATGTTACAGCTTATATACTATAGTTTCATAACACACACTATTATACAAATTCTTTGTGTTCTGTACGTGTGAGATGCAACCAAATCAATATTTTAACTGGGCCGCGCGTGAGCCGGGCCGAGTGCTGAGTCAATGTCCAAAGGTAACATTGAACATTCTGGCGACTCTCAGGAACAGGATCCTATTTGGTACAGCTCGATGGTTTCGTATGGTCTGGCCTGGCCGTGATCAGGTTGTTGTGCCTGCGTGGGCACTCTGCGTGGTATGCCGTACGGTTGCTGTGTTCGCTGCGTGTGTGTTGTGCTGCTGATGATCGTTGGTTGCCGCACAGTTGGCGCAGTGTTTCTTCTTGCTGCAATGATGGCTCGAAGTTGATTCAACAGCTGTGGACCGAAGTAAATTAAAATACATGCTAAAGTGATAATTACGAGTGAAGTACTGATGCTAGCTATGTATGTGTTAGATTTTACTTGTTTCCAAATTGTGTTATATAACTGTGTTTGTAAGTTTGTTTCGGATTTGACTAAATGATCGAAAACTCCTTTTGACCTGTCTAATACTAATTCTTCTTTGGATATATCTTTTACGTTTGTTGGTAAAATCTGTGTATTAAGGGAGAAGTTCGTTGTTTTAGAATAAGAAGCTAGCACTGTCATAGTTGATGTTCTTTTTGCGGCAAGTATGTTATTAAGTGTCTTAATGACGCAATTCTCGGAGATATGTAAAACTCCGACATCTTGAATCGTAATTTCTTTTCTTTGACCGTCACACATAATTGATACGGCTACAGATTTTGTTGTAATGAAGAGCCAAGTGTTTTGCATGAATAATTGTTTCCATACAACATCTGTCGATATTTTGTAGGTCTTTGATGTGCATTGGGTTTGGGTGTGGTTCTCAGTTTTAAAGAGTTGTTCAACTATGCAATTTTTATTTAATTGCATGTTCTTGACAGCTACAGGATAGCAAACAAACTCTGTATTACTACGAAGACAGTCTTTAAATTCTTCTTGACTAAGTTCAAAGTAATGCTCGTTGTTGTAATCAAAACCCATGACTGTCTGCTGAATGGTCAAGCACTCGAATGATCCATCTGTTTTTCTCTCTGGAATAGGTGTAACGTGTATCAGAGTATATTTTGTTACATCGTGTATTGGGAAATAAGCGTACACTCTTATGTGCGTGGTATTTACGTTCATCTCAGTTTGTATTATTTGTCCCTGAATAATTTTTAAGTTTGATGGTAGTTTTTGATTAGCCATTTTTATGATGTTGCTGATGTGTCTTGGTGTTAATATACTATATACTGTTGCTTTCTGTACATTAATTTCAAGTAACCCTGTATAGTAGTCCATAATTTCATTTATATAATTGTTTGCTAACTCGTAGGTTTGCATTACTTGGATCTTAATATGATTTTTGTCAATTGATTTATACCAAACATTGTTTCCATTCATGAACGAAATTGCTTCATTTAATTTTGCTTGGAACTTCTCTAACTTTTTCTGGATTTTCTCTTCAGTTTGGTTTACACCTGTGATAGTAGATATCATTATCTTTGTTTGATGATTGGCAGCGTCTATAAGTTTCTGCTGGTTGTTATTTAATGTATCTATGTCTCTGTATACTTCATCATTAACTCCAAACACCGATGTTAAGAGTTGTCCCAAGATACCTCTTTTCTTCCTCACACTCTTTATCTCTGTTAGGTATTCCTTTGTTTTCTCAAACTTTACTTTTTCTTCGTTTAGATGGTGATAAAATTCATTGCAATGCGTCTCCTTCATGATGTCTTGAGTATCCTTGCAAAGTTGTTGAAATTGTGATGTTATTTTTTCAATCCTTCTTTGGTCTATTTCCAAGTTTTGTCTCTCGTAATCTGTTTCAATTCTAAACGTTCCTCGATTAATAGTTGTGGTTCCTATTTTTTCAACATATAGTCCAGGATTTATACTTTTTAATGTGTATGTACTCGACACGGTGCCAATTAATAGAATAATTATTGTATGTAATAGTAAT
Source organism: Dryobotodes eremita (assembly GCA_917490735.1). Classification (NCBI taxonomy): domain Eukaryota; kingdom Metazoa; phylum Arthropoda; class Insecta; order Lepidoptera; family Noctuidae; genus Dryobotodes; species Dryobotodes eremita. The sequence continues at coordinate 6,324,818 of OU823257.1, read as the reverse complement.
CCCTTTATCCAATTTTTCGGTGATCGTATACCTTTGTTGTTTATTGTGGCTGTTGATATGTTACATTGCGTAGACATTTGTCTGTCTTTGCCTGTTGTACCAATTTCTTTGTTTTCGTTCACAGGGAGCGGGATCAACGTATTAATTGATCTTTTCTGACAAGCTCCTGTTGATTTTTGAAGAGTTACTACTCTAACTACACCGTCATCTCCCGGGTGAATTTCTGTGATTTTTGCCAACGGCCATTTGTTTGGACTTATATTGTCATCTTTTATTAATACTACGGTTCCTATTTTAGCATTTTCATGTACTTGTTTCCACTTGTATCTTTGTTGAAGTTGATGTAGATAGTCTTTTGTCCAACTATTCCAAAAATCTTTTTTCATTTTTTGAATCTGTTTCCATCTATTCACTAGGTCAGTGTTGATGTTTTCCATCGGATCTGGTATCCCTACTGCTTCTCGTCCAATAAGAAAATGGCTTGGAGTTAGTATTATGTTGTCATTTACATCTTCGGTTTGCGCACACAATGGTCTTGAATTCAAACACGCTTCAATTTGGTGGAGGAAGGTTGTCATTTCCTCGTATGTTAGTGTCGAATCTCCGATCACTCGACGTAAGTGATGTTTCACTGACTTTACGCCAGCTTCCCAGATCCCACCGAAATGTGGTGATGCTGGAGGAATGAAATGCCACTGAGTTCCTATGTTTGTCATTGCGTTTTGAAATTGCGGTGACTGCGTAATTTGTAATATTTCTTGATGTAAGAAGTTGGCTGCTCCTACGAAGTTTGTTGCGTTGTCACTGTACATGTGTGACACGTGACCTCTTCGTGCCATAAATCTGCGTAGCGCCGCGATAAATGTTTCTGTTGTTAAATCTCCCACCAGTTCTAGGTGTATTGCTTTTGTTGCTAAACATACAAAAACAGCAATGTATGATTTATATGACTTATGACCTCTCCCTTTCATAGTTCTTGTTTGTATTGGTCCCGCATAATCCACTCCAGTGTAACTGAATGGGTAGGATTGCGTTACCCGTGCTTTTGGCAGTATTCCCATTTTTTGAGAGTTTGTGTCTGCTTTGTATCGTATGCACTTCACGCATTTGTTGATTATACTCTTCACTTTCCTTTTTCCACTAATGATCCAGTATGTTTGTCGTAAATAAGCTAAAGTCAATTTATTTCCTCCATGCAATGTTTTTAAATGTGCGTCTTGTATAATCAATGACGTTACATGATGGTTATATGGTAAAAGTATTGGATGTTTCTGATTGTAAGGCAATTCGGAGTTTTGTAACCTTCCTCCAACTCTTAGTAACCCATCCTCGTCTACAAATGGATCTAATGTAGATAGTTTTTTATTTTTCTTCAATGGTTGTCCACTTTGTATAGTTTTCAATTCATCTTCGAATTCCTGTCGTTGTAGTTTCAAAAGTATTCGTTTTGTCGTCACTTTCGGTTCAACACAAGAAATTGGTTTATCTGTTGTTTGTTTGTTTGCAAATCTGTAGCAGTAAGACAACACCCTTATCATTTTATCTAAACTGGAAAATCTATTCCAGAGATCATTTTTCTCAATCTCAGTTGTAGTTGTATGACACAATTTTTTTTCTTCAATTGGCTGCGGCATACGTCTCGTGATAGGAATCTGATCGGTTTTTAACCATTGCGGACCATTCCACCATAAAGAAAAGTTAACTAATTTTTCCGGCTCCAGACCTCTTGAAACGATATCAGCCGGGTTATCAGCCGAAATCACATGGTTCCATTCTGCGTTCGGTAACAGTTGTTGAATTTGTGACACCCTATTGGCTACGAACGTTTGCCACCGTTCAGGCTCGCCTCTTATCCAGCCTAAGGTGATCATAGAATCCGTCCAACAAGATATTGTTGTAATCTTTTTGCAGTTAAGCGCTTCTTTAACTTTTTCCATCAAACCGGCTAGTAGTAGTGCAGCGCATAACTCAAGTCGAGGTAGAGTAGTCTTTTGTTTCTTTGGTGCCACTTTCGATTTTGCTTGTAATAATGTAATGTAGTAGATGTTATTGATTTTTACACGGCTGTATACCACCGCTCCGTAAGCTTTTTCGGAAGCGTCGCTGAAACCATATAGCTCAATGGTTGTGCTGTCTGTTACGTGACACCACCGTGGAACTTTAATTTTTTCTATACTTTTAAGTTGGTTTTGTATTTCAATCCATTTTTTCTGGAGTATGTGATCAACAGGTTGATCCCATCCTATGTCGTTCGTCCAGAGTTCTTGTATAAGCAGCTTCATTTTAATTATAATTGGTGCTAACCAACCCAGGGGATCGAATATTTTCGCAACTTCTGACATAATCCATCTTTTTGTTGGTGTTCTATTTTCCGTTATAGTTATTTGGAAATAAAAACTGTCTTCCCGTGGTGACCATGTTATGCCTAATGACTTCCTGGACTCGTCTAATGGTAGTTTGAGCAGTTGATCGTCTTTATCTTCCGCTGGTATATTTTCCAGTAGCTCTGAACTATTTGACGACCATTTTCGAAGCTTAAACCCACCCTTGTTTAACATGGATATTAACTGACTCTGCAATTCTTTAGCTGCACTTTCCTGGGACTCTCCAGATAAAATATCATCTACGTAAAAATCTTGTAATGTTGCTTGACTCGCTATTGGGTAATTGTTTTGTTCGTCTATAGCAAGTTGTTGCAATGTTCGCACCGCAAGATAGGGGGCGCTAGTTGTGCCGTAGGTAACTGTTGTAAGTTCATATTCACTAATTGCGTGTTTGGGAGAAAATCTCCATAGTATCCTTTGATGTGCGAAGTCTAATTCATTAATTTTAATGAAACGGTACATTTTCATTATATCCGCCATAAAGGCAAACTTATGTTTTCGCCATCGTAATAGTATAGTGGATAAGTCTTGTTGTAATCGCGGACCTTTATACATATTGTTATTAAGGCTTATTTTTGTGCTGCTTTTACTGCTTGCATCAAAAACCACGCGTAACTTTGTAGTGAGTGAGTCTTCCTTAATTACTGCCTGATGTGGTATGTAGTATTTTCCTAAGTTGTAGTTCTTGGTATCTACTTTCCTCATATGACCCATATGTAAGTATTCATTCATAAATTCAATGTATTGTTGTCGCAAATTTTCATTTTTTGCGAACTGTCGTTCTAGTTGTAATAGTCGTGCAGCGGCTTTCCTGCGCGCTTCGCCGTTTAAGTTCAAATTTATGTTCGAATCCTTAAAAGGAAGTCGTACTGTGTAAGTTCCGTCTGGGTTTCTTATTGTTGTTTCTTTGTAGTAGTTTTCACAGGTCTGGTCATCATGTGTAAGTTTGTAGTGTTGTGGAATGTCTTCTAATTCCCAAAATTTCGTAAGTTGTTGTACCTCTTCGGTGCAAGCCACCATACTCAAGATTTTAACTCCATTCTTCGTATCATTGGGATAAAATCCGGATAAAATCCACCCAAGTTCTGTGTTTTGAGCGATTATTCCGTCTTGTAGTCTTGCGAAACCCTGTAGTAATATTCTGCTATATTCTTGGGCACCTAGTATTATGTCAACTGGTCCCTTTTTATAATAAGTTGGGTCTGCTATAATTGCATTGTCCAAGATTTTTTCTTGTAATTGTTGTAAATCATTCCTTGGTAGTGAACTTGTTAGTTTAGGTAGTACTATTAGCGTCACTGGCAGTTTGTAATCGCTAGAGTGTCTTGGTTGTAGAGTAATGTTGATTGTATAATTTGACGTTTTTGGTTTTTCATCTCCGATACCTTTTATTTCTGCTTGGATTTTTTGTCGTGGGTAAGACAACAATTGTGCTACTTCTTCAGTGCAAAATGACGCTTCTGATCCTTGATCACATAATACTCTCAACAACTGCGGCATCCCATCATACGAGGTGGTTCTTACTATGGCAGTTGCTAGTAAAGTTGTGTTTTTAGCATCGGAGTTAGTTGCTGATAAGTTTGATGTCGCTATATTTTGCGACCTCTCTGTCCCTGTATTTCTTGGTACGTATTTTTTTGCGTTACCACTATTTTGAAACGGCTTTGATTGATGCAATAATGCGTTGTGTCCCTCATGTTGACAAATTTTACATTGTTTATAAACTGTACTCACACAATTTCTCTGATCATCATGATTTAAGCAACGTTTGCACATTCTTTTTTGCGCGACGGCCTTGTATCGGTCGTTAACGCTTAATGCTTTGAAACTAGGGCAATAATGAATAATATGATCATTCTTTTGACAGTACCAACAGCGTTTATATTTTTCTGATGTTTGTTTATCACTTGCTAGTTGACTATTAGTGTATCGTGTAGACCCGTCGAAAGACTTCAGGCAATTGAAACGGTTCTCCATGAATTTCATCATTTCGTCAAAGGATTGTAATTTATTTCGGTTTTGTAGTTGATCTTCGTACTTTGTATTTGTTTCTTCGTCCCATTTTCTACTGATTATTCTTACCAATAGTGGGCCCCAAGAAGTTGTGTTTATTTGTTGATTTTTTAGTGCCTCAAGACATTCATTTATAGTGTCATGCATGTCTCGTAATTGTGCCGCGTTTGCTCGTTGCATTTTAGGTAAATCTAATAACTTGTCAATAAACTTAGTAGCAATCATGCGCTCGTCTTCATATCTCTGCGTAAGCAATTTCCAAGCTGTTTCATAATTTATTTCGCTTATTGTTAGGTGACGTATTAATCTTGCTGCGTCGCCTTTTACGTGTGTTTTAAGATACTGCATTTTTTCTGCAGAAGATATCGATTTATCTTCGTGAATTATTTTTCTAAATAAATCTTGAAATGTGTTCCAAGAGTCATAGTCCCCCGCGAATATGGGAATATTTATTCGTGGTAATTTTCCTGACGATTTTGATGAAATACCTTTTTCATTCGAGTTCTGAGAGATTCTTTCTTCCAATAACTCCGTAGTATTATCATAATCTTTTTGTATAGTTTCGAAACAATTATCTCTGAAGTAGCTATTGTCCAATGTACTTTCGGCCATCATTAGTCCGATGTGCGTTTCTTCGATTTCTAACCATTGTTTTTGTAAAGTTTGTAATAGTGTTTGTAAATGCCATATTGGCTTGTCTTGAGTAATGGATTCCTTAGCCTGAGATATTTTCTTAGATATCTGCGACATCCGGAATAGCTGTATAAACAGTTTTGGGCTACTGACAACGTCCTTGTCTTCTTCTTCATCTAAAAGTCGTGGTTCATAAACACTTTGCACATGTTGTAGCCTTTCTTCGCACTTTTTTAGGTAGTCGATTCCTTCGTCGTAACAGTTTTGTATGCTGCCAAAGTAGTTTGTAGTAATGTATTTATGAGTTGACAACACCTCCTGTTCTTGTAGTCTTAAATGGTTTTCTTGAACTCGCTGAAAGACGTGGTCAAATGTTTTCTTCCTTTCGTTGATGTATTTTTCTGTTTTCCTTGTGGGCGAGTCCTTTTTTATGTTTGATAATACCCTTTTGATTTCGTTGTAATCCGCCTCCTGGCTCCTGATTAGTTCGTTAATTTCTTGTATCTCCATAGTGCTCTTCTTTCTTCTTCCCTAACGGCCCTACCCTAATGTAAAAGTTAAGTCTGTACTAGTGGTATCTGCGCTCTTGTTTTATCTGTGCGACTTCTCAATCAACTGGTTAAACCCGCTTGTGGGAGGCCAGTGACCGATCCGCAACGAGAAGCTTTCCGACAGAATACCCTAGTACAACGTACTTCAGATTACTGAAAAACTGATGCTTTGTTGAGAACACCAGCCTCCAGTTCCCCGAAGTGTCAGTCTGTCAAATTAATTCCTACAGTGGGCAAGGGGACCGCGTGATTCAAATGCTCGAAGGACCAAAATGTACATCCACCCTTAACAAACGTCACGTAAGGCCGCAATACTGTCAAGGGTGTGATAATACATGAAAATATATGATAAGTAAGGGAAGTTGCTAAGACCTACACGCCTAACAGTCCCTACGACTCTAAGCCCTATAAGCCCTACAGCCCTAACCTATCATATACCTAGTGTGATAGATAAATATATAAATAAGTTCAGGATGTCTGCACCATGCGACCTAAGGTTACAGACGGATGTTGGACAGGAATTCCAGGTTGGGGAAGGGTACACTCACTGCCAGTCCCGCAGACTCACGAGACTGATCAGAGATGGCTAAAGGTGTCTTGGCCACAGTGAGGGGTAATGAGACAAGAATATAAAATTCAAATCTGATTTATTAACAGTATGTTACAGCTTATTTACTATAGTTTCATAACACACACTATTATACAAATTCTTTGTGTTCTGTACGTGTGAGATGCAACCAAATCAATATTTTAACTGGGCCGCGCGTGAGCCGGACCGAGTGCTGAGTCAATGTCCAAAGGTAACATTGAACAGCAGAGAATTTTAATTATTGTACAAACTGTGTTTCTTAGGCGATAGTTTAAATTATTTTATATACAGCCTGTGATTTTTTAACAGAGAGCTTTAATTATTGTAAAAACTGTGATTTGTGATGACTGAATAAAAATAACTGAAAACTGAAATACTGAGGAGCTATTAAACAAGCTTGAGCGCTTGCAAAACTTGTGCATTCGCTTTGTTTTCGGTCTGCGAAAATATGACCATGTTTCTCACCTTCGCAAGGAACTCAAGTGGCTCCCGATCCGCTTACGCAGGAACACTCGGATTTTATGTCTCCTCTTCAACATCTTACACAACTCATCTTATCCTTCCTATCTGCGTGAGCGTTTTTCTTACGCACGCCCTCGCGACGCACCGTGTAGATCACATCTTAGATCCCTCCTTAAATCCCATCCTCATAAAACCAGCTACTATTCTTATTCCTTCTCTGTTCATGCTGTAAAATTGTGGAACTCACTTCCGCCTAGCATTCGAGATTTAAAAGCTATTTCTCATTTCAAATACCGAGTAAAAGAGCATTACCTTTCCTTTTAACTGTGAGAATTTTATATATTTATATATATAAGTTTATTTATTTTAGCATTATGTATTTATTTGAGTATATGTTATTTTTATTTTGCATTATATGTAAGTATATTTAATATTCTAGTTTAAGACGTCACAAATCAAATTCTTCTCTTCTTGTTCTCACACACTATTGTCTACATTTCTTTTTCATTTCTCCTTTCGCAGGTCTGCTGGAAGAAATTTCTTAAGAAATAAGCAGTACCTTTGTACTTAATACTAATATGCCGTATCTGTATCTATTTTACTGTGTGTACATAAATAATAAAATAAATAAATAAATAAATAAATAAATAACTACAAACAATTTTTTTTTTTGGACGGTAAATCATCAAATGGCCTCTCCCGCTCTGGGCGGAGCGGAAGGGCATGTCAGACTCTTACTGACTAAAACCCACCCGTGTTCCTTCAGTTGCCTGTGCGCCAGGGCCACGGTAACTCTTTCGAACAATCCGCGACCCCGGCAGGCATCGGTCCTATCGGACCTCGTCAATGGTGCTGACATCTCTTTGAGGCGCGCGTGGAACACGACGCGCCGTCGACCCGGGCCTGGTCCTTACCGGACGGCGAGCTGCCCATTGCTCGCCGTCCGCAAGCAAGCAATACAAACCATGCAAGCACTTTTCTTACCATCAGTACTTTTGCGCCTTCTAGCTATACATGTAGGTAAATATACGGAAGGGGCGAGTTAGGACTAGGAATCAGTCGGGTTTTTTTTTTGGATGATATAACATGGAACTTCTCGGTTCTTTATCTTGCGTTGTTTTCTTGACCATGAAGACCGCGGCTGCCGTGGCACTAAGGTAATGCATTTTACGGATAGTTATGTTTTTCTATGCAAAACTATGAAGAGTATGCTTAGATGGTTTGGTCATGTTGAGAGGATGAATGAAAGGCGATTAACACAAGATATTTAGTAGGCAAATGTGAGTGGAAACGCCGGGCGGGTAAGCCCTAGGAGGCCCATATAGTAACCTTATTGGTGATGTTCTTCAGAAAGGTCAGGTGTGTAGTACTCGCAACCGGCGTGCGTGTATGACCAGATGTATGAACGTAAACGAGGCAAAAGGAGTGTGTAAGGATCGTAGTAGGTGGGGTTCTGTAGTTTCTGCTTACCCCCATGGGAAGAAGGCGTGAGTTCATGTATGTATATGTATGTTTTCCTTTTTAAGTTTTTCCGATTTCCCTCAATTATAAACCAAACATTAAAGTGCATCTATACCTCGGTAATTTTGTACACACTAAGCCTATTTTAGTAACTCTAAAGCTAGCAAAATAAATAATTCTTTGTACTTTGTTCAATCGTTTTGTTTAGCTGTGCCGAACATCAGAGGACGAAATGGACGATTTGTGTGCATACCATTTTACAACTACACTCGTTGACAATTTTACTAGAATATTCTATGCTGCGCTGAATAGGAATAGCTTTTTGTTTCGATAGTTTTTTTTTAATGTGAATTTTGTATGAAAATGTCTTTGTAGTGTAGCAAAACTATAGCACAATGGATTGTTTATTTAAAACTAGCTGCTGCCCGTGACTTCATCTGCGATGCAGGATGAAAAGTAGCATATGTCCTACTCCAGGTTATGGTCTACCTATGTGCCAAAGTACATCCAAATCCGTTCATCCGTTTTAGCGTGAAAGCGTAACAAACAAACACGCTTTCGTATTCATAATATTAGTTAGGATATTATGTTTCGGGATGTTTAACGCCTATTTACCTAATTGCAGTAGTAAAACAGATAAAGTCGTGAATTGCGTTAGTAAAAACGTTTTTTAAGTCGAAAACACAAATATGTTTATCCAGTAGTCATTTAACATCAGCTCAGAGTAAGTTGTTCTGCCAATACATTTCAATAAGAGTAGGTTTATCCACGAATAGGTATCATACATAACGCGATATTCATACACGTTACCATACCGTGAACGTTCAATTATTCCATACAAATATAAAGCCTTTATTTATTCAATAAAATACTGCTAAAATTAAACAAGGCACAGTTTGTTCCCATACATATTTGTATGCTGCTGTCGGTCCGTGGAACTGACCATTGAATGCCCAATGAAAAGTGAGGCAGGTTCACAGCTACGCTCCAGCTGCATTGTGAACGCTAGCTAGTAACAATAAAATAAAAATGTATGTCAACTTCTAAATTAATTTCAGTTCAATCATTTTTGGGAAAGTTTATTTATAATCATGGAAGTGCTTGTCTGATTCAGATTTATTTATTGAATTATTTGCCTGTATCATGTGGAACCGTCAATAAAAACAAAAGTATTTTCATAAATTAAGGGTATATGGCCTTTGTCCGCAGGCCTTTTTTTTGGTTTGGTAAATCATCAAATGACCTCTACCGCTCTGGGCGGAGCGGCAGGGCGTGTCAGACTCTTACTGACTTAAACCCACCCGTGTTCCTTCAGTTGCCTGTGCGCCAGGACCACGGTACAATTTCGAATAATCCGCGACCCCGGCAGGCATCGGCCCTATCGGACCCCGTCAACGGTGCTGACATCCCTTTGAGGCGCGCGTGGATCACGACGCGCCGTCGGCCGCCTGTAGATAGGTACCTACTGGCTCGTACGAGACGACTGTGGCACTGGCCGGATCCCTGCCGTGGGACCTTAAAGCGAGAGCCCTCGCGTCACTGCATCGGTGGCGTGAGAAGGGGCAGACGCGGGGCGTGGTACCGGTGCAGCAGCAGATTACGCTGCGCATAATCATGCTCCGTCAGGTCTTGGTGGCGGAATGGCGGAACAAGCTTCTGCGCTATAAAAGGTATTAGAAAATTCTAGACACACTTAGGTACCGAGGGTGGCTGATTGAGCCGTTATTCAAAATTCCTACTCAGTGGCGGTAGTGGACCGGTGTGCGCCCTCTTAAATAAACAAAATGCGGGCATAATGTTTCACAATTTTAGGTACTCTGTAATAATAATACGGAGATCCCTTTAAATTAAATGTAAATTTCTTGTTGATATAGCATTCTCGGTATTTGTGAAGGGAAAATTGAGCGCCACGAGGGGCATAATGGAGTGGCCGGTTCAGTAAACCTCCTTGAGTTTATTTCGTCAAAGTTTCATGTATGAAAATTACAGCGTGAAAATTACGATCATAGGTAAGAAAAAGGGTGGAAATCAAAATAAATTCAATAAAGACTATAACCGAACAATATAAAAGAGGCAGAAACATTGACTAATTAAAAAAAGTTAACTGTTCCACACATATTGATTGCGTAGGTTACATTTTTCTATGAACTGAATGGAGAAAATGTCTACGCTAGGGGTCTAGAGTCATGTGCTGAATTCATGGTTATAGTTTGCGCGTCGATGTCCCTGCCACCCTGTATAGAAAACAAAATTCTCATTCATAATTCCAAACTTCGGCCACCAGCTGTTCCCCCCAACTAATAATGATAAAGAAGTTAAACAATTATGCAAACCTGCTATCTACACATGGTGCCCCAGCAGGAGAGGAAATTCAGAAATTTTATCGCACATTCTTTCAAAGTCTTTTAATTAAATGTAATGTCGGCGCGACGTACTCGAACGATCTCTGTCTGTATCGCAAACAGCACATCTACAGTAAGAATGTCGATGTATTTGAAAGAAAGAAAGAAAAAAAATAAGAAAGAGCTAAGATCCTCTGTTATATTTACTTTTTATTTAAGGGTTAAACATGTTTGGTCACCAAATTAACTTTAAACATTTCTATATCCTTTTGTACGAAAAATATTTGGGTTAGATTCCAAAAAATTTGGGACCCTTCTGAAGTAAGTAGGCAAACACCTATATCAAATACAACATTTTATAAATTCCCTCTCTCAAAGGGTGTGGAGAAGCCTGTCAATATGGTAAACGTTTTACCTTCGGAAAAAGCAGGTAAAGTGCCGTGTATATGATGTCAACTATGAAGGTCCAACCGTCAATCAGAAAAATGTACTTCGCAAACGGTGGAAGGTTCTTCTATAAAAATAACACATAAATTGGAAATCAACATTTACTTTGGGAGTAAATTCTCACCATAAAAGTATATTTCATTTATACACATTGTAAATGGAATTTGTAATGACGGGTTCCAAGACTATTGCCACATCTGTCAGCTCATCGCCAAGGGACGCGGATGACGAGGGTCCTCCGATATAAATATGTTTCTCATTGTTTGTCATTTTAAAATAAAACATATTGTTGTATTAAGCTCGTGTCGGTATGGAGATACTAACAATACTCATGTTTTCGGGACAGTGTGCCTTAAAATAACAAAGCTGAATTATAGTATTTAAGTCTGAAGGAATAATAGGTATTTGAATTTTTTATAATATTTCCTTACAAATTTTGTGTTATCATATTGGTAAGTATATAGAGGTATGAGGAACAGGGTGTAGAGTTCACTCATACTCTATGGAAAAGGGAGGATCCTCCGACCAGACGTATATCGAGTCTGGTGGGCAACTGCCCGACGATTGATGCCGCTATAAGTATATCATAATTACAGTAACCACCCTCGATGACGCTTTTCTAAATTAAGTTCTACGACGAAGTAATACAACTCGAAGTCCCATCAACATTATCGAGCCAAAGTTTCTCTATGTTAATAACTCATTGGGAAAGCACATTCAACACATTACATGTGGAACGTATGCTGACTGAAACTCATTCAACTTTAGTTCACAAATGTCGTTTGATCTTTCATTCAGACCTTCATTACATTCTAACCCTAAACTACTATAATGTGAAAACTTAGGTACTAAAACACACTCCAAGACGGATAGCTACGTCGAGAGTCGATTGCCGACTCCCGACCGTAGGTGCGGGCTTGCTCTTTGAGGAGTGGCTTGAGAGGCGCCACGGCGTCCTCACCTTCCGCCTGACACAGGTCCTCACCGGACATGGCTGTTTCGGGAGGTTCCTGTTTCGTATAAGGCGGGAGGAAACGCCCGGGTGTTATCATTGCGTGGATCGACCGGAGGACACGGTGGAGCATACGGTGGAGGTCTGCCCGGCTTGGGCGGAGCACCGCCGTGTCCTCGTGGCGGCGATCGGCGGCGGCGACCTCTCGCGTCCGGCCCTGGTTCAGGCCATGGTACGGAGCGAGAGGGAATGGGAAGCCGTCACCTCCTTCTGCGAAGCAGTAATGCTCGCGAAGGAGGAGGCGGAGCGCGAAAGGGAGAGGCAATCTTTGCGCCCTCGCGCCCCTAGCCGCCGCAGGAGGAGGAGACACCCTGGGCGTCGGGAGTCGATTGCCGACTCCCGGCCACCGTAGGCGCGGGCTTGCGGACGGCGAGCAATGGGTAGCTCGCCGTCCGGTAAGGACCAGGCCCGGGTCGACGGCGCGTCGTGTTCCACGCGCGCCTCAAAGAGATGTCAGCACCATTGACGGGGTCCGAGAGGGCCGATGCCTGCCGGGGCTGCGGATTGTTCGAAAGAGTTACCGTGGCCCTGGCGCACAGGCAACTGAAGGAACACGGGTGGGTTTTAGTCAGTAAGAGTCTGACACGCCCTTCCGCTCCGCCCAGAGCGGGAGACGTCATTTGATGATTTCCCACCCATAAAAAAAAAAAAAAAAAAAAAAAAAAAAGGTGCGGGCTTGCGGACGGCGAGCAATGGGCAGCTCGCCGTCCGGTAACGACCAGACCCGAGTCGACGGCGCGTCGTGTTCCACGCGCGTCTCAAAGAGATGTCAGCATAATTGACGGGGTCTGAAAGGGCCCATGCCTGCCGGGGTCGCGGATTGTTCGAAAGAGTTACCGTGGCCCTGGCACACAGGCAACTGAAGGAACACGGGTGGGTTTTAGTGAGTAAGAGTCTGACACGCCCTCCCGCTCCGCCCAGAGCGGGAGAGGTCATTTGATGATTTAAAACCTAAAAAAAAAAGGCGGATTGCTAACCCACTCAACTATTTAAAGAAACACTCGCTGCCTATTATGAATATAATTCTAAATAATACATACAAAAATCAAACTGGTTGCTAATTTAATTGTATAATTTATTATTTTTATGACATTGATTTATATTCTGAACTCACATACTGACTTATAACTTGTTAAAAAAAAATTAAGAAAATAGTATAATTACAAAAAAAATAGGAAAATCGTATACTTTTACAATGTTTGTAAATAGATGAGCACCATGTATCTATAACATAATTAATTTATCTGTCATTGATTCATTTTAAATTCTTTTCAGCTATTGTGGTATAGTAATTTTATTCTAAATGCATCATCTTCACATATAAATATATAATGAATGTATACAAAATATTGTAAAACATTTTAAAAGAGTAACGGTGGAGTTTTTGTCCATTCTTCTCCATACGAAACTACCTTTTAGAAGGGGCGACTAGAATCAATTGTATTTTAATGTAATTGTTGATGTTCAAAAGCGCCTTTTATGTGCCTATATGAAATAAATGCTTTGACTTTGACTTTAACATAGTTTATGATTACTAATTATACATGTATCAATAACAAGACGGTATCAATCAATATTGAATTACTCGGTTTACAATAGCAAAAAGTCTCTAATCTGTTTGAATTAAAACAAAGGACGATAAACAATGATGTGTAATTAAAAATGAGCGATAAATCGAAAAGCTCAGGCAAACAATAGTTATAACTAACTAGCTCTGCCCGCGACTTCATCCGCGTGAAATTTCTTGTTCCCCCAACCCATCATGTCGCATCGCAACTTTCTTAATTTTTGTTTTCCGTAAGAACCTTCTACAAAGTATTAGAAAACTTAAAAGAAAGCGATGGATGAAATCGGTAAAGTCGTTCTCAAGCTATGGCGTGAGCAAGGGAAATAGGGATTCATTTTTATATACATAGATTAGGGAATTCTTTTTGTATCCGAAATAGCTCAATAGAGTCTATGAGCACCATACTTATTACATCCGCAACTGTTATACTAATATCGCCGAATTTTTAATATTTTTTCATTCTAACGAAAACATAATTTACAGCAATGTTGTGCTCATTTCATATGAACTCCAAGTCATATTGCATTTGCCTTTTGATATAAATTCATGCATTAATTACCTCACCTTTTTTTTTTTTGGATGGGTAATCAAAAAAACCCACCCGTGTTCCTTCAGTTGCCTGTGCGCCAGGGCCACGGTAACTCTTAATTACCTCACCTACGGAACCAATATAGGATACCTCACATCATCGCTCCTGGCTGAACTGATATTAAACTAATATTTTATGAGGGTGCGTTGCGTTCGAGCTTGCATGTTGCCCAATGAAAAACTAATTTACTTTTTTTATAATAAATCTATAATCTATATATATTCTTTTTTATTGAAATGTTTAAATATTCAGCTAATATAATTCTCAATATGTAACATAATTTGTTTATTTTTGCCTCAGATAAAACGTAATGTTTGTTGTTTGATAAAATTTCTTATTTTATAATTTTGCATTTCCAAAAAATATCTACTTATTTTTATAAATGGTAAAATGGACATGGCTCTGTCCTAGCTTGGTTTTATAACTTACAACGGAGAATGGTTGTGTATTTCAAGTGCTGAATATGCCTTTCTCTTAGTTTGTACCAAAAAGATGAATTATGAGTATTTCTCCTCCATTTAGTAACCCTTCACCAGTATCATTTTATGTTACTTTTCCCCATCCGTGTCCTCAAAACGTACTGTTTACTGTAATTAATAGTTTGCGGGAATCATAACTTTGTCTGACGGAAAGGATCAGACGAAGCTTAAATAGTCAATAGGATTGTTGTGGTTGAATGGTTCTCAAGTTTGCTAATCAGATTTATACTGTAAAGGCAAAAGTTTTGTTTGTTAAAGATTCACTCTAACATCGGCTTATCTATGTTTTCGGTCTCCAGATCTCTGATATTAGAAAGTCGAAGTGATTTTCTAATTTAATAGTGCGAAGACATTTTTATCTAGTAAAAGTCATGCAATTAGATTTACACCGTATTATTATTACCGATATAGTCTCTACGAACAAAGGTTTTATTCGCATGCAAACCTTAAAAAACTGTGACAGTCCAGCACCCTAATAGCGCAACACATTATCAGTCACAATCTGAATCATTTTGGAGCCTCATAATTGCTAATCCATTGCTTCATATGTTTGAAAAAAGAATCTGCTCAACAACGTAAATAACGCAATGAATGTTGTTGAATTGTCAAAATATAAGCCATTCCTACTGTTAGTGGGTTACGCAATTACCCCGCTGAATTCTATAAGCTTATCGGTCTAATCTCTATGAGACGAATATATATAATCAATCACGTAGTCTATATTAGTGCTGTATTCACCACTGATATAGACGACCTAATTGAAAAGGAGATGAATTGGAACGTCCATGTTATTAATGTATTGATTGCTTGTTTTAACAAAGCTTTGTACAGCTTTGAACTAAATAAGAGATTTCAGTTGAATCCCAGTATTCTGAGATTCCAAATTCTTCCTGTGCCCTACAATAACTTTATCTCTAGGCTCTTTTGAGATAAAGCAGGATCCATGAGTGACGACTTTCTACATCCAAAATACCTTTTTTACCATCACCACTCGAAAAAAGGCATTTGATTCATCGATAGCAGTGAATAAATTGAGGGTGTGCAAAGAAAATGTGTTAAGTAGGTCTCGTACCGATACGGATTCCCCAGAACGCTACAAAGCTATTCTGAACGCCTTGTTAAGTTCAATTTGGAACCTTTGCATGCTCGTCGCAAACAGCGAGACTTAATAAACCTGCGTAAGATCCTACTTCCAAGCTGGACTCTTCAGCTCTGCTGTCCCTCATAAACATCAATACTAGGTATAACACCCGGATGAAGGTGACGGGGTCCGCATGAATCCATGCAGGTCAACACCTGGCCGGGGGAGCGTGATGAAATACGCAAGCACTCCAGCACCCGGCTAAAGGTAACGGAAAAACACCGTGTGGTTTTAGTCAGTAAGAGGCTGACAGACCCCTCTACCCGCCGCAGGGTGGAGGACATCGAAGAGGATGTCCACAAAAAAACAAAAAAAAAATTATGACACCCGGATACAGAAAACTTTGCACTTCTAGTCTTTATAAATAACACCTCATATTACAACCTTATCGTTAGAATGTGTCGACTTTACAATGAAATTTCAAAAGACAGTAACAGTATTGACATCTTCGATTCTCATGCCGTTGTTTACAAAAGGCATGTATGTACTCTTTCTTTTTAATATTGTAAAGGTTTAAATACTGTTTTCTTTAAATAATGTAACTTTCTGTCAATTATGTACTTTACCTGGCGTGTTTGGTCTCCTACATATTCCGTGCCTACGTAGGAGTGTGTCGGACGGAGGGTAGACACAGGCATTGTAGCTGCAATTTTGTGAAATAGCTTTTACTGTAATTGGCATCATTACTATTGTTGTTCAAATCAAAACAAAGCAAATCAAATAATTTATTTGCATAACACAGGTTCAGAGGATGTTACAAAAGGTTCATAAGGTACACTGTATTGTAAATATGTGAGGTGTGCAAATATATTAGGAACATTATGACACATTTATTCTTAATCAGCTTTAGTGTACATTGTCATTGAAAATATAAATAGGTAATTTCATTACACATTAAATTAAATCTGAACTAATAAATTATAACAATAATGTCAAGCAAATTAATAATGTCATAGTAATTGTAATTATTATCATATTGAATTAATGTACAAATATTTGATATAATTAAAATACAATATCTTTATCTTCGAAGTAGTTTTTACATTATAATAACACTTTTTAATTAGTTACCAGTCATGTTGTGCGATTACGCTTTGGGTGATAATCAGGTCGAAACCTATAATCCGAACCTAGTGATAAACTGTGATTGTCACCTGTTGTAGTTGCCTTGTGAATAAATAAGTAAATAAATAAATAAAACTCTCTTTTAGTTACTGAGTGAATAAAAACATTTTGCATTTGGAACAAGCACGAACGATAAAACAAAGAATTCTGAGTCAAATTATGAAAAAAAGTGAATTACATAAAAGAGCAGTTACCTCTTTGTACTTTGCTGCCGTCGATATGTTTGTTAGACTCGTCATACTCGTAACAGTGATATTCAGAACCAAATCCGATTTATTAATATTCCTAGAATACAGAACTCAGTTCAATCCTCTAACCGAATATGGAATATGTATCGATTTTATAACAAAGCTCTATCGATAATGCGTATTATTCAACTCACGTTCCGTTTCATAACTATCGAATCAGGTACACTTGTCCGTCGCTATTAATTTA
This sequence comes from Dryobotodes eremita, assembly GCA_917490735.1. Classification (NCBI taxonomy): domain Eukaryota; kingdom Metazoa; phylum Arthropoda; class Insecta; order Lepidoptera; family Noctuidae; genus Dryobotodes; species Dryobotodes eremita. The sequence continues at coordinate 6,307,588 of OU823257.1, read as the reverse complement.
TCAAACAAATAATATACGGTGATACCTACATCGAAAATACTTTTCTTAAACAATACAAATCAATATTTAAGTAAATATGTGAAATCATTTAAATAACCAGAGAGATGGACATGATAAGCGATGCAGACCTTGTTTTAGAGAAAGCTTGAAAAGAAGGTCGTCAATCAGATAGATCTTCAACTACATGATAATGAGGTAGAGGTGTTGAATCAAGACCTGGATCGAAAGATAAATACTTAATTGTCAAAATTATGCCTTTGACACACGTCATGGGACATATTCACATTGCAAATCAGAATCATGACTATAATATATTTTCCTTTTAACGAAACCCTTAGAAAAATTGTCTAGTAGTCTGCACTAAGCTTTAAAAGCCCACATGATGCAAAATATTACATATTATAGACTGCACGGCGGCGACGCTCTGCAGTGTGCGTGTGTCTATTATGTACAGAGATAGGTACTAAGAGAGAGAGAGAGAGAGAGAGTCATTTCTTGTAAACAGTATCCCGTTTTATAACAAGTTGCCAAAGTCAGTTACAGAACGTAACGATGGAAAGTTCAAAATTCACATCAAACGTATCCTTATCAAAAAAACAAATTAGAAGATTAAAGACTACGTTGAAGACAAGGTAGTTTGGCAATAATTCCTTCTGCATATGTGGCTTGTCTGGTACCTCATTAACGCCATAACTATGTAAATGTCTATTAACTGCTCCCAAATTACGAAGTATATTTTAATAAAATTGTTTTTTTTTTTTGTTTTTTACATTCTTCTTTGACATTATCTTCTCATTATTTGACATTATATACCTCCAATTCTTATTCCAACTCTTTACTAATGGCTTTTGTAGACAGGATTTTAATTCAGATTTGTTACAGATGTAATGGCGATAATGTCATTTGGTTTAAAAATGCTTTTATTTTTATTATTTTATTTATCTTTTATACAGATTCTTCTACATTTTGTGAATGTCATAACGTTGTAGGCTTAATTTGTAGACTGTAGATTTGTAGACCGTTTTCTATTTTGTTGAGTACCTGTTAGTTGTTGACAGGCTTACACTGTCCTCCCATACCTATTAACACTGTAATTTGAAAACATTGTAAAAGCCACTTATTTTTGAAAGAGTAACCGTGGGAATAACCGTGGAGTTTCTTGCCGGCTCTTCTCCATAGGAAACGACTAATTGTAACCATGCACCTAGCTTCTGACGTTTCATAAGTGTGTGGGGTACTACATACCTACCATACCATTTATATATTTATTTCCATTATAAACTTACACAACCCAAAAACCATCACAATATTTATTTACATTTATTTACATATTCACTCGTATTCGGTTGATGACGAGCTACCGGTAAACACTGGACTCGCGCACGGCCGACCTACGTCATTGTGACGTAGTCGCCAAGCGCCGAGGTGGGAGAACGAGTAGCGATCGTTCGATCACCTTGCCACCATGGTATAATAATATACTTTGTGTTTTTGGAACCAACGCGAATAACTACGGCTACTGCTACATGTATTGATAATGTTTTTTGTTGCTGCGACTATTTAGATAAAGCCATTGTAAATTATCTCCCTTCTGATCACAGCGGTCAAACTGTTACTTTTGAGTCCAACACACCAATACAAAAAGTGCAGATACAAACTAGACCAATAACATCGGCTAACTTAAATAAGTTTAATAGCACTTTAATTAGCAAGTTAAGTGCTCAGGGCCTAAATATGAATGATGGTAATATTTTGTATAAATAATTCTTTTCATTAGTGCAAACAGAGTTCAATAATTCTTTTAAGAAGAAATCTAAAACTATTTGCCCTAAGTTTTTATTCAGTGACTGGGCAACTAAAGGCATCAGGAAAAGTAGGGAAAGATTATTTGAACTGTATGGCCTTAAGCCGTATATTAACACGGAAACTTTCAATAAGTATGTTGCTACTTACTCGAAAACTTTTAAAAATGTCTGCAAAGCAGCTAAAGTGTCATTCATTAGCAACAAGGTTAAATCAGCAGACAATAAATTAAAGACAGTTTGGAAAATGATTAACAATGAAACGAACAGGAACAAAAGGCATAATCCTGATTACACACTGGACACTTCCCGCGGTCTCATTAGCGGTAACATCGATGTTGCTCAGGAATTTGCAACTTTCTTTACTAATATTCCAATTAAAACTACAGAAACTTTAAATTCCTCGCCCTCTCTTGCTATTGATTTATTAAGAGTGAATGTTTCAGCCTGTCCTATAGAATTTAAATTTAAACTTATAAGCCCTGTGGTCGTTGTAAAGGCATTTAAGCAACTTAAGGTTAAAATTACAGAAGATCTGTGGAGCATGTCTACTAAAGTTTGTCAATCTACAATTGAGCCAATTGCACCCTATTTAGCTTTAATATTTAATTTATGTGTAGATCAAGGGGTATTCCCAGATTTAATGAAGTATAGTAAAGTAATTCCACTTTTCAAATCTGGGGACAGCAAAGACACTAATCATTATAGACCCGTATCGGTTTTGCCAGTTTTCAGCAAGGTGTTTGAAAAGTAATGTTAAATCAAATGCTCAATCATTTTAATCGTAATAACATCCTACACGATCAACAGTATGGTTTCACCAAAGGACGTTGTACAACCGACGCCGGTGTTACATTATTAAAACATATTTTTAACGCATGGGAGGAGGCACAAGATGCAATAGACATCTTTTGCGACCTATCCAAGGCATTTGATTGCGTGAATCACGAAACACTGCTCTTGAAACTTGAGCATTACGGACTGGGTAAACTTGCGCTTAGCTTAGTAAAATCATATTTGAATGATAGACTGCAGCAAGTTCAAATAAACGGTGTAAATTCATTGGGCTTAAAAGTCAAAATGGGTGTACCGCAGGGTTCAATATTGGGTCCGTTCCTCTTTTTAGTATATATAAATGATTTACCTCATTTACTAAAAATCCGACCTCAAATGGTGTTATTTGCTGATGATACATCACTGATTTTTTAAATAAACAGACATGCACATGAGCTTGACGACGTAAATAACGTCATGCTTAAGGTTCATATTTGGTTTACTGTAAATAATTTGGTATTAAATGAGAAGAAAACTAAATGCATAAGATTCGCGTTACCGAATGTTAGAAGTAGTAAATGTCACGTTGTATTGAATAAGGAGATAATAGAATTCGTCGAAAAAACGGTTTTCCTGGGTATTACGCTTGATTCAAAGCTACAGTGGAGTCCTCACTTAACATCACTTGCAGGGCGGCTAAGTTCAGCCGCTTACGCTGTTTGGAAAATCCGTCAATTAACAGACGTGGATACTGCGAGACTAGTATATTTTAGTTACTTTCATAGCATCATGTCTTACAGTATTCTGCTGTGGGGACGGGCTGTGGATATTGATTCTATCTTTATTCTGCGAAAGAGGGCTGTCAGAGCCATCTACAACCTCCGCAAACGCGAATCTCTAAGGGAACTGTTTAAAAAAAATTAACATCATGACGGTACCTTGTCAATATATACTCGTATATGAAAACATTATGTATGTTCGAAAAAATCTACATCTTTTTAGTAAGATAAGTGACAGGCATAATTTCAACACTAGAAATAGGAACAAATTAGATCAACCACGTTTCAGGTTATCTAAAGTACATACTTCTTTTATGGGGAACTGTGTAAAATGTTATAATAAAATACCACTCGATATTCTTCAACTAAATGAGAAGAAATTTAAAACATGCATTTAACGCACACTATGTAGACAAGCATATTATAAGTTCAATGACTATGTAGTAGATAAAAATGCTTGGCTTAATGCTGGTCCTGCTCCACAGCCACTCGGGCGCACTAGTTAAAATTTGAATGTTTGGAAGAGATACTCCTTTCTTATTCCCTTTTATTTTTCTGACATTGCGAACTTAATGTTTGTTTATTTTTTATAAAATATGTTTTATTATTGAATAAGTCAATATATATTTTAATGATTCTTTTCTTTATGTAGTAATATTTTATTCATTGCTCAAATACATTGCAAACTATAGTTTTGTATAATTTAGAAGCATTTTTCAATTTTGTAAATGTGAGTACCATGGATTCGTTTATTATACATATAATTATGTTAACTTGACAGCATGGCAGTTGAGACTATGTCATGCTCACTTAAATGTCTCACTGTTGGTGGCGCGTGTGTTGGATCATTCGGTTCCCTACAAAATGGTTGAGCTGGATGGTGCTGATCCACGCGTCATGTTCGTGAACGGGCGCCGTCAGTTGAGACTGGTCATCGCTTAACTGCCACGGCTTATTTTTATTATTAATCTTATATTTTGAATTGTTTCTTTATATATTTTTTCATTGTTCTCGCATATAGAAGCAACAAGAATAATGTACCCAGGATTTTGTAATATCTTGATTTAAAAAGAGTGTCCTTGGAGTTTCTGGCCCGTTCTTCTCCATAGAGATCTACGTTTTGGAATGGGCAACTAGCTTCAACTTTCTGACTAACTGACCGACTCTTTGACAATTCGAAAGTGCCTGTAAATGGTTTAATTGAAATAAATGCTTTGAGTTTGCGTTTTCTGGTATTCTGGAGTACATTAACCCGCCTCAATAATATTACAGCACTTACAAAACGGTTTCCACGATCCAATTGCACCTTTGATCGTCAAACCGGTAATAATTTGTTAAATTTGCTAGATGCGAGCCTTTTATGTGATACACGAAACATATACAATGAGCATGTAAAACAAAGTAGAATGAACAGTTAGATCATTCTTTGCAATGCAAGCTGTTTGAATCAGGTACGTAGTAAAGCAAAATAGTGATACTGAGATCCTAGACAAATGGCATTTGCTTCGGAGCGATTCTATTTCTGCATTCACCATCGCTGACGCTAATGTTTCCATCATACGAAACGAAAACTAGCGATAACGCTTGTCAAAAAGTGCCACTTGGCTACGCATCTATAAGGAAGTAATCGTTTGATGCTGTCGATTCGTTTCATAGAATCGAACTAACTTATAGACCTATGATCATGTGACATTTCGATAGCTTATGTCAACCCCATACATTTTTTGGCTTTTCTACTAGTGTCATCGCTAATCGAATGTTACTTTGTCTAGGCCCTAAGAGCTGTTAATGTCGGCAATCTCTCCGATAAAGGTAATTGGTTTATGCATAGGAATCTCATTCTAACCGATTTGTGTGCAGTCGGATACGACGTGCTACGAACCGCTACGCCACCGTCGCTACGCTTGGATTGACGAGACCGTAATAAAGAAATAGTTAGGTACAATAGCGTAGCGGTGACCTTTCTGATTAATCTATACAAATAAACAAAATTGTCTTTTTGTAATGTCTAAATAACAGCTTTTTACTAAATGCATATGAAAATATATACCGTACTTATAACAAAAATTCAACTTTTTTAAATTGTTGTCAATCTGTCTGTCCGTTTGTTCCAGCTAATAGACCGATGTTGATAAAATTTAATATTTATTATTATTATATTCATTTATTTCGGATTTTTAAATACATCCATATAATTTAGACCGATGTTAATAAAATGTAATATTTATTATTATTATATTCATTTATTTTGGATTTTTAAATACATCCATGTAGTTGTTAGTAACACAGAAATGCTTAAGTATAAGAAACAAGTGCTAGTAATGACATGACAAGACACTTTAAAAACTAAACACAAACATAACACTATCGGAAACTCCGATACTCGTTCGCGTGTTTACTTGACTGCATGCAGTCGTATCCAGCGTTCGAGCATCGGAGAATCCTACCGGTCCGACAATACGCACAGGATGCTGTTGGTACTAAAACGCATGCGAGATAGGACGGAGGTGCAACGCTTGCGCATGAATGCAGCGAAGCTGTCTACGTGGGCCTCTGCAAACATGCCAGAGGCACTGCAATACCGCGGGAGCCCCATCAGCACCCTGAATGCATTGTTGTACACTCTCAGGTCACTGTATGCCCTCTGCAAATAGTCGACCTACAGGCTGCACGTGTAAAAGGACTGACAGTAAGCTTGAAACAACGTTACTTTAGCTTTTTTGTACATCGTGCAAACCTGCGAGCTAACATATTACATCGTACAGACAATGACCTGCGCTCTCTCTCAATATCAATACTATCCTTTAAGTCTTCGGTGACCCAATGAACCAAATATAAAAATTTTGTGACTCTTTTTAAAGCGAAAATATGATGATACTTTGAACTCTGGGAAAGGACATAAGATACTTTTTATCGACACACCACGCGGGAAAATCCACCGGCGCAAGCTAGTGTAAAATAAATCGTGTCATTATTATTTCTAGATCAAATATTTCATCTAACTCCTATTCCATCAATAAGTCTAGCAACTCGAATAACCTGTATTTTCGGCGAACATCATCCAGTTTTATCAGCCAAGTTAAAAAGTATCTGAAAATGGAATGTGGTTTAAGTTAGACTTGGCAATGAGATGCATCCGAAACATGTGTGGTTTGTAGACTGATGGCTCGTCGTTTTAATATTAGATTGAACTCTATTTCTATAGAACTAGAGTTTGATATGGCTTGGTTTAAGGCTCGTATGTTGTATACGGTGATGTTTACTGCTCGGTGCCAAATAGCGTTTATCCAAACATTGACTGCGGCGAGAGCTTATGCCTTATCCGTTGAATATTTATCCGGCACTCGGAATCGTAAATAATGCTTGGAGTGGACCTTTTTGTCAGAGTTAACTTATAAACAAACATCTTTGTTTGGTAGATATTCCAGTTATGAAATTGCAATGAACAGTTTTAAAGATATCTTTTCCTTTTTCTTAACAAAGACTTCAACAAATCATGTTTTATATCTTACAAATTTACCTTCAACATATCGGTATCTTCTTTCATTTCATACAACAGCTGTGCCGGTCCCATGACCAACAAACATAACACAGTAGAGATGGGTAACCACCCGGGTTAAAACCTACTAGTGGGTTAAAACCCAGTTATCACCAGTTTTATTCCACCCACTGGGTGTTTTGGCCGGGTGAAAACAAAATATTAAAAAAAAATATATTTAAACATGTAGCACGCCACGGTAGGTGCGCGGGGTGGCAGGACTGAGAGGGAGGGGGAAGGGACCGCGCGCTGGTAGCTCCCGCGCCCTTTTCCCCGCTCAAACCCTCACTCGAGTTTACCTCGCTGGTTAGAGTGCGCGCGTTTTGAGTGAATTTTGTGTTTTTACTTAAGTACCTACGACCCCGAACTGTTATATTGAGATCTGATCCTGCTTTTACCTGAATGACCTTGGCTTGAACACATTGACTACGATTTGCTTAAGCACTGGATTTATCAACACGAGAAAAGAATCTACGGTAAGTAAAAGAAATATTATTGTTTACTAACCTTAATTTATTCTAAAAGAATGTATTCTATATTACAGTAATTTGTTTTATTCTTGTACTTCAAGTGGTAGTAAGTAGTAACGATGTAATATTTTAGTTTTAATGTATTATTTGCTACTTGCCGCTCCGGCTTCGCACGGTATCTATTTACTAATTTGGCATCATTTAGATTTAAAAAGCTTAAAGTAGAGTACTTGTAAGTGTCCACTTGATTTAAAATTAAAGACACATGTACTATTCAATCATTTTGTTAGCGCTATGATATTGATAGTCCAACGTTACGTAATTTATGTTATAGTATAACGAGAAATAGAGTTAAAAAGAGTTAATAAGTGCTTTTAGTACCTACATTGCCTGTCAGTTGCATGAGAAACTAAATTTAGTTAGTAGACAAAAAAAATCCGTATCACACAAAATACAATTGAAATGAAATGGACTTTACTTACGTAATGTACCCATATGTAATGTCCGTCTACCAAACCCTTACATAAATAACTTATTAAACTTCCTTATTTTAGGGCAACATGGTGAGACCAAAAAACCAACAGATATGGAAACATTTTCGAGAAAGTGAGAACAAATCGGCTACATGCAAGTATTGTGAAACAAAATACAAAGTAGCCAATCTGCAAAAAATGGCTAGACATTTACAAAAATGTCCTCATTGCCCTGAAAACTGCAAACAGCAGTTGAGGACCAATATATCGCATAGTTCGTCAGTATCTGCGGTCCGAAACACGATATTGCAACCTAGGGATAAAGAAAATGAGAGACCTGAGTCTGAATTAAGTTTGTCGATTGAGGGCAGTGCATCTTCAGTGAGTCTGACAACGAATGTAAATAAAGAACATTTACATTCATTATTAGCTAAGGCTGTTTATGTATCGGGAACACCCCTTTCAATAGTAGAACACCCCCTCTGGATAAATTTTTTCAATGAACTCCAGCCATTGTACAAATTGCCTACCAGAAAAACTATTTCTACAACCATTTTGGACAAAACATATAGAGAAATGCATCACGAATTAAAAGAAAACATGAAATCGCAAACATGTTTGCACTTAATGCTAGATGGTTGGTCAAATTGTAGGAATGAAGGAATAATTAATATAATAATATCAAAACCAGAACCTGTATTTATTAAAAGTATTGCGACGGCAGAAAATCGTCATACTAGTGATTACATATGTGAACAAATTTTAAATGTATTATCTGAGTATGGAACAAATAAGTTTGCTACGATGATAGGAGATAATGCAAGTAATATGCAGAAAGCTTTTCGTCTCGTAAAAGACGTTCATCCAAGCATAACATATATAAACTGTGCTGCTCACACTTTAAATTTGCTTTGCAAAAATATTATCAGAATTGATGTTATAAATGCTTGTAAGAATATGGCAATTAACATGGTCAAAACTATAAAAAAAAGTCAAGTTTTAACATATTTACTAGCAAAAATTGTAAAGGAAAAAAATGCTGGTGAAACTTTGAAGTTGCCATGCGATACCCGATGGGGCAGTTATTACACCAGCTTTAAAAGTATCGAAAACACTAAGGTAGCCTTGCAGACCTTAGCTGTTCATGAAAAAGCAACACTTTTACCTGCGGAAGAAAAATCAGCGCTGTTGGACGACAATTTTTGGAAAATTATGCGGCAATGCAAACTTATTATGGAACCTATTTCTGATGCAATATTTCAATTAGAAGGAAATGAAAAAAATATTCATAAGGTATTTTTGACATTAAAAAATATGAAATCGAAGTTACTTTTTAGTTTACCGGATGTCACAATAATAGAAAACGACAAAAAAGATGAAATATTAATGAATGTCGACCAAAGAATCAAAATGTGTTTGAAACCGATTCACTTTGCAGCGTACTTATTAGACCCCACAGACCAAGGATCTGAACTTGACGAAAGTCAAGAAGTCGACGCTATGGAGTACATATGCGAAGTAGGACAAAGTATCGGATTAAATGTCATGACAAACTTGGCGTCTTATAGAGCAAGAGATGGTTTTTGGAGTCGAAGATTTCTGTGGGCTAACATCAACGATGTAAGCGCATCAATCTGGTGGAAAGGAATATGTGGATCTACTGCATTGAGCAAAGTCGCTGTCCGTATTCTTACAGCACCATGCACTTCTGCTGCTGTAGAGCGGTCTTTTAGTGCTCATAGTAACATACACAGTAAAAAAAGAAATAGACTCACTACGGAAAGGGCAGCAAAACTAACATATATAACATACAATTGGAATTTGTTGCACAAGCACGTGGATGATTTAAGTGATGACACTGAAGACTGCGTGCCTGATTCACCATCAACACATCTGGAATCCCAGAGATATAATATGCAAACCACGCCACCACGTACAAATAGCCCTGAACCATCTACGTCCGGCATCAACAATTTTCAATTTTTTGACTGTAACCGTATTTCCGATTCAAGTGATGATGATGATTGATTGACGACCTACTGATCTGTTGTAATTATTCAAATAAATAATAAATGTATCTGATTTTATATTCAGGCTTTTATTTTTGACGAGCTAGTAGTGAACTCTCCTTCCCACTATTATATAATTAACAATACCCATTTTCACCCAGTAAAACGGGTGAAAATGGGTTAAAACCGGGTTAAAACCCAAATCACCCAGTTTTAACCCAAATGGGAAGAATGGGTTTTAACCCACTACCCACCTCTAAACACAAGTAAATTACACTGATGGGACACATTAATTTTGAGGATTTAGGACCAGCACCCTAATTACGTAACATACTATCTATCACAATCTGAATCATTTTGAAGCCTATTGCTAACCCATTGCTTCATATGTTCGAAAAAATGGTCTCCTCAACAACGTAAATAACGCAATGAATGTTGTTGAACTGTCAAAATGAAACCCATTCCTACTGTTAGTGTGTTATGTAATTACCCCGCAGAACCCTAAATGAGTAACTTTGATACTTGTAGAAAGTGTTCTACTTAGAAGGCTTTGGTCCTCTGAGTGAAATGAATAGTTTTTTCGTCACTGAAAACCACAAAAGCTTTTAGCTTATTTATGTGTTTTAAGAATTTTATCCATCCAAAGAAACCTCAAGAATTTTCGTTAACAAACGAGATATATCTATGTCGGAAATACGTTAAATCAATCATTTGACTTTGACTAATCAGGACGCCAGTGCCACCAGGTGGAGATGGACAGAGTCTATAAGGCAATGCTTGACCAGTTAAAGCAGACTTTGTTGTTGGTGGCTAAGCAGTTAACACGTTTAGAAATTGTCGCGCGTTCCGGATAGTTGTGTTGTGTAACTACAGTGTAAAATTCGCTAGTGTGATCAAATTGTTCGTAAATTATAATTTGATTTGAATTGCAAACGGTTTTTCTATTGCGCAATAACCAACACTACCCAAAGTACGCCCACTGCAGTTAAAATATGGCTTCTAATAACGAAAGAGACGTACTTTCTCCGTCATATATATATGTAGGATTCATATTTAAGATTTGCAAACTTAATAGGCTGTATAGCTAAGCATTTCTAAACCATAACAAAATATGTTTCTGAACGAGTGAACTGAACGAGTGAAAGGGGAAGTAAGAAAAAAGAGTGCAAGAGGGAGGCGAAATGAAAGACGTGTTGAAAAGGTGTAAAGGTGTTTTTTTTTTTTATATAAACGTTGTTTGGAACGATTTGGCGTTTTCCTGAAGATTCCCACACTACATATACCTACATGAAATTCCATATATCACTATCCACTAATTAAATGGGGCGCACACAGCGTGCGCGTGAATATGAGGAGATAGATAGAGACCTCGAGGATTTCCAATAGGAAATCACTGATGATCACATGTTATTTACAGATGTTATGATCTGGTTGAATAATGATGTTGTTAATATAATTAACAATGGTGTTAAAAAAATTAAGACGTCGCCGGACGCCTGGCAGATGTGAAACATCGAAACTATTTTGTATAGAAAGTATAGCGTGGCGACGCGTCGCCATTGCATGCGTCGCCACGCCAACAATCAGTTTTACCCGCGGCTAAAAATGTTTCACATCAAAAGTATCGCAATGTTATAAAGAATACCATGGATAATATACGTACGTATAACGTACGTAGTTTTTATACTAGTACTTAGCATAAAAACAAAACGGTCTGAAATAACCACTGCACTTCAAGTATACACACCTTCGTAGTAAGTACTATCTCCCACAAAACATCAAATGCGAAACTAAATACAAATTCAAACAGAAGTTTCTCTATAAAAAACGATGACACACACGAACTACAAACCCGTGGGCTGAATAAGAATGTTCGTTCTACCAGCTGCCGGCGAGGAATGGAAACAAATGGAGAACATTGAGAGAGATGAATGACAGTAGGCGCAGATCGATGATCAGCCTCTTTAGTAAAAATGAATGAAAATAACAGATTTCTTCGTCCGTCGTAAATTATGGCGTCAATAGTTTTTACGTATTTTTTGCAGAGCCTATAACATAGTAACGTTCCTTTTTTTAAAATTAATTATATATTAAATAGATTAACGTTTAAAACCATTAAAATAGGCTTCTTTTAAGCATTTGTTTACTTTTTAATAAAAACCAAATTGTCAACGTCTATATTCATCGCAATGCGCGTGACCTTGGGATCGCCACAGGAGTTCGTGTTTAGATAGCGGTCCCCTGTTCCCTCTCCCCGTCACCGCCCCGGCAGACCCTGGCAGGCCCGGCCGTCAATTGTGCGCGCCGAGTCGTCAGACCGTCATATGCTGGCTTCGGGGGCACGCGTTCGCGTCGCTCATTCTCAGCGGCGCGACCTTCATACGTGTGCCCTCCGGAAGAGCCACGGTGGTCGCCGTTTGTTTTTTTAATACAATGAGTCTATTAAACTCAGTTTTAAACCCCATATTGGGTAAGTGTTGAACAATGTCGCTTTTATATTTTGTGTACCTACTTATCTAGGTCATCATATGGCGTGTGCCTTTTTGCTCATAACCACTTTCTTTTTATTAATTAGTATGCCTTCAGCTAAAATATTTGCTTAACAACCTATTTGCCTATAACGCTGTGCATTTTATGGAATGTTCCATACCTTGAAAAATGTGCAAGTCATCGTGTGCTTCTCACCTATAACTATCCACCTATATCTTATAATTGTAAACTCCGTACTGATTGTGACAACCACACATCACCTTCATTAGCGCATAGTACATCTCGCTTTGCTTATGCTTTAGTGTCACAATCAGCGGAGATGAACCACTGGTCATCTTTGTGACGCGCTGGACGTTGAATTCCAGGGTCCAAAGTTCCGGCTACCAACGCAACTTCATCCGGACTTATCCGAGGAATCCGGGCGCGAAGCGCCGGCCCACCACCTTCCGGCGTACCTGCGTAGGAACGAGCTCCGCGCCGGGTACTTATTTACCCGCGTGGCCGCGTCGAGCAAGCTCCGAGGGTCTGGCAAGACCAACTGCCGACCGTCACCTTCCCTGGCGTCTGCAGCGTGCACACCGCTGCGGGTTGCATCACACCAGGCTGAGCCAGGAGAGTACTGTGCGACTCCCAAGGGAACTAAGGAAAGACTTGTGACCCCCTTTTCTCAATTTGTGTTTTATCAAATATACTTTTATGTTGACAAGGTACGTGGTTTCATTTATTATAGACCACGTAAACCCCTTCCGTCACAAGCCATCAGCTATTCTTTTTTATTTAGGTCTTAAAAAATACTGATTAAATATTTATTTGGGTCTTCAAACATACTTACCAGTAGATAGCTGGCTTACAATTATTTATTACAATGATTTGATTTGATTACATTGCTAAGAAAAGGTCACAACAGCCCTATAAAAACAAAAAAATAAATCATCCGTTTTAAAATTTTTTCTTGAGCTGTCGGCCAACCTTCATATTTTTAAGTCCTAAAGAATATTGAAACCACATTTAGATCTTGAAAATTCTAAGCAGGTGCCAGAAAATAAAATGAAAATAATCCTCAAAACTTAGTAGATTGACAGAAAAAGTTTACCGCTCTTCACATAAACTTGTGAAATCCTCTTACCACTTAATTAACATCCCACATTTTTTTAAATGAATTGAGAATTAACACATTTTAAATACCAATAATTTAAGAAATTATACATTTTAAAGGTACGTAAATTAAATAATTCCTATTGAATTTGAGAGCAGTGGTGGCCCAGTAGCAACGGCCGCGACTTACGAGTTGTAGGTCGTAGATTTGAACCCTGACAGGCGTTTTATTTTGTTTAAATTATTTCATCACCACTGCTCTCAAAAAGGTGAAAGATAACATCGCGAGGAAACCGGCATGTCCTAGAGCCAAAAATTCGAAGACATTGTGACATCTACCAACCCGCACTGGGCCCGCTAGGTGGACTACGGCCCACTCCCTCTCACAGAGAGGAGGCCTGTGTCCCAGCACTGGCAATATTAAAGACTAATTATTGAATTTGAGGAAACACTATTTTGGATGTAGTCATTTTCTGTGTAGCACAACCGATCCAATCAATTATGGATACATCTCACCCGTCTAATCTAGATTAAGCTAAGTACATATATGGCTCCATTCTAGCAACTAGGTATCGTTTGCAAGCTCAGTGGTCTGTGCTCACCGGATGAGCCATGTACGCATTTTAAGACAGAATAAAAGTCGCCTCCAAATCGGCAGTACCTAAGTCTTTTAATATTTTTATCCTCAGTAAAAATCTCACGCCCCGTAACAAAAAGTATGTTTGTGTTGAGCAAATCGCGGTCATTCAAATAGGTACTCACTTCAATACAAACGAAACGATTCCACTAAAAATATAAATTGTTGCTCGAAATAAACATAATTGCGTACCCTCGTCTGAATTCTGTCAGTAAGATAAAGGATGTAAAGAAAAAGAAAGAAGAATGAAAAATATTTTATTTGGGACACGCACAGGAAATCCAAACATTAAAATAAAAAAGGAGCATTTAAAACTAACAAAAGCAACAATAAACAAGTAAAAACTAAAAGACCTGTGCGAGGCCAAAAAGGCTCCTATCTCAGCACAATGTTGCGATATTTAAAAAAAAAATACCGCAGCGCTGGTATTCTGATAGGGCCCGCTGTGTATGTATATTTACATCTTAAAATTGATATGGGAATAAAGTTACGACACTCAACAGTTACCCACTACATGCCGCCTTTGAACATTAAAATATGGTTCCATACAATTTTAATGAACCCCATAATTTATAAACGCTCCCGCAAACAAGCGCGACGCGTCAGGGCGTCGCGATTCTGGTAGAACAATTTCCATGAAGTTTTCATAGAAATTGTTATAGTAGAGTCACGTCGCGCCTGTCTGCGGAGCCTTAATTTCACCGAGCGATTTTTTCTAATTATGTCTTTTCATTGTTTCAGGTACGTGATGTCACATTATCCTGCACAACTGACAATAATTATTGTAACTACTGTTTAAAATTATCGAAAGGAAAACCCCGTTTTGCGTACACTTAGCTTGTACAGTCACAGAAATTAATTGTTTAGAAAATCGCCATCCCACATTAATTTGCCGTGCTATAGCCATTTCATACAACTGTCAAAAAAACGGTTGTGAGTTGAATATACGGACAGTTTAAGTTGGTAGTCAATTTGCATAGAAAATAATTTTCCAGTCTTTACAACGTCACACGTGAAGCTCTATACACTGTTAACTGTTTCATTAGCTCTGCTCACGTTATTTAGTACGTTGCCTGTGTTCTGTGGTCTGCCCGTGTATTCATAGAAGCCCAAAATTTATATAGCAAAATCAAAATCAAAATATTTTATTTCACATAAACCTACATGGGCACTTATGAAACGTCAGAAGCTAGGGGCACGGTTCCAATTGGTTGTTTCAATTGTTGCTTTTTTTTTAGCGTGCGTATAAACGTAACGCTTGATTTATATTAGGTACTAGCTTCTGTGGTCTTCTGTGGTCCGCGGTGGGCGCTGAAGAAGCTGGACCGGGAGCTTCTCCTGGAAGCCTCGATCGTGCAGGCCTGGGTGTCATCACCGGACAGGCCTGCTGACATCAACGACGAGGCAGAGCGGTTCCGGGAGCCCATGTCCGAAGTGTGTGACGTGGCAATGCCCCGGGTCCAGCCCGGACGCGCCTGGCGCCAGGTGTACTGGTGGTCGCCGGAACTAACGTCTCTACGCGAGGCGTGCGTTGCCGCGCGAAGCCTGTACACCAGGCACCGCAGGCTCCGTATCCGCCCTCCGAATACGGAAGCCATTCAGGCGGAGCTGTACGAGGATTACAGAGCGGCGAAGATTGCCCTCCGAGCGGAGATCCTGCGGGCCAGGGGACTGGCTCGTGAGGAGTCGCTGGAGACTCTCAACAGAGACCCGTGGGGACGCCCATATAAGGTGGTGCGGGAGAAACTCAGCCCATGGGCTCCCCCGCTGACGCAGAGTCTCCGGCTCCAGCTCGTGGAGGGCGTGGTGAGCGCTCTGTTCCCTTTGCGGGGGGGGCATACTCCCCCGCCCATGGCTCCGCCTCCTGCGGTGCCAACTGTGGACCACACAACCGACGACGACGATGCTCCTGAGGTGACCGAGGCAGAACTAAGAGTGGCGGTACGTAGGCTGAGTGCCAAGAATACCGCCCCAGGACCCGACCGCTGACCTGGAAAAGCCTTGGTCCTGGCCTTGGAGGCTCTCGGGCCTCGACTAAGAGGGCTGCTAAGCGCATGCTTGGAGGAGGGCCACTTCCCACTTCGCTGGAAGACGGGGAAACTGGTCCTCATTAAGAAACCGGGGCGCCCAGCGGACTCTCCGTCCGCTTACCAGCCCATCGTACTGCTCGACGAGGTGGGCAAGCTCTTTGAAAGAGTCATTGCAGACCGCCTCGCCGGGCGGCTGGTGCGGGTGGGGCCGGATTTGGCGGAGAGCCAGTTTGGTTTCCGCTGGGGGCGCTCTATGGTGGACGCCATCATGCGCGTGCAAGAACTCACAACGGGAGATGCTGTGGCCCGGGGTGGGGTCGTCTTGGCGGTGTCTCTGGACATCGCCAACGCCTTCAATACCCTGCCCTGGAGTTGTATCAGGGAGGCACTCCGGTATCACCGGATGCCGACCTACCTCTGTCGTATAGTCGAGGCCTATCTGTCGGATAGGGCCGTCATTTACCCCGGTCACCAGGGATAATGGAACCGGCGAGAGATGTCGTGCGGTGTCCCACAGGGATCGGTCTTGGGGCCGCATCTGTGGGACATCGGGTACGACTGGGTGCTGCGCACCGACCTCCCTAGCGGTATCAACGTAGTGTGCTACGCTGATGACACGCTAGTCCTGGCATAGAGGAGGTCGCACCAGGCGGCGGCCGTATTGATGACACGCGGGGTTGCGACTGTTGTCGAGAGGATCCGGCAATTGGGACTCGAGGTGGCCTTGCACAAGTCCGAGGCCATGTGTTTTCATGGTCCTCGGAACGCGCCACTGTCGGGTTCCGAAATAACGGTAGGAGGGGTTCACATCGGCGTCGAGGCGACGATGAAGTACCTGGGACTCGTCCTCGACAGCCGGTGGAACTTCGTGGAGCATTTCCGACGTTTGGCTCCCAGACTGCAGCAGGCCGGGGCTGCCTTGAAGCGGCTCTTACCCAATCTGGGGGGGCCAAACGCCTCCTGCCGGAGTCTCTACGCGAGGGTCGTGCGGTCCATGGCCCTTTACGGGGCACCGGTGTGAGCGCGTTCATTGAGGCTCCGGCCAGCCCGCCGGTTGAACGCGTCCCAAAGGGTCATGGCCATCCGGATGGTCCGGAGATACCGCACGGTCTCCTGCGAGGCGGCGAGCCTCCTTGCCGGATTGCCGCCATGGGATCTGGAGGCAAAAGTCCTCACGCACATTTGGGCGTGGCGCGAGGAGGCGAAACGCCGGGGCGTAACTCCGCTTCCGCGAGAAATCGCGGCACAGCGGACAGAGCTCCGGCGGGATCTCATGGCGGCATGGAGAGTGCGACTGTCGCAACCCATCGCAGGGCACGCCACAATTGCGGTGGTAAGACCCTCTTTGAGGAGTGGCTTGAGAGACGCCACGGCGTCCTCACCTTCCACCTGACGCAGGTCCTCACCGGACATGGCTGTTTCGGGAGGTTCCTGTTTCGGACAAGGCGGGAGGAACCGCCCGGGTGTTATCATTGTGTGGATCGATCGGAGGACACGGTGGAGCATACGGTGGAGGTCTGCCCGGCTTGGGCGGAGCACCGCCGTGTCCTCGTGGCGACGATCGGCGGCGGCGACCTCTCGCGTCCGGCCGTGGTTCAGGCCATGGTACGGAGCGAGAGGGAATGGGAAGCCGTCACCTCCTTCTGCGAAGCAGTAATGCTCGCGAAGGAGGAGGCGGAGCGCGAGAGGGAGAGGCAATCACTGCGCCCTCGCGCTCCTAGTCGCCGCAGGAGGAGACACCCTGGGCGTCGGGAGTCGATTGCCGACTCCCGGCCACCGTAGGCGTGGGCTTGCGGACGACTTCGCCCGCGTGGTTGTTTTAAATCGGTTCAGTGATTTAGGCGTGAAAAGGTGACATAGATACAGTTACTTTCGAATTTATAATATTAGTATGGATTATAATACTGACAAACCATTGAAATGTATATTATTATATAAGATGTAATATTGCCTATGTAAGTTAAATATTAATGCCCATAAACCATTCGCAATAAATTCTTTAAATGATGGAGGAAACCGCATCAAAATTGGTCGCGCAGTTTAGAAGAACAACGCGGTCACACACACACAGACAAAAAGCGACTTTAATTTATAATATACATACATACAGACGTATGATCGTAATTAAATGCGTAAGTTTAAAGTTCAGACCACCGCGTGAGTTTAGCGACTAAACTTAATTTTAGGATTCATATCAATACAGCTCTCAAATCCCTTAATAGTAATTTGAGATCGAATAATACTTTTTTAAACAAACCCTCTATGCAATATTAAAAAAAGTACTTTAGAATAGAATACTCTTTATTATGTACAACATAAAAATTGTAGATATAAATGTAGAAATTTTACATAGGGTAACACAATGGGCGGTCTTATCGCTAAGACCAATCTTTTAAGACAACCTTTGGATGAATTAAAGGGAGAAGCATAGACAATACTGCAGGTAATCAGTGGTGTACCATTTACATATACAATAAATACATACATACATAAATCATATACAAACATGTTCATAAACATGAACAAGAGCAAGGAAACTATATGTAATGATGATGTTTAAGGAGAGAGGAAGAATTATTATTAGAACTGGGTTTCTAAATCATAAGAACCTTTAAAATGGAGATAATAGCAATTTAATATTTTACGTTCACCCTTCATATTGTCAATCTACTGTAGCATAAATAAACATTAGGTAAATAATAGAGTAGATACTCACTTTTTGAAATTCACAAAAATTATCAAATGTAGTTCTATTTGGACATTCGTTCCCCAAAACTCTTCCACAATAGAACTTAACCAGCTAAACATGTTGTCCCTCCTTTACCCAATTACGGGTGGACCGAAATGAGATGTATCCTCGTCATGGAAACCACAACCGCGCTTTATTTATGGTATAATTGACCCGGCAGCTCGCCATTGTGTGATTAACAGATTGAATATTGGAATAAAACGAGGTTTACTTCACGTGATTAATGTGATTAGATTACTGGATAGTATAACAAAGAAATCAGTGTAGTGCTTCTGTTATTTATTGCGCTTGGTTCGCACGTATTCTTTGAATGTCTGAAAAGGTAGATTATTTACTTAACTAATTAAGGTTCTTACGTTATTAAAACCTTAGTTTTTCTATTTGTGTGTAACTTATTCACTTCTTTTCTCCTAATAGAAAAGTTAATTAAGAAAAAGACCCTCTTTCATAGCCATAATTAGATTTCGCTTCTCAGTGGACTAATATACTGCGGCAAGCAGAATCCAGACCACAGAATAAACACCGAATACCACTCCCAACTCGGCAATATAAAGCGGTCCCTTTCTTTCCTCTAATTAGGTGATATTATTTCAGCAATACTTAGGCACAAAGGCCCACATTTCCTGAGCCCTATCGCTATAGTAATTACAGAAAAATCTGTTTGTCTAATTATATTAATTTTCTAATTTGATAATAAGCAAAGTCGGCGAGGTTTTACACGTTAAACTTTGGATAATTTCATAGCAACCTAGAACTCAAAGCTGTGTCAAAGCGTGTTCATGCTAATGTCATGTTCGTGAGTAAGTACCTTATTCACAAATATTTCTTCCTTAGTATTATTGAAAAGTTAATTTGAAAGTTAATGGGGACGTCTGAAACTTGGACACGCTGATGGTCTTGATAAATTCAAGAGAGAGTTAGAGTCGTCATGACTTAATATTAGGCATGTTAATAATTAGCTCTGGGTTTCGGTAAACCTTTTTTAGGGCAGATTTTTCAATAGGACATAATTATTCTCTATAAAAAACCCGTCAAACTCATATTTATTCCTCAGGTAAAAGCTTATGTGACGATAAAAAAAATCATTACTAATAGTTTTGTAAACTTATCATAATGTATCAGTGGAGGACGAATCGTGACGTAACTAGAAAATCGCTACATATTATAAAACAAAGTCCCCGCCTCGTCTGTTTATCTGTCTGTCTGTACGCAATAAACTCAAAAACGACCGAACGGATTTTCATACGATTTTCACCAATAGACGGAGTGATTCATGAGGAAGGTTTAAGGGTATAATTCATTAAAGTTTTGTGTAAATTGGCTGAAATATGACAATGATAGTTGAAGAAGTCGAAAGAAATCCTGCCATTTGTGAGCTATCTCGGCGTGCGCTGCAGAAACCGTTAGATGTGCACATAAATAATGTATGGTGGGATTGTTACTCATAAATAGGTCTTAAAAAAAAGTCCGCCATAGCATATGTCTACCATTTAGACGAACGCCGTTATTGTCAAAAGTTTGTCCATTGCATTATGTGAATTTGATCAAATAGTTTAAATGTTTCAAAATCGCGACAGTGCACGTGTCGCCGCTGTCATAAAAAAACCTTCTAATCATCATCTTGCAGAAATGGAAATAAAATACATTAAAAATACTCCAAGTAGGATGAACATCAGCTACATTTCACTTTAAGCCACGTGCTCGACGCAACGGGCTGATACGACATTACGTCTGAAAAAAGTAGGCATATATATGCTCTACTATCCGTCCAAAGCCAGGGCGGTTCGCTAGTAATATATAAACCACACAAAGTTACCTCGATGTTGGTCTGTTCAGTTTATTGCTCTAATTTATTCAGGTGGACAGTAATTGTCAGCTTCTTTATGGTCACAGTACAGTGTTAGGAGGGTTTTATGATACTAAAACTGCGGTTAATACCCAGGACGCTTAATTACTATACAGAAGCGATAAAATTTAAGTGACTGTTAATTTTTTGAGGTTTCCCAAACTTTTACGAAATAGGTAACTGCAGTTCAAGCCACTGTAGGGAAATTATCCCTTTTATAAAAGTCACTTAACTAACCAAAAGAATCCGTAAAAGGCACCATTGGCTGTTTTATTAACCGTACCAGATTCTTCCAAGTCAACTAAAAGCAACTAGTGTAAAAAGACAATAGTGCTAGATTTTGAAGAAGCCTCTCAGAAAAGTGAGTTAGCTAAAAAACAAAAAGCAAGTGCTTTATATTGAATTTATAAAAAAAAATCGGTTCAAAATTCTAGAAAACTCTTTTTTTAATTTTTCGAACAATATAGGTCGAGTTTCGAACTTGCTCAGTTTACATTTTATATATACATTTACATGACAAAAGGTTATCTCTGTTTCAAAGAACGTTACACTACAGTAAAAGACTTGTCTATTCAGCTTATAAATATGAATAGAAAAGGCATTTGTCGTTCAGAGTATTTTAATGAACATATTTTCTGAAAACTAGTTCTCTAATATGCTTGAACAAGTTTCAATTGTTTTTCCAAACAGTAAGGCATAATATGTTATTATTGACTGACAGTAAACATGTTAAACTAATATATAAAAATCTTGTGTCACAGTGAACTCCTCCGAAACGGCTTGACCGATTTTTATGTTTTTTTTTTTTGTTTAAATTAGGTAGGTCTGACAATAGGTCGTAAAATATATTTAATACCGCTGCGAGTGAAACCGCGGGGCGCAGCTAGTAAATGTATAATAATAAACCTATGCTACACATAAAGTATCGACACAATCTTAGGAAGAAGTAAGAAAAAACACAAACGATCATGGGCGTAACAAGGGGGGGCAGGCAGGGGGGGAAGCTACCCCCATGGACTTCTTGCCTCCCATACATTTTGCTGGAAACTTACGTCTCTATGCCAAAGCTTGATGAGCGTTTATGGGAGATTGGCCGGAGAAGGCAACGTATAGGAAAGAGGAGAAACCTTTGGGAAAGGCCTTTGGATTTTTTTTTATTTGCCCCGTCCCCGTGGTTTTTGCCCCCCTTAGGTCAAAATTTGGGTACGCCCATGTAAACAATATGCATGTGTTTCAACATTTTCAATCTAATATAATGTCAATACTTCAGGGAGAGTAAGTGTTAAACATATTGGTGGTAAGATAGTGGAAACAACATTATATGCCTTAGCATAATCAGTCTATAATGTTCCCACTGCTGGGACACAGGCCTCCTCTCTGTGAGAGGGAGTGGGCCGTAATCCACCACGCAGGGCCGGTGCGGGTTGGTAGATGTCACACGTATTCGAATTTTTGGTTCTAGGACATGCCGGTTTCCTCACGATGTTTTCCTTCACCGTTTTGAGAGCCGTATGATTTATACAAAGTAAAGCACCTGTCGGGATTCGAACCTACGACCTACAACTCGTAAGTCGCGGCCGTTACTGCTGGACCACCACTGCTCTATTCTATGCCTTACTGGAGTGCGATTAAACGTTAAGATGTACATTGATCTACACTAACTTCAACCACAAACTCATTAACGTCAATCAAGCTAAAGACTCATTAGCTAAACACCCAATCAAATCTTAATTTCCAGCGGCAGCTGACTCAGTTCATGTAGGTAATACCAGATTAAGGCTGATAATGAACGCCTTTTATATACGATACACGGAATACTAATCTGTGGATAGGAATGAATTATGCTGGAAATGACTCGTAGGTTTTGGAGGTCAATGATTACATTTAGCCTCCGAGTAATGAGTTTTTTCAAATGCAAATTATTTGCTTACAAGTAAACTATTCAATACAACATCGTGTAGGTATGTATAGTCAGCAAAAGAGATAAGTATCCAGGGTCACCGGATATAGTTGAAGTTTATGTAAGAAAGTTATGAATGTTTTGGAATACTCGTAAAATTTAATTTGATAAATTACCAGTTTGTTTTCTATTAATTTTATTTTATTTTATTCGAAAACATACATTTGTTTTTTACTAAACTTCAACTATATCCGGCGACCCTGCATACTTATCTTTTTTGCTGGCTGTACATTAAGCTTATCAAAGACAATGATGCGTTTAAGCGAAGTTTAAGTTCCTAAGTCAATTACCTTTGTATGTGAAACTAATAAACAGCGTCGTCCTCGTAAACTGTTAATTAAAGTCAATATTAGGATTATAGTCAGTTTATCGGCGTCAAGCGTACTAACTTCTATTAAAGCAATTATTAGTTCTAAAGCAGTAGTGGCTAGGTGAGCTAACTCGCCTGAAAGTTAGATAACTTATAGTATTAGAAAATATACATAGCTAGGTAGATATACATTGTAGGTATCTGTTGACGCCAAAAAATCTTAAATAAAACAATTTGTCTCTTATAGTCGGAAAGGCCTAGTACACAAATTCATTAATTTATAAAAAAATAAAAATAAATATCATGAGCATTTGGCCGCTTCTTATATCCATCCCTTTCAATCCCATAATGATTGAGAGACAAGATACTTCGGCCATCTCCGGCTAATGTTGGAAGCAGTTCGCAACCGCCATGGAGTCGACATTTTTTACGAAGGACACTACGCATCAAGACACCGCTGGAATCGCATATTCATGATAACGTGCGAGCGCGCACGATTTCTGAAACTTTTATAACCGCTGTAATGTAGGGATGCTAATACTGCAACCTATTAATTTTGAGTGAACATTAATTGTGAGTGAAGTGAAGTGATCTCATGTCGAAGAAAACACCGATCAATGAAGCCACGTGGAGCTAACCACCGACATCAGTATTCTAGGTCAGTCCTTACTCCCTTCCTCAGCGAAGAATGCTCTCCTCGAACGCGTCACGTAATTAGTAATGAACCCGCGCACAATCCCAAATATCACCGCAAAGGTAATATTAGCACTAGATAATTAACCTTCCAATATTATAATTATGTATTTAATTGCTAGAAAAACTAGAAACACTTTCTGTACTGTCGAATGTCAAAAAGTGGAAAAGAATTCTACATGGGCCGTCTCTACGTCAAGTCAACATCCTGCAGTTCTCGCCTGCAGCGATCACCGTGTGTCGTGTCGTTCGTTACAGAAACAAAAGAACTGAGCTGTTATGTCAATGTGAAACTAACACACGCTGTATACGCAATACAGCGCGCTGTATCGCGTCGTACACCACAATTATTCACAACTGTATTTATCCAAAAGAAAAACTTTGGTGGTGAAAAAAAATATCATTAAATGTATGTTTGTTTCAGTACCGCTTTGATAACAAAGGATTTTGTAAAACATTATTATTTAAACAAGCTTTGTGTTTTGTGGCTTTCTGTTTTCTTCTGGTAAGCACTAAAACAAAAAATGCTGCATTCATGCAAAAAAAAAAATATGATTAATTCTCCGAGCATTACAAAACAATTATCCAGTACAGTGGAATCCAAATTTAGTTATTAACAATTCTAATTTTCATTGTGTTTTGCAACCTTTTCATGTACTGTGGTATTTTGCTACACAAACACACATATTTTATTATATTTGTATACTTAGCATTTAAAGAGTTGTTGTGCCCAACAATTCCTATTATAATTCGGTACCTATACATAAATCAATGTGTTCAACTATGAAATCGTATGAGACTAATTTAACTCACATTTTATATGTTTTTGAACACTTTTACCGCTGAAGCCTTGCACGTTTAGGTCCACTTGCGCGTTCATGGGTTGTCCTAAATAACTCGAAGTTAACAGCTAACTCAGGGTTTATCAAATAATTCATCTTGCGAAACCAAGAGTTAGAGGTAAACCTAGAGTTAAACTTTTAAATATTAAACCCGCCGATTTGAAGAAGAAGAATAATTTCACACTTTGACATCCTAACTTTTCCTAACTAATATTATAAATGCGAAAGTAAGTTTGTTTGTTTGTTTGTTACCTTTTCACGCCTAAACCACTGAACCAATCATCCTGAAATTTTGCATATACGTTGTGAGGTGTACACAAACGGACATAGGGTACCCTTTATCCCGAAGAAAAGTACTGTTCCTGAGGAAAACGACAATAACGTTATTATTTTAATAGATGGCGCCACGTGTCTTTCGAATCATGATTGAATTATATTATTATAGAAACTATAGTGGTGTGTTAAGAGTTTATTTTATTTTTATTTAAGTACCTAATACATTTTGTGAGTCTAGAGTGTGGATAGACCGGTTTTTCATCCTCCTAACTATAATACTAAGATGCGAAAGTAAGTTTGTTTGCTGGATATCTTTTCATGCCCTAAACCGCTGAACCGATCATCATGAATTCATGACATTTTGCACGTTGTCACGGATACAAAAAAAACATACCCACCTTTTATCCAGAAAAAAACTACTGTTCCCAAGGGACAATATAATAAAACAAACTTACTTTCGCATTTATAATATTAGTTAGGATAAGTAATACTGTTTTAAATTCGAGTGTTAACACAATGCCTTTGTAGCATAATTTAAACAGTTTCACAAGTTGCTCGATAGATGGCGTTGTACTGATGACGCCGTTTTCTGAATCGCAGTGTTTGATTTTCTGTGGAAGAATGACCATCGAAGGTTTTTTTATTCATAATAATATTGTCGTTAGTTCGGTGTTGAAATTATCGTTAGGTAGATTGTTAAAATAGTTTTTTTCTGAAATTCGTAAAACAATTGTTCGCTAGGATTGGTTATCTAAGTCTGCAGCACTTAATTCTCAATTTAGCGGTGTCGACGACTTGATCCTTAAATGTTTGTTCGAAACAAAAAATAAAAAACTTTTATTATTTTTCGGTTAATTTAGTTAGTTCGTTAGTTTGACTGTTTTTATTAGGTTAGGTTTCTTTGTCACTTTTCTATTTTAAAATGCGTCGCAAACGTAGTTCCAACTTAGGAAGGAGCACATCGCGAGCCCGCGCAGCGAAAATTGCTCGATCCCAAGAATCCTCCGTTCATGCCGAATTAAGAAGGCTAGAACAAGCGGAGCAACAAGCAGCTTTGAGAGCTGATGAGACATCTTCTCAAAGCCAGGAAAGAGTGGAGGGCCAAGCCTCCCTTCGGTGAGAGCGACTAAGACGCCTTTTCAACCGCAATTGCTATTGGAGGAACAAGCTGAACGCCAGAGAGCTCTCAGAGCAACTGAGACGCCTGTTTAAACACAGCTCCGTCTAATAGAACAAGCCCAGCTGCAAGCAACCATTAGGGCGACAGAAACTACAGACCAGTCGCAGGTGAGAAGGACCGCTCTTGCAGAAATGCAAACCGAACGGACTTTTATGCGTCACAGTTGGTCCGTATTTAATAATTCTGGATTTGAATACGATCCTTTAAATGATTACAAAAATCATACTTTAGTTGTTGTTGGTTTGATGAATAAAAAATGCCAGTTTTGTGATGCTTTTAAATGGAACGACGAGACTGCAGGGATGTCTTGCTCCAATGGCAGAGTTCCCTTCCTTTACTTGGTGAACCAGAAGAACGCCTGAAAACTTTATATTTATTTAATGCAGATGAATGGGTACGTATTACAATACCGAAATTTAAAAGACCGTATCTAAAAATACCTATGGAAGAAATCCCGAAAAAATTGCAAATCGGCAAATTGTATGATTCGTCATTTTGAATTGAGTGAAATAGGTTAGGTTAGGTTAAAACTGCACCCTCATCTCAGGAGTAGGCAGTGACCTCTCGCTGCCGGCCGTTGTGAATGCGATGGTCGGCGGCGAGGAGTCCTGGGACGCGGTGGTATCCTTCTGCGAAACAGTGATCTCGCAGAAGGAGGCTGCGGAAAGGGAGCGAGAGATCTCATCCTCTCACCCGGCCCGCAGCAGGCGCACCGGGCGTCGGCGGAGGGCGGACAACGCCCTCTTCCAGCCCCCCTAAATGGGTCCAGGGGCGACGGACTCGGGGACGTCCGTCGCCCCCCATAGATCAGGACCCGAGGTGGCGGCGCGTAGTGTTCCACGCGCGCCCCTCTTAGACGTCGCGGGGGGAGTCAAACACCTCACTGCCCCCGCTCGACCGGACGGGGCCCGCAGAGGCGGGCCGGCACCGGCCGGGGGTTGCGGAAGATTTGTACGTTCCCGCGACCCCTGGCGTAGGTGTGAGACGGAACACCGGGGTGGTTTTTAGTCAGTAAGAGTCTGACAGACCCCTCCGCCCCCCCCAGGGCGGAGGACATCCATGAGGATTTTCCACCCCGGAACAAAGAAAAAAAAAAAAAAGGTTAAAACTGTGACCAACCGCGCGCGAGCCGAGCGAGCGTAGCGAGCGGTGCCGCGGCAGCGGCCGGCGAGCGTAGCGAGCGGTGCCGCGGCAGCGGCCGGCGAGCGCTACTTCCAAGTTGCTCGCAGAAATGTTTTCACCATTGTCTAATTATCCGTTAAATTTAATAAACTGTAGGCGAGTCGTCCATTAGGTATTTCATACCTACATAGTTGAAATATCAAATATCTTAAAAAATCATTAGATAATTTTATTTGTAATAAAGTGTTCTTTTTTTTCCTAATTATACGTATGATTATGATTTAAACTTTTGTTTTAATTATATGTTATTGGTCCTCCTTTTTGTTGGTGGTTGCTCCTTTTTTATCATAGTCTTACAGATTTTAGGCTTTGGGATGTAATTTCGGGATTTTGAACATCGGGATATAGAACTTCGGGATTTTAAGCTTCGGTGTATGGTTCCTCGGGATTTTAAACTTTCGGGCAAATGAACTTTCGGGATTTAAAACTTTCGACCAAACAATCATTCGGCGTTTAATTTTTCGGGATTACATCCATAGGTATTTTAAAATACGGTCTTTTAAATTTCGGTATTGTAATACGTACCCGTCATAACTGTGTTGTAGTGAGTATGAGTAATCGCAAGAACTACGTCGCCGCTCTTTGGGATTTCATCCATCGGTATTTCGTCCATTCGGGATTTCGTCCATTCGGGGTTTCATCCTTTCGGGCATTTGGACATCGGTATTTTATGTTTTGATATAACGGCTATCGGCATTTAAAACTTTCGGTATTTTGAATTTCGCTGTTTTGGACGTAGGTATTTCAGTCATAGTTATTATGAAATTTCCGGATTTTAATTCGTACCCAGATGAATCACGGCGCTTTTTAAATATAATCAGAAAGTACATCTCTTGCTTTCAGATGAAATCTTTTGGAGTAGATAGAGAGATAAAAATGCCTAGGTTTTCGCCAAATTTTACCGTACAAGGTCAGATATATCATCAAATTGGTTCACTTTTTCCAACAGAGAACGAACAGCATAAGTTTATTTTATGGGTGATGAAGAAAATGAAGTAATCCGCCGTTGACAATATATTCAAGGAGTTGACAGAGATACGGTATTAAAAATTCAAAGAATGTTACATAACCACAATATTTTGATAAATACCTTTAAAACCGCAATAGAAAACTGGCCTCAAGAAGATTATAAGGTCGTTATCCAAGCTGATCGAAATCCGCGTAGCGAACATGAGAGGCGCTTTAATGCACCGGCAATTAATGAAGTTGCTGTCGTAGTGAGTGGTGACCAGTTCTCTTCACGAGTAATAGTGTTACGAACACATGATAATACACTGACACGCGTAGCCGATACTCATAAGTTCTATGATGCTTTGCAGTACCCATTATTTTTTTGCAAGGGACAGTCAGGAGACTATTTTGATATACCACTCATTAATCTCACTACAAAACAGCCAGTTCCCAATAAAAAAGTTGGATTGGAGGGATTTTTACGCCTACCACATGATGCTTCGAGAAAATGACTTTAACATCCTTCTGAGGTCAAGACAGCTCTACCACCAATTTTTTGTAATATCAGACTTACAACTAAATTTAAATTGTGATTAGTGTCTATGTGCATGTGTGTATGTGTGGTTATGTGTAACCCTTGCACCTAAAAACGAAACTATTAACCAGACAAACACTGACATATTGAATAAGGTATAGGGAGATATAAAGGAGTATTAATTTGTCAATAAATATCATCATGGACCCTGAACAGAGCACTTCATATCCTGTTGATTTTTAAATTCTCTAGAGCTGTCAGGTGTACCCTCGCATAAACTTCAATTAAAATTAGGTGTACCCGTTATGCTTATGCGCAATTTAGATGCACTCCAATTATGGAATGGGACGAGGCTTCGGATTACACAACTAGGACAAAATATAGTCGGTGCCACTATTTTAACTGGTGTGGGAAAAGGGGAAAGTGTAATTATACTTCGAATCCCAATAATCCCCACTGACCTACCATTTCAGTTTAATAGGCTCCGGTTTCCAATAAAACTAAGTTTTGCTATTACAATTAATAAAGCGCAAGGGCAAAGCTTGCAGGTAGCAGGGGCATTCGTAGCATGTTCGCGTTTGTCCAATGCCCAAAATTTATACGTATTAGCGCCAAATAGAAGGACATACAACATTGTGTATAGGAGCGTCCTAGAATAATATTCCGTTCTGAGCCCATGATTGCAACGCTAAACAACAAGCAGAGTACAACCCGAATTGATTGTCAAATTCCAAATTAACGCGAGCGAAGCCGCGGGCAAAAGCTAGTTTTCATCATAAATTGTCAATTTATGATGAAAATTAAAAAGTGTAAAAATATTCTAAGATATTTATAAAAAGAGAAAATTAATAATGTGAAATACAGTTTTGGATGTAAAAACAGTCAAAAGTAACTAAACTGTCAGATTTATTTTTCTATGAAGCTAACATGACAAGGTGAGGTTCACACTATAAGCCGTTTTTATTGTTTCTGGCCGACAATCAAATATGAAGTAACTAGCTTTTGCCCGCAGTTTCGCCCGCGTGGAGGTCGGAAATTATCCCACGGGAACGTATTACCGGGATAGAAAGTAATCTACATATTAATCCAGGTTATAAACTATCTGTGTTCCAAATTTCATCCAAATCCGTTTCGTAGATTTTGCGTGAAAGATTAACAAACAAACATCCATTCATCCATCCATCCTCACAAACTTTTACATTTATAATATTAGTAGGATTTAAATTACGTTTGAAATGTTGAACACATACTTCCAAAATGTTGAACAGAGACTATAAAAGGCTGTTGTCAGTCCTAGCAAGCTCTTATTCTTTAACCAAATTTTAGTGCAGTTCTTTACTTAATTTCAGTTATAATTGTATTTTCTGAACCGACTAAATACAGTCATTCACGGAAGAAACTCGTTTCATTGATAGAAAATCATACAAATATTATGTATGCGTGACCCATTCCCTCCGCTGCCTCAGACCCTCTCACCTACGTCTGCGGGAGGCCTCTGACGTCGAGGGTACTCTAGCTGTGTGGCGAAGGACGCCGCAGCCGACCATTCCTGAACGGAGAGGTCTCGGACGCTGGGGCGTTTCTCCCGCGTATCATAGAAGGTTTGGACACTCCTTCTGCCGAGCGTGAGGCGCTGCCTGTGACACCAGGGCATAGCACTCGCGAGCTGTAAGACACCAATGCGGTCCTCCTGCCGGCGTGAAGCGCTGCAACAGAGCCACGAACGAAGCGTTACTTACAAATATTTCTTAAGGCTTTTCTTCCTCTGGACAGGGATGGTGACAACACGAGGTTCCTCCTGATCCTGTTAGGTGTAAGACGCCGCAGCCGCATCTTCTTCCAGCTTCACTTATCCCCGCCGATCCTGCTACATCCTGCTGATCCTGTTCCTGACTCCAAGCGTCCCAAGCTGCGCGAAGTTGAAGTCGATCTGAAGCTCCTATACCCTCACACTTTTTTATTTCTTGTGTTACTTATTATTCCTTTTTTTATACATGTGACTTACAATTAGCCCTCCAGCTAATCGTAACGTTACAGTATCTGCCTACTTCATTTGTATTTTTTTAAAATAAATATTGTATTTACCCTATAAGCTATCAGCTTTCCCATTTAAATATACACATACACATACATACATACATACGTACATACATATAGCATATAGCATATAGACCCATATATGCGTATTGGACATATAGTGACCTTATTGGTGGTGAGGTGCGTAGTACTCGCAACCGACGTTCGTGTATGACCAGATGTATGAACGTAAACGAGGCAAAAGGAGTATGTAAGGATCTTAGCAGATGGCGTTCTGTAGTTTCTGCCTACCTCAATTTAAATATAATATCTATTTAATTGAATCTCATCGTTCTCAACATAAATGCTGCGCGAACATCGATCAGTTCAAATAATTGTTACAGAGTCAACGTAGCTCGGAACCGGCTTAAACAGTTAATTTTGACAAGAATTTGATCAACTAACTTCGGCAAACCGCTCGCAAATTATGCGAAATTTTCGTGTAGGGAAAGATTTATGAGAAACTGTACACTATAAATTATATGGGAATAATAATAGAATTTATATTCTACTATTTCCGTATAACTTTAATAAATATTGTTTGTATCTAAGATCTGCAAATATAAACGGGTCAAAAGCCTTTAAGCTCGCTCACAAAGCTGTTTCTATTTCGATTAGATTCTTTGTAGGTCTACATTCCAATAAACTACCTCGGTTTTGAAAAAGAAAAATCGTTCTCTTTCCTGAAGTGATCGTCTTCGGAAATCCTATCGTAAGACAGCTCTTTTAGCCTATTCCATTCTCTTGGGACATTTCCGCCAAACAGCGCAAGCAGAATTGTTGTCTAAATAAAATTTTAAAACGAACTCTATGCTGAAACGTATCTGCCTATAGAACTGGTAAATAAAGGCAGCATCCGTGTGCTGAATTTCAAATACACTGAACAACCAAAAACATTTCACGTATTTAAATAGCGAGCGCAAAAAAAACAAAAAAAAACAACAGAAAACGTATAGAATTACTGTACTTGCTTTTACTACATTTATTTGCACGCAGTTAAATATTGTTTGTAACATAAATAAATCTGTAGTTTTAATATTTTCACACATCTACTTACCATTTCGCAGCAAGAAAAGATTTTGCTGTCGGACTGGCAAACATCGGACAAAGAAGCTATTGACAAAGGCTCAGTGACGATATCCTTCCGTCGTTATGGACATGTTCCCGGAAGGCCGCACTGCCCGGAATAGGCAATTAACATAAACCACCCTTAAGTGTTACGGTTGAGAGAGCGGTTGAGCGTTTATGAGTCATAAGTGATTTAGTTGACGCATTATGTTCATGTTTGATGATGGTCTGAGCAGGCAAAACATGGCAGTAATACAGGGTGTAAAAGGACCCATCACATAGCCGTCAACTCCGAATTCTGTACATCAAACTAAGTAACATAGCACAATAATAATTGCTGGGAAACAACTTTTATTTTTGGTGAGAAAAATCCCTGTTTACGGTAGTGCGCAACGTAACGCACGCAAAACATTGTGCTTATGGATGCATGCTACGGTACATGGGTCGTGAGGGTATTTAAAGTGGTGTTATAACATTAAAAACTTGTTTCCATAAATAAACGTCAGTAAAAATTGGAATTTCGACCTTCAATATCTCCGAAGCAAGAAGATTCAGGTATGATGGTTCAGTACAACAAAAATATTACAATGACGGGGAGCACAAGTGACTCTCGGCTTCGTTAGTGACTTTATACACCCGTTAAACATGCACAAAATAATTCCAATAATTACCAAAATTGGTGAACCAGCCCTTAACTAGAACGTACTTTTTATTCGTAGTACCGACCGACCAGACCAGATGTATGAGCGTAAACGAGGCAAAAAGAGTATGTAAGGATCGTAGCAAGTGGCGTTCTGTAGTTTCTGCCTACCCCCATGGGAAGAAGGCGTGAGTTTCTGCATGTGTGTAAAATTAAAGATGTGTTTTAAATTATATTGGTTATATATTTTTTCCAAAAGTGAACGAATGACACCCAGAAGATATTCAATATGATTGAGAGTTCAACGACGCTAAAGTTCTGGGTTCTGGTTTGACTAAAACGACAACTCAGACGACTAAGCTACTAAACTATGCCAACGAAACCCCAGGTCCCCCAGCAATAAATACGATACTAGTAAAGTTATACCTTCATCGTTAATGTGAATGAAACAATTGACATCAGAAATCTATCAAAACAATTCAAAGAATAAAACATAACTGGCGATTATTCCGGAATATCTCAGATACTCTCATCGTAGCACAAACTTTACGTCATCGTGACAGATATTAAAGGAGTAGATAAGTATAAAATTGTATTATAGATATTAAAGTAGTAGGCTTAGCGTCGAGATTTCTCTGCCATGTGACAACGTAAGTACAACGTTCGAGTTTCAGAGGAAAGATTTATCGGTGAGTTCGCTTCGACATAACCGATTCTATTGCACCGCTTAAATTTACTGCATTCACTTTAGTTTGGTCTACACTGAACCATTAAATAACGACCAGTTTAACCAAGAACTTGATCATACGCCATTTTGTTCCACGGGAAAGGTCTTGTTAGTACTTTAATGGAGGCTATCCAATCGTTGATTTATTGAAATGAGAGGCCATTCAGTTGTTGCGATCTAAATTCGATCACCAAAATCGAAACGATCGGCAGTAAATGTTGTAAATCCCACAGAACTGCCATTACAATTTCATCGAATTAAAATATTACTTAAAACTTACAGATTTAATGAACGAAATGAGAGGAGACACATGTCACACCTACTTACTTAAGTATTTTAAACTACAAACTACAATAACAAAGATCTTATCGGATACATACCGGACAATAAATACTGCCAATAACTGTATTGACGGTTGTTCGATAACATTCATCAATAGTGCGGCCTACCCTTTCAATGGATGTCATCAGAGCAATCGATTGTTCAGCTGACCCAACAGATTTCACTAGCACTCCTATCATAAAATGAGCTTTATATTTTACACTTAGAGCACATATTTCAGTGAATAAAGCAGCAATATTGGCTACTGGGCGCTCTATTCAAAGATAATATATATCACAATGACATCTTGGTTTTACATAGCTAGGTACTGCAGTGTTTACCGTAACAACGCTCGCATTTTCACTCCTATGCAGTCCTGGGCCGGTGTTAATACAAGTTTTTCACGGTTCATTTTGTTTACACACCACACAGAACTTTTGTTCTTAAATGGCTTTCAGGTTCCTTGACAGTTTGCGATACAAGCCATAAAGAGAAAACTTTTCCTTCTTACAACTTAGCTGATTCGCCACCGGCCGACAGCCCCCTCATACGTGCACACATACTAACACACTTCAGACTGTTTGAAGCGAGACACTGTAACGAAATGCACCGACTAAGTTTACTAACTAACGTTGTTTGAACACCTGTATGATTTCCGCATTACATGCATTTGCCTAAATCACTAGTGCAATGCTAATTGGCTGGTTTTGCAAACATTATGCTTGTCGCACTTAGGAGCGGCGCCGAAATTACACAAGCGCAGCTACTCGTATGTTATGCTAAACTTAATCAGCTTAACCAAAAGCATTCTGGAATAATATCGTGGAAACAATATGGCGTAATCCAGATATTATTACTGTTACAGTTAGCATGTATCATCCCACTGCCGTACAAAGACCTCTCCCCATGAATTTCAGTGTATATTAATATATCATTATCAATCATATATATATTCAGCTATGGATGCTCATGATTTTAAATTAAAAAATAAAGAAAAATAGTTTATACTGCACAAACAAAACGCACCTAACAAATGAACGGCATTAATTTAAAGACACATACAAAATAGCCAAAAGCCTCGCATTCAAGTTATAAAAGTTTCACAATTTTGTCTATTGCTTGATGCCCACCCGCCCACACCCACACCAACCTGATTACACATGGCTTGACCTTACTGTATTTCCTTGCACATAAATCTCCTAGAAATATGACTGACGGTGTAATAGTGCGATGACCCGCGTAACGTATTCCGGACTCCCACGCTTCCTTACATTTGACGTTCCATGATATATAGTGCTCGCACGCGGCCCACGCTGAGAGCTTACCGATACTATAACAATTCCTTCCACAATATTGACGAGTTCGAGAAATTGCGGCACGTGATATGTTTTCTTATTTTGCCGAACATTTGATCAAAAGTTATTTTAACCCTTTTCGGATTCCTTTAGCTTTGGGAATAGGCTATTTGAAAAACCGGACATATTTGACCCTGTACTTACATTGTTTTCCTTGCGATATGTTTTATTGGAGAGAACATTTATCAATACCAATTAGAATTTTAATTTGGTTAACATCAGTAATGCAAAATGTCTTTCACAATATTCAATACTTACCTAATTTTTCCTCCTTTTACAAAAGAGGAGATATTATGTTACTAAGTAGGTACCCACTTCAACAAGCTACTGAAAGCGAAAGCTAACAATGCTACAAAGTGAAACATCAATTTCCATGAATTTATTTTCGCATTATTGATGAACCAAATCGAATTCGTTACCGTTCGTAACGAATTAGATTTGGTTCATCAATAATACTGTTCAAATGTATTATACCCACGTTGCTAGACTTGACATTTTAAGTACTCCGACTCTGAAATTGGTTTGGTGCTTCGAATAAAAAATAATTACAACGGGTGTAAAAAGACGCTTAAGAGGGCGCACACCGGTCCACTAGCGCAACTCCTTTAAAAAAATATTATCTCGTGACTGAGAAGGATTTTTGAATAACTGCTCAATCAGCACCCTCGGTAAGTGTGTCTAGAATTTTCTAATACCTTTTATAAACTTTATATTGAGACACGAAGCAACAAAATACGATCTAGAGGAATATGGCCGCTTTTCTTTAGATCGAATTTTGTTGCTTCGTGTCTCAGTATGAAAGTTTATAAATGGTATTAGAAAATTCTAGACACACTTACCGAAGGTATTTATTTATTGAGTTTATAACTTGTAATTAATATCATCAAATCCTCATTCTTATTCCAAGTTGGCATATCTATATACCGTTAACTGATCCAACTTAAGACTGCACTTGTAATCCTCTTAACGCTTTTCATTAGAAATTTCAATCCACCCATGTTTTACTTACATCTAGCTCATCCCGGGAAATATATCTAAATGAAACTATCGTGTTTCAAGGATCGCAATTAAATCTAGCTGGAAACTGAAAACGTATTTTCTTGAGCTGCGGAAATATATTTCGCGATATAATTTATGTTTCGTTGAAATGAAAGTTCAGAGCAACGTACAACGTCGTCTTTAATGCCTGCAGCGTGTTCCAAATTAAAATTGTTCCACTTATAGAACAGCCTAGTTACAGTGTTATTTACTTTTTATGATTTTTTTTAAAGTTGGTGCAAGTAAATAGTACAATAAAAAAAATTGTTTACTATGGAGTACAAAATTACACCTCTAATATTTTGTTAGCATGACTTTGATTTCAAAGATCGTCGATCGATTTCCGTTGATGTCTCCCGCGCTGAAGGTTCGTTTCCGTTGAGATTGGCCGTCATGGCCGAAATACGGTCTGAAGGACTATAATATAATATACTTTGATTTCATAACACTCTTACTAAACCAGAATAAAGAGCAAAGATTCGCATAAAATATATGTAGCTCTAGAACAATTACTCATTATTTATTGCAACTTTTTCAGTAAACTGAGACTCAGGAAAGTATTGACGCGGAATTTCAGCAAAAATGTTGCAAATATTCGAGTTGAAGAAGTTATACCTACGCTATTTCATCTTTCTTTTCGCCCTAAGATTGACCAACATAATCAATATTTGTAGGCAGTTGTGGTTTTCTATCTTTACGTGTTACCAGTATGTTTTCAATATCTGTTCTTCTCTGTGTATACTCTTATATAATTAAACATACTTTTTTGAGTGCAGCGTTCTTTTAACAGATAAGAAAGGCTCTATTCCCATCCAATACCAAGAGCTAATACCATTTGGTATTAGTTTATTTCCGAATTTATTTTCTATTCCCAACGAGTACCACATTTTAAAACCAATACCAAAACAAGTTTGAAGAAATCAGATACAGTCAGGTTCAGTAAAATTAAAATGCTTTGAGTGACGAACTAAGTTTCCGAAAACATAATAAATGTTCCCGAAAATCCTAACCCTAGACGGTCGACGTCAGTGGCATCCCGAGGTTCGGTTGGTTAGGTTCCTTTAAACCCTTTAGACAGAAATAGGAGCCCCGACAAGCGGGGCTCCGTCGACCAGCTTATTAACCCTAACCCTATATTTAGATTTCGGTAAAACGCAATTTAAATAAAACTTTGTGTAGCTGAGTGTACAAAAAGTCACGCTTTGGTATTCGTTAGTAATAGATTTGTTATTTAAAAAAATGTGGTACTCGTTGGGAATAGAAAATAAATTCGGAAATAAACTAATACCAAATGGTATTAGCTCTTGGTATTGGCTAATCAACTTTTAGACTTTTGTGCGGAACAGTCATGGGTGTGTGTTGATCTTGATTTGTTACCTAACGATTCACACACTTTTTTTAGTGAGGCACACGGTTGTCGCAGGTGGCTCGATCACTGTGTGGTTTCGAGCGCCGCGCGCGCAACTACAGATCACGTGAGTATATTGTATGATACATACTGGTCTGATCACTATCCTATGCAGTTAACTTGTAATTTAAATTTAATAAAACCTAAAATCGTAACGAAGAGTGTTTGTAAAAATAAAGTAGTTTGGGGAGAGAGGCAGGCTTGTCAAATTGAAACCTATCATAATTTTTGTCATAATAAGTTAAGGGATATTGACTTTCCAGCGGATTTTGTAACTTGTGCTGATAAAATGTGTAACTGTACAATCCATAAAACATTAATTAATGATATGTATAAAAGTATAGTGCGTATACTGGCTGAGGGCGCGGAATATTCATGTAGTACGGCTTCAAATCCCGGTAGGGGTAAACACATAATAGGCTGGAACAAACACGTGAAAGAGGCTCACGGTAAGGCTCGGCAATGTTATCAGAATTGGCTATTGTATGGGAAACCTAGCTCTGGATGGTTATACAATGAAATGACTGAGTCTAGGCGATTATTTAAGGTAAAATTGAAATGATGCCAAAATAACCAACAAAAGATTAAATTTTTCCGATAATAATTTTTCAAAATTTTGGAAATCAACGAATAAGTTAAATCTGAAGCCGAGCCGGCCCGTGAGCGTCGAGGTTTTTCACGACCCGGATGACATCGCGAGATTGTTTCAGCAGCATTTCAGGGTTGAACAGGTTTTGAGGCCTGCACAGTCTGACCTGTTGTCGGTGTCTGGTGCTGGGGCGGCATCTGGAGACATCAATGTAAGGTTCACTGCAAAGGATATAGCTATGGTCCTGAAATCTATAAAAAGAGGAAAGTCACCAGGACATGATAGCCTCAGCATTGAGCACCTGCGGCATGCTGGGGTACACTTTCCTAGGGTTCTAGCTTTGTTATTTAACCTGTGTGTTAGCCACTCCTACTTACCTGACGATCTCATGTTTACTGTTATTGTCCCTATTGTAAAAAATAAGACCGGTGATGTCTCGGATAGGTCCAATTACAGGCCTATCTCGTTAGCTACGGTTATAGCAAAAGTGATGGACGGTCTGCTTGAAGGCCATTTAACTAAACATATAAAATTGCACGACGGTCAGTTCGGTTTCCGGACTGGTCTGTCCACGGAAAGTGCGATCCTGTGACTCAAGCAGACCGTGCACTACTACACTGCGCGTAAGACGCCAGTATACGCGTGTTTCCTGGACCTGTCCCGGGCATTTGATATGGTCTCATACGACCAAATGTGGACAAAAATGCGTCAAGACACCAGTCTGCTCCCTGAGATTGTATCGATATTTGAGTACTGGTACAACAATCAGAAAAATGCTGTTAGGTGGGCGGAAAGTAGATCGGACGAGTACAGGTTAGAGTGTGGGGTGAGGCAGGGGGGGTTGACCTCACCGAAACTTTTTAATTTGTATATGGACCGCCTGATTGGAGACCTGAGCAGCACAGGAATCGGATGTCATATAGATGGGATTTGCGTTAATAATATTAGCTACGCGGATGACATGGTGCTGCTCAGCCCTTCAATCGGCGCGTTGCGTAAGCTGCTTCGTATCTGTGAAGGGTATGCGGAGGCCCATGGGCTCAGATACAATGTGAAGAAAAGTGAGGTTATGGTTTTTAAAGCACCCAAAAAAGATTTCTCAGACGTACCACCCGTCTCACTCTATGGTACACCTTTAAACAGAGTCACCCATTTCAAGTATCTGGGCCACTGGGTCACCGAAGACCTCAAAGACAACATGGATGTGGAGAGAGAGCGTAGGGCGTTGTGCATCCGCGGTAATATGTTGGCTCGCAGATTTGCTCGTTGCACTGAACAAGTGAAGGTCACACTATTTAGGGCATTCTGTCCGACCTTCTACACGTGCAGTTTGTGGGCTAAATACACGCAGGGGACGTACAACGCCCTGCGTGTACAGTATAATAACGCGTTCAGGGTGTTGATGGGGCTGCCGCGCTACTGTAGCGCGAGTGGCATGTTCGCAGAAGCGCACGTGGACGGCTTCCATGCCATCATGCGTAAGCACTGCGCATCGATGCTGGCGCGGGTGCGTGGCAGCCCCAGCGCCATTCTGGCCGTATGTGCCGGCCGCTGGGACTCGGTACTGATGGCACATTGGATGAGCCTTCACGCGAGACCAAGCGCCTGACTACTTTGTACCTTTACTAACACTAGGCTAAGAACAATGTTACTAACCACTTTAGATTTGTATTGTTACTAACACTAGGCTAAGAAATTGTTACTAACAAATTTATGGACCAAGTCTGAAATAAATGTTATTATTATTATTATTATTATTGGATGGGAATAGATCTAAGAAAGGTGCGCCAAAATAACAAGTTTACTTAAGTAAACGTAGGTATGGGTACTAAATTAAAAAAAAAATATATTCACCAGTTTCATAAATCTTCATCAAGATTTAATAACGTATTAGGTACCAGAAAAAAAAGTTGTTTTCTGCCAGCTTTTCCATAAAATCTAAGAAAACCTTCTGTCTTTGTATTTGCTCGAACATATTGAAGTAATAATATTTCTACAAGTAAACTGCGGGAGTAAACGCGTTGTTTTATTTTATATCACTTTGTTTTCTTGGATCTTACCGTCGTAAATTGTGTTATAAAATAAAACAGTTGCTTCGACGAAATCTGAAGCAAAATATTTCCGCCACTGGAAATTGTATTAAATCAAGAATTTGTGACTTCGTGTTAAATTCACCTGTTCGTTATATTTTACGTTTAAATGAATAATGGCTTTATTATTTGCCACCATGAGGTCGTCCCTCATTACTTTTGACTGTAACATTTTATTTCGTTATTCATGTCTTCACTTTTCTTTTCCTTGTCAGAGTTATGTCAGCTTTCAAGTTTATTCTTGCTTAATTCAATATTAAAAGATTGCTTAACTCATCAAGCATCGTTAATGAGACAGAATTGATAATCTATTGTTTTGGCCCCTCAGCGGGCCACCTCGGGCCTGACTAGCTAAACTAACTTAAGTTTATAATAATAATAAAATGTATTCAATTATAAAATAAAATTATGATTTACGTTATTTATAGTTGAAGAAACATTGAATACTAACTGTAATATAGACCTGCCTGATCTAGGTGTATAAAAACCTGTGTTTCAGACTTTGATTTTAGAGTGCCATCGAGCAGACTACAATAAATATTTTTGATTTTAAAACGTTACGGATTGAAAAAAAACACGTTTCCATAGCAGCTAGAGTACGTTCGAACGGCATGTTTACATCCTCGCTTGTTGCAGCCGCCTCCTCTTCTTCTCTAGAGAATAAAAACGTTGAATTAAAAATAGATTCCCCATTCCCAGGTATCCGTAACTACTCCATGTATGTTCCGCGATTCTTGATAGTTTTCAAGTTATAATATTTATTTTAAATTCTCTTCAAAAATGGGAACCGTATTCAAAAAATTCTATCTTTATTTTTACAAGGCTTTATTACATTTTTTTTTTCTTTGTTATCGAATATCGTTGCAGACAAAATTATCATCATCCTATCATTAATTCAAGATACAAACATTTTGATCGAAAAGAAATACAGTTTATAATATATGAAAAATCTTATTAATTTTGGTTAACTTGAAACTTGGCCCGAATACTTATACTCATAATCATTCTTACTACAATTTAAAGGGTCTGGAGGGAGTGGTGAAATTTGTAGGAGAAAGTACGAAATTCACGCGAACGAAGTCGCGGGTGAAGTGCTGAATGACTGAAATATCAAAAATTAAGGGCAATTCAGGTTAATTTCTATAATGTAGGCAAGCTCTAAGGAAGGGTTTTTGGAAATGCAACCTTTAAATGGGGTGAAAAGAGGGGATTTCGTTTGTATGAAAAATCTTAATTTTTGAGTTATTAAACTTGAAACTTAGCCCTAATAACTTTTTAATATTTTGTCACTATTAGCTTTTCAAAACTACCCCTGAAAGGGATTTTAGAGATCGCTAAAATTTGTACGGCTGTCCGGTCACCTCGAATAATAGTATTAAAACTTTTAACAAAAATAAAGTGTTACAATTTTCTGGGTTTTTCGAAAATGGACCAGCAAAAGGGGGTAATTAAGTGTTTCAGGAAGGATTTCACTGCGTGTCTAGATTAAGCCAAAGGAAGTTAAAATATCTTAATCATTAATTTTCAAAAACTACCGGTTATATGATAATTAACAAATAATGAAAAAAGCGTTTATTCGTGGTGAAAACATAATTCACAAAAAAAAAATATTACTTCTGCCAAACTGCAAAGCAGTTTGTTGGCAGATGTAGCTCCCATACAATTTTCTAATTTATCTCCTAGGTACTTTTCCATCAGAAGTATGATTTTCCATAAAAATAACAAGAATACATTTACTGCTAAACATTACCTATAACTAAACACCCATATTTTACAGCAGCACAAAAGCTGACGGTTAGGTAATGCTTATAACATTTTAAATTGCGTAATAGCACTCCAATTCACGTCGGTGAAACCGCAGACATAAGCTAGTACGGCATTTTAATCTATGCATCTCCATTCACGAGGCTTTGACAAAAGGTATTAAAAATAAACTTGAATATTTTATTTTTAAATTACATTTTTGTGGTACAGCTACTTTCTTAATCGAGTGGTATAAAGTAAAGGGGGTGCTACATTTTCTAGGAGATAATACGAAATTTACGCGAACGAAGTCGCGGGCGAAATGCTAGTGGTTACTGATAAAATTTTGGTTCACCCGCAGTGTTGTGCATATGCATGGAGATTGTTGTTGAATTGCAATTGCATTCTCCGTTGCATCTTTTGTTATGT
Organism: Dryobotodes eremita; assembly: GCA_917490735.1. NCBI lineage: Eukaryota > Metazoa > Arthropoda > Insecta > Lepidoptera > Noctuidae > Dryobotodes > Dryobotodes eremita. Next base: position 6,265,483 of record OU823257.1, on the reverse strand, counting down.
AAAGCAGCTGTCTTCTGAATTACTTACTAAAGGTTTATTTCGAAAGATTACATCATGAATTTTTACCTAAGTACAGGGAGAGCAACCTGAATAAGGGTTATTCGTTTTGATTTAAAAAAATCAGCATCAATTCACATTACCGTACATTTCTGGCATAGGTTGGGCGACAAACAACGTCACGTCAACAAATATTTATCTTACAATGTCACAGTTCCTTCATCAACATTTATATCAAACATCGAAGTAGGAACACCTTTGAGGGAACTTGTCAAATTATCTTCATCGTCATCATTGACAGCCTTGTTTCACCCTCTGCTGATTACAGGCCTCCTCGCCCTAGTCCCTTTTGTGCCAAATATCAAATATCATGGACACTCTTGATACGGGATAAGCAATTAATCAGAAGGTGTTATATGCTCACACACACAAATAGTTTACATTCAGAGGAACACGCATTTGGCATAAAAGCGACGATTAACTTTAGTTCTTAATGTAGCGAAATAAATAAAGGATTCACCACATAAACACGTATAATTTTGATAAACAAAAAAATACACCGAAAATACACCAATATAAAAAAGTAAAAGTAAAATATATAGTCAAAAATTTAAGGAATCGAATCAGAAACATTGCAGAAAGTGTTGTCGATATGGCTTCTTATAAAAAAAAGAATTACACGAGACAAACTTAGACATGCAACATTGATATGACCCTTAGTCTAATATTCGCAAAACGTCCATAAGAGCCTGATTGCCACCAGTAAACTAGGACGCGCACGTTAAAGTAAGGTTTCTATTATCTAGAAGACGGCGCGGCGCTAAGTTTTTCTTGTGTAATTCTTTTTAATATACGAGTAAGAATCCATATTGACAACACTATCTGCAATTTTTCTGATTTGATTACTTAAAATTTTGATGATTATTTATTTTTGGTTTATTTTTTGTTTACGTGTTTATGTGGAGAATCATTTTTTTTTCGCCACAATAGGTACTCAGCTAAATCACTCTCGTTGTTGTGGTGAATTAAATTCCACGACTACTTGCTTTGTGTTCATTGTAACTATGAGGTAGGCATACTATGAGTTTCTGTGATAATTATATTATCACACTAATAATTATTTTTACTGTTTTAGTAATTCTATATTTTAGTAACTCGTATAGGAGAACTATAATTACAAATAATATAAATTGTTGTGGAAAACTGTTTGCATCATCAAACATGAATATTTTTCAGTTGTACGGTGATTTATTGCATTCATTTGAAATCCTTATTAACGTTATTAAACTTTGTATTTGTTCAAGTATTTGACTAATAAATTGCTATCATTTTCTAAACAAAAAGTATTTAGTCTGCAACTATTGTATTTGGATTCAAAATTGGCAACACAAATATTAGTCATTGGACAATGCAATAATAACACTACTACCGATATTGTTTGTCCAGTTAAAACTAAGAAAACCCAGTACCTTCATGGTCTCGGCAATTTCGACTGTCTAAGATATACTATACACGTTTAGCGCTAAACGAGTTTTAAAAATCATTCTGTCTCTGTCATCTTCAAACATTAGACAGAAACAGGATTATGTTTTAAAATCGTTTAGCGCTAAACGTGTTTAGTGATTTTGCGGTGCAAGTAGGCCTTAGTCTAGTACCCTATAGCGCGCGGCGCGATGATATTGACTCCAAGTTACGCTATTATATACTCCATTAGACTGCAGAAAGCAAGTTTAAGATTAACTGCTCCTAAAACAAACTAAAATAACTAGAAGAAAGAACTAAAATTATTTTAAACTTTGTATAGACAAAGTTTAGGATTGAAGTGGTTTTTTTAAAAACTAAAATAGATTAGTGAGCCATAAAATAACCTATAGGTTTAACCGACTTCAAGAAGGAGGAGGTTCTCAATTCATATGTATTTTTTTTTGGATATTTGTTACGCGATATGTCCGGCAATTATGGATCTTTTTTTAATGGATAGGGTATGCCTCTGGGGTAGTCCCATATAAATTTTATTAACTTTGCTTGGGTAGTTTTTCAGTTAGCTATTGAAGTTAACTGAAAATTTATATTATACTTATTTCTTCCACTTAGTTATAACAACTTCCTATCACTGTTATTTACATAGCAAGTACCTAGTGGTATACGAATTTGAATGGGTTAGGTACCAAAACCAAAGTCTGAAAAATAAAAACTTATACAAACAAAAACAATGCACTTCCAAAAAAAACACTACAGTGTCAAAAATAACTTTAATTTTGGAAGTCGTTGGCAAAAATCGGAAATACAAAACCAAAGACACCGACTTCCGCAATTAAAGTTATTTTTCACTGTGTAGATGTTTTTTTTTTTGGACGTCGGTTGTTATTTTTTTGCAAAAAAAGTTTTATAAGTATGTCGAGTAATGTGAGATCAATTAGAGACTTTTCCTAGATGCTCTGAGCACAATTAAGAAGGTAATACGGTTTGAATTGGCAGTAAAATCAATTGAAGTCAAAATTAAAAGCGCTTTGAACAAAACATAACCTCTGCGCTGCCACCGATGACGCCGTGGAAGTGGCGAAGTTTTGGGCCAGCAAAATATGAGAAAAGTCGTGCCAGCGACACGAAGAAGAAGAAGAACATAACTAGTCACAATTTACACCTGTTGCCGTATAGTTGTGTTCAAACGGTGCTAGCGAAGAATCGATCACTTATCTTCCATCTTCACAATGCAACAATCAGACAAAAATTATTATGTCATCGAGTTGAAATTTAGGATCACATAGGGGCTCTTCTCCATAGGCAACGACCAATTAGACCCGTGGACCTGGCTTCTGACGTTCCATAAGTGCCCGCGTAGGTTTATCCATCTTTATTATACTAATATTATATATTCAAAATTAACTCTATCTGTCAGCCTGTTGCTGCTTCACACCGGATTTCGATGAAATTTGGCACACAGATAAACTATCACCTAGGGATAATTTTCGACCTCCACGTGCGTGAAACAGCGGGTAAATGCTAGTACTACAATAAATCACCGATTAACTAACTACTTTATTGGGCAAGAAATCTGCAATAAAAGATTAATTCAGGAAAACAGTTATAATATCCTTGTTAAAAATCTTTTACAAATGGAATTAGTTCCGCTCGGTGAAATGTTCCGTAGCAAAGAAAGTTTTAAAACGGTTGTGACAGTAAAAGGATTTCCTCTTTGTGTAACTTCGGTGATTCTTAACGGGTTGCTTAGTTAATTTTGTTATTCTGACGATTGAGGAATGACACATATTGTTTTTTTTTTTTTTAAGTTATTTGCAGACTATACCTAACCGTTTTTTTTTTGCCAGACCTGGTTTTTTTAAGTAAAATTTATTTGTTTTTAATTTTATTAATTTTATTTTAATTAAAATATAATAACCTAACCTGACTAAAACTATCAATCTACTAAACCTCCGCATCGCTGTCGACTGATAATGTACCCAAGAGACTGGCGGCATTGCAACGTTGTATGGCAATGCTTAGCCTCTGGCCAAGGTAAAAGCCAGCCCTAAGGTCACGGGAAATATCAAACAGGCGTTTGGAGATTTCGTTGAACAAAACGTGGGCACTTGGACCCCACGACCAGAGGGTTTTAACCTCAAACGGCTCGAAAGTATAATTACCGATAAGGTGATTATACTTTCGCCGCTTGAGGTTTCCCGCAGCCGCAGCAGCGGCGCCAGCACAGCACGCCTTTACCCTTTCTTGGATCTGACACGTAACACTAATTTCAAACTACGCACACATAGGCTTACGGGGCAACGAGGAGGCTGACCGACTGTAAAAGGTTGCAGTGGAAACGGGTAGCGAAAACTCATACATCCCAGATTACCGGGGAATATTGCGCCCAGTTTAAGCTGTTGTGTTTTGACGGATGAAGAAACTACTTCGATGAAAAATCCAAAGTAAAAGGAATTTGGTATAAAGTAATTCAGAATGGGCTTCCTCGCGTTCCCTGGTTTGAGGGTACAAGTTTAAGTAGAAGTTATGTTCGGATATTATGTTTATACACATCAAAATTTAAAACTAGGTATAGTGCATTTATGTTCTTTCTTTTTTTTCTGTTATTTTTAATTTCCGTATGCTGCACTAGTTGACGTCATCACGTCAAAGCCGGCTGTCGCTGAAAACCAGCGCTGGGGCTCTGTCTCGCATAGGGTCGTAGCATTGTGCGATTGCCGTTTTGAGTGGATGTGACGCATATTTTCCCCCAACTCGTTCTTTTTTGTATTTGTGTGTTTTTCTCTGCGTCAGGTTTACCGCAAATAAACGTATTTTCTTTCTTTACTTTATGTTAAGTTAGCACAAGACTGCGGCACTATCGACTGGTAAAGTTTCCTTTCCTAATGCGAAAGATTGCATCACCTAATTCTGAAATATGCTACAAAATTGAAGATGTGCAACATTTGTTGATGGAATGTGTTAAGAGCAAGAATGAAAGAGAATAATTGATTAGATAATTCAAATTTAACACTTTGGACTTTGGGCTAATTCAAAACATTTTAGAAAACTCTAGATCGTCGAATGCAAAGAGGTTGTGTGGCCTGGTGAAGATGTCTAGTCAATGATTCTATTGCTGTTACATAGTATGTAGTTATCTCAATTAAAGTTAAATTGTTGATAAGGTACGATTGAGTTGGCATATCCGTATAGATAAAAACCCCTTTTCATAAAAAAGAAAACAAAAAAGCAAGTTGTTGTTCAGAATATACCTTACCTTTACCTTACCTTTCTTTGATCTGATATGTAACAACACGTGTACATGATTATTTTCAACATTCATAAAATATTATATAGTCCTCCAGACCGTGTTTCGGCCATGGCGGCCAATCTCAACGGAAACTAGCCTTCGGCGCGGAGGATGTTATAGTGCACAAGTGTGTGCGCAGACACAGGTGCACTCTCTGTTCCCTGACTCTCATAGCCCAATGGGACGGCAATCCGATACGACCGGAGAGAAATCAGGCGCAGGACTAACGGCTTAACGTGCTTTCCGAGGCACGGGGGTATCACACCACCAATTTCGAAACTTCTGGCTGTTACTAAGAAATTCCTAATGGAAAAACCCAATAACCCTTTGCCCGACCTGAGAATCGAACCCTGGACCCCACGCTCAGCAGGTGCGCTTGCAACCACGAGACCAACGGGGCAGTTAAAAAAACATAAAATATTATAAAGGTCCTCACCGACATTCTAAGAAACCCTTGCTAAAATAAAATATTACCTACACAATGAAAACGGTTTTTTCCAAGAATCAGGAAGGTATTCATAATAAAGTATAAAGAGTTTGTTGTTGCGTAATGCATGTCTTGAGACTTGAGAGAGTTTTATCTTAGGTCTGGGAATTATCGAACGACTCAGCACTCGACTGGGCGACGATAAAATGGAAAATGTTGGCAAGTTTTTAAGAAGCTGGTTGTTTTAAGATGTGTTTTCAACTTCTTTTAATAACGATTTGGATATTCAATCAATCAACTCAGCCTATCGCAGTCCACTGCTGGACATAGGCCTCTCCCATGCTGCGCCTTCCACCTTCGTCCTATAATTACGAGTACCTTATAGTTCCAATTGTGTCCTCCGCCTTCCACATCCAGTCTGACCCAGCCACCTCTTTGAGGTCGTCGGTCCATCTAGCTAGGAGGCGTCCCACAGACGATTTAGATATTAGATTTTATAAAAACAGTTAAGAAGGTCAATGTTAAACTTTTGTTCTAAGTATTGAGTTTTATATAAAACTCCCTAAATTCAATTCAGAGAAAAAAAAACACGTGTGGCACTCGGGGACTGCCGCGGTAAAGCTATTGCATAGCATTTTTTATCAACTTATGCAATTATAATTATTTATTTATTTTTTATTTATGCAGTATTTTTTTCTTTGATATTAATTTAAGTACAGTCGTACCATATACATACACGTTAAGCGAATGCTCGGCCGAGCTACATGGTAGGCGGAGTGGGGGGTGTTAGGTTTTATTTTCGTTACGGAATTTATTGATTCGGTCGCCACGCTCAAAGCCCGCGATAAAAGCTATGCAATAGCTTAAAAAGTATTCAGTCAGTCTTGGCTACGACATGTTTGTGCTACGACGGCGTAGCTCCCGTAGCGTTCGCGTAGACGTACTACGCCGTAGCAACAGTACAAACATACATAATATAATAATTATTTAAGTACTCCTTCAAGCCATAATAATTGACAACATAAACATACAGTATGACAGCTCGTAAGGCTATTAACTCGTCAGTCTAACCCATCGCCTCGTTACTTAATGTTTCAAATGCTCAGCCTTTAATTCTGTACATAATACCTGCTGTGTGTACTCCCTGAGGGTACCCCTGTTATTAAATATGTTTCGCTGTTTTAGATATATGTTTTTATAACATGTGATTATTTAAGATATTAAGAGCATTGGCCGCTATGAGACATACTTACTTTGCTTGGCGAAGACTATACTTAGGTCGAATCACGACACAAACACTCTCTTCATCGTCCCCTTGCACTGAAATCAAGTGCTTATAAACTAGCATTTATGTTTACCATACTTAAGTAGCTCAAAGTTAAAAACATGTAGTTATAAAAGCTATTCCGTGGCGAGTGTCGTCTTTGATCTCCGGTCGCCTCGAGCGACTCAGAGCCGCTCTCACTCGGGTCACTGAGTCGCGGCACAAACGACACCTGCGGGGTAGTTACGTAACACACTAACAGTAGGAATGGGTATCATTTTGACAGTTCAACAATATTCATTGCTTTATTTACGTTGTTAAGCAGACAAATTTTTCGAACTTAAGAAGCAATGGTTTAGCAATAGATTTCAAAATGATTCAGATTGTGATAGATAGTGTGTTAAGTAATTAGGGTGCTGGAGGGACACATGGCAGTGTTTAATATAAGCTTTAGCTAAAAGTAGTGTAATTTAACTACATTGCTTCTTTAAAAAAACTTTGAAATCAGGCTACAAGTCCCCTGAAAAATATTAAAATAATAACACTGAAACATTACAAACTTCTAACATTTAGCCGCGTCTCGTTGTACTCAATGCTAACTAACTTAGCATAAGCATAATAAGCCCATAATGGTCCTACTGCTGGGACACAAGCCATCTCTCCGTGAGAGAGAGAATTCTAACTTAAATAAGAAAAATGGTTCAGCAGTTTAATGGGGTCAAGGCCTCGCTCCGTATTGAAGTATCAAGGTTAGCTCACTGACTTCATAAAAGCTCCACCGGAATGAAAGTTTCTTTAAGCGCATTCATTTCTTAATTGGTACGAGTCTTTAACAAAGACTCGTATGTTATATGTTATCTTTTAAAACTTAACTGTTCTTTGTTAACTGGTCTTATTCAAATTTTATTAAGTAACCTGTTGGCAAGCAGAAGCATAACATTTTAGATCTTTTCAGTAGATCGAGCATGACTTTGTTGGAGTATAGAATAGAATAAAATACTCTTTATTATATACACCATAACAATTACAGATATAAATGTAGACATTTTACACAGGGTGACACAATGGGCGGTCTTATCGCTAAGAGTGATATTTTACAGACAACCTTTGGATAGATTAAAGGGAGAAGGAGAGAAAATACTGCAGGTAGTCAGTGGTGTACCATTTACATAAAATCAAAGTCAAATCATTTATTTCAAATAGGCACCTAAAAGGCACTTTCGAACGTCAAATTTTACAAGAAAATAGAATTGATTCTAGTTGCCCCTTCCAAAAGGTAGTTTCGTATGGAGAAGAATGGGCAAGAAACTCCACCGTTACTCTTTTAAAAATATTTTACAATATTATGTATACATTAATTATATAAAAGAGGACGATTACGAAGACGATGCAACTAGAATAAAATTACTATACCACAATAGGTACAAAAAATACAATAAATGCATACATATATAAAACATATACTTATCTACATATATATACAATAATAAACATGAAACAAGAGCAAGGAAACTATATGTACAGTCAAACGGGGTAAATAGGAATGCAGGAGTGAATTGAGACGAAACTTTAAAAGGGATTTTAACATTGAAATAATATAGTTTGTTGCCAAAAAGGACTCTAATGTATTTACTGTATTATAATTAACGATTAAGTGCCCTTTTTGGCAACAAACTATATTATTTCAATGTTAAAATTCCTTTTAAAGTTTCGTCCCGATTCACCCCTGCATATCTATTCAACCCGTTTGACGGTACTGATAATGTATACAGGTTTTGGTTTCATTTACCTGATTCCGCAACGTCACCTAGATTGCATCGTACCTAAAACACAAGCATCAGGATATTCTCTTTGGCTAGTGTACATGAACGATAAATTATGTACAAATGTAGTCACAAATACCTCAGTCATAAACTTGGCTCTGAAATTCTTGAGAACTTCGTGTGAACTTAACAACTACTGCATTAAAACAGAACTGAATTGTTGTTTTGTTGTGATAATTTAATCAATAGGTATAATAGGCACTAAGGAATTATTTTAATGGAGGAGCGGTATCAGTTACCGCTAAAACGAAATGAGTAATGTGAATCTCATACATTTAGTAGGTACCTATCCCAGAGAAAAGATTCAATTAGATCTAATTAGTGAGTCATTTATAACATTGATCCAGTTTTCTCGGAATATCTGTTTAGCTTCCATTTTTGATTACCTACGTGTCCGTAAAGGTGGTAAAAACAAACAGTGTATTTCTGTGTGTGTATGTAAAGCTGATAAAAAAGGCTTCAGCTGAGCAGACGATCGTGAATTCTTAACGGCTTAGGTACACAGTGAGTAAATAACTAGTGTTAGATGATTAACACGAAGAATAAAGAAATTGGTGGGAACGAGGGGCGTGGTCAAGACAGCCGCATCAAGAGCGGGGATAGTTAGCGGCAAGTGCAGACGACGAGAAGCGCTCGCGCTCTTTTGGATCGACAGCCGACGGCGACAGACGTCTTTCTACCTCGGTGTTGTGTTTTCTCGGTGCCAAGTGATATGCTTATTAATTGCTCATTTTATAATTTATAAGTTTGTTACGTTTTCTCATATTAAGTTTTGCTTGTTAAAAATAATAAATACAGTTGATTGGTGGTGCATATTTTTTGTGAATAAAACCTGCTTCTATATACTGCTTCTGGATAATACTAGTTTATTATAACTTGAACATTATTATTTGTAAAAAACGGTCTCTCTAGTGTTCCGCATTGCGGTACAGTTACTACATAATAATTCTGTCAGAACACGATTTATTGCAAGCAACTGTACATAAAAACGCTAAAGATGATCACGAAATTAATAAAGTCTAATTAACGAGATGGTTCACAATAGCACGAACAAAGTGTCCGCGAACAGTCCCTAGATGCTGTGTAATGAGTGGTGTGGCAGTTAATCTGTGCCTCATTCTATTCATTAATTACATTGTTGTGTCTTTTTTCTCATTTATTCTCATAAAATAGTCAGGTTATGAACTCTGGTATACGCAACACTAAACAAAACTATAATAGTATATGACTGCTATTTACTCGCACTCTCTACAAACATATTGAGACAATAATTTTAGATTTCTCAGTTTTACTTTTAGTATGCGCGTAGGAAATTTTTCTTTTCAACATATCGCGACATAAAACAAACATAACCTCTTCCATAAAACAGCACCTGCTTTGACTTTTATGGCCGAAAATAAGTTCGAAAATATACCTAGGAATTGTATCATAAATATCAATGTATGTTGACAGTTTCACAAGATCAACACCACATCTTTTGCTGCTATGTCAAATTATTTCCAATAGTGTAAGTTCCGCTTTTTTTATCTCTGTAACTAGTACCTACTTTCTGTGAAAAAAATATTTTATTACATTACAATAGTATTTACAATTAAAATATAATAACCTAACCTAACTAAAACTATTAACAAATTAAAAAATGGCGTCTAAAAATTCCTCCGCATCGACTAGTAATGTACCCAAGAGACTGGCGGCATTGCCACGTTGCACGTTGTATCGCAATGAAATGTGATAAAGTGTGAAATAAAGAACTATTCTATTCTTTGTATTCTATTCATAACCTTGGTCCTTTGATGGGCATAATATTACAATAGGTACATATATATTCTAAGCAACACAAATAACACAAATATCCAACTTCAACCGGGCTTCAACCTCTTTATAGCAAACTCGTCTAAAACATTATAATGAATATTGTACCGGTCAAACCAGAAGTTTTTATATTCAAAACACCCAAATCCCCAAACTTCTGATTAAACGCAACACGAATCGCACGCGACACAAAGGCACCGTCTGTCGCGTGATGAGCGGTACCTTTGTGTCGCGTGCGATTCGCGTCGCGTGTCGCGCCTGTTTGTAGGAGCCTTAAATAATCGCAGTATCTATGCTGTGTAACACTTCCGACACTGAAGTTTATCCAACGTCCGCGCGTCGATGCGAGCAACATGCATTATTCACCATATGCCGCACCAGCTCTCATGTGTATCCTCTCCCATCTGTACCCTCCTAAAGTACATCTGTACCCTCTTATAGCTCATCTGAACCCGCTTAAGCCTCGTCTACAAAGTAGCAACACGTTAAATTTCTTGTTCCACTTCCTCACACGCTATTTACATGTGCAGTTCCGTTTGACTCTCTTAGGTTTGACTTTACAATCGAATCGCATTTGAATGTATCGCAGGAAAAGTTTTTAGTAATAGGTCTCGAGAACTTGAAAATGAAGCGAGCGGTATGGCATACTTGAAATTGTGGTTTTAGTAAAAGCGAGAATTTAAATATTGTGCCATGGAAACGATTGACATTACCGTTATAATACATTCGCTGCATAATTCGTAGATAAGATATACAGGCTGGCAGAGACATCGACGTGCAAACTAAAACCATGAAATCAGCTCATGATTCTAGAACCCCTAGCGTAGAAATTTTGCATAGGTTATAAAAAAAACATCTACTGTTTCATAGAAAATTGTAATACCTGCGGTAAAAATGTATGGTACAGCAATTTTTTTTTAAATTAACTGGTGAAAAGTTTAATCACAGGGGGATTTAGAATTCTGTACTGAATCTATGGTAACAGGTTATGCGTCGATGTCCCTGCCACCCTGTTTACAGTGTCAAATTAAACTAGCTAGCAAAACTCCGCAAACGTTACGGGTATCGATATCTAAACATGAGGACACAAAATAAATTAATTTGATGATTTTTTTGTGAGGTTATCGACCGCTGTTTGATGCACATGAAAATCTGTTTTAAAAATCAGTATTTTTTGTGTCAACTTTACAAACGTGATTAGTATCAATATCTTAATACGATAAAAAACATATTTTCTCAACTCATACTTCAAGCAACAAACCTACCGTCGTTGACACCTAAAAAATCATCAAATCCTTTTTATTTTATCGTGTTTAAATATCGATACTCATCATGTCTGCAGAGTTTCGTTAGCTAATTTAATTTGACCCTGTATATATACTCTCCGTGATTAAATTACACACCATTATCTAAAAACTTGTAAATTATTATTTACAAAGATTGAACCACAAAGAGACCGACCTTCTTAAAAAAATTGTTTATTTTTAAAGTAGCCAGCATTAATATTATGTATCCCGTTTACTGTGGTTTTATTCAAGGTAGTTCGTGTAACGATACCATAGCGACTTAATTTTAATTCGACGCCAACACCATCTATCGAGTAAGGCGGTGAACTATTTTTTTCTAATTATAAGAAGGAAAGAAAGTAAAATATTTTATTTGGGACACGAACAGGAAATACAAAGAGTAAAAATAAAAAAGGAGCATTTAAAACTAACAAACTTAACAATAAAAATGAAATAAAAAAAACAACAATAAAAAAGTAAAAAACCTGTGCGGGGCCAAAAAGGCTCCTATCTCAGCATAATGCTACGATATTTAAAAATATAAATACCGCAGCGCTGGTATTCTGATAGGGCCCGCTGTGATGCCACGGACACACCTACCTATTATAGGTGCTCGATTAAACGTTTAGAGTGCAAGCTCTGGAACACCTGTTTTCAAAATCGGGCAATATAATCGGACATGTGAGAATACATATTTTATATTTTAATTTAAGAAAAGCACTGAGAAAAGTAAAATAAATTTCCTGCCAATCCATATTTAATTTCTAGGATTCTGGGTCAAAAGAAAACTCTTGTTGCAAGTTGCTCAGAGAGGCCACCGTCCATTCGCACAACCATTGTTATAAGTATGTTTCTTCCCCAATTTCCAGTCGCTTCAATTTCGTTACAAAAAAAAAAACTAAATCCTATTACAGTTAACTTGAACTTTCTGGTTCGATCCTCGATATAAGGCGATGTGTTTGGCGCGCGTCCAACTGGTAACATACATAATTTTAAGTTATTTGCATGAAAGTACTGGCTTCTCTTCTCGCTCACAAAAATAACTATGACAGTAAAAGTAATATTCTTACAGTGCAGCTCGAGTGTGTGTTTAAAATTTATAAGCACTTTTTACGCTGAAATCGTCGGAACCAAACGTTGAGAGCGGTTACGTTAATACGTAATGTTTTACTACTAGTATATTAGTACAATGACGTAATATAGTGGTACCATAGTATAGTACTACAATGCTAGATGTACTAAGTATTGTACTACTAGTAGTGCTACCCTACTACCTCCTACCGTACTTACCTATACTAACTTCTACAAGAAATAAGGGAAAGTTCACCATGAATGTAATTCTAGTTGAAATACATTGAAACTTTTGACTAAGACTATTTAAAGCTTAAAAGGTTTTAGTAGAAGACTTTTTTTGTACCTACGTCAAAGAATATGTGCAGAGTGTTGTAGTTTTTGAGCTCCAGAAATTGCCACTATCAAATGGTTCGTGCCATCGGATCTTGCCATCTTGAAGCCAAAACTGTTTGATTTCTAAAAGTAAGTATTGCATTCTTCTGGCAATCGCTTAGTTTAAATGTACGTCTTCTTCAATTCAATTATACCCAAATATTACGTGCTTATTGCCCGGATCGGGTCGGTATTGGTAAATTAATTCTCATTGATCGTCCTCCATTATACGCGGGCTCCGGTAATCAACAGATGGCGAGTAAATAGAAATTCCCTTTGCGAACAACGTCTGAATTAATTCAATAAGATTTGGGTCACAACTTAATTAAATAGCTGCCCTTAAAACACGTCTTCTCTGTAACTACCTTTTGGTAATACGATTTTATTAAAAGCAATGACAGTATTCAGAGTGTTGGTTAAAATTAACCTATTATGTTCACACAGGCCTCCTCTCCGTAAGAGAGAATGGAGGGAATTGTTTTGTTAATTGTTACGGAAATAGAAAAAAAATACTGCAAATGAAAATATGTAATGGAAAGTTAGACTTCGTTGGAGGAAAACTAGGTGCACTTAAAAGTAGAATGAACATTGTTTGATACTAGAATGGCGTAATGACATATGAACTATATGAATATATGAACTGTAATATCTTGATTTAAAAAGAGTGTCCTTGGAGTTTCTTGCCCGTCCTTCTCCATAGAGATCTACGTTTTAGAATGGACAACTAGCTTCAACTTTCTGACTAACTGACCGACTCTTTGACAATTCAAAAGTGCCTATAAATGGTTTAATTGAAATAAATGCTTTGAGTTTGAACATCCACCTGGGTATGATACAGTTTTAGCCGAATAGCATGTTTTTTATACAGTTTTTTGCCTGCTATCTCGTCCGTCTACTTTTCCAAGTAACAAATTACGACAGAAACGGATTACAATGTTCTTTCTTTAATAAACCGCCCTCATAATGTCATGTGCACTATGCAGTACATAGCATATCAATAATTAATACTGAGAGGTTTGTCTCTGTTGCGATGTAATCTTCTGTCCCATCTCAGGTCATTAGATCCACGCTGTTGCCAGGACCATTACACAGCTGAAGTAGCAAATTGCAAGCCATTTACATGTAATAAACATAACTGTAACCAAGTTTTTCACTAGTTTATTAAATAATATTCTTTGTCCTATAAATAAAAAACCGGTCAAGTGCGGGTCGGACCACGCACAGTGATAGGTTCCGTGGTTAGGATGAATATGCACTCTATTGGTTTTATCGACCGCAAAAGAAAGTTTGACTGAGAAACTGACAGATGGACATGACAAAATTATAAAGGTTCCGTTTTTTCATTTGGCTACGGAACCCTAAAAACCTACAAAAACTAGGCAATAACACGTAGTGAAACATGAAGCTATTAAATATCAAATCAGAAAATAAATATGCATTAAACCTTTTTTTTTGGATGGGAAATCATCAAATGACGTCTCCCGCTCTGGGCGGAGCGGAAGGGCGTGTCAGACTCTTACTGACTAAAACCCACCCGTGTTCCTTCAGTTGCCTGTGCGCCAGGGCCACGGTAACTCTTTCGAACAATCCGCAGCCCCGGCAGGCATCGGTCCTATCGGACCCCGTCTATTTTGCTGACATCTCTTTGAGGCGCGCGTGGGACACGACGCGCCGTCGACCCGGGCCTGGTCCTTACCGGACGGCGAACTGCCCATTGCTCGCCGTCCGCAAGCCCGCGCCTACGGTGGCCGGGAGTCGGCAATCGACTCCCGACGCCCAGGGTGTCTCCTCCTCCTGCGGCGGCTAGGGGCGCGAGGGCGCAGAGATTGCCTCTTCCTTTCGCGCTCCGCCTCCTCCTTCGCGAGCATTACTGCTTCGCAGAAGGAGGTGACGGCTTCCCATTCCCTCTCGCTCCGTACCATGGCCTGAACCAGGGCCGGACGCGAGAGGTCGCCGCCGCCGATCGCCGCCACGAGGACACGGCGGTGCTCCGCCCAAGCCGGGCAGACCTCCACCGTATGCTCCACCGTGTCCTCCGGTCGATCCACACAATGGTAACACCCGGGCGTTTCCTCCCGCCTTATCCGAAACAGAAACCTCCCGAAACAGCCATGTCCGGTGAGGACCTGCGTCAGGCGGAAGGTGAGGACGCCGTGGCGCCTCTCAAGCCACTCCTCAAAGAGGGGTCTTACCGCCGCAATTGTGGCGTGCCCTGCGCTGGGTTGCGACAGTCGCACTCTCCATGCCGCCATGAGATCCCGCCGGAGCTCTGTCCGCTGTGCCGTGATTTCTCGCGGTAGCGGAGTTACGCCCCGGCGTTTCGCCTCCTCGCGCCACTCCCAAACGTGCGCGAGGACCTTTGCCTCCAGATCCCACGGCGGCAATCCGGCAAGGAGGCTCGCCGCCTCGCAGGAGACCGTGCCGTATCCCCGTACCATCCGGATGGAAATGACCCTTTGGGACGCTTTCAACCGGCGGGCTGGCCGGAGCCTTAGCGACCGCGCCCACACCGGTACCCCGTAAAGGGCCATGGACCGCACGACCCCCGCGTAGAGCCTCCGGCAGGAGGCGTTTGGCCCCCCCAGATTGGGCAAGAGCCGCTTCAAAGCAGCCCCGGCCCGCTGCAGTCTGGGAGCCAAACGTCGGAAGTGCTCGACGAAGTTCCACCGGCTGTCGAGGACGAGTCCCAGGTACTTCATCGTCGCCTCGACGCCGATGTGAACCCCTCCTACCGTTATTTGGGAACCCGACAGTGGCGCGTTCCGAGGACCATGAAAACACATGGCCTCGGACTTGTGCAAGGCCACCTCGAGTCCCAACTGCCGGATCCTCTCAACGACTGTCGCAACCCCGCGTGTCATTAGTTCGGCCGCCGCCTGGTGCGACCTCCCCTGCGCCAGGACCAGCGTGTCGTCAGCGTAGCACACTACGCTGACGCCGCTAGGGAGGTCGGCGCGCAGCACCCAGTCGTAACCGATGTCCCACAGATGCGGCCCCAGGACCGATCCCTGTGGGACACCGCACGACATCTCTCGCCGGTTCCATTCTCCTTGGTGACCGGGGTAGATCACCGCCCTATCCGTCAAATAGGCCTCGACTACACGACAGAGGTAGGTCGGCATCCGGTGATACCGGAGTGCCTCCCTGATGCAACTCCAGGGCAGGGTATTGAAGGCGTTGGCGATGTCTAGAGACACCGCCAAGACGACCCCACCCCGGGCCACAGCATCCCCCGTCGTGAGGGCTCGCACGCGCATGATGGCGTCCACCGTGGAGCGCCCCCTGCGGAAACCAAACTGGCTCTCCGCCAAATCCGGCCCCACCCGCACCAGCTGCCCGACGAGGCGGTCTGCAATGACTCTTTCAAAGAGCTTGCCCACCTCGTCGAGCAGCACGATGGGCCGGTAAGCGGACGGAGAGTCCGCCGGGCGCCCCGGTTTCTTAATGAGGACCAGTTTCCCCGTCTTCCAACGAAGTGGGAACTGGCCCTCCTCCAAGCATGCGCTTAGGAGCCCTCTTAGTCGAGGCCCGAGAGCCTCCAAAGCCAGGACTCAGGCTTTTCCAGGTAAGCCGTCGGGTCCTGGGGCGGTATTCTTGGCACTCAGCCTACGTACCGCCACTCTCAACTCTACCTCGGTCACCTCAGGAGCAACGTCGTCATCGTCGGGTCTGTGGTCCGCAGTTGGCACCGCAGGAGGCGGAGCCATGGGCGGGGGAGTATGCTCCCCCCGCGAGGGGAACAGAGCGCTCACCACGCCCTCCACGAGCTGGGGCCGGAGACTCTGAGTCAGCGGGGGAGCCCATGGGCGGAGTTTCTCCCGCACCACCTTATATGGGCGCCCCCACGGGTCCCTGTTCAGAGTCCCCAGCGACTCCTCACGGGCCAGTCCCCTGGCCCGCAGGATCTCCGCTCGGAGGGCGATCTTCGCCACTCTGTAACCCTCGTACAGCTCCGCCTGAATGGCTTCCGTATCCGGAGGGCGGATACGGAGCCTGCGGTGCCTGGTGTACAGGCGCCGCGCGGCAACGCACGCCTCGCGCAGAGACGTTAGTTCCGGCATATGCATTAAACCTACCCTTCAAATCTGTATCTTTAAAAGGGCGCACAACGGTCCACTACCGCCACTCCTTTAAGAAAATATTATCTCCTGACTGAGATGGAATTATGAATAACGGCTCAATAAGGGCCCTCGGTAAGTGTGTCTAGAATTTCCTAATACCTTTTATAAACTTTCATATTGGGACACGAATCAACAAAATACGATCTAAAAAAAAGCGGCCACATTCCTCTAGATCGTATTTTGTTGCTTCGTGTCTGAATATGAAACTATACTACTAATACAATACTAATACATACATACTAATTCTGGAAAAATGTAGGTGTCACCTTTAGCGCTGAAAAAATTCACATTTAATTTCTTCATGGAAGAAAATGCCCTAGCTGTATGTACATTCAAATTTTTTTTGTGTACACTGTACAGGCTTTGAATATTCTGTAGCAGTTTAAAAACCACACGAGTTCGTCGATATTCCAGCCTTTTATTCGTAAAAGGTGGTTTACAGCTGTGGTGAGGTCTCTGTAGAAAGTGAGCCGCTCCAGCGCGTCTCTATGAATCGCAGAAAAGAGTACCGCAAACGGGGTGAATAGGGATGCAGGGGTAAGTCATGACGAAACTTTAAAAAGGATTTGAACATTGAAATAATATAGTTTGTTGTCAAAAAGGACTCTAATGTGTTTACTGTATTATAATTAACGATTATGTGCCGTTGTTGGCCACAAACTATATTATTTCAATGTTAAAATCCCCTTCCTCCTTCCTCCCTTTTAAAGTTTCATCCTGATTCACCCCTGCCTATCTATTCACCCCGTTTGACGGTACATTCAATATTTGGGTCACTGACGCCATGTTTGTTCCCCATTTCCTGACTTAATAACAAAGCCACCATTTCATTTCAGCACAAACTGTAACGGTTGTTCTAAAGAGAAAATTAAATTGAATTGTAACTAATCACCAATTTGATATCATAGAATAGATAGAATTATCCTTCCGAATGGGAGGTACAACAATTACGACGAAATACTTCGAGAAGCTTCAGAGAAATGCGTGTAACAAACTTGTTACTTTTATTGAAGCCTTTTTCGTTAACATGTGAGGAGTTAACGACAGTTGAAGTTAACAACCAATACGGGTTTATAAACTTGAGCGGCAACTACTTACTTAGAAATAAATTTGAGTAAATAAGCTCTTACTCTAAAGCGCTGAACAACAAAGAACAAAGAAATAATAAGACTCTCAAAATAACGTGCTGAAAATTCAGACAAGAAGTTTCATGAAACAGTTGATAAAAAGCCATTTGCAGGTTGTAATGCACAGATTTATCTAAGGGAATGTACTAATCCCTCAAAATAAAAAACCAACATCGCTACGCCAACTCAAGTGGTTTAAACCAAATCCATCATTATATGCCTACTACTTTCCCGAAAATCGAAGAAAAGATAAATAAAGTCAAACTGTGATCACATCAGTCAATAAACTCAAAGCTCGAGTCAGCGATTCCCGAATACTCTCGTAACGTTTGAAGATTTTTTGGTTACCCCATAAACTGCCTTCAAGGTTTCTTTAGCAAACCCTCACGTCTTTAGAATAGAATAGAATAGAATAGATCATTTATTTGTCCAAAACATAAGTATACACACACATGGCATGCAAGATGTTACATAAAAATTATAGAACAGTCATGTTTTGCCTGAACGGCGTACAAATATAAACAGGTTGGTTAGTTATTTTTATTACATTAGAATATAAACATCAAACAAAGTCCATTATTCAAAGAAAATCAATATATGAAATCAAAAACTTAATCAATCAAATTATAATAATTAATATACTACAGAATAGTGCCATCAACTCGTCATAGAAATGTATAACAAAATAAAAAAATCAAAATTAGCCAGTCAAAAGTCAAAGTAATTAGGAATAAAAAAAAATATTACATCTTATTTCACACAAGTCAGATTAATTTACTTGAATATTGTACATAACACCAACAATTAATAAAAAAAAACTTAACTTTATTACTGTACCAACCCCTGTCAAAAGACAGTGCTTTACCTACGAGTACATTATTATAGATTGTTATGGTATCTATTCTATTCGGGATCCGTTCTTTTCGCATAATGTTCTTTGTCCTAATATACTTCGGCATAACGATTTTGGCACAATTTGTTTTGGCATAATAAAACTTCGGCATAATTTTTTTAGGCATACATTTTATGTTGGCATAATCATCTTAAAGACTAATTTGTTTTGGCATAAATTTGATTCGCATAACGTTAGTAGGCCTAATGATTATTAGCATAACGTTAGTAGGCCTAATGACTATTTTAGTGACAGAACCGAATTGCTGCAAAACCGACTCCACGTAGTCTTGTTTGTCCTACCCCTAGAGTGTAATTTAAAATCGCGTAGGCGCGTGGGGCCGCCGGAGGCCCGCAGCGCCGGAGCCGTGACAGAAACCCTGCCTGCTGCATGCTGCATGCTTGCTTGCATGCTGCATGTTGCTTGTTTGCTGCATGCTTGCTTGCATGCTTGCTTGCATGCTTGCTTGCATGCTTGCTTGCACGCTTGCTTGCATGCTTGCTTGCATGCTGTATGCTTGCTTGTATGCTTTAGGATATTATGCTTAAAAAAGTTATGCTTTAGAACTTTATGCTTAATAAATTTATGCTTTAGAATATTATGCTTAATCATTATTATGGTTAGAGAAATTATGCTTAAAAAATTATGCGTAAGCTGTTATGCGTAATTATGTTATGCGAAAATATAATTATGCCAAACAAAATTATGCTAAGTTATATTAGGTCTTAAAATTTTATGCAAATGGATAGGGAACCATTCTATTCTACGTATGGAACCACATAATTTAAAAACTTAAAAAGTTTAGGTTCAATCAAATATTAAAAGGATCCAGGCCAATTTTGATTAAAAAAAAATGAGTAATGCCATTAAAAAAATCCTAATCCTATCCTAACTAATATTATAAATGCGAAAGTAAGTTTGTTTGTTTGTTTGTTACCTTTTCACGCCTAAACCACTGAACCAATCATCCTGAAATTTTGCATATACGTTGTGTGGAGTACACAAACGGACATAGGGTACCTTTTATCCCGAAGAAAAGCACTGTTCCTGAGGAAAACGACAATAACCTTATTATTATAATAGATGGCGCCACGTGTCTTTCGAATCATGATTGAATTATATTATTATAGAAACTATAGTAGTGTGTTAAGAGTTTATTTTATTTTTATTTAAGTACCTAATACATTTTGTGAGTCTAGAGTGTGGATAGACCGGTTTTTCATCCTCCTAACTATAATACTAAGATGCGAAAGTAAGTTTGTTTGCTGGATATCTTTTCATGCCCTAAACTGCTGAACCGATCATCAT
The DNA here is from genome assembly GCA_917490735.1 of Dryobotodes eremita. Taxonomy (NCBI): domain Eukaryota; kingdom Metazoa; phylum Arthropoda; class Insecta; order Lepidoptera; family Noctuidae; genus Dryobotodes; species Dryobotodes eremita. Next base: position 6,245,209 of record OU823257.1, on the reverse strand, counting down.
GAATTCATGACATTTTGCACGTCGTCACGGATACAAAAAAAACATACCCACCTTTTATCCAGAAAAAAACTACTGTTCCCAAGGGACAATATAATAAAACAAACTTACTTTCGCATTTATAATATTAGTTAGGATAAGTAATACTGTTTTAAATTCGAGTGTTAATACAATGCTTTTGTAGCATAATTTAAACAGTTTCACAAGTTGCTCGATAGATGGCGTTGTACTGATGACGCCGTTTTCTGAATCGCAGTGTTTGATTTTCTGTGGAAGAATGACCATCGAAGGTTTTTTTGTTCATAATAATATTGTCGTTAGTTTGGTGTTGAAATTATCGTTAGGTAGATTGTTAAAATAGTTTTTTTCTGTAATTCGTAAAACAATTGTTCGCTAGGATTGGTTATCTAAGTCTGCAGCACTTAATTCTCAATTTAGCGTTGTCGACGACTTGATCCTTAAATGTTTGATCGAAACAAGAAAAAAAAAAACTTTTATTATTTTTCGGTTAATTTAGTTAGTTCGTTAGTTTGACTGTTTTTATTAGGTTAGGTTTCTTTGTCATTTTTCTATTTTAAAATGCCTCGCAAACGTAGTTCCAACTTAGGAAGGAGCACATCGCGAGCCCGCGCAGCGTAAATTGCTCGATCCCAAGAATCCTCCGTTCATGCTGAATTAAGAAGGCTAGAACAAGCGGAGCAACAAGCAGCTTTGAGAGCTGATGAGACATCTTCTCAAAGCCAGGAAAGAGTGGAGGGCCAAGCCTCCCGCCAGGCTTCGGTGAGAGCGACTAAGACGCCTTTTCAACCGCAATTGCTATTGGAGGAACAAGCTGAACGCCAGAGAGCTCTAAGAGCAACTGAGACGCCTGTTTAAACACAGCTCCGTCTAATAGAACAAGCCCAGCTGCAAGCAGCCATTAGGGCGACAGAAACTACAGACCAGTCGCAGGTGAGAAGGACCGCTCTTGCAGAAATGCAAACCGAACGGACTTTTATGCGTCACAGTTGGTCCGTATTTATTAATTCTGGATTTGAATACGATCCTTTAAATGATTACAAAAATCATACTTTAGTTGTTGTTGGTTTGATGAATAAAAAATGCCAGTTTTGTGATGCTTTTAAATGGAACGACGAGACTGCAGGGATGTGTTGCTCCAATGGCAGAGTTTCCCTTCCTTTACTTGGTGAACCAGAAGAACGCCTGAAAACTCTATATTTATTTAATGCAGATGAATGGGTACGTATTACAATACCGAAATTTAAAAGACCGTATTTAAAAATAACTATGGAAGAAATCCCGAAAAAAAAATTAGACGCCGAATGATTGTTTGGTCGAAAGTTTTAAATCTCGAAAGTTCATTTGCCCGAAAGTTTTAAATCACGAAAGTTCATTTGCCCGAAAGCTTAAAATCCCGAACATCTTTATCCCGAAGCTTAAAATCACGACGATCCATATCCAGAAGTTCAAAATCCCGAAATTACACCCCAAAGCCTGAAATCTGTAAGATAATGACAAAAAAGGAGCAACCACCAACAAAAAGGAGGACCAATAACATATTATAATTAAAACCAAAGTTTAAATGATAATCATACGTATTATTAGGGAAAAAAGAAGCACGTTATTACAAATTAAATTATCTAATGATATTTTAAGGTATTTGATATTTCAACTACATATGTAGGTATGAAATACCTAATGGACGACTCGCCTACAGTTTATTAAATTTAACGGATAATTAGACAATGGTGAAAACATTTCTGCGAGCAACTTGGAAGTAGCATTCGCCGGCCGCTGCCGCGGCAACGCTCGCTACGCTCGCTCAGCTCGCGCGCGGTTGGTCACAGTTTTAACCTAACCTATTTCACTCAGTTCAAAATGACGAATCATACAATCTGCCGCAGAAATGTTTCTACCATTGTCTAATTATCCACTCGCAGGCATTTAAAACTTTCGGTATTTTGAATTTCGCTGTTTTGGACGTTGGTATTTCACTCATAGTTATTATGAAATTTCGGGATTTTAATACGTACCCGGATGAATCACGGCGCATTTTAAATATAATCAGAAAGTACATCTCATGCTTTCAGATGAAATCTTTTGGAGTAGATAGAGAGATAAAAATGCCCAGGTTTTCGCCAAATTTTACCGTACAAGGTCAGATACCTATATCATCAAATTGGTTCACTTTTTCCAACAGAGAACGAACAGCATAAGTTTATTTTATGGGTGATGAAGAAAATGAAGTAATCCGCCGTTGACAATATATTCAAGGAGTTGACAGAGATACGGTATTAAAAATTCAAAGAATGTTACATAACCACAATATTTTGATAAATACCTTTAAAACCGCAATAGAAAACTGGCCTCAAGAAGATTATAAGGTCGTTATCCACGCTGATCGAACTCCGCGTAGCGAACATGAGAGGCGCTTTAATGCACCGGCAATTAATGAAGTTGCTGTCGTAGTGAGTGGTGACCAGTTCTCTTCACGAGACATAGTGTTACGAACACATGATAATACACTGACACGCGTAGCCGATACTCATAAGTTCTATGATGCTTTGCAATACCCATAATTTTTTTGCAAGGGACAGTTAGGAGACTATTTTGATATACCACTCATTAATCTCACTACAAAACAGCCAGTTCCCAATAAAAAAGTTGGATTGGATGGATTTTTACGCCTACCACATGATGCTTCGAGAAAATGACTTTAACATCCTTCTGAGGTCAAGACAGCTCTACCACCAATTTTTTGTAATATCAGACTTACAACTAAATTTAAATTGTGATTAGTGTCTATGTGCACGTGTGTATGTGTGGTTATGTGTAACCCTTGCACCTAAAAACGAAACTATTAACCAGACAAACACTGACATATTGAATAAGGTGTAGGGAGATATAAAGGAGTATTAATTTGTCAATAAATATCATCATGGACCCTGAACAGAGCACTTCCTATCCTGTTGATTTTTAAATTCTCTAGAGCTGTCAGGTGTACCCTCGCATAAACTTCAATTAAAATTAGGTGTACCCGTTATGCTTATGCGCAATTTAGATGCACTCTAATTATGTAATGGGACGAGGCTTCGGATTACACAACTAGGACAAAATATAGTCGGTGCCACTATTTTCACCTTATTCAATATGTCAGTGTTTGTCTGGTTAATAGTTTCGTTTTTAGGTGCAAGGGTTACACATAACCACACATACACACGTGCACATAGACACTAATCACAATTTAAATTTAGTTGTAAGTCTGATATTACAAAAAATTGGTGGTAGAGCTGTCTTGACCTCAGAAGGATGTTAAAGTCATTTTCTCGAAGCATCATGTGGTAGGCGTAAAAATCCATCCAATCCAACTTTTTTATTGGGAACTGGCTGTTTTGTAGTGAGATTAATGAGTGGTATATCAAAATAGTCTCCTAACTGTCCCTTGCAAAAAAATTATGGGTACTGCAAAGCATCATAGAACTTATGAGTATCGGCTACGCGTGTCAGTGTATTATCATGTGTTCGTAACACTATGTCTCGTGAAGAGAACTGGTCACCACTCACTACGACAGCAACTTCATTAATTGCCGGTGCATTAAAGCGCCTCTCATGTTCGCTACGCGGAGTTCGATCAGCGTGGATAACGACCTTATAATCTTCTTGAGGCCAGTTTTCTATTGCGGTTTTAAAGGTATTTATCAAAATATTGTGGTTATGTAACATTCTTTGAATTTTTAATACCGTATCTCTGTCAACTCCTTGAATATATTGTCAACGGCGGATTACTTCATTTTCTTCATCACCCATAAAATAAACTTATGCTGTTCGTTCTCTGTTGGAAAAAGTGAACCAATTTGATGATATAGGTATCTGACCTTGTACGGTAAAATTTGGCGAAAACCTGGGCATTTTTATCTCTCTATCTACTCCAAAAGATTTCATCTGAAAGCATGAGATGTACTTTCTGATTATATTTAAAATGCGCCGTGATTCATCCGGGTACGTATTAAAATCCCGAAATTTCATAATAACTATGAGTGAAATACCAACGTCCAAAACAGCGAAATTCAAAATACCGAAAGTTTTAAATGCCTGCGAGTGGATAATTAGACAATGGTAGAAACATTTCTGCGGCAGATTGTATGATTCGTCATTTTGAACTGAGTGAAATAGGTTAGGTTAAAACTGTGACCAACCGCGCGCGAGCTGAGCGAGCGTAGCGAGTGTTGCCGCGGCAGCGGCCGGCGAATGCTACTTCCAAGTTGCTCGCAGAAATGTTTTCACCATTGTCTAATTATCCGTTAAATTTAATAAACTGTAGGCGAGTCGTCCATTAGGTATTTCATACCTACATATGTAGTTGAAATATCAAATACCTTAAAATATCATTAGATAATTTAATTTGTAATAACGTGCTTCTTTTTTCCCTAATAATACGTATGATTATCATTTAAACTTTGGTTTTAATTATAATATGTTATTGGTCCTCCTTTTTGTTGGTGGTTGCTCCTTTTTTGTCATTATCTTACAGATTTCAGGCTTTGGGGTGTAATTTCGGGATTTTGAACTTCTGGATATGGATCGTCGTGATTTTAAGCTTCGGGATAAAGATGTTCGGGATTTTAAGCTTTCGGGCAAATGAACTTTCGTGATTTAAAACTTTCGGGCAAATGAACTTTCGAGATTTAAAACTTTCGACCAAACAATCATTCGGCGTCTAATTTTTTTTTCGGGATTTCTTCCATAGTTATTTTTAAATACGGTCTTTTAAATTTCGGTATTGTAATACGTACCCATTCATCTGCATTAAATAAATATAGAGTTTTCAGGCGTTCTTCTGGTTCACCAAGTAAAGGAAGGGAAACTCTGCCATTGGAGCAACACATCCCTGCAGTCTCGTCGTTCCATTTAAAAGCATCACAAAACTGGCATTTTTTATTCATCAAACCAACAACAACTAAAGTATGATTTTTGTAATCATTTAAAGGATCGTATTCAAATCCAGAATTAATAAATACGGACCAACTGTGACGCATAAAAGTCCGTTCGGTTTGCATTTCTGCAAGAGCGGTCCTTCTCACCTGCGACTGGTCTGTAGTTTCTGTCGCCCTAATGGCTGCTTGCAGCTGGGCTTGTTCTATTAGACGGAGCTGTGTTTAAACAGGCGTCTCAGTTGCTCTTAGAGCTCTCTGGCGTTCAGCTTGTTCCTCCAATAGCAATTGCGGTTGAAAAGGCGTCTTAGTCGCTCTCACCGAAGCCTGGCGGGAGGCTTGGCCCTCCACTCTTTCCTGGCTTTGAGAAGATGTCTCATCAGCTCTCAAAGCTGCTTGTTGCTCCGCTTGTTCTAGCCTTCTTAATTCAGCATGAACGGAGGATTCTTGGGATCGAGCAATTTACGCTGCGCGGGCTCGCGATGTGCTCCTTCCTAAGTTGGAACTACGTTTGCGAGGCATTTTAAAATAGAAAAATGACAAAGAAACCTAACCTAATAAAAACAGTCAAACTAACGAACTAACTAAATTAACCGAAAAATAATAAAAGTTTTTTTTTTTCTTGTTTCGATCAAACATTTAAGGATCAAGTCGTCGACAACGCTAAATTGAGAATTAAGTGCTGCAGACTTAGATAACCAATCCTAGCGAACAATTGTTTTACGAATTTCAGAAAAAAACTATTTTAACAATCTACCTAACGATAATTTCAACACCAAACTAACGACAATATTATTATGAACAAAAAAACCTTCGATAGTCATTCTTCCACAGAAAATCAAACACTGCGATTCAGAAAACGGCGTCATCAGTACAACGCCATCTATCGAGCAACTTGTGAAACTGTTTAAATTATGCTACAAAAGCATTGTATTAACACTCGAATTTAAAACAGTATTACTTATCCTAACTAATATTATAAATGCGAAAGTAAGTTTGTTTTATTATATTTTCCCTTGGGAACAGTAGTTTTTTTCTGGATAAAAGGTGGGTATGTTTTTTTTGTATCCGTGACGACGTGCAAAATGTCATGAATTCATGATGATCGGTTCAGCAGCTTAGGGCATGAAAAGATATCCAGCAAACAAACTTACTTTCGCATCTTAGTATTATAGTTAGGAGGATGAAAAACCGGTCTATCCACACTCTAGACTCACAAAATGTATTAGGTACTTAAATAAAAATAAAATAAACTCTTAACACACTACTATAGTTTCTATAATAATATAATTCAATCATGATTCGAAAGACACGTGGCGCCATCTATTATAATAATAACGTTATTGTCGTTTTCCTCAGGAACAGTGCTTTTCTTCGGGATAAAAGGTACCCTATGTCCGTTTGTGTACACCACACAACGTATATGCAAAATTTCAGGATGATTGGTTCAGTGGTTTAGGCGTGAAAAGGTAATAAACAAACAAACAAACTTACTTTCGCATTTATAATATTAGTTAGGAAGTTAGGATTAGGATACGAATTTAACAATACTGATCAGCAAAAAGAAAATTATCGTTTTAAATGACGCTTACCTTCTTCGATTAACATTGTTGCTACTTCATCTATTGTTGTAAAGTTGAAATACCTACGTATTTCACTTTCTCCGTAAATTTATGACTAGTATTTTTTTTTTTTTTTTTGTTACCTTTTATTATATTAGTTTTTTCTTGTCGTTAAACTAACTGGCCGTGTATTGTCCGCCGCGCTCGGCGGCCTGTGGCGCTTTGTGAGTGCATCGTGCACGGATCAATTTAGCTAATCGCTAAGAACAGGTTTGCTGAGACAGTTTCTTGTAGTTTTCTTATTTTTTTTTTGTTTTTGTAACTATATTTGATACGAAGTAACTACTAGTTTATTAATTTATTTATAAGTATACAAATTATGTATTAGGTATGTTGAAACTGTTTGTAATCCTCCACGTCACTTGTCCCTAAGGGTTCATTAGAAAACCAGCGTCAGACAGTATCTGTCTGGCAAGTTAATGCCAGACAAATGCTGTCTGACGCTGGTTTTTGCAGCATTAGCTGCAATGAACCTTTTTGGCGCAGTCGTGAGGCACACACTGTTGTTGTTAACACTTTTTTTTTTGTTATTTGTATTTTGTGTTTCACGAACTGTGTCCAAATAAACTTTATTCTTTCTTTCTTTCTTTTTGAGAGGGAGTGGGCTGTAATCTACCACGCGGGCCCAGTGCGGGTTGATAGATGCCACATCATGTCTTTGAAATTTTGGTTTTAGGACATGCCGATTTCCTCACGATGTTTTCCTTCACCGTTTTGAGAGCAGTGGCGATGAAATTATTTACACAAAGTAAGCGCCTATCTGGGTTTTGGTTAGTTAGTAAACTAATTTAATGAAAAATAAAAAAATTGGTATATTATACATATATTTATAATACTTTTTTATTTTATTGTTTTGTACCAATTACTTTTGTCTGGTTTTAACGTTTGTCTGGTAACTGGTATTGTTATGTACTTACCTAATAACCAGAATTAAACACAACACCAAATTGAAAATCTCATGCTACCTACTAAGATGTATCACCCCGATCTGAAAGCACTATCGTGTTCGGCTTAAGGATCGCATCTGCATATTCCTTAGTGTGCCTACAGATTGCTGGCTCATCGTCTAGAATTCCTGAAACCAGATACCGCAATATAACCAATTTCCGTACTCGTGCACAATGTTAATGCTGCAGCGAGATCTTATTGGTGGTTACACATATTATGTTAAACGCAACAATATGATACACAAGAAATATATTACCTACTGATATTTCGTCCTCTCACGTTGCAAGACGATATTTTTCTGATTCATGTAATATTCAAAACCACACTGTAGACCGCCGCACCGCGTCCGTTATTGTACCGCTCCCGGGAGCAAGCACTTTAAAAGAAAGAAATAATCTGAGACCGCCGGTATAAATAAAACAGTTATAAGTCATATCCTCCCTACAGCTATCTTATTATCCTTCCAAAATTCGCCACAGAGCAAGGTAAAATAAGAGCAGGTACTGCGTACCTAAAACCTGGCTAGGTATAAAAAAAGAAAGAAAGAAAAAATCTTTATTCCGTACAAACAAGATGCACATTACAAAAAACTATACAAAATACATACATTAATAAAAAGTAGCCAAAAGCCTCGTATTCAAACCGTTAAAAGTTTGTCAATTTTGTCCATTACTTGATGTCACAGCAGATCAAAACCAAAGACACATTATTTAGTACAAGGTACAAGCAAAAGTTACTCAGAGCTGTGAGCTTAGTACCTTTTAAGTAACGGACAGGTCTGCCCTTACTAACTAACTATTTAACTAATTACTAACAAAAGTCCTGAATTCGTTTTTAACAATGCAAACAGCTGAAAATTACTAAGCTTAAGGAGTAAAAGAAAACTAATCTTTTAGAAGTACCTCATTTCGCGTATTACAGCAAAATGCGAAGAAATATTATTGAAAAAGTCCGGCACATAAATCTTGTTGTGGCGAGCCTCCGGCGCCGGCCGGTGTGCCCCCGGGCCGCAATATATCCGCAGACTTATACCATTGCGTGAGGCATTCCGCTTCAACTGCATCAAAGTCTAGATAAAATAGGTTTACTGGATTGACCAGATGTACAGCGTAATGGGTCAATATTGTGTGTTTTAATAATAATAAAAAGTTAATCTGCAGAAACCAAACTAGGGCTAAAAATTCTTTATCATTTAATTACATCTTTTAGGCAAAATCTCTTCTATAACCGAATACATACTAAGGCAAATTTATATTTAAACTTGCAATGAGACTTATGTTCTTTATATAATTAAATGGATTAACCACTGGGCAATTATGCCGTTTCATTCTTCTTACACTTTTAATTATTTTTAACCGACTTCAAATAAAGGAGGAGGTTCTCAATTCGACTGAATGTTTTTTTTTGTGTTTGTTAGCTCAGAACTTTTTTCTGGGTGAACCGATTTGGATGATTCTTTTTTTATTTGAAACCTGGTGTTTCACACGTGGTCTCATTCAAATTTGATCAAGTTCTGACTAGTAGTTTTTGAGTTATCCTTAATACTGCGTATTTTTTTCACTTCGTTTATATTGATGATGTTATAATAATTTCCTGTCGCTGTTATTTACATATCAAGTAGTGGTATAAGAATTTATGTGGGGTAGGTACCACAACAAAAAAGTGAAAAATAACTTTACTTTCGGAAGTCGGTGACTTTAGTTTTGTATTTTCGTTTTTATTGATGATGTTATAATAATTTCCTGTCGCTGTTATTTACATATCAAGTAGTGGTATAAGAATTTATGTGGGGTAGGTACCACAACAAAAAAGTGAAAAATAACTTTACTTTCGGAAGTCAGTGACTTTAGTTTTGTATTTTCGTTTTTGGCCACCGACTTCCAAAATTAAAGTTATTTTTCATGTTTTTTAGTGTTTTTTTTGGAAGTAGGTTGTTTTTTGTCGAAAAGTGTTTATATTGTCAGGCAACTGAGGCCAATAGATAAAATACACAAATTACAAAATAACAATCTAATCTATACATATAATAAAACAGTAAAAAAACTGTGTCTGTACATTGCATATATTAAAAAAAAATTGAGCGGTTTTAGAAACAGTAAAAGAGCACGAATCCAAAAAAAAAATCTGCCTGTCTTTTTGTCTGTTTGTTTGTACACGCTAATCTTCGGAACTACTGGACGCATTTGAATGTTTTTTTTTTTTGTTCTATAGGTATTAAGTCTGGGCAACATATAGGCTATAATTTATCTTGGAAACTTGAACACCTGATGCAGAACCGCAACAGACCAGCTAAACTATAAGCGATACAAAAATGGTGCCATAGCAAAAATTATTCCAAGTGAAGAGCATTTTCTGCTGTGAGAATAAATTTGAAGATCTGGAACACCTGTTGTAGAACTCTAAAGCCCAGCAACACTACAAAATATATAGGAATGACGTCTTAGCAAAAGTTGTTTAGTCTGATGGGCATTTACAGTTGACTTACAAAAATGAAAGATCTGGAACGTCTTGAATTGTCTCGCGCATCCCGTTGTTTTCCCGTCCCCGGGCTCTTAGAATTCGACATCAGACGTTTCAGATCTTCGATTTTGACGACCCCGTTGTCGCTAGCATAAGCAACAGGATCCGCGTACGAAGTCGCGGGCAGAAGCTAGTACATAATAAAACTAAAAGTTGTGTTAATAAATATTGCTTACAACTATGAACTATGTTAGTAGCACTTCACTTCACTAGCTAATTTGTCCTTGTACTGTCCTGTGGTAAATTTGCCCGCGGAAGCGACGGAACACCACGTCCTGCGGCCAAAAGTCTTCGTCCAAGACGACGGACAAGTAACAATTTGGTACTCGCACCACGAACGCTTTGAAGATGACGTTGTGGTGCGACTTCAGTAACTGCACCCTCGGCATGTACCTCGTCTTCTGGCGCACATACTCCACGATGTCCTCCGCCTTAGTGCTGTAGTGTAGGCGGGAGATGTACACCGGTGTGTTCGGCTTTGCGGCACGCAGGCTCACTCCGGAATCCGTAGGAGGTTTGCCGCAGCGGTTCTTGTTTGCTCGCGACCGGTGCTTCCTTCTTTGTACTGTCACGAAACCCTCATCATCAGCCCTATTCGGTGCCTTTTACTGGCATTGAGACTCTCCCTTTCTATAAAGGGGAGATCCTCCGACCAGACGGTTGTCGTGTCTGGTGGGCAACTGCTCGACGTATAAAGTCGGGACGTTGTATATATTCTAATAGTTGCGCGGTAAACTGTGGTTGCGCGATGCAGGATTTTTCGTGACGTCAGTGTGACGCGTAGCTCGCGTGAGGCGATGTAGATGACGCTACAATCCAATCTCAAGGAAAAAAAGCGTAAAGGAAAAAATACAGAAAGACTAATTTTGAAGAATCAAGTATTTTAATATAGGTGAGTGAGAACTATTTCATTGATAACTTGATGAATTCAGGGGACGAGGCGAGACGAGACTCCTTTGGAAAACTTATTACCTAGTTGAATAAATTAATTATCTAATTATATCTGCTCCTCGGACGCGGGTCGTAACAGTTGTATATAATTGATGAACGAATTCAGCTCACGATAACTCCGTCCGACTTTACTGAAATGACTGCTAAGTTAATCTTTGTATTCGAAAGTGTATACAGGGCTATACTTGAACGAGAAATGAGGTTAAATAAATTCGCGTGAAAAATGAAACTGGCTAGATAGAGTGCAAATTGCGCGTGTTTGATTTTTGAATGTTCAAATTATCTTTCATTTATTTGTGGTCACTGCTAAGCTCAATTTTGTTTGTTAATTTATTGATTGCTATTAATGGTATATTCAGCGATATTGTGAAATGACACCGGGGAACTGATTTTAAAGCAAACCGGAATAAGTAGAACAAACGAAGCGTCGGACGATCAGGTATATTATGCAAAACAATATTAATTTGATCAATAATTTTACAATTAATTATGAATTTGTATTTTAGAAAACTGAGACTTATGTATTTTCACGCGATTATTGTTTGTGTATTATAACGGTATAAGTGGACAAATATTAAACTTGTGTGTCTTGTCGGTCATGTTGTCACTTTTTCGGATGACGATGACAGTACACTCGCCTGGCAGCTAACCAAACAACCAAACTACAGCCGATCTATTCTATAAAAACTCCTTACCGTGAAAACTAAGGTGAAGTGACCTATCAATTAGAATGAAGGTTCTCTTTAAGCTGACTTACCCATGGTCTAAAAAAACAAGGTCTTGCATTCCGGGAGTGACACATGCTTACGTCACTATCCAATTGCCACTTTATTGCAACAAAACACGAATTGTGGAAACATTTTCAGTCACTATTCTGTTAAAAAATATATATAACGCATTTAAATTGTCGTTTCGTTTTTCTAATCAAACGAAACAATTCAATTAAAACATATACTAACGTAATTGTTAGTTAAAACGTCATTGATTTATCGAATTCGCACAGGTAATAAAGGCGATTGGGGAGTAATTATTGCACATTACTGGTGCACAGGCTTGTGTCTCCCACGTGACCACTGTGTCTCGGAATGCTATACCTGGCGAGGTATATTATTATACCATGACTTAACCTAACTCTCCATGGTGAGATTTTTACAGAATGGTCTACCGGGTTAATACAATCAGCACGCTCGGTGAAGTATAATTTAAGAGGCTCGTGGCAGAACTGCGAATGTAGATACTCCATCATTCACTAGCTTAGCGAGTTAACGATTTGAACTTGTCAAGATTTCTTGAAGATTTGTTTGTTGCGCAGTGATTTTCCCACAGACCACAGTGTGAGTTTGGTTATTCAAATTCCAGTAACTAATTAAATCATGCCTAAATTGTTTACCAAGTATCCGAATAACTTTAAAAACATTTCTGTCATCGGAAATAGTAAATTTTCCCATTTTATAAGAGAGCTCAAAAAGATAGTCGCAAAAATTTCGTAAATATTTGCGTCGCCCGAAAGCTACCATTCCAAACGCTCATAGATTCAAAAGTGCTGTGGAAATTGCTCGCCTCTGAGAACTCGTAAATATTGAAGCACACTCGTTTATAAAACTCATCCACCGCAATAAGTGGATTTTATTGCTCGCAAAAAAACACCAACCAAACCTTTTGCAATTCAAAGGTAGATCAATTCATGGGAGAAATGCGATAACAACTCGATAGAATTTTAAATGTGTCACATGCAAGAAATTGCAATTATTTAGTTTGCTTCTTCCTACTTAATCGTGTCGTGTTAGTCGGTGTTATCAGTTATCATATCACATTATTTCGCGATTGGCTTCCAGTTGCAAGAGACAAAATAAATAATTCCTTCGCCTGGAAATTTGCCAAATCCTCCATCGTGTTTAGTTCGTAATTCTCGTTCTTTTTGTAGACTCCAGCGCGGGGAGACTGACGAATTTATTCATACATAATTCACACACAGCGCTTTACTTTGACGTGTGTCTTGTTTGTTGAATTGAGAATGAGGCTGCGAAATAAACGATAATTTTTACGCTGGCCTTAGAAACTTTAGGTACCTACTTATGCGAACATGTGTTCGACCGGCATATTGTTAAACTCGAAGGAATTTACTCGCCCAAAACGAGTGAATCGACCCTTATTTTTTCTGTATGCTATTTGGACGAAGTTTATTTATTTGTGGGCGAATCGACAACTCCACAAATATGTTTATGGCAATGAGGATTTTCATGAAAATTCACCCCACCAGTTGGCGCCACTGTGACAAGAGTTCTTCCATTTCGACACTCAATATAAAATATATGATGACGTCTATAATTCGTTTTATTCTTTCGTTCATTATTCAGTCACGACTAAAGAAAATATAGGTGCTTTGACACTTTGGCAGGTCAGGACTTGACGTTTCCCTGCCGGGGTCTCGGATTTTTCGAAAGAGTAACCGTGGCCCTGGCGCACAGGCAACTGAAGGAACACGGCTGGATTTTAGTCAGTAAGAGTCCGACACGCCCTCCTGCTCCGCCCAGAGCGGGAGAGGTCATTTGAAGATTTCCCACCCAAAAAATAAACAAAGGACTTGACGTCTCAGTGCTGCCACGTTCACTAGGAACGTCATTTCAGAAAACCCTCATTGGTACTTTTTGATTTTTATGCAATAAAGTTAAGAAAAAGTACGTACACTAACGCACAGAAGTGATAAGAGTATAATATTTTGAAATACTAGGGTACGAAATTTTTTTAAATTATTCTTTAGATGGAAGGAAAAATCCAGTCGTCTTTTTGTGCATCTACAGCATTACTAACTTCTAAATTTGAAACATTAAAAGTAATTAGTGCTTCGTCCACGTCGACATGATGTGTTACCACAATATCTTGTACCTTCTTTTTATTCGGACATTCTGATACCTTATGGCCTTTCTAATGACATTTAAAACATTTATATTTAAGTTCTCCTCCGCTGGTAATTAGGTTAGTTTTGTTTCAAACTTTCGCGCTTTTGTTCCATTTATTTACACCTTTTTTCACAAATGAATGCAATTCGCCTTCATTGTGAGATTTATTCATTTATAATTGATAAATGATTTTATTTCTGTAAGTAGGTTTGTACAAACACTTTTACACGTCAATCATGTTTTTTAAACTAGATGAGGTCGGCGTTTCCTATCTGACTACTCTGAGAAGAAAGGCCGAAACAAACTCAGAGGTCACAGTCTCTTTTAAAGTCCAGACATAATCTTAGTCAGGTCATGCGAAGACCATGCAGATTGGTATCTGAAATGGTCTTTTGAGGAAAGAACCACACAGATTGTGTGGACCTGTCCAGTCAGTGCACGCATTTGTCAGTAATCGTGCAGCTCGACTCAGTAAGTCAGGACTTATTTCTGTGTATTCGTACTCTTCTAATATTTTAACCTTCAATGCCTCTGGCTTTGGCAACTCTTCTCTTGACTCAATGGCAGATCTAAAGCGGAAATTCAAATTTTCCAGATATACTATATAGACAGCAAATCATCGTTGATATGTATACAAATTTGTGCTAGTTTATCAACATCTTCGAAAAAACTATTCAAATGATCTCATACATCATCTGCTTTCGACATTTTGTGCAACATCGATTGCTTTAAAGAAAGAAAAACGAAAGAAAAGAAAGAAAATACGTTTATTTGCGGTAAAAATGACGCAAAGAAAAAACACACAAACACAAAAAGACCGAGTTGGGGGAAAATATGCGTCACATTCACGCAAAACGGCAATCGCTCAGCATAATGCTACGACCCTATGCGAAGAAGCCCCTTTAGAAGTGCAGACTTCCTAGCAGGTCCTTTCGAAGCATAAAATAGGCTCCAATTTCAGCAAAACCTCTTTCGAAGTGCTACAGCCCCTAATATATTGAAGTTCACTACCACACATCGACAAAATTAGATCTGCTTTGGCTTTTCATCCTCTGCTTCGCAATTCGTAGCTACTCCTATTGCAGATGGGTTTGGTACCTTTCCACTTGCATACTTCCATCGATCATTTTTATTAGGATCGTCTGCACCTGTATTCACCAGCTGACATAATTATTTTTATTCAGCGGCTTGATCCTAGACATATTGCTCATAGTGGCTCTTTTGCACAAATAATTATTCTGCTGCTTGAAAAATAAATGTTACTCCTTCGTTATCTGTCCAGACTTCTTACGGGATCCACGCTGCTCCTATCCATCCTGGGTCTCGTAATTTAAGTGTCTGGGTGTCTGGGCCCATAACCAATGTAAGGTAAAAGAAACTACTAGGAGAAATACATCGTAGCAAAATGTTTTCGTAAATGTAATGAGTGACAGACTATCACACTTGAAAACAGCACATCAGAACATATTAATTCATTTTAAATACAAAATTTACTTCATAAGCAATTCATATACACATTTACACATAGATTTTGTATATCCGATACTTATCAAACTTTAACAATGTTGTAAATCTTTTAAATCATATTTTAATACGACGCGAGTTTAACATTAACATAGAAGCCTATAAATAGCTTTCATGTTTTGGCAAGTTTAACCTGTAGGTAGAAAGTGGGTTTTTTAAAGGTCACTACTAAAACGGATAAATAATTCATCTTTATGAAAGGTTTTTGTAAACTTACGGGGACTGTATCACAGACAAAAGAAAAAAAAACAAATATTTTCAGACGGGAAATCGGGTTCCACTTTCAAAAGTCTAGAATTTTTGGGTTAGGTTACAAAATATATTTCTACGATTGTTAATAAAGGTAAATAAAAGTAAAAAATACCTATAAACTCAGAGATATATTTTGTATTTTCCATAGTATAACTGAAGATTTCAGCAGGTTGTAAAGTTGGGATTTTAATTCCAGGTCCAGAGCCCAGTACTGGTGGTGGAGCTAAACCTGAACAGACTCGAGGGCACACAGCTCAGGGCGCTGGGTCTACTGTCCGTGTACGGGTTCAACGTGACGTATGAGGTGCGAGGAGCAGCGCAGCCAGCAGGACCGCCTTCCTGCAGCGCCATCGAGTGCAGACTGCTGGGGCACTGCTACGCCAGACGGGATTATCAGTAAGTAACAATGAGTAAAATAGACTACACAAAACATTAATAACAAACTAAATTAATGATTCAATTAGGTTTCTACACCAAGAGTCGATAACAAGCTATAATATAACACTTCACGACCAAGTATAGTGAGCGTCATTCACTGGTAACAAATTATGATGTACCTACACAACACTACCTGTTGCGGATATTTCCACGCCATTATTTACAAAATATATTGCTTACTCCACAATATTTTCCGCATCGCAGGGAGTTTTACTGTTCGTGTTTCGACGGTTACTCCGGAACAGACTGCGGAGAGGGTCCGCTGTGTCCGAGGACCTCCAACATGTGTAAGAACGGTGGTACCTGCAGGTGAGTGAACTCATGACCTTCATTTGCCATAGTTTCGTTCACATTTTCTCATAATTTACGAACAAGATGGTCACCAGTTTTCTTTCTCGTAGTTCAATTTTCTCGAATTCCTGCAATAATAAAATGTTTAAGTTTTTTGAAGTTGTATAACTGGAAAATGTGTAGAAAAAACATTTCTTTTAAACTGCAGCTTTCGGATTTTTTATTTCCGGAGACTGGGCCACATCTGTACGTAAGGGTCCCATTAAGCTTTTGAGACAATTTCCGTTTTTGCATCATGTCTCCGCAACGGCGTCCTTTTTTGTTCTGGAACAATAAGGGCTTATAATAAAAGTACCATAAACTTAGGTAACGTAATTTTATTTATTCCAAGCACATTTATCAATGTGGACAGAAGTTTCGCAAATGTGTAATTTATGCAAAAGGAATGTAGGTAAGTATATGAAACGTCTACTCGATCAAAAATGTTCATAATACACCAAATATATTATAATAATAATAATAATAAACATTTATTTCAGACCAGGTCCATATTTTGTTAGTAGCAATGTACTTAAAAAAATAATGTTAGTATTGGCAACAAAATTAAATTACGACATGAAGCCGCACCCACCTTTGCAGCATGGGGACTCCCACCGATCAGTAAAAACACCCAATATAGTGTTGTAGAATAGAATAGAATATTCTCTCTCTATATTATATTAATCCAACCATAATGTACAAGCTGTATGTATCGACAGACAGATGGGCCCGGCCGCCGTCAGCTGTATCTGTGCGCCGGGCTACACGGGCGACTTGTGCGAGGCGCAGCTAGCAAATGAGAAAAGTGAGAAATAATTTTATATTATGTTTTAGATTCTCTTTTTCTAAAAACACCAGTCTCCCTAAAAATGGGGTCTTTCTTATGCCACTATTTCTATTTTCGTTTCAAATTAAATTAAAGATGTACCTAGAGTTACAACTTGTAATAATGTCTTGCACATTATCATTATTTGTGTGAATTTTGTTTCAGAGTGCGGTATAGAAGAATGTTCAGAAGTTTGTAAAGAAGGAACAGCTTGTGACTGTAACCCGAAGGATACAGACTTCTGTGAGTGTTTAAGCACATTAATCGATAATGCTACGAAGCGATGACAACTTTATTTAAGTAGTAGATTCTTTAAATTCGACTCTTCACGTGACCAGAGGGCTAGCCTATTTTTTGGCCAAAGAATCAGCATCGCCATACTACATGCCAATGCTGCTAGCCTTTTGGGCACTTTTCCTGTTGACAGCGATGCGGCCGAATTTGTTGATGCCCTATGCTTCTTTACCTTCTTTTTTCTTCTATTTACATGTATAATTATTAATATTAGTTAAGATTGTAAAATGTAGTAGATACCTACTATACCTGCTTTGTCACTATGGGCCAGTTTCTCGAAAGCAAATTATCGCAAAATTAATGTGATAAATTGTCAAGCGCGCGTAAGCTGCTGCGATTGGCTGTTGATACATCATTCAACCTTTCACAGCAGTTTCCGCGTGCTTCACAAATTTTAACATTAATTTTGCGATAATTTTCGTTCGATAAACTGGCCCTAAGTACCTTTCTCAACATTTGTATGTTTACAGCATCAGCACGATTTGAAACAAGACTGGAAATTGTGGATCAAGCAGGTGTAAACATATCTCATGAAGTCATAAAACAGGTACCTACTTACTGAGAAATTAAACAACAAAGTAATTATAATTATTCCAGAGGGAAAAAATTTAAACAACTATGTTACCTCTTTCAGTTAACAAGCTATTTAAAGGCGTCAAACATTACATTAGAAGAAGAAATAGAAATTCTAAACATAAGGTAAGTTTTTTCTTAAAGGGGGCGGGGGTTTCTGGGGCGCGCTAAGCTAGCCCGCGAAATTAAAAGTTGTTTAAGTTTTTTTGCAATTTGCAGGTCAGTATCAGGTTGTATGTTGATTAAAATATGATTCGCGGCCGTAACAAATATGGCTTTACAGAACTATAATCATTAGAATCAGCAATACATCTCCTATAGTTAGAATTGGCCTCAAATGTCATGATTTCATGAAGTAGTCATTCAATAGGGCAGTATGAACTGAGAGAGATGTATTGATGATTTTTATGATTATAATTCTTTATCTTTAATATTTGATACAGAAGCGAATCATATTTAGATCGACATACAACCTGACCTGCAAATTGCAAAACCGTAAGAAAATTTGAATTTCGCGGGCTACCATGGCGCATCCCCCTTAACTAGATACAGTTTTTGTGTATCTCGTGATGGTGTATGTATGTTCTGTGTATGTGTCAGTGCGGTGACTGCGAGTGGCGCGCGCGGGTTGTGGGTGCGCGTGTGGGGCGTGCGGCGCGAAGCGGGCGCACTGCGCGCGGCACTGGCGCGCATGCGCATCCACCACGTGCGTCTGCGCACCGACACGCTGCACTTCTACATGCATCCTGCGCTTAGCTTGCACGTGAGTACCCACCTATATTCCATTAATCTGTCGTCGTAAACCAATCATTCTCGGGACATCTTTTTGTAGGACCATGAACGTGACGAAATACTATTACATTCTCTTCTTAATTCACTTCTAAGACTTACGGCCATACCGACACCATCAATCTTAACTCAGCGAAATCAAAAAGAACAATCATGAGTGTTTCAGGGAATTGAGGAAACCTTAGCTTGATTATTCCTAAGTATCCATATGCAGTTGAAGAAAATATGGCTCGAATTGGATACCCGAAGCTGGATAGGGAAAATTCCTTGTACGAAAATTTTAATTGTTTTAAACGATTTGTCTACAGCATTCCAAACAATAAATTAGAACAATTACACAATCTGCTCTATTTTTCCATAGTTAAATGGGTTTACTGAAATTTATTGCACGGTTTGGGTAATCCGGAATCGGCATCCCGAAAATTTGGGGAAACCGCACTCGGGATACAAGGGATAAACGAGACTACCAACCATGGTGTATGATTTGTTCCGCTAATGGTAAATAATTAATGAAATACGTTAATTGAAAGCTTCCCACAACGTAAACCGATGACCTGGTAAAGGCCTCAGGAATTCGCTGGACGCGAGAAGCACAGAATCGGTCGAAGTAGCGATGCTTGGGGGAGGCCTATGTCCAGCAGTGGACGTATTTCGGCTGAAATGATGATAATTATGTGACCGGAATGTGAGGAACAATATTATACTGATCAAATCTATAAATAATCTAAGTATTTTCTTATTAACCCGAGACAAAGAAAAAAAAACTGAACAACGATGACGACGTAACGTAAAGTAAATTTGGTGGCTCCAATTTACTTTACGACTCTTGAATATAAAATTAAGGTAATATTTTTGAAACAACGGCCATGTTTCATGGAGCCAAAAGTTACCAAAGTAATTACTTCGCTAACGGTATCTTATTCCATGGAAGGGTGATGGAAGACTTAATTTCGTGATATATTTTTACAGACTTTTCTAATATCCTGAAAAAGTGTTTTTTTTAGAGGATCATAAATTTACACACCACGGATAGAGCGTACAGAACCAAAATTATAGTTTGGTGAACAGACGTGACGTCGTTCTTTATTATGCATAGAACCCTAATTGGTCCTATTTAGTCTATTTGTAGAAGGGGCACATTCCGCCTCCTTTATCCTTTTTGTGAGTACCTACTTCATAATAATATTAGTTGGAATTGTATTATTATAAAGACGGGAATGTGGTACATGCCAAGGAACAAGGAACGCCGGAGTTTTGTATTTACAAGATATTAACATTCTTGAAATACCGCGGTAAGATTAATTGAAAAAGTTTGTGAAGATGCCTTCATTTTATTCTCCTAACTTTAATGCCCGTGTATGTATGCCGTGCAAGCTGGCTGCCACACCCCTGCATATAATATTTATACTTTTTCGCGTTGTGGTAAGTCGCGGTCGTGGTTAATACTGGTACTCAGCTGCATCCGGTTAGATTGGAAGCCGACGCCAACATTGGGAGGCGGATGATGACTTTTTCGCGTCGTGGTAGGTAGTAAATACCTTCAGAAGTTTTCCATAGCCTTGAATTATTAGATGGTCTTTACTCAATACAATTTTGACGACTTGCAACATAAAATTCAAAAATTAAAAAGACAAAATCTGCAACAATAAGCTTGAATCCTGCGTTCAATCTATACTAATGTTATAAAGAGGTAAAATCTGTTTGTTTGTAATTTTGTATGTAGGGAGTAATCTCTGGAATAACAGGTCGGATTTGTTAAAATCTTTTTGCATTTGATAGCCCAATTCTTAAGGAAGGCTATAGGCTATTTAACATCACGCTAGGACCTTCAAAAGCCGAGCAAAAAGAAAAAAAAACAGAAAGAACGCTAAGCGAAAACGAAGTAATAGCGTGGGCGGGCGATGCGATGCGACGTGGTGGGTCGGGGGAACAAGAAATTTCACGCGGACGAAGTCACGGGCAGAAGCTAATAACTAATAACAAGCGTTTGGTGCCATCTATAGCGATATTTGGCGTTCGGCCAGCGCACAAGTTACCAGATAACACTCGTTAACCTGGCTCAGCCCTTTCTTTATGATGCCTATCTATACATATTATAAAATTAAAGTCACTTTTCGTGTCTATCTGTATGAACGCGTTGTTCTTCTAAACCATAGGTTCCCAACTGGGGCGGTACCGCCCCCTAGTAGGCGCTGGAGCTTTTCGTAGGTAGAGAGCGAGAGAATTAATTTATAATTTGTGATTATTAATAGAAAATAGACAGACATATAAAATTGGTATAGTTAACTACTATGTAAAGGGGGCGTTGGAATTTTTTTCCTTATAAAGGGGGCGGTAGTCCATAAAAGGTTGGGAACCCACTTTCTAAACTAAGCGTCGGACTTTAATAGGGTTTCAGCATCATTTCGAAAATTTATTCCGGATGGTCTATGTGTATAATACATTAATATTAGACTTAGATATCCTAACTCCTAACTAATATTATAAATGCGAAAGTAAGTTTGTTTGTTTGTTTGTTACCTTTTCACGCCTAAACCACTGAACCGATCATCCTGAAATCCTGAAATTTTGCATATATGTTGTCAGGTGTACTGAAAGTGACATAGGGTACCTTTCATCTCGCAAAAAAGTACTGTTCCCGAGGAAAACAACAATAACGTTCTTATGATCATAGATGGCGCCACGAGTCTTTCGAATCATGATTGAATTATAACCCGAATTTATAGTCAAAGTCTAAATTAACGCGAGCGAAGCCGCGGGCAAAAGCTAGTAACAAATAAATATCGATGTTTTGTCCAGTCGCCATATACATGCGAAGCTAGTATTTAATAACACCCAAACAGCGTTTCACTCTAATAAATCTTATAAACCGCGATTTATCTATTTCACTCCAACAAAATCGAGCGGAATACATTATTTTTTAATCGAAAACTAAAGTTAAATCTCATAAAATTGTTATCTGTTCCTTTAAAGGGATATTTATTGAGATTGGATTTCACCCCCAGCCCTTGAGAAATGGAGATTACACGAGCAAAGTAAAATCATAATTTTCACACATCTTGTTTTTAAACCGTCTATCATCGTTGTCATCGTTATCATCGTTATTTCATTTACATTCAGGATATCTTTTGCTAGGACATTTTCAATTAACGTCCTTTTTCAGACTCTGGTTGTGAACCATCGTCCAGAAATATGGGAGGGATCGGAGTTCATACTGACATGTATGGCGTATGGATCTCCGAACATCGCCTTCACGTGGTACAAAGATGGTGTCAAAATAAACTTCAATGGTACAATGAGGTAAGTGAGTAGGACTTCAAATGTGTGCAAGACAGTGTTTTCTACTTACATACATACATAAATAAACTCACGCCTTTGTCCCATGGGGGAAGGCAGAAACTACAGAACGCCACCTGCTACGGTCCTTCCATACTCCTTTTGCCACGTTTACGTTCATACATCTGGTCATACACGCACGTTGGTTGCGAGTACTACGCACCTGATCTGTCCGAAGAACATCACCAATTAGGTCACTATATGTCCTCCTAGGACGACCCCTACCAGCATCGTTACCGTGTTACCGTGCCAGTTACCGTGGCCCTGGCACACAGGCAACTAAAGGAACACAGGTGTGTTTTAGCCAGTAAAAGTCTGACACGCCCAATTCCGCCCAGAGCGGGAGAAATTATTTGATGATTTCCCATGCAAAAAAAAGAGCGACCCCTCCCGGCGTTTTCTACTTCGACAAATAAAACCTTAAAAAACAAACCAGGCTTATATACTTGGACACAATGGTCGCTACCTAATAGACTGGTGTCGAGACCGATGAGAGAGCTAGCCTGTGCAGTCCCGGCACCAAACGAGCTCCCATCCAATTACCGGCGACTGTTATTTAACCGCACCGATTAATCGGCCTAACGAAACTTCCAACAAGCTCGCTTCCTGGTGGTTTCATTTCATTCTGACTTTATGTACACGAAAACAAGTATGTTCAGCAGAAATTAATTTGATTTTAAAACAAAATTTTAAACAAAGTGTAATTTTCCATTATACTTGGAAAAAAGAGAAGACGGTACGTTAGCAGCTGTCAGAAAGTAAGCATTGCCATTAGAAGAGAATTCTATTTTCAGAGACATTTGGACGCGCGCAGTGTCTGAAGACGCGCTCGGTCGCCGCATGTCAGTGTTAGGCATATCAGAAGCAAAGAGACCCGACAGCGGCAAGTGGTCCTGTGCAGCAGACGATTCTGGCAGGAGACGCTGTAGAGCGCTGAGGCTGACGGTTCTGAGACCGCCCGAAATACGACTAGTACCTTCCGCAATCACAGTTAATAAGGTGAGTCATTCTAGGCCAGCGGTAAAATCAATTCTCAAGTTGTATTGACAATATAACATTTGATATAAATGTGTAACAGGGTGACAACGTGAGTATAACATGTCTGGCGGGAGCGGGGCGGGTGCACGGCGCACTCGGTTTCAGTTGGGCGAGGGAGAGGACGCTGCTACCGATGGCGCCGGGCAGAGAGGTCTGGGAGGACCTGTACCCCGCGGGGAGCGTGCTCAAGCTTTATAATGTACAAGTATGTTATGCACTCTATTGCATTGAACACGTTTAGAATACTACAATATAAGAAAGTTTTCCACTTTTGTACTAATCGATATGCGTTTTGGGTTTTTAAATAGAAATCCAGTGAGTTCCGATGTCAAGTATCATCGGTAGCTGGCACCAACGCCAAAGGCGTGACCATGTGGGCTGTAGGAGCCGACGACGTAGCGTGTGAGAGCGACACCTGCCATGGCTTGTATTGGCCGAAGACTGCTCCCGGAGCGCACGCAACAGCCGCCTGTCCACCTGGACACAGCGGAGAGATTACAAGGTATGTGGAAAATACTGATTAAACTAAAAAAAAATGTCGACCAAAGGCAATAGTTAATATCGTAGTTCTACCATGGAGTAAAAGTTCTATGTAAGTAACTTATTTCAGGTTCTGTGAACCGAAAACCGGACAACATGGCGTCAAGTGGTTGCTTCCAGATTTCTCTGGTTGTGTTGCAGACTTACTCAGGGATATTTATGAGCAGGTAATTAAAAACATAACGAAATTGTTGTGATGATTTTGTTTAAACCTAACAATCAGTTAAAGAGTATGTTGTTGTCAGTTCACTCTGATAACACTGGGCTACTCTTGGCGCGCTGTGTCCCACGTGTCGCGGCAGTACGGCTCAGTGCTGCGCTCCCTGCCGACGCACCCGGGCGAGGGCGAGCCTCCCCTCACACATGCAGCACACATGCTGCACTACCTCATGTCTACTGCAGCTCAGCCAGACGACAGGTACCACAGCGCGGAACATCTGCTGCGCATCTATGATCATCTGCTCACACATCCTGATGCTTTTCTGGATGAAGAGGCAAGTAGTTGCTAAAGATTTAGGATGAAATTAAAGCAAAGTCAATTTCAAAAGTTTAGTATGTTAAATTGATTGGCCATACTACTTCTATTAGAAAATCTTTGATCTTCAAAACGCGGTCGTGGACACATTGGGCTTGAGGAGTGACTTCGACAAGCGCTACCACGAGTTCACAGTCACAACAAAACCAGTACACGTCGACAACGCGGCATACTTCGAGCTTCAGCCAGCTCCAATAGAGAGCGAGGAGTGGCTCGTGACGTCAGCAGTAGTGGAGCTAGCTGATAGAACTGAAAATGCTTCCGTGGTCACCGTGCTGTATCATGATCTGGGAGCAAGGTTGCCGTCGTTGAGAAGATACGTCGAATATAAGTAAGGACCACCTTTATAAATTATATCAGAATGACACAATACATACCTAACCATATTATTATTAATTCCTTTATTTCATTATATACATATAAATTATATTTTTAAATATTAAAATACAAAAAATTATAAAAAAATTGTAGCCACCGGTATCGGGAACAGGGTCCAAGCTACGCGAGGTCAGGGCTCCAGAGAGAGGAACCTCCTAACGATACGGATCGTGTCCAGAAGTACCGCCTTCTGAATCAAGCCCTTGATCCAGCTGCCCAACGAGAGCCTCCTCAGATGTTGGTCGAGGCTCTAGGCTATTAAGCCATTGGCTGTCACGACTATCGGCACAATGATCGCTGAGTCTACGTCCCAGATGTCGACAACCTCGCGAGCTAAGTCAAGATCCTTGATTTGTTTATCTTTCTTGGCTTTCACGAGGTTCCCGTCATGCGGGATCGTTATGTCAACGACCATTGTGTGTCGCTCTATTCGATTCACCACCACTATATCAGGCTTGCTGGCAACAATAGTCCTGTCAGTAATGATGGATCGATGCCAGTACAACGTGATATTTCCATTTTCGAGAAATGGGTCGGGCACATACCTGTAGTACGGCACTTCCTATTCCACAAAGCTGTATTTCAGAGCAAGTTGCTGATGGATAATCCTGGCTACAAGGTTGTGTCTATGCAAGTATTCTTCGTTAGCTAGACGAGAACACCCAGAGATAATATGTCTGATTGATTCCCCCGGACGCGGACGGTGGCATGCCCGACAGATGTCAAACGTGCCGACTTTGCGTGTAACGTGAACGACTTTCACAATAAATCTCCGGTAATTGATCGTCATCATAACTTCAATCGTACAAGATTATGGTTTTGGTTTTCTTAAAACACCCTGCGAGTCTCTTAACGAAAACCCGTGATTTTGAAGTTTTGGCCACTATTTGCACAATTTGCACGTTAAATAAAAGTGTGGAATCATGAAAAACGCCTAGGTCATGCATCACACATTATCGCATCACTTTTAATTTAAGTTTTTAAGTTGTAAGGAACGGGACGCGTTTCCTGATAAATGAGATTACTGAACATTCTAGTTTGATTGTGTTTTTAATTCGCAATTTTTTTTTTTTGTATCTTTAGATTTGATATAAGCTTCCATTACAATTTGCATTGTTCGCGTTTTAGATATTTTGTTTCTTAGTTTATAGTATTTTCTGTATTTTGATGTTTATTTTTGTTTCGTTTAATTTTGTTTTTATTTACTTTATTTCGTTTCCCTCCTACACGGTAGTTGTAGCGGCAACTCTTTCAGGTCTGGCCGCGCAACAGAGTACACAGTAGCATCACAACAGATGCAGGTGTCTGTCAGCGGCGGAGGAGGTGATCTCACGCTCCCTCACACTGTCACACTGCTGTTCACGCACTCTAAAAATTATAGCGCTATTGGTAAGTAAGACATCAAACACCACGCTCGACAACTACGAGTATGTCATATTAAATACACGCTCGCTCATGTAGTTGTTTTGTGACAGCACCTCAGCTCGCGTGTGGAGGTCGGTCGCGGTCGGCGCCGCGCGTGTGGAGCACGCAGGCGTGTGAGCTACGCATACCGGACCGCACACATGTCACGTGTCGCTGTCGAGGACTGGCGACCATCGCACTCTTCACTGTGGACAGGGAGACATTTGTGAGTACTATTATATAAGAGAAGTGACATAATATGAGACTACTTAATTAGATAAGCACTCAAAAATTTCTTTTCCAGACAGGTACAGAGAATGACTTACAAGGCATCGTGAAGATCTCAGTAAGCCTGGGAGCTGCGATGTGTCTTTTGGCGGCATTACTGCAGCTCATCGGCCTGTTAGCTGGCAGTAAAACCAGGCTGCCAGTGCTGCTTAAAGCTGCCACTGCGGGCTTTCACTCTGCAGCTATGTTGGCCCTACTTGAATGTGACACGAGGGAGGTGAGTTTTAATGACCTGGGTCTTGTGTAAATGCTTCAGATAACGAGTGATTAAGGTGTGTTGCTATGTTGGGCAGGACGTAGCGTGTCCGGGCGGTATGGGCTGGGCGGTGGCGTTGTGCTGGATGGTGGGCTGCGCCGCGCTGTGTGCTGCGCCGCTGCTGCTGCACGCCGAGCTGGCTGCCACAGCCACGCATGCGCCCTCTGTCGGACTGCTGTGCGGTACGTGTAGTTGCACACGGGCCGTTGTGCAGAAGGGCCGGGCGTGTCACAATACTCACTTGAACTGGTTGCAGGCGTGTGCACACTATGCTGGCTGACAGCTCGACTGTGGGGTGGCGCGCCGTTGCAGCTGGGCGCGGCCGCCAATGCCGTGTGTGCTGCAGGCCAAGCACTACTAGCGGCACTCGCGCTCGCCCTGACGCTCGCGCTCAGAGGGCAAGCACGAGAGCACAAGCCGGGGAGACAACAGCACGTGCGTGAGCGAGCACGAGTAGTGCGGCACACGCTATTGCTGCTGGTCACTACGTGCGCGACGCAAGCGGCCGGAGTGGCGTACGTACAGCCCGCAGAGACCAGCATGACCCACGTTGTAGTACTGGCCACTGCCGCGCTGTCTAACGTGAGTCAACTCAACTCAATGACATTAATTTTTACTGTCATAGACCAGTGAACTCTATAATCTCCCATTGCTTGTCCAGGGTATAGCGATGCTGGTATGCTACGTGATCATGGACGAGGAGTGTCTGCAGGCAGCGCGGCGCCTGCTTACGCTCTCCTTACACAGCGAGTGGCAGGACGCACCCGAGGGAGACGCCTCACATAGTCGTGAGTGAGATTCTTCTTTTTGACAGATACTTTGCAACGATTTCAATGTAAAGACAGTTGTGTATATTAGGGGACCTCTCAAGTTGGGTTTCACCAACAAGCCAGGTCGTTGCGATTGTGATGAATTTGTAATTAGTTCTACTATCGTCCGTTTTACTTCATCAGTCGGCCTTTGCTATGGTTGTTATAATTTGAGGGTATGCATACATTTTATTAACCATTAGTAAAGACTACGATTCTCATCAAGTTATTTTATTAAAGTTATTTCTAATTTTAAGAACGAAAATAGATGTTATATACATATAAACCAAATGAGAATTATGTGTGTCATGTATTATGATATTATATATTATTACATGTATTGCTACATCAGTTATTAACTTTATTTACTAGTTACGTTATTGGGTTTTTTTTTAAATTACTCATTGCAATATAATGTAGGAAGAATACAATATACATTGAAATAATACATGACTGCAGCGGCCGACAACAGAAGCATCGATGGACGAACGTGAAAATGTGGGCCGAGGCAAAGCCGAAACACACATACTCGTACGTGAGTCCATCAATGCGTGGTTGCGGCCAAGGCTTGTATAGTACTTTTCTCAAATAATGCGCGGAAATTCAAACTAAGTAAATTAATTATAAATTTCAGAATCAATGACTAACAACGATAACTTTTCTCGCGCTAATATGTTCATTTGTTTCTTTTTCACTTTAAACAGCTCTATTTGCTAAGCCAGTTCGAGATTTAAATAAAATCTTTGACAAGTTACCTTATTGGTTGCCATGGGTCGAAGTAAAAAGTTCATTCCATTTTTTTATTACACGACAGATATGAGTTTTCATAGTAAGTAATTAAATAAGTTTTCGGCCGCTAAACCCGACAGATATGGATTTTCATATTAGCATTGCCGACCGCTAAACACGACAGATATGGATTTTCTTACTAACCTTGCCAGCCGCTGCTCGCATGTATGACCAGTACAGCATTTTCGATTTATCTCGCAGAAGGTTGTCAAAATAATGCTCGAATTTCGAAGCATATCTGAGAATAACATTAGTATTGTACTGTCAAAAAGAAACTATGTTCTGGGAATAGAACCTCCAATGAAATCCGCTTCAAGGAATCTTAGAAACCTCCGATCTAACTAGACATAAAAGTAACATTACCTAAATGTTTTTCTGTATCGTTGCTTGTCTATACACTTATTATGAAATGTTTTTGTATAAACAAAAAGGTGTGAAACAGGTGTGTCGGATTTGTATTTTGCTGGGGTACCTAGTTGATGAAGCTGTGTGTACCAGAATCTACAAAGAGTACTACTATGGAATTGAATGGTCTACCACCAGGAACACATCTCCTGCTCTCAACTTATGTTTTTTCCAGAACTTGCATTGTAATCAACTCTTTTTGTCTTTGATAAGTGATTGAGTTTGTTTGTATCAGTCGAATGCACGACTTCATTTAATTTACTACCAGCAATAACTTTGTATATTTTGTAAACTTATTATTTCGACCATTTCATTATAGGATAGACAACCCTGTTGCCTGAACCCCTAATTATGGTTATCCTATAGAGGTATGAGGAACAGGGTGTAAAGTTCACTCATACTCTATGGAAAAGGGAGGTTCCTCCGACCAGACGGGTGTTATGTCTGGTGGGCAAATGCCCGACTTTTGAAGTCGGGACGTTGTATATATGCTAGTTGCGCGGTAAACTCTGCTTGCGCGATGCAGGATTTTGCATGACGTCAGTGTGACGTGTAGCTCGCATGTGGCGATGTAGATACCACTACATCCCTGCCTACCAATTTCTTTCTTGTGAATGTTAAGCGGTGTCAACTTACTTTTAAGCTATTGTCATCATATTGTTGTAGTGTACATAAAGCAAGCTCGTGAGGTGGAGTGCTCCTCGTCTCATGTGTCGCCCGCTAACACCTACTGGCAAGCGCCGACGTTAGAGAGCCCGAACACGATGTACAGGTGAGGACTGAGTTACAACTTCACTGTCATTCAGACGCGATCGTGAGTTTATACTCTGCACTGGAAATACCTTCTACAGGAGGTCTAACATGTTCTCTTGTTGCTGCAGGCGTCAGTCGAGCGGCACGTGTGTGGCGGACATAGTGCAGTGCGTGGAGTACAAGCACAAGCTGCAGTCGCCGCACGCACACACGCACGCACTGTGCGACCTCATACCCACAGGTAGCGCTATATGAATACTTCTTGTAGTAGACTAGATACTAAAGACATGATTTTTGGTATTTTGAGGAAGCTCAAAAGATTTTTGGTTCATAACAATATGTAAATTACAGGTGACCAGAAGTGGTCTACAAAGACCACTTTTGGTCACCTGTAATTTGACTTCCCCACCCTTTTCGGTTACTTGCATTTTAACATATCTAACAAAACAAACGTTAGCCGTTAAACAATACCCTTAGCATCATACAACATAATTACTACTGTGACTCCCCGCAGATGGTGACGGTGTGCACACGCGCACACAGTTGCACGGTTCGCGCGTGTGTGTGGAGCTACCCGTGCTGCCTGCGACACACACGCTGCCACACGACGCAGACACGCGCACTTACAAGGACAGCACCGACACGCCCAAGGTAGTCAAGTTTAAAAGACGTTAATTCACTTAAAATGTAAACTCTTAGACTAATCCAATTATAATTTCCCAGGAGAGCTGTACGATCTGCAGTCAGTCGACGCCCGACGTGTCGGCTCGTCCGATCAAGAGCTGTCTCAAGAAGCGCGCGCCGCAGTTGTCGAGCAGCAGCTCGCTGCCGTCCATCCACCGCGAGTGCAGCGACGAGCAGAACCACTCACACATACAACTAGTCAACACACACTTACATGACACAACAACTACTCACTCCACACACACACACACTGACAAAGTGCTGCACAAGATATCACATGACCTGGACTTCCTACTCAACAGGACGCCGAGCCGAGCCGCCGACCTCTGCTCACAGCGCATAGAAGAAGCGCTCTGTTAGGGCGCGATGAGTGTTAGTAGGTGTAAGTAAACTAGTGACATGGAAACAGGGATGTGATATATGACAAGCTCAAAGACTACAGTGTAAATAATTATTGTAATAGACATTGTGTAGGATAAGTTAGGTTAGATTTTTTATAACTTTGTAACGTATGATCGTAAAAACAATGAACAATTTATGCTTAGATAAAATAAATGAAAAAAAAATGTGTTTCGTTACATTAAACTTTTGTTATTCGGATGTTTCACATGATAGATCTGACCATTGTTAATTAGTTTACCTATCAGTAAGATAATCACCACTATTATCATTTCAGCCGAAATACTTGACATAGGCCTCCCTCAAGACATGATTATTATATTTTTGTATATTTCGAAAATGTTGTTTTTATTATTATTCTTTTACTAGCGACCCGCCCCAGCTTCGAATGGTTTTTATGAATTGATTAACATCAAGATTTATTTTTTACAGTTATAAGTTTAATATTAGGGTATTAAACATAAACCTCCCGGAATACATTTTCTAGATGATGGTGAACTCCGCATCAAATTCAGTTGCGGTGTTAAGAAGAATAACGCGACACAACATACAGATACGAATAGTGACATTGATTTATAATATTATGTAAAGATAACAAAGTAAAGTTCCGGTTTCATAGAAGAGCAGAGGCCGCCACATAGCATCAATTTACCGGCGAATGACGTTACTGAAACGTTGTTTATGAAAGTAATTTGGTGTGTTTTCTTAGAGAGCATTTTTGACACCATAAAGTCAAACCCCGCTGCCAAAAGATTTAAATAGCTAGATGAGCCCTCACCGTACTTAGTCACGCGAAACAGTGTACATACTGAGAACAGTGAGCTCACACATTATAGCCTGACCGATACCGCTGTACCGCGCCTTAGATATGCGCGGCGAGGCGGGGGTTGGGACACCGTGAGCGTTGACGAATGAGCAGCCTGCACTGCCCCCCGTCTCGCCGCGCACATACCTAAGGCGCGGTACATCGGTATCGGTCAAGCTATAGTAAGTAGAAGTTAACAGCACTGAGTCATTGTGAGTCAGAGGTGTCAAAACGAAACAGGAACGCGACTATCTTTTGACGCGGTCGCGGTAAGGCGAATCTAAGGATTTAAATATTTGGCCACCGCCAACATTTCCGCTCTTCTGGGAAACCGTAGCTTAAATTGAAAATCTATATAAAATTAAGAAAATATTTTTCCTTTATTTAGTATTTATTTTTGTAACAACAGCGTTGCGCCACTAACGATTTAACACCTTACCGAATATATTTTGACCGAAACCGCTGTACCGCGCCTTAGGTGTGTGCGCGGCGAGACGGGGGGAGGGGGCAGTGCAGGCCGCTTATTCGTCAACGTTCAAGGCGTCACGACCCGCGCCTCTTCGCGCATTCTTAAGGCGCGGTACAGCGGTATCGGTCACACTATAGCACATGAAGTTAATACATTTCCTCATATTTCACGTGATCCTCTGGCTTATGACGACGGTTGACGGCTGGAGCACGCTGCTGCCCTCTCACGGGTTAAGTAATGCTTCATGTATTCACGTTAACCCGAAAAAATTAACCTGTTTTCCTTCTAAATCCTAGAAAAAGTAGGATTAAACTGGGAAATACCGTGAAGGCGTCTGTGAAACTTGCTTGTACGTATAGACAGAGAAGTTCAAGAAAAGAGAATAGTATCCACATTAAAAGATTTCAGTAGGTACAACTGAGTTTTCCTGTCTCGTTTTAGTTCTTACTACATTGTGTAGGTAAATAAACTTTGGAAAGCCAGTCGGCGAGTTTTCTCAACATCAAATCGCTTTTTTTTGCAGCGCATATTCCAGCCAAAAATAAATAGGAAAACGGTATGATCTCACCAAACTATTCCGCAAATTGTTTCTAAAGACTTGCATAAAATGAAGCGCTGCAAGCTGACACTATTATAACTTTCATTTCGCAAGAAAGTTGTAATAGTGTCATGTCAGCGAATAGTTAAAACGCTTTTGTTTAGTGCTACACTTTAGTGTCTCTTCAGCGTTTTCTTAATGAACGATTAACTTCAACAACGCCTGCATTGTGCTCGTTCACTTCAACTCTTACAAAGGACTGGTTTCTCTATTATGTGCCGTGAGAACAATACTGCTAAACGTTGTTACTGGAGCCTTTTTGTACACCCACTCCATAAGGCAACGCGGCACTAATAACAGCTTTTTTGCCTATGTTTATGTCCCCTTCGAGAATTTTATGCAAATCTACAGCGAGGTGGCAGCCATTACAAAATGCACCACAAAGTTAGTTCGACGAAGTTTTTTGTATAGCGAAACTTTTAATGATTGATATTCGAAAATGTTTTGTGCCAGTTACGCTAACTGGGCTTTCATAACACGTTAAATAGTGACATTGTGTACAACTGTTGAAGTTGGCCTTTTATTGTAAATTATATTAAATTTTGTGGCAGTTATTGGAACGGTTACCACAATATTGAGACTTTATTTGCAAATCGAACGCCGTAAGACGTACGTCATCACAGACGAACGCACGATTCTGTAAACTACTTTTTCACTTCAGTAGCTCAAACATGTAGGTTTTGCTGCCTGAAATCAGTGAGCAAAATGCGATTTTGCTCACTGAGTGAGACCAAGTAACTATTTAATTTTTTTTTTTTCAGAAAGCCTCGAATATCTTATTCTTCCTTGAGTTAATCATACAATTCGAAACATTCACACTCTATCTCTTTCCCGCCATTAGAAAGAGAGAGAGACAAAGACCAGCCCTTTCGAAGTTCCGATTTTGAATTCGACCTCAAAGAAAAACACGTTCGGAATTTCGTACTAACTAAAGAAATTTTTCAAAAAGATAATTATGTCTTTTAATGTAATTTATTGAATTTTTTACTTATTGTTGTATTTACACGAAAATAAGTATTTACTGCAAATAAAACTGATATTTAACATGTACATATTTATTTCTAGTTTCAATAATGTTACGTAATATAAATTTGAATAATAAAATATCATGGGTGCTATTTCCGAACACGCCTTAATTTAAATAAAAGAGCGGGTTACTTTTAATTTGCAGAATTGCAGTAATTTTACTTTTAACTTTTAAAATGTTCCATTTTATTGAATTGGTACCTCTACCTACAATCTTAATTATTTTGATTCACAATAAATAGTTATTTCAATCTATTCCTGTTTATTATTTTATCTCCTAAAGTGTACTCGCTGCTGAAGTGAAAAGTTATGTGTGTTACACGAGAGCAAAGTTTTTTGCATCTCGTGCCTTTGAATCCCTCGCCACACTCAGGATTCAACTTTAGAATCACTCGCTACGCTCGTGATTCAATCGTTGAATCCTTCACTTGCTCAGGATTCAAAATCAGCACTCGCAGCAAAAAACGACTTTGCTCTCTTGTAGCACAAATAACTATTTCCCCACAATACTGGTCGTCATCATAGCGATGTATCTCATCGTGACACAAGCGGTGACGTCACATCCCAGATTGGACGGAAGCCAAGTGCGCAATATTTATAGCGATACTACAATGCACGTGGTCTTGATCGCGTTAAATTTGCAATTGTAAACGAAGAATAAAAGATAAATCAAGCTTGTTAAATTAGGTAGTTATCTTACAAAAGTAGCAGGTCGAATTGACCTGTTACTTTTGTCTGGTAATTACCTAGTTTAGGTCTGTATTTTGATTTCGGACCCTGTTTTAAACAGTGGGTAACGCAAGCTTTGACAATACAGAGAACTTACCTCATTTACTATGAACCATAGAAATGACACCAAACGTGCATTCCTTTTTTAAATGGCACGCGTAAAAGTTCTACAATGTTTTTACACAACAATAGCTATCTATGGTGACAGATGACATACGGCCACATTACACAGTATCAATAAAATTCGAATCAGTGGGTATTGTAACGACATGCAAATTGGAGTTCGTTCACGACCGAGTGCTGGGTAAGCAAAATATGTGCATGATGGCCATAAACGGGACGCGTCTAGTCACAACTTTGTTTTGTTTTTGTCGTCCACTTGCAAGCTTTACGGCACGTGTTATATGCTGAAATATGAGCTGAATGTAAGTGGATCTAAATTATTTTAGGTGTAAACATTTAACCTAAAACTGAGTCAGGCCGTAACATCACTCTGGGAGCTTTGGAATAGCTGAAATAAAAAGGTAATTTAATGAATTCCAACAAATTAGAGAAGTGCCGAAATTACCGTGAAAAGACGTGCTTTAGAGCGGAAACATAACCGTGCTCAACCGCGTGGCTTTAAACTCCAGGTTTTAAATCCTGTTGATAGCAGCACATCTGACGACGGAAAGTTAAGTTTCATATTCGTTTAAAAAAAAACAAGAAAGACTTTGAACAAAAATCTTTTTCTTCGAAAAAGGCATAGTTTTTTTTATCTAGACTCGTAATCTGCATCTGTCGATTACTGACAAATGCGTGCACTGACTGCACAGGTCCACTCAATCTGTGTGGTTCTTTCCTCAAAAGACCATTTCAGATACCAATCTACATGGTCTTCGCATGATCTGACCAAGATTAT
This sequence comes from Dryobotodes eremita, assembly GCA_917490735.1. Lineage (NCBI taxonomy): Eukaryota > Metazoa > Arthropoda > Insecta > Lepidoptera > Noctuidae > Dryobotodes > Dryobotodes eremita. The sequence continues at coordinate 6,210,172 of OU823257.1, read as the reverse complement.
GTCTGGACTTTAAAAGAGACTGTGACCTCTGAGTTTATTTCAGTCTTTCTTCTCAGAGTAGTCAGATAGGAAACGCCGACCTCATCTAGTTTATAAAATATAAATGACATGTAAAAGTGTTTGTACAAACCTACTTTCAGAAATAAAATCATTTATCATTAAGACAGGATCAAGTATCAAATCACAAAAATAATAACAGTAATAGTAATAGTATTCATAAAATAATAACTTTTGTTATACGGAGAGTTTTCTTTGAATTTGCAAAAGTTCCATGAAAAGTTCGTAACTTAATAAGATTGAGACTACACGAGCGCAAATCAAACAAAGCGTTAAATCAATTCAAGATTTACCAATTTACATCCACAAAAAGTTCCAAGAACAATGAGAGACGTTATTGATAAATTATTTTAGTGACATTTAAGGAGTTCGACTAACTTTCTTCTAACTTTGAATGCCAGAGATGATCGTTACGTAGCTCTACATACTGAACTTTAAACTCTTCAATCATAGGTATAATAGGTACTTAGAGGATGTTTAATAATCGATAGTAAGTTCCAGTCCATGCTAAACAAAAACCTAAAAGGAATTTTATAGAAGTTTTTTCTACGGTACTTATATAAATTCAATTTATTTTGATAAATCTTTTTTTTGTTTTTGAAGATGTAAAATGTGTTTATTATTTATTCAGAATTGAAATTATAAGTACATGAATAACAACTTACATCTAATTAATTAACCTAACCTAACTAAAACTATTAAGAAACTAAAAAATGGCGTCAAAAAATTCCTCCGCATCGCTATCGACTGGTAATGTACCCAAGAGATTATAGATAAATCTTAAATACAATATACAAGCTAACACTGAATATATGTGTATATTATATACAAGTAAATAAAAAAGGAGCAGTTCTATTTGAGCCGTTTAGGTAGAAACACTAGGGCCGTGGGGTCTGAGTGTTCATCGAGTTTTTCGGGACATCGCCAAGAGGTTGCTCGACTCTTCACGTGACCAGAGGACTGTACTATTTTTTTAGGGCAAAGAATCCTTTTGGGCACTTTTCCCATCGACAGCGAGGCAGACGATTTCTTTATGCCCATATCTCTTTCTGCTGTTATATTAGTCGGAAGAAGCCTAACTATTAAAAATGTGAAACGTTTATAACCCCAGTCGTAGATACAACATCGTAAATCTATGTTGTACAACATTAGTGCAGAACACACATTCGTTTATTTGAACTATGTACAAGTTTACAGACGATAGTTTTAGTTGTAGTCGAAATGTGTGGTGTAGGTAGTGATGGGAAAACAGCTTCAAGTGTGGCTTAAAAACTTTAGCTGAGATTTGCGAACATTATTTTTCATAAACGGTAGGACATTTAAAGTAGTAAAAGTACTTTTATCATCTGTATTTTGAGCTTTAGTAGCTTTAGGCACGATTTTTTTGCTATAATATTTATGTTTTTTTTTAATTTTTGTTTGCATAAGATGTACTTCCATAATAGACACAAGCACGTGACGTACTTTTATTCAAGTAAAATTCTATCCAATCCTTTTACTAAGTACAAGTTTTATGCCAAGACTAATTACATTCAAGAGCTCGACTTTCGATAACAGTTTGAAAACCACGTGTATGCCCTACATATTTTAATGTAACCGTATTCATATTCGATCAATACAATAATATAGTGATCACATGTTCATTCACGAGTTATTTTTAGGTAGGTACCTAACAATAAGCGAGAATTTCTATCAATTCTCTTGCTGCACTATTTAAGTTAACCCTAATTTGGAAACGTGAACAGTTCCCACTAGATTACTGAAGGTGTGCAGGGTTTATTTGTACTGTTCAACTCGACTACAGCATTCAGTTTGGTGCGGCTCGAGATAAGTTTAACTCGCTTGGTTTGTACAGTTAGTAAATTGTTGGTTGCAATTTATTTTTGATGTGAAACATCAACAACATCAAACGACCAGTGGTCCACTTTAGCCCTGGATCGAAAGAGCTGGAAGTCGTTGGGAGAGGCCTTTGCCCAGCAGTGGGATGATACAGGCTAATAGTAGTAGTAGTAATGAAACATCTATTGGCACGTCTTGGGGTTAAGGCCAACTTGTATGCCGTGACGGCAATCTTCATGACATTTACCCCCTTTCCACCGCCGCTCCTTTCGATGGTTCACATCTGCCACGCTTCCTGTGACGGCGACATTTTGTTTGTTTACTTGTTCAAAGTTAACAAAATTAGGTATATTGTTTGTTTAGGCCCAGTTCTCTGTGTGAAAAATAGTTCTTGAACACTTCGATAGCGAAATCATTCCATTTCAAATCGTACCGAGGAAAATGCAAATTAAGTAGATTTAGCAACTGGATTTATGCGGAAAATCCTTTCAGCTTTCAAATCTTCGTTTGAAAGCAACTCTCATCTCAGTTTCGCTACATTAGAGACTATTCATCTTTCAAGACGTTTGGTTTTTTAGAGTCAAAAGTTCAAAACGAAGACAAAAAAGCTTATCATGAAAATGCAAAAATTAAAACACAAACTCTATTTACTTTTTTTATTATTTTATTTCGTGCGACGGACCAAAACTTTCTTAATTAAGACTGTGTGCGGTCTTTACGTCGAGGTATATAATTTTCTCGAAACAAAATTAAGGCTGTTTTTCGTACACGCACATCGGCGCGAAGTCCTCAGGTCACACTGTTCATACGTCTGGAGAATCGTCCCCTACTTAATGAACAAAATTAAATTAACCTTGTCGTGTTCATGTCTTACTATTTCACGTGACTTTACTCATGTATTTATTTTAGTATCAAATTGTTCAAGTAATTGGAAGGATATTTTAGAGGTGACACTGAATGAATAATGTGGGAGTTTCTGTTAAATCTTGGTGATTTTATGATTCGTCACTCATGATTGGTGGCTACGCCATTAGTGTGGCAAGTAATTTTCTTTCAAGTTAATTAGGATATAATAGTGTTTATCAATTGCGTACCTATTCATTCCAACTTAAAGAATAGTGTAGAACAAATTCCAAGGTACCATTACCGTGTCTCAAAGGAGACGATATTGCACCGCGAGCAGTGGAGCATTAAGTAAAGTATCGAAGTATAATTCACTGCTTCCATTGGTTCATCAATTTTTTTTTTTTAAATTGCTTATTATTGTATATAACTCTTCCAAAAGCCAAACCAGAAAATATATTACTATGTCTTCTTTGATATTACATTATTTTTTCGAACATTTCTAATATTAGCCATCGTCCTTTTTGTGTAGTCCCTTTAGTGACAAATGTATCTCACCAGTTACGGATTAAATAGGTCCAAGATTCAAATTGAGTTTATTATAAATTATATTCAGACTTATTTCAAGTTTTTGTCTCCATCCTCGGGGTGGTTGTACACCCATTAGTGATTATTGAGCGATTTCTGCTTCAACATGATAGTAAAAAGATGTATAAAATAAATATAAAAATAAATAAAAAACGTAATAAAATGGCCAATAAAGACAAAATCATTCAAACTCAATTGTTTGCTTGACGATTAATAAATAGTAGCTCTCTCGATTTAATGGAAACCAATCCAGCGGTTTACCAAAACAAGGATTTACATTGAAGTTCATTACGTTCACAAACGTATTCGCGATTAACAAATCACTTTGAGTCCTTTAATGCATTGATAACACAGAGGTTCTTCAATTTATACAATTTACAACTGTATTCTGTACAGGATTAAGAATCCCCTTAATCGTCAGGTGTAATACAACCGCTGAAGGACATTTGTACGGTCAGCAACCGCACATTGTACTTTGGCCTAGTTACAAAATACTGCAAATATTGTTAAATAAGAAAATGTAGTATCATCACGGACGCAAGTACGTCAGTCTTCGGTTTTACATCGAGCTCGCATAACATTAGCATTTTATAACATTTTTATTACATTAATTTAGTACAGTTTCTCATTAAATATTTTCTTGAAACATTAACATTTATTTTATTAACATTCAACATTATATGTAAGGGTTTGCCCTTACAACATTCGTATTAACAACATTAATAGTTTTGGATTAAACTGAAAACACTACATGAGGCATGACGACTAACCCTGGCATGGCATTTGAAAAGTTCTCGGAGCATAATGGATGCAAATTCTGTTCTAGGTTGTGAAATACGAAAACCAAACGTTGTAGCAACCAAAAATACACATCAAGCCCCAAAAATATATATAATTATCAACTTAAAACAAAATCTTTTGGCAAGGTGCCATACTTATGGCAAGCTGCGTAACTACGATGTTGACAATCGCCGGCAGGAAAAAGCAAATTCAGAAGAGCTCGGCCATGCACATTTGCCCATTCCGACCCAGATCTTTTCGCCAATCCTACAAAATTGCTCAGTCTTTATTTTCGTTTATTCGGTTCACCGAATAAAAGAAAGACGGAGCAATTTAAAACCTAAACCAAACTAAGCCAAACAGAAACTAAACAAGGCCTTCATATTGAAATGCGAAGCCTTGTTTTGGACCAAGCACCGGGAAAAAACTACAATTTTTTTTTTATTACACTGCTACTAGGATCTTTTGACACTCAAATGACGTTGACAAGGGGCGCTGTTGGTAAACAGTTGTGCAAATGTGTAGTGAAATGTATTGAAAAAACGTGATGGTGGCGTCAGTTCCAAGTTTGGCCACGCGCCACTTGATCCCTTTTTTTGTGTGGGAAATCATCAAATGACCTCTCCCGCTCTCCGTGTCAGACTCTAACTGACTAAAACCCACCCGTGTTCCTTCAATTGCCTGTGCGCCAGGGCCACGGTAACTCTTTCGAAGAATCCGCGACCCCAGCAGGCATGGGCCCTTTCGGACCCCGTCAATGATGCTGATATCTCTTTGAGGCGAGCCTGGAACACGACGTGCCGTCGACCCGGACCTGGTCCTTATCGGACGGCGAGCTGCCCACTGCTCCTCCAGAAGCCTACGGTGGCCGGGAGTCAACGATCGACTCCCGACGCCCAGGGTGTCTCCTCCTGCGGCGACTAGGGGCGTGAGGGCGCAACGAATGCCTCTCCCTCACGTGCTCCGCCTTCTCCTCCGCGAGTATTACTGCTTCGCAGAAGGAGGTGATGGCTTCCCATTCCCTCTCGCTCCATACCATGGCCTAGACCAGAGCCGGACGCGAGAGATCGCCGCTGCCGATCGCCGCCACGAGGACACGGCGGTGCTCCGCCCAAGCCGGGCAGACCTCCACCGTATGCTCCACCGTGTCTTCCGGTAGATCCACACAATGATAACACCCGGGCGTTTCCTCCCTCCTTATTCGAAACAGGAACCTCCCGAAACAGCCATGTCCGGTGAGGACCTGCGTCAGGCGGAAGGTGAGGACTCCGTGGCGCCTCTCAAGCCACTCCTCAAAAAGGGGACTTACCGCCCCAATCGTGGCGTGCCCAGCACTGGGTTGCGACAGTCGTACTTTCCATGCCGCCATTAGATCCCGCCAGAGCTCAGTCCGCTGTGCCGCGATTTCTCACGGAGGTACGCCCCGGCGTTTCGCCTCCTCGCGCTACTCCCAAATGTGCGCGAGGACTTTTGCCTCCAGATCCCATGGTGACAATCCGGCAAGGAGGCTCACCGGCTCGCAGGAGACCGTGCGGTATCCTCGGATCAGCCGGATGTCCATGACCCGCTGGGACGCGTTTAACCGGCGGGTTGGTTGGCGCCTCAATGAACGCGCCCACACCGGTGCCCCGTAAAGGGCCATGGACCGCACGACCCCCGGCCCCATGATCCCTGCTCATTAAACACAAAAACGTAAAGACTCGTATTCAGCAACGAATTTCATATTTTGGTTTGTCAAAAACTGTCAACGAGCTTGTTGGTTAATCGTTGAAATGTCGATCTAAGATGCGTTATTTGTACTTATATGCGTGTATTTGTAATTTTGCGTGTACCAGGCCATTCCGTAGCCCTATCTTTTAGTTGTCATGAACTACTTTTACCTACTTACAGATATAAAATCATTTATCATTTACGCATCCGAAAGTGCGCTAGGAAAACCCTGCCTTTAGTAACTTATAGGGCCGGGAAATGTTAACTTTGTAGCGGCATGTACAACGCCACATGCGAGCTACGCATCACACTGACGTCACGCAAAATCCTGCATCGCGCAAGCAGAGTTTACCGCGCAACTAGCATATATACAACGTCCCGCCATCAATCATCGGGCAGTTGCCCATCAGACACGATACACGTCTGATCGGAGCATCCTCCCTTTCCTATGGAGAATGAGTGAAATTTCCACCCTGATCCTCATACCTCTTATACTAAAAATCTGGAAATATTAAACCATCATTTATTTTCGGGAAACCCAGTAGAATATTGTAAAACCGGTAAAAACGCAAAAGCAAAAAAGAATGGCTTGTACCCTTTCATCGATCACCGGGACTTTGAAAATGGACCCATTTAACATCGGATAGTGTAGCTACCTACTTTGGAAACTAGGAACAAAATTCATGGGAAATTCGTATAGATGGCCACCCTGACTGAGAATATTGGCTATTTCCCAGAAACAAAAAGTTTTTCTGTTTTTATGCCTCTAAAGGTACCTAAGTGAAAAACTATTTCTGTTAACTATTTCGGGGCATGCGGCATAGTAATGAAAATTTAGTGCTCGGTTAACATTCAAAAGATTTTCACACTTTTTTGTGACCTACATAGCTATTTTATTTTATTTTGTAAGGAAAAACAAATAGTAGTATATTAAGGGGAATCCGCAGCTGCAGAAGGCAAATTCAAATTTACTTTGGTTTCTTGAAAATTGCAGCTCTGTTTTACGTTGTTTGTTGATCAAAACGCGATTCGCGACTGTAGGAATGATATATTTACTGAATAATAATCATTAATTTCATAGCAATCGTGAACTTTGGAAATATCCACCGAATTTTCTTATAAAATATTCTGAAGAATACTTAGGCAGAACTTTACATAGTTTGACGATTGATATGAAATTGATGATTAGTATTCAGTAAATATATCATTCATACATTCGCGAATCGCATTTAGATCAACTAACGACGTAAAACAGAGCTGCAATTTGACAAAAACCAAAGAAAATTTGAATTTGGCGGGCTACAGCTGAGGATTTACCTTAAAAATAAATAGAAACAACCCAACAATAAGCTTTGCCTACTGTGTTCTTTTTATTTAAATTTTACTGAGACTGTGAAGTGGTACTGAGCAGTATTGTAGGTACCTATATTGTGAATGGTTCTATTTCCATGTACCAATCAATTTCATGGAACTCGTTAAGGTAGGTCAATATTAATTTTCTTTCGAGTCGTTGAGACAAAGTCACAGTTTGACCGCATTAAATACAATGTTATATTATGAGAGATACTCGTACTACTGTCCGTCTGGCAAAGTTACAATCTGTGGCTGAAATTGAAAATGTTAAAGTGAAGCTGGCTACCTACATACCTACTACAATTAAATCTTTAAAAAGTAGTCTCAATCTTGGTACATAATGTGTACCTACCTAGAACTATGTTCGTCTCGAGAGTAGTGGCCGTAAGTAAATGCTCTTATAACATCGTAATAAATATAATATTTTCTACTCTTTATAAAGTCTAAAACATAGAAATTGTAGCGGTATCTACATCGCCACATGCGAACTACACGTCACACTGATGTCACGCAAAAATCCTGCATCGCGCAAGCAGAGTTTACCGCGCAACTAGCATGTAGACAACGTCCTGACATTAAAATGTCGGGCAGTTGCCCACCAGACACAACACCCGTCTGGTCGAAAGTTCCTCCCTTTTCCATAGAGTATGAGTGAACTTTACACCCTGTTCCTCATCCTAATCCTAACTATCCTTCCTAACTAATATTATAAATGCGAAAGTAAGTTTGTTTGTTACCTTTTCACGCCTAAACCACAGAACCTATCATCCTGAAATTTTGCATATACGTTGTCAGGTCTACAGAAACGGACATAGGGTACCTTTTATCCCGAAAAAAAGTACCGTTCCCGAGGAAAACAACAATAACGTTCTTATGATAATAGATGGCGCCACGTGTCTTTCGAATCATAATTGAATTATATTATTATAGAAACTTTAGTGGTGTATTAAGAGCTTTTTAATTTTTTGTTTAAGTACCTAATTCATTTTGGTTTTTCACCCTCCTAACTATAATTCTTCGAACAACCCGAATTGATTGTCAAATTCAAAATTAACGCGAGCGAAGCCGCGGGCAAAAGCTAGTACCTCTATAAAAGAAACGATAGCTTCATATAATTTTAGGTAAAAAATGTATTATTAAAGAATTACTTTTGTTACGTAGTTTGGCTTTGAGTAATGTCAAAAGAAAGTAGTCCTTAAGTAAATATTTCCGCAGGGTACGAGCTAACTAATTTCAAAGGCTTTTGTAAAGTTTAAAACCAACCGAAAGTATGCACGCATTAGAAACTAGACTTTAGATTTTCTTAAAGACTTAGAACAGTTTCTCGCAAATACAGTTTTTATTTAACTATTTCAATTTAAATTATAATTTACATTTTACATTTTCAAGAATAATAAAAATAATTAATTAAATAATAACAATTTATTTATTTAAAAAAAATATTGTTAACTAATACAATTTATATTTTTTACTAACACAATTTTTACAATTTTCTCATTTAGATCAGTTTCTAACTAATACAAGTGCAGCTTTGACTAAGTAATCTAGAAGTTCATAAAGTCGTGGTCCATCAAATTCTAATTGAGCGTGATAAACGTACAAAAATGGGTTTATGATTGTAGACTGGATATTTCAAATAAAAACACTCAAGATATAATAAATCCAATATATTTCATTCCTTCCACTTGGAGCACTTTATACTTCAAAGGTTAAACAATAACTAACTAACATTTCCGTTACGGCACAAAATTATGTACTAAGGTAAACCAGCACGGAGTATCAAGCGCCATCTGTTAACGGAAGTTATAATTATGCACCGGTTTACTGAGAGGAGGCCTGTGTCCCAACAGTGGAAACATTATAGGCTGATTATGCATGTTACCTTAGTAAATCAAATATATTCATCTGAATACTTATATAAACAATGTAATAACTATTTAAAATATGGCAAGTGCTTAAATTCATTATTTATGTAAGACAACGTTTATAAAACAATAATTAAGGTAAAGCGTAATTTGAGTAACAAAACTATTATAACTAGTGTTAAATTAAAGAAACACGATTAGGAATACAGTTTTATTATTCAAGAACCACACACTTTCTTTTTCTTATGAGGGTACGTACAACAGTTACTAAAATCAATAAAGTTATTAAATGCAAGACAAATAAAACAGTAATTAACCAAATTACAAACAGTAATAAACCAAACCAATTAAAGTAATTAACCAATTTCATATGTACAATTCAATAAAAACAAGCTGAACAAATACTAATTATATTAATTTTTATAAAGCGGGACAGGGCAGCAATAGCTTTATTAAGAGAGTGTGCACGCGCTGACGGTCAGAAGCGAAAAAAGAGCGAGAGCGCGTCCATAGTCCACGATCTTGACGGCGGCCGTTGGAGAGGGAAACGAGGTCATTCGCACTTCATCGGGAAGTGACGTCACTCTGACGCGCCGTTGACAGCTCGAGCGATAACACCAGTGAATCAATAACATTACTTATTAACAAGTAGTCTTACTTGATGTTAAACTTAAGTCAAGTTCGATACCGCGTGGATCTTAGTAAATATCCACTTAATGTTCTTAAACGCACCCTGTACCACAACAGCGGGGTAATTACGTAACAGACTAACAGTAGGAATGGGTTTAATTTTGGCAGTTCAACAACATTCATTGCGTTATTTACGTTGTTGAGCAGACAAATTTTTCCAACATATTAAGCAATGGATTAGCATTTGGCTTCAAAATGATTCAGATTGTGATAGATAGTGTGTTACGTAATTAGGGTGTAGGTCAAGCCACTTAAATCATACATAGAACTAGGTCAAATTCTAAATTACTTACTTGCACATTCGCTCACAGATAAAGATTTGAATTAATGGGAATGAAAAAAATTAAAAAACATTCTGTAAACCACTACTGAAAATACCGCAACGCAAAAATAGGGCTTATGTATATTATAAAGCTTCCTCTTTAACTAAGTGGGTCTCACAAGTCAAAAATGGTTAGAATAGGCGGCACCTAGCAGGTATGGTATAGTAATATACTTCGCCAGGTATAGCATTCAGAGACACAGTGGTCACGTGGGTGACACAAGCCTACGTCATCACCGCTGTGTTACCAGTAGTGTGTAATAATAACTCCCCAACCGCCTTTATTACCTGTGCGAATCCGATAAAACGATGAGGATTTAATCAACAATTACGTTGGTATATGTTTAAATTGAATTGTTTCGTTTGATTAGAAAAACGACAATTTAAATGCTTTATATATATTAAATTTTTAATAACAGAATGGTGACCGAAAATGTTTCCATAATTCATGTTTTGTTGCAATAAAGTGGCAACTGGATAGTGACGTAAGCATGTGTCACTCCCGGAGTGCCAGACCTTGTTTTTTTAGACCATGCTAGTAGGTAATAACAATCTATTGTTTTCACGTGCCCCAAAGTGAACAAGGTTGGTGACACAGTGTTTTGGCTACTAAATAAGGGGGAATGTTTGTAAATATTACATTATAGTATAATGGCACTAGGTCGCATGAGAATTCCGAAATATATCAAAAGTTAAACAATCATTTTTGTTTTCCATTTACATAGGCGCACAACCCAATTAACAAAACCGTCTTGTCGGGTAAGTATTGTGTGTTGATTTACTGAACCCAGAAATTATAATTGTGTACTCACGTCAATATTTTCAATCTGCCAAGTAGTAAAAAATATACCGTATAAAACATTCCATATTACTTACACAGGGATACCTATGACAACGATTATTTTCTTCACTATCACAGCAAAACAACAACTTTTTACAGATGTAAAGCTTATTACAATTTCATTTCATTCTAATTTCACTTTCCTTTTAACTGTGGCAATTTGTGAACAACTAAAATGCGTCACTTTTGGGGTGACAGCGAGGACAACACGCTGAAACGGGCAAAAAGTCGACTGCTGCAAACGACGGAAACAAATCGTCATTCGTTTTTAGCGAAGCAGTCCTCAAAGAAGGCATTTACAATGTTCCATTTATTGTCCGTAACGATTCAGAACGTCTCTGCTCCATTAATAACAGACAAGAGACTAGATCTCGACTGCTCGACGGACGATAATAAACACTTCATTATTTTTAATGAAGACGCGAACTTGAGTTTTGTCATTTTTTCAAAGAAATCAAGCAGTTGTAACGGTTTGTGGATCTTTTAGCGTTACAGGTATTTACTTCTAGTAACATTAATGTATTAAATGTCAGTAAACTTCTGATTGTATAACTATTTTATGTGCCTCTATCCTGCTGTCGATATGATATCTTTTTACAAGACCCTAATTTTTATAGCATCTTATACTAGGTTACGTCATGCTTCAGAATAGTTTGATCGGGAATTCCGATAATTACGACTTTTTTTTCATCATCTACTAATTCAATTTGAAACGGCTTATTAATTACTAGCTTCTGCCCACAACTTCGTCCGCGTGCAATTCCTTGCTCCCCCGACCCGCCGGGTCACATCGCATCACCCGCCCGCGCTATTACTTCGTATTTGCTTAGCGTTCTTTCCGACTTTTTTTTTGCTCAGCTCCTTAGGGTTGTAGCGTGATGTTAAATAGCATATAACCTTCTTCAAGAATTGGGCTACTAAATGCAAAATGATTGTTGAAATCTGACTGGTAGCTCGAGAGATTAGCACGTTCGCGTTCTAACAAAAAAACGTAAAAAGAAAAAAACAATATCTTCAGCTTTATTATATTAATCTAATATATAAAATTCTCGTGTCACAGTTTTCGTTGCCATACTCCTCCGAAACGGCTTAACCGATTTTGATGAATTTTTTTGTGCCTATCCGGTATCTATGAGAATCGGCCAACATCAATTTTTTTTTTTTTTTTTTTTTTTTTTTTTGGTAGGTAGGGTAGGGAGTTAGGGAGGTAGGTAGGTAGGTAGGGTAGGTAGGTAGGGTACGCCGTAGATAAGTACCGCAACCCGTGCGAAGCCGGGGCGGGCAGCTAGTTAATAGTATAGATGACTTAATTTATGAAGGAATCCGTCAGATTATGAGCGAGTTTGGCATTGAGCTAATGAGGTTGATATAAACAATTTGCCAATTTTGTGAGTCTTATTCCTGGTTTTGAGAGGGCAAATAATTGTACTAAACAGAAAAATATAAGAGCTTACCTTTCAAAGATTCTAGAACTATAGTCACAAGGCAGGTATTTCAACAGTTTTATAAAAAAATGATAAACATAGACACAGTATGTGTCTGATATCAAAATTATTGATAGTAAATAACTTTCTTCAAACATTATTTCTGTGCATTTTAGGTAGGAAACCTATATCGTGGAATTGTATTTTTGTATCTAAAAAGCTACAACCTGAAAACTGAGTATTGCTATCCTGAAACATATTTTTAGTTTCAAAATATTATAAAGCAACTTAGAACTGATTTGCTCAAGTTTATTTTATGTTTAATATCCCAATACTTTTTGTTCCACAAAGGGCTCCTTAAGCGTTTTTTAATCTAAATTTGCACATAACATTTAAACGCGCATCACACAAAATTCAAAAGTCGCGCTGACGTAAATATTTTGCCGACACATTTATCAAAGTACTCGTAGGTACAAAAAAAAGAAAACGCAATACATTTTATGGATAATGTAGGAAAAGTAATTATATCCAAATAGACATTGCGACATACCCCTATAGTGACTCCTATATCTAAATAGCTACAGGGCTTCTTTTGCCGAATCGAATACTGAATACCCTCCTTCAATATATCCAATGTTTTACAAGTAAGTTCGTCTATGCGACATTGCAAAATGTTTAGCAAATATTATCTCTCAAAGATTGTTTCAGACAAGCTTTTATAAAAGCGAAAAACTGTCAGCAGAATGACAACTAATTCAGTAAGACTTTAACAGCCTATAGTCCTAAAGCCAGAGAGAGATTCCCGCACAGAGGGCTTATACCATATCCCTTAAGAAATAAATATAACAGATAAAGAAGGGTCGGTACAGGAACTGCACAAAGGGTCAGGCAGTTAGTAGTTGACTGAAATATGATACAAAGCCGTGTCTCAAAGGGTTAACTAAAAACATTCTGCCGATGACTGGTTATTAACGATCTACTTCTCCTCCTCGAAGATTTGTCTGATTTATGATACAGTTGAATAAAATAAACCCGGTTCAAACAAAGAATTTCTGCAGCCGTGTGCTAAGGTCTTCTTGTATCCGTTTAACTTTGGTTTAAAGCTTTAGAAGTTATCCTTTGTGTGTTGGATACTTAAATACCAACACATAAATATTCCATGACACATGATACCCCATTGCTTCGATGGAAGATAATGCCCTGAATGGCAATTGAACAGGACCGCTTTGACAATTCGGAAAATCGCATTGGTATATTGAAGGGCTACGCGGTTGCTACGACGTAGCACACGTGACGTCACTGCTACGCTTGCTACGCGCTATTAGAACTTGGATATGCAAACATCTATTTGGCCTGTAGCAAATTCATTTAATAAATAATGTCACAACGGTAGTCTCTATACGTATCTATAAATAAACCTTCCCCAATTTAAACATTATGGAAAATTTTCGTTGCTCGTGGTACCTACAAATCCATCTAAAATTAAATCTCAACTTGATCAGGGTATTCCTAGAACCTATTTATATTTCTAGAATGAGCTGTACGTGAGTGTAACTCGTGTACGTTTAGGATTTATTTGATATTTCGTATTCCTTTTACATTAACGTTTTCATGAGCTCTGTGGAAGGGTATCAAATAAGAAATATAATTGAATATGTATTGAGGGGACTTTTATTGATCTGGTAAAATTTTGGCTCAAAATTATTAGATCAAAACGAGTTAGAAAAATATAAACTCACGATACTGTCATTGTATAGAAATGTTATCACGTTTAGTTTTTACAAGTACTTATAATAAAAGTAAAGTGCTCTTTAAGCGTGTTGTTATTGGACCTTTATAATGCTTTTCTATCGTATTTTCCTCCGACATTGAGTGTAATGGTACCTCCCACTTATATGATAGAGAGAGATAGAACATATTTATATAAGGAATAACATTTAGGTAATTCAGAATAGCAACTATTTTTCTAATAATATTTTCTTGTTAAGGCAGTTAATCATTTTGGAGGTATTTAGGTTGTTATTAAATAGTACAATTGAGCTTTATTAGCTTCATGAAATGTTCTCATTTCTCATTTTTCTTGATCATTTTGTGTTTTTTTTTTTTTTGTTTCATTTAAGAGACAACAACACACACTATTTACAAGATACAATTGAGGTTTGACCGCAATTAAAATGGCCGTGTCAGGCCGTGTCCTAACCAAAAGCGAAAGGGTGAGAAAACCGTAAGGCGCCCTCTGTCGGTCGCGTGACCACGCGTTCCGGTTCGCCGAACAAAAAGTGACATATGAACGCGGCGACATCGCATTCGCATCTGTATTCGCTCGATCTATGATTTTGGTTAGGACGCGGGGTCTTTCAAACAAAGGAATTACCATTCACATGATATATTTTTTTTTTTAAACGTTGCAATTATAATTGCATGATAATTAATTTAAAAAAAGTTCGGACACTCATAATGAGCGATCATAAAAAAAGCTTTTTGATCTTTATTTTCAACCATTGTTACAAAAAATTGCTTTTCGTGCCATAAACACATAAAGAACCAATTAACTTGGAATTCTACTCACCCCACGCGTGAAACAGCGCGCAAATAAGAATTAAGCTATACTATATATCACTCTCACTCACACTCAAATATTTTTTGCATCGCTCCGACAGTTTAATGAAAAGCGGAACATGTAAGCTTTGGCAACGGACTGTAGTCTCCTGGCCCTGCAGTCTCGACATTAGATAGCGACAAAAATCTGTCGCTAAGTCGTATCGTTGTCAAATTCCATTAATAGATTTTCAACTTTATTTCCAAAGTATAAGGTTAAAAACTATTATAAAAATTTGACATCGATTGGACTTATCGACCGATTTTTGTCGCTATCTATGTCGAAACTGCCGGCCCTGGACACACTCCAAGAATCATAAACATTATGGTTACTGTCAGGGGTCCATCTCACCCACATAAACAGCAACGAATTTTATAGATTTGATATTTTTACACAATGTTTAAAAGAAGTGTTTCAGATTGTTGAGAGGTTTCGGGTTCATTATATTGATGTAGTTTCCTGAGACCCTTATATTTGGTTGAGTGTTTTTATCTTGTTACAAACATGATTTTCTTTTTCTTGTGAATAACAAGAAAAGTGCTATGTTTTCGTAACCTAAAAGCTTATTATAAATTCTTATCGCATAATTCGTAACATTTCAGACTGCTCACGACAAACTGTAAAGTTTTTATAGTCCCTTACGGAATACGGAAAACTTTTGCCAAAACCTTCCCTCCCTCCTTCCTTCCTCCTTCTTCCCTCGTAATATTGTGATGGGATGTCTCAAAACGTATCCATTGAAGGAAACTTGCTATCAATTTGTAACATTGTAGATATCAAGTAGGTACGTTGCATAAAAATTACTTGTTTTTGTGAAACGACCATATTCATAAAAAATAGACACGACATTTACATCACAAATAATAACATGACCTGCTGAATAATTTAACAGATTGTTTGATTTCGACAATACATTTCGTCGAGTCTGGTAGTTATTTTAAACAATACACGATCATTATTTGAATAAAAGTCTGTTGTTGAGTCACGTTGAATGATGAAAATAATGCAAAATTGTGGAAACTTTTTTATTCTGGCATTTGAATGATTATGAACAGCCAGTCTTACGTTTTTAGACATCAACTGGTTGGTCACAATTGCATGCGTAGCACCATTCAATTTATTTCCCGCATTTACTCTCCTTTCCACATCTCCATCAATCTTTCAATACCTTGTAAACAGACTCCCCAAATATAATAAATAAATAAATAAAATAAAAATTGTTTATTTCAATTACAAAAGGCATTTAGACACACTAATGTTGGAGATCACCTTTTAAGCAAGGAATTGCTTGTGTTAGGAGACTCCGCGCTTCCACTTATACTTATCTTATGCAATTGAATGTAGACAATGTAAACATGCAGAAAAAATTAATAAATGGGTAACTTAAAATTATACAATAATGAATGATTTGCAAATGAATGAGCTTTATGCATAGAAAAGGGCCAAGTAGCGTGTATACGTGTGATTATGTGTGAGTATGGGTGAGAGTGTAAAGAGTGAGTGTGTGTAGTGTGTGAGTTATAATTAGCATATTTAGTTATATGTGGTATGCTTTTATATCCTGCCCAATATGAATATAAATACGAAAGTGTGTTTATTTTTATTAGGTATTTATGTGTTTGTTTGCCTATTACGCCTTCACGCCAAAACGGCTGAACAAATCCGGATGAGGTTTGGCACTTAGGTGGACCATATCTGGGTTCCCTGGGTTAGGACACAGAAGACTACCGACCCGACGCCTCCAAGGGATCGGGATCCACTCGGATGAGACCGGAAAATATACGAACTCACTTACTTGCTCCACACTCTTATCATTTATTTTCATATCACACATCGATACATCCTCTTCTCTTTCAAACACCATGACCTTCGTCTTATTCACATTTATATTCATCCCGTTCATCTTATATGATTTATCCATCACTATCACCATGTCTTGCAACTGTTCTGCTGACGATGCAAGTAGAACTTTATAATCTACGTAGAGAAGACATTTAACAGGCAACTCAATTATCGTCAATCCACACTCACCCTCTTTCAAATCCGTCAGACAACTATTCATGTACAAGTTGAACAGCCACGGTGACGCTACACAAACCTGTCTAACACCCCTCGAGATGCAGAACCAGTTCGTGTATGCCCCATTTATCCTAACACAACACTACAATTCTTGTATAAAGACTTCAGTACCCGTACCAAGCGCCAGTCCACACCGTACAAGGATAGTGTCGACCACAGTTCTTCCCTCCACACACTGTCATAGGCCTTCTCCAATTCAACGAAAGCACAGTAAATTTTCTTGTGCTTTGCCAAATGTTTTTCTGCTATGCACCTTAGGGAGAAGATCTGATCCATACAGCCCATTTCCTCTCTAAATCCTATATCAAGTGTGGCAGTTCTTACGTAGAGAGGATACTTTACATGTTCATAAAAAGGAGATATTGTGTAGTTGTGTTTATGTACAGATAGTACTTTGTACCGTCCCCTTAGCTGAAGATACCTTAACTTATTCCACATATTTCCTACTCAAGTTGATATCAACTTGAGTAGAAAATATGTGGGGAAACGTGTTGATTTTATCATTTATAAAAATATATCAAGTGAGGTAGTTCTTACGTAGAGAGGACGTAGAGAGGATACTTTACATGATCATAAAAAGGAGATATTGTGTAGTTGTGTTTATGTACAGATAGTACTTTGTACCGTCCGCTTCGCTAAAGATATCAACTTGAGTAGGAAATATGTGAGGAAACGTGTTGATTTTATCATTTATAAAAATATATCAAGTGTGGTAGTTCTTACGTAGAGAGGATACTTTACATGATCATAAAAAGGAGATATTGTGTAGTTGTGTTTATGTACAGATAGTACTTTGTACCGTCCGCTTCGCTAAAGATATCAACTTGAGTAGGAAATATGTGGGGAAACGTGTTGATTTTATCATTTATAAAAATATATCAAGTGTGGCAGTTCTTACGTAGAGAGGATATTTTACATGTTCATAAAAAGGAGATATTGTGTAGTGGTGTTTATGTACGGATAGTACTTTGTACCGTCCGCTTCGCTAAAGATATCAACTTGAGTAGGAAATATGTGAGGAGACGTGTTAATTTTATCATTTATAAAAATAAACATTTCCTCGTTGGTCTAGTGGTCGCAAGCGCTACTAAGCATGAGAGCCTGGGTTTGACTCCCAGGTCGGGCAAAGGGGGTTTTTCCATCTGGAATTTCTCAGTTGCAGCCCGGAGTCTGGATTAGAGGCCAGTTAATGGCAATAGGCTCGCCCTCTAATACGTGGGACCTAAACATAACGGGTGAAATGTGGGTGTACTGTACGCCTCTGCCTAACCCTTCGAGGATTACAGGCGTGATGTTATATTGTGAGGTAAGAATAAAAAAATAACGCCATGATTACTATTTATTCAGACGCCAACACAAGGCATATAATTATCTCGATGAAAACATTTTATCAACTTAATGGCTTGTAAAAAATCTTGAGTGTTTTTTACAGCAATTAATTTTATGATGTCATGAAAATGGGTCTTCAACACGTTTTTTTGCGAAGACCACCTCCCCTGGTATTAATTCTATGATTTTAAGCTGAACGGTTACCTTTATTTTTTTTTAATAATTTTAATCATACCTGCCTAAATAGATACAGAGAACCTTTATTTTGACATGAAGGAAGACAATGTTATTGTTTGGATTAGTTAAGTTTATAGTATAATGTTCTAAGAATTATAATTTATATATTATACGATTATGTATATTTAATTTTATATTTTTGTTTGTTTCAATATCCTTCTTTTTTTTTTGTGTGGGAAATCATCAAATGACCTCTCCCGCTCTGGGCGGAGCGGAAGGGGCGTGTCAGACTCTTACTGACTAAAACCCATCCGTGTTCCTTCAGTTGCCTGTGCGCCAGAGCCACGGTAACTCTTTCGAACAATCCGCGACCCCGGCAGGCATCGGTCCTATGGGACCCCATCAATGGTGCTGACATCTCTTTGAGGCGCGCGTGGAACACGACGCGCCGTCGACCCGGGCCTGGTCCTTACCGGGCGGCGAGCTGTCAATTAAATACCTACCGCCTAATTAACGCAGAGGACAAAAAAAAACTAAATTCTTCTTCATTTAATCAAGCATCTCTTGGTAGAATTAATACTAGTGAAAATCCGACCAAATTCTAAACCCTTCATTATCTGCTATTGTCAGGGTTCCGCGGTAGGTAATACAAGGAACCTAATATCATATTAGTACCTACTACAATAAAATCTTGATAAAAACATACATTGGGTAAGTACCTCCCTGACGCAGAAAGTGGGGATGTTTTTTTTGACTCGTCAATTTAGTTGTGTTAGGTGTCGTTGAATAGATCTTTCAATAATATTGTAGTTGCAAAATCATATTTTTTCGATTCATAAATTCTCTTGCGAAACATTGAGTTTTAAAGTGGTCTTTTACCAACAGTAGGTATGGCGAAGTTGATTTATTGACTAGCTGCAAGTGGATGTTGGAAATTCCTCTGTTTGACCGACCCAGCATCACTCCGTTCCTCTCCACTACTTTCCTGTTCTTTTTTTTATTTTTATGTTTCCATAATTGTTCCCACGAGTGTGGGGGATGTGAAAAGTCCATCCTAAGTTAACCCGCTGTCCCTAGGTAAGTGTGCATTTGTAACCCAACCAGAGAGTCCACTGGTACTCTGGCTGGGGGTGCGCTCGCGACTGATGCGTCACCTACAACTACAAAGTTATAGATGACACTACTCCTCAGCCATTCATACCCTCACCGCGCACCAAAACTTGATATTAGAGTATTTTTTTATAGAGGTTATCTTCCTCGCGGCCCGGGTGGTTAAACCAAGACCCTCGACCCCCGTCAAAAGTCAGAGACATGACCTTGAAAATCTTCGGGGCTACGAGACTAACGGTGGCAGAAGGAGAAGACTGCTTCCTGCCTACCCGATGGCAGTGTTAGGGCACACCGAGCCCGCTCTTACCCCGCCGCAGTGCGTCTCTGCTTAAATAGAGAGACACACGTTGGAGCGTTCCTCCGACAGGATATTCGTGTACGGGCTACTAGACCCCTTAGGCACACAGTACCTAACGGGGAGTCATTGCCCGCTCCCCAAGGTGCATCATCCCGGAGACTGGCCTTTCCCCCAGACGCATCCAAGGGAAACTTCAGCCCACGGGCACACGGGGAGGTTTCCTGTCCTAGCAACCCCAATAGTAACATCTGCGTGGATATTCCCTATTTACAGCCTTTCCTTCAGTTTGTGAGAAATACTTACATACAATATCTGATAAGCGCGTGATAAATTGAACATTTTTATGCTGAATGCGTTGCGAATGTGCTGCCATCTGTCAAAGTAATACCGTGTTTTATTGTTGTAAAGACATTACGGAGGGAATTAATACTGATATATTTATTACGGCTGGAAGTTTAGTGCCAGGGAAGCGTCGTTTATATAATTGATTGCTAAAGTTGACAGATATAACGTCTGTATCCAAGTAAGATATAAACTCTGCCTTACCATTGTAACTCAACTTAAACATAATAAGCATGATTATAGGCAAAACGTTGAGACATAGTCACAAAGGATATTTGACAAATTGAGAAAAAACTACCGTAACAACAACTAGATGCAGTAATATTATTTACGTATTGTGAACTCCACAAACCATTATTGTGAAGGATAACAGAAAACAGTAAAACAATTTCTTACCCTTGTTGATTCACGAGTCACAATAAATCCAAACCCCTGTTAGTAGGTTCCTTCAGAAGATGTTCAGCTCACTACAAAAACTAGGGGACTCGTGAATAATGAAGGAACAAGTTTAGCAGAGATTGTCAGTGATACAATAATCTACGAGTACTTGAATTGGTAGGGTGTAGTTCAGGGATACAAATACAACAATCAATGGAGAGGTGTATTTGTCTCGGTAAAAAAGGCTATTAATTTTAGAAAAATTAAGATATATAATCAAGCCAAAAACAAAACATAGCAGACATGGCAGTGATAGATACACATTATCTCGTAATATAATATTTGGACTAGTATAATCTAACTATAAAGTACTATAAATTAATCGGGATTGAATTCAACAGACAGCTTACAATCGAATGCTATATCACTGTCTCTTAGAATACAGACTATCCTAGTCTAAGAGACAGGGTTATACACATCTTGTACAGATTTTGCAACTTATAATGAATTTGTAATGTACATTACAAAATTATTATAAATGTGTTTCTGTATTGTAATAAATCTTTATTATTATTATTATATTAGCTTTTCTTGGAAAGAAAAATTGAAAACCTCTTACTACCATTTCCCGTTATCTCCGCTCTTCATTTTAGTAAATATTTCTCCAACAAGGTTTTCATTTCAACAAAGTTGTAAAAACTTCGTTATCTTCCAACTCATTACGGATTTCAATGGCTATCATAATTCCGCCTACTAGTTGCCTGTCTCCTTTAATAACCTCTTCATTTTGTTTACTAGCAGCTAACGAGACCTCACTAATGGGAAGGGCGCTCGCCACACTCCTAAACAACCGAATAACACTTATAGTTGGAAATTCGTGAATACTTTAGGACTTGAGGACAACCCTGCGGCCTGTACGAGCTATTATGTCAGTTTCAAACATACGGGTCAGCTAGGAATTCGCTTTATTGTGGTCTCCAGTTGAAACTTTGATAAATTGTAAATATTGTGGGACAGTTGCGCGTTTTAGGTTTAACAAAGGCACCGCGTGTCGCGCGACGAGCGGCACCTTTGTGTAGCGCTGTCGCGTCGCGCCAGTGTGTACGAGCCTTTATCCTTGTGATCGTATTTCTGTTTACGACAGCAGTAAAGTTCTATCCTTTTTTTTTTTTTTTTGGGAAATCATCAAATGACCTCTCCCGCTCTGGGCGGAGCGGAAGGGCGTGTCAGACTCTTACTGACTAAAACCCACCCGTGTTCCTTCAGTTGCCTGTGCGCCAGGGCCACGGTAACTCTTTCGAACAATCCGCAGCGTAAAGTTCTATCCTTACATTATTTTCGCTTTTGAGTTTTGACTTTACTGTAACCTGTATCATTCTAAACACAGAACAAACTAATGAATAGAAATTGGTGTTTTTATTTGCACAACGGTTTCGACTCATTCTTCTAAATTGCTTCCAGGACAAAGGTCTTATCTTCACTTGAACGATGCTGTTAAAACTGACCCTTTTCTTGCCAGTAAGGTCAAATTTCTATACAAAACCGTCGGAAAACATTGTTGGGATACAATTCAAATTTCTAAACAGTTTTGTTATTCTGGGTTAGTTTCGAAAGCTTTGCATATTCTGTGGTCACGTTTAGCGTAGGGAATTATCAAATACCGTATTCATTATAAATAAAACAGCGGTAGTGTCTGGTTAATTAAAGCCTAGTTTTGTAAAGATTATAATTTAGCTATCAACAATATTTTCCTTTTTAATTTAATTTAGTTTCGTTTATTTTAAGACTTATTTATAGTCTCATATAAAAAAACCGCAGTGTAAATATTAACGGAGATTAAAATTAAGAGTTTGTTACTTTGTCACATTTTTAACTAACTATAAATATATATTTTAACGGTTGGTCGACTCTTCACGTGACCAGAGGGCTTATTTTTGTATTTGGAATCATCAAATAACTTCTCCCGCGCTGGGCGGAGCGGGACGGCGTGTCAGACTTTTACTGACTAAAACCCATCCGTTTTCCTTCAATTGCCTGTGTGCCAGGGCCACAGTAACTCTTTCGAACAATCCGCGACCCCGACACTATTTATGGGCCAAAGAATCAGCATTGCCACACAACATGGCAATGCTGCCAGCCTTTTGGGCACTTTTCCTGTTAACAGCGATGCAAACGAAATTGTTGATGCCCGTTGATTCCGCCCCCCCTCTTCTCTTTATACTTTTACATATTATTATTTTAAGACTTTAACTTAGTTTTTAAATTAAGTATAAATATTATCTTCCATGTTTGTTATTACTATAAAGGTACTCCTATTATAATATATTTTTAATTACTCTTTCCTATTGCATTTCTTTAGAAATAAGCATCACCTTTTTACGTAGTTTTTCTATTCATTTCTTCTTGTGTGTACATAAATGGTTAAATAAATAAATAAAGTTTAGTATCCTAAACTAACCATAATTTGGGTTATATGCATACGCCGTGGTTAGTTACTGTGTGTTGGCCAAGTAACATTTTTTGTTGGTTATAAAGTTCAGTTTAAAGATAAATAAAACATATAATGTGAGATTGGACTCCCACAGATATGTTATTTAATTTATCTTCCATATGTAAATCAAGTCACGGATAATCAAGTCTTAGATCAAATTAATAACGAGTCACTTATGTGATGTTTGCAACTTTACAACAGTAATATTGAAGGTGGGATTGAAGCCACAAAAAGAAAGGAATAAGTAAATTACTGCAGCAGCCGACGACAGAGGCATTGATGGATCAACGTGAAAATGTGGGCCGAGGCAAAGCCGAGGCACACATACTTACGTGAGTCCATCAAAGCACGGTTGCGGCCAACGCTTGCATAGTACTTTTCTCAAATAATGCGCGGAAATTCTAACTAAGTAAATTAATTATAAATTCCAGAATCAATGCCGAACAACAATAACTTTTCTGGCCCCAATATGTTCATTTGTTTCTTTTTCTCTTTAAACAGCTCTATTTGCTAAGCCAGTTCGAAATTTAAATAAAATCTTTGATAAGTTACCCCCTTGGTTGGCAAAGTCCAAAGTAACAAGTTCGTTCCATTTTTAAATTACACGACAGATATGAGTTTTCATAGTAATTTATTCGACCGCTGTTCACATGTATTTGACCAGTACAGCATTTTCAGTTTATCTCGAAGAAGGTTGTCAAAAGAATCCTCGAATTTCCAAGATTGTTTGAGAAAAATTGTCTATTCGATATTTGAAGATAGGAAAAGTCACAATCGTAGAAAACTAAAAACAGGTCAGATACGTATATCATCTGCTATTACCAGAAAACCACTAATAACAGCTAACCAACAAACTTTTTATTACCGCAAGAAGCTTTAGGTAACTTTGTGATACATAAAACCCGAACCCGTATGTCCGAAACTCAACACACATTCATCACGTAACTTCATGTTACGAGTCACAAATATATCGCGGACTCTCTATCATCGATTGTTTACAGTTAGTCTCCTAGATGACGTCATTGATCAGTAGTGCTGGTACACATGAACACGTTGTGAGGGAACAGTTTCAAGCATGGTGCGGTATTTGTGTTTCGTACACGATTTGAACTTCGATGACTTGCTTTGTCAATATACAGAGAAACGGACTGTTCAATATTGCTCAATCAATAGTAAGAGAAGCGAACTGTTCAATATTGCTCAATCGATAGTTGTAATCTGTGTCTATCTACGTTTACGAGATCTACGTTTTGGAATGGGCAGTTACGAGTAGCTTCTGACTAACTGACCGACTCTTGGACAATTCAAATGTGCCTGTAAATGGTTTAATTGAAATAAACGCTTTGAGTTTGAGTGTCTGAATCTGTATGTAAATCTCCATGAACCAACCAACCAACCAACCAAAACAACCAACCAACAACCAACCAACCATACCAACAACCATAGCGTAACTAAAGTTTTATTCGCAGGAATGCTACAAATATGAAAGAAATACTTGTGCATTTGAAGTGTCTCTGTGAACAGTATTTAGCTGGGACTGGTTATGATGTCCAGTGACCATTCAACCGACACTATTAAGTGTGACTTTTGTTTTCCTGATAAGCATCAGAAAAATAAATGAATCGAATAAAACAATAACTTGTTATAATGGCCTTGTTTGTATAATGTACGAAAACTTTTGGGCGTTTCAGCACTTTACTGCGTTTCTGCTAAGCTAGTTATAAAAGCACATTCATTCTTGGTGATCCTTTCGTAATATCTGCTACTATGTGGTTCAGAATGTACGAGTGAACAATAATGGACGAGTGAGCAGTAATGTACGAGTGAGCAGTAATTTCCGAGTGAGCAGTAATGTACGAGTGAGCAGTAATGTACGAGTGAGCAATAATGTACGAGTGAGCAGTAATGTACGAGTGAGCAGTAATGTAAGAGTGAGCAATAATGTACGAGTGAGCAGTAATGTACGAGTGAGCAGTAATGTACGAGTGAGCAATAATGTACGAGTGAGCAGTAATGTACGAGTGAGCAGTAATGTACGAGTGAGCAATAATGTACGAGTGAGCAGTAATGTACGAGTGAGCAATAATGTACAAGTGAGCAGTAATGTACGAGTGAGCAATAATGTACGAGTGAGCAGTAATGTACGAGTGAGCAATAATGTACGAGTGAGCAGTAATGTACGAGTGAGCAATAATGTACAAGTGAGCAGTAATGTACGAGTGAGCAATAATGTACGAGTGAGCAGTAATGTACGAGTGAGCAATAATGTACGAGTGAGCAGTAATGTACGAGTGAGCAGTAATTTCCGAGTGAACAGTAATGTACGAGTGAGCAATAATGTACAACTGAGCAATAATGTACGAGTGAGCAGTAATGGGGTACGTTAATGGTTTTATTATTTGATCAAACTTGTGCGGTTTTGCCTATTATGTATGTATAATTTACTAGTAGCTTCTGAGCTGAATTTTTATACCGATATTTTAAATGAGAGCTATGCACATCGGTACATACCTAGCTTTGATTACATAATGTACCTCAATTTTTTTGGGATGGCTATGAAAGTGTTGTAACAAAACTAATATGCCTGGCCTTGTTGGTCTAGTGGTCGTAAGCGGTACCGACTGAGCATGAGGTCCTTGGGTTCGATTCCCGAGTCGGTTTATCCATCTGGAATGTCTCAGTAGCAGACCGGAGTCTGCATCTGTGCTCGTTTGATGACAAGAGGTTCGGCTCCTATTACATGGGACTTAACCATAACTGGCGAAATGTGGGAATACTATAGTTATACCTCTGCTCATCCCTTCGCGGAAACAAGGTATGATGTCATTTTATGTAATATTATAATTCAATTAACATCATTCGCCGATATATCACACATAGATGAACGATCACCCTTCAACAGGGCTACAACACATTATTCTTCTCGTTAGCGCGTCAAGCTCGCGTGTGACGTCATCGTCTTCGAGCGTTGCTAATAATAATAGTTAGTAGGTCCTCCTTATTAAAGGTTTATATTGTGTGTAGACAGACAGGCTTCAATCCTCTTGATCATGTAAGAGAAAACAAGCCATTGTAATAAGTAGTCACTTGTAAGAGTGCCATGCTTAACATACTATTTATAATGTTTAACTCAGCCCTCACGTTATAAGCTTAAATTAGACTTCATTAGACCATACCAAAGGTCACATATGGAATATAATGCCTACAACTTGACCGGTACCTCTGTACCGCGCCTTAGGTATGTGCGCGGCGAGACGGGGGAGCAGTGCATGCCGCTCATTCGTCAACGCTTACGGTGTCCCGCCCCCCGCCTCGCCGCGCTTATCTAAGGCGCGGTACAGTGGTATCCGTAAAATTTCATTACGACTAAAGCCCTATTTACCCGATGCAAAATTCTTGCCTGAAGCATACAAAAAACGTAAAGCAACAAATGACTTGCGTCGTCTAAACCCTGTTTAGACGGTGCGCCCTAAGCATTATATTTATTTATTTATTAAAACTTTACTACAAGTAAACAAAAAAATACTGTACAAAGGCGGACTTTATGCTAAACTACCTGCCTATGCCTGTGGGATAAAATATCTCGCTGAACTACCTAAGAAATAAATTTAGACAGAGTTCGTCCATTTCTCGTGAAGTTGTGTGGTAAACATTGAGACGGTCATACTTTCCGATAGTTGCAGTTGGGATGCTGACTGCAAAACATTGAATGAGAAAATATTACGAAATATATTTTTTCCGTGACTTTCTCTGGATATATAGTCGTCCAGGCCATATTTCGGGCATGGCGGCCAGTTTCAACGGAAACTAACCTTCGGCGCGGATGATATTATAGTGCACAAGTGTGTGCGCAGAGACAGGTACACTCTCTTTACCCTCACTTTAATAGTCCGATGGGACAACAATCCCACACGACCGGAGAGAGATCAGGCCTAACGTGCTTTCCGATGCACGGGGTTATCACATCGCCAACTTCCAAACTCCGGGTTACTACTAAGAAACTCCTAATGGAAAAACCCATATAACACCCCCCCACGCCCGACCTGGGACTCGAACCAAGGACCCCACGATCAGCAGTCACGCTTGCAACCGCAAGACCAACGATGCAGTTCTCTAGTTACCATCTTCTCCGTTTAATTAATTCCTGTTTCATACAAACCACATTTTTTTTTATTAACTTTCAAGGGTTCACACTCCACCTGTCACACTCCATATTTTGTTACAAATTGCTTGTGAAACGACCTCGATAAAAAGTTTGCATATCAGCGAAGTGAAAAGTTTCGAGCTTGTCACATTGACCCGTTTACGTCGCTACACTTGACTGCTACGAGGGCTAGGACTTCGCTTGATTACCGCAACTTGTGCATAGTAATAAGTAGTTCTGTATGTTGTAAGATGAAAACTGTCTTTGCCAATATATTTTATACATTGATAGTTCTGTTTACCAGAAAACACATTGTTCAATACATCTACAACGCCATCTAGTGGCAAATGGCGCCAGCATTCTGCGGCGTGAACATCGTGCGTTCCCGTGCTCCCGGTGGGTGGCAGCACCGTCGCAGCAAACTTCACTCTCTCTACGAAAAATGATCGTTAACTACTTCGTATGTCTCACCACGTTTTTATTTCATGTACTTTTATTGTAAAAACATAAGTTTATATTTCAAGAAGCAATAAAATAATTCATTGAAGATCCTTGCCCTCATCACATAGGGAACGGTCATAACACACATGACTACGCAACGAAATCGAATGAAGTTGTGAAGTATCTACTACACCAAATGATAAATGATTGTATTTCTGTAAGTAGGTTTGTACAAACGGTTTTACACGTCAATCATATTTTTAAACTAGATGAGGTCAGCGTTTTATCTGACTACTCTGAGAAGAAACGCCAAAACAAATTCAGAGGTCACAGTCTCTTTTAAAGTCAGATCACGTGAAGACCACGTAGATTGGTGACAGAAATGGTCTTTTGAGGAAATAACCACACAGATTGAATTGACCTGTCCAATCAGTGCACGGATTTGTCAGTAATCGTGCAGCTCAACTGTATGTATAATTGTACATACTTAAGACATTATGTATTTAGTATCCTAAACCAAAAAACTATAAGGTATAACTTTTGTCTTAGCAATTTTGCATGTTGTGGTAATTATAAATATTTCAACTCAGCGCCTGCCAACTAGAACGTGACCGCTAACCAGCTGTACCAGCTATAAATTTCTAAACACAAACATCGCTTGCAGCTTGAATTTCTGGAATGTTCTTGAAAAAACAGTGAGTGCTCGTCACACGGGACATTTCCTCTCAAGTGACACGAGCCTTGATAAACATTCCCTCCCTTACAATTTAACTCCCAACCTCCCTGCCGTGAGGAAGTTGGTATTTTACAAAAACGAGGCCGCAATTTGTTAAAGTGACGTAATTCCTGAATTTTTCACGAGATTTTCTGGGCTTCGGAAAGTAAATAAACATGTTTATTTACTCCAGAGCTGCTGAAGATGAAGCTTCAAAGAATGCTTTACGAATTTACAGTCACCGAAGACATTTTTAACGTTCATCCACGAGAACTGGAATATTGTGTGGAAATATAATTTTCACTAGATACATTCCGGAATGATTTTCGCGATATATTTGTGCAATGTGACCACATTTCGTTTAAGTTGTTCAAAACTAACTTTGGTAGATGCATTTTATAGGTTTTCGATAATGCTGTATCAACAACACTCGGTGTTTATCTTTGGAACCTGCGGGGTGATTGCGTAACACACTAACAGTAGGAATAGCTTTCATTTTGACAGTTCAACATCATTCATTGCGTTATTTACGTTGTTGAGCAGACAAATTTTTCGAACATATGAAGCAATGGATTAGCAATAGGCTTCAAAATGATTCAGATTGTGATAGATAGTGTGTTACAAAATTAGGGTGCTGTTCTTCTTTATTTAACGATAAGTGTGAAATAGATACAATTAGATTTCAAACAGTAAAACAAATTGTACAACAAGTTATCTAACACAGCTTTACGGAATCGTCGCTAAAAGTTTATCTAAACGCCAATTACTGTTAGTTTCGTGTTAACAGCGCGTTAACGTTTATTTAATAATAAACAAGCTCCAGTAATATTGTTAGGACTCGACTCAAACTTTATTTATTTTTGTTTAACTTTGATGTTTATCTGTAGAGTACCTTTCAGATTGTTCTTATACCAACTTAACTTTCATTGACTACATTTTTATATTAACTTAGAATTCACACAATTTTCTTATTATTCTGAAGATTGTACCTACTCGTTTATGATTTCAGCTAAATCTATTCACACCGTACATTTCAAAACGTATCGTTTTAATTTTTAATACCAAATAGGGTACAATTTTTATACTACAGTTATAATTAATGCGACAATTAATTATATCCAAATAATGTTCGACGTTTATCTCCGCGATTTCATATTACACTAACTTTATAACACAACTCCATTTACAGATAATGATTATCATCAACTTGTATTTGTCCAAGTCATTCAACAGCAGTTTTATCTCTTCCTGAAAGATTGCGTCTGAAAAACAGTTTTATCTTTGTTCCGAAGTTTATCTTTCACATAAATCAACGTGCCCGTCAAGATGGAGGGACCAAGTCTTGGATTTTAAATCAGCCTATATAAAAGTTTGAAACTGTAAGTCTACTATTTGCTATACATATGCACTCCCTCAATGAATGCGTAGTTGTTCACCAAAATCCTTAGTCCCCCCATTTTGACATCAAAATGGGGGGACCACATAGACGGGCTGTTCGGAGGGGTATCCTACCTATGTATTATAGTATTACAACACCATAGTTCTACTTTAGAAATATGAAATTTGATTGTCCCTAACATGAATCGTTTGAGAAATATCGACCATAAACCTTGGTCCCTCCATAATGACGTTTCAAACAATTTGGTCGGACATGTTTGTGGATAGTTTTTGTTTGTTTTTCGAAGACATCATATTTACCACCTATTTTCTAACTTTACATTATGCAAATGTCTCACACTAAACACTAATTATTTTGTTATACTCTTTTGCAAACAAGGTGTAATTGAAATATCTGTAACCCAAAAGGATCATTTTAACTCATAATTACAGACAACTTTCACAATGGAACCAAACGAAATAGCGCGGGAAAAAAACAGTTGTTCTAATCATTTTGTCCATGCCATGTGAAAATATTTGTATGAAACGATAGTTTTTTTTTTCGTAATTTTCTTCGCGATGCAGGTCTTTAAGTTATTTTAACTACACCTTGTTACTCCCAATGGTTGTCTGAAAGAAATTGCTGCTCATCAGTTACTGTTAGCCTGCATCATCTCATGACATCCAGCTCTTTAGCAGTTAGAAAATATTGAAATCAAGAAGCTATTTTGTTATATAACTACGTATATATTGAAGTAGCTAAAATTATTGCATAGATAGCAAATAGTAGATTTAAATTATTAAACTCATGTATAGGCTGATTTGAAATCCAAGACTTGGTCCCTCCATCTTGACGGGCACTCAAATAACATCGTAACTGCCTTAGTTTTCTTACTTGAGAGCAAAATAGGGAAAGTTTAGAACCCATATAAAATTGTAGCATCACTTCAGTGTATTTGATGCTTCAAGCGATAGTAATCTAAGTTTGTTTGTTTATCAACGAGAGGCAATTAGTAACTGTATCTGAGGAGCTCGTTATGAGGGCGCAGTAAGACAGAAAAAAATCAAGTTTCACCCGCGACTCTTTCCCTGCCCCTCTCATCAAACACGACAAAAACAAAACACAATCCCTTCCCGCCAGCAGAAACTTTTCGCCCGGCGTATATTCAGGCATTTGAATTTGAATCTTGTGTGTAGTATGTATACGCAAAATAATCAGATGAAACTGTTCTATTCAATGTACCTATGTATGATTGCTGTGTACAAGTAGGTATATTATTCAATATTATTGTATGTCCGTGAATCTGTAACCGATGCTGGTAGGTTGTTAGATTGGAGAGTAGACCGACTTAAATGAAATAAAGATTAAATGTTACTTTAAGATACGGCCTATAAATTTTCGATTCCGAATTGAAAGACAAACCTAACGTTGTAGTTGAAAAAATATCGTTCCAAACATTATGTAACGTAACTACAAATGAACGATTTTCAGATATTTTCCTGTAGCTATTTGTGCAGTGAGACCTTGCTTCTTGTCAAATTTCATGATTCTAGGTCAACGACGTGTATCTTATGGGTTTTAATTTATTTGCGAGTGTCAAAATATGCGAAATGAATGGCAATGTATGCCAAGATACTAAGTCAACGTCTTAGAAGCCCGTTTTTTTTTACAGCTCCAAAGGACGTTTATCTAAGTATTTGATGTCAATTTCAACTTGATACCCCTCACGCATTCCTGAGAAAAGCGGTCAGAAAGATGGATAACAAAGTGATCCCATAAGGGTTACGATTTTTTCTTTTTAGGTACCGAACTCTAAAAAGCAAAGCACTTCCATCAAAGTACTATAATACTACATACTCATGATACTACTTACATGATGGTGAAAACAATTTCGATAAAATTACTTTTTTGACGATATAAAAGCGTATAATTATAATCGCATCACTTACCTTCCGCTTTTTTACTTTGAGAAAACAAAATCAATTGAACAAAAATATCAATAATCTAAGAAAATAAACACTCGCAAATAAATTAAAATCCATATGATACATCCCGTTGACCTAGAATCATGAAATTTGGCAAGATGCAAGGTCTCACAGCACAAATAGGTACCTCGAATGGTTTTTCAATTGCAATATTTAAACGAATTATGATCATTGTCCATTCCCTTTATTTTCAATGAAATTCTTCAGTTGGTAAAACATCTGTTTATTTTGCCTATACTATACGCTAAGCTTGAATTCAGAATCTTAGATCATAGTCATGTTTTGTAACTAGAAACTCAATGCTGGCGTGACAAAGTTCAAATTCCAATGCAACCAAATTTTATTTAGGGCCTTCTACAAGTTGGACCTCACGACGTATTTGTGGAAACCAGTGTTAACCAAGTAAAAAAATATAATGGTATATCATGGAAATTGCTTTGCAGGATTGTGCAAAGTCAATTAGCAACAGTGATACCAAGTAAAAAATAATATTGGTATGGTGGATTTTGCACTGTATTGTGCAAAGTCAACTGGCATGTGTTATGAAAACATTGACATAAAATTATATGTACTTGAAATGTTTGCCTATAGAAAAAAAAGTTATACAAATATCAGGCCTATCGACGCGACGCCAAAATCATAAAAATACTGGTATCTCTTTTTAAATTTGTTAATTTTGCGTAAGTGAAAAAGGATAATAGTGTTTTTGACACTAACTATAATGGCAATCCTTCATTCCTAGTGTCAATGAAAATACCTATTTGCGGCCGGGTCGCCATTTTATCCGCTCGCTGTTTGGTACAGTCGCCGGTACATCAAGTTACCACAAACTGTCAGATTTTCTCATTCGATTTTGAACTTAACAATCAACATTTTAAGGATTAAAATCGTTTGGAGAAATTTGTCAATTTCGTGTAGCTTGACCTGCTGGCGACTGTAACAAAGTTGGGTTCGTCAACAGTCAAATGCTCTTGAGCTGTGGATATAATTTGTGAATTTTGGAGTAATTTGCTGTGTTATTGCGTTAGAAATCGGTTCTATAGTGGAAATCGTCAATAGCAAGATGCTCAATTTGCAATACAATCGCTGTTATTTTATTGAAATATCAATATGGGCTTTTTTTTTGGGTGGGAAATCATCAAATGACCTCTCCCGCTCTGGGCGGAGCGGAAGAGCGTGTCAGACTCTTACTGACTAAAACCCACCCGTGTTCCTTCAGTTGCCTGTGCGCCAGGGCCACAGTAACTCTTTCGAACAATCCGCGACCCCGGCAGGCATCGGCCCTATCGGACCCCATCAATGGTGCTGACATCTCTTTGAGGTGCGCGTGGAACACGACGCGCCGTCGACCCGGGCCTGGTCCTTACCGGACGGCGAGCTGCCCATTGCTCGCCGCCCGCAAGTCATGTCCGTCATGTCCCGTGCACACCGTTTCGTACTTGTGTCCGGCAAAACCCATAAACCCATTACTATTTTAGTTTTCCGATTTATTTATTTTAAACTCCAATAATATTTTTATACCAATAACCTACCTATATGTTTCAACTTGATTCGGGGGTGGTCAAAAATCGCTCCAAATGGTTCATCTAAGGTTACCCTTATACGAAGTTTGTCAACGATAGTGGGAGTAAACGAATTTGGTTCTTTACCTAATAGCAATAAGATCTAAAATCTCCAGCACGAACTCGTATGTTGTAAATTTTCTCCGCAAGAAAATTGACCGAAGTGCAGAACAATGGCGCTAGTTGTACTATACCAGTCAAAAATCTGTCAAATAATTGTATGTCATCTTGAGTTTTCAAATATCAACATGAAATTATTATAATATTTTTATTTTATAGTTTAGCCACGGTATTTATTTGGTTTATCAATTCTTAACGATTTTAATAATCGTTTCGGAAGTGGTTTTAGTGATATATTCATGTTTTGTATTTCACAGTTTCGTTCCAAGAATGTGATAAATTACGAAAATATTATTTACGCAAATAAATTAAATCGCAGAGCAGCAGAAAATTCAAGCGCAGTCCTCTCGTCTCAACAGAGCGACGGCGACTGATTTGTGAAACAAAAATATACTTGAAGTTCCCGCAACGTGCGACGGAAGATGACTTCTTCCACGAACTAAAACGTCGTAAGTACTTAAAGCTTCTATTCGTAATAAAACCAAAAATAAAAGGAATTTCAAAAAATGCCTGCACAATTTTTTTCGCCTTGTCTTGATACAGATAATCATTAAAAAATTATCCTATTAGTCATTAGCATATTAAGTACAAATTGAAAAAACGTGAAAATTAGGGGTAACTTCGTGATGTTATTTTATCGAGAAAATTTTAACGTATTGTGTTTCTGTTCCACAAAAAGTTTCAAAATATCATGTAGTTACTCATATTATTTTTATTTTACACCTACGTCTTATGAATTTCATGAAAAATTAAATTGAAGATAGGCAATTTTGGTTACTACCCGCTCTTATACATCTGGAGCAGAGAGCTGCTCACTCTGCCGAGCTCGGTAAGTTGGTAATTTTACTCAGCCGATAAGATTCTCTGTGTAATAAATTATGATAGTTTGTGATTTAGTTCTTGAGAAATCACGTAACTGATTGTATTGTAATATAATATTGTAATATAATACTAATTGTAATCATTTTTCAAGTTTTCTAAAGCTATTTAGTAAATAAATTCTAGATTACAACA
Source organism: Dryobotodes eremita (assembly GCA_917490735.1). Taxonomy (NCBI): domain Eukaryota; kingdom Metazoa; phylum Arthropoda; class Insecta; order Lepidoptera; family Noctuidae; genus Dryobotodes; species Dryobotodes eremita. The sequence continues at coordinate 6,175,698 of OU823257.1, read as the reverse complement.
TAACAGCTAGTGTACAATTGCTTTGAGCTCCGTACCTATATGGAGCTCAAAGCTGCCAAGTCCTAACTTGGCAGCGAAGCAAACTCGAGTAGCTGAAGTTTAAAGTTCAAACTTTTATTGTTGAAACTTACTTACTCTAATTGAAAAATCGGACTTTTAAATGGGCTTTCAATGAATTGAAGATCTTTAGTAACGATACAAAGCACCGTACTTTGAAGGGGCACCATGGCGCCTTCCTCGCTTCAGTTTGATTTGTAAAGAGGTATTTTAAATAGAAAATGAACCGGAGAGATCCATGGGATTTAATTAAATAATGCAGAAAGTTTAACTCTTGAGTTTCTCAAAGTTGTGCTACCTAATTAACTTTACGATGAAAGATCACATCTTGGAGCGTCGGGCCTCTTTCCATTCAAATGTATCAATTGAGCGCAAGTTTGAGTTGAAGTAGGTACCAAAATTTTACTGGAGCAAATAGTAGACACGAATATAATTGAGTCACAATGTAGTATAAAGAAAAATAAAGAAAATGTGTTGAAGATATTATGTTTAAGAAATTTAGATATAAATATTTAGGATTCATGTGTTATATTAACCCGTACAGGTAATAAAGTTAACTTTGAACAGCGAGATCAAGCATAGATTTTATAACAGTAATTTTCTATGATAAAAAAGCTTCAATAGAAAAAGTACCTGTGTCGTTTACTTAAGTTTGACTACCTTTACATACGTACAAATTAAACAAGATTCTTCTTTCATAGCTTATTTTATGATGAATAAACTCTTCTTGTCCTGAAATTAAAACTCAAAGTACATTTACTTTGGTACACCATTTTCAACCCACCATTAAATTACCCCAACTGTGATGTGGTTAAGACTAAGAGAATTGTCTTGTACGTATACCATTTTTATCTCACGAAACGACGCGCGCATTACTTGTGGTAAACAAGTGTACAAACACGCTGTGAATGTGTGTGTAAGCGGAGGAGCTCTCGGTACCGTCCGAGACTCAGGCAAAGTCGGTTGTGTGTGTCTATGTCTGTGTATTATCTGCTGACGTTACTCGTCTGCACGCACACATTCACAGCGTGTTTTTACATTTGGTTACCACAAGTAAAGCGCGCGTCGCTTCGTGAGATAAAAATACTGTAACAGAAAGATGATTGTTAACATTCTCTCTAGCCGCTCTTGTACTACATCCTGTTCACATAAAAAATAATGGAGCGTGTGACTTCACAGCGATAAGTTGTTTCCTGTGTGATGTCTTATTTTTACTGTGTATGAAACATTACAAGTTGTCTTTTAACTTAAAAGGTGGAGTGTTATTCTATTCAGCATCAATGGAAAGGGTGGACCTAAAATAACTCGTGTTGGATTAGTTACCTCCAACATTGCATAATAAAGTTGTCAAACGAAACATTTTCAACATCAAAGGCGATCCGGTAGTGCGCTTTCTCAAACTCAAACTCAAAGCATTTATTTCAAATAAACCAATCACAGGCATTTATGAATTGTCAAGGGGTCGGTCAGTCAGAAAGATGAAGCTAGTTGTCCATTCCAAAGCGTAGTAGGTACCTATGGAGAAGAACGGGCAAGAAACTCCATGGACACTCTTTTAAACAATCAAGTTCGGTCAAATAATCAAGTTTCTGTTGTCAACATTTTAGGTCTGACCAAACTTTTTCTTCGTTAGCATTGAAGGGCTTAGACAAATAGTCGAGCAAACGTGGTTATTATCCCGATGATTATTGGAACTAACCCGAGGGACGTGGACGAGGACGTAATCTTTGCAAATATGCCTAAAGTCCAGTAGTTCTGACCCAATCGCGGTTAGAAAGTTGTGAAGGGTAGCAGCGGTCCTTTACAAGAGATTTTCTACAGGAATTGAGTTAAGGCAATTGTTACCCTGATTTAAACTTTATAAACTTGAACATTAACGTACCTTACTAACTTGAAACTTATCTCTACCGTACAGTCTGGTTTCGTCCGAAATGCGGTTGTACAAGTATACACTATGAACAACCTTCCCTATCTTAACTCTCCCTCGATTAGCTAAAGTTCAGCGTTACTTTATAGCAGGAGTTGCCAACTAGCCGGATCGACTTCCCGAACATACCAGGTACGACAGTTGACCCGAGTCCAAGTTAACGCAAGATATTTGATACTTTGTTGAGTTGGCTCTTGAAGGAATGTCTGAAATATCACGTGCTTTTACTGACGTAGAACAGAAATAGATATGTAGTTTGTTTGTAAGCTTACTAGAGATGTATTAAATCAATGTACTTCGCCGACTTAAGTTTATAACTAATATAAAAACTTTATTACAAAAACAACCGGCTTCCAAAAAAACAAACACAAAAAAATGTGCTACCCCACACAAATTCGTATACCACTACTTGATATGTAAATAACAGCGACAAGAAATTATTATTAAAACATCATAAATATAAACTAAGTGGAAAAAATACGCATTATTAAGGATAACTCGAAAACTACTGGTCAGAACTTGATCAAATTTATATGGGACCACATGAGAAGCACCAGCTTTCAAATAAAAAAGAATCATCCAAATCGGTTCATCATAGAAAAAAGGTCTGAGCTAACACACATAAAAAGAAATACAGTCGAATTAAAAACCTCCTCCTTTTTTTTGAAGTCGGTTAAAAATATGTATACTGTAGGCACCAACTTCTTTAAATACAGTGGTGGAGCGTCATTAAATATGAAACGAAACCTTTGTCACGTAAATGAAGTGGTTTTATTCGTGAACACAAATATAATAATTAAACATGCATTAAATACCACAATAAACATGTTATATATAAACAAATCATTAACTGCCTGTCAATTGTGTCAAAATCTCACCGTGAACACATAGGTAAAGTGAGTTTGAAGTTCGCTGCCATTCCACCTGATGGAATGGATGGATGGATGAATTGGCATCAACGACAGCTCACATGGTGAGATTTTTACAGAATAGATCGACTGATATCAAGCTGATATCGGTGATATGACGCGCGACGTTAAAAATGATATGTACGTTTAACGGTTTGTCTGTCGAAATGAGGAGCAGGATGTAGGAGCAGTGGTGGCCCAGTTATAAGTCGTGGTTCGAACCCAGATAGGCGCTTTACTTTGTGTAAATAATTTGATCACCACTGCTCTCAAAATGGTGAAGGAAAACATCGTGAGGAAACCGGTATGTCCTAGAACCAAAAAAAGTTCGAAGACATGTGACATCTACCAACACGCACCGGGCCCGCGTGGAAGATTACAGCCCACTCCCTCTCGAAGAGAGGAGCCCTGTGTCCCAGCAGTGGGAACATTATAGGCAAATTATGCTTATGCTTATGCTGTCAAAATGTAGGTACCGACAACCTTTACTTTGCCATTACACAGAATTTATTCATGTGTTTGCATAAGTTTTACTAAAACATCATAACTTATCTCGAAGAAAGTATAATAGGAAAAGTTTTGTTACAACCTAAGATCTGCGGAAAACATGAAATATTTCAGAGAATTACCCCTTTATTTATAAACTTTTTTTTTTTTTTTTTAATTTATGTGACGTATAAACGTCAAAAATGTATAGTGAAAACAGCAAATGATTACTTAACTTTAAGCAACTTTCATAAATAAAACCCCTAGACACTGATACTAACAATTTAGTACCGATCTATGATCTATCACAGTATTTTCACGCATTAAGAATCAAGAATAAAAGATAAACATGTACTAGGAAGTACCTAAAAAAAGTTTTCGAGCAACTTATACATTTAAGTTTTTCGAAAAGTTATTTTTTTTTGGCCAGACGTAGGCACCTCTCGCGTCGTGTTTTAGCAGCTGTGCATACGTCCACGATGAGCAACATATAACGACTCTTAGATAGTGTTACTTTTCACTGCCCTTCCGATGGCTTACTGAGCTGAGTCACTGCCCCTACTGTTGTCGTGTTAGCTTCGTTATAATAAAACAGATCGACGAATTATTGGATAGTGTTTTTGATTTTTATTGATTCTTTCTTGGGTCTAATTGATTGGGTAAGGATTGGTTCTGTTAACAACGACAACCGCTAAGTACTTAAAACGTCCGTACCTTTTACAAAACATACCGGAATTATAAAATGCTCGTATTTTCTGTAAATTAAATAGAAATTAACATAACTACATGCCTGTATTCCCCGAAGGGTTAAACAGAGGTGTAGATATAGTAAGTACATCCACATTTCGCCAGTTATGTTTAAGTCCCATGTAACAGGTACGAGTCTATTTAATTGCCATCAACCGGGCACGAATTTAATTACATAAATCCAGAACCATTTATATAATACTCGTATACTAGCTAATGCGTTGCTATGCATCTTTCACTTTATTTTATTAGAAACCTTCTCCAGCGCGCACACAACAACTTACCAAAGTTTCATCACAATCGATCGAGCCATTTTCGAGTTGTTGCGAGACTAAAGTACGGCAATTGATTTTTATATATATAGATAGATATAATTAACTCGTTACCTAATATATTAGGTAAATTAGAGTACACAGTTGTACTTTATTACACTATTAAAGTTCCCAACTGAGGCTAACTGTTGGGACTTCTGGAATCAAACTTAAGAAATGTTATACAGTTGTAGTAACTTTTAAAAACCTGCACCCTAATTACGTAACACACTATCTATCGCAATCTGAATCATTTTGAAGCCTATTGCTAATCCATTGCTTCATATGTTCGAAAATGTTGTCTGCTCAACAACGTCAATAACGCAACGAATGTTGTTGAACTGTCAAAATGAAACCCATTCCTACTGTTAGTGTGTTAAGTAATTACCCCGCAGTAGTAAGCAAAACTGCGTAAGTCTTCAGATCTTTTGCCGACCACATTCACTTGCCGGATATTTGAGCGACTTTATAGATTAGAAACTACCCCTATTTGAATAATTTCCATTAGTCCACAGTTTGGTTTAGCATCTCTGAGACTCACAGTTTTGTGTGCTGAACACACAGAACTTTGTTGCGCCACTTCTTCGTCCCAGCTAAAGCACTAGGAAGTAATGAAGGGCGGGCGTTTTGGAAGATTGTCCAAGTAATTTTGACGTTCAAAGAGTGCTGGTTATCAGCCTAGTATGAATAAATGACTTTTAATTTTGTAAGTGTATTTCAAAAATGCTGATGAGACCGGACGTGAGTCAAGCACGTGATATACGTTAGGTTGTTTTAAGCTCAACGAAATATTGAATATACCTAAATCAATAATAGTCATCATTTCAATAGGTTTTACCTAAGTAACTATTACAAATAATATAATAAATCTTTTGATTTCACATCAAATTAACTCAATAACGAGTGCAAACAATTAAATTCAACCACCTCATGCTAGTTCAAGTCCTTATGTACACGTTAATGTTCTTGGATTAGCAGCAAACAGACGCAGATCTATTATAATCATATTTATAATTGCTACCATTGTTTACTATTCTCTGTAACACCACATAAGATCAACAGAATTATGCCTATACATTGTGGTAAGCAACGTTGATTACATTATCACGTAATAATTATGTTCTACATAAACAAACTATTATCGGATCTGTTTTTGTATGAAACAGAGCAAGTTACACAGTCAGCTTGAACTGGTAAGAAGTTCTTGAGAACTTAACTTCAGCGGGCACAGCTGTCGACACAGATACTTAATAAATACATATCGGTCGGTACGTGAACAATAGAACCGAGATAAAACACGCAATTTATTACCAAATCACTTGCGTGATACAATAATATCTGCAATCAAATATATTTCAGTCCGATTCATAGTTCCAACGGATCCAATATTTTAATGAAAATATACAATATTAGTTTTAGTATACGCGAAACCTGAAACACGTGTCTAGTATTTTTATGTAAAGAATCTATTTACAAAATTTCAAAACTGTATCATGAAAAATCACAAAGTTATAAGCTCGTTATATTACCTGGTTGTCCGTACAAAAACATGGTCACCACGCGGCGCCAACGCACCGCACGCGCCTCCCGCGTCGTCTCGCGCTCATTGGTAATAATTTGGCAGTTGTAGGTACCTAACCGTACGGCGATTGGATTGTAATTATCCGGTAATAACATTTCCATCACACATGCAGTTTACGTAAAAATTAAATTACGTATACTAATTGTGGTCACATTACAAATCTAGGTACTCACGCACACCGTCGCACACGTATAAAGTCCTCCCGCAAACAGGCGCGACGCGATAGCGCGAAGCGTCTCTAGTAGAGCAATTTCTATGAAAACTTGATGGAAATTGTTCTACAAGATTCGAGTCGCGGTGTCGCGGCGAGCCTGTCTGCGGGAGCCTTAAGGGTCTAGCACAGTAGCTACTTCGTCCATTTTGGTAAATTTGATTGTACAGCGGAAGTGTGACTGTAATTTCCGTAGTTTTAATTATTTTTGGGATAAATATTAACTTTATAAAAAATTACAAAAACCGATTCAATAAACGATTCTGAACAAACTGCTTTGATAATGTGCATTAATTCAGTTACACATTGTATAAAGGCCTCCACAAACATAATCGCTTTGACCCGAACAACAGCCACAATGTTGATAGTCTCGGAACTTCCCGAAACACCAAGTTAGGGAAGGTCTAATTCATTCAAGATTCATCACTTCTCAAGTTGCTCTATAGACATCCGCAGTCCGTAGTAATAAACGCTCTCTCTATGCGGTCAAGCGCGTGATTCATTTCCGGCTAATTGTGTACAAGTTGCGGGTAGTCGTAAAGTGTGGGATCTGAGTCATGGTCGATGAGATCCTCGGCTCGGGTCACAGGTTTAGTTTCAGGCTTTGTGTATTCCAGTTGCTAATAAAATTGGTTGAGGTCTGTATGGAATATTTATACATAAAATAGTTTTATAAAAGAGTAACGTATTTTTTTAGTAAATATTTTGCAATGCATCCGATTTGTCTGATGAAATCAAAAACCAGCCACGTGCATGTCGGACCACACAAAGTGATGGGTTTTGCAGTTAGGATGAATACTTACGCATGCACAGTATTGATTTTATCGACCTCAAATTGTATTTCATACTATTTCTCAAAAAAACGGTGGTTAGCGGGGCACAGATACAACTCCTTTCCAGTTTTCATCGAGATGGTGAAAATAGTCTCCGAATACAATGGCTGTATAACATCCGGACGGAAGGACAGACGGACAAACTGACATGATTCAATTATACCGACGAGTTCCGTTTTTGCCATTTGGCTACGGAACCCTAAAACGGGCTGGTGTGTATATGCGATTAAAATAATTTAATTTACCAATCCATCCCAATGGCGCTAGCTAAAGTTAATAAGCAAAGCCAAATTGGTCATATTCCTTCGAATATTTCACACCTACTACTAATGAATTCTTAAAATTCGGCTCATCACACGTTGTCGTGGATACCGATCGCATGATAGAAAATCTACGTGCAAAACAAATATCGCACTCACACAACCATAAAACCGTTTAGTGGTTTTATGGCATTCCTTCGAATTAGATACAGTATTATTGAATTAGACTAGTATTTTATAATTGCATAGCACATGAGTGAGTACTATGTACATACCTACTATAAAGCTACCATTTACTGGGTACGTCTTTCATTGACTTGAATATGCCCTGGTGGCTGAGAGTATGTCATGCTCACTCAAATGTCTCGCTAATGGTGGCGCATGTGTTATATCATTTGGTACCCTTTAAAATGGTTGAGCTGAATGGTGCTAATCCATGCGTCATGTTCGTGAACGGGCGCCGTCAGAAGGGACTGGTCATCTTTTAGCTGCCACGGCTTATTTTAATTTAATTTAATATTTGAATTGTTTGTTTTTTATTATAGACGGTTTTAACGTTCTGCATCGTTCTCACGTGCATAATTTCAACATGAATGATGTAACCAGTATTTTGTAAACACATTTTGATTTAAAAGAGTGTCCGTGGAGTTTCTTGCCCGTTCTGCTCCATAGGTACCTACTACGCTTTGGAATGGGCAACTAGCTTCATCTTTCTGACCGACCGACCCCTTGACAATTCAAAAGTGCCTGTAATTGGTTTATTTGAAATAAATGCTTTGAATTTGAGTTTGATTACTTGAAGTATATGTTTTATGTATCTACATTACTTTTAACATAATTCTCTCCATGTTTATGTTACCTACCTTCGTCACTTTACATAAGTTGTCTCTACTTATAGCAATAGTTTCTTCAACCAGATTTCAGTTTCACAAGGCTTATCACAGCTGTGTAAACTGATAATATAATTTCCTTGCAATATGCGAGAACATCCGACAATGTGTGACGTCACATAGCAACATACTAAATAGTTATATTTGCAAGTGTTAATAACTGTTTGGTGGAGTTGGTTAGTGTTACACAAGTTTGAGTTTCTTTAACTGAAACCTTTAATCGATTAAAGGTTTCAGTTCAGTACAATATTTTAATAAACGAATTAAAAGTGAAGTCTGCCGGAAAATGGTCTCGCTTCATAAAGTTGTTGACCGCTCCGAGACGAAGATTTACAGTAGCATCTTATTACATTCTTTACCAGAGAATAATATTGTTGTACTTTTTGTATTTTATTATATTATAAAGTTATTAAAAGAATTTGCGTTTTAATATAAATAAAATCCTAACTTCCTTATCCCAACTTATATTATATTATATTATTTTATTAATTTTATTTTTTTATTTTATTTTTTATCCTAACTAATATTATAAATGCGAAAGTAAGTTTGTTTGTTTGTTTGTTACCTTTTCACGCCTAAACCACTGAACCAATCATCCTGAAATTTTGCATATACGTTGTGAGGTGTACACAAACGGACATAGGGTACCTTATATCCCGAAGAAAAGTACTGTTCCTGAGGAAAACGACAATAACGTTATTATTATAATAGATGGCGCCACGTGTCTTTCGAATCATGATTGAATTATAACCAGAATTGATAGTCAAAGTCTAAATTAACGCGAGCGAAGCCGCGGGCAAAAGCTAGTATGAAAATAAAAGAGGAAACTGACACACAGCAGTTGTGTGAGACTGTCATAATGATGACAGCAAGCAAGAAAGCAAAATGTTGAATTATTTAGATTTGTAAAATGTTACAAATCTAAATAATTCGGCATCCCGCTTGCACAACTTGGCAAGTTTGCGGCGTAGTTGACATGCTACGGTCTATGCTACGATTTCATGTTTTACAAACTAAACCGTTTTTGAAGTGTCTGCAAAGTTGCTCAAAGATTTTAAGTAGACAAACGAACCCAACATCTGTTTGTCTATCTATCTATCAGCGGTATGGACTGTTCCAAAGTCAGAAAATGTACCAGTGGATGCCAATTGAGTGATTATCTGAATACTTAAACCACCCGTTCTAATTTTAATTCATAGATGTTTTTCATTTGACAATTGATGTTAATTTTATAACCTCAATTTGTCCATGATTATTTGAATACAATTTAATAACGTTATTCAAACAATAATTGTTCGAAAAATTGGTGAGATTTAAAGTTAAAACCTCCTTAATACAGATGAATGTGTTCCGTTAGTGAGCGATGGCGTAAGAATTTCACCTGAATTATATATATATATATATATATAGGTTGGTTTACACTTTCATCAGATACTTTTGACAGGCATTAGTATTGGTAGGCATTGATCGTACCTTAATTCCGAACTTGGTTAAAGTTTCAGGTGTTGTCTCATGAGAACCGGAACTGATAATAAATAAGTTACTGAACTTAAGATCGCTGTCTGATCTCAGATGACCACTACACCTATAATTATGCTACGAAAACAGCACCATACCATCAGCGAGCATCCGTAAATGATAGCAAATCGAGAGAAAGAGAATGTATCGTATCACATGACTCGAGTCTCCTGTAATTGCATTCCTATGACCCACATCGACGTAGATGGTGAACATTTACAATGTTATTGGCACTTCGAGAATCGTTACAGCGCGCTGTGGCTGAATGTGGAGTTAGATAAGGAAAATAGCGTGTCGCGTTGGGTGTTGGCCGCTTTTGGAATGGTTGCTGTAGAACAGTTGCTCGTAACCACCGCTAAAGGAAATGCAATGTTCAATTTATCATTTTACGAGCTTATCAATCAAACTTGAGCAACAACTTTGGATTAAAGAGTATAAAGTACCTACTGTTTTTGGGTTAAGCTATTTGGATTTTTATCAAAAATCAAAAATTTACAAAAGGTCCCGGGACTTCGAGAAACGAGACATCCCGGGACCCAAACCCGTAGCCTTCTAAGTATTAAATTATTTTTCTTCCGACAGATCTTAGACAGGATTTATGAGATTTGAAATCATGAATGCACTAAAAACTTCAGTTAATTAGGTATTGATAATCCGTCGTGATGGCCCAGTGGTTAAGGCCTCGCCTCTCATGCGCGAGATTACGGGTTCAAATCCAGGCAAGTAGCAATGTGAATTTTTCAGTTCATTTGTACTTTCTGCATTTATCTTAGACATTACTAACATTAGTGACGGAAAAAACCTGGACCTGTAAACCTGGATTTATAGTTTATACAGGGTGGCAGGGACATCGACACGCAACCTGTTACCATGGATTCAATACATGATTGTGAACCTCTGAAAATGTTTCATCAGTTATTAAAAGGACATTAGGAACTGCCATACTATTGGAGTATTTAAAAGTAGAGTGAAAGAGCACTATCTTTCCACTTTGTCATAATTGCATATGTATTTATTATTTGAATTACATTATATTGTTATATATTTTAGTGATATTTATTTTAGTAGTATGTATGTATGTAAGTATATTCTCATATTGTATGTTTATATTTAAATTGGAAAATTATTTAAGATTTTATGTATATTGGTTTCCCTTCTACTCTTACACACGTTGTCTACATCTCTTTAATATACTCTCCTATCGCAGGTATGCTGGAAGAGATTTCTTTAGAAATAAGCATCACCTTTGTACGTATTTTTCTGTTCCTTTCTTCTTGTCTGTTTATATATGTGTGTACATAAATGGTTAAATAAATAAATAAAAGAAAAATTTGCTGTTCCACACATTTTGACTGCGTAGGTGTTGCACTAGGATTTATTTTTGATAACGGACGAAAAGTTTCTACGCTAGGGGTTCTAGAATCATGTACTGAACTCTTGGTTACAGTTCGCGCGTCGCTGTCCTTGCCACCCTCTTTTTTTTTATCGTGTGGAAATCCTCATGGATGTCCTCCACCCTGGGGTGGGTGGAAGGGTCTGTCAGACTCTTACTGACTAAAACCACACGGTGTTCTGCAGCTACCTTTACCGCATTTCATCACGCTCCCTCGGCCAAGTGTTTCCCCGCATGAATTCATGTGGACCCCGTCACCCTCAGCGGCCGCGAAGGCCACGAAGCAACAAAATTCGATCTAAACAAAAGCTGCCACATTCCTCTAGATCGTATTTAGTTGCTTCGTGTCTCAATATGAAAGTTTATAAAAGGTATTAGAAAATTCTAGACACACCGAGGGTCCTTACAAGCCGTTATTTATAATTCCTTCTCAGTCACGAGATAATATTTTTTTAAAGGAGTGGCGCTAGTGGACCGTTGTGCGCCCTCTTAAGCCAAGAAACACTGGTATTGAATATATCCAAATCATGCTGTTGTGTTGTCAGCAGCCCTGACAATTTGTGATACCTGCACCTCGAAACAATTTCTGTATGCCTGCGTTACAATAGTAACCGCACGTAATTGAATATTAAATTCGTTCATAATGCGTACTAACTGATAACTAATGTTAGCAATTTTGTTGTTATAACTTGGTAACCTATTTGTTTTAGCTTTTCATACGTTATTATTGGTATTAGATAATACTACAAAATGAGGTCAACAGTTTATAAAAGTGAAGCCACGATTACGCTGATGCTAAGCATTAATAAAGGGATAGCAATAGCACCGACGAGCAAGATTAGCTTATCAAAAGCCGCATTGCCCGATGTATGGGCAAAGCAAATGAATGCGGAAAAATGGTGACGTAAACCTGTGACGTCATACCGTGGTTTAAGTACCCCTTTGAAGGCGGGAAGAGGCGCTTCTACGACTACGGACATAACGCGACAAGATCCAAATCTCATAATACAATAATATTCAAGACATTCGCGTTTGCTATTGTCTTAGTTTATTGCGTGGTGTTGAATTTGTCCGCTACACCTTTGTAAACGCGATTCATTGACTGCAATCAAAACAACCAGTACGTAAACTTTACTACAAAATCTAGAAGCTATCTGTTAATTCCACAACAAGTTAATCACTTAACTTACAGCCTACTTTATACGCCCGAATATTAATTGAAAATCTAGTCCTAATTTGCAACGTAAAGCTCATTAGGCTGCTGACAATATTTTGTATTCACTTTCGAAACTACATGAGTGTACATGCATGAACACTGAACATGCTAATACATACGCCACCAATAAATACTCGTAGAAACAGATCGTGGAAAATATGGGTCTTTAAGGGAGAAGCGCAAGGGTAGCCCGTGAAATTCAGATTTTCTTACGTTTTTTGCAATTTGAAGGTCAATGTCTGTTGAATATCAAGCTCCAGGTGTGCTGCTGGTGGTCTTGAATGTGTCGATAAATAAAACTCTTGTTGGAAATTGAATGAGACTGTATTAAATTATTAAGAACCGTTATTATGCGCGCGCGCGTTAGAGGGGTCCGCGAGTGGTCGAGCGAGTGGCGCGGCGCTGTCCCACCACTGTGATCACGGCTGGAGGGGCTAGCAAGATGGTGTCGCCGCCGCGCTGTGTGGGGCCCGATGTGACGTCAGGAACATGTTCCCCCGGGTTGAAGATGTACTTCAAGATGATGATGATGATGATGATGATGAGACCGGAAGAGGGCATATGTTGTTATATGCACGTGTGATGGTGCCCTTCTTCGTCAGAATGTCGGCGACTCGACAACGTCCGTCAGACCCGGTCTTCACTGCAACCACTCTGCCCAGCAGCCATAACAGTGGAGGAAGGTTGGCGTCTCTCACTAAGACCATGGCGCCGATTTTCAGGTCTTGCCCAGCTGTCTGCCATTTAGTTTTCTGCTGCAGGAGAGACACATACTCATTAGAGAAGCGTTGCCAAAAATGTTGCCGCAGTTTCTCTACGCGATCGAATCGCTGTAGCCGCTGGATGTTCACGTCGCCGATCTGAGGACGAGGAAATGACGTGAGTGGTCGTCCGATGAGGAACAAGGAAGGAGAAAGATAAGAGAGATCAGATGGATCAGTGGATAGAGGTGTTATAGGTCTGGAATTTAAAATAGCCTCTATCTGAATCAGACATGTTGAGAGCTCTTCATATGTTAAATGAGTTAGGCCCATGACTCTACGCAATAAATGTTTAGTGGATTTTACTGCACTTTCCCACAGTCCACCGAAGTGTGGGCTGTAAGCGGGTATGAATTTAAACTCTATGCCTTTGTTTGCAAGATCTGACTCAATACTGCTGGATGAAACCTTTAAGAAGCGTGAAAGCTCATTGAAAGCTCCCACGAATGTAGTGCCGTTGTCGGAGTACACGCGTTGAGGCTTGCCCCGACGACTAATAAATCGGCTGAAAGCCGCTAGAAAAGCTTCCTTCGTGAGGTCGGAAACCAGCTCCAGATGAACGGCTCTGACTGCAAAGCACACAAAAATGCAAATGTAAGTTTTTAGCAATTTACATCCTCTGCCCCTACGGTCGGCTATCAGCACTGGCCCGGCATAATCAACCCCTGTATTCAAAAAAGGGTACTCGAGATGAGTCCTCTCAGTTGGTAGGTTGCCCATGACGACCTGAACAGGCTGAGCCTTGACGCGACTGCAGCGAACACAGTTACGCACTACGTGCTTGGCTAAGTTCCTGCCTGCCAAAGGCCAATAGGTGAGTCTGATGTGTGCTAAAAGTAATTGAGGTCCTGCATGAAAGAGTGCTTTGTGTTCTTTTTCGAATATAATTTTGGTTAAGTAATCTTTGCTACACAGTAGGATAGGATGCATAACATCATAACTATAGTTAGAGTTATTAAGACGTCCACCTACGCGTATTAAGTTATCAGAATCAATGAAAGGAGAAAGACTTATTAATCTGTTCTTTTTATTTAAGGCCTGATTAGTTTTAAGACATGTATATTCCTCAGGGAACATTTCCTGCTGAGAAATCTGTAATATAAGATTCTTTGATGATTGTAATTCTGATAATGTTAAGTAAGATGTTTTTTTGTTATTCTGTGTTTTGCAATTAAATTTAAATCTTTGTAAATATGCTATAATTCTGATTAGTGATGTAAATGATGATTTTTTGTGAACTAAATTTGAAATTATATTATTATTGTTATTTTGTTTAAGTGTGTCAGTTGTATGTAAAGATATTTCAGGTAAGGACTGATTTTTAGTATTAGATGAAATAGGAAATTGTATTTCTATTTGATTAAGAAAATCAGGACCCGACCACCAAAGAGTGGACGAGCTGATGCAATCAGCCTTCACCCCCCGAGAAGTGAGATCAGCCGGGTTGCTCTTGGAAGGCACATAGCTCCACGTCTGTCCGGTCGTAGCTTCTTGTATTTCACTCACTCTATTGCGAACAAATTGTTCAAGTCGACTTGGCAATGTAGACAGCCATCCTAGTACGATCGTCGAATCACACCAAAAATAACTGTGATTAAACTCTAGAGTGAGTGATTTACGTACCTTTGTAAAAAGTCTCGTGCCCAGCAAAGCACCGCACAACTCCAGCCTTGGTATGGTTGTGGGCTTTATAGGGGCAACCCTGTTCTTAGAAGCTAAAAGGCGAACGCAAACTGTTCCGTCGACTGCTATCGTTCTTAAGTAAATACATGCGCCGTAGGCGCGTTCAGAAGCGTCTGTGAAAGTGTGCAGCTCTACTGATGTAGCATTGTTACATGACACCCAACGAGGAATATGAATTAAGTTAAGCGCTGGAAGTGACTCTATAAATTCAATGAATTGTGATTTTATATCTGTTGGTACTTCATCATCCCAGTTGCATTTAAGTATCCACAGCTGCTGTAACATAAGCTTGGCCTGAACTACGCATGGCCCGACAAGACCAAGAGGATCAAACACCTGACTTATTAAAGACAAAATACTACGCTTTGTTATTTTTGTATTATTTTGTTTCAAATCTATTGAAAAGAATAGTCTGTCTGTTTTACAGTCCCAGTACAGCCCAAGAGTTTTGCTTGGAGAATCATTCAAGTTTAATTTTTTATCTGGATTTTCTGTATGAATATTAGTGACTAATTCTAGTATTTTTGGACTATTTGATTGCCACTTTCTTAGGTGAAACTTTGCTGACTCGAGATTTTTAACAACTCCTTGACATAAGTTAATGACTGACTCAATAGAATCACCCCCGCATAAATAGTCATCCACGTAAAAGTCGCGTCTGATGGACTGACTAACCTCTGGGTCTGAACATTGATCTGCAAGAGATACCAAGCATCTTGTAGCCAGATAAGGTGCTGAGGCTGTACCGTAAGTCACTGTATTCAGTGCATACGTCTTTAAAGGGTCTGAAGAATTGAATCTAAAAACAATTTGTTGTAACGGACGCTGAGATGGCTCAACTAAAATGGCTCTGTACATTTTTTCGATGTCACCCGTTACAACAAACTTGTGTTGTCTGAATCTTAAAAGAATGGATAATAAGTCCTCCTGTACAGTTGGACCTACCATCTGGATGTCATTGAAGGACTTGCCCGAGGTGCTGGAGGCCGAAGCATCGTAAACTACGCGGAGTTTTGTGGTAGAACTGGACTCGCGTACTACACCGTGATGAGGCAAAAAATATTGGTATTCTGACTGATTTGTTTTAGAATATTCTGACATGTGATGAAGGTCAATATATTCTTGCATAAATTGTAAATATCTGTTTTTAAATGTGGAGTCCCGCTCAAATCTACGTTCTAGGGAGAGGAAACGACGCTTGGCCATCGCATAAGAGTCACCTAAGCACTCAGGCGAGTCCTTCAATGGTATGGTAACAACGAATTGGCCAGACGCATCCCGGTATGTGGTGTCTTGAAAGAGCTTTTCACAAGCCTGTTCTTCTGAAGAGTAACAGCTAGCAGACGACACAGTATCAAGTTCCCAGAAACGAGTCAGCTGATCAGACTCCTGTTGTGAAAGAAAGTGACAAACTGAAGGTTGTTTACGAGGCTGACTGACGCGGCCTGAAATAAGCCAACCTAGTTTGGATGACTGTAATCTAGGCTGATTATTGCCTAAATTAAGGGTATCGGAACCTAAGACGTCCCAAAATACCTCTGCTCCTACTAGAATGTCAATAGCAGTAGGTATGTTAAATTAAGGATCTGCTAATTGAATACCTGGTGGGATAGTGATGTACCTTTTATCCACGTAAGAACCAGGTAGCGATTGTGTGATTTTCGGTATGACAAAACAGCTTACTTTCGCCTGATAACCACCATTACAAGACTGCAAATGAAGACTGCAGATTTCTGAGGTATTAGAAACTTGACCGTTTATACCTGAGACGGTGGAGCTAGTGCCGTGTCTTACCAGACCAAGCTTCCCACAGAGCTTTCGGGTGATGAAGTTGGAGGTACTGCCGTTGTCCAACAGGATTCTGGCTGTATGAAGCTCTCCATTCGCATCTGTCACCTTCGCCAAAGCTGTGGATAGCAAAATGTGAACCTGATTATTGTCTGAACAGGGTAAAACGACGTTTGTTGACAACGCAATGTTGTCCCCTGTTGGTTTTTCTGTAGTTGATTCCCTATGTAAAAGGGTATTATGTTTGACTTTGCAATATTTGCAATGAGATAAACTGCAACGTTTTACTGTATGACCAGGTCGAAGGCAGTTCAAGCAAACATTGCTTTCTGAAGCTTTTTTAATGCGTGCTTCTACTTCAAGATTTCTGAAATGCTGACAACTGAATAAAAAGTGATTCTGAGTGCACATAGGACATTTCATAATTTCTGAATTAGTATGTTTAGTTTTAGTAGTTGTAAGATAGTTTTTAGTTTTAATGTTTTCATTATTATTTTTGTTAGTTGTTATATTTTTACTATTATTTAAGGATTCAAGTAAATCTGCTCTGTTTGATAAAAATTTAATAAATTCTTTTAAGTGTGGAAAGGAATCTAAATTATTTTTATACCCTTCCCACTCCCTACGTGTGACTTTGTCAAGTTTTTCTGACATCATGTGTATTATAAGAGTTTCCCCTAAGCCACCATGTTCACTATGCTGTCCTAAGGTTGTCAAAGCACGAAGATTTTTATTTGTGACGTCTATTATGTTGCGCAATGAGCTGTAAGATTCGTGTTGAATGTGTTCAATATTAAATAACGCCTGTATGTGGTTATTAATTAAAATTCTGTTGTTATTATATCTTTCTAACAACATCTCCCAAGCTGAGGCATAATTATCTGCTTTGAAATCAATATTTTTCACCATCAATGCTGCGCCGCCGGTTAAGGCTGCACGTAAATAATGAAATTTATTGACTTCCTGTATGCTGTTGTTGTTGTGTATAAGGGAAAGATACGTATCTCTGAATTCGAGCCAGTGCTGATAGTCGCCGTCGAAGTGAGGCAAGTCTATCTTGGGCAACCGAACGTAGTCGTGCTTGCAGCCAGAGCCGTGGCGTTGGAGATCGTCGACAGACGTGGCAGACACGAGCGCAGGCGAGGGGGCACGCGCGGTGGCGAGATTTGTCCTCGCGCGAGCCATCAGCGCATGGTACTGCGTCTCGAACTGCTCCCTCTCTGTATACATTTCGTCCGCATCCTCCGACAACAGCTCCAAATCCGTCTGCAAGACATCAAATTCCCTAAATAAATTTTCCATTAATATAAGGCGGCTTTTTAATTCCGCTTCTTGGAAACTGTCTAAATCGGTGCTGGGCAATAGTCTTAAAAAGTTGCTAAAATGCGTAAGCTTAGCTTTGAAACTTCCACGCCTCTTAATAAGTTCTTTAAATTTTGCATCAGACATATTGCGGTGTAGGTAGCAAGTCCTTAAGGCAAAGCAAAATGGCCGCAATGCAAAGAAAGACAAAGAACCACGTGAAAAAGTAAGCGAGTTATAAATATAAAATATTGCGTCAATAACTGGCCAAGCTAACGGTAAATCAGCTGATATTATAGATAAGCTCGGTACCTATGCAAGCAAAAAAGATTCTAAGAAACACTAATGAGGTTGTTTACGCAATCGCACCTGGATGCCGAGCGACAAGCGAACAAAGGAATGTGTTTTAATAAGAAATAGATGTTACTATGCGAAATGACGATGAATTCACTGAGTAATGTAATATTACATAAATGTATGTATATGCTATTATGAAGAGATCAAATATGCCGATCCGTATAGCACTATTTTAAATTCCTGGAACAAGACAGTAAAAGACAGGAAATTAAGGATAATGGAACGGACTCACTCAGATCAATGTCCCTCTAGTCTAGGTAGACTGTCCTTGATGTGTCCTCTACGGACTACGGCGTAGCAAGCGCGGTACACGCGGCCAGTCCAAAGTCCACTTGAGGCGCGTGCACAGCAAAAAAAACGGCGATCTTCTTGATTCGAAGGTTCGAAGGACCATATGTTGAATATCAAGCTCCAGGTGTGCTGCTGGTGGTCTTGAATGTGTCGATAAATAAAACTCTTGTTGGAAATTGAATGAGACTGTATTAAATTATTAAGAACCGTTATTATGCGCGCGCGCGTTAGAGGGGTCCGCGAGTGGTCGAGCGAGTGGCGCGGCGCTGTCCCACCACTGTGATCACGGCTGGAGGGGCTAGCAAGATGGTGTCGCCGCCGCGCTGTGTGGGGCCCGATGTGACGTCAGGAACAATGTCAGGTTGTATTTTGATAAAACTATGATTCGCGGTCGTAATAAATATGGCTTTACAGAATTATAATCATTAGAATCAGCAAGACAACTCCTTAAGTTAGAATTGGTGTCAAATGTCATGATTTCATGAAATAGTCATTTAATACAGTAGTATGAACTCGGAGAGATGTATTGCTGATTCTAATGATTATAATTCCGTAAAGCCATATTTGTTACGACCGCGAATCATATTTTAATCAAAATACAACCTGACAGTGACGTGCAAATTGCAAAAACCGTAAGTAAATTTGAATTTCGCGGGCTACCCAAAAGGTTCCGCCTTAAAACAGCGCACTACCTACCGCGTTTGATAAAATCTACTTTAGTTGAGTTTGTCATTGGTAACAGATTTGTTGCTTTTGAGTTTTGTAACAATACCCATGTTGGTACAATTACCGTGGTATGATAATTTTGTGAGTCAATGGCTAGTGCCGGCGTTAGGGTAGGGCGCGGCTGGGCGACCGCCTAGGGTGCCAGGGGTGAAGGGGCGTCGAAGGGGCTGTGACTAGGCGCCCCTTCAGCTCTGGCACCTGCAGAGTACTTTTGTTTTAGATCGTTTAGAGTTAGAAAACCAAAAAAATTGTTGAGATCTCTTCGCTTGCTCTTGCATCCGACATTCTCTGGATTCTCAAACTTTTCTGCATAAGCCGACAAAGTAACTCCTATTTTTTAATGAATGGGCATAAGAAAACCTAGGCGGAGTGCTGAAATTTCGCTCAGGCAGCTGTAATGTTAAAAGTAAGTGTTGTCAGTAAGCCATGGCAGTGACGGCCATAGCTTACTGACAATCATTAGGTTACATAACTTGCTACAGAAAAAGATTCAACATCATGAAGTTTTTTCCGTCGTCACGTATTACGTTTATTCAGGTTTTTTACAATAATATTAAAGCGATCATACCTAATTTATTATTGCAATCCTTGTCTTTTACGTTTCTTCTTATGCTTGTGTTCGTCTGCTCTCGTTTAAGGGGACTACAGGACCTAAATGTAAGTTTTATAATGCCTAAAAGTATATGATCCACTGCAGTAAACAAAATCAGAAAATATATGATATTTTTCAGGATATTTGCTAATTAGATAGTGTGTTGAAAACATAATACAACTAATTTGATACGATAGAAAAAAATCAGGAAGATACCTCTAAAAATTTCTTATAACGATTAAAACCCATACTACTATGCATTAAATCATTCTGATTTTTTGTCACACTATTTTACAAGCAACATACTAACGTAATAGTGTTTTAATTTTTTAATCCAATCAATAGATATTTTGTAATAATTGTATTGTTTTGTATAAATTACCAGCGTTGTGTCATCGCGCTTCTCTTTCTTTTCTATGCAGTCCGACAGTGACCGCGCTTTAGCTCTTGTAAGCCTCTTAAATTAAAATCGAAATTGACCATTAAGTATGTCATAATGTCGCCATGTTATGTTAATAGTTTTTGTCTTTTTAATACCTATAAAATATTTTTTTTTTGTACAAGACCTTTTTTGATTTTAAAGATTATCCTGTAGCAACTTACACTTCAAAATTGTATATTACGTTTTCTGAATAAAGCAGTTTTATTTGTTGATATCCTTATTAGAGATAGACCTATAGTTTGTATACCTTGTTGTGAACACGGGGATAGACGAACAGTTGTGTCGGCAAATGTTCTATCGACGAAACACTCAAAAGTGAATCGTTCTGTCGGCGAATCGGTTATCAGAGAAATAAATGTCGGAGAACTGTTTCAGAATAACAATTAAGCGCTCACTTAAAATTTGCCAAAGTTAAATATGAAAGCTTTTCTTCTGCAGATCCGAAAAACACTCTTTAGTTGAAGCATATGACGGCAGAGGGTCCGACATCTTAAATGAAAGTAATAATATAGCAGAATTCAACTTTTGTTACCACAGTTTATGAATTACTAATTCAATATAATAATAATTCAGATTAGATTCCTAACGATTTTATTTCAACTCTGACTACAATTCAGTATCTAAGCGCTGCAACATGTGCCCCGGGCCGAGCCTGCGACAAGAATGATCGCCTCCTTTTATTTTTATTTTTATGGAAATGGCTATTCGTAGTTTTGACCACTGAGGTCTTGGCTACATAACCGAACTGTCCTGTGGGTGCCTTAAGATTTGACTCGAAAAGCCTCCAGCTAGGAGCGAGATTTAATACTAAACTTATGTTTAAATGACCGCACGCTAAGGGCACCCCCTGTGGGGTACGGACCTCGGCTTAGGGCGTCACTGAGAGAGGGCAGCAAGTGGGGACAGGCTGGATCGAAAGGTTTAAAATATGATTATTATTGGGGGAATTTAAGGCTACAGGCTCAGCTACGACGCGGGCTGGGGCCTCATCCGTAACCGTCCCCCCGACCCTTGTTCTGACAAGGGTCGGGGGGGACGGTTACGGGGGGTCGTCGCGTGGGATCTCGTCGGCGAGGTCGGAACGATGGCGGTCTGTGTTTGTGCACTGTACTGGTGGCCCTACTGCTCTCCTGGAGGAGGTCCCCTGGGGTCATCGGGGTCGACTAGGACATGCCGGGGACGGCGGGTATGACTGATACGGGAGGGGGTATAACGGGCGGCCGCGACAACCAGAGGGTTGCGGTGAGTGGCGGCGGAATCGAAGAAACGCTTGGATAGGCGTTTCATGAACTGACTGATGCTCGGGATTTTAAGATCTAGGTGGAGATTTTCGTTATCCCCTCCTCGCTGCGCGCTCGCTTATGTAGAGCGGCTTGAGTAGTGGCAAGAGTGGGGAGGCGTAAGTGACGCATAGCACTGCGTAACTCGGCCCGCTGCACGTGCTGTTTACAATGGGGACGCCGTCACATACATTCCTTGAATAGCTAAACAAATACGCGACCAATGGAACAAACTAAATAAAGGAAAGAGTTTTCTTTCAACAAAGTTACGGCAGCAATAAATAAACAGTTTACCTCGACGAGAGCTAATTACAAAATTAGCAACTCATTAGCGTGTTATCGCGCTGATGCTTTCAATTACTCCCCTAAATAACTTTTCCTTATCAGAAGAGGCAACTCTTAAAACTTTTAATGCTTTCAGAAAATTTTCGAGGCCAACAAAGAACAATCCAAATACGTATGATTTCCGGTTGGAGAAACGCACCGTGTAGCTTTATTCGTGTACTTAACTATGGAGCCTTTTAATTACTTTTCTTTTATAATTGAATCATTTTTGAAGAGTTATGATGGGTTATGTGTGATTAGTTTGTTATTATATTAAAACAAAGGAGTGAAAAATTACAAGTCATCGACTATATTTTACGCGACAAAGCAAAGAGATTATACTCCTTGGCAAAGAGAGTTTGACACAAGTGATTTGACATTGACATATTGACAAATGACATTAGTGTAGAAAGTTGCCAATAAAACAATTAAGGAAAATATTGCATTCATTACGCAACAATAAAATATAAGTATATATTATCATGTGACGTAAAGTTTGTTTTGGTTTCAAGTATGTATTCAAATCGTAGTTTAACAATAGAATGGTGAGAATAATCAATATTGTGTTCAACAATGCTTCAAGCCACTTAAATATTCCGGAACTAATTATGTTAATTAAGAAGCAATTAAATGTCAGTGGTAAGTACTGTTCCTTTGAAAGTTTAGTAACGAGAACTTTATCAACTGCGGCCCGGAGCCGCTTCTGTTAAATTGAGCATAACACAGAATCTTACAGCTTCGACATTAACTGTGAAATTATTTTGATTTAGAAAAGTTTTAGGTGACTGTTCTACTTGACATATGAAGGGGATGTGAATTATGAATTCCTCTTCTTGAATCGAATGTTGTATATTAATTTTACTCGCATTTACAGTATATATTTCTTGAGACGCATACATTTATGCGCGTGAGTGGTTGACAGTAGGAATCAATGGTCGCTTGCGCGGCACGATATGGACACGATGTGCACACTGGCGGTTTTTTTTTTAGATATGGCATCTCGTAGTTGACCATGAGAGGTCGTCACTACTTAAACGGACTGTCCTGTGGCTGCCTTAAGCTAACTCAAAGCCTCCAGCCAGGGTCGAATTTCTTATATTACTAAGCGACTGCACGCTAAGGCCCCGCCCTGCGGGGTACGGACCTCGGCTAAGGGCGTCTCTGGTGGGAGGACAGCAAGGTGGGACAGGCTGGATCGAATTTTAGAAATTATTATTATCAGAGGAATTTAAAGCTACGGGCTCAGCTTCGGCGCGGGCTGGCAATTTGTCGAGCAAGGGTCGGGGGGAACACACTGGCGCACACTGGTCCCGAATGATAAAAAAGTGGACATTAAGAAATTTTTGACAGAAGGTCAACGGATTCGGCTGATTTTTTTTTTGTAGACAGCTGATGCAATTACAAATCACTTTTATAGATTGAGTTTTTGCCAAATAAGCCGTATTTTCAGAGAAAAAAAATATTGAAATATTTTTTGTATGAAAGAAATCCTAATTTTGTCTTTATCTTCCAAGATTCAAACGTATTCAAAATAAAACTTAGCGCAGCTTGTAGAGGTGCTAATTGCTCACCACTTTGTCATAGACACTCTTCTGCGATTTTGTGCTCCTTTTGAGTTACAGGCACTTTAAATATTTTTTGTATAAAAAAATTCTAATTTTGTCTTTATCTTCCAAGATTCAAACGTATTCAAAATAAAACTTAGCGCAGCTTGTAGAGGGGCTAATTTCTCACTACTTTGTCATAGACACTCAACTGCGATTTTGTGCTCCTTTTGAGTTACATGCACTTTAAATATTTTTTGTATGAAAGAAATCCTAATTTTGTCTTTATCTTCCAAGATTCAAACGTATTCAAAATAAAACTTAGCGCAGCTTGTAGAGGGGTTAATTGTTCATCACTTTGCCATAGACACTCAATTGCGATTTTGTGCTCCTTTTCAGTTACAGGCACTTTAAATTTTTCGTTGTCGGATGAGCTTTACTAGTTTTTTGTAGACAGCTGATACAATTACAAGTAACTTTTAAAGATGTATTTTTTGTTAAATAAGCCATATTTTCAGAGTTAAAAAATTAATTCAGGCGGATTAGAAATAATCTTGTTAAAGATAGACTAAGATGTAATAACATTTTCTTCATTAATAAGTAACTCTTATAAATGTCTTTCTATTAAAAAAAGTCTTATTTTAAATATATCAAATAAACAACTTGGATATCTCAAAACGTGTACAGACATGTTCAGGTACAGGTAATTTATTGTGTGACTCATATTCAGATTATAAGCATTTTTTGGTAATGAGTCATTGCTTAATTAGCCGATTACTTACAATTTGGGCTATATTTGGTCATCTAACGCTAGTGAATGCGTCGGAAACGCTGAATGATAAAAAGGTATAAATTGCAATTAAAACTTTTCCTTCGTACTTTAACGGGCTTAGGACCGTCAAAATACAAACCTATATAATAATATAGGTATTGTATTAAGGCGTACTTAAAAAATTTGAACTACCTGTAACCCGTAACGTTAGATGACCAAATATAGCCCAAATTGTAAGTAATCGGCTAATTAAGCAATGACTCATTACCAAAAAATGCTTATAATCTGAATATGAGTCACACAATAAATTACCTGTACCTGAACATGTCTGTACACGTTTTGAGATATCCAAGTTGTTTATTTGATATATTTAAAATAAGACTTTTTTTAATAGAAAGACATTTATAAGAGTTACTTATTAATGAAGAAAATGTTATTACATCTTAGTCTATCTTTAACAAGATTATTTCTAATCCGCCTGAATTAATTTTTTAACTCTGAAAATACGGCTTATTTAACAAAAAATACATCTTTAAAAGTTACTTGTAATTGTATCAGCTGTCTACAAAAAACTAGTAAAGCTCATCCGACAACGAAAAATTTAAAGTGCCTGTAACTGAAAAGGAGCACAAAATCGCAATTGAGTGTCTATGGCAAAGTGATGAACAATTAACCCCTCTACAAGCTGCGCTAAGTTTTATTTTGAATACGTTTGAATCTTGGAAGATAAAGACAAAATTAGAATTTTTTTATACAAAAAATATTTAAAGTGCCTGTAACTCAAAAGGAGCACAAAATCGCAGAAGAGTGTCTATGACAAAGTGGTGAGCAATTAGCACCTCTACAAGCTGCGCTAAGTTTTATTTTGAATACGTTTGAATCTTGGAAGATAAAGACAAAATTAGGATTTTTTCATACAAAAAATATTTAAAGTGCATGTAACTCAAAAGGAGCACAAAATCGCAGTTGAGTGTCTATGACAAAGTAGTGAGAAATTAGCCCCTCTACAAGCTGCGCTAAGTTTTATTTTGAACACGTTTGAATCTTGGAAGATAAAGACAAAATTAGAATTTTTTTATACAAAAAATATTTAAAGTGCCTGTAACTCAAAAGGAGCACAAAATCGCAGAAGAGTGTCTATGACAAAGTGGTGAGCAATTAGCACCTCTACAAGCTGCGCTAAGTTTTATTTTGAATACGTTTGAATCTTGGAAGATAAAGACAAAATTAGGATTTTTTCATACAAAAAATATTTCTTTAAAAGTTACTTGTAATTGTATCAGCTGTCTACAAAAAACTAGTAAAGCTCATCCGACAACGAAAAATTTAAAGTGCCTGTAACTGAAAAGGAGCACAAAATCGCAATTGAGTGTCTATGGCAAAGTGATGAACAATTAACCCCTCTACAAGCTGCGCTAAGTTTTATTTTGAATACGTTTGAATCTTGGAAGATAAAGACAAAATTAGGATTTCTTTCATACAAAAAATATTTAAAGTGCATGTAACTCAAAAGGAGCACAAAATCGCAGTTGAGTGTCTATGACAAAGTAGTGAGAAATTAGCCCCTCTACAAGCTGCGCTAAGTTTTATTTTGAATACGTTTGAATCTTGGAAGATAAAGACAAAATTAGAATTTTTTTATACAAAAAATATTTAAAGTGCCTGTAACTCAAAAGGAGCACAAAATCGCAGAAGAGTGTCTATGACAAAGTGGTGAGCAATTAGCACCTCTACAAGCTGCGCTAAGTTTTATTTTGAATACGTTTGAATCTTGGAAGATAAAGACAAAATTAGGATTTCTTTCATACAAAAAATATTTAAAGTGCATGTAACTCAAAAGGAGCACAAAATCGCAGTTGAGTGTCTATGACAAAGTAGTGAGAAATTAGCCCCTCTACAAGCTGCGCTAAGTTTTATTTTGAATACGTTTGAATCTTGGAAGATAAAGACAAAATTAGAATTTTTTTATACAAAAAATATTTAAAGTGCCTGTAACTCAAAAGGAGCACAAAATCGCAGAAGAGTGTCTATGACAAAGTGGTGAGCAATTAGCACCTCTACAAGCTGCGCTAAGTTTTATTTTGAATACGTTTGAATCTTGGAAGATAAAGACAAAATTAGGATTTCTTTCATACAAAAAATATTTAAAGTGCATGTAACTCAAAAGGAGCACAAAATCGCAGTTGAGTGTCTATGACAAAGTAGTGAGAAATTAGCCCCTCTACAAGCTGCGCTAAGTTTTATTTTGAATACGTTTGAATCTTGGAAGATAAAGACAAAATTAGAATTTTTTTATACAAAAAATATTTAAAGTGCCTGTAACTCAAAAGGAGCACAAAATCGCAGAAGAGTGTCTATGACAAAGTGGTGAGCAATTAGCACCTCTACAAGCTGCGCTAAGTTTTATTTTGAATACGTTTGAATCTTGGAAGATAAAGACAAAATTAGGATTTCTTTCATACAAAAAATATTTCAATATTTTTTTTCTCTGAAAATACGGCTTATTTGGCAAAAACTCAATCTATAAAAGTGATTTGTAATTGCATCAGCTGTCTACAAAAAAAAAATCAGCCGAATCCGTTGACCTTCTGTCAAAAATTTCTTAATGTCCACTTTTTTATCATTCGGGACCAGTGTGTGGCGACGCGGCCACAGAATATATTATATACCGCGCAGCGCTCCGTCACATGAATAAAAAACCGAGCAAAATGAAAGCTTCATACTAACGCCGCCGCCGCCGCGCCGTGCGCGGGTAAAATACTACACGCACAACTATGTGTGCGTCACCTGTAACCAACAAGGCGTGCGGGGCGTGCACCGGCGCCCGCGCGGGTACTAACCGGTTTGAGCCAGCTCAACAAGCGGACAAAGTTTAGGTGTGCCACCGGCAGCAATACGACGCGGACGTTTTGTTTTAATAATTTTGAATTGTTTTTAAAGAAGCCAAACTGTTATACTGTATGTACTTATAATGGTAGGAAAACCAAGTTTTCTTTTTTTGTGTATCGAAAGGATCTTGTCAGGTAATTATCTATATCTACCTATACTTACACATTTTTAATGCTCATTACAGAAGCATTTAGTTATGGGGCCAGGTAACTAAGATGGCGATATGTAAGGTTTCCCATAAGAATTATTATTTATTATTCTTATGGTTTACTTACTGCCTGTATTATTGTTCTTCTTCCTTATTCGTTTCGTACTTTTGTTTTAGTAGGCTTGTAGGTGTGTACAAAGTGTGTTTGTAGGCCATCTTAGCACGATTCCGTTTGACCTTTTCTATTAGATACTTAACTTACGTTCGGCAAATAGTAAAACAAGGAAGGAAACCTTATAGTTTCGCACTGTCCGTCTGGCCATCCGTCCGTCCGTCCTTGCTCATTGCAGAATCCCGACTTGAACTTGCCCGGTTTTATTTTATTTTCAATAACCGAGTGACAGCCCTATGAAAGTAGGTAAGAATTTTGAGCTCTGTTATGAAGCTTTCATTCTGCTCGGTTATTTATTCATGTGGCTCCGTCGCGGGCGGCCATGTTGCCCCCGCGCACCGCTCCCCCCATTGACGTCGTAGTGGTGTGCCACGTGCGTTGTCGCACGCGGTACGGTACGGTTTTAATATAAAACCTGGTGCACAGCACACTATGGCGTGCACAACACATGAGGACTGATATAGAATAGTTGTTGAAAAAATAATCATGTGTTGTTCACTTTGATATAGAATTTACATTGTCATTCTTAACGAATCTTATCACTAAACTTTGTAGAGTTCTCTTCTTACACTACTTAGTAAATTCATCACTCAGACGGTTTCTCCGCAACTAGAAAAAGCAAAATGTAAAAGAATGCCGGGCGTTAATTAAAATATTTCATTGCAATTAAATCTCCCACCGCAAAACTCATGGATAAATGAGATTCTGTATAAAATTAGAAAGTAATTTTACTATGTCTTTGGAGAAAAAAGGGTTTGTATAGCTCCTTTATAGGGTTCCGTAGTAAAACAAGGAAACCATAAAAGTTGCGCCAAGTCCGTATGTCTGTATGTACGTCCACGGTTTAACTCAGAGACCCTTGTTACTTCAAAGCTGTGATTTAGCATGGTTTTACATAATAATCATGCCTTTAAAGGTGTGAAACAAAATAGTAAAAAAATAGTACATTTTGATACAAGTGGAGAAATTTTGTTATTGCATTCGAGGCGGAATACACACAGGAGCCGTAGGCGAGGTTGTTATGGAGCCGAGAACTGCAATAACAAATGTCTAAAAGAAATTAAATAAAAGAACGAAAAATATTTTTGTCGATAAATAAATTTGACTGAATTTCCTTTTTTTCCCGCGCTATACCTTCGCAGGTTAAAGGAGAGGCAAAGGTATTAAGCCGCTAAACAGCCTAACATGAATAATAGAAAATTCAAATATTTTTGAGTTTAGAACACAAATATATGTTAATTTGTTCATAAACGTATATTTTTTTTGTAATAATCATGGTTTTTGCTGATATTCTATTTATAAACATAATTTAAATATTCAAAAAATAATAACGCCGTACAGACGCATATATCTTTGCCGAGATTAAAAAAAAACAATCACCGCCGACTATAGGCATTGAACCAATTTGGACTAAGTATAGGTATAGTTATCTGTGGCAATTTTTATTTCCGCACACGTGTTGGTAAATGAAAAAAACGCACGCGTGTGAAATACATTGCATGTTGAACCTAATCGTACTGCGATAAGAACTAGTTTTCGAGGAAGTGTATTGAAAAATATATTTTTGTGTAGGTACTTACGGGTAAAGCAGGGATGATATTTTTTTTTTGAACGCATAGTTCTTACAAATGGCTCTCCTCACTTAGCAAAGCGACTCCCTGTCACAAAGACGCGAAACCCGCCATTATGGGGACACTTTATACACGATAACAATGTTATCAAAGTAAAACCCAGCTCTTTCGTACATAAGAGGTTTTCTTCGTAGTTTAATTTCAGGAGCATAAATACATTATAGTTTTGCAAAATTCAAAACCGTTTCCCTCGTGAAATAAAAATTGCAAATGTGCAATTTTTGCTGTAGAAATCATACTACCTATTATTAATATGGTTTCGTTATTACTATGTTCATAAAACAATAATAAATACAAATCACTTTTGAATCATGCGCAAGTGTAAGGTATTTTATGCTCGTGACTGTACTTTTATTATAGTACAAATTTCATTCTAAGGATAATTTAGCTTTCTACTGGATGTCTCAAAAGTAGGTATAGGGTGTGTTTTTTCAATAAAATGCGACCGGATTGGAATTTCTTAGTAATTTTATTTTACATATTTTTTAAGAAGAGACTTGTACAATTTTATTTGAACAGAATATCTACCAAATGACCGCCTCAGGCCTTTGAAAAATTTTCACAAACTTCGCGGCTTATTTCATCACCAATAACTAGGCGAATATTGTGTTTCAAGTCGTCAATGTTTTGTGGATCGTTGGCGTAGAACTTATTTTTGACATAACCCCAAACGAAGAAATCCAGTGGTAAGATCTCGATGGCCAATTGACATCGCCTCCTCAAATCTACACCCACCATGGGTGTCTATTAGGACACCCATTATTTAACCTGCAGACTTTAGTAAAGTCAATTTATAAGCTGTTTATTAACGTTTTTTGTTATATATATTTTTTTATTTTAGATGGGTTTGCTCTTGACTCTAGTCTAGGTCTGAGAGGACGGATACAAAGTCGACGATGGAGTGAGCCTACCCAGAAGAAGCCTGTTCACTCTCACTTTGAAAAGATTTGGGTTGTATGCGGTCGAAAACACATACGCAATTATTTAATGCAAAAGTTAAATGTAAAGTTAAATCTTGTAAATTTTATTTACTTCATTTAATTATGAACAAAATAAGCGACTTCGTTTAGCAGTTCACAAACTAATTTAATTCAAAAGAGCTCTGAGTTCTAAAAGCATTTCTAAGTGTTCATTAAATCTTTATTCATAAAGTGTTTGGTAAAATAGGCAACAATATTTTAACAATACAGTAAATAATATCTCTTATACATATTAACTGCAGGAGATATTTTAAGAGAAGTTTTTGTATTTTGATGTGAAACATCTATTGGCGCGCCTTGAGGGTAAGACCGACTCGTATGCCGTGACGGCAAACGACATGGCGCGTTCTATGCCGTCATGCCCCATAACCATCAATTTCGTTGTTTCACAACTACTGCACGTCTCGTGACGGCTACATTTTTATTATTTCTTAAGAAAACAACTCAACAGAACCAAAAAATTCTGAAAAACCTTCGCAATATCTAAAAGCTACGGTTGTTCATGTAAAGTTCCATGACCTTGATGAATTTTCTCAGGGCACTACATAAAGAGATTGATACACGAGTCCTTTGTACGTTTGAGAACCTAAATTAGGGTTGGTCCCCGAATTGTTATGCGTCTGACACCGGTTTTTCGGTCAATCAATGGAAATTGCGGTCCCTGTCCGGACGATTGTCTACAATTCAGCACGAAAGTAATATAAAATCATGGCCTGAGACAGTAATAAGACAAGGCCAAACGTTTTAAGTGTTTCTAAAGAACTTTTGGTAAAAAATAAATCAATTAAAACGGTTGTAAGAATTGTTCTCAGACCATATATACCTACTCATTATAACTACGAGAATGAACGAGGTTGAACTTAATACCTACTTGTATATATGTCGGAAATACCTTAAATCTAACGTTTGACTTTGACAAATCGGGACGCCAGCACCACCAGGTGGCGCTCGACAGCGTCTATAACATAACGCTTGACCAGAGTAAAAGCAGAGTTTGTTGTTGGCGGTTAAGCAGTGAACACGTTTGGAAACTGTCGCGCGTTCCGTATATATTAGAAAGGTTTAGGTACTAAAATAAAGTGACTTTTGCATCATCTCATTCCTTACACAAATATGTGTACACATCTTTAAATCTTTACTTACAAAAACATTACGTGAATCGCTATTCGCTCTCTTTATTTCTTTTTATCTCTATTCGGATGTCGCAACTTGTTTATTGCTTGACGAAGCTGTCCTACATAAATATGCTTGGGTTTTTAGCGTGTTGGTTTTGCACGTGGCAATATCTCCTGGCAACCTAATAGTTTCGCCATCATCTTTTCTCATAGTTTCCCATTCCGTAGCGAGATCGTCGGGTAAGCGTTCATCCCAGTTGATTTTGCTTATCAAGATTTTTTGGAACAGAAGCTTGGTTTTTATTGTAAGTGGCGATAGTAATCCAAGTGGGTCATATATCATCTCTGCAGCACTAAAATCAGAGTCACTTGCACACGCTGCGCGAAGTCCTAACTTAACCGTTTGCAGTTCGTCCACCCAATCTATACTACCTGCCAAACGTGCGGTTAGTGCATTTTTCTACGAGCGATGCCACCTTTCTACTAACCGGTTGCTCTAAGGGTAGTAACGGGTTGTCCTAACTCTTTGTATGCCTAAAATTCTCATAAGACGGCTAAAAAGGTCGCTTTCAAATTGCCTGTCCTGTTCAGGCGTTATCCTATTTGGACAACCAAACCTGCACATCCAGTGAAAAAAGAAATAAAGAAAGAAAAATACTTTATTTGGGACACGCAAAAGAAATACAAAGAGTAAAAATAAAAAACGAGTATTTAAAACTAACAAAATTAACAATAAAAAAAGCAACAACATTAAACAAGTAAAAACCTGTGCGAGGCCAAAAAGGCTCCTATCTCAGCATAATGCTCGTAAACAACTGTGGAGACCGTATCAGCTGTAATGTCTGAAACTGGTATTGCTTCAGGACAACGCGTAAAACGATCTATAGTTATACAATAACGATGTCCGTTCTGTGATGTGGGCAAAAGACTTACAATATCTCCTTGTCACCTTCTGGCATAACCGCGTGTCTAAATGCCAACTTACTGCTAACGTCACGTCCTGTCGTAACCCGATCGCGCACCTGCTCTTGAGCGAATTCGTTGAAATTGAGCGCCGTTGGACAAACAAACTCGACACGCGATAACGCGTCAGCCTGTATTTTCTGGGCCCTGTACATATTGTATGTCGCTATAAATTCGCTGAACATACAATGATTGTCTGGCCCTTCTTGGTATTTCCTTATCATTACCTACCTTAGTGAACGCGTAATTAAAGGTTTATGAACCATAGTTCAGTTTTAATGGTAATTTGTCGTCCCTCTATCAAATTATGAAAATTAACCATGGCCATTTAAAAGCTCTGCGCAACCCTAACTTAAGTTCTACGGGTTTTACAACGTATGTTTTAATTTCTGTGTTATTTGCAGCGTACAGCTTATAACCGCTTTCAGAACGCACACAATTTTTAACACTACTCACTGGCAAAACTGACATATTTGCACCTGTATCCACGAGTAAATCGATTCTTGACTTCCGGTCGATTACGCACACGATGGTTCCTTGTCGGGATAGCGCAGTCTCCCACCGAACAAGACTGCACTGCGCTCAGGTTCTTCTTCCAATTGCACAGTTTCGAACATCTTCTTGACTTCTTTCCATACGCATAATGGTGGCTGCATAACCAATTTGGATTCTCTGGAGTGCAAGGAGAACCTCTTGACCTTGACTGCGATCTGCGCCAGTTTCCACGGTTTCCGCGTCCCCTACTGCATTCACGTATCTCGTTAACGTCTCTCTGCAGTTCTTTCAATTCAGTAGTTAATCCGTTCATTTGAGTTTCTATGGCCGACGTTGACTATGACCAAAGACTATATAACCACCAATATATGTGGTTATATTCTCTATGACTATGACGCTGCCGAAGTTATGGTGGCTACATCAGTAGCTAGAATTGTCAACCACCACAACCATGAGGTGGTGGTCGTTGACTCATGGTGTGGAAACCTTGAAATTCCCGCCGATAGGTCCCGAGTCGATGGGAAGTCGTCTTCTGCGCGTTCCCACACTATCACTTTACTGCTTACTGTTCGTTCACTTTTACACACTGCCCGTATCATATTTCTTTACCACGTCTCTAAAATCAAGTCGGAGTCACCAACATTTGGACCTCGTGGACGATCGTGGTTGGAGAAGGTGGTAAATAAAATTTCAGTGTACAGTATAAAGTCTATTGACTAAAAACCTTGATTAATAAGCACAGTAACGCTTCTTACATAATCAATACAGAACACAAGTTATTGCTACGGCGCGGGGAAGACGACTCGCCGCTTAACTGTATGCGCGGGGAACAAAGCATTCTGCCTTGTTAGCATTATTGTTACCTGTAGTTCCTACATAACTTCAACATTAATGATGTAACTAATTATGTTTGTAACAATGTAATTAAAAAGAGTGTCCATGGAATTTCATGCCCGTTCTTCTCCATAGGTACCTACTACGGTTTGGAATGGGCAACTAGCTTACATATTTCGGACTGACCGACTCCTTGACAATTCAAAAGTGCCTCTGAATGGTTTATTTGAAGTAAATGCTTTGAGTTTGAAGCTATAACATTCTGACCAACGTTGTGCGCTGCGCTCATCATCAATCATCTTAGGCCACAATTTACATCATAAAAACAAATTCAAAAGTTAAAACAATATTGTTTGTAATACTCTAATCTTCGAATGAACAAAGCCGGACGGATAGTTATGATGTAAGGCTTTCGAAGAGTATTAGATCATTCTTAAGACAATCATCTTTTAAGAACTTGTATTGTAAATATTTTCAACCAGTTTCCCGCCGTTGTAAAAGTGATTCTCGGTAAGTATTTTATTACCAGAGGAACTGTCCGTTGCCCGCGAGCTATTAGCTATCAGCATAATTATTGCAGACCACCATGTTTGCGAATGAAGTCCATTGTTTTGCATAATGATCGGCAATCGAATGTTAAACATTACAATCATGATATTATAGGATTTGTTTACCAAAACAGCACATTGTAATGTTAACTCTTCGAATGACCCTATGTATGACATCTCAACAATTTAATATTATTGACATTATTTGATACATTTTTTTTTCATGAACCTGGACTTGTTAAAATAATTTATTAATCTATTAACTATTTCATTATTTTGCTCATGAGCTTATTGATGTTGACATTATTTATTAAATGCATGCCAAAACTCAGGCAGAATGTACCCGGCTCACTATTTTTTTTATAACAACTTTATTGTACACTACCTACATTCTATGCGAATAAATGTATTTTTTTATTTGAATGAAACTCAGATACTAGTCGGAGCAGTGAAGATCATGATGTATTGTTCTGTTGGTGTGTCACGCAATTCTCGGCAATTCTCGTAATCATCTTACCGTATCATTCAGTACACAGTAGTTTACCTTCCCTTCAATGCATTTTATAATGTTCGAAGGAATCCAATTTTAAACTAAAATGATTCAGTGGATTTCAAATTAAATTGCGGTGCTTTGAATGGTGTAACTTTCTGTCTAATTAAATACTACTAACACTCCTCGCATAGTCATGGTATTAAAACAAAACTTCCTCAAATTGCGGCTCGTAATATGAACATTATTTAGCAACATTTCTCTCTTTGGGAGGTACCTAAGATGAAACTTGAATACAAATAGAAATATTTATGTAGATTCAGCTGCAGACTTTTCCTATTGTGACGTAAATGGCACATTCATGAACATATAAACTGAGATGTCTGGTGCAACAAGAAAAGTATTCGCTAAATCAGTTGATTTAAATACTCGAATACTTTTCTAGCTTTCTTAATACTTTTCTTTAGCTGTACTAAACTTAGTACAGCTATAAAGCGTGATGCATTATGCGCTGGTTTCAGCAGATAACACTGAAGATAGATTGCGACTGATTGTAAAACATAAATTGTTTGATGTCGTTTTTATCGTTTGGAACAAATTCAAATTCTTTTCATTTGTTCATTTTGTGAACATAGGGTAAAAATGATACAAATGTTATATACAAAATTGTTGGTCCATACTATGTCCCGCCAAAGGGCATACAAAATAGCTTAAGTAATCGAATGTCAATTAACAAAATAGAAACAAAAACAAAGCCAATAGTTACGTAGGTCACAATTTCATGCCAAACACCGATAGTTAATAATATGTCAATAAATTATTATAGACGGCACATAAACAAATAGGAATTAATTAGTCACAATTTCGTATAAGCACAATAACAAATGCAATAAAAAATGTCAATAAATAATATAATTATTATAGGGGAGCAACATTTTAATTATAGACAGATATGAAATTATATACTTAATATTATTTTGATTTGTCATTAAGATATTCATTAAAAGAA
Source organism: Dryobotodes eremita (assembly GCA_917490735.1). Classification (NCBI taxonomy): domain Eukaryota; kingdom Metazoa; phylum Arthropoda; class Insecta; order Lepidoptera; family Noctuidae; genus Dryobotodes; species Dryobotodes eremita. The sequence continues at coordinate 6,140,223 of OU823257.1, read as the reverse complement.
TAATACCCCTTGTCATTCAATAATTTAAAAAGCTTACGTTTAAACTCATTCATGTTGTTGCTTGATACAATTTGATCAGGATCAAAGTTTTGGAGCCATTGCATATATACTGCTGTAGAGAAATTTGGTTTTTGTGCACAATGGGTGCAACTTTTTTTGAACGCCGTTGACTTTCGATAGATTTATATAAAAACATGTTGTTTTTTACAAAGATATAGGCTTCATAAATATAAAGTGATGGTACAGTCAATATTTTTAAGTTTTGGAAATGTGGCTTGCATGAATCCGTTCGTTTTATTTTACATATAGCTCAAATACATTTTTTCTGTGCTATTAATACCTCCTCCTCTACCTTAGTAGCATTGCCCCAAAATATAAAACCATATCGCAAAGCAGAGGCAACATATCCATGATAAGCTGCTAAGAGCGCTGTCATATTCACAATTTTGCCTAAGATATAATTATAGAGCATAGAAAAACTTACTGACCTTCCCGCATACATTATCAATTTGAGGCCTCCATGACATATCGTTATCAATATGCAGTACGAGTTTTTTTTACATTCAAGTATTTGGTCACCTTTGTAGTTTACCTGAGAATGTGACAGAGTTTATTGTCTAATTTTAAAATTCATAATTTTAGTTTTAGTTAGTTTAATTTTAAGGTTATTAGCGTTCAGTCAGTCAACAATCGTAAGAAGACTAGTGTTAATGTCATCTTCTATATCCTTATTACTACCAGTATTATAAATAACCGTGCTGACGTCAGCAAATAAGGACATTTGTGCATAATTACTTGGGGAAAGTCGTTTATATAGCAAATGAACAGCAAGGGTCCCACCACAGAGCCCTGCGGAACACCGTAACAAAGAACTCTAGAGCTAGACGAGTATACTACTTCAGTTTTGTTTGTAATATCCACTTGACTAATTTGTTTTCTATCCTCCAAATAAGATTGTATGAGATTAAGCACGTTACCTCTGATGCCGTATCTATTTAGCTTTGTTAAAAGTACTTTATGGTCCACATAGTCAAATGCCCTGGTCATATCCATATACATTGCCATTAATGGTTTCCTATTGTCCATATTGTGAAGTACTTTTTCAAGAAAATTGTATATGGCTATATTAATGGTTTTGTCTTCCTAAAACCCATTTGTTCCTTGCAAAAATTATTATATTTTTCAAAGTAATTATAAATATCATTATAAAGAACTTTCTCAAAGATCTTTGAGAAAATCGGTATGAGAGCTACAGGTCTATAATTATTTAAATTTATTTTGTCATCTTTTTTATGTAATAGCTTAATAATGGAAACCTTTAAGTTTTACGGGAAAATTCGATTTTGAATACAGCTATTTATAATTTCACTTAATATAGGTGCTATAAGAAGAGCCACTGCTTTGACTACTCTTGTGTCAATTTCATTATATCCAGTACTATTGGTATTTTAAGGTTATTAATTATAGTAATAATGTCCTTTGGTATGGTTGGTTGACAAAGAATTAGACTTTTCGGTAATGACAAACAATTTCACCAGAGCCTTTAATAACCGTTTGTAACGTCTGCTATATTAAATTATCGTCTAATATGTCTGATATTAGCTAATTTTTTGCGCGCACGCGACACGTTAACCATGTTACACATCCGTCACATCAGACACTTATTTAATCTTCTCGTGATTTATGAAATCTTTATTCATATTCCACCGTTATTTGAACCATATTTGTATGAAATAAGGTCGTAATTTATATGTTGAAGGTGTTATTAATTATTACCAAGAGACACTTGTCAGACTTAATTAAGAACATAACGAGTAGAGCAAATCAAAGCAATTATTTTCATCGTGTATTATCTCCCACAACAACGTTAATAACTCCACAGTATTCGGTATCCACAAGGATTACCAAGATCAAGGGAAATGCTGTTTATATGGCAGAATGTTCAGAGTATATTATTATAAACTAATATTATCGCAGTTATGATGATTGAGTTTCAATTGATGTTAGTAGAATCTGCTGTTTTGCTTACTAATTTAAGTTTCTGCTAGGCATACAAAAAGTTATTGTGTAATTATTAAAATTACTGGAACTAAAGTCCATTACATTATATTATTAGAAACTCTGTTCATAAATAAATTAATATGGTTCCTCGTTGGAAGCGGTCACAGCGGTTCATTAATTAATCTTTCAGTCTCACTGCATGATCTTAGTTATTGGTATTACAACGTGAATATCTGAACCTCCTGGGGTTCCCGCACATTCATGCTTTAATTAATTAAAGCCTTGTTAACAGTATGGTGTCCGCTGATATTGGTATATACAAGTGTAGGGTCACTTAAAATGTTTATGTTATCACCCAAAAATTTTGGACTAATGCTATCATTTTGCAACCAGTGAAGTCAAAACTGTCTGATACACTTTAATGAAACTCACAGCCGTGCACCACACTTACATCGGCGACACATGCAGCAGATATTGCAAGTCTCTACAGACATTAATATCTAACACTAATTGTGGTTTATTATGGAATTAATTGTGGTATATTATGGGATTAACTGTGGTTTATTATGGAATTCATTTTTATTTATTATGGAATTTATTTTAGTATATTATGGGATTAATTGTGGTTTACGTATTATGGAATTAATTGTGCTATATTATGGGATTAATTATGGTTTAGTATGGGATTAACTGTGGTTAATTATCGAATTAATTGTGATATATTATGGGATTAATTGTGGTATATTATGGGATTAATTGTGGTATATTTTGGGATTAATTACTGCGTCGTTGTTCTTGTATTCAGAAACGCTACTGCTGCTGCTGTCCTGGGTTCGATTCCCGGGTCGGGCGAAGTGTTAATGGATTATTATATCTGGAATTTCTCAGTTGCAGCCCGGAGTCTGGATTTGTGTCCGGTTGATGGCAATAGGCTCGCACCATGTTACATGGGACTTAAACATAACTGACGAAATGTCAGTGTACTATAGGTACACTTCTGGCTAACCCTTCGGGAAATGCAGGCGTGATGATGTTATGTTATTGGATTAATTTAGATCTTGATGCCACTACTCTACTGGTTAACAATTAAATGTTGAAGCAATTTTTTATAAGAGCCGTATATTATACTTACATTCTTCATTAGATTCGGTCTGACACACATAAAAATCTTCCATACCTCAAACACATTTTTTTTGGGTTGGAAATCATCAAATAACTACTCCCGCTCCGAGCGTAGCGGGAGGGCATGTCAGACTTTTACTGACTAAAACCCACCCGTGTCCCTTCAGTTGCCAGTGCCAGGGGCCACGGTAACTCTTTCGAACAATCCGCGACCCTGGCAGGCATCGGCCCTAGTGGACCCCGTTAATTAGTGCTGACATCTCTTTGTGGCGCACGCACACACGTGACTTCTATGTTATAAAAAGTTCGGAGGCATACCGTTATTAACCTCACCTAATTTATTCCGCGTCATTACCACTAGCTTATAATCTGCACTCCTCGTTAGCAATACTTCGGTTACAAAGCTAGTACCTAAAATAAGGCTAAGAGAGCGAAGAAGTCGATCTAAAGAGAATTATGTATTGATGTGCGAATTATAGCTTGGAGTGCCTTTGAACGATTTGTAAGCGTAACTGCCAGGAAAGAAGATTTACGAGGCATCTTGATACGAATTGAATATTTAGCAGGCAGTCGAATTTTATTTTGATTCCGAACTGAACTGAAGACTTTAAAGAGTTTTATAAGCGACTTACGTGCTCTTAAGTTTGGATTTTACCCTTACATCACGCTACTATATTATATTCCGAGTGAATGCTTTCCCCCATAGCCATATAAAATGCGATGAAACATCCGTTTTTTTTTTTAAAGCGGGTCTATTTTTTTGCCACACAACGCCGTTTTTCGTTTGTGTGAACTATAAAAACCCAGCGCAGGAAAAAACCGTACAGACGGATGCTCATTGTGGTTTAATCCCGCCAACTGACGCCATCCGCCACATATACGTGTAGCTACCTAAATACCAAATATATTTTTATACTTCTGGATGAGTGGATTCTCTTCCTTTAAGCCTTTAGTAGCAGAAAATAAAGCGAGGAAAAGTATTTTACCTGAAATAGAAAAGCAGGAATTGTATGGCGCTTATAAAATGTATTCCGAGGGGATTCTCACATATCTTGGGTGTACAAAAGGGACCATTGTGGACGAGTTAAATCACGCAGACGCAATCCGAACGTTGTTTTATTGAATCTAGATGGATTCAGAGAATTGAGGATATGGAAGCTTAACGTTGACACCACGTTGTAAAAGTCATGATAAATGAATGTCCTTCTTACTGGATGGCTGTTAGAGTCCACCATTACATTGTGTATCGAAGTAGAAGTCTATGTTTCTGTTCGCATATTGTATGTAAAGCTATTGAAGTGTAAACATCTCGCACAAAATCCTCTAGAGATGCCCTCAGATGGAAGTACAATGGATCACTTCATATCTCAAGGGATGCCGTGTGATTTGAACACTGAGAAAAGGTGATCGAGTTTATTGTAATGTATGAACAATAGGACAGTCTATAAATAATGTACCTACAATATGGATTGCTTCAAAAGTCGAACAATTTAATCATGCCTTAGAGTGTTTATTCACCGCACAACGTCAACAGGACGTCAACGAGAAACGAGATTATTTGAACTGAACGTGACGTCCCGTTGACGTTGTGCGGTGGACACGCGGCTATAGTAAATGTATCTTTGTTGTATCTTTTATATAGATTCTTCTATATTTTGTGAATGTGAGAACGTTGTAGGCCTAACTTGTAGACTGTAGATTTCTAGACCGTTTTCTATTATGTTGAGTACCTGTTACTTGTTGACAAGCCTACACTATCCTCCCATACCTATTAACACTGTAATTTGAAAACATTGTAAAAGCCCATTACTTTTAAAAGAGTAACCGTGGAGTTTCTTGCCGGCTCTTTTCCATAGGAAATAACAAATTTGAACCGTACACCTAGCTTCTGACGTTTCGTAAGTGCCCATGTAGATTTATGTAATATAAAATATTTTGATTTTGTTTTTGTTTTGTACGTATCGCTACGTTGGCGCCGTCATCTCATTCTCGTTGACGTCCCGTTGACGTGGCAGTGGACAAACGGGCTTACTACAACCTTTAAAATAAATATCTACTATTAGGAATCAATAATAGACACAATACAAACATATTGAATTGTTTGAAGTTGGTCTTGAGCTATTTATTGTGGTAGTATAAAAACGATTTTTTTTATTGAATAAAACACATATTTCACAATTCGTATGAATAAATACGACTTTGGATGTGTCGAACACGTTTAGGATACCCAATAAGTACCTCAAGTTTCGTTTCAGACAAACAATACACACAGTCGCTATACTACATGTAGCCCAACGTTCAAAGGAATACTTCCTTTCATCTCCTCCACAGAATTGAGATCCACCGACCAAGTTTGTGGTCAAACGTTTACCTCCGTGAACTCGAACGTTGTAACTCGTAACAAACGTATGTACGTCAGTCCCTCGAGAGTAACCTTTTAGCAGTCGTGTGTAGTGAGAGACGATGAGGAAACAAAGCTCTTGTAATGAAACTGCAGAACAATACGGATTTATTCACGGAAAAATCTGCAATATCTTTACCTTCTCTATACTTTTTTCTTACTTGATAATTATATAGTTAATGAGCCTTTCCCAAATTCAGAATATGCAGTAATCTAGAACATACGATTTGCAGAGATTAGAGATAGCTATATTTAACATCGAATTCGTGGTAATTGATTCTTTTAAAGGATTACGTCATTTCCATTTTACCTTTATAATTCACAATTCTTCGCAAATAACGTTATGGAATTTATTTAGCTTCGTGTTTCGGAAGTATTTTCCTGCTTTTGCTTTATCTTAATTTTATATTCTTAAAACAGATAAGAATAAATGGGAAAGTATTTCTATCGCAAGGCCTGCATTGATTTGATAAAACTGCAGGGTACCTAATTACGTAACACACTAACAGTAGGAATGGGTTTCATTTTGACAGTTCAACAACATTCATTGCTTTATTTACGTTGTTGAGCAGACAAATTTTTCGAACATATGAAGCATTTGATTAGCAATAGGCTTTAAAATGATTCAGATTGTGATAGATAGTGTGTTACGTAATTAGGGTGCTGTTGCACATAATATCAGTCCGTTAAGGGAATAAGTATAGGCGTGTGATGTTATGTCATACATAAGTATAATTGAGCTTTTTAAGCACTCAGCAAAAGTATTGTGGTTAAGGCTCTGCCTCTCGTGCACGAGGTTGTGGGTTTAAATCCGGACAAGTATCAATATGAATATGAAGAGGCACGTGAGCATATCCGTCAGAAGTTGGCCGAAACATCTCAGCGTTGATTTGCTGGATTCGTTTTTCTCCTCTACCGATCGTTATTTCTCCTGACAAAGTTTATTTTGTTTATATGTATGTATGTAAGTATTAGTATTTATGTATTAATATTTATTCTTGTATTTTATATTTATTTCCGAGTTTAGTCTCTGCATCACCCTAAGGTTGACTGGTAGAAAATACCTCAGGCATTAAGTCTTTTCGAGCATTATAAACTGTTTTACGACCTCTGTTTTCCAGTTATAAAAGTAAAAAACACTATTATTAAAAAACCTAAATGGCTATCTAAGGGAATTAGCCAGTGTTGCCGGCAAAAAAGAAAACAACTGTGGAAGTATAGACTCAGTCCTAGTGAAGACGAGAAAAATGCTCTCAAACAATATAGTACTCGTCTGAAAAAAATTGTTAAACTTACCCAAAAGTCTCAAAATAATTACCTAATATCCAATGCAGAGAACAAATCGAAAGCCACATGGAAAATAATAAACTCAAACAAAACCCAACTTCCAAAAGAAAATATTAATAAAATAAAAATAAACAATCATACAATATCAGACCCACGAACAATTGCTGAAGAATTTAATAATTATTATATTAATTTAATAAAACCAATAAATTTACCCAATAATAATAATAATTCATCAGCTGCCGACAGTTTCAATAATAATAACCCTAATATAAATTTGACATCTTTTAATAATAAATTGACATTACCCAAAAGTTCATACAAATCTTTGTTTTTAAACCCTGTAATACCTTATGACATTAATATAATAATTAAAGCACTTAAAAATACTAAAAGCACTGGTTATGATGACATAACAACATCGTCAATAAAAGAAGTTGCGCCAATCATCAGCCCAGTACTCAGCCACATGAGGGTTACAGAGCGGCGAAGACCGCCCTCCGAGCGGAGATCCTGCGGGCCAGGGGACTGGCCCGTGAGGAGTCGCTGGGGACTCTGAACAGGGACCCGTGGGGACGCCCATATAAGGTGGTGCGGGAGAAACTCCGCCCATGGGCTCCCCCGCTGACGCAGAGTCTCCGGCCCCAGCTCGTGGAGGGCGTGGTGAGCGCTCTGTTCCCTTCGCGGGGGGAGCATACTCCCCCGCCCATGGCTCCGCCTCCTGCGGTGCCAACTGTGGACCACACAACCGACGACGACGATACTCCAGAGGTGACCGAGGTAGAACTGAGAGTGGCGGTACGTAGGCTGAGTGCCAAGAATACCGCCCCAAGACCCGACGGCTTACCTGGAAAAGCCTGGGTCCTGGCCTTGGAGGCTCTCGGGCCTCGACTAAGAGGGCTCCTAAGCGCATGCTTGGAGGAGGGCCAGTTCCCACTTCGTTGGAAGACGGGGAAACTGGTCCTTATTAAGAAGCCGGGGCGCCCAGCGGACTCTCCGTCCGCTTACCGGCCCATCGTGCTGCTCGACGAAGTGGGCAAACTCTTTGAAAGAGTCATTGCAGACCGCCTCGTCGGGCAGCTGGTGCGGGTGGGGCCGGATTTGGCGGAGAGCCAGTTTGGTTTCCGCAGGGGGCGCTCCACGGTGGACGCCATCATGCGCGTGCGAGCCCTCACGACGGGGGATGCTGTGGCCCAGGGTGGGGTCGTCTTGGCGGTGTCTCTAGACATCGCCAACGCCTTCAATACCCTGCCCTGGAGTTGCATCAGGGAGGCACTCCGGTATCACCGGATGCCGACCTACCTCTGTCGTGTAGTCGAGGCCTATTTGACGGATAGGGCGGTAATCTACCCCGGTCACCAGGGAGAATGGAACCGGCCAGAGATGTCGTGCGGTGTCCCACAGGGATCGGTCCTGGGGCCGCATCTGTGGGACATCGGGTACGACTGGGTGCTGCGCGCCGACCTCCCTAGTGGCGTCAGCGTGGTGTGCTACGCTGACGACACGCTAGTCCTGGCGCAGGGGAGGTCGCACCAGGCGGCGGCCGAATTGATGACACGCGGGGTTGCGACAGTCGTCGAGAGGATGCGGCAATTGGGACTCGAGGTGGCCTTGCACAAGTCCGAGGCCATGTGTTTTCATGGTCCTCGGAACGCGCCACTGTCGGGTTCCGAAATAACGGTAGGAGGGGTTCACATCGGCGTCGAGTCGACGATGAGGTACCTGGGACTCGTCCTCGACAGCCGGTGGAACTTCGTCGAGCATTTCCGACGTTTGGCTCCCAGACTGCAGCGGGCCGAGGCTGCCTTGAAGCGGATCTTGCCCAATCTGGGGGGACCAAACGCCTCCTGCCGGAGGCTCTACGCGGGGGTCGTGCGGTCCATGGCCCTTTACGGGGCACCGGTGTGGGCGCGTTCATTGAGGCTCCGGCCAGCCCGCCGGTTGAACGCGTCCCAAAGGGTCATGGCCATCCGGATGGTATGGGGATACCGCACGGTCTCCTGCGAGGCGGCGAGCCTCCTTGCCGGGTTACCGCCGTGGGATCTGGAGGCAAAGGTCCTCGCGCACGTCTGGGAGTGGCGCGAGGAGGCGAAACGCCGGGGCGTAACTCCGCTGCCGCGAGAAATCGCGGTACAGCGGATAGAGCTCCGGCGGGATCTCATGGCGGCATGGAGAGTGCGACTGTCGCAACCCAGCGCAGGGCACGCCACAATTGCGGCGGTAAGACCCCTCTTTGAGGAGTGGCTTGAGAGGCGCCACGGCGTCCTCACCTTCCGCCTGACTCAGGTCCTCACCGGACATGGCTGTTTCGGGAGGTTCCTGTTTCGAATAAGGCGGGAGGAAACGCCCGGGTTACCATTGTGTGGATCGACCGGAGGACATGGTGGAGCATACGGTGGAGGTCTGTCCGGCTTGGGCGGAGCACCGCCGTGTCCTCGTGGCGGCGATCGGCGGCGGCGACCTCTCGCGTCCGGCCCTGGTTCAGGCCATGGTACGGAGCGAGAGGGAATGGGAAGCCGTCACCTCCTTCTGCGAAGCAGTAATGCTCGCGAAGAAGGAGGCGGAGCGCGAAAGGGAGAGGCAATCTCTGCGCCCTCGCGCCCCTAGCCGCCGCAGGAGGAGGAGACACCCTGGGCGTCGGGAGTCGATTGCCGACTCCCGGCCACCGTAGGCGCGGGCTTGCGGACGGCGAGCAATGGGCAGCTCGCCGTCCGGTAAGGACCAGGCCCGGGTCGACGGCGCGTCGTGTTCCACGCGCGCCTCAAAGAGATGTCAGCAAAGTTGACGGGGTCCGATAGGACCGATGCCTGCCGGGGCTGCGGATTGTTCGAAAGAGTTACCGTGGCCCTGGCGCACAGGCAACTGAAGGAACACGGGTGGGTTTTAGTCAGTAAGAGTCTGACACGCCCTTCCGCTCCGCCCAGAGCGGGAGACGTCATTTGATGATTTCCCAGCCCAAAAAAAAAAAAAAAAAAAAAAAGTACTCAGCCACATATTTAACTTATGTATTGAACGTGGTGTGTTTCCGAATAAACTTAAAAAATCCGTAGTAAAGCCACTTTTAAAAAAAAATAACAATGAAGACATGGCATGTTACAGACCTATAGCACTTATCCCTATTTTTTCCAAAATATTTGAAAATATTATATATAACGCAATTAATACTCACTTGGAGAAGTTCAGTCTATTTGCTAAAGAACAAAAAGGTTTTACGAAAAATAAGTCAATTAATTTAGCAATTTATGACCTTTTAAAAACAGTATATACTAACTTTTAAAAACAGTATATACTAATATTGATAAACATGTTCCTGTTACTGCAATGTTTATGGATATGACAAAAGCGTTCGATTATGTGCACTATGGAACTCTTTTAGACAAATTGTACAGTTATGGAATAAGGGGTAACGTCCATAAACTTCTAGAATCTTACCTAAATGATAGATATCAGGTAGTAGAAATAAATAACATTAATCTCTTAAATAATACCGAACAAAAACATAAGTCCATGCCCAAAAAAGTACTATATGGAGTGCCTCAAGGTAGCGTGTTAGGTCCACCGCTATTTTCGATCTACATTAATGATCTGCCTAAAGTTTCACAGCCATGATCCTTTTTGGAAAAAACTAAATTAGTCAATTTCGGGCGTAACAATAAAAAGAACAACATCAGTATTCATTAAAATGGGACGAAAATTGAACAAGTCAGCTGTATTAAATTTCTAGGGCTTTGGATAGATAATGAGTTGACTTGGCAAACACACATTGACACAGTATGCAATAAACTTAGTCAGTCCTCATATGCTTTATATAAATTGTCCAAAATTGTTGATCAATCAGTTCTTTTGACCGCATACAATGCTTATGTTTCGTCGACACTGAGATATGCAGTTTTATACTGGGGCAATGCCACTAATAGAGATTTAGTGTTTAAAGCGCAAAAAAGGTGTATACGTGCGATTGCCGGTATCCGGGTTCCTGATTCATGTGAACCATATTTCAAAGCATATAAAATTTTGACCTTTCCTGCAATTAACATTTTACAATTTACATTTACATTTTACATTTACAATTGACAAATGAAAATCTATTTGATAAACTCAAATCGAGAAGATATATGTTAAAAATTTCTAACGTACTACATAAAACGGCTCTATTTAACAAAAGCTTCTTTGGCATGGCATCAAAAATATTCAACAAAATACCTATTGACATTCTGAGCACTAAGGAACTTCCAGTATTTAAAAATAAATTACGTAAATCTTTAACTGAGAAAGCATACTACACGATCCAAGATTCTTTGAATCATTGATTAAATTGTTGACCATGTATTAATTTGACTGTATATTGATATTTTGACATTTAATAACTAAATCTGACATATAAAATAATTTTAAATGTACTTATTGCCACTACATAATTATTGTATGCCTATTAGGCAGGACATATTGGAACTTTATTTATTGTTTAGACCTGTAACTAACATATGCCCCCAATAAAATATTTTGAATTTGAATTTGAATTTGTCTGCCTTTGTACTGTATTTTTTTACTTGTGCATGAAGTTTTCATAAGTTTTATACGAGAAGTGTGAAGTACTCACAGTAAGACAGAATTATATTCTGCAAGTGGTTTGTAAGCAGCACAGTATTACCCCTTATAATGCACAAAGTATTAAGAAGCGCACTATAAAAAACGTTTGCATACCTTTACGCTGTCACACGGCGTCCGCTAGGCGACAGCGAGTATATTTTGCCGCTTCTCTTTATAATAAATTAAATAAAATCCTGAACATAAATCCCCTAACGACTCGTGAAACAAAAAAGAAGGTAAAAATGTGGCTACTGACACAGGACTACAACGCTACTGAAAATTTACTGCAATCAACATAAATATTTAAGAACACAATTAACTGGTATTCACACACATACACACACACACACAAATACACACTCACACACACAAATACACCCACACATAAACATACACACTCCCACTCACACCCAGGCCCACATGCACATTGACATATCTGCAGCCTTATTTCTAATATTATTTTGTCTCATCCTAGCTGAATTGCAATTTATTCTAAATGTATTACGAACTTTTATCACAATCATTATTTTCATTTTTTATTTTTTATTTTTTATCATTGTTTTTAATTCAATTATTAATCAAAATTTTTAATCCTGATTTTACTCTAATTCTAATTTTAGAGCATAAGTAATTACCTGAATGTAAAATAATAACTATTGAACTTAATTTTAAGTAATTTAATTTTATCACCTTTTGCTGCATTAAACTTGCCCAATTGTAACTTAAATGGAAGAAGTCACTGGTTCCTGAAATACAGGTATTCTAACCTAGCTCTGGAGCCAGGGTCTCACATTTTTCTGTAACCTGTTTTTATGCCAATAAATTATTATTATTATTATTATTATTATATAAATAAATCAAATATGACTTTTTCAATTTATATGTACTTTCTAAGTTTATCTTAGACATTACTGACATCGATGAAGGAAAACATTGTGAAGAAACCTGAAGTTTTTTGCTAAAGTGTGACCAACAACGCTGTACTGCGCCTTAGATATGTGCGCGACGAGATGGGGGGGTAGTGCAGGCTGCTCATTCGTCAACGCTCACGGCGTCCCGCCCCCCACCTCGCCGCGCATGCCTAAGACGCGGTACAGCGGTATCGGTCAGGCTATAAATCTGAAATCGCCAACCCGTCTTGTGAAAGCGTTGCCTTCTCTAGGCCTTTACATTTTAATGAAATTTATTGAAAGTTTTAAATTAAGGTTTTGGAATTGTTACATTGTATTGAATATTTTTATTTTATTATGTTGTTACTGTTGGCGCAACTACTACCGCCATCTATCGACGCACCGGGACACTACACTTTTCTATCTACGAATGAGGGCTCGCCAACGTCGGCGACCAATCAGAGCACGCGTTTGTTCTGATTCGATCCATTTAAAATGTTATCTGTTTTAAAAAATACTTTTTATTATTACCTGCTACACCGTGCTTGTAAAAGGACGAATTAAAATATAACAAAATCAATAAATCAATCATTGAAGAGCACCTGCCTCCCGTTCCTGTACATAAAGTGGTCCTTCGAGCCGGATAAGGAGTTCAAGCTTGAAATCTCCGAAGATTCGTCGCATGAAAATACGAAGAGGTGATTCACGTATCGAGCAAAGAACTGCAACGTTAAGGCATCGACAGGAGTGGCAGGTCTGAACTTCCCGTCCGTTTCCCCATCTCATCCTTCGATTTGTGTTGATTTCGTGCTGTTATTCTGTTTCCAGTGCTCAAGTGGCGGTACCTACCTACACGACGGCACCCACCCACCCACATTGGTTCGCGCGCATCTGCAATTGGCAATTGTAAGTACTCCTGATTTCTTTAATTCCCAAAATGAGTGAGGCAAAATTGTCAGATTTAATTAAGAAGAGAGGGGTTTTAAAAGGTAGATTAACTCTCTTTGAAAATTACGTTAAAAGGTTCAGTTTACCCTTGAGTGATCAACAATCATTGGAATTAGATTTACGTGTTGAGAGTAGTTCTAGATTGATAAACATGTACAGTGAAATACAGACTAAAATTGAAGAAGAAGTAGGAGAAGATCTCGATCTTGCAAAACAGCTGGAGGAGAGAGATCGTTTTGAAGATCAATTTTATCGTGTTGTAGCTTCTGCGAAACTTTTGTTGCAAAAGGAGGTAGCTGACAAGTCTAGTGTTTCAACATGTAAGCCGATAGGCATAAAATTACCCGATATTAAAATACCTTCCTTTGACGGTTCGTACGATTGTTGGCTAGAGTTTAAAAATTCTTACGTTAGCATGATTCATGGTCGCGAAGATTTACATCCTGTTCAAAAGTTCCATTATTTAAAATCATCATTGTCCGGTAACGCAGCACACGTTATAAGTGCATTGGAATTTACGGCTAACAACTATACTCACGCATGGGAGCTATTAGAGAATAGATTTAATAATCCGCGGCTATTGGTTCATAATCATGTGAAGGCATTATTTAAAATTCCATCGTTAAATAAAGAATCTGCTTCCCAGATTAGGAATTTAATAGATAGTGTTTTGAGAAATTTGCGTGCCCTCAAAACGTTAGGTGAACCAACGGATTCATGGGACACTTTAATCATTTACGTGGTCGTTTCCAAATTAGATCAGGCCACTGAACGCGAATGGGAAGATTTTAAAGGTACAGCTAGTTCGTTAGTTGAGTCAAAGGCAGCCTTGAAACTAGATGACTTGCTTAAATTTCTCAAAGACAGGGCCGACGTGTTAGAAATGATAAAAGTGAATCATAACAAAACCTACGAGAACAAAGGCAGCGAACAAACACAATCTAAGAAGCAATATTCACATACTCACGTTGCTACGCACGTTACTAACAATAACAATAAGGGTAATACGATCACAAAAACAAAGCAAAGCCGCATGTGTGCGATGTGTAGTGGTAATCACGCGATTTATTCATGTTCAAGGTTTCTTAATTCGTCTGTCCAAGACAGGAATAATATAATCAAACCCCATAAGCTGTGTATCAATTGTTTACGCACAACCCACCCGCTTGATGAATGCAAGTATGGGCCGTGTAGGTTGTGCGACAAAAAGCACAACAGTTTGCTTCACGTTGATAGGCAAGTTGACGGCGCATCACAGGTGAGCGGGCCAAGTGTGTCAGCACAGCCAGTCACCACTAACGTCTCCACTGTCTCGGCATCATTACACGTTACGACTAATCATTCAGATTTGCAAACCAGTAAAGGGGAATATTCGTTATTACCTAACGTTTTGCTGTCCACAGCGTTAGTGGACATAGCAGATTATAATAACGAATATCACACTGTACGCGTACTTCTTGATAACGGTAGTCAACATTGTTTCATAAAGAAGTCGTTATGTGAAATATTAAATGCACCGTTATTACAGTCCACTTATCACGTTGCTGGGGTAGGTCAAGCAATTTCGCAGTCCACCCACATTTGTAAAATAAAATTACGTTCGAGGTTAAATCCGTATTGTATGAACATTGATTGTTTAGTGTTGCCGTGCATTACAAATCAGTTACCCACATTTAGTGTCGATGTAAGTAAGATGTATATACCTGACAATATTCAACTCGCGGATCCGAACTTTCACTCACCGTCAGACATCGATATACTGATAGGCGCGGATAAGTTCTGGGAATTATTGTGTGATGGCAAAATTAAGTTGAATAAAGGACCTTATTTACAAAACACAAAGTTGGGTTGGATAGTGTCGGGACCTTTACATAATAACACGCTTCACGTTAAAAGTGTGCAATGTCATTTCTCCCAAACAATTGACACACAGTTGAAAATGTTTTGGGAACTCGAAGAGATAAACAATAACGTTAAAAATATCCTTAGTGCTGACGAACGTGCGTGCGAAGATATTTTTGTTAAAACGACAAACCGAATGAAAGATGGTAGGTTTTCTGTACGCATTCCTTTAAAGGAATCAGCTGAGGTACTCGGAGCCAGTTACAGAGCCGCTGAAAACCGGTTGTTGTCGTTAGAACGAAAATTTGCTCGTTTGCCACAATTTAGGGAAAAATACGTAGATTTTATGGAGGTGGCTCAAAGCAGCCTGTGACAAACCATGTTTGCAAGCATTGAAGGCTTCTAGCTGTTCTTGCGTCATAGTGATGTCTTGTTTTCCTCTGGTTTTAGTTCCTGTGAGGACGACATTAAGCGGTGATTGCAAGCGAGCAGCGTCAGGGACAAAGCGGCGGTAGAAGTTAAACATACCCAGGAAGCGGCGCATCTCCTTGACGGTCTTGGGAGCTGGGTAGTCCTGGATCGCCTGCACCTTTTCCGGCAGGGGACGAATTCCTTCTGCGGACAGCTCATGTCCTAGGAAGGTAATGGAGGTCCTGCCGAACTCACACTTTGCTGAGTTTATAACGATGCCGTAGTCAGACAACCGCTTCAAAAGCTGATGCAGATGTTCGGTGTGCTGGGCTGCCGTCTCTGAAAACAGGAGAATGTCATCTAAGTAGCAATAGCAGAACGGCAGCCCACGGAGCACCTCGTCCATGAATCGCTGGAACGTCTGCGCTGCATTCCTGAGGCCAAAGGTCATGAACGGGAATTCATACAGCCCGAACGGTGTGGTGATGGCTGTCTTGTGGATATCAGCTGACTGGACAGGTATTTGGTTGTACGCTTTAATAAGGTCAATTTTACTGTATATTCTGCTGCCAGCCAGCTGGTGTGAGAAGTCCTGGATGTGCGGGATGGGGTATCTGTCTGGGACAGTGCGAGCGTTCAATGCTCTATAGTCCCCACATGGCCGCCAGCTGTTGTCCTTCTTGGGAGCGAGGTGAAGAGGGGACGACCATGAGCTTTCAGACGGTCGTGCTGTGCCATTCGCCAACATCGCCTCAAACTCCTTCTGAGCGACCTTGAGCTTGTCCGGTGCCAGACGGCGGGGTCGACTGAAAATGGGTGGACCCGGTGTGGTACGGATATGGTGTACGGTACCATGACTGACCTGTTTTTGTCTACCTGCAGGGCGCGTGATCTCCGGGTATTGCCGAAGCAGCTCATGGTACTCCGTGCTACCACCAACCGACTTGACCGAGGCAATGTCTGCTGCTGAAGCGGCTGCTGGAGACGCCGTAGAGGACAGCTGGGTCAGCCCGTCGATGAGGCGGTAATGCTTTAAATCTATGAGTAGATTATAGTGCGCTAAAAAATCTGCACCTATGATGGGTTTTGTTACGTCCGCGACCACGAACTTCCATGAATACACACGGCGGAGTCCTAGGTTCAAATGGAGCTCGACCCAACCGTACGTGTCAATGGCGGTTCCGTTGGCCGCGAAAAGCTGGTATGTCGTCTTGCTGCGCCGCTGCTGTAGTGCTGTACGTGGGTACACACAAAGATCGGACCCTGTGTCCACTAAAAACGTGGTTTTGGTTGTCCGGTCTGTTACAAATAGGCGGCGTGGTTTACTGGGGCAGCCATTTGCCGCTACTTCCGGCTGCCGTTGGCGTTTTCCGCGTACGTGCACGGCGTGGTGCACCGCGTGGCCTTGTCGCCGAAACGGTTGTGGTACCAGCAGTACCCTTCGTTCCACGCGCTTCTGGAACGTGAGCGGCCGCGGCGGCCTGGGGTCGACTCTCTGCTACCACGCCTGAACCTGTCAGAGGATCGCGAGCGATGATGTGTCTGGCCACGTGTTTGCAACGCCGCTACCTGTCTCGATAACTCCGCTATACATTGTTTCAGCTCGCTGATCTCGCTGCAGGTGCTCGTGCTTGCCACGGCGGGAGGTGATGCGAGCGCCGGGGCGGGCGCAGGTGCGATCTCGTGCACGCGGTCAGCTAAATCTGCGACAGACTGGAGAGGGAGATTAGGTTGTGATGCAATAACCGTCTGGATGTTGGTCGGTAGTCTGCTCGACCACAACGTGGCCAGAAACGACTCTGGTACATTTGGTCCGGCCAGGGTTTGAAGGTGCCGTAAAAATTGTGACGGTTTACGGTCGCCTAGCTCCTCGTGGGTGAGGATTTGTTGCACCCTTTTTTCGCGCGAATCTGAGAGCCTATGTATAAGCTCGGCTTTCAGCTTTCCGTACTTGTCCTGGGCTGGCGGGTTCTCTATAATGTCCCTAGCCTCCACCATATAACGGTGGTCAAGCTGGCCCACTACAGTATAAAATTTAGTACTGGCAGTGATACCGGCGATCGTGAACTGACCTTCAACCTGGGCGAACCAAAGTGCTGGCTCCTCTGGCCAAAAAGGCGGCAATTTGACGCTGACTCGGCAGACGTCCTGCTTCTCTGCTGACTCTCCTCCAGCCGTCGCTCCCTGGTCTGCTCTGATCGACATGTTGGCTCCGTTAGGCTTCTGTGTTCTTATCGGGGTCACCAATGAAGTGTTACGGGGTAAAGCAAAATAAAAGTGATTTTTATAGCGAACTTGTATTTCTGCCTACCTCGGCACTTCCTTTCTAGTATTATAATACAAAACAATAACAATACGGAGGACAATTTAACGCGGACACTAACAAATATAACAATGAACAAAATGCAGCTAATTTACTAAAATAAGCGGACTAGATTTTGGGTTGTAACCGAGCGCGTATTCGACTTGAGACAAGGGCGAACACTAAGGTCGTTGAACTTTATCTTGCCAGTCATTGTGCGGAGCCCTCCACGCATTTTCCTCCACGTCTCAATGCGCGTTCGGTTTCCCCACATAATACAAAAGTTAATATATATTGTGTTAAGTGTAAATAATTGTTAGTGTTGTTTATATATGATTAAGAATATTGTGTGTATTGTGAAATGTAATAAATAAATATTTAGATAACTTTATGGATGTTTTTGTTAGTTATTATTAGTTGTCATAGATAATGTGATGAGGGTCGTATGTAGTCTATGCTAATATATCAGACTGCTACTGGACCTGTACAACGGGCGTTCTCCAAAATCTGCCCTCTACCTGTATCATCAGCAGAGGACGACAACATGAATGCAGCCTGCGCCGTCTCCAATCAAGCGGCAACGTAGATACATCATTTTATTGGAAGCTGGAGCTTCCAAGGCGGCCGGCATGTTGGCACAACTACTGCCGCCATCTATCGACGCACCGGGACACTACACTTTTCTATCTACGAATGAGGGCTCGCCAACGTCGGCGACCAATCACAGCACGCGTTTGTTCTCATTCGATCCATTTAAAATGTCATCTGTTTTTAAAAATACTTTTTATTATTACCTGCTACACCGTGCTTGTAAAAGGACGAATTAAAATATAACAAAATCAATAAATCAATCATTGAAGAGCACCTGCCTCCCGTTCCTGTACAGTTACCATTATTATTGAATTTATAGTATTTTAAATTTTATATATGCATAATTTTTAAATATATTTATTTACTTTAGGACCAACATAGTATTAAGTACTACTGACATCTACTGTGGACCAAAAAGTTTTCTTTGAATCAATTAATAATAAGAATTTGCCATGCAGTGGGACAGTAATAGGCTGGTATGTATTATTAAGCCAGTGAGCTTAATAACAGTTGCTTGAGGCAGTGAGTGAGTGAACTTTTGCTCGTAAGATCCTAGATACGCTAACTTGTCCTCTGAAAGACAAGATTAGCAAAGTAAGGACTGCCGTATCGAGCCTTATACAGGCTGGCATGGACATCGATGCGCAACCTATTATTAGCTTTAGGCCGACGTATTATTACCGACGGAATCTTTCAACCCTGGTTTCAGAATCATGTACATTATTCTGAAACCAGGGTTGAAAGATTGAGTCGGTTATAAAAAAAAAATGCTGTTCCATACATTTTGATCGCAAAGGTATTGCACTTTTGTAGCAAACACCTGTTTTTTTTTTTATAACCGATGAAGAATGTTAATGGGGGGGTCCAGAATCATGACCTGAACCATGGTAACAGGGTGTGCGTCGGTGTCCGTTGCATCCTGTATAACAAAGACAGATTGAAAAACCAAACATTAGATATACTTTAAAATACAATTTATTTTAGTATTTCAAAAGATGAAATACAATAACCTCGAGTTGTCCTTGCCTTGTCTTATTCCAGCTTTTTCCACCGTTTGCCTGCAAGTTTTATGGAGACACCATATGTATTTATTGCGACCCGTCTTGGCTTTCCGCGGTAAACGTTTATCTTCAGAACTCAGGTACAATTCAGCTCTAACCTGAAGTGATTTGTGCTTGTCCTTTTTGTGGAAAGGTATTTTGTCTCTTTGAGGATATATTTCTCAATAGAAAGCTTATTAACACTCTATAGCAATTTTTGTATGCAATACTCTCGAGAAAACATCTTGGATATATCACGCAGTAGAATAAACAAACTCCTAATTTATGTTAACTATTTACTTCTTGAACAAAGCTTCAGTAAAAACAAAACTTCTTTAACTGCGGATGGTCCCACTAACAATACGTTCTATCCTCGAAACAGATTTCAGTTTCATTTTCTTGAACAGTCCGAGTTTATTCGGGTAACGTCGCTGAGACAAATATGTGCTCAAGTTTCAGCATCAAACTGCCAATGAATGCATCTATACATCGCAGGGTCTGTTTCTATATTGATAAAAATACTTACAGATAACCCAAATAACAAAAGGGTCTGCCTCATAAACCTGTCTTTCGAGATTTTAGGTGTTCTTTTGTTTCGTTTTCTTAAAGCTTTTAGCTCGTAAACTTTGTAACATTTTACTTTAGACCCTATTTCTCTGTTCCTCGTAGTTAGGTAAGTACTTGATAATCAGCCTATAATGTTCCCACTGCTGGGACACAGGCCTCCTCTCTATGAGAAGGAGTGGGCCATAATCCACCATGCGGGCCCAGTGCGGGTTCGTAGATGTCACGTGTCTTCGAATTTTTGGTTCTAGGACATGCCGGTTTCCTCACGATGTTTTCCTTCGCCAGGTATACTTGATTTGGTTTTCTTCATAGATTTTTTTAAGTAGAACACTGGTGATTTCCTGCTTACTTGTTTTGTTATAAGGCTACAGGAAAAGATAAAAGTGTAAAATAAGCAAGATGTACTAGGTATATTACTTTTTGCCAAAAGTATGCTACAGTGTGCGTATCGCAACCGGCGGCGTGCGAGAATGATCAGGTGTATGAACGTAAACGAAGCAAAAGGAGTATGTAAGGATCGTAGCAGGTGGCGTTCTGTAGTTTCTGCCTACCACCATGGGAATGTATGCTGTTCCGTAAGTAAGCAATACTAAAATCTACAGTTCCAGCAGTTCTCTACGAAAGTAAGAGCAACACATAACAGACTGAATATCTTCGTGTAGGACGAAAACATCAGAATTGCTTAAAAGTAACATCGAAACAGTTTCGTAGGTTCCAGGAACTGAAATTGAATTCTCCGTCTGTCATACTAGTTGAAAATATTTCACGTTCTCCGCAGCGCCGGAGTCAACACAACGATACAATATATACATATTACGGATATGTTCAGAGACTGCGAATTATTATACCTCGTTTGCTAATTCATACTCTATTTAAAAATAATGCGTATTGTTCAGAAATAGTACGTATATAGAGGTATGAGGAATAGGGTGTAAAGTTCACTCATACCTCCATAGAAAAGAGAAGATCCTCCGACCAGACGGGTGTCGTGTCTGGTGGGCAACTGCGCGACGTTTGATGTCGGGACGTTGTATATATGCTAGTTGCGCAGTAAACTCTGCTTGCGCGATGTAGGATTTTGCGTGACGTCAATGTGACGTGTAGCTCGTATGTGGCGATGTAAATACCGCTACGAGTACAATGAAAAAGCGTTGTAGCTAAGTGAATTTTTATTCATGTTATTTATGACGGTTCCGAAAGACAAGTCGAGACATTCATATTATATTCTTATTTCTATAGCGAAATGTTTAGCCAAAATAAGGAGCTAAAGGAAACGAGTGGAAACAAAAAATCACCGACTAAATGCCATTAAAACATTTTGATACCTCTCAAAAGGGAACCACTTTCAGCGCGAAACTCGAAACATAATATTGTCAAAGGAATAATAAAATTATGAAGGTAAGGAAAAACTCTGATAAAACTTGTGCTTTTACGTTTGCAGCCAATCTAATATCGCTCCATGGACCTCTGAACTTTGTTACGTTGCCAAATTGATTATACTAAAACTTGGAATTTTTTGATCTTGTAAGTTAGAGCTCTCTTAAACGTTTACATCTGAAAAAGACGAACTGAAATCATCCGTTATACTGAAGAGCAATGACGAGGGTCAACGAATTGGATTAAAGGATCTTAAAAAGACAAATGAGGGGGAAATTAATCACGAAGTGGGCAGTTAAAGTACCGCAAGAGATATCTAATAAATGACATCATTTTAGTCTCTGTCCTTTTCCCATTATTTTTTCCACCAAAGTAATGATTGGTTTTATTGGAAACGTTCAGTAGCTTGCAATTTTAAACACATTTACAGAAGGTTCTTCAAGATTTCTATTAAAATGCTATAGCGGGATGACAACAGTAGGTATCTTATCCAAAAAGAAATAAAATATAATAAGCGCCACCCCCGCTCGCGAACTTGCGCCCCCGTCAACCGACAGTGGACGAAACATAGCGAGGCGAGTCCGTACGCCACGCTCACAACCTTCTCATATTTTTTTAAATTGTTATTTTATATTTACCTATTTGTGCCCTTTTACTTTGTTTTACACATTATTATACCTTATTACTGCTAAACATGCGTTACAATCATTTAAATAGACTCAACACACACCCTGAGAATAACTTCTTCCTAGAAATATAAAAATTAGTATTGTTTGTGTTGTTCCAGCGTCGTGATGCGCCTGCTCAGCATCACTCTCCTCAGTATTGCCACAAAGCACGCGCACGTGGAGCAGCGCGATAGGAAGCACCAGGGTCCACAAACCTGCGGCGGACACTTGAAAGTTCCCGTGGGGACGATAACGACACAAAACTACTCCAAACCTTTCCCCGTCCCGATAAAGTGAAAATGGATAAATAGAACAGGATATACTGAATTCCCATTCACTATAGTATAGTTCACTAGTAGTAAGTATATCGATATAGTCCATTATCGATATACTTTACTCAGCAGTACACTACTAGTGGATAAAATTTTGCACCCAAAATAATACTTATCTTTGTAATGTAATGTAATGTAATATTAAATTTATTTATTTTATTTTATATTATTGTTTTGAACTAATTTAATAATTTATTTAAATTTTTAGTTTTTATCAATTATTTTGTAATTCTGTTTAATTTCAATATGGGTGTATTCCTGAAATAAAAATGATTTGATTTGATTTAGATTTTTTGATTTGATAACTCAGAATAATATAATGCAAATGCAAATTTTATTCTCTTAATAATTTTAATGTGAAGTAGCAGTAGTCTGTTACAGTAAGTGAGACAAATACCCGTAGATTCTTATTATGACGGAGAAAATTGTGCTCGTTCCTGCCTTGAGCGGCTCACTGTGTGAAG
Organism: Dryobotodes eremita; assembly: GCA_917490735.1. Lineage (NCBI taxonomy): Eukaryota > Metazoa > Arthropoda > Insecta > Lepidoptera > Noctuidae > Dryobotodes > Dryobotodes eremita. Next base: position 6,117,390 of record OU823257.1, on the reverse strand, counting down.
GAGGTTAATAATGTGCCACATTACTGTAATTATTCAACGTAACGAGGTTGTCGTCGACTGTAAGGGAACTGTTTAAAAAAATTAACATCATGACGGTACGTTGTCAATATATATATATATATGAAAACATTATGTACGAGTATGTTCGAAAAAATCTACATCTTTTTAGTAAGATAAATGACGGGCATAATTTTAACACTAGAAATAGGAACAAATTAGATCAATCACGTTTGAGATTGTCTAAAGTACACACATCTTTTATGGGGTACTATGTAAAATTTTATAATAAAATACCACTCGATATTCTTCAACTAAATGAGAAGAAATTTAAAACATGCCTTAAACTCATTTAAGTTTTATTCATCTTTTAAATACATTCAAACTATAGTTGTGTATAATTTAGAAGCATTTTCTCAAAATTGCCAGGTCAGATTTTGATGCCCCTTTGCACAAGGGTATAGATAAAGTATCCCTACACAAATATCAAAACCGTATCACTATTGGTCCGTAGACCAGTTCCCATACAAAATCACCCAGTCTCCTTTGATTTCTGTTTGCACTTTAGAAACTAATTTAATGAATAATGTACATATGCGTACCATTGGCATTTAATGAGCTTAATAATTTAATACGTCATTTGTTAAAATGTACCTACACAACTTTTCCATTGACAAACTCACCACCTAAACAACTAACAAACAGCTTTACTCTATACAACAAATACATTCATTCATCCGTATCATTCATCCATTTCTACACCCTGTTGACTTTTCCACACACGAAGCACAAATCCGCTCCGTATCAACTACAACTAAAACAGGCTGGTAGCTCACAGAGTCGTACGTAACGCTATTAAAAACATCGACACGTGACACGCTCACGTTGAAACTAAATCAAATATTGACTGGAAATCGGGAAACGGGATATCCAACCTAAGCCTTTTAGACTTTGGCATTCAATATAGCGAATCGATTTTGAACGTCACTCATGATAACAAATGGATTGATTGGATTGAATTTGTAGTGGCTTTATGAATCAATCTGTGTGATTGATAGTAAAGTATCACATGTTATCCAGAGACAGCTCGTATTTATTGATAGAAACTGTATTGTTTCCTATGACATCAAATAGAATATAACTTTGTATTTTGCTTATTTGGACACTATTGGCCACAAATATTTGGTCGTGACGGACGTGTTTTAGTCAAAGGATACGTTGAGCGCGAATGTAGATAAGTTCTATTCATGAGATTTCTGATTTACATATATTTTTTGTCAGTAATATTTCTTAACATTTTGGTGAGCTAAAATCTGTGGAGCTAAAATTTATGTCCTAGTTTAAGACTACAAAGTTCATAAACTTTTATTTCCCAAGAAAAAATACATATTATAAGAGGTCCGTAAAACACTTAGTTTCAGACCCACTTTCATGTAATAAATATAGTTTCTCAGTAATATTTATTGTAACAACGTGATACGAACAACGAGTGTTATTAATCGTTTCCATCTTTTTATAAGTACGCACGAGCTGGAATTTATTTTGCTTCGCTTAAGGAAATTCCGCCTCTCTTTCTTATAGATGTTTTTATTTTCTTATTTAGGGTTCCGTACCCCAAACGGAAAAAACGGAACCCTTATAAGATCACTTCGTTATCCGTCTGTCTGTCTGTCTGTCTGTCTGTCAGTTTGTCAAGACCCTTTTTCTCAGGAACGCATGAAGGTATCGTGTGGAAATTAATATCAAATACGTATATCTACGTATTTGATATTAATCTAAATTGTAAGCTTTAAAAAAATCATTTTTCCAAGTCATCGCATTACAAAGATACGGCCATTTCTGCGACATATTTTGATACTCGAAAATAAATGAAAACCTATAGGGTACTTCCCGTTGACCCAGAATCATGAAATTTAGCAAGAAGTAAGATCTCACAGCACTCTAAAGGAAAATGTCCGAAAATCGTTAATTTGTATTTTTATCACACATTTTCTTTTTTTTGCGTTTACAAACTCTCATTTGCAGTTGGAGAATTGACCGTGACGTATATAGATGTATGGGAACATGTTTTGCAACTACAATGTTATTGTTTCCCCTCCCTTTTATTGTACATAATTATTATTATTATTTTAAGACTGGTTGCTTTTAAATTATGTTAAAATTATACAATTATACAGGAGAACTTAAATAAAAATTCAGACTACAATGTTAAGTTTTTTTTTTGGGATAAATTCATTCCAACTACGGAACCCTTCATTGTGCGTGGTCCGACACGCACTTGGTAGGTTTTTTTTTTTTATGAACTAGCTTTTGTCCGCAGTTTCGCACGCGTGGATGTCGGAAGATATCCCACGGGAACGTACTACTGGGATTAAAAGTACCTGTGTTAATTCAGGTTATAAACTATCTGTGTGCCAAATTTCATCTAAATCCGTTTAGCCGTTTTTGCGCCAACCCGGAACATACATCCAGACAAACGGACAAAAATTCTTCTTTACTATTGTATTATGTCGTCATCATCATCCGCCTAGCCTTTTCCAACCTATGTTGGGGTCAGCTTCCAGTCTAACCGAATGCAGATGAATACCGGTAGTTCACATGGAGCGACTCCCTATCTGACCTCCACAATCCAGTTAATGGGTAAAACGTTACCCCTTGGTAGGACTGGTTGTCAGACTTTCGGGCTTGTGACGACTCGTAACGACTGCCAAAGATTCACCAATGACAGCCAGGACCAACAGGTTAACGTGTTTTTCGAGGCACAGAGGGGCCTTGGTATGTAAAGATGGTCACCTATCCACGGACCTGATCTGAATAACCTGATCCACTGATCCACTGATCCATGCGACAGTTATTACTTACCCAACAAGCCTCTCTTCTAAATAGATAGAAGATGGGATGAAAGGTCGCCAGATATAGTTGAATTTTAGTAAGAAACCAATTGATGTTTTCGAATGAAATTTAATTTGATAAATGATCTGTTTATTTTTTATTAATTTTATTTTATTCGAAGACATTCATCGGTTTTTTACTAAACTTCAACTATGTATATCGGAGACCCTGGTTACTTATCAGTTTTAGTGACCGTATCTCATACTTGTATATCCAATACGGTTTTATTTCTTTAAAACTGTCCAACTTACAAAGATAAACCTCATAACACTAGTAATGGCCGATTCCTATAATTTACGGACCGTTATTGGTTAAAATGAAGACTCCTGTATCTTTACCAATAATGAAGCAAAATCCTCATAGCTTTGCACAGTAGACCCTCCCATATGGAAGTAGCTATCACAAGTAAAATTAGCTAACGAATCTATTTATATATCCACTTTGGCAATAAAAAATGCTACCATTGGTAAGCAAAACGATTCGTTTTTGTTTATAGGAACCGAGCATAACCGGTGTTTTTGATTTTATTTTAATTGATCTCATTCGTTTATCATTATTTTTATCATTACTATTAATTTGTTAATTTATACCTGAAAATAAATGAATTTATATTTTTATAATACGTTTGCGGAAGTTGCCTCTCAGCCATTTCTTTCTGCTTCGTATCAGATAAACGCCAACCGCTTGACTGATTGCCTCCGTACGGAACTCTTCTGTTGTAAACTTCACCCACATGGCTTTGTTTGTAACACTAACAAGCGAGCCTGTGTGAGAACAACACAATATGAGAGAAATTACTAACTTTGTTGACCAGTCTGTCGGTTTGCCGTTTGAAAGAATTATACACTCGAATACTTGTACAAATCACTTTATTGGTAGTCAACACCTTAAATAATGTAACTCGAGACCACTTTTGTCGTCTGTCGCTAGGAATGGAATATATTGGGGTAACTGTACCGCGCCGTTTTATTACAAAAATTATCTTTATGTTGCCACAACTAAAAAAAGGATAAAATATTTGAACATAACAATGTTGCAACCTAAAAATAACATTAAATAAATAATCGATTATTGTCTATGCTAATACGTTAGAGCCTGAGGAAATGAGTTTAAAAACTACTCAGGAACGTAACTGTTTGCAATTCCATGTTTTCCAAGCTATGTGAAAAACTGTAGTGAAAATCATAATCTAATCCTTGTTCGTGTGAAATGTACACAATAAACCTGATCTACGGCATTGGAGAAAAGGGTTAAAGAAAAATCAGGACTTTCAGAATTACCTACTCCGTCGTTAACTTAATGGAACATTAAACAAGTCATTTGATCAAGCGTACAGGCAATCTCTTTCTTTATAAACAGACCTTGGCAATTGGTTGCTACAATACTTTCAGTTAGAGATAATAAGTTGATTTCTGGAATTTTACTAAAACACATGCCATAAAGTTTACTATTCTTTCAGAATGAGAGGTACCATATATCGGTTCTGTGTGTTTACACCCTATTAATAAAAAAAACATTAGGTACAGACGGCTACATATCAAGCTATACATTTCCAGTTTTATCTGACCTCGCATTGTATAGGTTTTTCGTACACTAAGAAGTCAGTTTATACTGGAAATGTATAGCTTGATATGTAGTCGTGCGTACGTTTCATAAACTTGCTAAAACAATCGACAGGGTTTTCTGAACACTGTTTTGTAGGTAATCGGCTCCTGTTGCACAAGGCGACTACATGCGACTCAGACGACCGACAGGTATGGTGGCGGCAAATTTGCCGGCTCGCTTGTGATCGGCTTTGTAGCATAGAGACAGCGTGTGTGATCTGAACTAGTACAGACAATATCTTACTTTATTTCAAAGAAAATATTACTGAAAAAAAAGGAAACCTATACTGCAAATAGCTACACAGTAGTTTCACAGATGACGTCGGTACGCAGGCAGGTCACGAGTGCGGACGGGCTCTCATAACTTTCGCTGCGCAACTCCACAAAACAAGAAAAGTTTTGATTGACTTTATAAGCTATGTTGTACGGTCACCAAAAGTGATAAGCAACCAGGGTCGTCGATATAGTTGAAGTTTAGTAAGAAACCGATGAAAGTTTTCGAATAAAATTTAATTTAATTAAGCTAAAACAAACAGGACATTTATCAAATTAACATTCGAAAACGTACATCGGTTTTTTACTAAACTTCAACTATATCCGACGGCCCTGGTTACTTATCTCTTTTGGTGACTGTACACAAACATTACTAACATAAGCATAATCAGGCTATACTGCTCCAACTGCTGAGACACAGGCCTCATCTCTTCGAGAGGGAGTGGGCTGTAATCCACCACGCGGGCCCAGTGCGGGTTGCTAGATGTCACATGTCTTCGAATGTTTGGTTCTAGGCATGCCAGATTCCTCACGATGTTTTCCTTTACCATTTTGACAGCAGTGCTAAAATTATTTACACAAAGTAAACCGCCTGCCTGGGTTCGAACCCACAACCTACACTACAACTCGTAAGTCGGGGCCGTTACCACTGAGCCACCACCGCTCTTCAATAACAACATTACTAATGTTAGCACGGGAAGCAATGAAAGAGTGGAGTGTTTAAATACGCAATGGTTTATTGCCGTGCTTATTACAAATTATATTTTTTTTCGGACAAACAATGAATAAGTAAATTAAGTTAAGTGCAAGTGTCGTCCGTCGCGGTGGAGTCCGTTGAAACGAGTGGTCGACGGGCCGTGCCGAGCCAGGTCGCCGTCGCGCCGCGCCGCAGCGTGCCGATCGCGCGCAAGATGATGTGTTGGGTTCGATTCCCAACAACTAACTAATTTACAATTTATAATATTCGTTCAACGGTTTTTCTCCTGGTATCATCTGGTTACAGAAACAGAACAGGTTAGTTTCATCTCGGAATCACAAGGAAAACTTGTCTCAGCCTACAGCTGCCGACCAATTTCCTGCAACAGCAAAAAACATAACTATCTTTTGAAAGAAGAAAAGAAAGAAAAAAAATACATTTATTTGCGGTAAACATGACGCAAAGAAAAAACACACAAATACAAAAAATAACGAGTTGGGGAAAAATGTGCGTCACATTCACGCAAAACGGCAATCGCTCAGCATAATGCTACGACCCTATGCGAGACAGAGCCCCAGCGCTGGTTTTCAGCGATAGCCGGCGCTGACGTGATGACGTCAACCAGTGCAGCATACGAAAATTAAAAATAAACATTAAAATAAGAAATAAAATAAATACACTATAACCTAGTTCAAAAAGTATATAAACATAATATTTATAACGTGGTAACATTCCGGGGAAACGACTCATGCGCCGCCGAATTGTTTTGAATACACAAATATCAGTAGGTACACATGTGACTGTGGTCTTATAAAGCACGTATCAGAAATGTGTGGTCATATTTAAAGGTGTGGTACAGACCATCAAACTGAACAACAATTTCCATTGGACCAACATCGTAGTCGCGAAAACTTAAACTCATAATCAAAGCATTTATCCTACTAATCCTACTATCCTACTATATATATATATATATATCCTACTTCCTACTCCTACTATAATATTATAAATGTGAAAGTGTGGATGTTTGTTACTCAATCACGCTAAAACGGCTGAACGGATTTGGATAAAATTCGGCACATGGGTAGACTATGACCTGGATTAGGACATAGGATACTTTTTATCCCGATATTCCCACGGGATCGAGATTTCTGCGGGTGAAACCGCGGGGCCCAGCTAGTATATAATATTATTAATGTGAAAGTGTGGATGTTTGGATGTTTGTTACTCAATCACGCTAAAACGGCTGAACGGATTTGGATAAAATTTGGCACATGGGTAGACTATGACCTGGATTAGGACATAGGATACTTTTTATCCCGATATTCCCACGGGATCGAGATTTCTGTGGGTGAAACCGCGGGGCGCAGCTAGTTTCAAATAAACCAATTACAGGCACTTTTGAATAGTCAAGGGGTCGGTCAGTCAGAAAGATAAAGCTAGTTGCCCATTCCAAAGTGTAGTAGGTACCTATGGAGAAGAACGGGCAATTAAGAAACTCCATGGACACTCTTTTAAATCAAAACATGGTTACAAAATATTAGTTACATCATTCCTGTTGAAATTATGCATGTGAGAACGATGCAGAACGTTAAAATCTAATAAAAATTATGAACTGTCCCTTACAAAACTAATGCCTTCTCGACACAAATGAAAGGCTGATAATTCTTTTCGCGATAACGATGTTGGTCTCATGGAGAAAGTTGTTGAATTTAATGTTCTGTACCACACCCTTAGGTATAATCTCACCTGTCTGATACACGCTGTATTTACACCGAAGCATGAAATCGTAAAGCGAGTTACATATTATACAGCCTCTTTGCTTTACCGAGAGAAAAGTGTTTGCAAACATTATACTCGGAAAGTGTCTGTTGGTAGGTCAGGCCCTGCAGTCTCGACATTAGATAGCGACAAAAATCCGTCGCTAAGTCGTATCGTTGTCAAATACCTTTAATAGATTTTCAACTTTATCTCGAAAGCGTAAGGTTGAAAATCTATTAAAGAAATTTGACATCGATACGACTTAGCGACGGATTTTTGTCGCTATCTATGTCGAGACTGCAAGCCCTGTTGTCGGATATCTATGGTCTGTTGACAATAGAGTCAAGTAGGTACAGTACAACAATTTTCTTAATGTTCCTCGGGAATCATCGCATTTCCAAATACAAACGAATGCTAATTTCCATGTCCATCAATTATTAGATTTATAGTGTATAATAATTTGAATTCAGAACTAACTACTTTATTGTTTGTTACGTCAAAATAGACCAACCTTTTGCTCTAAGAAGAACGAAAACGAAACACAGAATACAGCCAAATTCCTGAAACCCAATACTTTCCCTGAAGCGATTTCTTTCTTTTGTCCAAACAAGGACCCTTTCGAACCGACTTTGACAATCTGTTACAAATTAAATTGACCCTGAAATACCAGAATGATTTTTCCTCCAGATTATCGTTTCTAAACGAGACGACTTTTTATTACTTAGTTATCCGGTTCAGTTTTTTCTATTGTAGTGTGTGACAGGGGTCGAACGGCCGAGACCTTCGTCAGTTGACCGAGCATTGTGCCGGCCGGCGACCGTTAGGTAGGTAGAACATCCACGATCCACGTAAAACCATTAGTTTGTTTTTGTAAGATGTGACACAGATAGAACTACACGGTTCTTTATCTTGTGTTGTTTGCTCGACCATGAAAACCGTGACATTTATATGAAAGGCATTTTATAGAATTACGGTGATCTATCTTTCGGCATGCTCCCTTAGATGTCACAGCTTGCGGCAGCATCGGGGGTCGGGAAAACCTCCTTCCCACAAATATGGCGAGGGGATTAATGGCTGATCTTTGCATTTGCTTTGCTTTGCTTTGCTAGAACCAAAAATTCGAAGACATGTGACATCTAACAACCCGCACTGGGCCCGCGTGGTAGATTACTGTCCATACCCTCTCAAAGAGAGGAAGGCTGTGTCCCAGTAGTGGGAACATTAGAGGCTGATTATGTATTTTTAAAAAACAACCCAACAAATGTACGAGTATTAACAAGAAATATAGCTAATTTTACACATACAAAGTCCATTTATTCTTGAGGTAGAAATATAAATCATTGCTTGTATTTATTCAATCGTTCCATTTAGCTGTGCCGAGCGTTAGAGGGTGAAATGGACAATTTGTGAGCACATAACATTTTACAGCCACACTCGTCGACAATTTTACTAGGATATTCTATGAGCGCTGAATGGTATCGGGATTTTTATTTCAGTTGAAAAAGTACATTCAGCAAAATATTGGATAACAACCGCGCTGGTGTGTGGAAAACTGAAAATTTTATATTCCAGCCAAACATGTTTATCGTAAATTTCAAAGTTCAGGATTTTGAATTGTTTTCTATTCATCTTCAAATAAGTTATTTAAACAAGTAAAATCTTATATTTGCGCTAACAAAAACATTTCCGTTAAACGAAATGGTTCTCCATTACAGTCGTTTGACATTAATATTTCAAAGCAAACAGTCCTTTTTTCTTTTTGGTTGGGAAATCATCAAATGACCTCTCCCGCTCTAAGCGGAGCGGAAGGGCGTGTCAGACTTTTACTGACTAAAACCCACCCATGTTCCTTCAGTTGTCTGTGCGCCAGGGCCACGGAAACTCTTTCGGACAATCCGCGACCCCGGCAGGACAGCAAGCTGTCCTGGCAACCCATTTGACTGACAGTTGAATATCTCCCTCAACACGTCTATCAGACACGTAACAACCAAAACATGACGTGAATATTCAATTATTTCAAGGAAAAATATATAAAGTCTTCATTTATTAAATAGGATAACGGAAAAAATATTACTCGCAGATTTTCCATGAAAACATAACCCTGCTGTCGGTCGGTGGAACTGACAATTGAATACCCAATGAAACGTGAAGCAGGTTGACAGCTATCGCTTCAGCAACGTTGTGTACTGTTTTCAAATTAATTATAACAGTTCAATTATTTTACTGAAAGTTAATTAACGATTATTAAAATCAAAAGTGATTCCAAATATTGTACCTACTTATTCGGTCACATAAAGTTAATTACTTTACAAATTAATTTTCATGCTCGTGACGTCAGCTCTCCAAATGCACACTTTATTGGCTTAGTGACTAATAATATGCATTGGGTAGTAATGTCTGAAACATTTTTGGAACCATTGTATAATGAACATGCGTCCAAAATAACTCATTTGATATTTATATACGAATTCAAAACACCTTTAATTATTTTTAAAAAGTTCTTCAGCTCTTAATCGTCTTATTCCTGTTATAGCTCGGTCGCCATTTTTTCTCCTCTCTTTCCCACACATACTCTCTCATTCACTTATCGCTGCATTCATACTTATATTTTCTTAAAATTATGGTCTACATGTATATTATTTTCCCATGCCAATTTCGGCTCCTGTGACGTTTCGAGCCATATTACGAGCGTGTGCCCTAATGTGGCTCATGTAACATATCTTGGCTGAGAAGATACGGACACGTTAGAATACCATGTTGGTAATGATAGTACGTTGGAGGGTGGCTTATTCTTGAAGTGGTCTCGCCTGTTATTGAGATCACTTTTCCGCTGGTTTTCAAAGGCATAAACATACTTAACTCATATGTCGTATGGGATTTTAATATTATAATACCCTTAAATGACTCTATCTTTCCCGGTTTATAATAAGATCCTAAGACGCCTAAGGATTTTAAGTGTATACACGAGAAGGATTGCGGATTGCGAGAAGGAGAGGAAATGCGTCAAAGGCGAAACATACAATAAACAGGAAAATTCTGTAAACAATAAGTGAAAATACTAGTAAACATTTAATAACAACAAATCTTTTATTTCAGACAGTATTCAATTGAATTTGGGGTACCCACCAAAGCTAAAAAAGCCTTTTTGCAAAAAAAAAAAAACCGACCATTAAAAAACCACTGTCAAGTGTTAAAAATAACTTAATTTTCGGAAGTCGATCTCGGTATCTTTAGTCTTGTTTAATTTTTTGGTTTTAATCCTTGCTTTTCCAAGTTATTATTCGTTAAACGACATTGTCTTGTGTTACTTTAACGTTGAATATACAAAACGTGTGTTTAATGTACGATGTTTCACAATTTCAGGTACCTACTCTGTAATAATAATAAGAAAGATCCCTTTAAATTAAATGTTAATTCTTGTTGATATAGCATTCTCGGTAATTGTAATGCGAAAAGCTATGTAGGTACTAAAAGATGCTGAAGTGGTCGGTTCAGTAAATATTGTAATAAGACGGCGTGAGTTTATTTCGTGAATGTAAAGCCTATGTGCGTCATTGTTGTTGTTTTTTCTCCTCAGTTAATTTTAATCATGGTCTGGCAGTTTGAGTAATTTTTGTGGCCTACCCTACCCTTTACCCTTTTAATGTCCTTTCTTTGGTATTGTTCGTCGAATCGTTGAGCTCCTTAAAATCTGAGTTGAGCTGCACGATTACTGACAAATGCGTGCACTGACTGGGCAAGTCCACTCAATCTGTGTGGTTTTTCCTCAAAAGACTATCTCAGACACAAATCTACATGGTCTTCACATGATCTGACCAAGATTATGTCTGGACTTTAAAAGAGACTGTGACCTCTGAGTTTGTTTCGGCCTTTTTTCTCAGAGTAGTCAGATAGGAAACGCCGACCTCATCTAGTTTTTAAAATATTATTGACGTGTAAAAATGTTTGTTCAAACATACTTACAGAAATAAAATCATTTATCATTTATCGTCATATTTTCATGTTTCACATACAGCGTGAAAATTAAAACCAAAATTCTGATTTGTAATTCCTAACCCCAGCTCCCAGAAGATCCCTCTATCTCATAAGATAAAGAAATTACACAATTTGGCAAAATCGCTATCTACACACGTTGCCCGCACCAAGAGAGGAAATTCAGAAACTTTATTCCGTATTCGTCCAAAATCGTTTACTTAAATGTAATCTGGCCAAATAAGCTTCCCAGCAGACAATGGGCCACCTTGCGCCTTGCGCCGCCTGCGCACTTGAGGATTTGATGTTTGCGTCATCGAACGGAGTTTGCGTGGGTGAACTTTGGGCCAAACATCTGAACAAAAAAATAATGTAACGTGCGAGGTACTCGAACGGACTCTATTTGTACCGCAAACTCTTATTGTCGATGTTTGCTATGAGCCTCTGTCATATGTATTTTTATTTGATTTTTATTTAAGGGCTAAACATGTTTCGTATGCAGATAAACTTATACTTAACATTTATTTATACAATTTTGTTCGAAACATATTTGAGAGATACATATTTTAGTGTATTAAAGTTTCGGGACCCTTCTCTAGTACTAAGTAGGCAAAAACCTATATCCAATATTTATAAATTCGATCTTTAAAAGGGTGCGGAAAAGCCTGTCAATATGGTAAACATTTATCCCTCGGAAAAAGCAGGTTAAGTGGCGTGTGAATGAAGTTAACTAAAGAATTCACAATCAATCAGAATAAGGGAATATTAAAATAATTGAACGTTTCGAACAGCGAACGGTTCCTGTGTAGCACAGAAAATAATCAATACTTACTTAAGTTCTCATTAAAATGTCTATTCAAAATCGCCTCGAGGAAACATCGCATTTTCATGGTTTTATTAATATACAAATAGTGAATGGTAAATAATATTACTGTCTGGTTCCAAGACTATCACTACATAATGTCAGCTCATTGCCGAGGGACGCGGATGACGAGGGACAGCGGTGTAAATATGTTTCTTATTGTTTGACACTTTGAGATAAAACATATTGTTGTATGAAAGACGTGTCGGTATAGCGACCTAATTGCGTAACACCCTATCTATCACAATCTGAATCATTTTAAAGGCTTTTGCTAATCCATTGCTTCATATGTTCGAAAAATCTGTCTGCTTAGCATCGTAAATAACGCAATGAATGTTGTTGAACTGTCAAAATGAAAGCCATTCCTATTGTGAGTGTGTTACGCAATTACCCCGCAGAACTATGCTGTTCGCTTCTGAATTTGGAAGCTGATTTAGATTTTAAGGGATTACAATTATTATTTTCTATAATATCTATTCCCTTACAAGTTTTGTGTTAATCATGAAGATAGTAACCAGAACCACACTTGTGACATATTTCTGAATAAATTTCTACGACAAAGCAATATCTCCTCCCTCCTCTAGTAAGTAGTAGTAATACTCGAAGTCCTATCAACATTATCGGGGCAAAGTTTGCACCTATAAGTTAGTAACTCAGTAGAAAAGTACATTCAACACATTACATGTAGAACGTATGCTGACTGAAACTCATTCAAGTTTAGTTCACAATGTCGTTCGACCTCACATTCAGACCTTCAGACCCTGAACTACTATAATGAGAAAACTTGGGCACTGCAACACACTCCAAGACGGATTGCTTATCCCCTGAATTTTTCAAAGAAGCATTAGCTAACTATTATGAATCTAAATAATACATTAACATTTTTATGTTTACCAATTATGTGGGTATACAGATACTTCAACGGTACGGTCGATAATGATCTAGACGGTATCAATCAATATTGAATTACTCTGTTTAGGATAGGAAAATCTACATTATAATCTACTAGCTTTTGCCCGCGGCTTAGCTCGCGTTAATTTAGAATTTGACAATCAATTCGGGTTGTTCAGGAAATTATAGTTAGGAGGATGAAAAACCGGTCTATCGACACTCTAGACTCACAAAATGTATTAAGTACTTAAATAAAAAATAAAAATAAACTCTTAACACACTACTAAAGTTTCTATAATAATATAATTCAATCATGATTCGAAAGACACGTGGCGCCATCTATTATCATCCAACAAACAAACTTACTTTCGCATTTATAATATTAGTTAGGAAGTTAGGATTTGATCTAAATAATCAAACAAAGGATCATAGACAGTGATGTGTAAGTAGAAATGAGTTTCTAATTCTATGAGTTTCTAAGTCTATCATCATTCTCTCAAGATGAATCGAATAGCTGAGACAAACATAGTAAATATATCTTAGAAATTAATTCTTGTTGTTGTTCTAGAAATAAATAAATAGAATATATTAGCTGTATAATACATCTACAATCATTATTATTTTAAATATTTTTCTTACATCAACTCACGCCTTCTTCCCATGACCCCATGGGCAGAAGGCGTTGAGGCAGAAAATACAGAACGCCACTTGCTACGATCCTCACATACATATGTATGTGAGGATCGTGGATTGGTGTAAGAATTTAATATTAAATTCTTACACCAACATCAAACATGATGTGAATTTCATGAGAAATCCAAGCCATAGCGCATTTGCATTCATGTATTACCTCACCTACGGAACCAATATAAGATTCCTCACACCGTCGCTCCTGGCTGAACTGTAGTGTTATGCGAGTGTGCGTTGCGTTCGAACTCATAACAGTCTTGCATATTGCCCGATGAAAAACTTAAGCTTTTCATCATTCTGTTTATTGAAATGTTTAAAGCTCCTGTTAAAAAACTTTTAAATTATCTTACACAAAATATATATTTTTAAAAATAAACACGTGTGGCACTCGGGGACTGCCGCGGTAAAGCTATTGCATAGCATTTTTTATCAACTTATGCATACTGCTTACGTATTCGTCCGATTTCGGAGCAGCTCGTCTCGATCCGTGCGAGCTTCGTACAGTCGTACCATATACATACACGTTAAGCGAACGCTCGGCCGAGCTACATGGTAGGCGGAGTGGGGGGTGTTAGGTTTTATTTTCATTACGGAATTTCTTGATTCAGTCGCCGCGCTCAAAGCCCGCGATAAAAGCTATGCAATAGCTTAAAAAATATATTCTATAGATTTAAGTTAACGCGGCTACCAACTCATATTTTTGTTTGTACCTTCAATATACCTACCTTCCATGGTACGCAATAACCACGTGGTTACGTCACGTCACAAGACTGTACGTCACGTTGGCGCTGCACGTTATGATTACACAATTGATCTACGTAATACTGTCGCCGTGTGTTAGTTGTACGTGGCGGCAGACATACGGTTGACATGGGTCTATCCTAGATTTATTTTGTAACCTACAGCGAAATATGATTGCGTAAACGACGAGTGTTGGATGTTGGGTAACGCGTTTTAAGACTGCGCCTTACTCTTAGTTTGTAGGTGCCACAGAAGTGGTATTATAAGTATTTCTCCTCCCTACAAAACCTACGCAAACTTTATTCTATCCGTGAACCCGTACTATAGATTAACAGTTTGCGAAAATCATAACTTTGTCTGACGGAAGGCATCAGACGAAGCTTAAATAGTTAATAGGATCGAGTTGTGGTTGAATTATTCTCAAGTTTGCTTATCAGATCATCAATTCTACAAAGACAAGAGTTGTGTTTGTTAAGAATTCACTCTAAACCTTATCTGTGCTGGTGATGTCCACAACTTTGACATTGGAAAGTTGAAGTTTTTTGTGTGAAGAAATATTCAACCACATAACGTGAGCTACCAGCTTTGTCAGTCTGCAATTATATTTACACCGTATTATAAACAAAGAAAGAAAGAAAACGTGTTTATTGGGACTCACACAAACCAAAACTATACCTAATCATCGAATCAATCTGACCGAAGCTAGGCGCATGTACTCTCAACCAAAATTGGAGTCAATGTTGTCTTGGTGCACACGATGCTAACCGGTTTTGTGGTAAGTTTTGTTTTTGTCTTGTTCCTGTAATATCCCAATAAATAAATAATACATAATAACGTCACGTTGGATAAAATAGGTACCCATACCTAGTACAATACAGGAAAGAATTAAAACCATGTCTGATAGTATCTACCCGAAATTATAAAATTAGAGGTCAGCCACCTCGCCGCGCCGTCGTCGTCGGTACGGTGCGTCGCGTCATGCAATCGTGCATAGCCAGAAAATACCTACCAAAGTTTACCATAGCTAAAGCCATACCAAGCCATAAAAATCTGTTTTAAAGTTGTCACTTAACAGTGATAAAATACCTACCGAAGTTAACTTTTAACCTTGGTATTTTCTAGTAAGACGTTTTCTTACTAAGTATTTCGTTTAAGGAGACCAGGTACATTTCCTTGTAGACAAAACCAATGATGTTTTTTCTTTTTATTGGTTGCTATAGAATAGTAGCAGACCATGGTCTGAACAACATTTGTTCTAGCAAAACTGTGATTCAAATGTCACCGTGTATACACGATGTATTGATTCCTAACCTAATCAAAACTTCGTACCGCTTTAAACTAAATAAGAAGTTTCGGTTGAATCCTAGTTATTTGATATCCAAAGTTCCTCCTGTTAGACTCAGCCACACAATAACTTAAACTCTAAAAGGCTGTTTTGAAATAAAGGATGATCCACGAGCTACTCCTTTCTACAACCACAAAGATCTTTTTGAAGAGATCATATCTTTGGGAAAAGGATAATATATTCGGGCACAACATTTTCCTGAGAGTATGACCGCAAACGAATTTATACTTTTAGCGGCTGGCGTTGTAAGGTATTTATTTTTAGACAGGAATACATCCAACAAATTAACACAAATTGATATATTAAAAAAAAATGTAAATGTGTAGTCTTTTTTGTAATTGTCAGTTAATCAATGGTAAAACAGTAAGTTGTAGTCTCATTTCCTACAAAATCTATGGGAAAAGTGTTTTGCGATTTCTGACTTTTCTGGTACTCGAACCTCAGTTAGTCCAATAGAGGTTTTTGATCCTTATATGAAACATGATCGATTGGCATAAAAAACGTTTTTGTGTAAATTGCCCATTTTTCTGCTGACTGTACATTTTTATAAAATCTGTGAATGAAAATCAAAATTTCTCAAAAAGTAAAGGCAAGTCTTCTAAGACCGGAATCGCTGTTGTAGCTACAGGAAATCCTGTAGCTACAACGGTTCAGGTAGCTGCCCTTGCTGCTCCATCTCAAAAATCGACCCTGTATATGCAAGTCTATCTATTCGTTTATTATTTATATTATTATATTTATATAATGCTGATTTGTTCACTCGCTTAAAATTTGTACATTATTATTAGTGCAGTATAATTATTAAAAATTATAATATAACTAGCTTTTGCCCGCGGCTTCGCTCGCGTTAATTTGGAACTTGACAATCAATTCGGGTTGTACTCTGCTTGTTGTTTAGCGTAGCAATCATGGGCTCAGAATGGAATATTATTCTAGGACGCTCCTATACACAACTACACATGTATGTCACATGTGTGTAACAACTATACATGTATGTCCTTCTATTTGGCGCTAATACGTATAAATTTTGGGCATTGGACACACGCGAACATGCTACGAATAGCTGGCCATGGGAAAACCATGGCTTTTCCAAATGCACCCCTGCTACCTGCAAGCTTTGCCCTTGCGCTTTATTAATTGTAATAGCAAAACTTAGTTTTATTGGAAACCGGAGCCTATTAAACTGAAATGGTAGGTCAGTGGGGATTATTGGGATTCGAAGTATAATTACACTTTCCCCTTTTCCCACACCAGTTAAAATAGTGACACCGACTATATTTTGTCCTAGTTGTGTAATCCCAAGCCTCGTCCCATTCCATAATTGGAGTGCATCTAAATTGCGCATAAGCATAACGGGTACACCTAATTTTAATTGAAGTTTATGCGAGGGTACACCTGACAGCTCTAGAGAATTTAAAAATCAACAGGATATGAAGTGCTCTGTTCAGGGTCCATGATGATATTTATTGACAAATTAATACTCCTTTATATCTCCCTACACCTTATTCAATATGTCAGTGTTTGTCTGGTTAATAGTTTCGTTTTTAGGTGCAAGGGTTCCACATAACCACACATACACACATGCACATAGATACTAATCACAATTTAAATTTAGTTGTAAGTCTGATATTACAAAAAATTGGTGGTAGAGCTGTCTTGACCTCAGAAGGATGTTAAAGTCATTTTCTCGAAGCATCATGTGGTAGGCGTAAAAATCCCTCCAATCCAACTTTTTTATTGGGAACTGGCTGTTTTGTAGTGAGATTAATGAGTGGTATATCAAAATAGTTTCCTGACTGTCCCTTGCAAAAAAATAATGGGTACTGCAAAGCATCATAGAACTTATGAGTATCGGCTACGCGTGTCAGTGTATTATCATGTGTTCGTAACACTATGTCTCGTGAAGAGAACTGGTCACCACTCACTGCGACAGCAACTTCATTAATTGCCGCTGCATTAAAGCGCTTCTCATGTTCGCTACGCGGAGTTCGATCAGCGTGGATAACGACCTTATAATCTTCTTGAGGCCAGTTTTCTATTGCGGTTTTAAAGGTATTTATCAAAATATTGTGGTTATGTAACATTCTTCGAATTTTTAATACCGTATCTCTGTCAACTCCTTGAATATATTGTCAACGGCGGATTACTTCATTTTCTTCATCACCCATAAAATAAACTTATGCTGTTCGTTCTCTGTTGGAAAAAGTGAACCAATTTGATGATATATCTGACCTTGTACGGTAAAATTTGGCGAAAACCTGGGCATTTTTATCTCTCTATCTACTCCAAAAGATTTCATCTGAAAGCATGAGATGTACTTTCTGACTATATTTAAAAAGCGCCGTGATTCATCTGGGTACGTATTAAAATCCCGAAATTTCATAATAACTATGACTGAAATACCAACGTCCAAAACAGCGAAATTCAAAATACCGAAAGTTTTAAATGCCGATAGCCGTTATATCAAAACATAAAATACCGATGTCCAAATGCCCGAAAGGATGAAACCCCGAATGGACGAAATCCCGAATGGACGAAATACCGATGGATGAAATCCCAAAGAGCGGCGACGTAGTTCTCGCGATTACTCATACTCACTACAACACAGTTATGACGGTTACGTATTATAATACCTAAGTTTATTCTATTTTCAAGATAACTACGGTCAAAAGACCTACCGTTTAAAATATCTAAAGATCGTTTCACCGATTTTTGTAATAACTAATGAACGAAATCCATAAAGGAGAATTCACCTACGGTTTATTCAACTACAATTAATTAAACTAAGGTTGATTACACTAACTGGCGATTCATCTACTGTTGATTTATCTGTGGTCTTGTGTTTGATTTACTGGAGATTTTGTATATTTCGATTGGATGATTTGCTAATTCGATTTTTCGCGAAAACCCTAGGGATATTGCCAAAACACGGATAATTAGACAATGGTAAAAACATTTCTGCGAGCAACTTGGAATTAGCGCTCGCCGGCCGCTGCCGCGGCACCGCTCGCTACGCTCGCTCGGCTCGCGCGCGGTTGGTCACAGTTTTAACCTAACCTAACCTATTTCACTCAGTTCAAAATGACGAATCATACAATTTGCCTGCGAGTGGATAATTAGGCAATGGTAGAAACATTTCTGCGGCAGATTGTATGATTCGTCATTTTGAACTGAGTGAAATAGGTTAGGTTAAAACTGTGACCAACCGCGCGCGAGCTGAGCGAGCGTAGCGAGCGTTGCCGCGGGAGCGGCCGGTGAATGCTACTTCCAAGTTGCTCGCAGAAATGTTTTCACTATTGTCTAATTATCCGTTAAATTTAATAAACTGTAGGCGAGTCGTCCATTAGGCATTTCATACCTACATATGTAGTTGAAATATCAAATACCTTAAAAAAATCATTAGATAATTTAATTTGTAATAACGTGCTTCTTTTTTCCCTAATAATACGTATGATTATCATTTAAACTTTTGTTTTAATTATAATATGTTATTGGTCCTCCTTTTTGTTGGTGGTTGCTCCTTTTTTGTCATTATCTTAGAGATTTCAGGCTTTGGGGTGTAATTTCGGGATTTTGAACTTCGTGATATGGATCGTCGGGATTTTAAGCTTCGGGATAAAGATGTTCGGGATTTTAAGCTTTCGGGCAAATGTACTTTCGTGATTTAAAACTTTCGGGCAAATGAACTTTCGAGATTTAAAACTTTCGACCAAACAATCATTCGGCGTCTAATTTTTTTTTCGGGATTTCTTCCATAGGTATTTATAAATACGGTCTTTTAAATTTCGGTATTGTAATACGTACCCATTCATCTGCATTAAATAAATATAAAGTTTTCAGGCGTTCTTCTGGTTCACCAAGTAAAGGAAGCGAAACTCTGCCATTGGAGCAACACATCCCTGCAGTCTCGTCGTTCCATTTAAAAGCATCACAAAACTGGCATTTGTTATTCATCAAACCAACAACAACTAAAGTATGATTTTTGTAATCATTTAAAGGATCGTATTCAAATCCAGAATGATTAAATACGGACCAACTGTGACGCATAAAAGTCCGTTCGGTTTGCATTTCTGCAAGAGCGGTCCTTCTCACCTGCGACTGGTCTGTAGTTTCTGTCGCCCTAATGGCTGCTTGCAGCTGGGCTTGTTCTATTAGACGGAGCTGTGTTTAAACAGGCGTCTCAGTTGCTCTTAGAGCTCTCTGGCGTTCAGCTTATTCCTCCAATAGCAATTGCGGTTGAAAAGGCGTCTTAGTCGCTCTCACCGAAGCCTGGCGGGAGGCTTGGCCCTCCACTCTTTCCTGGCTTTGAGATGATGTCTCATCAGCTCTTAAAGCTGCTTGTTGCTCTGCTTGTTCTAGCCTTCTTAATTCGGCATGAACGGAGGATTCTTGGGATCGAGCAATTTTCGCTGCGCGGGCTCGCGATGTGCTCCTTCCTAAGTTGGAACTACGTTTGCGAGGCATTTTAAAATAGAAAAATGACAAAGAAACCTAACCTAATAAAAACAGTCAAACTAACGAACTAACTAAATTAACCGAAAAATAATAAAAGTTTTTTTTTTTTTGTTTCGATCAAACATTTAAGGATCAAGTCGTCGACAACGCTAAATTGAGAATTAAGTGCTGCAGACTTAGATAACCAATTCTAGCGAACAATTGTTTTATGAGTTTCAGAAAAAAACTATTTTAACAATCTACCTAACGATAATTTCAACACCAAACTAACGACAATATTATTATGAACAAAAAAACCTTCGATGGTCATTCTTCCACAGAAAATCAAACACTGCGATTCAGAAAACGGCGTCATCAGTACAACGCCATCTATCGAGCAACTTGTGAAACTGTTTAAATTATGCTACAATAGCATTGTATTAACACTCGAATTTAAAACAGTATTACTTATCCTAACTAATATTATAAATGCGAAAGTAAGTTTGTTTTATTATATTGTCCCTTGGGAACAGTAGTTTTTTTCTGGATAAAAGGTGGGTATGTTTTTTTTGTATCCGTGACAACGTGCAAAATGTCATGAATTCATGATGATCGGTTCAGCGGTTTAGGGCATGAAAAGATATCCAGCAAACAAACTTACTTTCGCATCTTAGTATTATAGTTAGGAGGATGAAAAACCGGTCTATCCACACTCTAGACTCACAAAATGTATTAGGTACTTAAATAAAAATAAAATAAACTCTTAACACACTACTATAGTTTCTATAATAATATAATTCAATCATGATTCGAAAGACACGTGGCGCCATCTATTATAATAATAACGTTATTGTCGTTTTCCTCAGGAACAGTACTTTTCTTCGGGATAAAAGGTACCATATGTCCGTTTGTGTACACCTCACAACGTATATGCAAAATTTCAGGATGATTGGTTCAGTGGTTTAGGCGTGAAAAGGTAACAAACAAACAAACAAACTTACTTTTGCATTTATAATATGTATTAGTTAGGATTAGGATAGTTAGGAAGTTAGGATAGTTAGGATTTATTTGTGTTATTTTACTTATTAAATATCTTTTATTCATAATTATGTATTATTATAGAATTTATCGCTCGACTCGCCCCCTATTACATGGGACTTAAACATAACTGGCTAAATGTGGGTGTACTATAAGTACACCTCTACCTAACCCTATGGGAATTACAGGCATAATGTTATATTATGTTATTCAAGAACCTACATTTTACATTAAACAGATTAAGAACCTTCCCGCTACTTAAATGAACATACACTTTAACCTACAGGTTCAGATTTGAACGAAATACACCTGCTCTCAAATTGTGAAGTTTTGGAGAGATGGATGAATTACAGCATTCAGTGATGGAGTGTGTCCGGTCGATCACTCAGCTCGACAACTGCAGTTGATTGGAAATATAAACGTTCCGGTCAAATTTCGTGTAGAAATATGTTTGTCAGATTCGTCATAACATAATACGCCTCGTTTCCCCCAAGGGTTGAGCAGAGGTGTACCTAAAGTACACCCACATTTCGCCAGTTATGTTTAAGTTCCATTTAATAGGGGACGATCCTATTCTCATCAACCGGGCACAAATCCAGACTCTGGGCTAAAGAAATAAAGAGTTAACGTGGCCCTGGTGCACAAGCAACTGAAGGAGCACGGGTGGGGTTTAGTCAGTAAAAGTCTGTCACGCCCTCCCGCTCCGTCTAGAGCGGGAGAAGTTATTCGATGATTTCCGACCCAAAAAAAAGGGTCCAGGCTACTGGCAGATTCTACTGGTTTCTGGCTGGCAAATTAGTCATATAAGTGACATTTTGAATTTAATCAGATTAATAAATATCCATATGAATATATTTAATTCAATTTAATACTGTAACCGAGTGTATCGATTTTATATCAAAAGTTGTATCGGTTAATATTAATATTCAGCGCACGTTCAGTTTACATAACTAAGGAATCACTCACACTTGTGCGTCGCTATTAACCACGCAAATAATATAATAACATACTGTTACCTCGTGACTACTTTCCTAGTGCAATAACTCGGGAGATAGACAGGATAAGCGATGCAAACACTAAAAACAGCCGACTTCCAAAAAAAAAAACACGAAAAAACGTGAAAAATAACTTTAATTTCGGAAGTCGGTGTCTTTGGTTTTGTATTTTCATTTTAGGCCGCCGACTTCCGAAATTAAAGTTATTTTTCACGTTATTTAGTGTTTTTTTTTTTTGGAAGGTGGTTGTTTTTTGTAAACACGTTTTTATTTTTCACTTTTTAGTTGTGGTACCTACCCCACAAAAATTCTTATACCACTACTTGATATGTAAATAACAGTGGCAGGAAATTATTAAAACATCATCAATATAAAACTAAGTGGAAAAAATACGCAGTATTAAGGATAACTCAAAAACGGCTGGTCAGAACTTGATCAAATTTAAATCGGACGACATGTGAAGTACCAGCTTTCAAATTAAAAATTAAAAACACAAATCAAGCTATCATTGTCAGGCACAAGCAGCATACATTCTGTATTCAATGAGTAAGAGGTTTCGGCATAATACAACACCTAATTTCGGTTTTCGGACCAGACTACCTAAGTTTTATTTCTTAGATATATTACATTGATTGTGAAATTCTAGAGAACGTTAACCCTCCGTAATCATATTACAGCACTTCACAGAAAATGGAATCACGTCCCAGCTTTGATGAACAAGCCAGTAGATTTGATAAATTAGCTAGATGATAAGGCTTTTATGTGGCACACGAAACATAACCGTTGTTAATTTAGTTAATAATTTCAACGTAGGCAATTTTCTAATGTGTTTACGTGCCTCATTTCATACCACGTGATGCAAGAGGGTTAACTTATGGGGGTTTATAAATGCCAAAAATATCGGGTTAAACTATGAAATGGCACGAGTTTTTAAATGTTACATTGTTAATTAAAAAAAAATAACATGTTTTTTTCGGCAATAGCTTGATAAAAGTACGTATTTATTTTTGCAGAATTACTGCAAAATGCAAAATCATGGTTGATTTATAATGTCTGAAATCCTTAAATCCTACGGGAATTAGTTTATTATATAGAGGAATCTCAGTGTCATCGATTTGTATGCAGTCAGAGCATACGTGCTACGAATCGCTACGCAGTGCTATGATCCGCTACGCCGCCGCGTCTTGCTACGAAATGCTACGAACGGCTACGTCGATAGTCGCTGTACGATACTATAAATTAGAATAGAATAGAATACTGTTTATTATGTACACCATCAAAATAACTACAAAAAAAAACTACACTACTACTTACTATAAATACTAAGGGCCAGTTAAAACATGTTAATTGGTGAGACATTTTACCTAGATTAAGAATTTGTTCCTAGCGTTATTTAAATGTGGAAAATATAATTATAACTTCGTTCCTCACAGGTTTAACAAGACTTTTACAATCAAAAGGCCAATAACAAAAATTTACAGAGCACATATTGACACAGTTCTCGATATATTCAATAACGTCTGAATATTTTCCAAGTTTCTCATCGTCAATTTCATGCCCGCTCTCTCTCGGCTTTTGTATTTAGCAATCGACTTCAGACTAACAGTTGGCTGTTATTTCATTAAGTTTCAGTTTGTTTCAATAGTCTCTGTATTATGGTTTCTTCAACGAAATAAAATTAACAACGAAAGCTAGTTTTGTACTTTTATTAAACTTAGTTGTAGGTACAAACCTAGAGGACGTCTGCTTCACTCATTTATAAAAATACTAGCGACCCGCCCCTGCCTTGTGCGGTTTTTAGGGTTCCATACCCAACGCATGCCAACGGGACCCATAACTAAGGCTCCGCCGTCCGTCTGTCTGTCACAGGGCTGTATCTTAGGACCGCAATAGATAGATCCTTGAAATTATCAGAGAGTGTGTACTACTATGGCCGCTATAAAAGCAAATAATAAAAATTAAATAATATTAAAAATTAAAAGGAGCCTTCATGCAAGAAACGTGTTTCTTTAAAAGTAATCAAAATATATGTTGTGTTAAATATTGTATTGTATTGTATTGTACGGTGGTACGGAACCCTTTTCCTGCCCGTCCGATCGAGATTTCTTTATTATATGAGGTTTGTATAATGTATGTATGAATGTATTATTCACACTTTCCAGAATAAATGCTCTTTCTAAATGATGGTGAAAACCACATCAAAATTCGTTACGTAGTTTAGAAGAACAACGTCAACGTCACACAGACAGACACAAAAAGCGACTTGAGTTTATAATATTTATAGAAAAAGCACATACAACAGAGAATTTTATTTTGACAAACCTTAATTATTCTATGCAAGCTAACACCTACTACGAGTATATACATATATAGAACAATATATATATATATTATGTACAAGTATATAATAAAAACCGGCCAAGTGCGAGTCGGACTTGCGCACGAAGGGTTCCGTACCATTATCTACAAAAACGGCAAAAAAATCATATCTGTTGTATGAGAGCCCCCTTAAATATTTATTTTATTCTATTTTTTTAGTATTTGTTGTTATAGCGGCAACATAAATACATCATCTGTGAAAATTTCAACCGTCTAACTATCACGGTTCTTGAGATACAGCCTGGTGACAGACGGACGGACAGCGGAATCTTAGTAATAGGGTCCCGTTTTACCCTTTGGGTACGGAACCCTATAAAAGGGAAGAGCTCATTGGGAATGACAAAATTCGTCCGCATCGCTGTCAATGGGATAAGTGCCCAAAAGACTGGCAGCATTGCCACGTTGGATAGCAATGCTGATTCTTTGGGCTAAAAATAGGCCAGCCCTATGGCCATGTGTAGAGTCGACTATCCGCTTGGCGATGCCCCGGAATAATCAATGAGCACACGGACCTCAAAGCCCTAGTGTTTCTATTTTAAATAAAGAATTGAGTTAAAGATCGAACTCCACTCTACGTTACCCTCAGAACATATCAAAGAGCACTGTTCAAAAGCTCACAATCTAAACAGTTGTTGTGTCAAGTGTTGAGACGACAAACAAACAGATTGCGGCTCGCTATCTCTAATCTGAATGTCAAAACAGTACCATCGAGTACACTAGACTAGATGAGAACAGGGATCGAGTCACAAACGATCATCTACTGAACACGAGAGTGGATTTTTTAATCGTGAGCAAAAGAAAAGAGCGCAGTAATTGGGCTATTGAGTCAGTGAGGGACGGCATTATGCGGTAGTGAAAGAGATAACAAGCTATGGGGAGGCTTTGTTGTGCGTGAGAGCCTTTCGATTAACGCTTGGTATAACCGAACTATTACGGTGTAAAAGGCATTGTCTTACATCGTTCGGCCGTTCAAGATTTATTTTTGTAGGGTTTCTCATATAAAATTCATGAAGTTGCTATGGAAACTAAGCTTCCATTTTGTAAAAGATGAACAAGAGTCTTTTAAGTAAATTATTTTGTGAGCTTATTTATGCTAGCATTAACAGACCAAGGTTTTCGTTGTTCGCAATAAATTTGAATTTAGACTGGGAGCCCAAGCATATCTGAAACTGCCAGCTTATTGCTAAAAGAGACATATTCCATGAAAATACGGGCCTAAAATAAAGGCCACGAAAATATTCCTCAGAAAACCACAGAATATTTCCAGACCACTGAATGCTGTGTGGGTGGATCAAAGTCAGAGTTTATACACAGTTAGGTACTTGAAAGTTGTTGTTCGCGTAGGTACTAATACCGTCCCGACCTTAATACTTTTTTCAGGAAATTTGTATATGTTTTTGCTTGATATTTACCACAATATTTACCATGTAGCTGAGACTGACACCTGATAACCGAGATCAAATACTTTGTGGTAAATTTTGAAATTGATTTTGAACACAGCTCTATCGTAAAATCAAACCAATTCAAAAAAGTCAAACGAATATCAAACGTATATTATCGAGCCATGTTCAATGTCCGTATCAAGTGACGTTGTTTTTAACCGACTTCAAAAAAGGAGGAAGTAATGCATTCGGCAGGTTTTTAAAGTTCCGTACGTCTGAATGAAAAAACGGAACCCTTATAGGATCACTCGTGTGTCTGTGCGTCTGTCACAGCCGATTTGCTCCGAATCTAATGGGCCGATTAAGTTGAAATTTTGTGCACATATGAATTTCTGTAACCCAAACACGGATGTGTAACGTAAATAAATGAATTTTCAATATATGTATATCCATATTTAAAATTCATATAGTGCCCCTATTGGTGATCTTATTCAGAAAGATCAGGTGCGTAGTACTTGCAACCGGAGTGCGTGTATGACGGTGTATGACCAGATGTATGAACGTAAACGAGGCAAAAGGAGTATATAAGGATTGTAGCAGGTGGCGTTCCGTAGTTTCTGCCTACCCCCATGGGAAGAAGGCATGAGTTTATATATGTATGCATGTATGAAAATTAATTTATCTACGTCACTTTTGGGAGGCAAATCACAAAAATTATAAAAATGTTTTGCAGCCTGTACCGTGTGACATATAAAATGAAAGGGCTTTTTGTGAGGTTCAAAAATATATATTTTTATTTAAAAATAAACAGTTTTAAAATTATTTAAGAAAATAGGTGAAAATTTACCATTCCCCCTTATCTCCGAAACTACTGAGCGTACACTATTTAAAAAATTACACAATATAGTTCTATACTTATAGGTTACAGAAAAACCAATAAAGTCTATGGTCTTAAAATAACATGGTAAATCTCTCAATATTGTGCGTTCAAACTTACATTTGCAGTTGGAATGTATGAGAGAACATGTTTTTCAACTACAAAGTTAAGTTTGTTCGTGGGATAAATTCAACCCACCTACGGAACCCTTCATTGTGCATGGTCCGACACGCACTTGGCCGGTTTTTTGTGTATGTTTATCGATTTTTCCGTGATTACTGGATCGATTTGCGTTATTCTTTTAGCGCGCGATTTTCCCGCGCGGTGGCCCATATAGATTTTATTAACTTTGATTGGGTAGTTTTTGGGTTAGCTTCAATATTACGTATTAAATCCACTAGCTGTATGTTGATAATGTTATAAAACTTCTTGTCACTTTTTTTTTTAAATGAGCGTTTGTGTGCTGAATAGACAAGCATGCGTCACAATGGATGGGATAAAATTAATAAATGATTTGATTTGCAGTACCTGCTACATAAAGACAAGTCGACTCTTCTTTCATTATCATACATTTATTTTGTTGTATTGACGATCGACATTCCAGACGGAAAATTAATTATGTCTACCGTTCTGCAAAACCTTTGAACCATTTTAACAATTCAAGCGTCTTGAGAACAACTACATATACAAACTCAGTCTGCAGCAATACGGAAATCCAATATCTTCCTAGGGTTGGTCTGTTACTTCGATGAAATAAGATTTTTATTTTTTGGGCTACGATAAGATGCTTTATGCAAATACCCACACAAAATTTTTCTTCGTTTGAATCTTTATTCTGTAGCGGTATCTGCATCACCACATGCGAACTACACGTCACACTGACGTCACGCAAAATCCTGCATCGCGCAAGCAGATTTTACCGAGCAACTAGCATATATACAACGTCCCGACATAAAACGTCGAGCAGTTACCCACCAGACGCGACACCCGTCTGGTCGGAGGATCCTCCCTTTTCTATAGAGTATGAGTGAACTTTATACCCTGTTCCTCATATCTCTATAATTCCTTTAACACGTGAGTTTTTTATTAACATTACTTGAAAATAGGTACCTACAAAGGATTGAACACTAATGGTTGTAAAATATTGACAATAATCATAAAAGCAGCCCGTTACACGAAATCTTTCTTCTACAACAGTTCTTTTAGAACGTGATATTTTGGAAAATGGTATTTTGGAAGTTTTCCCACATTTTTCAATTACTCCGTAATGGTCGGTCGTTTCGTGATTAAACTTGTTCCTGCTGATGACTTTGCTTAAACATTCATAAGATTGCTTACTTTACTGTAAACAGCTATTAGACGGGAAAACGAAAAAGTCGAATTAATTTTAGGTGTCGTTCGAAAGTTAAAGCGGTTGTTTCGCGGAGTTTAGACCCATTTCGTTTTGGAATAAATTCAATATTCATGAAACACAAAGATTAAAAATATCATAACGAGGTATCGTTGGAAGTGTCATGTTGTTCCGCGGGTTATAGGCTATATGACGTCACATAAAATATGGAGGCAAAAGCATGGCGGGATAAAATAAAGTTTAAATAAAGATTTTGTTAAATAAAGTTTAATATAAGTATCGTGCTTGGTATCTAATGAAAGGCCTTAAAGAATACTTGCTGAAAATATATTGGCTATCTGTAATTATAATCCCAAATTATATTAGTATCGCAGATTGTTCGAAAGAATTACCGTGGCGCGGCGCACAGGCAACTGAAGGAACACGGGTGGGTTTTAGTCATTAAGAGTCTGACACGCCCTTCCGCTCCGCCCAGAGCGGGAGAGGTCATTTGATGATTTCCAAACCAAAAAAAAAAAAAAAAAAAGTGATATTAGGAACGATTCATAAAAAATATATCTGTTGAATTCTCCCGAACCAAAGAAGTGTAGAGTCCAACCGAATTTCGTTTTCGGTTTTCGGTAATTTGTTTTTCTTTTTGACAAACGGAACAAAATGACGCTTCCAATATACCTCATTTGCTGCTAAATAACGTTTATTCAAACATTGACTGCGGCGAGTGCTTGTGCCTTATCCCTTGAATATTTATCCGGCACTCGGAATCGTATTTTCGTCAAAATGTTTCGAGCAATTTTAAAGCTTTCAAAAAATCAGTAGGTTTGCTAGTACAGCTTTTAGTTAGAGTGATAGAAATAAACAATTTAGTTCGTAGGCTTTATTTGAAACCATTTCACAAGTGAAATAAAATATTATTTTTTTTGCTTCCAACACATTGAACATTTTTAGGGATATCCTTTTATTATGCATGAGTTTTGGGATTTACCCTTTGGAATATCAGATATCTTCTTTCATTTCACATAATATCTGTGTCGGTCCCAAGAGCTACAAACATAACACATGTTATGCTGTTGGGACACATTCATTTAAAAGATTTGTGACCAGAACCGCTAATATACGAAACTTAAATGTTCTTGTAGAAAGTTTTCTTCTAAAAAGCTTTGGTCATCTAAGAAAAAATTGTCGTTTTGTTTGACACTGAGAAACAGCTATAAAGCATTACATTATATTACAAGCGACCCGCCCCTGCTTGGCACGAATTTTACTTGTTGAAAGAACATCGACATTTCTTTATTATGTGTAAGTTTAATAGAATAGAATAGAATAGAATAGAATACTCTTTATTATGTACACCATAAAAAATAACAGATATAAATGTAGACATTTTACACAGGGTGACACAATGGGCGGTCTTATCGCTAAAAGCGATCTTTTACAGACAACCTTTGGATGGATTCAAGGGAGAAGGAGAGACAATAATGCAGGTAGTCAGTGGTGTACCATTTACATATACAACAAATACATACATACATAAAACATATACTTATCTACATACAATATATACAATAATAAACATGAAACAAGATCAAGGAAACTACATATGTAATGATGATGTTTAAGGAGAGAGGAAGTGTTTTTTAACCATAATTTTAAAAGTGGACAAAGATTGAGCACGCCTTATCGACTCGGGCAAGGCATTCCATAACCGTACTGCTTGAACTGTAAAAGTCTTGTCATAAAAGCTGGTGGAATGCATCGGCATCTCTAGTCTTAAGTTTTCCGATGACCTAAGATATCTATTATGTGTAATAGTAATGTAATAAGTGCTGTATGTGTATGTGAGTTTAAATGTTTGTAAACGCACCCACAATACAGGAGAAATTCCTAGTGTGGGGCAAAGTTTCTTAAAAAAAAAAAACACATAATCGGTGTTTTTCTAATCACTTAGTCGATGTTTTATAACTGCACTTCTCTTACGAATAATGTTCACTCAAAGTTAATAGGTTGCAGTATTAGCAGCCTTACATTATAGCGGTTATAAAAGTTCCAGGAATTGCCCACGCGCGCACGTAATCATGAGTATGTGACTTCAGCGGTGTCTTGAAGCGAAGTGTCCTTCGTAAAAAAATTCGACTCCATGGCGGTTTCTAACTGCTTCCGACATTAGCCGGAGCTGGCCGAAGTACGTCCTCTCGTCTCTCAATCATTATGGGATGGATATAGAATGCTCATTATAATATCTTTTAATATTTTTTTTATAAATTAATGATTTTGCGTAGTTTTTGGCGTCAACACTGACAGATGACAATTTATGACGAAAATGTCCAAGTATAAAAATATTTTAAGATTTTATTTATGGATGAAATTAATAATATGAAATACCATAGATATCCGAGAGATATGCCTTTACTCTATATTTGCTCAAGTTTATGTGTCGCCACCTTTTCCCCACTCCTGAAACTCTCACATAAACAAAAGAAATAGATACGGCACACATGATGCATTCTTCGCACACAAACAAAAAAATATGCGTAACACTTTTGTGCTATTTTATTGCACATATGCTCAAAAGGGGCGGGCACTAGAAAGTATAGATACAGTCACTGAATGCACACATGTAACTCTAGCATCAACTAGGGAAGAGAGGTTGGTATAAATATGTGATCGATAAAAATATCGATGAATACCGACTGCAAAAAGAGGTGTTTTTTGGACGTATTTGGTACTGTTCTTTTTTTCTGCTTTTCCATGTGGAATATTAAAAGACCAATAACAACAAATCAAGTAAAAATATAATATTTTCGTTTGCGAATAACATTTAAGTAATTCAGTTTCTCCCTTACTCATCCCCGGATTTAGATTTTTTTCGAGGCGGGGCAAAAACTGCAATCTGCCGCTCCCCGTCCCGCCAATCCTTTAACGTTTTACATGAATCCTTATTTATTTAAATATACATGGACATGTCGAACAATTATTTAGGATAGGACAGGACATATTTGAAATAAATCGTGAGATTATAGCATACTAGCTTCTGTACGCGACTTCGTCCACGTGAAACTTCGGCCCCCGACCCACCGCGTCGTTGCGCATCACTCGCCCATGATATTACTTCCTTTTCGCTTAGCGTTCTTTCTGACCTTTTTTCTTACTGCTCGGTTTCTAGGGTAAGGTTTCTACCTTCTTCAAGAATTGGGCTATCAAATGCAATAAGATTTTTTCAAATCCGACTGCTTGTTCCAGAGATTAGCGCGTTCAAACAAAAAAAACTCTTTAGCTTTATTATTAGCAGAAGATTAGAATAAAATTTTTACTCTTTGAGCCTTTTGTTTTGCAAAAAAATCGATGGCATTTTCATAATTAATCTGATTGTCATGATTTTTGATTGCTAAGATCACACCCGACTTATGCAGAAAAGCTTAACACCAATTAAGGCAATCTAGAATGCACCAGCGAGCGGAGCGAGCGCGAAAATTTTAGCACTGCCTCAAATAAGTTAGATTTTGTAAGTCCGAAAAGTTTTAAGAATTAAGAGTCGCTAGGCTATAAGAACGAGCAAAGCGAGCTCGAATATTTTGCCAGAAACATATTAGGTAAATTTTATCGATCGATAATGCTCCAATCCAACGGTTGCGCCAGCGCTCTGTGGTAAAAACTTAAAGGAAATCGTGTCGCCTTTCCGCATAAAGGCGGCGAAATGGGCGGGACGCCCGGCGCCCTCGCTAGGCGATGTAAAATTTCTAAAATAAAGTATTTGTTCCTTAAATTTTTGGCCACAGAGGTGACAGAAGCGCTCATCCTCCTCAGGTTCGCCACGGCATAGATCTGTTGCAAGAGATGGAAAGCTAACCTTTTTGTATCGCCAAATAAAAATGGAGCATGTGTTTTAAAAACAGAGAGTTTCTGGTAGAATTCAACTGCTCCGCCCGCAACCCGCTCGCACCGTTTGACGATCTATGCCTACGCTAATCACGTAGTGATTTTGTCAGTGTGCCACTCGCAGAGAAAGATAATAAGTGCTGCGCATCTCACTTATCGCAGAGTTGCGGTGCGCTGAGTGGTGCACTTGTTTGCCACGCTTAAATTTGCCTTTCCCCCCTAGATCCGGGGCTGCCCTTACTTAAAATTAAAACTGTTCAACTATCGCACATAAAAGAACAATTAAAATAGGTACTTATTGAACATTATATCTGTCGCTTTCATAATTTAGTTGTTACATTCTTAGCCAAAAAATGTAAGCAAATATCAATATGTTATTCCATCACACATTTTGTCACTTGGATAATATTATTATCCATCGGGGTCTTGCTCAAACTGGTGAAAATCAGTCGATGAGAAAATATTTGTATCGACAAAGTGTCTAAGAGCTTTTGGGACTAGCAACGTCTTTATGGACTTTGAAGTCACTTGAAATTACCAACCAATTATTTTCTCTGCATTTTGCATCTACCTATTTATGTTCAATTTCTGGATCTATCGGGAAACTGATATAAAATGTATTAATTCTCGTTTAAGATTCTTAATACAATTTCTTATTAGAGCAACTAACAATTATCGATATCCATATCTCAGTGCTGCGCACCACTAATGCATCGTTTTGACATGCGTCAGTCATTAGGCAAAGGCTGTCGCATGTCAAAAATATTTCACAACTAGATAATTTGTAAAATACTTAAATATTATAATTAATGCAGTGATTTTTTAGTTACCGGTGGTAAGACAAACCACTTGTACTAAGGTTTGTTGTAATTGTGCTATATTTTCACACAAGGACGGAACAATTCGGCATTTCGTAAAAATACGAAATCACACTACACGTTCCGAGGCAAACATATGACTAAACGGTGCTCATTTTTTTTTTTTTTTTTTTTGGAAGGGCAACTCGCAGTTTTGACCACTGGGGGTCGTGGCTGCTTAACCGGTCTGTCCTGTGGTTGCCTTTCGGATTTTACTCTAAAAGGCCTCCAGCCAGGAGCGGAAAAATTTAAAACTAAAACTTAAATGATAGATGACCGCACGCTAAGGGCACCCCCTGTGGGGTACGGACCTCGGCTTAGGGCGTCATCGGGAGAGGGCAGCGCGATATTGGGGACGGGCTGGATCAAAGGGTTTATAGTATCATGATTATTAAACGGGGAGTTTAAAGCTACAGGCTCAGCTACGGCGCGGGCTGAGGCCTCATCGGACTGGGGACGGGGGGAACGGATGCGGGGGGGTCGTCGCGTGGGACCTCGTCGGCGAGGTCGGAACGATGGCGGTCTGTGTTTGTGCACTGTACTTGTGGCCCTACTGCTCTCCTGGAGGAGGGTTATGGGGTCATCGGGGTCGACTAGGACATGCCGGGGACGGCGGGTATGACTGATTCGGGAGGGGACATAACTGGCGGCCGCGACAACCAGAGGGTTGCGGTGAGTGGCGGCGGAGTCGAAGAAACGCTTGGATAGGCGTTTCATGAACTGACTGATGGTCGGGATTTTAAGATCGAGATGGAGACTTTCGTTCCGAACGAACCAAGGGGCACCGGTCGCCCTGCGGAGGAACCGGTTTTGGAGGGTCTGCATCCTATGGATGTGATGGGGCTTCGCTTGTGCGAATACTACGCTCGCATAGGTCATGATGGGGTGAATGCACGCTGTGTAAATGCGCAATTTGCACCTAAGTGACAATTTGCTGCGTGCATTCAGGACGGAGTGGAGCCTACCGAGAGCGAAAGCGGCGCGCGAGCGCGCCTGCTTTATGTGCTCCGAGAAGGAGAGGTGCTGGTCTAGGACGACGCCCAAGTATTTGGCTCGCTTCTCCCAAGGGATAGGCTTGCCGTACATGGTCAGCGGACGGGGGAGGAGGGGTCTGAGTCGCGGTTTCGAAAAGAACACCGCCTGACTCTTATCGGGATTGACTTCGATTCTCCACTTCCTAAACCAGTCACCGAGCTGGTTGACTGAGGTTTGGAGAATGCGAGAGATCGAGTCGCGGCCGAAGCCGGTGTAGTATATGGCCGTATCGTCTGCGAACAGAGCCAACTGAGCCTTTCTACTTTTGGGGATATCGCTGGTGAATAGCGTGAAAATGAGGGGGGCGAGCACGGAGCCCTGAGGGACTCCGGCGCGGATTGGGCGGGGGGAGGATAGCGCTCCTTCGATGCGATAGCGAAACGTGCGATTCGACAAAAAGTCTCGTAAGATGAGCACAAGACGATCTGGCACTTTAAGTTTGTACAGCTTATATAATAAGCCGTCGTGCCAGACTTTGTCGAACGCTTTCGCTATATCGAAAAACACGGCACCGGTCAAAGAACCGCGTTGGAAACCGACGCTTATGTGTTCGATGATCCGGTGGACCTGTTGCACGCACGAGTGTTGGGTTCGAAAACCGAACTGCTCGTTGGGAATGAGGCCCTTCGTCTCGGCGTAGTCTCTGAGACGCTTATAAATAAGCCTCTCATAGATTTTGCCGAGGACGTTGAGCAGACTGATGGGGCGGTAGCTGGAGGGAGCGGACTTGGGCTTGCCTGGCTTGGGAATACCAATGACAGTGGCCTGTTTCCACGATTGGGGGAAGATGTTATTGCTCATGGCACCATTGAAGATGGTGGTCATGAGCATGATCAGATGAGCGGGGAGGAGCTGTATCACCCTATTGGTGATACCGTCCGAACCGGGGGCTTTGCGGGGCTTTAGACCCTTTATGAGATCGTGCACTTCGTCGGGAGTGACGGGAGGCAGAGGAAACTCGGGGTCTTCTACGGGGGGGAGGGAAGCTCTCCTTTCGACTTCGGCTTCCACCTCAGAGAGGTGGGCCTGGTCTACTGGTTGAGTGCTGGGCGAGCATTGGGCCTCTAGACTATCGGCGAGGCATTCGGCCTTGTCGGCATCGTCGAAGGCGACGGTGCCGTCAGGGCGGGTCAGGGGGGGCATGGGGGCTACTTCTCGGGATTTGAGTTTCCTCTGAAGCTCCCAGAATGCCAGGTGGGTGGGCTCTAGTTCGCTCAGCATCTTGTCCCAGCCCGCGTTACGTACTTCCGCCACGCGGTTCCTTACAGTTCGCTGCAAGTAGCGCATGTGGGTTCGGTTCGCGGAGCAGGGAAAGTTGCTGTACGCACGGACGGCCGCGTTCTTCTCGGTCAACAGCTCACGTACATCGTCCGGCAATTTCCAGCGATAGTCATCTATCGCTGGAACTTCCCTTGAACAATCGTTCAGGACGGATTGTACGTGTTCTGTGAACGAGCCGATCGCGGCCGTCGTGTCTGCGACTGAGTCGAAGAGGTCGGGGATAGAGTCTAAGTGGGGGGACGTGTTGGCTTTCAGGCGTTCGCTTACTAACCTCCAGTCCGTTACCACTCTCGTGAGGGGGGGTTGGTCGGGGTCGGGGAGACCTATGCGAGGGGCTAGTCTCATTACGACTGGTCGGTGGTCAGAGTCTAGCTCTTGTAGCACTTCTATAGAGGCCAACCGTAGGTTGATATTCTTTAGGAGTGCTACATCGAGCACGTCAGGGGCGTGGTCAACGTTAGCGGGGAAGTGGGTGGGGGTCATCGGGGCGATGACGTCGAAGTTAAGAAGAGGACTGAGGTCGAACAAGTGTCTCCCTCGGGTAGAGATAACGGCACTATTCCATGCGGTGTGCTTGGCATTGAGATCGCCCGCTATGATAACGGAGTCACTCAAGCCGAGCAGGAGGGTCAGGTCGTCAGTCAGTAATTGAAAGTTCTCTGAGGTATTGGTGGGGGGGAGGTAAGCCGACACCAGAGTGATCGGCTGGTGACCCGTCATGCCTAGTCGACATATAGACACTTCTAATCGTGAGAGGGGAGGGGGGTCTATTGGGATGCAATAGAGCGAAGCCCTGTAGTAGATCAGGGTACCGCCCCGGTGACACCGAATCCTGTCGTTGCGGACTACGCGATAGTTTGCGATGGACGGCCTACGGTGATGGGGTTTAAGGAACGTCTCCTGTACGAGGAGGACGTCTATATTGTGATCGCGGAGGAAGGTCGCGATTTCGTCACGCTGACCTATGATGCCATTGGCATTGAAATACCCCAGTCTGAGGGATCGGGGTTTAATACGCGCAATGATTCCTTTATCCATTAATTGATTTTAGGTTGGTTGGAGAAGGTCATCAGGGTTTGCGTAATCTCCGGATACGCATTGTATATTTGCTGGATAGCGAAAAGGTCACAGGAATTTCTTGCTGTGACGATTTCGCTAGCCATCTTTCGGGCGCGAGGGGTGAGGAAGACGAGGAATGTGCTCGAGATCACATTGAACGCGTCGAGAGGGTTAGGCCCGACCACTGGAGGAGTGGGTGCGGGCGGGCGGGGTGCGACCGGCGCGGGGGGAGCGGCTTTAGGAGCCGGGGGTGGGTTAGCGCGAGGGGGCGCGGGCACGGGCGCGGGCGCGGGCGCGGGCGCGGGTGCGTGAGCACGGATGCGGGGGTCCATCAGCGGAGGGATGGGAGGAGGGGGAGGTTGTTGATAGCGCCCCAAGGCCGGGAAGGCCTGTTGGTGGTGCAGGAGATGCCAAGGACTGGGTCTTTGGGGACTCAGTCGCTCGGGAAGTTGAGAGGGGGGGGCTTCCCTTTGCTGACGGGCGTCGGTACGCTTCGTCAGCTTAGGGGCGGTCGATTTGGGGGCTTTGGGACAGCCACGGTAGTTGGCTGGGTGCCCGGAGTTCCCGCAGAGCACGCAGCTGGGTGGCTCCGTGCACAAAGATCTGTCTTTGGGGCGGGAGCAGTCAGAAGTGCCGTGCTCGCCCAGGCACTTGACGCACCTGGGTGTCGCATGACAATTCCGCTGGGAATGGCCATAGAGTTGGCACCGGTGGCATTGCCCGACGATGCCAGTTTTACGCGGCTTCTGGATATCGAATCCAGTAAGGCTACAAATCGAGTTTATAGTGAAAATCGGGTGGTGTCCCTCGACGGCGGGGCATACAACAAGGATCATATTGTATGCCTCTCCGCTTCGGGCGCGGTGCATGCGGTGCACTTCCGCGACGGGGACGTTTTGCGACAGAAGGTCGTCTTTAATGTCAGAGGTCGCGATCTCTTTTGGGATGCGATTTATGACCACGCGGGTCTGTCGGTCCTCCGGAAGGGAGTAAGTATGGAACGAAACTCCCCTGTCTCGGAGGAGATTCGTGAGAGCCCTATAATCGGAAGAGTTAGGGACTTGGACTTTGATGCCCTGCTCTGTGGCACGGGCACTGGTGAAGCCGATCCGGAGATCGACGCACCATTTGGACACGACGGTCCACTTCCCCTTGTCCTGAATGAACACAGGGGGCGGAGAGGGGGCCTGTTTGGATTGGCCATCGGAAGCCTTAGACAGGGTGGGGGGGGTTGACGCGGCGGCGGAGGGAGCGGGGCGCGCGGTCGGGGCGGGGACAACGGGGGTCGGTGTCACGGGGGCGGCGGGGGAGCCTATCTTGGGGGTTTTCCCTGCCTGGGAAGAAGAGACTACGTTCTTCTTCCTCTTAGCGGCGGAGGTGACGGTTTGGAAGCCGTCATCCTCGGACGAGGAGGCGGAGGAGAATTGGGGCTCCATATCATAAGGATACGGAGTGATTGGGCGTTTTATGGAGGCTACTTCAGTGTCCATGGGACCTGACGAATCCTCCGAGTCTATGACGGGCATAGAGCACGGAGGGGAGGGGGGTTCTAGAGCATCGCTAAAGCTAGCGATGGCTGGAGTGTCGGAGGGACAGGGGGTGGGGGGCTGCATAGCAGCGAAACGGGCGCCATATTTGGCGAGAAATTCGGGGTCCTTTAAGAGGACCTCCCTAACGAACGTCAGAAGGACAGCATCCCCCATGGTTGGGGGTGCGGGAGGGTTGGTTTTGGGGGATGGCGGAACAGAAGGTTCCCTCCTATCTTCCCTATGCCTAGCTCCCCGGGTGGAAATGCCCGGGGATGTGTCACACCCTCCCTGTCGGGTATAGACAGGGAGGTTGAGTGCCTATGGGTGAGCCCTAAGCTTGTATACCCGTCGCCAATCTTAATGTGCGAACGGGGCCCTGACAGTCTAGCGCGAAGGGTGTAGACACACCCTAAAGACACTAGGTGAGTAGCTGAGAAAGGAAAACTGTCACCAGAGCCGACTAGGAGATCCCCCAAGGCCGGTTAACTCTGGGACCCGTCCAACTGACTGCCTAGCCCTGAAGGGGTTCGGCGGGTGTGATTGGGTCAACACCCCACTCGGCTTCGTTGGCACCGTAAGGTATCCACCGAGGACCACGAAACTGTGGTTTTGCCCGGAAGGGGCCTAGTGAAGCTACTCACACAAACGCGCACGTTAAAGAAACAGTAGAACCTGCCTTGAAAAAGGCAATTTTTATAATTGATCAAAAACGATTGATTAATTAAAATTAATTAATTAATCGATCGATGATCGAATACAGCCGGGGCGGCTGCGAGGGCGTTACGTAAACGTAACGAGGAAGAATTAGGCTAGCGCCACTGAGTCATGAACGGGGGAGCGTGAGCACGACCGTTCAGGACGAGTGTCGAGAGCGTAATCCCGAACGGTGCTCACTGCAGTCACGCGTATTTAAGGTCAGTTCAACCCAACGGAGGCGACATGCGCCACGCCTCCAAGCCATATCGCTCGATATCCGTGTGAAATACCGATCTGGGTGTAAAAACAGTCAAAGGTAACTAAAGGCTTGCTTTTCAGCGGTAAAAGTGTTCGAAAATAAATAAAATATGAAAATGTATAAAATATGTCATAAAGTCAAAGTCAAAGTCAAATCATTTATTTCAAATAGGCACATAAAAGGCACTTTTGAACGTCAAAATACGTCATACGTCATATGATTTCATACTTGAAAACATAGATTTAAGTACTGAATTATAACAAAAATTGTTGGGCACAACAGGTCTTTAAATTTAAATATACAAATCGAATCAAATATGTGGTTTTGGTGTAGCAAAATATTACAATAGAACTTAGCAATAGAAGGATACCCAATAGGAAATCACTGAGGAGATCTAGGTACAGATAGGGTATGACTAAATAGTGAGGTTTTAAATTTAACTAGCTGTTGCCCGCGACTTCATCTGCGATTCAGAATGAAAAGTAGTCTATGTTGTTCTACAAGTTATGATCTACCTATGTGCCAGATTTCAACCAAATCCGTTCAGCCATTATAGCGTGAAAGTGTAACAAACAAACTTACTTTTGCATTTATAATATGTACTAGCCCGGGGCTACGCCCGCGTGGATGTCGGAAATTAACCCACGGGAACGTGCTACCGGGATATATAATATCCTAAAATTCAAATCCATTTAGCAGTTAAAGCGTGAAAAGATAATAAACGCAAATAATCTTATTGATTTTTTTATTAAAACTGGTTTTTTGTTTCTACATTTCTAACTCAAAATTTTAATATTATCATCATAAATTTGAACCACTAGCGCCGCCATTGACCACGTGTTACCTACATATTAGCTAAATTATTTTATAACTTCAAATTGTAATAACTTTTAAACTTTTAAGTGGGTGGACCGATTTAAATGAAATAAATACTAAAATAAATAATACCTCAAGATACGGGTTCTGACTATATTTCCAATTCCTTAAATGTCTTAAAAAGAGGTACACCAAAATTTAAATAATCATGTGAATTTTTAATTCATCCCCTATTACACCCCCTTGAGTGATGATTTCACAAAATCGCTGAAACAGTTATTTTTCTCTCCAAAAGCTTAAATTTAAATGTTCTTATCCCTAACTTAAGGAATGCTAAGTTTCCCATACAAACCTTCATCCCGTATATCATCCCCTTTTAGGATTATTTATGAGACAAAATGTAGCCTATGTCCTTCCCCAGGATACCATCTATCTCCTTGCCAAATTTTATCGAAATCCGTTCAGTGGTTTAGGCATGAAAAGTAACATACAGACAGACAGACCGACATACAGACAGAGTTACTTTGGAATTTATAATATTAGTATGGATTGCTTAGGATGATGGGCTTAAAAAGTCTCTCAATGTTATAAAGAATACTTACCCTAGATATACGAGTAGCATTAAAACATAACCAATGTACCCTGAAAATACAAACCTTCGTAGTACTGTCTCCAACAAAACATAGAAAGAAAAGAAAGAAAGAAAATACATTTATTTGCGGTAAACATGACGCAAAGAAAAAACACACACACGAACGAACGAATACGAACTAGAATACCAATAGGTACCACCAAAAGTTTCTCTACTAAAAACGGTGATACACACAAAGTCAAACGCGCGGGTTAAATAAGAATGTTCGCTTTACCAACTGCCGGCGAGGAATGGAAACAAATGGAGAACGTTGAGAGAGATGCACGACAGGGGGCGGTGAGCGATGATCAACCTTTTTTGCTGAATAAAAATAAAAGTTTTGTTCGTCTGTCGTAAATCATGGCGTTAGTAATTTTCACATATTTTTTTCACAGACTACAACCAGCTTTTCATTTAGATCTTAATAATTACTTAAAACATTTAATACCTAATACGCTTCAACACTAGATAGCTGGCTTGCATAGCTAAAAAAACAGTTAAGTCAGCCTTTGAAAATAAAGAAATAAAATATTATTTCTTCCATTTTAATGGAATCTGTAATATTTTTAAGAGTTCTCAGCCAACCTGAATATTATTAGATCCTGAATAATATTAAAACCATACTTGCTATTTGTTGCCGACTATTTCTGTTTTGTGCTTATGATTATTATGTAGATTATTTATTGTTTTAGTATTTTGTTTTATTTTGCTGATTACCTTCACGAGTTAATTATTTTTTTGTATGCACGTGTTTCTGTGACAAATAAACCTATTTTTCTTTCTTTCTATATATTTAGGCCTTAAATTGTAAGCAGTGGATAACAAAAAATCACTAACAGTAGAAAATGTAATAAAAAGCATCCTCAAAATTCAGTAGATTGAAGAAAAAAATTGTACCGATCTCCACGTTATCTTCTGAAATCTAATATTCCACATTATTTGAATATTGATTCAAATAATAAACAGTTTATTGATCCAATAACCTCACATAACACACAGTAGCAAAACAAATTAACATTATATGTATAATGGCTTATGTACAAAATTGTTGTATGTTTTAATCTAATAATATAATTTATAATTGAACTCAAACTCAAACCCTAAAGCATTTATTTCAATTAAACCATATACAGGCATTTTTGAATAGTCAAAGAATCGGTCAGTTAGTCAGAAAGTTGAAGCTAGTTGCCCATTCTAAAAGGTCTATGGAGAAGAACGGGCAAGAAAATCCAAGGATACTCTTTTTAAATCAAGATATTATAAAATCCTGGGTACATTATTCTTGTTGCTTCTATATGTGATAACAATGTAAAAAATATTAAGAAGAATAAAAATAAAAATAATCCATGGCAGTTAAGAG
Source organism: Dryobotodes eremita (assembly GCA_917490735.1). Lineage (NCBI taxonomy): Eukaryota > Metazoa > Arthropoda > Insecta > Lepidoptera > Noctuidae > Dryobotodes > Dryobotodes eremita. Next base: position 6,075,813 of record OU823257.1, on the reverse strand, counting down.
ATGACCAGTCTCAACGGACGCGACGGCGCCCGTTCATGAACATGACGAACGACATTGAAACCTTTGACTTCCAAACTAGGCAAAGAATGACTGTATCTTAGAAGCCGATAGATTCCAACTAATGAAAAATGACTATCGGATTACTTCACAGTAACAACTTACTTAAAGTTTTAATTACTTTTAAAAATTTATAAATTTTAAAGGTACTTACTTTTAAATACAATTAAGTCATTCCTACTGAGTGTTGGATTTAACAAACATTATTTTGGACCGGTGTTTTCTGTGTTCACACAACAGATTCTATCTATGTAGGTATGTTGAGCAAATCGCGGTAATTCAAATAGCGGTATCAAGAATAATCCATGCTTGTAATAAATTAAATTGCTTACCTACCGAATACCGTATTCTGACAGTAAGATAATGTATATTTACATATTAAAATAGATGTAGAGAACAAAGTTACGTCGCTCACAATTTACCTACTGCACGCATAGCATGACCATTATAGAAACGGGTTTTGGCGACGGAAGAATAGACAAAAATGAAGTTCCGTGAAGACAGTACGACGGCAGCAAAGTAGAAAGAGTCAACTGTACTTTTTACGAAATTCAATAGTTTATTCACGTTTTTCTTTTATTTTGCTTATATCTCGAAAATGGTGTCCTATTGCAAAAATAATGAAAATTTCGACCCCCTTTATATAACCCTTCAAACCCCTAAAACCAAACAAGTAGGTAATAATTTTTCACATTTTCCATACAAAAAGTGAAAAATTAAATTTTTCCATTAAATTTTTATACTTTGTGGCCGTCGAGTAAAATGTTTTCTACTGTCTTTAGCATGGCGATTACAAAATCAAATTGTCTTCACTACCTTAGACAACTGTCAGTTGTCAGTGTGATTTTGACGTTTGGGATAGAAAACTGTCTTCTGAAATAGTCTACTTATAAAAGGACCTAGACAACGATCGGTAGAAACGAAAGACAAAATGACGGATTGTAGAAGGATTTTTACGGTGCGATGTCAAAAATGGAGAAACGAAATGTCACTTTGTATAGAAATAGCTATGTCTTGTCTTCCAAGAAATAGAAAGCGTCATGCTACGCCTGCAGGACTGCATGTCACTTGTGAACACATTAAAATAGCAGAATTCAGATGTTAGTCAACATCACAATAAATTCTCATGACTTATCTTGCATTTTTTCTAATTATGCATTTTTGTACGCACACAATGGACATAACAGGCAACCTACTCAATAATAAATTGTAAATTTGTAACTATTGCGTAAAAAGAAAAATTCTATTGTAAACTGTTTCATGACCTCATGTTATTTAGTCTATGGTCTGTTCTCTGCGATCTGTTAGGGTACATTCCGAATCACGCCATAATCACTTACAGGGCTCACATCAATTGGCGGCGATCGGCGGCGACGATCTCTCGCGTCCGGCCCTGGTTCAGGCCATGGTACGGAGTGAGAGGGAATGGGAAGCCGTCACCTCCTTCTGCGAAGCAGTAATGCTCACGAGGGAGGAGGCGGAGCGCGTGAGGGAGAGGCAATCTTTGCGCCCTCATGGCCCCAGTCGCCGCAGGAGGAGACACCCTGGGCGTCGGGAGTCGATTGCCGACTCCCGGCCACCGTAGGCGCGGGCTTGCGGACGACGAGCAATGGGCAGCTCGCCGTCCGGTAAGGACCAGGCCCGGGCCGTGTTCCACGAGCGCCTCAAAGAGACGTTAGCATAATTGACGGGGTCCGGTAGGGCCGATGCCTGCCGGGGTCGCAAATTGTTCGAAAGACTTACCGTGGCCCTGGCGCACAGGCGACTGAAGGAACACGGGTGGGTTTTACTCAGTAAGAGTCTGACACGCCCTTCCGCTCCACCCAGAGCGGGAGAGGCCATTTGATGATTTCCCACCCAAAAAAAAAATGGGCTCACATCAATAATTTACGTTCCGATTTAGATATCACGATACGACGTAACGCTTGTGAACCCGCTCATCGTCAACCACAAACCTTGCACAAGAAACAAGAAAGACTCGCTGGATATTTTATTGAAAATGGAAGTTCAACACTTTGGCACTTCTGTTTTGTTGGTTGAGATGTATGAGACCAAAGGTGCGACTAAACACAACTCAACGGCACAACGCCCAACTGTCATTTTTGACAGCGCTCACGATTATATTAAGGGGGAAGCGCAAGGGTAGCCCGCGAAATTCAAATTTTCTTACGTTTTATGCAATTTGAAGGTCAATGTCAGCATGTATTTTGATAAAAATATGATTCGCTGTCGTAACAAATATGGGTTTACAGAATTATAATAATTAGAATCAGCAAGACAACTCCTTAAGTTAGAATTGGTGTCAAATGTCATAATTTCATGAAATAATCATTTAATACAGTAATATGAACTCAGAGAGATGTATTGCTGATTCTAATGATTATAATTCCGTAAATTCATATTTGTTACGACCGCCAATCATATTTTAATCAAATTACAACCTGACAGTGACCTGCAAATTGCAAAACCGTAAGTAAATTTAAATTTCGCGAGCTACCCTGAAGGTTCCGCCTTAATATAAGGCACGGTCGGCGCATGTCATGACGTCATCTATGACGATTCACGGGAAATCGTAACCGCGCTCACGCTAATTCGGAACTGATATAAGCACGCTCAAATCTATTACAGTGCAACTCGGAACGTACCCTTAGTGTATTCATACATGCGCAAACGTGCTTGATTTATTGCATTCATATTCATTATGAAATGCGCGGGTTTGAAATTTAGACCCTAGGTTTCCTTAATGAATTCTCAGAGTAGAAACATAAGTTCGAAATACTTGTAGGTATAGAACAATAACTTCAAACAGGGCTTAAAGAAATAAACACGGATTAGAATGCAAGCTTACAAATAGTAGGTACAAAACGTATCTTTGCAATACTAAAATTCAATTACACATGTCCTCAAATACAGAGCGAAATGGATTCTCCTAATCTCCTTAACTAAACTTATACTGTTTACCGTTTTTGTCTTTAGTAAGTACCCAATTACGTGCGACAGTATGTGTACCGCGCGACATGACATGTACCTTCGTCAGGGAAGCAACCACCGCGGTTTATTAATTGTGTCAGTGACCGAATAGCTCACCATTGTGTGATTAACAGATTAAGACCCACTTGCACCGCCAATCACTATACACGTTTAGCGCTAAACGAATTTTAAGCATCGTTCTGTCTCTGTCATCTTTAAACATATGACAGAAACAGAATTATGTTTTAATATCGTTTAGCGCTAAACGTGTATAGTGATGAGCGGTGCTAGTGCGCCTTAATAGTGGAAACAGATGAGGTTCTGCTCACGTTATTAATGTGATTAGAAAAAATATATTGTTTATTTATTTATTTATTTGCTCACGAGCTGCACGATTACTGACAAATGCGTGCACTGACTGGACAGGTCCACTCAATCTGTGTGGTTTTTCCTCAAAAGACCATTTCAGACACAAATCTACATGGTCTTCACATGATCTGACTAAGATTATGTATGGACTTTAAAAGAGACTGTGACCTCTGAGTTTGTTTCGGCCTTTCTTTTCAGAGTAGTCAAATAGGAAACGCCGACCTCATCTAGTTTCTAAAATATGATTGACGTGTAAAAGTGTTTGTTCAAACCTACTTACAGAAATAAAATCATTTATCATTCATTCACATTTTGCGTGATGTGTTCTGTTCTTAATTATTGAAAAGGGAGATTATTAGGTCAGCTACAGTAGGTACAGGTCCTACATTAATTAAAAGCTGGTGTTATCTAGTTTTGTTTATCTTTTGTACTTCTTTTCTCATAATAGAAAAGTTAATTAAGAAAAAGACCCTCTTTTTGCTCTAATTAGATTTCACTACTTTGCGAATTGTTCTTACTTAATACGGCATTTAGGGCCGTATTACAGAAATAGAAATATAAATAATATTTATTTTCATAAAACTTGGTATATAAAGGACTGTACGTCTGAACTTCGAAGTTTAAAATATCGATGTAATTAATTGAGAACGTTCATAATCGCGATGTACGGAACTTCGAAAGAATGTCTATTCAAACTTCGAAGTTCAGTATGACATTCTTTCGAAGTGCCGTACATCGCGATTATGAACATTCTCAATTACATACATAGATATTTTAAACTTCGAAGTTCAACATATAGTCTATATAAAGTTGTTTTAAAAATACATTATAGAGTATGACATGTTTCGCTTATATCATAGCATGCAAATATTATAGGTTACATTACAAAATGTTTCCCGTAGGTAAATTCTTTTATGCTGTAAAAATTATTAGCGTTTGACCATTTATGTAGTTTTTTTTTTAAACAATCTAATATTTAAAGTTTTTAAATCACTTGGAATTTTATTATATATCCGAACACACATGGCTAAACAGCTTTTACTTTATTTCGACACCTGCAAGGAATAACATTGTATGTAATATTTAGTATCTTTACAGGAGAGCGCGTCAAAGATTTAAAAAATTCTCCCAGATTTAAAACAACCTTGAAAATATGAGTCCAGCTATTCCCTCCTGGACTCATATTTTCAAGGATGGTTGGCATTAAGACTTAACCGAAATCTGCGAGAATTTTTTAAATCTTTGACTCTCTCTCCTGTAAAGTTACTAAATATTAGATACAATGTTATTCCTTGCAGGTGTCGATTTAGCCAACCTTAACTCAAGACTCAAGCATTAAGTAAAACTAGTTTCAACCAATCAAATGGGTTTGAACGAGTTTTAAGTAATGCTTGAGTTTTGAGTGAGGTTCTGTAATACGGCCTTAAAACCCAGATCCGAGACCCAATTCTGAATACTACTCCCAACTCGGCAAATACAGCGGTCCCTTTTATTCTTAATTAAGCATTATGATTTCAGCAACACTTGCGCAAAATTTCCACCGTTTCTAAGCCCTTTCGCTTATAATTTTCAGACAAAATCGGTTTGTCTAATGATATTAATTTCTTAATTGGAAAAAACCGGCAAAGGTTTATTTGTACGTTACAGAATATCATAGCAACACAGAACTCACCCAAAGCCAATTAATATCCATTAAGTAATTCAGTCATGATTCTCTCTAAGTAATTGTTGAGAAGTTCATTGTAAAGTTAGTTAATAGGGACGATCTTGAGCTTCAACAAATAGACACGTCTCGATTCAAGAGAGGGCAGAGTTATTTAGAATTAATAATGTTAATGCTTTAATTAAATCTGGGTTTTGGTGACAAACCTCACATTGTAAAATAATTATCTCTATAACGAAGACTCATGTATCTCCAGAGGACAAATCGTGACCACACTAGTAAGAAAGAAGATAAAATACAAACCACAAGTATGCCCAGCGGGGTAATTACGTAACACACTAACAGTAGGAATGGGTTTCATTTTGGCAGTTCAACAACATTCATTGCGTTTTTTCCGTTGTTGAGCAGACAAATCTTTCGAACATATGAAGCAATGGATTAACAATAGGCTTCAAAATTATTCAGATTGTGATAGATAATATGTTACGTAATTAGGGTGCAGGTTACATCAAAACTATTGCGTATGATGTGAAAATGATAAAATATTGTTATCTTGATGTACAGTACAACTATTTTCTTAATATCCCTCGGGAATCATCGCATTTCCGAATACAAACGAATGCTAATTTCCATGTCCATCAATTATTAGATTTATCGTGTATGATAATTTGAATTCAGAACTAAGTACTTTATTGTTGTTTTGTTTTTACGTAACAACATAATAAAGAACTTAGTTCTGAATTTAAATTATTGTACACGATAAATCTAATAATTGATGGATTAGCATTCGTTTGTATTCGGAAAATGCGATGATTCCTGAAGGACATTAAGAAAATAGTTGTACTGTAAGTAGCTCTTCAGTTTATTGCTCCAACTTATTAATTAATTGGTTAATTCTCAACGTCTCTGTGGCCACAGGACAAAATTTTAAGAGGGTTTTATGATACTAAAACAGCGTTTAATACCCAGGGACACTTTATTAACATACAGAAGCGATAAAATAAAATTGGCTGTTAAGGTTTTCCAAAAGTTTTAAAGTAAAATGAATGACTGCAGTTCAAGCCGCCGCCGGAGCCGCTGGGAACTAACCAAAAAATGCTTATGGACACCGCTAGCCATACCAGTTTCTTCCAAGTCAACTAAAATCAACAAGTATGAAAAAACAACGCAATATTTTGAAGAAGCCTCTCAAGCCTCTCAGAAAAGCGAGTTAGCTAAAAGACAAAAGGCAAACGCTTTATCTTGAATTTATAAAAACTTTTCCGTTCCAAATTCTAGAAAAGCCTTTTCTCATTTTAATAACAATGTCGGCCGAGCTTGGTCTGATTTTATTATGATCGTCCACTCTGGAGCAGTATCTCATTATACATGCAGTGTCTGGTGTAGTAATTAGACTGTTCATATTTACAAAGTTAGTTAAGGATCCTAAACTTATATACTTTGGACGCTCGTCTGTACGATGCATTTAACGTACTATACATAACGCTACTTCTGTAATGGAGCCTCTTCCTTGTGTGAATATAATGTTAAGTGCATTATTGGCACTGAAAATGGAGCCTTTCCTTCGGGTATGCAAATTTTTAAAACAAACATATTTACACAACACAACACACACACACACACACACACACACATACACACACAACACACACACCCATACACACACAACACACACACACACAACATTTATATCTGTAATTTTTATGGTGTAATAATAAAGAGTATTCTATTCTATTCTGTTTTCATTGTTAGTTTAACACTTCCCTTTTTCTAAAACTTCTCCTAGGTGACGTAGGACTAAACTGTAATCACTTGTCCGCTGTGGGCTTCACAACAGTTTATCAAAACGCAAGTTTCACTTTCATTGCCCCGAAGTGTTAACATCGAGGACGCGTCCGGAATAAATGTGAAATTTATTCAACAGGGAGCCACTGCTGCAACTATGTTTAGCAATTTATAGCTCAAATACGGGCATGGTCCCGATATTTGTGTACTTGTTATAAAATATACGAGCTTCGCTTGCGATTCCGTCCGCGCAGTATTAGGACAATAACATTTACACTTAAACTTTCTCCGTTTCTTTAATTCTACTTTCAGTAGTTATTCCTGAAACCATGCCTGTGATGACCTGTATGGCTGCGGTTCAGGAGTTGGAGCTTAAATTGAAAACGACCCTTCAAGATCTTAAGGCATCAAACAATAAATATGAGCAGCTGTTACAGGAAATAGATGATAGTGCGAAGAAAGTCGAGAAAGTCGTTTACAAAAATACAAGCTTAAAACAGGAGCTAGTAGACCTACATCAACAATACCTGGGTGTTGTCTATGAACGGGACAAACTGTGGTTGGTCACGGATGGTTTCAATAAATGCAGTAATTTTTATGAGGAGGCTTTGTGTAAGGTTAGGACCCTAGAAGAAGAAAGAATTCATGCAAATGTACGAATTACTAAGTTACAGAAACAAAAAGAATGTACTCAGGCTAAAGAAACTAATAATTTATATAATAAATTATTTAGTCTTATATTTTTTAATGTTTCTTAATTTTTTTTAAATCACTTATAGAAGCTACAAGAATAATGTACCCGGGGTTTTGTAATATCTTGATTTAAGAGTGTCCTTGGAGTTTCTTGCCCGTTCTTCTCCATAGAGATCTACGTTTTGGAATGGGCAACTAGCTTCAACTTTCTGCCTAACTAATCGACTCTTTGACAATTCAAAATTGCCTGTAAATGGTTTAATTGAAATAAATGCTTTGAGTTTGAGTTTTGTTACATATTGAAACCTTTAATATAATTTCTGTTTGAGACTTGCATCGTAAAACAGAAGTCACAGCGATTATCGCGCCTTAGGGCCAGTGTAAGATTAAGTATCAGACTATGGGTCAGTTGGACAAATTGTCAAGCGCGCGTAAACTGCGGCGATCGGCTGTTGATGAATCATTTGACCAATCACAGCTGTTTACGCGCGCTTGACAATATGTCACATTAATTTTGTGATAATTTTCGTTCGAGAACCTGGCACATAGTCTAACAGTCTAGTCAACCTAATCTTAGAACACGACGAACTCTAAATAAAAGTAGGTACGGAAAACATGTTATTACCAATCAAACCGTCCTTGTTTATTTTCACAGCTTTCATTTGTTTTCTGTTTCGTTTATTGTCATCTGACGATGTCAGTACAGTGTCCTCGGGTGACCGCCGTAAACACTCTTTATTTCCTGACACGGAAAGTGAATCTAGATAAAGTCATTTTTCTGTTACAAAACGTCCTTCAGAAATATTTCCATCCAATATCCTACCTTATTCTAGTAGTAGTAAAGGTGATGATGACCAAACGTAGGACTACAACGAAAGATGAAACGTAAGTTAGTAACAAAATCGAGATTGTTTCTATCGCGTCTATCGCCAACTTGGTTTTATTGTTTAACAAATTGTTAAAACAGCTTTTCATTTACTTCGTATCTAATTGGAATCGACCTTTTGTGCTCACAAAAATGAGTAGTGTCTTGTGTTGTGCTTGTTATTACAAAATAAAACTTTGTAATGCCACATCTGGAACTATATGGTTATCTAGTTATCTTCCTTTGTATTTTTTTTCCTGAAAATAACATTCATCATAACATTAATACTATAATAACTTTGAAATCTATAACAATATATGAACTTTATTTAAAATATGAAAATCACAAAGTCGCTACCTCCACACACATACTAAGAAGATATTGAAATTTATAATTAGAATGCTAATATTGTTACTTCCACGTTAACTCCGCTCATTACCTCGTATTTCCGCGAAATTTGCTCGTGTTTATCCAAAATTACTTCCATTCATTATATTTACACTTAACGCTCCTTTCTTAATAAACACGAGTAAACGATTCTCTAATTAAAATTAACGTTTATTTGTTTAATTATTAACAACGTACATTGGGCACTTAGCGAAGAATTAAAAGATGGTAACACCTATTTACAATGAAAAAGGTGAGGCTGACTTTTAATTAGCTATGTACCACAGACAACTTAGCCCCGCGTAGACACCGCATAGGAGTGCAACCGCGCTCGCCAAGCATTAGCTCTACGGCCTCATATGTGATGGCCACGCCCCCAACTCGTCTAGGAAGCGCCAGTCAGTCCGTTACTGAATGTTGACGTGTTTTAGTTATTGTTCTGAGGTTTTAAAAATCGAAAAGAATATTCAAAATGCCGTATTGTGCAGTGAAATGGTGCGGAAAATGTAGCAAAACTTCGAGGTTACACAAAGACAGCATTACATTTCACCGATAAGTTATTTAAAAGCATAAAATAATCAACAAATAAGAAAATAAGAAACAAATGCAAAGTGAAGTAGCGCTCGTTGATGTCTTTTGGAAAATCTCTTTCTTTCATGTTTTAATTTATATATGACTATCTCGCTCTATCATCGGTAACAGTTTACTAGTGATGATGAATCGATAACAAATCTACAAATAAAATATCGATATGTTACCACAAACATAAAACAAATAAATAATAATAATTTTATTTTAAAGGTTTCCAAAATGCCTAGCCTTAAAGAAAATTTGTATAAGCGCTACAAAACGCTACAAAACGTGAAGAAAATTGTTGTCCCACTACAAAATAATAGTGTTATATGTTCCCGTCATTTTACTTCGGATTGCTTTGAACTCAAAAAGAAACGACCAATTTTATTTATTACTGCTGTACCAACTTTGGTGGGTCACTTTTCAATATTGTCACATATTATTGACTTTATTTACCTTATTCCCGAAATATTTCGGCACTAATTAATACACTCAGTGCATGGAATTGTAAATGTACCCAGGTTATGTTCAACGAACACGTCACTCCGGGATCGATTGCGATCAATGTCGGTGCTCTCAAAGTTGTTCGAGAATACGTTTACCTCAGGCAAACTCTGCAGTTAGGTAAGAACAACTTTGAGAAGGAGGCTAACAGAAGAATTCGGCTGGGCTGGGCAGCATTTGGGAAGCTTCGTCGAGTCTTCTCGTCACGTATTCCGCAGAGCCTAGAGACTAAAGTCTTCAATCAGTGCGTCCTGCCTGTTATGACTTACGGAGCCGAAACGTGGACACTCACGATACGGCTGGTCCATAAATTCAAGGTCGCTCAGCGAGCTATTGAACGAGCTATGCTTGGAGTCTCTCTGAGGGATAGAATCCGGAATGAGGTGATCCGGCAGAGAACCAAAGTTGTTGACATAGCTCACAGAATAAGCAAGCTGAAGTGGCAGTGGGCCGGCCATATTAGCCGAAGAACCGATGACCGTTGGGGTAGACGTGTTCTTGAGTGGAGACCACGAATCGGCAAACGTAAGGTAGGACGCCCTCAGGATAGGTGGAGCGACGATCTTCGCAGGGTGGCTGGTAGCAGCTGGATGAGAGTTGCCGGAAATAGAGCTAAATGGCGTGCAATTGGAGAGGCCTATGTCCAGCAGTGGACTGCTGTAGGCTGATGATGATGATGATGATGCATGGAATTTGGCGCAAACGTGGCACGTGCTTCTCCAAAACTATTCTCTGTTTGATGCAAAATATATTTCTTGAATTAAGTATACCTAGATATAAGTACTAGGTATAACGAATTATTATATGTAGTATCTCTGTGCTATAATGTGAGATTTTATTTGATCGGTGTACCTTTTTCAATAGATAAATAAATCTAAGTACTTACAAATGTTGCTTATCGATAAAAATATCGAGTCTCATACCAACCCTAAGCCGTCCTATGAGTCATGTGACATTGAAATAGCCAATGACAGCTCTCTTTGCACCTCGCCCCCCCCTGACTTTTGGCGATAGTATATTCGAACAAAATGTTCTTAATGTGGTGTCTACGGGGCTAAGTTGTCTGTGCTATGTACCTACCATTTTTTATAGCCAATACCTCGCGGTTTTTTAATGAAATTATTTCAGTTTTCTAGTGAGCCAAAAGACACACATACGTTTGTTTGTCAAGCGAGCGGCTCGAGACGTTGGTTAGATCATTGTTTGATAACAAGCGCAGCCAAAAACTTAATTACTAAAGCGTTAGTCTCATATGGGGTTTACCAGTCCGATCATTATCCCGTTTTATTTGAATGTAATTTTCCTAAAATTAATCAGAAATTATCAGCTCTGAATTCTCTTAGTAATAAAGTGCGCTGGGGTGAAGGAAACTGTGAAAAAACTGTAACCTAGTATACATATGTTGGCGGTGATCGCATCAAGAGACTAAAATATGTCACAGGCTGGAACAAATATATCAGCGATGCTCATAGGGAGGGTCGTATTTATTACCAAACGTGGCTACTGCATGGTGCACCCACTCAGGGGACTATGTATGAGAAAATGCGCGTAACACGAAGGACATTTAAGACTAAATTAAAATTTATTCAAAATAATCAACAGCAAATTAAATGAGATATTTTGACAAAAAGACATTCGAAAAAAGAGTTTGCTAAGTTTTGGAAGTCCACTAACAAATTAAATGCCAAGCCGAGTCTCCCTGCAGGTGTGGCGGGTCTGAATGAACCGAAAGATATTGCCAACCTTTTTCAAAGACATTTTAGAGTTCAGGCCCTCTTGCAAAACGACCGGCGGCGCGTGTTTGGTGAGGGGGAATTGTCGGGGTCTGGTGAGCTTGTTGTAATGTTACAGTTAAACAGGTTGCTACTGTTACTAAGAAAATGACAAGAGGTAAATCGCCCGGCCACGATGGCCTTAGCGTCGAGCACCTGAAGTATGCGGGGCCACACCTGTATAGCTCTTCTTTTTAATTTATATCTCAGTCACCGTAATTTGCCACAGGACCTTATGCGTACAGTGGTAGTTCCGATTATTAAAGACAGGACAGGGGACGCTTCTGACGTGTCCAATTACAGGCCTATTTTGTTGGACACGATAGTCGCCAAGGTCTTGGACAGTTTGCTTGATCAACAGTTGGTTAAACATGTTGAACTTCATGGCGCGCAATTTGGCTTTAAATCTGGTATATCCACGGAAAGTGCCATTCTGTGCCTCAAGCAAACTGTTCAATATTATACTTCCCGAAAAACACCTGTTTTTGCTTGTTTTTTGGACCTGTCAAAGGCATTCGACCTGGTGTCCTACGAGGTACTATGGGATAAGTTGCGGAGTGATACGACACTACCGAATGAAATTGTATCCTTGTTTCATTACTGGTACTACCACCAGAGGAATAGTGTCAGATGGGCGGAGGCTCAGTCGGATGTGTACGAGCTGGAGTGCGAGGTGAGGCAGTGGGGTTAAGTTCACCACGCCCGCCGCTTCAATTTCTACATAAACCGGCTAATCGGTGAGCTTAGCAGCACCAAAATTGGATGCAATATTGACAACGTTTGTTTGAATAATATTAGTTATGCGGATGACATAGTGCTGATAAGCCCATCGATCGGCACTTTGAGGAAACTGGTGGCTATTTGTGAGTCCTATGCAATGTCCCATGGGCGAAATTGCAATATTAAGAAGAGCGACCTTATTATGTTTAAAGCGAGTGCCATAAACTATTCCGATATTCCCGGTGTCTCGCCCTGTGGCATTCCTTTAGCATGGGTGACTAAGTTTAAGTACTTGGGTCATTGGGTCGCTGATGATCTTAAGGACAATATGGATATAGAGAGTGAGCGCAGGTCGTTGGCTGTTCGATGTAACATGCTAGTTCGAAGATTTGTACGTTGTACAAACCAAGTTAAAGTCACTCTTTTCAAAGCTTTCTGTCAGTCTTTCTACACGTGCAGTCTTTGGACCCGTTTTACGCAGAGGACATACAGCGATCTGCGCGTCCAATATAATAACGCGTTTAGGATACTGTTGGGGCGTTGTAGTGCGTCCACAATGTTTGCGGAGGCGCGCACGGACGATTTTTACGCTATAATAAGAAAAAGGACCGCCTCCATAGTCGGCCGGCTACGCGCCACCACTAATAGTCTCCTGAGCGTGTTCTCAGATCGGTGGGACTCCCCTCTGCTGCGCCACTGGGTAAGAGTCCACACCAGTTGATATTTAAAGTATTATCTCCTTATTACTAACACTAGTTATTAATTTATTTTGTTGATACTAACACTATGGACACATGTCTGAAACAAAGAATTTGAATTTGAATATTTTGTATTTACCGGTAGCTGTGCTAAAAAGTAGATCAAAATAAAAATTCCGAATACCCGTATCATGGAAAATTTAATACAATACATACATTTTGAACGCATAGGAATTGCACTTTTCTATGAAACAGCAGATTTTTTTTGATAACCGACGAAAAATGTCTACTCTACCTCTAGACTCATGATCTGAATTCATGGTTACAGTTTACGCGGCGATGTCCCTGCCATTCTGTATTTACTCGACAAAGCTTTGATAAAAATGGAGGCTTATAAATATTTCAGTGATAAAATACGTCAGGGACCTCTAGCCAGGGACCGCGAAACAGTAAACTTTTCATCCTGTGTACAGCTAACTTGCTGAAACACAAAGCTGTACCCAAAACTCGTTACTCACACAATAGACTTTCAGCACACAATATAAAACGCTACAAAAATATTTGGTATAAACCAACAAACTTCAAAACAACAGCACAGCCGTAGTAGTGTCGGCGTGAAAGATGACATTTTAAATTAGTCGGATATCAGCGTTGCTCGAGCATACCGTCAGCATGATCCTACCAGTACCATTGTGGGCTATTACGGTATCTACAATTAGACAGAGAGAGGAGATTACTTCTAATCTCCGAGAGCTTGATGAATTACTAGCACTTTACGGAGGAACAATTAATGATTTTAGGTCACAATTTGCTTTATTGTATGGATCGAAGGGAAAAACAATGATGTTTAAACAATGGAAACTGTTGTTACTTGTTCTATTCGCCGAGCTCAAACTGAAAAATATGCATTAACATTTGAATAGATATGCGTACACAATTGTTTATATAACTTCATGAATGTCATGTCTATTTACCATTACTCTAATCTCATGCAGCATCTATTCTACAAACTCTGTTAGCTCGTACTACCATGGAACGCCTGAGGCAACACAAACATAAACAAGAATATTATTATTATAACACAACTCCTCACTGAATACGAATGTTGTTTCTGCTGTTAAAAGTCATGCATACTGATGCTGTGTTTAAACGAATTGTCATAGAATAGAATAGAATACTCTTTATTATGTACATCATAAAAATTACAGATATAAATGAAGACATTTTACACAGGGTGACACAATGGGCGGTCTTATCGCTAAAAGGGATCTTTTACAGACAACCTTTGGATCGATTCAAGGGAGAAGGAGAGACAATAATGCAGGTAGTTGTGACTGTACCCGCCGGACCCCAGCCTGATAAAATTTTCGTTTTTCCTAATTATGCTAATATTAGTATTAAGATCGGCTTTCCTTTGAGGGAAAGGGAACACGCCCCCCCAGCCGCGTGTTCCTGTAGGGCTCGTCACCAAACTTGGACACCCTCCCACCGTTATAAGAAATGAATTCCCATAAACTAGACTGCCTTGTCCCGACTTAGAAAGCTAGGGGACAAGGAGGGGACACAAGGTGATGTTAATATTGGGAATTCACAGTTAGGAAATATAAGTATTATAATTATAAATATGTGAAGCTAAGAAGACGAGAGGGTATACAAACGTATATAATATATGATTAAGTACTCGTATTATAAATGTCGTAACGCCGTCGTCTCCCTTCTCGCAGGTGAGCGCTAATATCTGCAATAGTTTTGATAATATGAAGGGGTAAAAGGATCGTTACGCTTGCACTTACATTAATCATTTATAGCTACGTTAATTTATGTGTTTACAATGTACCCACTTTAGTGAGACCGGGAACCGTTTTACAACGTCTGCCTCATTATACGTGTCCTGCTAGACCTAACGCATAGAACCTCTGCGGACACTAGTACGATTCTAATAGAACACGTTTCCTATGCACTAAATAAATGTCTTACTCAATCCTAAAGACAGAGTACTGCGAAGTCCAACTGCCATTGAGTGAGACAAGTGTTGATTAGTACTAAACGCGTACTAATGTTATTGACACCCTTACGGCGGCCTAGCCCCCTTTTTACTAAGATAATAGAAAACTAGTACAAGCGTACCGTAGACTCAGTCTGTAGCAAAACTCAATGCGATCGTACTTGGTGCACACCGAAGTGGTATTTCGTCACTTCACATTTCCTTAATCTTCCCCATTGAGAGAATGCAGTGCGGTTTTCACCGCAAAAGCATCCATATTGACGTGTCTCGAGAAATAGTGTCGATTTAGTAAATGGCATACCATAGCCGGTTGTAGATTTTTATCGAGATACGGTCCCTAGCGTTCTTAGAACGACTACCAATTCAGGTTGTGATTCTGTGTGAGGCCTACACCACTCCCTGGATATGTGCATGTACGAAGCCTCACGCAAAGTGTTCTGTGGCCAGACCTTTTTGGAAGCATTAATCATCACTAACATTTGATTAATTCATAATGTAATTAGAGATCGGCTTTATAGCCTAGTTTGCTTTAGATGAAATGTATTTACGGTTCTGCCTTCCATATGTGGTGCGTCGGTTAAGGGTCAACAATTGTCAAGAGTCAGGAGCGTTGGTGCTCATTGTCAAGTTTAGCGGTAGGCCTTCTCCGTTTCCCTATAACCAAACGCAAGTGACAAAATCTGTCAAGGTACGGATTAGGAGGTGGTCACTTAATACAAGAGAAAACAGCATTAATTATAAACTACGATACTAAATATTAAAGTTGACACTTACCAAATATCTCCTTGGAGGGAATTATACTTACGGAATACTGCACGTATTACCAGTTTCACCTCGGGCACAACTCACTGAACTCAATTGTCTAGCGTACACTACGTCGTTCGCTACCTAACGTGGTCTTTAACCCACTATCAACTTAATAAGTAATGCTCGGTCCCTTACTGTCGTAATGGACTGGCATTCCTTAAGTCTCCTAACTTAACTACCCTGGACTCTAGTGTCTGTCGCCTCTCGCGATCCTGATTCAAACTCCTAGACTATCGTGTCTATCACTTCCCGGGGGCCTAAGTCAACTCCTAGAGTATCGTGTCTATCACTTCCCGCGGTGCTAAGTCGACTGCCATACCATTCGTTCCTTTTCATCTTCTAACATCCCCATCACTACACCAGCCTCCTGTTTTTTTGTAACATAAACCCAAATTCTCGCAAGTTCGCAGAATACGTTTCTGTAGAATTCCTCAATTGTTTTAAGTGTTCGTTTGGTATCAAGTTTTGGCGGCCAGATGTCAATAATCGCTTTCTTTCTTTAGAAATAGTTGAATTATTGCATCCTTACTGACGTCAAATATTGCCCTTCGACTAATGGCTGGCATAAGTGCCACCAATTTCAAGGATATAAGTGTTTTGTTATTAATTAGGGTAACATGTCAAACTGACAGATCATAAAATAGAGATTTAATGTGTCTCTAAGAGTCCCGAAATCGTGGGAAAGTTTTAAAACAAATATAATACCTATTTTGTTATTAATTAGGAATAGGTGACAGACAGTCACATAGTCAGTGGTGTACCATTTACATATACAACAAATACATACATACATAAAACATATACTTATTTACATATAATATATACAAAAACAAACATGAAACAAGAGCAAGGAAACTAAATGTAATGATGATGTTTAAGGAGAGAGGAAGTGTTTTATAACCATAATTTTAAAAGTGGACAAAGATTTAGCACGCCTTATCGACTCGGGCAAGGCATTCCATAACCGTACTGCTTGAACTGTAAAAGACTTGTCATAAAAACTGGTGGAATGCATCGGCATCTCTATTTTCTATTTTGGAAAATGTACTATATTTTCCAGATAAGGCTCACCGCCTATAATCTTTGGCTATTTGAAATATAAAATCACTTTAAAAGTATAACATTAATCACAACATATTGTTTCCTGCACGATAAACAATCCAAAGCCCTATCTCAAACATTTGAAAACTTCCCAACGATTTCAGCATCCACCGCACTAATCCAATTTGTAACGAGGCAGACCACATCGAACAGCACACAAACAAAAGAATTTTTAAAGTTTCACCACTCCTCCCTCCCCTTCACCTTAAATAAATATATAAAAATAAAACGAAAAGCAAAATGTGAAGAAATATCGCAGGAGTCCGAGACAGAAATGTTGAATATTTATTATTTATCTATTTATTAAAACTTTACAAGTAAAAAATACTGTACAAAGGCGGAGTTAATGCCTTAGACATTCTCTATCAGTCAACCAAGGCTGATAAGACGGCAGGTGCTTTGTTTAACATGAGTTATTAATAATAAAAAAATATTAAAACGGTAACATAATTAATTATAAATAAAATAGGTATACAAGTACGTAAATAGGTTAGAACCTTATAATACATATTTACTATAATATATACTTACGTTAAATATATATATGGGATAAAAATATTCTAATAAGGTATGAACGCGGCTTATAATTGCTAAACGGAACGCAGCGGATGAAAGAGAGAGAAGCATGTGTGTGAGTGAGAAAGGGGACAAATGGCGACTACTAGATGGACGTCGAACTTACGGTGTACGGTGGAACTTTTGTGTACTAGTAATATACAGTTTTTAAATTACATTCGTTTATTTTGCCATACAATTCCACATATATATATACAAATAATTAAAGGGAAAGAGGTAATCGAGATGACTCTACGATATTTATTTTGAAAATAACTCTGCAATTTTCGCTTAAATGCATACCGACTGGTATGCTTTCCCCAACGCCATCGGCTGCTACTGGGTATTTAACGTTAACAGGGCAGCTGCCGAAATAATTATATTATAATTTAGCCAGGATTATTCTCTCTGTAATCGAGTTTTGTGAAAGCTACCTAATTAATGGATTCATAATCTGCTATAAGAACTGTTTTCATGCAAAAAAGCAGGTGCACGAAACTTTTATACATCTTTTATAATGTACTAAGCATTACAGAATAATCTTACAAAACCAGTTCTCTCAGCAAAAGCTCGAAAACGCTACGCTACATATTCACATTTTCTAAGGAAACTCAAGTAAACAAAGAAATAAGATAGTGCACCAGTGTTCTCTAGGTTTTTTTTATCTATATAAATATTATGTAGGTATTGTAGAGGTTATAGTCTGCATGGCTTTCCCATGCAACCTCCATGGGCATTTTATAAGTTGTTACTGGCATGCATAATGAGATAAACACTATCTACGCCACTTCATATTAGAAGCATAGAAAAATAAATTGAGAGTCAGCTCTAAAGAGTATGGTGACCGCACATGTAGATGGAAAGTCAGTAGATTGGTTGATAGGAATAATTACGAGATTAGTAAAAAATAGGATACTAAGACATTAATAAATAATAGGATTAGTAGTTATTAAAAGGTATTATAAGGCAGATGTGAGTAGAAACGCCGGGAGGGGACGCCCAAGGAGGACATATAGTGACCTTATTGGTGATGTTCTTCAAAAAGGTCAGATGCGTAGTACCTACTCGCAACCGGCGTGCGTGTATGACTAGATGTATAAACGTAAACGGGGCAAAAATTGTATGTAAGGATTGTAGCAGGAGGCGTTCTGTAGTTTCTGCCTACCCCCATGGGAAGAAGCCGTGAGTTTATGTATGTGGGTGTATAAAATACTGCCTTTTATTTAATTATTAACATGCTTTTATTAGCTTGGTATATATAATTGTTTGTAACGGAATCTTTGAACGTGATTTTCACCCACTTCAAAACGTCGAATTAAATTGAAGCTTTTCACACTTATCAAGAACCGATGACAATAGCATAATTTAATAAGTTTGTCCCATTATCCTGACCCAGTTGAAAAAAAAACAAAAAAACACGCTTTTGTAGTTAGCCGATCTAAAAAATTTAAAACAAATAATAGTTTAAAAAAACTAAAAGCACACTTTAATAGAAACCCAAACTAAAAAGTAGGAAATTATTTTCAATAAATTTAAATCAAAAAACAATATTTTATCCTAAAAAAGCGTGGGGTGTTTTTATGATATTTTCATAATGACTCTACTTTCTTTTTTTTTTTTGATAACATATGACATCAAGCTCCCCACGCTTGTTTGCAATAAAATCTATTTTTTGTTAATAATACTATTCTTAATTTGAATTTATTGAAAATTATTTTCTACTTTTTAGTTTGGTTTTCTA
The DNA here is from genome assembly GCA_917490735.1 of Dryobotodes eremita. NCBI lineage: Eukaryota > Metazoa > Arthropoda > Insecta > Lepidoptera > Noctuidae > Dryobotodes > Dryobotodes eremita. The sequence continues at coordinate 6,056,548 of OU823257.1, read as the reverse complement.
TTAAAGCGTATATTTTGTTTTTTTTTTTAACTATTATTTATTTTTTATTGATGGTCCATAGCGCACTTACAGTACCTACTACCTTAGAATACTACTTTGTGTATAAATAAAAATACAAAATCCTCTCGACGTTCTAGTATATTTAAATATCTTTGAGTCTTGAAGCAAAATACGAAATCTATTGTCGTAAATGTCATAACGACAATTCTGTACAAAATGATTGTTCGAAAAATGTTTATGTCTGTCTCCTTTTAGATAAATACAGCTGTCCAATGTCACACGGGTCTTATACGAAAATGTTCACATTTAAGACTTGTCTTAAATTTGAACATGTAGACAGTAACATGTTACTGCCAGAATAAATAGAAAAAAAAGGAATAGTAATAAACGAAAAACGTAGCACTATGTGAAAATAAATAAGTGGTTAACTGAAACGTTACAGTCGACATTACAGGCGTGACGTCACATGATGTATGACGTCATACGGATTTCGTCACCACGCTGCTTATTACAAGCGTTTAATTTTATAATAACAATTTTTACGACAAAACGTTTGAAAATTCGGTGTTACTAAAAAAGTTTTTAAATAATATTGTAAACTGCAGACACAACCAAGGAAAACGAAAATTTTGTCAGGAAACCTTATTTATTTCCGTGATCATTAAATTATTCGTGATCACTAAACTTGCCAGTTCGACTCGTTCCTTTCATTCGTTCATTTTTTATTTTGATTTACTGCAAATTGTGTTTTTACGATGCAATTCATTTGTATTGTTTTATCTTTTTTATGCGAGATTTAATATAACGGCTTCGGGTTGCCAGTTTTTTGGTCAAATGGCCATTTATTATTACAAAAAAAAAAAAAACTGCATCATACTAAACTTCATAGCCCAAATCACTATGCATCGGCTCAGTGTGGGGATCTAATTGTAAGTCACATTTTTTAAAAAGGAGAACGATAGAAAATCACAAAGGATAGAAAAATGTGCAGGAGCTTCAGGTCGGCTTCGGCATGGAATTAGCAGCAAAATATAGCAGAAACGGCAAATAGTGGTGGAGCTGGACGAGGATGGGGTAGAAGCGTCCCACGCCGAACAGTTTCAGGAGGACCGTCGTGGAGGAGGTCGTGTCGTCGTCAACCGTGTCCAAAAGAGGAAAATGTCTTAGGGGGGTATTCACAAATAACGTTTCGTTTGCGGCCTCGTTGTAAAGCCCTAATAACAATACCAGCAAAAAGGCCGCGTTAGTGTCCCACACCACGTAAGTGGAATGTCTCGACGTCGGAGGCAGCGCCTCTGGCTCGGCAGGAGCAGTGACCCCGGCCTCCTACGGCACGTGAGAGGAGCGTCGCAGCGTAGGAGAACTTTCCGTCCAAGAGTGGTCAGCTGTGGCATCTCACGCCACGCAATTAGAGAGCGGAGAGAATTGGTCACACACACAATAGTTGCCACTAGAAATGAAACATATTTTCACCGTAAATAAGTCCTTTTGTTTTAGGTACGATAAATACCTCAGACACTGAGTTAAGAACTGAACTGGATTTGGTTCAAGACTGAGTTTTGCCAGGACTGGCAGCCGCATCCGTTCTGGAAATATGTGTTCAACGTTTCAAACTTAAATCAAATTACTTCATATTTGATTATCGGCCAGAAACAATAAGAACAGCTTTCAGAGGGAACCTAACCTTATTATACTAACTGGCCTTAACATAAAAGCTTCATAGAAAAAGAAAACTGTCAGATGAAAATTTACGATAAAAATATCAAAGTATAAAAATATTCGAAGATTTTTTGGAAGGAGGTAATTACGAATTATTCCTCGTAGAACCACTTTCCTCGTAGAGACACTTTTGAAAAAATCTCGCGGCTGTTTCTTATAGATTCACTTTCATTTAGTACAGCAAAACACAAAAGAGTTTGTATGAAATACAGATTTGGATGTACGAGGTGTGTTCAAAAAGTACCCGGAATTTTCGTTTTTTTTTTTAATATTTATTTATTCGTCTACATCAATGTGGTCCCCTTCAAAGTAGTCCCCCCCAGATATAATACACTTATGCCAGCGTTTTTTCCAATCTTCGAAGCACTCTTGATATTCACTTTTTGATATGTCTTTGAGCACTCTCAGCGATTCGGCCTTTATTTCTTCAATCGAGGAAAAACGCCGTCCTTTCATGGGTCTCTTCAACTTTGGGAACAGGAAAAAGTCACACGGAGCCATATCTGGTGAATATGGAGGTTGGGGCATGACTACGGTATTGTTTTTGGCCAAAATTCAGCAGTTTTGGAACAAATTTTGCTGCCACTCGTTTCATGCCCAAAACATTTGAAAAAATGTTATGACATGAACTAATTGATATGCCAACTTCATCAGCAACTTCTCTAATTGTGATTCGGCGATCATTCATAACCATTTTCTCCACTTTTTTCACATTTTCATCGATTATTGACGTGCTGGGTCGACCGGAGCGTTCGTCATCTTCAACGTCTTCGCGGCCATCTTGGAAACGCTTATACCACTCGTAAACACTTGTTTTTTTCATAGCAGACTCACCATAGGCTTTTTGTAACATTTCACACACTTTGTTACACTTTATTTCATTTTTTACGCAAAATTTAATACAAATTCTTTGACTCTTCAATTTTTCCATTGTTTAAACAAGCAAAAATCGCCGAGCTCATAAAAACACATCGAACCTTAGCGACTACCACAGACAAAGTAAACAGTGAATATAGCTGAAAATTTCATCATACTTTAGGGGCATGTATACCAACACAATAAAAAAAAATTGACAATCGGACTCTCCAGACCCGCGAAATTTAAAAATTCCGGGTACTTTTTGAACACACCTCGTATAAACAGTCAAAAGTAGGTAACTAAAGGTTTGCTTTCCAGCGATAACAGTGTTTTGGCATGCCACAATTGCGGCGGTAAGTCTCGTCTTTGAGGAGTGGCTTGAGAGGCGCCACGGCGACCTCACCTTCCGCCTGACGCAGGTCCTCACCGGACGTGGCTGTTTCGGAAGGTTCCTGTTCCAGATAAGGCGGAAGGAAACGCCCGGGTGTCACCATTGTGTAGATCGACCGGCGGACACGGTGGAGCATACGGTGGAGATCTGCCCGACTTGGGCGGAGTACCACCGTGTCCTCGTGGTGGCGATCGGCGACGGCGGACTCTCGCGTCCGGCCCTGGTCCAGGCCATGGTACGGAGCGAGAGGGAATGGGAAGCCGTCACCTCCTTCTGAGAAGCATTAATGCTCGCGAAGGAGGAGGCGGAGCGCGTGAGGGAGAGGCAATCGTTGCGCCCTCACGCCCCGAGTCGCCGCAGAAGGAAACACCCTGGGCGTCGGGAGTCGATAGCCGATTCCCAGCCACCGTAGGCGGGGGCTTGCGGATGGCGAGCAATGAGCAGCTCGCCGTCCGGTAAGGACCAGGCCCGGATCGACGGCGCGTCGTGTTCCACGCGCGTCACAAAGAGATGTCAGCATAATTGACGGGGTCCGATAGGGCCTATGCCTGCCGGGGTCGCGGATTGTTCGAAAGAGTTACCGTGGCCCTAGCGCACAGGCAACTGAAGGAACACGTGTGGGTTTTAGTCAGTAAAAGTCTGACACGCCCTCCTGCTTCGCCCTGAGCGAGAGAAGTCATTTGATGATTTCACACCCAAGAAAAAGCCCTAACAATGTTCAAAAACATATAAAATGTGAGTTAAATAAGTCCCATACGATTTCATACTTGAAAACATAGATTTAGGCACTGAGTTATAGCAAGAATTGTTGGGGCATAACAACTACCTAAATGTTAAATGTATAAATAGAATAAAAGATGCAGTTTTGGTGTAGTAAAATACCACAGTTAGTACACATGAAAACATGATAACTTCCCCATCTAAGTTTTGAGTGACTGCCGGTCGTCGTCGACTTTTATTGCATTGTCAGGCGAATAAAAATGCTTTTCGGTCGCCCGTTTAATATCAAAAGCAATAATGGAATACCTGACCTTATTCACCTGACAGTTTGTATACAGAGGCAGATACATCATACTGGGTCACAATCGTACTCCGCAATATTGAGTTGGCCATTACTTCCCATCTATTATCGTCATCCTTTTTCACCTGTTATCCTTCTGCCATTTCAACGTTAAACAAGAATGCATTGAATTTTGATACATGAGGAAAATAATTGAATGTTATCTTTTTCATAACTATGAATTTGTAGTAAACGTAAAAAAACAATCGTCGCGTATTCCACGGAGCCTAAAGACTAATTTCTTCAATCAGTGCGTCCTGCCTGTTATGACTTACTGAGCCGAAATATGGACACTCACGGTACGACTTGTCCATAAATAAAAGGTCGCTCAGCGTGCTAAGCAACGGGCTATGCTAGGAGTCTCTCTGAGGGATCGCATCCGGAACGAGGTGATCCGGCGGAGAACCAAAGTTGTCGATATAGCTCACAGAATAAGCAAGCTAAAGTAGCAATGGACCGGCCATATTAGCCGTAGAACCGATTACCGTTGGGATAGACGTGTTTTGAGTGGAGACCGCAAATCGGCAAACGTAAGGTAGGACGGCCTCAGATTAGGTGGAGCGATGATCTTCGCAGAGCAGCTGGTAGCAGCTGGATGAGAGCTGCCGAGAACCAATTTGAATGGCGTGCAATTAAAGAGGGCTATGTCCAGCAGTAGATTGCTGTAGGCTGATGAAGATATAAAACAATCGCTCCATTACCTTAAGCTGTCAACTATACTATCACAACATATTACATGACTGAATTTATATAATAATATAGAAAAAGTCTCCAACCTTTATGTACGTCTGGAACTGAACGAAATAAAATAAATGTGTGTGCAAACCGAAACTTCAGATAGAAAGTAATGGAGCATTTATTTCAGTCATTATCTAGTGTGTGACGCATCGCCAACCTTTCCACTCAGTCGATTCCCTCGGGGCGCCGGAGCAGGCGTGTGAACATAGATTTACAATTAATACTTGCGCTAATCTAGCAATGAAAGAGAATGTGGAATTATCGTGTGAACTCAATTTTGTTAAAAGGTTTTCAAGCAAATGAAGACATGTGGTAGCGGAAAATAATAAGCTACAATTAAATAATAATAACACTCAAATTTCGCGCGTTTCTCACATTTCAACTCTGCTAATCACAAAATGCATAAATCCGTGAACGTTCCGTTCAATCTCGGATATCTATGGTTCAATCACATATGTCACGACTCACGGTCAACAGTTGAGGCCTTTGACACGCGCGCGCTTTTAATCATTCTCGTCGAATTGAATGTCCAGCATTCAGCCCGTTTCGGGATGTGAGTGAAAAATTTATACCGTGGACGACCCAACCGTCACCCAAAGCATAACACATTATCAGTCACAATCTGAACTAAACATGTAGCTGAGGTACCTAGCGGTTATTCTAGTAGGCTCCAAAAATAAATGATTAAGGTTATATGGCTGACTTCTTTTTTATTTTTCTTGCACGTCGATGATGATCGATGATTAGATATACTATTATCAAATTCATGAATAATTAAGAAAAATCGGGACGATTTTTGAATTCATACAATTTGTCTTGTCGAAATTTATTTTTGTCATTGAACTAGGTGATGTGACATAATAATTATCGAAAATACATACAAACAAATTTATAGAAAAAAAAATGTAGGTGTATAACGGATGACTATATTAGCGTCTGGAAAAAATAAGTTATAATAGAAGGGCGGAGAAGAAAAATTAGTTTATGAAAAGAAAATTGCAAAGTTTATACGCCAAAGGCATCTTTGGCGTATAAATTTTGCAATTTTCTTTTCATAAACTATTTTTTTTTTTCATAAAAAGTGATCTATTAATTCAACTACTAATATGAAGTAATTTATTTTATACTAAAAACACAGAAATTATCAAAATTCAAATCATTTAATCTAATTGTAACATCGATTACTCCTGACCTTAAAATTCTCACAACCACATCACTAAACGAAATTTAAAAAAAATACTACATTTCGGGCGGCCATTGTTGTTTACATCTTTGGCAAATTTAAAATGGTTTCGTTCCATGCTATCAGTTTTCCGCTAACTATTATCTATTATACTCGATCTTATCAACGTTCTCGATATCAACACTGGGAAGTTATATAGTCAACTAGCTACCCGCCCCTGCTTCTCCCAGGTAACAAATCATAATATAATATAGAAACGTTTGTATTTTTAACATAGCGCCATCTATTGAATACTTACTTAATCCAGTCAACAGATATCGCCATCAGTTAGAATCGTTTGGAGCTAACAGATAATTGTGACTGTCAAATAATAGACAAATAATTTGCAATAAAATAATATTGCGACTATACATTGAGATGTAAGCTATCCTATCTTTCAAGTTGGATCAAATTGCACACGGTATGGAAATCAAATTTAAAATCGGTTCAGTAGTTTAGGAGTCCATCGCGGACAAACAACGTGACACGTAATTTTTATATATATAAAGATGTAGTTCGAATCGGATGGACCAGATAACTTAGACACGAATTTAAATAACTACACGCGGCAAACTGCTCGCAAGTCATGTGGGGTTGCCAAGGAAGGACAAATTTATGGGTAACTGCAGACTACAAATAAGGCAGCATACGTGCTCATTTATATCTATTAGGTATTCGGTTTCGATTTCATTACCGTCTGCATTGCAATAAACTACCTCGTTTTTGAAAAAGGAAAATCCTTCTCTTTCCTTTAGCGATCATATTCGGATACACCGTAAGAAGACTTTTGTAGCGTATTCCATTACCACGGGACATTTCCACCCAACAGCGCAAGCAGAATTGTGTTTTAAGTAAAATTTTAAAATAAATGTTATACTGAAACACAGCTTCCCATAGAACTGGTAAATAAAGGCTACATCTGTGTGCTGAATTTCAAATACACTGAACAACATTTCGAGCGAAATAGAAACCCGTGCAGCCTGCGAATTGACATACCTACGGGCGGTTGGTAAAAATAAAAGACGAATTTAATTAAAAAAACATTGGTGTTAAAATCTTTTACGGGACAAACAATCTATACATACAAATAAATAAAATTGAAGTGTCTGTTTGTAATGTCAAAATAACAGCTTTTTACTAAATGCATATGAAATTATATACGGGACTTAGGTACGAGTATAACAAAATACCATTTTTTTTAAATTTTATGTCTGTCTTTCTGTCTGTTTGTTCCGGGTAATCTCCGAAACGGCTGGACCGATTTTGACGGGACTTTCACTGGCATATAGCTGATGTTATAAGGAGTACCATAGGCTACTTTTTGTATCACGATCCCGTTGGATAATTTCCGACATCCACGCGGGTGAAGCCGCGGGCAACAACTAGTTTCTAATAAAAGTAGCTGCTTTTAATATTTTTAGTAGTGTAAATGATAGGTCTAAGATTCTCACATGACATACATTTGTACTCGTAGCAAGAAAAATTTTGCAGCCGGACATGAAAGCCATTGACAAAGGCTCAGTGATAATATCCTTCCGTCGTTATGGACATGTTCACGGAAGGCCGCACTGCCCGGTATAGGCAATTAACATAAACCATCTTAAGTGTTACGGTTAAGAGAGCAGTCAAGCGTTTATGAGATACAAGTCATTTAGTTTACGCATTATACCTAATAGGTCTGCGGTTATCGCGAGAAAACATAACATTAATTTACAAATAACTAAGTAGGTAAAACATAGTCCTCCGAACCGTATTTCGGCCACGGCGGCCAATCTCACGGAAACTAGCCTTCGGCGCGGGAGATATTATAGTGCACAAGTACACACTTGTGCACTATAATATCTCCCGCGCCGAGAAGAGAGAGTGCACATGTGTCTGCGCACACGCGCAGACACATGTGCACTCTCTCTTCCCTCACTTTCATAGTCCGATAGGACGGCAATCCAACACGACCGGAGTGATCAGGCGCAGGACCAACGGCTTAACGTGCTTACCGAGGCACGGGGGTATCACACAGCCAACTTCAAAACTCCGGGCTGTTACTAAGAAATTCCTAATGGAAAAACACGATAACACTTTGCCCGACCTGGGAATCGAACCCAGGACCCCACGCTCAGCAGTCGCGCTTCCAACCACGAGACCAACGGGGCAGTTAGGTAAAACAAACATACATACATAAACTCACGCCTTGTTCCCCTAGTGGTAGACAGAAACAAGAACATAAGGTAAAAGTTTATAGTGAAAATAACAACTTTACCATTTGAATTACCAAAATAGATGTAGTATGGACCTACGAGTATGGTCATAAATTTAGTAGACTCCTTCCCCATAAACAAAACCAGAATCACTCAGATACTAATACAAAATGAATGATAGCTCAACGACGAAGCTCAAGTTTCATCGGTTTCATCATAACTATGTCACCCCCAGCTATAAATAAGATATTGCTAAAGTTACAACGTAATCGTTAAGAATGAAACTTTACGTAACAGATATTAAAATATTCACGATTCAAAATTGGCTTGCAACCTCTTTGGTTTCCGATTTTACCTTGGGTAAAAAAAAAATGCTACTTATTATTTCTTTGTCAATAAAACGGCATTCATATATTTTTTCCAAAAATTGGTCCAGCACGTTTTGTTAATTTTCAAGACAGAAACTTTTCGTGATAAATTGCCTTTTGGTAAAAAGTGGTCGACGACGCTGATAGCGAGGTTTAGCATCGAGGTGTCTGTGCCAAGTGACAACGTAAAACGTACAAGTTCTGGATATAAGATTTATCGGAGAGTTCACTTGGACATAACCGATTCTATTGCAATGCTTGAATTTATAGCATTCACTTTGGTTTGGTCTACACTGAACCATTAAATACCGACCAGTTTAACCAAGAACTCGGTCATCCTCCATTTTGCTCCGCGGGAAAGGTCGTGTTAGAATTTTAATGGAGGTTATCCAATAGTTGAACTATTGAAATCAGAGGCCATTCAGTTGATTTCATCTTAATTGGATCACCAAAATTCGGCAGTAAATGTTGTAAATCCCACAGAACTGCCATTTCAGTTTCACTAAATCAAAGTAAAACTTGAAACTTATAAGGTTGGTTAACGAAATAGTAGAAGACACTTAACTATCTTAAACTGCAAACTACAATATAAACGATCTAATCTGTCACATAACTGCTGTGCAATAGATACTATCGATAACTTTATATACAGTTGTTCGATAACACTTATCGATAGTGCGGTAGTGTAAGGCCTACCCTTTCCTTAGATGTCCTCAAAGTAGTCGATTGTTCAGCTGTCCGGACAGACTTCACTAGCACTCGCATCATAAAATGAGCTTTATTTTCTCACTCTTAAAGCACACATTTCAATGAATCAAGCGGCAATATGGGCTACTGGCTGACTGTTCAAAGATCTTATCCATTGCAATGATATCTTCGTTTTATTTAGGTACTCAGTTTTTGACGAAAAATTAGGCGCATCCTCGCTTCGTCGTGGCTCAGTTAATTCAAAAGTTAGTAGTTTGCGTTTATTTACTTTGCTTCAAACAGAACATATAACTTCTGGTCATTAAATGGCTGTAATTAAATGATGAGCTCAACAAAACTAAATACTAACAGTTGATTCCAGTAAACTTACGACAAGAGAAATTGCGAAACGTGTCATGTTTTCTGATATTGGCATTATATGGCTTTCTACTAAGCCTTGCTCGCTTCCTTCAGCTCTTTCGGGGAAACAGACAGCCTATTGGAAAAATGAACAATGTATTGATTGCACTTACGCTGCTTTTTCCTGCAAAATGTTTTATTTGCAAAAACTTTATCAAATTCGAAGTCATAATTTCATTGACAACAATAATGCTAAGAAGAAGATGCTGAGCGTGTCATGATATACGATACTTACCTATTATAACCTCCATTTACCAACAAGAATAGCACCGTAATTCCGTAATTGCATCTTAATTATTTTGAAGGACATTGCTAATCCATTGCTTCATGTGTTCGAAAAATTTGTCTGCTCAACAATGTAAACAACGCAATGAATGTTGCTGAACTGTCAAAATGCAAGCCATTCCTACTGTTAGTGTTTACGCAATTTATGGATTTACGAGTTATGGAAAGTTGCCAAAGTGCACCCATTACCGAAGACCCCTAATGCATTGGACATGAAGGATCTTAGACCTGTTAGTATCCTGCCGATACTTTCTAAAGTTTTAGAGAAAGTAGTTTGTGCGCAATTGGTTGATTTTTTAGAGACTAATAAAATCCTCCCAGATGTACAATCGGGGTTTAGAAAGGGCCGTAGTACAGCCACAGCCTTGTTGGATGTGACAAACAATATCTTGTCGGCTCAAGATGATGGTATGTGTACTCTTTTGGTGTTGCTTGATTTTTCACGCGCGTTTGACTGTATTAACGTTCCTCTATTATTGTCAAAGATGGTTTTTTATGGATTTGACGAGGACACAATAAAATGCTTTGATAGCTATCTTGGCGATCGTACGCAATTCGTTGAAATACGTCGAGCGGACGGCTCAACAGTTGTCTCAAGCCAGCGCTCAGTAGAAAGGGGGGTTCCACAGGGCTCGATTCTTGGGCCAGTATTGTTTATTTTGTATTGTGCCGATATAGTTAAAAATATGAATAAATGCAAATACCATATTTATGCCGATGATACACAAGTTTATATATCATTTAAGCCAGAAGACTATGAACAAGCATTAAACTATCTTAATACAGATCTTGAAAACACAGTGCAATGGTCCAATGCCAACACGCTTGCCTTGAATCCTACAAAATCCAAGTATATGCTTTTTGGAACCGAAAACCAGTTAGGTAAAATTAAACCCTGTGCCGACTGTGTGACTATTAACGGAGAGCCTATTGAACGGGTCCACGAAGCACGTAATCTAGGTCTTATCATGGACACGAAACTTCGTTTTCACAAACACGTGTCTGAGTCTATCCGTAACTGCTTTAATAGACTTAAGATTTTATACAAAGCCCGTCCCTATCTTAGTGAAGAATTGCGAGTCTTGCTTGAGGAGTCTTTGGTTTTATCTAAGTTAAATTATGCGGACACGGTATATGGCCAACGACTACTGTCAAAAACTGAAAGAATGATCCAAAGACTTCAAAACGCCTGTGCACGGTTCTGTTTTAAAGTTCCCTATAGGGGACATGTTACACCTTTCTTCAATGAGCACAATATTTTGAAAATGAAAGCTAGACGTAAACTCCACTTGGCGAGCCTACTCTTTGGTGTTATTAAGTCTCACTCCCCTTCTTATTTATATGAGAGACTATCGTGGACAAGAAAACAGAATCGGTGAGGGACGAAAATGTTCTCAACAGCTTTCCATACCACAGCACAAGTCGGCGGCTTTTAGAGGCAGTTTTCGCTACGCAGCTACTAAATGCTGGAACAATATCCCTCCTCCCATAAGGTATAGCAAAAGTTGCTCAACTTTCAAATTAAAATTAAAAGTGTTTTTATTAAACCATCAAAAACATTTTGAAAACGTTCGAGCCGACATTTCAGCCTTATGAAAAAAAAAAAATTATTTAATAATTTTTTGTATTGTCAATTTTACCAATTTTATCGATTTCATTATTATTATTTTATTTTTTCAATTTTAATTTCAATTTGCTATCAAGTTTTATTAGTCAATTATTATTGTTTGTACCATAAATGGAAATGAAAACCCGTTTCGACCGAAAATTGACCAACATGACCGAAATCCGTTTCGTAGTTAAGAAGAACAACGCAGTCACACGATTTTGTCTTTTAGATCTACGGACTTTAGACTTATTAGTTTAATGTACGCAGGTATTAGGTATTTATTTTAGTTTTTCATTAATCACTACACAACACACCCACACACCCATGTCACAAAACTTTTAATTTATTAGAACGGACACACACTTCCCTATTCTTTGTATTATTCTAGCGTCTGGCACTCGTGGGTTGCAGCTGAAAAAAAGCGTCAGGTGGTATACCTTGTGTTGTCATCTGACATTATGCTGAGCTGAGGCCCCATTGGCATTATAATCATTGTTCCGTATTTTTTAGTTTTAAGGTGTATTTTTGTTGCTGCAATGCCAATAAACGCATTTTTCTTTCTTTTTCTTTTCTTTCAATTACCCCGCAGGATATTATCATTCAACCCTTTTTGTCACAAGTTATTGAACATAAAAGCTTCTTAGTAGAGTGTGAATTTCGTTAAATGTATATTTCCAGACTCACTTCAAGCAGCGTTATTGATGATCGAATTTAAAATCGTTCCCGTTCTTATCTTCTTTGCCAACGTTGCTATAATTGACATATTCAGTAATCTATTTAATAAAAATGGATTGATATTTGTTGCTAAGCGCATCACTTGAGAACGGTTGGACAGATTTGGCAATTTATTTTTATTTTGAAATGTTCGTAATAGTCCGAATCAGGGATCTACTCACTATGTCGTTCGACGAAGATACGGGCCCGTCCGAAAGTAGTAATGCCAACAAAACATGTGTCAAATTTAATATGGCGGGCGGGCAAAAATACATCAGGAGTAGGGACAACTGTCATATCGTGCTGTCATTCATTCTTAGTTCGGACCCCAAACTAATATTATGTCCGTAGGTGATACGGAGAATGTATAGAGGTATAAGGAACAGGGTGTAAAGTTCTCTCAGACATCAGTACAAAAGGGAGGACCCTACGACCAGAGGGATGTTGTGTCTGGTGGGCAACTGCCCGACGATTGATGTCGGGGTGTTGTTACTTATGCTGGTTACATTGCGCGGTAAACTCTGCTTGTTCGATGCAGGATTTAGCGTGACGTCAGTGTGACGCGTAGCTCGCATGTGGAGCTATAGATGCCGCTACAAAGGAAACGCCCGTAATTTTGGCCGAAACTACGGACTACGTGCTTAGGAAGTAGGCGCCCAGGTACTAACGGAAAGAAAAAATTTAAAAGTTGCCGAGAAAATAGAAAAAAAATCGGGAAATCTAAAAGTGCATTTTCTATGGGATTTTAATATGAATTTACCATTGAAATTTGGACAGAACAACGTCTGTCGTGTCAACTAGTAAGTGTTGCCAATTCCGAAGTTTGTAAGACAAGGATTATTAAAACGCTTAATTTTATTTTTGGAACGAAGTTACCGATAAAAGGGTCATGACACGAAAAGCGAAAAAACATCGTTCCAACCGAGTGTCCCACAACACCTCTAGTTTTTTAAGTCGTAAACTTTTCTTGTTTTAACTAGGACGGGACTCAAATGACTAAGACTGTTCTATTTAAAATATAACCCTATCATTGCTGTTGCGCATTCGGGTAGTAAGATTTTCTAGCTCTGTAAAGTCAACCGAACAACACGTTAACGTTGAACACAATACTCTGTTGACAAAAATAATGTCTCTGTTGACTAAATTGCATTTTGTTTACTTTCAGCTTTTGGAAATTTGTATTAATTGTACACAATTTTTGTTTTTCCAGCTGATACAGGATGGACTAGAAATAACACGTGCCATAAATATTCAATTTTATAATCAAAACCAAGTCATTTCGAATTTTCATATTTCCCATAAGCATAAAGAGAGACTGAAACATTAACATACTCGAAAAGATCGTAAAAGAAAATAGTAACCAAGTTATTTCATTCATTTACATAATTATGGAACCAAGGCATTTGCATATGTATATAATATTATATCTACGGATCAACATTCGTCGTCTCTTTTAAACACTAGCTTATTAGACTAGACGAAAAGAGGTAGCAAGATATTAAATGTCTTTTAAAGAGTGAACTAGAGTGAACTCTTTTCCAGTGAATTTTCCTGAATTGAAAATATGTAAATTATGTAATGATTGGCGCCGGATAGCCTTTACCAGAAGTAGTCATCGTATGAGTGGCTCAGCAACTTGAATATCATCAGGATTGTGCCGGAATATAGCAGTTCGTTGTGGACTTGGTACGATAGCGGCTCCCCTGATATCATCTGTCATCAGAAGACAGCCGCCACGCATTTACCTCCTTACTAATAAACGTATTATGTATATCAGGTGAATAATTACACACTGATTTCTCTCTTTCAGTTGTCAGTAATTTGACTTTCAAAAGAAGAAGACAAAGCGTTGTGTAACTATGCAGACGCTATACAACGTTTGTTAGTAAGGAGGTTAGTGTTGTATCTATGCACGCAACTATCGATGCGACGCTCTGCTAGTGACAGTAACCAGCCAGTGTCACTCTTACCAGACTTCTTCGGTGATTACAATAACTTCGTGATAAAACTAGCGGCACCACTTGCTGGGCTGTCATACTTTTATGGGCAACAGTTTAATTCTTACGTCGACTCGTTAATAGTGTTTTATCTATGCACGCAACTATCGATGCGACGCTCTGCTAGTGACAGTAACCAGCCAGTGTCACTCTTACCGGACTTCTTCGGTGATTGCAATAACTTCGTGATAAAACTAGCGGCACCACTTGCTGGGCTGTCATACTTTTATGGGCAACAGTTTAATTCTTACGTCGACTCGTTAATAGTGTTTTATCTATGCACGCAACTATCGATGCGACGCTCTGCTAGTGACAGTAACCAGCCAGTGTCACTCTTACCAGACTTCTTCGGTGATTACAATAACTTCGTGATAAAACTAGCGGCACCACTTGCTGGGCTGTCATACTTTTATGGGCAACAGTTTAATTCTTACGTCGACTCGTTAATAGTGTTTTATCTATGCACGCAACTATCGATGCGACGCTCTGCTAGTGACAGTAACCAGCCAGTGTCACTCTTACCGGACTTCTTCGGTGATTGCAATAACTTCGTGATAAAACTAGCGGCACCACTTGCTGGGCTGTCATACTTTTATGGGCAACAGTTTAATTCTTACGTCGACTTGTTAATAGTGTTTTATCTATGCACGCAACTATCGATGCGACGCTCTGCTAGTGACAGTAACCAGCCAGTGTCACTCTTACCGGACTTCTTCGGTGATTGCAATAACTTCGTGATAAAACTAGCGGCACCACTTGCTGGGCTGTCATACTTTTATGGGCAACAGTATAATTCTTACGTCGATTCATTAAAGTTAAAGTACCAGTGAAATGGTAACACTTTTTAAATGGCACTTCGTCGTACACCAGCTTGTACCAGAACCCATCTCGGATAATACATCTAAATGTAAATGCCTTCTTTCAAGAAAACTTCGCTATTAAAACTAGCTGGAAACTGAAAAAGTATTTACTTGAGTTGCGGAAATATAATTACGCGAAATAATTAATGTTTCTTTGAAATAAAAGCTAAAACCAACGCCGTCGTTATTATCAATGTCTACATTTAAAATAGTTTAAGCTTTCAGTGGGTAGTTACAGTTTTAATTCATGTTTTAAAGTCTGAGCCATTTAATAGTGAAATTTTCTCTCAGAGTAGAAATTTAGCGTCGGTTATTTATAAAAACCGGCTAATTGCGAGTCGGACTCGCGCACGAAGGGTTCCGTACCATCTATAATATAAAAATGAATCGCAAAATGTGTTGGTAAGCGTATAACTCAACAACGCCTGGACCAATTTGGCAAATTCTTTTTTTTTTATTGTTCGTTGAAATTCAAAGTTGGTTTTTACGGCGAGAAAAATTCGAATAATTGCCGGAAAAACCCTAAAAACAGCCCTTTTCTTTTTCCCATACAAACGTTTTCTAACTAAAACGAGCTTTATTGCTATTGTATAAAGTTCATATTGAATTACAAGCAGTCACTGTTGTTTAAACAATATAGGTATGTTCCTAACTTCAAAGAGTCAATTTGCACTTT
The DNA here is from genome assembly GCA_917490735.1 of Dryobotodes eremita. Classification (NCBI taxonomy): domain Eukaryota; kingdom Metazoa; phylum Arthropoda; class Insecta; order Lepidoptera; family Noctuidae; genus Dryobotodes; species Dryobotodes eremita. The sequence continues at coordinate 6,040,749 of OU823257.1, read as the reverse complement.
ATTACCTCTGTTCTGAGAAAGTTCAAATTCAATCATATCTATCAAAACAGTGTGCATTGAAGCACAGATAAACAAAAAAGAAAAAGAAAACGAAATCGAATAGTTCAATTTGGTCGGTTTCGCGATATTATTTCATTTGTTTTACTTTAAAATGCATCAGTTTTCAAGTCATTACACCAGTCAAACAAAAACAGCGTTACCAAAAGTGTTTTATTATTTTAATTTTTTCATATCCCTATTTTAAATACGGCTTGAAGGATTTGACTCCAAGTCATATTAAATTTAAAAAAAAGTTGAAACAACAACAAACTGTCAATGTCAGTGGGCTTTTTTCTTGGATTTTCGGTTACCTCCTACTCTAATGAGCTAATGATTTCCGTTGTTATCAAAATTTAGATTCCCCCATTATTCAGTTTCCGAAACTTCCTATCTTCAGTTTTGACTATGAAATTATATGTTTTAAACCAGATATTTGCTACAATATTGGCATATCGAAAAAGTCCCCTTCGGCGGACTCTATTTTCAATGCGGCGCGGCGGTTGGTGAGCGATGGTACAATTTTGAAAGATTTTTCACGGACGCCTCTAAATTATCAGGTGCAAGTTGTACTGGTGCTGCGGTATACTACCAAAACTCCAAAATCTTCTTAAAATTCAAATGTCCTGTACAATCATCAGTGTTTACGGGTGAGTGTGTGGCCATATTAGAAGCGTGTTTATTTATAGAAGCTCATAGCATAAGTTTTGGTGTTATCTTTACAGACTCACTTAGTTGCTTGCAAGCTCTGGAGCAGAATCCTTTTAAGAGTAAACTGCACAGTCCAATCCTGCTTCAAATCAAAAAATCTCTTTTCTCTTGTGCCAAGAACCACAAAACCGTACAATTGGTTTGGATTCCAAGTCATTGTGGCATAAGAGGAAACGAATGTGTTGATGCTCTTGCTAAGGATGCTGTTACGTCCCAAGCCGTTGACCTTAAATATTTTCAATGTCAGGGCTACGATTTGCTGAGCCTTCCAAAACAGAGCTTGCTATCCTCATGGCAAGTGCAGTGGCAAAATTCTTCTAAACTGAAAGGTGCTTTTTATCATGCAGTACAGCCTAATGTTACACCCAAGCCTTGGTTTTTCCCTTCTAAAAAAATATCAAAGAAAGTTATATCAATTATTTGCCGTCTCCGCATAGGCCACTGTTGTTCTCCAGTTTTTCTACACAAAATTCGGGTCAGAGACACATCGCTCTGCGAATGTGGGTTGGATGAAGGTACTTTGGAGCACATCTTTTTTAAATGCTCCAATAATAGCCCAGCCCATGACTTGTATCGTCATCTCCCTAAATTAAATATCCCTGTCCCAACTAACTTTTCATCGTTACTAACACATTCTTCCCCAAAGCTCTTTGAGGCTTTAATGTTTTTTATCCGCGCCAATGACTTAAAGTTGTGATGATTTTTGTGTGGTTTGTGATTATCTATGTACATTTAATAATATACCTAACAATATTTTTTGTCTGTTTGTTTCAGTGTACTAATTCTCGTCAACAAGTTTTCACATTGAATTCAATCAGGATTTTGGTTTATGGAAAAACTTGTTTTTTTTTTTTTTTTTTTAATCTCCGTTTCGCACGTTTTCTCGTAACACATCTGACATTGGCAGAATTGTCGACATCGGCACCATTGCCATAGAGAAAAATAGAATAGAATAGAATGAGCTAATGAGTTTGCTTTTATCAACTGATACACATAACAAATTCGTAACTATATAGTGTTTTGTGCAGTGTTTATTTACCTATGATCGCTAATTATTGCATGTGACAAAATAATCTATAATATAGATATGCCTCCTATTAGACGAAGCAATTTAGGTAGAAGAACCCGAAATGCTACAAACCAAGCTAATTACCGATCTAATCATGCTGCACAAGAACGTAACGGCCGAAATGAACGTGAAAGAATTCGGATATCACAAACGCGTGAAGCGCGAGCGCGACATTCAACTAATTGAGTTATGCGCTTACCAATACATTTTGCGATTCATTTTTATATTATAGATTAAAGTCAATGTACGTGGCCCAACATCATTCCAACATTTACGAACTGTTGATGGTGAATTGTGTGGATCTTACAGGGAAGCCTGTCAACGTTTGCAATTGCTAGAAAATGACGCTCATTGGGATCAAACTCTCAATGATCCTGTAATATCATCACACGCTCATCAAATACGAACATTGTTTTCTATAATCATATCTACATGCTTCCCATCAAACCCAATTGATTTGTGGATCAAGTACAAAGATAATATGTGTGATGATATTTTGTATCAAATACGAAATAGAATGGGAAATCCAAATATACAAATCAGTGAAGAAATTTACAACGAAGCATTGATTTCAATTGAGGACATGTACTTGATGATGTCAAACTAACTATTAATTCAATTAGGCCTGGCCGTGCCCAATCGTCCAATGCATGATGCTTTTAACCAAGAGTTGAATCAAGAAAAAATGTATGATCTCAACACTTTAAAAGAATTAATTCAAACGAATCTTCCACTGTTGAATGAACAACAGAAGTATTTATTTGAAAATCTTATGAAAGTAATAAATGATAAACTGGAGGGATTTACTTCTTAGATGCACCTGGTGGTACAGGAAAAACTTTTTTGATTTCATTAATATTAGCAACGAGTCGCTCACAAAATAAAATTGCACTTGCACTCGCTTCGTCGGGAATCGCAGCAACTTTGCTTGAAGGTGGTCGAACAGCCTATTCAGAATTAAAATTGCCATTAAATATGCAAAGCAATGAAACTCCGACCTGCAACATTTCTAAGAACTCTGCAATGGCAAAGGTCTTGCAGCAATGTAAATTAATTATTTGGGATGAATGCACGATGGCACATAAAAAATCTTTGGAGGCTTTAGACAGAACATTAAAAGATATACGGAGCAATCATAACCAATTTGGTGGTGCAATGATTTTATTAGCAGGAGATTTTCGTCAAACATTGCCAGTGATTCCACGATCAACACCAGCTGATGAACTCAATGCATGTCTAAAGTCCTCCAATTTGTGGAAACATGTCAAAGTACTTCATTTAAGCAAGAATATGCGTGTCGAATTACAAAATGACCAATCTGGAAACATATTCTCTAAACAACTCATTGACATTGGTAATGGCAAATTTCCTATAGACATGTTGACTGGCTGCATTAACATTCCTCAAAGTTTTTGTCAGTTAACTCGATCAAAAGATGAACTTATTCAGAAGGTGTTTCCAGATGTTTCTCAAAATTACAGAAACCATGATTGGTTGAGCGAACGAGCTATATTGGCTGCAAAAAACATAGATGTAAATGAATTAAATTTAAAAATACAAGAACAAATTACAGGCGAATCGAGGATATATAAATCAGTTGATTCGGCTACTAACAAAGATGATGTAGTGAACTATCCACCAGAATTTTTAATCTCGCTGGATTTGCCAGGATTGCCACCTCACAATCTTCAATTAAAGGTTGGATCGGTAGTTATAATGTTGCGAAATATCAACCAACCGCGTCTTTGCAACGGCACACGGTTAGCGATAAAAAAATTACTAAACAACGTGATAGAAGCAACTATACTGAAAGGAAAGTATAAAGGAGAAGACGTACTCATACCGCGCATCCCAATGATTCTGAATGATGTGCCGTTTGACTTTAAACGACTACAGTTTCCAGTTCGGCTTGCTTTTGCTATGACCATAAACAAGTCCCAGGGGCAATCATTAAGTGTTTGTGGTATTAATCTGGAAAACCCATGTTTCTCATATGGTCAATTGTATGTTGTCTGTTCCCGTGTTGGAAAACCATCAGATTTGTTTGTCTATGCGCCAGATAATCAAACAAAAAACATCGTATATCACAAAGCACTACAATGAAAATAAAACTGATTTTTGTTAATAATTATGATTCATATGATTAACTATAAAGAGATTACTTATTTTTAAATGCTTATATATGTTTTATTTAATTATATTTCTTATTCACAACGCCCTATCACCAGGGTGACAGTTCTGTTCATGAGAATTTTTTGCCCCGACTATAAAATATGTAGGAACAAAAAAATGACACATTACAAATCATTTTGACAGGCTATATTTGGCAGTACGAAGTCTGCCGGGTCAGCTAGTTAACTATAAAAACGGCAAAAAAGTCGCATTTGTTGTATGGGAGCCCCCCTTGAAATTTTATTTTATTTTGTTTGAGTATTTGTTGTTATAGCGACAACAGAAATACATAATTTATGAAAATTTCAACTGTAGCTATCGCGGTTCTTGAGATACAGCCTGGTGACAGACAGACGGACGGCCAGACAGCGAAGTCTTAGTAATAGGGTCCCGTTTTTACCCTTTGCGTACAGAACCCTAAAAAAAGCTGTTCCATGCATTTTGACCGCGTAAGTTGACCATGCACTTTTTTGATAACAGCAGATTTTTTTTGATAACCGTCTAAACCTTTCTACACTGGGGTGTCTAGAATCATTTGCTCAATTCATGATTTCAGTCTGCGCGTCAATGTCCCTGCCACCCTGGATATACACCCTATTTAATGGCTGAGGTGTACATTTGTTATGTTGCCATTACAAAACAGTACTGGCAATAGGCTCGCCCCTGTTACATGGGACTTAAACATAGCTGGCGAAATGTGGGTGTACTATAGGTGCACCTTTGCCTAACCCTTCAGGGAATAGAGGCGTGATGTTATGTAGAAATAGTAGTACCACTATAATCACTACTTTTGGCATAACTCTTTGATTTCATAAAAAAAATATTGAGCCCAACACTCGTTGTAAAGAGCTAAGATTATTCCTACTCGCGCACAGAATGCGCAGAAATGGAACTATTTCTGTCACATTACTTACAACAAGTTACAACTTTTTCAACAAACTGGGACACAGGGAAGTACTGACGCGGAATTTCAGTACAAATGTAACAAAAAGTAAAGACTTGGGTGAAGTAGTTATTAAATAAGTTATTTTTATCTTTCTATTTGCTATAAAACAGCCACACTATTAAATTCCAGACAATAGGCCAACATGTATCATTTATAGGCAGTTGTGGTTTTATATCTCTAAGAGATATGAGTGTGTTTTCAAACAGCTGATTCTATCTTATAAGTATTATGAACGCTAAGCTCAAAAAAAGTCTTATTAAATAAGTTAACGTTCTTATTGAGTCCAGCGGTATCATGAATCTTTAAGATTTAATTACGTAATAGGTACGAAAAAAGCTATTGTTTTTCTGCTAGCTCTTCCATAAACCCTTCCGTTTTTGTATTTTCTCGACCATGTTATTTATTTCTACATGCAAAATGCCGTAGTAAACGCATTGTTTAATTTTATATTTTTTATATTTCTTTGTATTTCTGTAGACCGTTGTAAATTGAATTGTAAAATAAACTGCAATGAAATCTGAAGCACAATATTGCCACCTCTGGAAATTGAATCAAATCAACAATTAGTGGCTTCGTGTTTAAATTACCACTCATCCGTACATTCTATTATTTCATTTGCTTTTTAACAAGACCGTCGCGAGACGTTTAAATGAAATATCTTTATATTTGCCCCTCGCTACTTTTCACTGTAGCCTGATTTTTATTTTTTTTAGCTATTAATCGAGTCTGTTCCTTTAGTCGTATTTACAAATATGAAATTAATACATTTAATTTCGTTATTCATGTTTTTGCTTTTCTTTTCTTTGTCAGAGTCATGCCAGCTTGTGAAGTATATAGTTACATAACTTGATATTGAATATTTGCTGGGCAAACTAGCTGTGTTACATTATTTTTTTTGAGTGACGTCAAGCAAACTATATTGTAACTTAAGGAAATTAAGTAATTGATTTGTTGGCGAATTCTTTGATAAAAAAACATCACATATGGCACGAATAACTATTTTATAATAACTCATAATTTATTATTTTTTACTAACATTATCTTTAAACTATTCATGTACATGACCACATTTTATGCATTCATTTCAAAACCAATTGTTATAGTTCCAGTATTATCATCGGTCAAGTTTTTAGAGCCTTTTAGCGTATGGTCACATACGCACAATGTATTCGTTAACGCTGTAGGTAACTTGTAATTTTCTAGCAAATTAATTGTCCTTGTCGGAACTAGAAAAACGTTAACAGAGTTCAATTCATTACCGGATAATAAATTACGCTCGGAACCGTTATGGTCGAATAAAAGCTAATGGTGAACCTCACAATTTTCCGGCTGGTAGTCTTGATATTTTCCTTAACGCACCCTGACATATTTGTGATAAAGGAGTCATGAAAATCTTCAACGACAGCCTTTGACAACAAAATAAAACGAAATTAAACGTCAAAAGGAATTAGTATAACTTCAAATCCTTCGAACAGGTGAATATTTAAAGATACAAATCCGATTACTTTTATTTATTTTCAGCAGCTTTTCTCAAAGAGAGCTATGAATACTAAATTCACCGAAACATTGTTAAGCCGAAACTCGTTTAGAAATCATAAAACGTAATGTTAACTTAGCCTACACGCGGGGATTTAAAAACGTAGAGTACGTTAGTATAGCATATTCACATCCTCGCTTGATACAGCTCCTTTCTCTTCCTCTCTAGTGAATATAACAGACGTTGAATGATAAACGGACTACCAAAATACAACATGTTGAACTTTTAAAAGCTTTGAACCTTTCTCAGGTTGACTCTGAAGTGTTAGAACGATATAGTGAACGCCTGGTAAGTGGTCTGTCCGGATATGATTCAGGCCCTGAACCCGTTCCCCGCCCAGAGACAGCGCGATGAGCCACTGTGCTGGTTGTTACGGAATGACCTCCAATGAAGTCCACAAATACTGCTGAGCGCGCCCGCCTGCTGGCTTTGGGAGAATGGGATGCGGGCCTTTGGCTCCAGGCGCTACCGCCTCTTAACATAGGCGCTGCTGGGTAACACCACCTTCCAGCTTGCGACATGTCAGCGTCTGGTCGCTCCTTGCGGGGCTCCACATCGCTGTCAGTGCGATGAAGCATTCGACCGCCACGGACACCATGACTATCCTGCAGCAAGAGTGCTGGTCGGTTTGCACGGCACGCCAGCATTAATAACATCATCCGTCGGGCTCTTGTCACCGCCGGAGTGCCAGTTGTCCTAGAACTCAATGGGTTGGCACGCGACGATCGGAAGAGGCCAGATGGAAAGACCATAATACCTTGGAAGTTGGTAGGTCTTCGATGTGGGATGCAACATGTGTCGACACCCTCGCGATATTCCATCTTCCTAGCCCAGTGGACTGTGCTGAAGCGGCTGCTGCAGGTGCAGCAAACCTCCAACAGCGGAAATATAACAACCTTATTGGGAGCTATATTTTTGAGCCGTTTGGGGTTGAAACACTATTGCCATGGGGTCCAAATGCTCATCGAGTATTTCGGGACATCGCCAAGCGATTGGAGAAGAGAAGAGAAAAAAGAGAGAAGAGATTTGAGAAGAGGGCTGGCCTATTTTTAGGCTAAAGAATCCATTGCCATCTAACGTGACGATGCGTGTTTTTGGGCACTTTTCGCAAAGCTGAATGGATTTTTTGATGCCCAATGATTTCTACCCCTTTTTTTACTTTATACCTATACATATAATAAAGCTAAAGAGGGTCGAAAGTCTGTACATAGAAATTATTCGAAAAAAGATTGTTTGGGGATACTTAAAATTGATAACAGAACACGTTCCAACAGTTTTTCGAATTTTTGTCTGTTTATCTGTTTGTCTGTTTATTCGTGCGCGCATCACGCGAAAACGGCTGAACGGATTTTGATGCAAATGTTACCAACCTGTCGAGAAAATTCCCGGCCAGGTTATAGGCTATAAAAATTCAACCCCTAAAAGAGGGGGTTGGTACTACCCTCGAAATAAGTTTGCACTTGAATCTCATAGTGACGCATGGCGGAAGGATGTGCAAACGTGCCACGACCACGACTGTCAAGTAGCCTGCTAATCTAACAGATGGCGCTGAAATTAATAAGTTGTAACATCAATTAAGACACTGAGGAAACTAACTGAGTAGGTAAACATTTATTGAATTGTCTGCTAATCTAACAGATGGCACTGAAATTAATGCGTAACATGAAATAAAATAAGACTGATAAAATTAACTGAGTAGGTACCTAGGTAAAATATTAAGTAATCAACAAACTAAAAACGAGTTTACATAGTTAAGTACGTGGTGATAAAATCAACACACATTATCAACACGCGTATAGTTGCAATTCGTCATGAATTTACCTACTTACTTAATAATCGATTTAATAAAAGATTTTACTCTGTCGTTTGCGGAGTAAATGTCAAACGATTTGTGATTCGCATTTTATACGGATTACGAGTACCTACCATGCCTTCCCGAAGAAAATCTAATCTTTCGAGAAAGTCTCGCAGCGCGTTGAGGGGACAATTGACACGGTCTCAGGAGTCAGAGGAAGGTCGCGGTGAGAGACTCAGTCAAGCGCTAGCCAGGCAGGCTGCTTCGCTTTCGGCTGAAACGGCAAGCCAACGCGTGTCTCGGTTGCGATCTCAAAGAGATCGTAAGCAGTCTTTGAGATCGCTCGAAACTAGCGTCGAGCGTGATTTGAGACGTAGCCGCGACTGTGATCGACATTCTGTGTCCCGTGCGTCGGAGACATTTACGCAGCGCGAAGAACGGTTGACCGCTCAGCAGATTCGTACGACAGACGCGCGCTCGACGGTAAGTACTGCTTTTGGCAATCCACTACTACTAAACTACTATTAAGGCGCCGACCTGTTCATAACGTTCACCTGCAATCCGAAGTGGCCTGAGATCAGGGAAGGGCTCCTCGCCGGTCAGCTACCGACCGACAGATACGACATCGTGTCGCGAGTCTTCCACCTCAAGCAGAAGCGCCTAATTGACCTACTTACGAAAGCTAAAGTGTTTGGTAATGTCCGCTGCTTCATGTTTTCCATCGAGTGGCAAAAACGCGGTTTACCGCACTCGCACACCCTGCTATGGCTAGAGGAGAAAATAAGGCCAAACGACATAGATTTGGCGATCAGCGCCGACCTGCCAAATCCCGAAGTTGATCCTCACCTTTACAATATAATCAAGACCCACATGATACACGGACCTTCGGCACCATGAACCCGAACTCGACGTGCATGAAGAACGGCCGCTGCACAAAACAGTTCCTAAAGAATTTAGTCGCGGAAACCGTTAATGGTGAAAACGGCTATCCATCGTATCGGCGCCGATCTGCTGAAGCTGGCGGGTTCACGGCTGAAGTGAGAACTCGCTGTCAGACTGCACAGGTAGATAACAGATGGATAGTCCCGTATTCACCAGTACTTTCTCGGGTTTTTTAAACCCACCTGAACGTCGAGTCATGTGCAAGCACCGCCTCTATAAAATACGTCTGCAAATATATCAACAAGGGGGACAGTCGGGCGACTCTTGCGTTGCAAAACAGAGATCGATACGAGGTATCGGCCTACCAGTCCGGTCGCTATATTTGCACATCTGAGGCGGTTTGGCGAACCCTAGCGTTTCCGATACAGGAAAGATTCCCTACTGTCGTCCATCTAGATCTTCATCTAGAGAACGGGACTTAATTTATTTCGACGCGGTTAATGTTAGGCAACGTCTTGACCAACCTCGACAGACTACGCTTTTAGCGTTCTTCAGGCTTTGCCAAGATGACGACTCCGCAAGGACTCTGTTTTATGACGAAGTGCCGTCGTATTTTACATACAACAGACAAGTCGGAGTCTTTAACAGACGCCGCCGTGGTCAACCGGTGGAAGGGGCGCTTGGGATCTTTAAAGACAACGCCCTAGGTAGAGTCTACACGATACACCCAAGTAACAGAGAATGCTACTATTTGAGGTTACTACTGCACACAGTTCGTGGACCAACCTCCTTCGCGGCCCTCAGAACGGTCTATGGCGTGGAACACACCACGTTTTATGCCGCCTGCAGCGCCCTGCATCTTTTAGATGACGACCAAAATTGGGATCAAACTCTGGCAGAGGCCGTCGTCAGTGACAGCCCCAGTTGACTACGCCACTTATTTGCCATCATGTTGGTTTTCTGTGGGATGTCCAATCCTCTGCAACTATGGCAGAAATATCAAAACAATTTTGTCGAAGATATTCTGCATCGTATGAGGATTAACGAGCAAAAAGTTGACCAGGCTGACGAAAGGTTGTTAAATGGCTGCCTCACTTTGCTTCGGGAAGTGGTCACTACGATTGGTGGTAATTTTTTGGATAGTTTTGGTTTGCCCCAACCGATACGTCCGAACCAGCTTCATATAAATCAAGAATACGAGGAGGCAACCCATTGCGACCGAGAGGAAATGGCAGCTATCGTCAGTACCAACATTCCCAGGCTGAATACAGAGCAACGGCATTTATTCGACCGAGTCATCCAGAGTATCGAATAGCAGTCGGGCGAAATATTTTTCTTGGACGCGCCAGGAGGTACTAGAAAGACATTCCTTACCGGTATCCTACTGGCAGAAGCGAGGAAACAAGGAAAAATCGCGCTAGCTGTGGCATCTTCAGGAATCGCTGCTACGTTGCTGCCAGGTGGCAAAACGGCTCACACAACTTTCAAGATCCCAATAGATTTGGACAGCGCGGAAACTCCTGTCTGCAGTGTATCAAGAAACTGTGTTAAAGCCAGAGAGCTACAGGAATGCAGTTTGATCTTCTGGGACGAGTGTACCAAAAAGTAGGTGTAGGATTTTACTGTGATATAGTTAGTAATTGTTCCTGTAATTCCAGAATTGTATGGTAACGTGAATCGGTGCAAAGTTTCATGCGGGTGTACGAGTAGGTACGAACGATTAGATTTCCACAAAGTGATAATCACTTTTCAGGTTTCTCTGCCTGTAGTTGGGTAAGAACTTCTTGATCGCATCATTTTAAATAACCCGTAAGTAGGTATTTCAGTAAATGGATATATAACCAAACATCTAAGTACACATTAGACACAACTTCTCCAACATTACCCATCAATCATGGACACACTCGAGGCGCGACAAGCAATCAGAAGGTATAAAATGCTCATACATACAAATAGCTTGTGTTCAGAAGAACACTCATTTTGTCATAAAAGTGACGATTGCCTTTATCACATAGTCTGGTGAAGACTCTCTTTGCATTGGTCGAATAAAACGAACGCCTGTTTGCTTTGTCTCTATTTTGACAACTACTATAAGTAACCTTTCAACAAAAATTGCATTTCCGAAAACAGAATGCATTACATACAGTTTGGGGTTTATTCGTTGTATGCATTTGGAATCCTTAAACATGATTATATTTGTTCAAGTATTTGACTAATTTGCTGTCATTTTCTGTACAAAATCTATTAATAATATTAATAGTATGTACAGTCAGGGGCCATAAGTCCAGTAGCACATCAACGATCGTATTCGCCTGCACGGTACTGCGCGTTTAAATACATGTGTGAGTGATTTCAACGCAAACATTTACCTGTCATACAGGTATAACTACGAGGTGATAGTGTGTGGGGTCAATACTAGACAAAGATAACAATATTCTTTTGTTTTCTTCACATTAGTGTTCGCACCGAGTCAATCCGAAACTAAAGCGAAAATTTAAACTCAATATAACCAGTTCATGTAGTTAAGTGCAGCAATGTATGACTTGGATACGAGTGACTGTCAGTTCGAACCCCGCTCGGTTGGCTAGATCGATTTTGTTATTATTCTTTACTTTTTGATTATAAACAACAAATATATATATTTTTAATATTTAAATGAATGTTTTATATAGTTATTATAATAAGTAATATTTATATACTTTATATATATGAATATTGTTTATATTATTATATATAAGTAATCTCATATACTTATTTTATATGTGATATTAATATTATTTATATATTTCGTTATATATAGTTAAAATTGATACGATAAGAATTAAGAAGAACGAAGAAAATTACAAAAGTGAATAATATTTTAGGTTGAAATAAAATAATAGTAGGTAGATAATTTGAAGAAACATTTATTTATATTATAATAATAAGTTGAAAAACCAAAATTTGTATCAAGTTTGTTGATATGAAAATACAATTGTTCTTATGCTTTTAACTTTAAGTATTGAGATTATAGCTTAATTATTCATTTTCTCAAAGAGAAAAGAAGATTGAAGCTTAACCCCAATCTTACAATCATAAACTAACTTACGTATGCGTATTTGCGTGCGACCAGCACATCCCCTGTAAAAAACAACGTATCAATATTTGGTATGACCTCCATTATTGTCAATGCAGCTAAGCAGACGTCGACGTATGGAGGCCACAATGTTTGCACATATTTTGTGCCACGTAAATCATCCCACAATTGAATGCAATGGGATTTAAGCTGCTCAGGACACCTCTCATCTCGTGCTTCCCATCTTTGAACCATGAAACCCCACATATTTTCGATGGGGTTTAGATCAGGGGATCGTGCTGGCCACGGAATAACTTTAATATCAGCATGCTGACTAAACCACTCTTTTACAACACTGGCACGATGTATTGGACAATTATCTTGAACAAAATGTAGTTCACTAAAGTCTTCCGATGGGTAAACATTACGCACAGTAGGTAGCATTATGTCACTTAAAACTTCGACGTAATTAGAGCTGTTGGCACGCGTAGGTATGAATTCCAACTCGCCCGGCCCTTGTGCACTAATCCACCCCCACATATTCACACTTATTCTACCTGACTCTGTATTCGGAATAATGTTTTTCTCAGACCAGCGAGTATTGTCTTTTCGCCATAAATGAAGTCTTCCTTTTTAGCATGATTTGAAAGTCTTCTCGTCAGAAAATATGGTCGTCTCCCAGTTAAAATCTAAATATTCCCGAGCAAAACGTAGTCATTCCTCCTTGTGTTTTTGTGTCAAAAATGGTTTTTTAGCTGGTTTCCGATGATGTAAGCCTTCAGCATGGAGTGCACGGCGAACAGTTCGCAATGATGTATCAAATTGATCTGCAAACATTCTAGTTGGAATGAAACCATTTTTTTCATATTCTTCCATCATGAAACGTCGCTGAATCGAGTTAATAAGCGGCGGCCTTCCACTTCTTACAAGACTCTTCAGACTATCTTCTTCCTCAAACCTCTGTATCCAACGGCTCACAGTATTTCTCTAAAAAACGAAAATATAATTTTTATTACACACTTGCAACTAGCGATTTATTTAATAAGAAAATCATACGCCACAACTATCATCATAATTATAATCTTTAAAAATAACTTACACATAAGCCGGTTTCAGTTGAAATTTGAGAAATATTAAGCCCATTTTTACGCAAAGCGACAATATTTGCCCTGGCATCAATACTAATATTTGCTTGCATCTAGTTAGATTTCGGGAGCGCAAATGAAACGGAGTTTGAGGGGAAGTAAGAGTTTATTACGACCCGAGCTTTACAGAAGTTCATGTAAGACTAACTTAGCCTATCTTAATTCTAATACATCGCAAAACTTTCTCATAGACCGGTGGTCGGCCCACCCGCGGTCGCGCCACACATCCTGTCACGTACGCCTAATCACAAAAGTGTCAGGTCAGCGTCTAGACTCTACCACATACCACAGCGTTAGGCTGGGAACATAACTCCTCCCCCCTTAAATCAAAGTTATCGGAAAAACAGGGGTTTTCCGAGAACTTTGTATAATTACAAATTAGAAACTACAATTATCACTTAAACTATTCCTATAATAAAGTCACAACTTGAAACTTGTAAAGTCAATCAAACTAATAGTATAGGTCTTTGATTAACTTGACCGTCCTCAGGTTGTGCGGGATTATCCTCAATAACTCTATCTCGCTCTTTACAGAATTTTCTTACAACATCTAAATACTTATATATAATTACAGCTACTGACAATAAAATGACCACCGCGTATAAGACATAAAGGGCGACACTAACACTTTCACTTGTGGTTTCACTTTTCACTGTATTTGCACTATTCTTCAGAATATTATTCAGTTGGCGTATGTCATCCAAATTTACTCCCTTCAGATTTATAGGTTCGATCCTTGCTGCGTCACGAGTCAGATCTATCAAGTCAGGTAAGTTCAATAAGGGAAACAGGCATATAATCCGTTTGTAGTGAGTAAGAGCGCCGTCCATGTATTTGAATATTATCTATAGAGACATCACATTGTCCTCGTACCGTTAGCAGATATGTTCCTCGCATGCGTTCTTTTGTTTCGTCATTATTACAAGTCTGTGATATGACTTGGTTGTGTTTTGAATACACTATCCAACTATTGGGACCAATTCTTTGAAGTTTCAGGGACTCAGATAGTATCTTACGTGGGAAACAGCGCGACAGATTGTCGTGGTATTTCATTAGTTGCTCAATGCAAGTTTCTTCCCCATATTGAATTAGTTTATCTTCAGAGCAGAGGTATTCTTTAGCGGTTATCTCTTGACACGGTTGATCAGTTGGACGATACCTTGACCCTTCTACTAGTAGGTAGGGAAATTCAGGAATAACAGCAAAGGTAAGATTTGAGGAATCATCTGAGATAGGAATGGAATACAGTTTATAGTAACTATAAGTTGCATTATAAATAAGTGGAACTTCGATTACAAAAGTTAATTCTTCATTCTTAATGTAAGCTTTTACAGATAAGGATTCTTCTATGTTTATTAAATTTCGTTCATTTACAGGGTACATTAGATTATCATATTGGCTTATATATTTTAACACTTTCAACAGTTCGCTAGGATTCATTACGGCCTTATGTAATACTGATAATTTACTGAATGCAATGGCCGTTTCAAGTTCGCTGAGTTTTATATAAAGTGTTCTAAAGTTTACAATAAATTGGTTTAGTAATCCGAAGACATAGGTCATATAAATTGAGTGATTATCTTTCTTAGTGAGATCGGTTACAAGACCTTCAAGTAATTTCATGCGTGCGTCTATTATTTTTGTATTTTCATTGATTATTTCGGTAGAATTCAGAAAATGATCCAACATTTTAGATATCATCGTAAATTTGTTAGAAATTGCTTGTTCCTCGGTCTGAATACTGCTGATTATATTGTCATATCTGACTGCATCTTCATGGTCAAGATTACCCGTTATAATTTTGATGATAGAGCCAAGGGGGTTTACAATACCACGTTTGAATCTTTTAGATGGAATTAATTGCTGTAATTTTTCTAGAGTCTCATTTTTTATATACTCCACCTGTATTTTAAGGCTCCTGAACTCATCCGCATACGATTTACTTGGGTGTAACATTTGGCTAAATTCGGAATATTTTTTAATATTAAAGGAAAGATCTGTACCAATGCATTGGAGGTTGATTATTTTAACAATAGACCATTTATCATATTGCATAAATGCTTGACCTAATTTCACCGGAAGAATCCCAGGGTTTTGATTAATCTTTACCACTTGAAGGGCCTGGCTTGGAAGACTCCAACTGGTCGTTGTCCATATCACCAGGATCCAACACCACCTGTGGAGGACGTTTTACATTTTTAACCGGAACTTTAGTATCTCTATTTTTTACTTTTATTGGTACGATGTTACGTTCTATCTGACCTGTAACCATGGCCTTTTGAAATCTAGGTTTATCTTTAGCTTGCCTTCTATTTACGGCCTTAATGAAAATCGGTTGGCCTATTTCTAAGGCTGGTCTGGATTCGCCTCCCCGCTTGGTTATAATTCTTTCCTTATGACTTTTTACCTTTTCAGAAAGATATTTATAAATTGCCCGTGTTCTTTTCTTATGATCCCTGATTAGTTGCTGATTGTATGCTTTATCGAATTCAGAGTTAAAAATTGAGTTTAATTCCGTATGACCAAACGCAGCTTCGAACGGTGTTAAATCAGTGGTACTGTGGATAGTGTTATTGTAAGCCATAACGGCGTAAGTCATCACTGATGCTGCGTCTGTAAATTTCTTTTCATAGTTCGCTAATCGATATATTTCTATAATTGTAGAGTGAAAACGTTCTATGAGCCCCATAGAATTGGGATTATTAGGTGTACCTATGTGTAGTTTAATTTTGTGCAAGTCCGTCAGTTCTTTTAATAATTCATTATTAAATTCGGTTCCCGGATCAGAACTTATTTTCTGTGGTATACCGTAAAAAGAAAAGTATTTCATTAATGCTCTGACCACTTCGGGTGTGGAGCGAGATGCAATTTCTATCGCTTGTCCTAATTTGCTAAAGGCATCGATTAAAGTTAAATAGTATTTTGATTCTATACTGAACAGATCTATAAATATTTCCTGAAAGGGGGCGTTCTGGGTTTGTGTGAGCTGCAGTACAGGTTTAATTGGTTTTCTGTCATACTTAGAGGTTTTACAACGATCACATGAGTTAATTATGGCGGAAACGGTTTCGGATAAATGTGGCCAGTGATAATTACGACGGATTCTTTTAACAGTTTCTGTAATGCCGCGATGACAGGTCTTGCCTTCATGTAACTTAATCACAATGGCTTTCTGTTCCTGTTCATCTTCGACGTAAATAACGCGCTCGGTACATTCATAAAAATTAACCATATCTTTCTTAAATAATGAAATTATAATATTACTAAAGTCCTTTCTGTGTTCTGGATTCTCAAAATAAATGAAATATTTAATTTTGGGTTTTATATATTCTTTTAAAAATGTTTTGATATGATCTTGATTATGAAGAGGCAAAAATACTTCCAATACTTTTTGTTTGTCCCTAGACAAGTCTTTTACGTGGAGCTCATTACGAAACCAGCTAAAAACTAGTATTTGATTAGGTTTGGTGTCTATTGCTTCTTTCAATATCGGTATTCCATGGGATTCGAGATCTTCGGCTGAATGAACTGTTTGTATACTAGAAGGTTCAGAGGGTATAGGATAATTATTGGGTGATTGTTCCAAGTCTGTACGAGTATCGAAATCTAAATCTATGGTCATTGGGCTAGCTGTCGCGGTTCTTTCAGAGTCGGAAACAGAAATAGTCCTTGAGTCATCAGAATTTAGTGCGGCCACGTCTTCTAAATAATTTTGAAGTCTACTTTCTTTTTCGTTTATATTAACAATCATTGAAATGTCGTCGGAAACGTTGGCTTCTCCTAGTGCTTTAAGTTGAATTCGAGATAGCGCATCTGCAGTTACATTCTGTTTACCATTTTTATATATGACATTAAAGTCATATTCTTGCAACCGCAAGCGCCAACGCGTTAGCTTGTTATTAGGTTCCTTGAGTTGATACAGCCAGACTAACGGTCTATGGTCAGTGTAAATATCAAATTTATGTCCGTATAAATAAGGTCTAAAGTGTTTTGTGGCCCACATGATTGCCAATAATTCGCGTTCAATAGTACTGTACCTTTTTTCCGTATCTGTCAAGGTCCGACTGGCATATGCTATTGGTTTGTCACTACCTACAGGGCCCTGTGACAAAACCGCGCCAATTGCAACTTCAGAGGCGTCTGTCGTTAATAAAAATGGTTTATTCATGTCCGGGTATTGCAATATCGGTGCGTTTATCAGAAGTTCCTTATATTTTTCAAAAGCTTCGGTATAATTTTGGTCTATGACTACCTTTTTACCCTTTTTCAAACAGGCTGTCAATGGCTGTGTGATTTTGGAGAAATCTTTAATAAACCGTCTGTAATAACCCACAAAGCCAAAGAATCGCTTGATTTCAGTCTGTGTCCGTGGTAAAGGATATTTAAGAACTGCTTGTATTTTGTCGTTGTTTAGTAGTAGTCCGTTTTTAGTCAACGTGTGTCCTAAGTACTGCACTTCCTTACGTAAAAATTCGGACTTGTCTAACTGAACCTTCAAGTTAGTTTGACGAAGTCTATCGAAGACGGAACGTAATTTTTGAACATGCTCTACTATGCCATTTGAATATATTAGTATATCGTCTAAATAAACCAGGCAATGTATACCCTGTAGGCCTCTCAAGACATTATCGAGAGTCCTCTGAAAGGTTGCCGGAGCTGTTTTAAGACCAAATGGCATACGGAAGAATTCATAATGTCCATTTTGTGTAGAAAAGGCTGTTTTTTCACTGTCAGAAACTTCAATTTGGTGATATCCGGACGCTAAATCTAATGTGGTGAAGTAGTTGCTTTTGCCAAGTTTGTCAAATAAGTCGTATATATTAGGAAGTGGGTACTTGTCATCGATCGTTATGTCGTTGAGTCTGCGGTAATCTATTACCATTCTATATTTCACCTGACCGGAGGCATCTGCCTTTTTTGGTACCAAATGAACAGGTGCACTCCAGGGTGAATGTGATTCTCGGATTACATTGTCCTTGAGAAGTTTTTCGACCTGTCGTTTGATTTCTTCAGCCTGTGCTGGAGCTTGCCTATAAGGTTTAATATAGATTGGATCCTCATTAATAGTCCGAATATGATGCTTTACCTGGTTTGTAAAAGTCAAAGGCAAGTCTTTGCAGTAAAATATGTCCTTATACTCGAAACATAATTCACTAATCATTTCATTTTCTTCTTGGTTGAGATGATGAAGTCTCAATTTCTGTAAGTTGGCTGTCAGTAACGAGTCAATGTCAATGTCAGTTAACCCAGTAGTGTTATTTACTATACACTCTTCAGAGAAGTTGGTAACTTTGAAAGGAGCGGTTATAGTTAGCCTTACTTCAAGGTCAGTAGCATTCTGAATTATAGTGGAGGCAAGGTAATTTTCACACTTTACAATTGCAGTTGGCATTCTAACACTTTCGTGAAATTGCGTGTAATCTAATATGGCATAGCCATCTTTCTTGTTTACGGGTAGCCTCACTTTATGTTCGGTACGAGGTTCAAGTTTAAGTTCATGGTCAGTGTTATAAATTATAGGAATATTAATATCGTTTATCTTTAAAATTCTATTCTTAAAACATATACTAGCATTAAGTTGAGACATAAGATCCATTCCAATCAATCCATCATATTTATAATCCACATCATAAATATAAAACTTATGATAACCATTTACTTTAAAAATTGAAAAAAGGGGAATATTAGCTACTTCATTATGTTCGCTCGTAGCATGTGTACTGGTAACTGTAAATGGTTCGTAGAATTTTGACTGTGGGAAATATTCATCAACTTTTCCAGGGCTTATGAAAGATCTAGTGCTTCCTGTATCCAACATAAATTTACCGTTTATGTCGGGAATGGTTATATAAGGATGTTTAAGATTAGCGTCAAACTTAAGTTCTATCATTTCGGGTGAACACGAATCAAATTTATTTGAAAATTTGGGACATCTTTTGCGACATCTTTAGAGTCTACTTTATTTTCAGCTGAATGCGAATCATCAGCCTTTTCAATAGCTTTGGGAATTTCAGTATTTGGGTTCTGATCCACGCAATCGTTGTTAATGTACATATTTGTATAGTCATAGTCACAGTATCCTAGATAACATATACCATAATCATTGTAATTGGGGTCATAATAGTACTGTTCATTACTGGTATAAAGCTCGTTAATAGGAAAACTTTGTGGTTGCTTAACAGGTGCTGGAGCAGTTCTCATTGTTACGTCACGATCACCCAATAAATTGTTAGGGGGGCGGTGGCTCGAAGGTTGTGGAGCTCTATAGCCGAATTGTCCTACTTGAGGTCTATAACCGAATTGTGCTGCTTGGGGTCCATAACCGAATTGTACCGCTTGGGGTCCATAACCGTATTGTGCTGCTTGAAGTCTATTACCGAATTGTTGAGGTTGTTTATTCCCAAGCTGCGGTAATTGCGGTCGAAAGCCTATTTGTTGATTCGGCATATTCGGACGTACAAAAACTTGGTTAGGTATACCGAATTTAAATTGAGTTTGATTTGCAGACGGCCTGTAATAATTATGTTGCAATTGAGGTGCTGTAACGGTAGGTTTTGGATTGTTTGAACTTGAATTAACGCCTTTTTCAGATGATGGCAATAACTGATGACCTTGTGGCCGATGTTGTAACATTTTGCTGCGTAAATTATATTGTTCCTGGAAATTAACCTCTTCAAGGACAAATTGTAAGGCTTCTTCCAATGTACTAGGATTTTTCAATCGAACAATCCGCACCATATGTTCCGGTAAATTGTACATAAAAACGTTAAGCGAAGTGTTATTATAAATTACTTTCTTAGCTTCTCTTAACGTAGCGGAACCGTTCTGATTAACCTTAGATATTAAAATAGCACGAATATCTTGTATACGGCTGCAAAATTCTAAATATGACTCATTTGATTTAATTTTTAGGGTTTCGAGCTCAATTGCCACGCATTCCTCACTTCTGGGATCACCAAAATGTTGGATCATTAAAGATTTAAGTTCAGAATAAGTTTCAAGGTCACCCCTTTCACTTAAAAGAGCCGCTGCTTTACCCTTTAATTTACTTGTAATATTCTGCATTAAAAATTCGTTTCGCTCTGAAGTCCCTTGACATTTTCCGATAACATATTCGCACTTTCGTAAAAATAAACTAAGTATATTAGTTTCACCATTAAATTCGGGAATTAATTTTAAAACATCTTGAGGTATCAAAGAATCTGGCAATTGCATCGGAAACGGAGTTTCAGAACGAACCGAAGGGGTCGCCCCTGCCGCCGCCGTCGCAGATAAAGGAATTTGACCTTGATTCATTTTAGACAAAATTAAAATTAACAATGTAATTTAAATTGTAAAATTAAAAGATAAACCTCAATTTATATGTTAAATTATAGCGTAGAATTAATAAAAATAGTCAGAAACATTAATGTTACTTTCCTCTTAAAAAAAAAACTAAATTAAACTAATTCTAATTACGTCTATCACAATAATAGTGTAGGGAATGAGGAAGGATGTAGAAGGTTACTCACATGCCAACCGCTTGATATATTATCACCATCTCTGCTAACCCACGTAATTTGCGCGTTATCTAAACTTATTTATTTGGTTCGAAGATTGCCCAATATAGAACGCCTCACTGATTTTAAGCACGACGACTATACGTATATAACAGTAACCACTCGCGAAACACAGTCCACGCGTTCTCATGTATTTCACAGATTTTCGCACTTGACTTTTCGCGGAGGAAAACTGTTTGCGGCAATCCTACCGGCTGCGCCAGTTAGATTTCGGGAGCGCAAATGAAACGGAGTTTGAGGGGAAGTAAGAGTTTATTACGACCCGAGCTTTACAGAAGTTCATGTAAGACTAACTTAGCCTATCTTAATTCTAATACATCGCAAAACTTTCTCATAGACCGGTGGTCGGCCCACCCGCGGTCGCGCCACACATCCTGTCACGTACGCCTAATCACAAAAGTGTCAGGTCAGCGTCTAGACTCTACCACATACCACAGCGTTAGGCTGGGAACATAACTATCTTGATTAAAGATATTCAAACAACATGCTAATCGCAATAATAACACAAACGCTCGTAACAAAGTTCACCTACCAACAACGTCGTTACTTTATTCAATCGAGTAGCTTATTTTGTTTCACATTCACCCTCATTTTTTTCTTTTTTGTTAATAATAAGTTTAACTAATACACATCTCATCGTGTCTAACTTATCGTAGACGTTTAGAATTCATAATTAAAACACAAAAAGTGTAATATCACTGGGGTTCGAACGCAGGCTACAACGTGCGGACTATGTCAAAACGTTAACCGCTAAGCCACACAGACGCATATTTTTCTAATTGAAATTAAATAGCAGTATCATATTACGTCGTCGTGACATGATAGGCTTGTCACTAAGGCAAATGATCATTATGTTGCACTCATTCTGACTAGATAATAAAGAAAGAGTGCGATATACGAGATCGTGTATGTGTGCAAAATGTTTGTTGAAGAAAAAGGTCGTAAGTACGACTTGTTTTGATGCGATAGATTTTTGTAACTGCTACTGGACTTATGGCCGCTACTGTACAACTAAATAACAATAAATAAAAATAAAAAAGAAAGAAGGACAAGAATCATAGGACATCAAAAAATTCATCCGCATCGCTGTCGATAGGAAAAGTGCCCAAAAGGCTGGCAGCATTGCCACGTTGTATGGCGATACTGATTCTTTGGCCAAAAAATAGGCCAGCCCTCTGGTCACGTGAAGAGTCGACCAACCGCTTAGCGATGTCTGCAAAAACCAAGTGGGCACTCGGACCCCACGGCCCTAGTGTTTCAACCCCAAACGGCTCGAACATATAACTCCCAATAAGATTCGAATATTTTCGCCGTTTGAGGTTTTCCGCACTTGCAGCAGCCGCCCCAGCACAGCCCGCCGTGCTAGGAAGATGGGATGGCGCAAGGGTGTCGACACACGTTGCATCCCACACCAAAGGCCTGCCTAACTTCCAGGGCATTATGGTCATTCCGTCTGGTCTCTTCCCATCGTCGCGTGCCAAGCCGTTGGGTTCTAAAATAGCTGGCACCCCGGCGGTGGCAAGAGCACGGCGGATTATGTCATTAATGCTGGCGTGTCGTGCTATCCGGCCTGCGCTCTTACTGCAAGATAGGCCATGGTGTCCGAGGCAGTCGACAGCTTCACCGCACTGGCAGCGATGCGGAGCCCCGCAAGGAGCGCCCAGACGGAGACAAGTAGCGAGCCGGAAAGTGGTGTCACCCAACATAGTGCCTATGTTAGGTGATGGAAGCGCCTGAAGCCAGAGGCCCGACTCCCATTCTCCCACAGCCAGCAGACGGGCACGCTCAGCAGTATTGGAGGACGTATTGAAAAGTTTATTCCGTACCAACCTGCAGAGCGGCTCATCCCATTGTCTCTGGGAAGATGGGTTTACGGGCCGATCTGTATCTGGGCAAGCCGCTGTCCAGGCGTTCACCGCATCAGTCAAGCACGGCACTTCAAAGTCAACCAGGGAGGGGGCTAAAATTTTCCTGGTTAACTTTTCGGTGCTGTGGACAGAGGACAGGAACGCCGGTAAGCTAATACTGGTAATTTTGCGGACGCCGAGGCCACCAAAACGGATGGGTAGTGTGGCTTGAAGCCACGCTCGGTCGTCCAAGGCCACGTTTAAAATGGATGTTACTGTGCTGCGAATAATTTGGTCAATTTTGTCTAAAAGATGTGGCTGCTTCCATAAAGGGGAAGAACGTAGAAAATATATAAAATCTATTTGGTCTTCATTTAACATTATTGGCCTTGGATCTGAATTGGCAAAACAAATATAAGTAACTAGGTTCTGCTCGCGACGTCATCCGTGTGAACGTTCTTGTGCCCCCGACCCACCCCGTCGCATCGCATCGCCTGCCCGCGCTATTACTTCGTTTTCGCTCAGCGTTCTTTCTACCTTTTTTCCTTTTTACTCGGCTCCTAAGGGTCCTAGCGTGATGTTAAATAGCCTAAAGCCTTACTCAATAATTGGGCTATCAAATGCTAAGAGAATTTTTCAAATCCGACCGGTAGTGCCAGAGATTACCCCCTACGTACAAACTTACAAACAAAGTTTACCTCTTTATAATATTAGTATAGATTTGATAATGCTACAATAAAATTACTATCGATATTATTTTTAGATTCGAAACTAAGAAAATATTACTTTCATCAGCTGGTCTCGAAACTTTCGACTGTCTCCGTTTAGTTCCCTACGACGACGAAGCGCGGGCGCGAACTAAGATAAACGATATTGACTTCAACTTGCGCTCACAACATACTCCGTGAGAATCTGTAAAGACAAGTTTAAGAAGAATATAATAGAATAGAATAAAATATTTTTTTATTATGTACACCATAAAAACTACAGATATAAATGTATAAATTTTACACAGGGTGACACAATGGGCGGTCTTATCGCTAAAAGCGATCTTTTACAGACAACCTTTGGATGGATTAAAGGGAGAAGCAGAGACAATACTGCAGGTAGTCAGTGGTGTACCATTTACATATAAAATAATTAAATACATACATGAATAAAATATATACTGCATAAGAACAGGGCCTGATTTAGGGGAGGGCAACCGGGGCTACAGCCCCGGAGCCTCCATAAAAGAGAGGCCCCACAATAGAGACATAAGAAAAAAAAAACATTCAAATTCCGGCGAGTAAACACTAGTAAACAACTTTTCCTTAGATATTTTTTTTCGCTGTTTTACCTTTACCTATAGTGCTTTGTACAAACATGATTATATTGTTGTTAGATATAAAAAACCGGTGACTCTTAAACTATGTATTTATTTGAAAAACCGGCCAAGTGCAAGTCGGACTCGCGCATGAAGGGTTCCGTACCATTATCTATAAAAACGGCAACAAATCAGTTCTGTTGTATGGGAGCCCTCTTAAATATTTATTTTATTCTGTTTTTTTAGTATTTATTGTTATAGCGGCACCAAAAATACATCATCTGTGAAAATTTCAACTGTCTAACTGTCACGGTTCATGAGATACAGCCTGATGACAGACGGACAGACAGACGGATGGACAGCGGAGTCTTAGTAATAGGGTCCCGTTTTACCCTTTGGGTACGGAACCCTAAAAAACTATTCGAAATGCCGAAAGTGCAATGTGGTTCGAAGTGCCGAAATTGGGTCCTGAACAGCGCTCTCTATTTTATTTATTTTGAACTTTTTGTACGCAGCTACAGCCATCATATTTGTACTGTCGGAAAGCCCTTGAAATTCCTTAAATTTTAGATAGATAGCGAAATTTCAACGAAATCATCAACGATTTTTCGGCGAAAACAGCTCGGAAGGTTCCGTTTATTAACACTTGATTTTAGGTAATTCTCGTTTTCGATTATATTTATATATGTTTGTTAAATGCTAAAAGAATCTACTGGTTTCACACTAAATAATTTATTGAAAAACTCGAGTGAAAAAGATTGTTCATTTTATTTGGGAAATAATTTGGGGCGGGGCTCCACTCCTTTGTTGCCCCAAGGACTCCAGACCTCTAGATCCGGCCCTGCATGAGAAAAACTGCTCTTTTTATTCCTACAAAGTTTAAAATAAATTAAGGTTGCTATAAAACGTTCCAGTCTGCCCCAGCCACCTTTTTATTGTATTCGGTCCAAAGTCTTCGTCTGGATGCGGAAGGCGGAGGACAAGGTGTTGTGTCGCAGCCTGGGAGAGGCCTGTGTCCAGCAGTGGACTGCGATAGCCTTTTTTTTTTTTTTTTGGTTTGGAAATCTTCAAATGACGTCTCCCGCTCTGGGCGGAGCGGAAGGGTGTGTCAGACTCTTACTGACTAAAACCCACCCGTGTTCCTTCAGTTGCCTGTGCGCCAGGGCCACGGTAACTCTTTCGAACAATCCGCAGCCCCGGCAGGCATCGGTCCTATCGGACCCCGTCAATTTTGCTGACATCTCTTTGAGGCGCGCGTGGAACACGACGCGCCGTCGACCCGGGCCTGACCGGACGGCCTGAGTTGATTGATTGATAAAAAGTTCGAGTTTGAAATAGAACATGCTTCGTGAACCTTAAAAAAATACAGGTTGGGAATTGAAGAAGTACAGGTTGTTCCTTTGTGGTGATTAATAATGACATTCTAGTAGTTGCATTTAATAACTATAATTTGATACTAATAGTGCAGCCTAATAAGACGTTTCAAGTAAAATTTGATTAAAAAGTTAACACGGTTTAAATTGACAGTAAGATTAATTAAAGTTGAAACTAAAAGCGCTTTGAAAACGGTCACAGTTTGCACCTGCTGCCTAACTTTTGTTCAAACTGTGCTGGCGAAGGACCGTTAATCTCATATGTATACCTCTTACAAACGCCAGGAAAATACATCGTAATATAATGTTATAATAGGTTCGCAGGGGCTCTCCATAATATTCCCTAATATAAACATAGCCCATTCGTCCTACTTATCATAAAACAAACATAAAAAGCCGTCATTTTGTCACATCTTTAACACCTCGCTATGAATAATTCTGCTCCCATCAGGTACATAAATTGTTTTCAGGAAGACATAACTTACCGGGAGGACTCCCCAGTTCCTCGCCTGTAACATTCACTTTCTCACGAACTTTGTTTTTTAGGTTACTTATTTAATTTATTTTGGGTTATTCAGTTTATCCACCCCAAAAAATCCACCCTAAGGTGGAAACGCATGTCCGAGAATCCACCCTAAGCCTAGTTGGATAAACGAAATTACTCGTACATGCGTTTCCGCGTATCCACCTTAGGGTGGATTTTTGGGGTGGATAAACGGAATAACCGTTTTTTTGCGGTAGGTACATTAGATGGAATTTCTGATGGAAGTCGCATAACTGTAAAACGACTATTTTATCAAGCTTTTACGAGTATGTTCATTTTTAGGTGGTGCAGGTTTTCAACAGGCTTTTATTTCTTTTGCAGGCTATTATTTAATTCAGGAAAACAGTTTAATATTATTGTTAAAAATCGCTTACAAATGGAATTAATTCCGGTCTAACAAACGTTCTGTATAAAAATAAACTTGTTGTTGCATAATGCATGTCTTGAGACTTGAGAGTTTTATCCGGATTTTCAAACAATCTGTGCTCTGGGAATTATCAAACGACTCAGCACTCGACCGGGCGATGACTGGAAGAAAATGTTCGCAAGCATTTAAGAAGCTGGTTGTTGTGAAATGTTTTTTAACTGTTTTTAATATCGATTCGGATATCAGATTTAAAATAAGAGCATTTAACCAGTTCAATAAAGAACAGTTTCGTATAAATCAATATTTCGACAAAAGCTCTTACTGTTGTCGTAGCGTTGCGTAGCCCACGTAGGGGCCGCGTAGGTGGGCTACGCCGTAGCAACGGTTCACAACATAAATGTGAGTTCTCATTTACTACATAATTTAACCCGGCGGCTCTTACTTAGTTTCAAATGCTCACACTTTAATTATGTAGCAAATTGTGTGTGGACTCCCTTCAGGGTTGGTAACCCGGTTATTAAACATATTGTTCATTTTGAATAGTACCTATGTTGTTATGTGATACATTATTCAAGATATTAAGAAGAGCATTCGCCGCTCTGAAACTTACCTATCGGGGCCTAACTATGTCGAGAAGAATACTACAAAGGTCACTACTTGGGCATAAATGGCGACACAAAAACTCTATTTATCTTCCCTTTGCACTGACCTCAAGTGCTTATAAATTAGCATTTATGTTTAAAATACTTAAGTAGTTCAAATTAAAATCATGTAGTTATAATAGCTATTCCGTGACGAGTGTCGTCTCTTTGATCTCCGGCCGCCTCGAGCGATTCAGAGGCGCTCACACTCGCGTCACTGAAACGTGGCATAGACGATACCAAGAGGGACAGACGGGACAAGCTTGGAAAAAAATGTGTGTCGTATAACCTAAATAACTTCTTTAAAAACTTTTATAATAAGGCTCTCTCCTCGTGGGAAATATTTAATACCAACACTGAAAACTTTACAAAATTCTAACATTTAGCCGCATCTCGTTACGGTGAATTGCTAATTCTAACTAAGATAAGAAAAAAGTTGAGCAGTATAATAAGGTCACGGTCTCGCTCCGTATTGAAGCATCGAAGTCAGCTCTCTGACTTCATGAAAGCTCCTCCGGAAATACCGTTTCTTTAGGCACGTTCATTTCTTAATTAGTGCGAGTCTTTGAAGAACAGCTAAGTTTTACTTCTGCATAACCTTTAGGACAACCATAAGCGTGACTTTTTAAATCTATTTAGTAGAACATGCACATCATAAGAGTATACAGCTTCTGGTTTTATGTTTACCTAATCAGACACTACCCAACGTCGCCTACATTTCATCATGTCTTAAACACAAGCTTCACGATCTTTTGTCCTTTCGAAAAACATTTTATCAACTTGTGCAAGGAGTTTATAAAATAGTGTGAGGTTTATTACTTACCTGTTATTCGCAGTAGTTCCATTTCTACAAATCAATACGTAATGGGACTAGGGTGTTACATCTCTATGGTGGTATGGTTCAGTCCCACCCTACCCCCAGGGGTATGACCAGGGGTATGGTGGGTCCGGAGTGTTCCTCCACCAGTGTACATGAACGAATTCCTCGGTTTTAAACTTCGCTCTGAAATTCGTGAGAACTTCGTGAGGACTTGACAACTACTGCATTAAAACAGAACTGAGTTGTAGTTTTTTTGATCAGAACGTCAACTTCAAATTAGAAGTTGTTCTGCCGTAAAAACCCTTCATCATCAAATTAACCTCCCTTTGTTCCTTCTCGTTAATTTAATAAAACGCACAAAGAAACCCATCAAATAGAATCATATTGAAGAGAGTATAGTCAAGGTCACAAAGGTCACGGTTGCCGTTTTGCGTGAACGTGACGCATGTTTTCCCCCAACTCGTTCTTTTTTGTGTTTGTGTGTTTTTTCTTTGCGTCATGTTTACCGCAAATAAATGTATTAAAGTGAAGAAGAAGTAAAATGTAAAAACAATGTAATGAATGATGTGAAGTGTAATGGTAAAACAATGTTACCATTTCGACCCGTAAATAAAAGCACCATTATCGCCCAACTGCTCTGAGAGCATATAAAAAACAAACATTCAGGCTAAAGCGAACGATCGTGAATCATTATCAGCTTCCATAGTGAGAAAATAACTAGTTTATTATACCTTGGACATTATTCTTCGTACAAAATGGTCCGTCGAGTGTTCCGCACTGCGGTACAGTTGCTAGGATAATTATTCTGTCAGAACACGATTTATTACAAGCAACTACATACAAAACACTAAAGATAATCACGAAATAAAGTCTAATCAACGGGATTGTTCACAATAGTACGGATATTATGTGCGGGAACAAACATGGATTGACCACTGCAAAATGGAAAAGGAACTGCAAAAGGAACAAAAAGATTTCAAGCATTCTTTCACTTAAACACATTTTTTCGCACTGTCGACTTCGCATTGTCGACTTCGCATTGTCGACTTCGAAACTTAGTAGTGGTCATTTGGTGCATCGCGATGGTCATCGATGTTCTCGAATATCGGGCCGATAATGGCTTGACACTTTCCACCTACGTGGTCTTCGGTCCGTCACAGCAAGATCGTGATCGTGATTCCTAACCGTCGGTGCTAAATTGCACTGGAATGAGGCGATTTTGATGAAAATCCAACTGAGATGGTGTGGTCATGTAGTCACGAGCATAAATATGTTTACACTTGGCTAAATTTAAAAGCGATTTTCTCCTTAATTATTGTATTAAATTTTATGTTGTTACGAACAGTATTTTCGAACCCATAGGTTTCTGTAATATGTCGTATTTTAACGTTGCATTCGTTATTTCACGAAGAAATCGGTATTGAAAGTGTTGACATATTAGTGCTCGTGGCTGTACAGCGCATGGATACCATTAGACACATTAGACTACCTAAAACCGTTTTCTACTTTGTCCCAGGAAAACGTGCACAGGGCGGGCAATACCTGCGCTACAAAGACGTTCTCAGACGTCACATTGACTTGTAGCATACCCCTTGCTCGAAACCAAGAAAGGTAGCGCATTTCAAACCACAAAGCCACTGAATGCTTTGAAACAAATCGTCGTGGAGACCTAGACAAAAAGCGCCAAATACGCAATATTCGCCCAAAGCCTTTATAAACCAACACATACAATGATGCTGATCAGCTCTTCCGTACACGGCGTGACAGTTTTCAAGACCAAATTTGGATTTGCTAGTCATTCGAGAGCTCACGAAAGGAAAAAAGAAAATTAGTCCTCCCGCACTACGCGACCACGATCACGGCCAGTGGCCACAGCGTCCAAGTATCGTATATACCTGTGACCACTTTACTTACGATTTTTTGATGACCAAATTACGGTTGTGTGTAAATTACAATAGGTAACCCGATTTAGCGAATCCTCGTGTTCTGAACTGCTTGAGATTGCCATCTAGTGGCCAGTGGCATGCACTAGAAGTAAAAACAAGGCCTGCTTTGGAGCCATTTCTCCGCTAGATGGCGCTGAACTTTCTCCCACCCATTCATCGTCGTACCTACTTCGATAAGGCGTCTCATCTTAGTCATCTTTACAAGTTTTATATTAGCTTGCTTCGTTCGTATGTTTCCAGTTACTCGCAGTGTCATCCATTTTTCAAGCACTTCCCATCCGATTGAGCTGAAACTTGCCATACATAAGTAACTTCGGTGACAACGCAAAAATATGATACCATCTAGTGGTCTGATGATGGAACCGGAAGGTGTCCATAGGAACTCCTTAATCAAACAAGATAGCACAATCTTGTTTGGACTCATTGATTATGTATTGACAAGTGCTATTGCACTAGGCCAGGGGCGGTCAACCAAGTTACAATTTACAAATATGGCCAGTATTAAAAAAGCCACTAAACATTTTCGTTTCAACATTTATAGTATTTGCTTAATTGCTTAAATATATGTATTTGATTTTAGATTAAAAAAAAACGACTTTAAATACGAAATAATATTTTATTCATATAAAAACATACAAATGTTTTTAGCACAAAACATAAAGTATTTTAGCTAGAATAATAAAATAATTAATCCAATAACATAACTACAGTTATTGAATAATATACAGGGTGGCCGTAACATTGACGTCCAAAAATAAAATTTAGGTCCCTCGTATCGTGGGGTATCCGAATCACCCCCATGTATGTTCCGCGACTTTTCATAGTTTTCGAGTTACGAATTTTTTTCTGATTTTTTGAGAATGATCGACCTGACCAATCTAAAAAAAATTAAAAAAAAAAGTACATGGCTTTGTCAAGATTTTTTTTTTGCAACTGAATCTTCGTGAGTAGTACTTTTATGCATAAAATAATCAGCTTCGTAACTGTGATGAAAGTTATGAAAAAGTTGGTCTAAAGTGAAAAAATTACGTTCGGTAAATTCGTAAAAAGAAATTCGTAACTCGAAAACTATGAAAAGTCGCGGAACATACATGGGGGTGATTCGGATACCCCACGATACGAGGGACCTAAATTTAATTTTTGGACGTCAATGTTCTGGCCACCCTGTATATTTACATCAATGGGTGAGTTGGCTTTGCATACCTTTTAAAAGTTTTGTTAAATCTGGCTCATAACGACTCAAGATTTTTATTTGTTAGTTGGCTTCTTACTTTACTTTTTATTATATTCATGCAAGAGAACGCTTGTTCGCACGAATAATTATGACGACCCAAAGATCGCCAGCACTCCAAATGCCAACTTCTTCACCTCTCTATAAAATTCTGGAAGACTATTCCATACGCCGAATATGAGTGTCTCAACTCGGGGCATTTCTTTTCATTTCTCATACACGGAAAGTAGTGTTTGTTTGATCCGAGTAGCAGGTGGAAGACGCTGCTCCCCGTCTTAGGGCGGGAAAAACTCATAGTAATTGCTTCCCTCTCTAGGGCGGGAATGAATTTTAAAAATAGAACTAAATTTGGTGAGGTAGTCTACGAAAACTTTTACATAATTAAGAAAAATATCGATAAATAAAAAACCGGGGTCTTTAAAAGTGTATATCAGCCAGTATGAATTAAAAAAATACCTATTAAGGGGGAGGCGCTAAGGAAGCCCGTGAAATTCAAATTTACTTACGTTTAATGCAATTTGTAGTTACTCACCAGAAACACAATTGACACAGAGCTGCAATTTGCAAAAAACCAAAGAATATTTGAATTTAGGGGGCTACAACTGAGGATCCACCTTAAGCGGGACGGCCCACGGCGGTGACGCGGTGTGTTCCATATTTAAAATTTAAAAAAGACTACATATTTTGGCGGGATACTAACTCTGTAAGCTTTCCTAACTTTGTTTTCTTCGTACTTAATAAACTAAACGTGACATCGACTGAATGCACAAAGAGTGCGAAGCCACACGGAAAAAAAAAGCTGTATGCTGTACCGAAATTCAAAATATCAGTTTTAGAGACTAATATTTGATTAAAAATGAGTCTCATGTATTAATTATTAATAGATATTTTAGAAAAACTACTGTTTTTACTTTCCTTAAATTCGAAATGAAAAGTAGAGTGTTTAACACGGGTGAGTCATCAATTCCTACTCGGACTATAGCCGCCCTCGCTGCGCTCGGGCGTCTAAATACCTCGTATGGGAATTGATTGCTTTCGACCCTTGTATAACAATCTACTATTTAAAGTTATCCACTTGTGCGACACGACGACGTGCATTTCTGGACCTCCAACTCTTCCAACTTACTCTTGGGTTCTGTGAACTTGCCACTCCACAAGTCTTTGCTTTTCAAATCCAACAATTGTCAATCATGGATCGATTGCACGATTTTTAAGGGTTTTGATAATAATATAATTAATTTTTGCGTGTCGAACTGGAGAGCCGAAACTTTACATGGAAAGAGCCGCATGCTGCTCACGAGCCGCAGGTTACCGACCCCTGCACACCACCTTGTCTAGGTGGTGTTCAGAGTCTGATGACAGAGCCGAATGGTGGCTATAGGAAATCCTCAAACAAATAAGATAGCACTATCCGTTTATTGTCCGTGGTTCGACCGCGTAGTTCTACTAGTAGGACCAAGGGGGTATTTTTCTTTTCGGTGGTTCTATCAATCGGACCATCGTGTTTAGACTCATTGGATATTGAAAAGTGCTACTACACTAGGTTGTATCCAGGTAGATTTTTACCGATGTTTTATTTTCTATCAAAATCATATAATACTGGTAAGATAAATAAAACGCCTATGAAACGAGTAATAAAATATTTTTTATTAAAGCTCAACTAGCATAAATAAATAAAATAAAATGATAAAAAGCATACACTAATCGGCAAACGATAGTATTAACAAATTGTTCGCTATCATACAATTTTGACACACTATACATATAACAACTTCATTTTATACAGTGACTTACATTACACATTGAAATATATTCCAAAAATTTGATTCTATCGGAAAATCACATGCACAACTGAACGGCAATTTTTATTTTATATTATATAGGTGCATTATTCATATTTTTAATATCTAAAGCTGAGTCCTCACTTGTTACAAACACGCCAGCAACTCTCCCAACAAGTGACCAACATGTTAGGAAATTTAGGCTCTTTAAACACAATTTTTGACAAAGGTTACGGTCAGGGTTAATTAAAAGTCATACATGGATCCGAAGACAAAATCCCGGGGGCTGTGATACAAGGGGGAGATGAAAATCTCATTATTTTAGACCTAGGACGTCTAGTTTTAGAGATATTCGCGAAAAACTCAAAAAGGAGAATCCAAGTACCAATGATGAATTTAGGAAAATGCCAGAGTATGTTCTCAACACACCCACTGACGCGATATACATGGACGCGACGAGGTTCGTCCGAAAAAAGTTCGTAAACAGATATGTTCGGTAAAACGTTGTGATTTTGTATGTGTTATGTTTGGAATGGATAACTGTGTGACGTCACATTTTGCTACTCGTATTTCACATATTGGACGTTTTGTTGGCGAACATGTCACAAGTGGGAACGCAGCTTTACACGAACACATTCACAACATAAGGGATAAATACTTGAACAGTTCGAGCCATCACACACCACCAATTTCAACGCTCGATAGTTTTCTTCCAATACAGGGCAATCATATAATACATAAAACAGTCTTATGAGGGTTAAACAAGTATTTTGGTAATAGTAAATTTACTCTCGATCGCGTGAAATCGATGTGTGCAAAACCTCATGACAAATAAATGACAATATGTTATCCTGTAGTACAAACCTGAACCGAATCGAATGCTTATGACAAATTATATTAGCACCAGTTTAGAAATACAAGAAAATAAACTATTTGTATTTTCGCCAGTTTTCACGCAGTCTGAAGATAGAACCGTCCTTGTCAACTTATTTGAAGTAGATCTTGTTTCATAAGTTCATACAAAAATTCCACAGAAAATAGGACGTCCAGTTTTTCCCCAATTTGATCATTTTCGGGGAAACTTTTACAATTTTGCTTTCCATAAAAAACAAATTCGGACTATTACGAACATTTTAATATAAAAACATAGCCAAATCCAAACATAGCCAATTTATATACATAGACAAAAATGGCGAGAAACAAATCGTTTTCTTTTACTACTGTATTTAATTAGCCTGCTTTGTTTTGATGTCAAAGTTAATTCAGTATAAATACATTTTTATGGTATTTTTTTTCAATATGCCTTATAATGTTGTCATATGCTGCACGCCACGTAAATATAAATACCAAATTACAGAATTAATTAAAGGTGCAGTTTTGTTGAATAAGCTGAGCATGATCAGAGAGGCTCGTCGGGAGAATCCGAGAAACGAGCCTTTTTGACCACAACTAACGGCGGTTGCTCTTATAATCTTAAATAATGATACTTATGAGATGTCAAGTCGATATATTCAGAACTTTAACATTACATATATAGCTGCTACCACAAGTCTATTGGAAGTAATATTAGCTATGACAAGGCACTGATCTCGTAAATTTTACTCGCGATTGATACTCGTATTTTTTTAGGTAAAGTCTACGCTAATTGAATATTTCTGAAGGATTTACTATCGATGCCAGTTCCGATTTATTTGATAGACAGGACAGAACTTAGCTACAAAAAATTTGAGTTGGTTACTGTTGCTGTTTTAATTTTTTTTTTTTTTTTTGACAATGTTGACCAATCATAACTTTTTATAAAGTGTCACAGAATTGGCATCGAGAACAAAACCCCGGATGTAACAATTCTATTTGGCATACAATCGTACTTTTGACTCAATACAGACAAAAACTTGCCGTATTCAATACATTTCTTTCAAAATTAAGCATCGATATTACCAAGTTTAATTTTATACATTTATCATGAAAATACACCTACCGATATAGGACTATGTACAAATAAGGTTAAAAATACATACATTTGTGACAGATGAGGTAAGAAACTGGAAGTAACAGTTACATTAACATATTAGGTAGTCTGGCAAGGGAGACATAAAGATGGATATTATAATGTTATGCCGTCATGACTAATAGACATCGAATAATCATATAATAATAATATAGAGGGCCTAGACAAATTGCATTCGCTTCGGAGCGATTCTATTTCTACAATCGCTACCGCTTCCGCTAATGTTTCCATCATACGAATCGAAAACTAACGATAACGCTTGTCAAAATGTGCCACTCGGCTACGCATCTCTATGAAAGTAATCGGTCGACGCCGTCGATTCGTTTCATAGAATCGAATAATGTTAACATTGTCTAGCTAATTTCTGTTCGTTGACCTATGATCACGTGACATTTCGATAGCATAGGTCAACTCAATTTTTTTTTTTGGTTTTTCTACCAGCGTCATCGCTAATCGAATGTTACTTTGTCTAGGACTTCAGGGCGGGCAGTATCGACATTAGACAGGGACAAAAATCGGTCACTAAGTCGTATCGTTGTCAAATTCCTTTAATAGATTTTCAACTTTATTTCGAAAGCATAAGGTTGAAGATCTATTAAAGAAATTTGACATCGATTAGATTTAACGACCGATTTTTGTCGTTATATTTGCAGGGCCAGCATTTTATTGCCTTGTTATTGAATAGGACATTTTTATTTCACATATTATGCTATCCAGATTTTTGCTATTTTTTTTATTACTCGGATTATTTACATTAAAATAATGAGCTTTACACATCTATAAAAGCTATAACTTATGAACAGTTTAAACATCCACGATTTTAGACTCTATACAGTACAATAACTTATTTTCATAATAGACTACTTACAGCTAAGTTATTTATGTTATTACTTGATTTTTTGATACACTTTAAGCTCAACAACACGTACAAATGTATTTAGTGCCTCACAAGTTATTTATAATTTATACACTATGTATAACGGGTATAGGGACGTTTGATAAGAGTTCGATAACATGGGACCAATTCGAGGACTCAGGTATATCCACAATTTGTTCAAAAGAGTTACCGTGGCCCTGGCGCACAGGCAACTGAAGGAACACGGGTGGGTTTTAGTCAGTAAGAGTCTGACACGCCGCCGCCGTTGCGCTCCGCCCAGAGCGGGAGAGGTCATTTGATGATGACCCAAGAAAAAAAAAATGGTATATCCACAATGTTTTATATATCATCAAATTGTTTGTCTGACGAATGTACCCAATGTTTTATTTTCAGTTAAACAAAAAAAAAAATCCGGAGAGGCCGTAGGAGAGTTAGAGCCAGCACCATAATTGCGTAACACACTATTAATTACAATGTGAATCAATTTGAAGCCTATTGCTAATCAATTGCTTCATATGTTCGAAAAATTTGTCTGCTCAACAACGTAAATAAAGCGATGAATATTGTTGTACTGTCAAATTGAAAGCCATTGCTACTGTTAGTGTTTTACGCAATAACCCCGCAGTTTCTCGAACGAAAATGTATGTGAAAAATTGTCAAGCGCGCGTAATCTGCTGAAATTGGCTGTTGATACATCTTTCAAACAATTACAACAGCTTACGCGCTCTTGACAATTTGTCACATAAATTTTGCTGTAACATTCGTTCGGGAAACTGGTCCTTAGCCAGCTACTTTTCTTATACGTAGAGGGTGATATTAAATATGATCCATCCTTAACCTCTTGAATCCCACGTAATGAGACACAATTATCTATTGTCTCGCTCAATATCGCGAATATGAGTTGGAGTCACATTATAATTACAACCGCCATCGAATCATTTCTACTGTGAAAATTTCAACGGAAGATATTTCTAACAATTGGTCACATGTATTCAAACTCTAGCAGTATTAATAGTACGGATATATTATTACAATAACATTACATTATTATGTTTTATATTTATATCACGGTGAGACGATGAGTCGCGTGAGGCTGAGATTTTTTAGTCATAATTATAGCGTTTAGATACTAGTAGTGTGAGCACAACTAAGTGGATGGCCCTCGCATAATTAAGATTTACTTTAATTGAGTAAAAGATTATTTTTTTCATAGCTTCAATATTACTGTGCTACTAGGCTTGGCGCTCGAGTGACGGTGACATGGGGCGCTTTTGTAAACATTTGTGTATTTTTTTTAAGAAATATATTTAAAAAATAACAAGATGGCGGCGTTAGTACCGATTTTGGTCACGCACCAGAAGATTATTGTACAGCTACAGTCCATTTACAGTTATTTTACCTCTGACAGCTGCAACCCAATAGCTACCTTATTGTAACGATTATAAAGATCATTGTGAATTTGACAGACTTCTCAATGGGAGCAACCCAATAGCAACCCTATTGTAACGATTATAAAGATCATTGTGCAATTGACAGACTTGTCAATGGCAGCAACCCAATAGCAACCTTATTGTAACGATTATAAAGATCGTTGTGAAATTGACAGACTTGTCAATGGCAGCAACCCAATAGCAACCTTATTGTAACGATTATAAAGGTCATTGTGAAATTGACAGACTTGTCAATGGCAGCAACCCAATAGCTACCTTATTGTAACGATTATAAAGATCATTGTAAATTTGACAGACTTGTCAATGGCAGCAACCCAATAGCAACCTTATTTTCACAATAATAAAGATCATTGTGAAATTGACAGACTTGTCAATGGCAGCAACCCAATAGCTACCTTATTGTAACGATTATAAAGATCATTGTGAATTTGACAGACTTGTCAATGGCAGCAACCCAATAGCAACCTTATTATAACGGCAATAAAGATCACAGTGATTTTGACAGTGATGCAAACTCAGGGGTCAAATAACTGTGAACGGTATTATATCCTTTTGTCTCTGAAAGTTACATATTTCAAATTACAGCAATGTCTGCTATCTCATCTCATGTGTGTGCGAAAGGTTGACGAAAACCAATCATATTATTTTCTTATTATATGTACCCAGTAAACGCAACTGAAATGATTACTGCGAACATTATTTTCAGTAATCTGTTTACTAACGCACTAGTTTCGACGCATTTCA
The DNA here is from genome assembly GCA_917490735.1 of Dryobotodes eremita. NCBI lineage: Eukaryota > Metazoa > Arthropoda > Insecta > Lepidoptera > Noctuidae > Dryobotodes > Dryobotodes eremita. The sequence goes on along the minus strand of OU823257.1, from coordinate 6,002,906 downwards.
AAAACTGTCTCAATTTCATCATTTACATTATTAAGGGGAATGCGCTAAAGTAGCCCGCGAAATTCAAATTTACTTAGGTTTTTTGCAATTCGCAGGTTACTGTCAGATTGTATGTTGATTAAAATATGATTCGCGGCCGTAACAAATATGGCTTTACAGAATTATAATCATTAGAATCAGCAATACAACTCCTTAAGTTAGAATTGGCCCCAAATGTCATAATTTCATGAAATAGTCATTCAATAGGGTAATATTAACTTAGAGTGATGTATTAATGAGTTTTATGATCATAATTCTATAAATAATTATTTGTTACGGCCGCGAATCATATTTAGATCAACATACAACCTATTCGTGATTTGCAAATCGCAAAAAACGTAAGAACATTTGATTTTCGCGGGCTACCCTGGCGTTTCCTCCTTAAAGTGCATCTTAAAACTTTAACAATAGCGCTATTTCAAGGGACGTCAACTAGAGTTTAATATAAAGATATTAAAGAGACTTATGTTAAGATAGAATTACGTAACAATTGAAAAGTATTATTACTTTCATGCATTGCTTTCATTTATGTGTGTGTGTGCGTGTGTGTGCTCACTCAGCGTTAAGATAATGTTTATCTTTAGTAATTATAAAGACAATACACTTCCATATTATGAATTGATGAACAGAATCATACAAACTGTTGTTATCCACGCTAATTCAAATTTGGATATTGTCTTTATAGTTTAGTATTTTACTATCTTTGGAACGTTATTAAGGTCGAATTGCACCACAAATGACTCAATACGTTTAACGCTAAACGATTTTTAAGTTGTTAAGTTTTTAAGTTAGTTCTGTCTCTTTCATCCATCTTCAAACCATTGACAGAAACAAAGCGATGTTTTGAATACGTAGAAAAGAAAAGAGATTGATATATCGTAGTTACATAGTTTTCTTTGTTTATACATCTGGTGCATACGAATTCGTTTCTTGACTGCAATGTGTGCTTTTATAATTTCTAACGTGGCTATATTATCGTGGACGTCCACGGCATCACAATGACACAGGGAAGCAAAATTAACGGCACGCTTGGCGCAGTGGTTAAGCGATTGGCTGCTGCGCTGCGTGTCGCGGGTTCGATTCCCGCACGGAACAAATATTCGTATGACCTACAAGTAGTTGTTCCGGGTCTGGCTGTTTGTGTATGTGAGTTTAAATATTTGTAAACGCACCCACAATACAGGAGAAATTCCTAGTGTGGGGCAACGTTTTAAAAAAAGTAAAAAAAATGTATGGAAAATTGGAAATACATGGTGGCAGGGAAATCGACGCGCAACCTGTTACCATGGATTCAGTACATGGTTCTGAACACCACTGCGTTGAAATTTCCAGCCAATTATTTAAAAAAAATTGCTGTTCCATACATTTTGGACGCGTAGGATTTGCACTTTTTTATGAAACAGCAGATTCCTAGTGTGGGGCAACGTTTTTAAAAAAAAAAAAAAAAAAAAAAAAAAAGATGTTTTTTATAACCGACGAAATATTTCTACACTAGGGGTCTAGAATCATGTGCTAAATTCATGGTTACAGTTTACGCGTCGATGTCTCTGCCACCCTGTATATGAAGACGCTTTTAAATTTCCGTGCCACGATAACGTTATAACTTGCACGTATTCCCCACATATAGAAGTGGAAGTCCACGATAATATCGTCACATTAGAAATTATTAAAACGCACAATGTGTTATGTATTCCGAAATATGGAACAGACCAAAAGGAAACATAATCTTATCCGCTGTGATTTATATTATCAATCTTATGTAGGTTACAATTTATCAGTCCGCGAATTTAAAAACAACTTCGGTCATATTTATTACAAAACAAGATTTTTCTTTCGACATGGTTTAAACCATCGAGCCTGTTTTTGAAATAAGAACGTAACAGAAATCAAAATACAGTTCCTTTTACAAAACTGACAACTTATTCCTGTCTTAGGTTGTCAATTTTGTATTAAGGCGGAACCTTCAGGGTAACCCGCGAAATTCAAATTTTCTTACGTTTTTTGCAATTTGAAGGTCAATGTCAGGTTGTATTTTGATTAAAATATGATTCGCGGCCGTAACAAATTTGGCTTTACAGAATTATAATCATTAGAATCAGCAATACAACTCCTTAAGTTAGAATTGGTGTCAAATGTCATGATTTCATGAAATAGTCATTCAATACAGTAATATGAACTTAAAGAGATGTATTGCTGATTCTAATGATTATAAATCTGTAAAGCCATATTTGTTACAGCCGCGAATCATATTTTAATCAAAATACAACCTGACAGTGACTTACAAATCGCAAAAAACGTAAGAAAATTTGAATTTCGCGGGCTACCCTTGCGCTTCCCCCTTAACAACTTTACTAAAGTTGGCATAAAATTCTAAATACAAAAACTGGCTCGAACGTTATGGCTCGGGCTAAAGTTATATCGTAATAAGAACATCATTGAGTAGTAATTAATTAGTCATAGATTTTGAGACGTTTGAATGATAATAAAGTCTTATTAGATCTTCGTAGTGCAATACACATTAAATGAAGTCTCTATAGGAATCTAGCCAGGATTAAGATTTTTACAACATGAAAAAAAATCAGTTTCGGATACATGTGTCCGATACAAGTCGTGATACATGCTCTAGTGCAGTCAAGCCCTTAACTTAGGTAGGTATTTGAATGGGCCCACAACTCTATAAAGAAACCTTTTATTGATAAACCCTGGCTACAACCTATAGATGGGAATTATAAGTAATTTTGAAGTCAAGCACATCACATTAAGAATACAGTTATCTAATATCACTTTAGTGGCCTCACGACTGACTCACCGACTGTACTTGAGTGTTCAGTGCGGTCGCGATCAGCGACACGATCGCGCGGCGCGACCGTTGTCTTGATCGCCGACGACCGATCGCTGTGACGTCAGCACAGCGCAGGCGCATCGCGTTCATTGTAACCGCGCATACCTGGAACGATTTAATGTCATGATAAGTCTATTTGTATTAAATGATAGCGGTTAGTAAACAGGAGGGTTACTCGCGAATGGATGAGATAAACTTGAATGGCATAGCCTATCTACCTAGACAAATTCAAACGAATCATTAATTATTATCGTTCTCAAATAACAAATACTAGCTTCTGCCTTCTATTTCGTCGGCGTGTAATTTCTTGTTATAACATAAAATATATCGTATGACACTCGACAATACTGTAGCTTCCCATTACTGAATACATTTTCGGTCGGTATGCATTTAAGCGAAAATTGCAGTTATTTTCAAAATAAATAGTGTAGAGTCATCTCAATTACCTCTTTGCCTTTTTGTGTATATATACATATAGTATACATATAAAGTAGGTATATATTATAGTAAATATGTATGTGTGTGTATTCTAAGTTTATAACCTATTTAGGAACTTGTATACCTATTTTATTTATAATTAATTATGTTATCTTTTTAATATTTTTTATTATTATTAACGCCTGTTAAACAGAGCACCTGCCATCTTATCTCTACACCACCCTTGGTTGACTGGTAGAGAAAGCCTAAGGCATTAAGTCCGCCTTTGTATGTTATTGTGTGCGAGAAGTTTAAATAAATAAATAAATAAATCGGATCTGTAGTTCCGAAGACAAAAACTCACAAATTGTACCTCTTCATAATATTAGTATAGAAGACAGCATTCTTATCGCCCCCACATTTGTCATACTAATTAGAGTCGTTAATGCAATCGAAACGGAATAAATGTGTCGAAAACATTAGTTGTGTAATTATTGATAAGAGGCAATAAGGAAAACGTTGTTAATCTGCTGACAAATTAATATCGATGAGATTGTTTTCATGGCTTCCAAAAATTATATTGATATGATTGAGAGAGCAAACTGCTTAAGGAGAATATGGTTGACCGCGGTGAAGGTGGAGTGAGGATCTGCTTGCAATTATGACCAGATAGTGACCAGAGAGATTTAGATGAAAGAAGAGAAGACATTTGCCCAGCAGCAGTGAAAGACAATAGCCGAACAGGGGGCCTAGACAAAATCCCTTTTCTGTAAGCGTTAACGCCAACGGAAAAATCAAATTGTATGGAGTTGACATTTGCTTACCACGTGACATTACGTATCTTTTCCGCAAGTAATGTCATTGCCATACATTTTGACGTTAGCGTCTGGCGTTAACGCTATCAGAAAAGTTTTTGTCTAGGTCTACAGACAGGTGTGCTGCGGGGGAGTTTGTTGCTCCACTGCTTCCCAGCTAAAGCACTAAGAAGTGGAGAAGGGCGGCCGTTTTGGGGGACTGTCTTATGTAATTTTGACGTTCAAAAAGTCCTGATTCTCAGCCTAGGTTAAATAAATTACTTTTGATTTTGATTTTAAATATAAGCTATCAAAAAAATCCAAGACAATGAAATATGATTAGAATCCGGAGCGTTGAAGTATTTATGAATGAAAATTTTCCAGTAACAAACAGTTGTTACAGAATCTTATGACTTTATTCACAGACTAGCTACTGCCCGCAACTTCGTCCGCGTGAAATTTCTTGTTCCTCCGATCCACCCTGTCACATCGCATCGCATCACCTGCTCGCGCTATCACTTCGTTTTCGCTTAGCATTCTTTCTGACTTTTTTTCGTTTTGCTCGGCTCCTTAGGCTCATAGCGTGATGATAAAAAGCCTATAGCCTTCCTCAAGAATTGGGCTATTAAAGGCAAAAATATTTTTTCAAATCCGACCGGTATGTTCCAGAGAACGGGCGCCGTCATGTTCGTGAACGGGCGCCGTCAGTAGAGACTGGTCATCTCTTAGCTGCCACGGCTTATTTTAATTTAATTAACTATTTGAATTGATTTTGTCTTTATATTACGAACGCTTTTAACGTTCTACATCGTTCTCACATGCATAATTTCAACATGAATGATGTAGCCTATATTTTGATTTAAAAGAATGTCCGTGGAGTTCCTTGACCGTTCTTCTCCATAGGTACCTACTACGCTTTGGAATTGGCAACTAGCTTCATCTTTTTGTCCGATCGACCCCTTAACAATTCAAAAGTGCCTGTAATTGGTATATTTGAAATAAATGATTTGAGTTTGAGAGATTACATACAAACTTACAAACAAACAAATTTTACCTGTTTATAATATACCTACCAATCCTTTGTATTAGTATAGATATATTATATAGATAGATATTCACAGATAGAAGAGGCCTACCGCTGTTAAAATTACCTGACTCATAGAACATGTAACATGTAAACCAATCGTTATTCTAGTGGGCGCGGGTTACAGTTAATTTACACTGTTATCAGTGACACATCATTAAATATCATTGCTGCTATAAACTCACAGATAGAGCGACCGTGGCACAATATCGTGCCGCGTTACTTTATGATATTAAAAGTATTTTAATGGCTATTTCATGTGACTTAAGTTATTGTTTGGATAAATATATAGATTATACTATGGTAAAATGCTTTCTGCAGAAGAGACAGTGAACAAGGCAAGCTCACGACCGAAAACTGGGGGAGGGTCTGGGGGAGGCCTATGCTGGAACGCCAAACAAACTTGTTACTGATATCTAATATATGTAAAATAAAAGCTATTTTAGTTGAAAAGAAAGAAACAAAAAATGATTTATTTGTCACAGAAACACGTGCATACTAAAACGATAATTTAGAAATCCTGAACAAAATACAAAAAACAATATATATATATTGAAATACTTTCTTTGAAGTGAAAAAATCCTGCACCAAAATGTATTACCAAAATAACAAACAGCTTCTATAATATTTCATAAGTTGATATTATTTCATCTTTAATCAAGAACATTCCAGCACAGTCGCGTGGCCAAATTGAATCATCCATCAGAGTTCACCAGTGTTAATAATATTTATTAATAGCAGTTGCTGGCCTCAGTTTAGATGCACCACGTTTCCAAGATAATCTATTTAGTTCATTCATAAACTAGACACTGACACCAGTTACATTTCACTACCTACCATCATCATCTACCTAGCCTTTTCCTGTGTTGGGGTCAGCTTTCAGTCTAACCGGATGCAGCTGAATACCAGTATTTTACATGGAGCAACTGCCTAGCTGACCTCCACAACCCAGTCACTGGGTAACACGATATCCCTTAGCAAGATTGGTAGTCAGCCTTTGGGGCTTTTCGACTAACCGTACCGACTGTAAAAAAAATCTATAAATGACAGCCGGGACCAACGGCTTAGTGTGCTTTCCGAGGCACGGAGAGGTCCCGGTATGTTATGGATGGCCACCTATCCAGGGACCGACCTCGGCAAGCGTTGAGTGACCTCGAAGATCGACCTGTCGACCCGTGCGTCTGATATTATTTAGTCACGAGCCCCTCTTACTTCACTACCTACCATTATGTCATATTTTCTTTTAATCTGAGGTATACTTGGCCTTGGCACACACATGTACATGGAAGTACCTATCCCAAAAGCGATTGAATTGGAACAGGATTGAAAAGAGAGCTCCTATACTATAAGATTGACAACCCGTCAAGACTAAAAAACTAAACAGGCTATATTGCAAAGCTAATTTAATTAGTTCTGAATAAATTAAACTCTCTCTGCCTAGCCTTTTTCAAAATATGTTTGGGTCGGCTTCCAGTCTAACCGGATGCAGCTGAATACCAGTATTTTACATGGAGCTACTGCCTATCTGACCTCCACAACCCAGTTACTAGATAGCACGATACCCCTTGGCAAGACTGATTGTCAGATTTGGACTTATGACTACCTGTAGCGACTGTCAAAGATCTACAAATGACATAAATATAAACCATTTTGCTTCTAAACCCGTCTATTCCATTTGCACATCATAAGATTGGCACACACGCCCAACCGAATGTGGACCATAAAAATATGCATTACCGATCTAGAACTTATAATAATATAAGAGTAACCGCCATGACGTCAAAGACTAAAACATTGCAATAAAAACAAGCTCCCGAACTATCATATATTATATGAATGTTAACACATCACTCGAACATAAAACTGATGAGCAGTGAATGAACTATGTCAATGGAAACATTAAATTTTCTGTTACTTTTCTGAGTCAGCAGTTATTCTGAGAGGAACAAGAATTTGCCAGTGGGTTGTTCGCAATAAAATTTTGAAACACAATCCATCAAAATCAAGACATTATAGAAGCCCGTTGCGACTTATCTCACTGCTGCTCATTTGCAGCTGAATATCACATTTTGCTAGTTTTGTTGGACACCAAAAAGGATGCTGTTGAACATTATCATCAGTCTACAGCAGTCCACTGCTGGACATAGGCCTCTCCAATTGCACGCCATTCAGCTCGATTCTCGGCAACTATCATCCAGATGCTACCAGCCATCTTGCAAAGATCTTCGCAAGGTTGAACAATTTGAATATCGTCTTGAATAAATCCCCGAAGATCTTTTTCACGACAACTTTGCCTTTCTTCGTCAGATTTGAGTCATTTAATTAGTTTAGTGGCATTTAATTAGAGATGGAGTTCACTTGTATTTGTTTATTTCCAGGATCGGCACTTCGGCTGTCAAACGAACTGGCTGGGCAGCAGGAACCAATCTGTTGTTTGGCAAATGATCAACTGTGTGATGTCCTCACGCTTGAAAGACTACTAGGAGGTTGATACTAGGACGTCGGAGGCCTATATTTTTAAGTTCAATGGCATAAGATCGGCCGGTTTGTTCTGTATCCATGGAGTTTCTTGCCCGTTCTTCGCCATAGGTACCTACTACGCTTTGGAATGGGCAACTAGCTTCATCTTTCTGACTGACTGACCCCTTGACAATTCAAAAGTGCCGGCAATTGGTTTATTTGAAATAAATGCTTTGAGTTTGAGTTTGTAATAATCTCACCGTGTAAACTGGTAAAGTGAGCTGTCATTCCACTGAATGCTGGGGGATTGACATTATTGGCAGCTCTCTTCAACTAAGTTTTCATGGTGAGATTTTTACAGAATATCTATTCTCCCGCTCCCGCTGAACACAGCGGGAGTCTTCCTTACTCGACAATACACACCTGCGCTGCTTCGGCCGCTACAACTGGAACAGGTCATCGTGCGCCCTCTCCAGCCTTCTGAGCGAGGTGTCGACGCGCCGGCCCTGGGTGAGCCCGACCGGCGGCGGCGGCAGCGGGGGCGGGATCACCTCATTGTACGACGTGGACGCACCCATAGACGCCGATTGCCGAAGCCGCGCCGTTGGCCGGTGTCGGACGAAGCCGTCCTCTAGGTCCTTAACGAATCTGGAAATGGTTAATGAGTTTGGATAAGTAATCATAAGCTAGGTGGGACGACTATGATGTTCGTTTAGTATTGCCTGATTAGGCTGCAAAGATCGGATGGTCATTTCTCCGTGTGTACCGCATACTGAAATTCAGTTGGATCTAGTCAAGCTAACTACGATCAAGGTCTAACTCAGCAAAATTGAGGCAAAGATGCAGTTGTTTTAAAAAGAAACCAATAAAGATGTGGACTTTCTTGTCAGAATTTACTAGAAATCTTAGTCATTTTCCAAGTGTTCTTTTGGGAATAAAGAACTGCGTCATATTCTTGGTTTTATCAACAGAAAACAACCTTGGACCTCTGTCTCAATAAAGCAATGTTTATCATTAGAGAACTCAAGATAACAGCTGTTATATTCAAAGAGAATGAGACAATGAAACAACAGCCACACGTCGTATTTACTCTGTTTATTTTCCAAGAATACTGAAATAAAGTATTCCAGCTGAAAATACCTAGTTTTATTGCGCTTTAGTCCAAACTTAGCTGACATCAACGTTCTAATTACTCATGCAGTTAAAAGAAGAATTATTTTTCTGAAAATCGCGAGTCACAAGAACACAGGAATTCGGAAATGACGTACCGTCGGCAGCCGCAAGCATAACCCAATATTTGTTATAAGCGGATACTGGCAGCAGGCCAGGGCAAGGCTACGCAATAAATCTAAGAACACCCTGAATCGATACCTGACTTACGTATTCACATAGACATTTCTTAAAATGGAAACCGAAGTTTCGGCGAAAACTCTTACCGACTTCATATTGTGTCCATTGTACACATAAAGGTTCCGTCCAAGTCTTTTCGCAATACAGTCGTCTTGTGCGCACGTTAGCATGGTCCATCTAACAAATCTGAGCAGCGGGGTAATTGCATAACACACTAACAGTAGGAATGGCTTTCATTTTGACAGTTCAACATCATTCATTGTGTAATTTACGTTGTTGAGCAGATACATTATTCCAACATATGAAGCAATGGATTAGTAATAGGCTTCAAAATGATTCAGATTGTGATTGATAGTGTGTTACGCAATTAGGGTGCTGATCGTATCTTTTGGGATGACGTAAAAAAGATGGATAAAAATATAAATTGCGGTGAAATCATTAGGACGAGAGGAGAAGCAGTAGGACTTTAGGTAATGCGAAATGTATATTTTTTTCCACAAAAAAATGTCAAATGATCTAATAATGGACTGTAGATACGATTTACATTGTTCGAAAAGGATAAATATTTTTTTTTTATCTTTCCCCCAAATTAGAAACTTACCATACCTAAATTAGATACCTATTTATGTTATAAAACTAGGTCAATTATAAATTATTTTCCCAAAAGCAGTCTACCTGTATAACATGCAAACGCTGCAATTTTGCACTTTATTGCAATACTAGCATCGTTGTTGCCTTTCCAAGGCATAATATCTGTATGTAAAAGGAATTCCGGCTATTAGAGATCCGTTAAAGCCTTATTTCGTCACCGATATACGATACCACACGCATAACCACGAAGTTCCGGTCACGGGATCAGCAGTAAACTAACCCACACACAAAGAATCTTATTTTTAGAACCACTTGGCGGAATAACCCGAGTGCACAATTGACACTCACGACTTCCGATTGCAAGTCCAAGGCAAACTAACTTCTATTACAGTAGAGAAAAGGTTTGGTTTGCGATGGCGTATATGGTGCGAATTTGAAGGGCACGGCTGTTGGTGCTACTAATTAGTTTTTGTATTGATAGCAATAAGAGCAATAGTATTTGTTGATATAAAAATATGTCCATGGAAAACGATTGAAAGAGATTTTGCAATTTTACGTGTACTTTTCAAAACGTTTATGTGACAATAGTGTGTAGCATTTTGCACCATGTTCAATATACTATGGGAATCAAGCAATGTGTTCCAAGGTTACAAACAATCAAAATGATTGTGCGAACTCCATTTCAATTTTGAATGTTGATCATTATAGTACTTAATTCCTTGAAGGGTCTCAACCATCAGGTGGCATTTCGTTGTGTTTCGTAGTGGCAAAGTGGGAACCAAGAAATCAACAATTATTACCTATATTAATTATTATGCTTCATGATTAATCCTATCGCAGTACATTCCTATAGCACACAGACCTTGACATTGTAACGCTCACTCGAGTTCAAACATTCATTAATAGGTTTTTAATGAACTCTCCTCCATTACCAGCTTAATAAAGCAATAGAATTAAGTAACCTAAATACCGTCTTTGATAAATTACTCAGTCTTTTGTTCAACGTCTGAGATTTCCACCAACTGCTGCCGACGCAGGGAGGCGAAGCGGAGAATCTGCATAATAATTAATAACATTTGCACGAACGATTTTAATCAACCGATAGGATCTCACGGAGATGTTATTATGAATATGAATACAGCAGACACTGCACTAGTCTATATTTTATAACGTCTTTACTTCCATAAGCAGAAATCAATAAGTGATGAAATAACACGTCTGTTTGTAAATAGTTGTAAACAAATCACAAAACATTTGTTCACAATGGGTTGACGAATAATACCTATTGTAATCTTACACACCTACACGTTTAGAAGTTTCAAGTATAGAGGTATGAGGAACAGGGTGTAAAGCTCACTCATACTCTATTGAAAAGGGAGGATCCTCCGACCAGACGGGTGTTGTGTCTGGTGGGCAACTGCCCGACGATTGATGTCGGGATGTTGTATATATTCTAGTTGCGCGGTAAACTCTGCTTGCGCGATGCAGGATTTTGCGTGACGTCATTATGACGTGTAGCTCGCATGTGGCGATTGTAGATGCCGCTACACAAGTATATTTCACATGAACATATTTTACATGAACCAAAATTATCATCCAGGGGTATAAAATCTCGCTGTCAAATTCCCAAGAACTTATCATTTCTTCATGTGATTGATTGGCAAACAACCAGAAGACTCACCTGATGGAACAGGATTACCGGCGCCTGTTGACACCTGCTACAACAAGAGGTTTCCCAATGTGCTCAGAGACAAAGTTAAAACGTCTTTTCTGCCTGTAATTTCACCTACAGACTGCGTTTTAAACAGGAACACAGCTACATATTGAATATGAATATTCTTATTGGCGGAAAATATAAGAATGTTAGAACCCCGGATGAGTATTTTTACATACATACATAAACCCACGCCTTCTTCCCCTGGCGGTAGGCAGAAACTACAAAACGCCTTCTGCTACGATCCTTACATACTGCTTTTGCCTCGTTTACGTTCATACATGTAGTCATACACGCACACCGGTTGCGAGTACTGCAGATCTGACCTTTCCGAAGAACATCACCAATAAGTTCACTATGTCCTCCTAGGGCGTCCCCTCCCGGCGTTTTCGAGTCCTTGTACAAGGAGATTAAACTGATTAACTCTTCTGAGACACCAACCTCGAACTATAAACACACTTATTACGATTCGAAAGTAAATAATCACTCATCAAACAGCGACTTGACTTTAACGGTGACGTAATTCGAAGGGGGTAGACATTGTATAGACAAAGTAGTACTTCCGTACACCCACATTTTGCTGAAAGCAGCATTAGGTAACAATGTTACGGAGGCAAGTTCACAATATATTGGGCACTGTTCCAACCCTGAACTAAAGTAATTGTGAAAGGAAAATGCTTTCCTAAGAGTTGGCATCGAGAAGTAGATATTGGAAAGTGGAACAGTATTATTCATGTCTGTATGAGCTGCACTGCTAAATAAATATTTTGGTAAAAAATTTAGTAGTAGACCAGCCGGGCTGTCTGTCTAGGGAATAGTCATTTATACATCGTCAATTGTAGGCCTCCTCTTCCTCCTCCATTACTGCACCCAATGACCCAAAGCCTTTTTAAAATTATTTTTGGTTAGGAATTCATCTAATAACCTCTCCCGCTCTGGGCGGAGCGGAAGGGCAGGTCAGACTCTTACTGAGTAAAACCCACCCGTGTTCCTTCAGTTGCCTGTGCGCCAAGGCCACGGTAACTCTTTCGAACAATCCGCGACCCCGGCAGGCATCGGCCCTATCGGACCCCGTCAATGGTGCTGGCATCTCTTTGAGGCGCGCGTGGAACACGACGCGCCGTCGACCCGAGCCTGGTGTTTACCGGACGGCGACCTGCCCATTGCTCGCCGTCCGAAAGCCCGCGCCTACGGTGGCCGGGAGTTGGCAATCGACTCCCGACGCCCAGGGTGTCTCCTCCTGCGGCGACTCTCCTCGCCTCCTCCGGCAAGCGTTTGGACCCCCTAGATTGGGCAGGAGCCGCTTCAAGACAGCCCCGGCCCGCTCCAGCCTGGGAGCCAAACGTCGGAAATGCTCAACGAAGTTCCACCGGCTGTCCAGGACGAGTCCCAGGTACTTCATCGTCGACTCGACGCCAATGTGAACCCCTCCTACCGTTATTTGGGAATCCGACAGTGGCGCGTTCCGAGGACCATGAAAACACATGGCCTCGGACTTGTGCAAGGCCACCTCGAGTCCCAATTGCCGGATCCTCTCAACGACTGTCGCAACCCCGCGTCTCATTAGTTCGGCCGCCACCTGGTGCGACCTCCCCTGCGCCAGGACCAGCGTGTCGTCAGCGTAACAAACGACGCTGACGCAGCTAGGGAGGTCGGCGCGCAGCATCCAGTGGTACCCGATGTCCCACAAATGCGGCCCCAGGACCGATCCCTGTGGGACACCGCACGACATCTCTCGCCGGTTCCATTCTCCCTGGTGACCGGGGTAGATGACGGCCCTGTCCGTCAGATAGGCCTCGACCACTCGACTGAGGTAGGTCGGCATCCGGTGATACCGGAGTGCCTCCCTGATGCAACTCCAGGGCAGGGTATTGAAGGCGTTGGCGATGTCTAGAGACACCGCCAAGACGACCGCACCCCGGGCCACAGCATCCCCTGTCGTGAGGGCTCACACGCGCATGATGGCGTCCACCGTAGAGCATGACCCAAGGCCTACGATCGCAATCGTGCAAATCTTGTATCACCCTTTGTAGGGTGACCATTATTTTTCTTATGCTTCCAGGGATTTACGCTAGACCGTGCCCGGTCCGAAGCACCGAGCTGAAGCTTGGATACATAATTTTGTTCTATACATTATTTTAGCGAGCCAACTGATAAGCCACTAGGTACCAGACACGGTCTATGCCTAGCATAAATAAATTTATATAAAAATACTAAGCGAAAATAGTTAAACTAGCAAGTTACTGAAGCAAATAATAATTGTTAATATCGGTCAGTTGCCTAACATGTAACAATCAACAAGAGTTATGAAAATATTTGCTCACCAAACTGCTCATCGTTATCCATCATCTGTTCAACAATTTTTCAGGTGCTACGGCCCGTTAAATATGACCACGAGACGTTTTTCATTACGTTTAAGTTTTACTACATTTGAAACAAAATTAAAGATTTTTTTTTTGCCTACCGGTTAATTTCGCTTACTTGAGAGCTTTTAAATTTATAGAGATGTTGTTACAGCTAGTTTTTTTAATCCTGGGAATGTGTAAATTAACATAGGTACATAACATCACGCCCGTGGTTGTTCAGATGGTGGTGGTGGTATTTCATTAAGTTTCTTCTTCGTCTTGACTTCAACTTCAAACTATAACGAATTTTACAAGTTATGACGGCACGATCCCTAAATACATTAGACATTTCTGAGTGGACGGACTGGCCTATAGCCGACATTCAGAGCACCTATGAATGTCAGTCACATTAATCGTGTCACTCAAGCCGACGAATTACGTTAGCCTGTCTACTGTGTAGTCATCAATCGATATTGTTTGTATGTTTATCTGGTTTGACGACACTTTCGAAGAACTACGGCGCGGCGACTGAATCTATTCGGGTATTTTGTTAGATCTTAACTTTGTCTTTTGGGCCTAAATTGCCTTAGGTTGTAGCAAGTTATTTTCGTTAGTGTGCGTAGGTATATGGCCCAACCTAGAACCAAGTTTTAAAATGTTTGCAAATGGTACGTAGATTAATTATGTATTTAATTGCAGCACGTGACGGTTTTAATTGGACCAAATTGTTTGATGTGAGTTGTTTGGAAATTACTCAGTTAATCATCGTTTTGAAGGACTTTTTATTGAAATAATTTGTAACTGAAAACTAAGATCAGGCGACGTTTGTTAATATCTCATAAGGTTTTATTTTGCAAACTATGCTTACAAGTAAACAGCGGCTATTTAAAAATCGCAATCAAATAAATCATGTAACTCTTCACCCGTTAAAAATATCATTCCAATGTTTATCTCGACACAGTTCAGTTGACAGTACAAATCGTAAATTAAAGGTTAATTAAACAAAATTTTATCAGACGGAACGTCGTAAAATCTTCAACAGCAACCGTACTGTAGTAATAATATCAATAGGCTACAAACTGAAACTAATTTGGTAGGAGGATAATAATAATTAAGCTAAATGTAGGACGGGAAAACCGTTTCATGACATTTCTGAAAACCGTCTACGTAAAACGACCGGCCGCTTTAGGCCCTCTGTACACTGCACGGTTTATTTACGGTAGGAACGGCGGCGGCGTAGAAACCACGCCGTAGAAAAAACGTGTCCGTCAACAAGCTTTCATTAGTGATCTATACAACACTGACAACCGTACGACACGGCGAATAAATCGTAGTTTTTCACGGCAAGAAAAACGTGTGTGCACAAGGGCCTTAAAGTCTCAACGCAACGACGACGCGCGACGGTGCGACGCAATTCTGGTAGAACAATTTCAATTAAAGTTTTCATAGAAATTGTTGTACTAGCGTCTTATCGCGCCGTCTACGGGAGACTTTAACTTGCAGATAACCTGCGGAGTAATTACGTAACACACTAACAGTAGGAATGGGTTTCAATTTGACAGTTCAACAACATTCATTGCGTTATTTACGTTGTTGAGCAGACAAATTTTTCAAACATATGAAGCAATGGATTAGCAATAGGCTTCAAAATTATTCAGATTGTGATAGATAGTGTGTTACGTAATTAGGGTGCTGTAGCCAATTGAATTAGTAATTAAAAAGTTAGGTGTAGGTGAAACTTTAGTCATCAAGAGGAAAATGAAACCTGAAATAACTATAGTACTCGACTGAAAAATAGGTGTGTTTTGAACAATTTAAATCAAACGAACCGGGACTTTTTAAGTTAATTTAATTATTTCCATAAAATTACTGTCAGTAAATATAAACACCACTCGGCACGTACGGCTGGGTTCAATGACCTTGTCAAATAAAATATAAATTACATATTTCTCCTACGAAGATAAACTCAATTTGCCAAGGCGTGTGTGAGCGTGCCCCGAATGTCCGTACTAATATCCCATGAGTCGACACCGCAATGTGGTAGATAACAGCGCGACAGCTGAATGATAAGGCCAATGACATCGGAAGCTATATCACAACTAATATCAACTCTGTTTAAATGTAAATATTTTATAAGTACATGTATTGGAAACTTCAATAAACGTAAACGAGTCATTTGTTATGTGACACAAATACTTAGTTTCTTCATAAAATGTTTCTTGTGCTTTAAAACTAGTAAGTACGACTCTGCATTTTTTGTTTCGAAATTAATTTAACAATAAAGCAATTCGTGCAATCGTTTTACATGAAATAAAATTGATTACGAAAATGCTGATCTGTGCGCGTTTCTGTTGTCGCTACAACGGAGCAGACAATAAGAAATAAAAACTATCTATCAGTATAATAATTAACTTTCTATGAACAATAAAATAAGCGACGAAAATGAAAACATGAAGAAGACAAAGGTACATAAAGACAGCTCCCGCAGACCGGCGCGACACGACAGCGCAGCTCGACTCTTGTAGAACTAGAGTCGCGTCGAGCTGTCGTCGCGTCGCGTCTGTTTGAAGGAGCCTTAAAACTTCATAAAACGCATCACAAACTTTAATAAAAGCATGACAATTTTCTCATACGCTCAAGCAATTCAATAATCGAACGATGCATTATCCCTTAGGCGCGGGCGGCGCGCGGCGGCGAGGGTATTCTGACTATTTATTTATTTTACTGTCTAAACAACTGAAGATCACGTCATTTCATTCATCGATTAGTTTACCCACCGTCATGCTGAGATCCCATTTGCGCAAATTCAAATACGTCACTTCAAAGACTTATGACTGAAAGTAAAATAATCTATGAATCGAACGAAAATGGGTTACTGTGCACGCTCCCCTTCTTGGCAGGCCAATGTGGGCCAACGTGTACAGGATTACGCCCATTACTCCATTCTTATGCCAGTTTTAATACTGTAGTTGTTAGCAACGGAGTAATCGACTTAATTTGTTGGCAATGGGCAAACTAATGCGCGGTGACGGTTTAAAAGATGTAGGTATATTGTATTGCTGCTGATTCCACTCGGTACCAAGACAGCAGCTATTTGAATTTCCAAGAATAACCAACTAATACAAGGTGGAGCAAAAATCGTCACCCGATGTTCTTTGGCTGTAATTCTTTTTATGAATGAAAAACTTTCTGTTCTGGTTCTGCTTCTGGATTATGTTTATTTGATGTCTTATTTTTTTTCCCATTATGTGGAGAAAATGATATCGGCTAAGTGGCCGCCACCAGAATTGATGACCATTCGGGGCCGATTTATGGAATTTTCCATCACTCTTGCCAGAACTTCCGGCGATAGATCCTCGCGTTTCTGACGGATGTTCTCTTTGAGGGTTTCAGGAGTCAGGGGCTTATTGTCATAGACTCATGCCTTCAAAAAAAACACGTGTGGCACTCGGGGACTGCCGCGGTAAAGCTATGCAGTTTGAGTAATTTATGTTACCTACCCAAATGTCCTTTCTTTGGTATTGTTCGTCGAATCGTTGAGCTCCTTAAGTTTTGAGCTAAGCTGCACGATTACTGACAAATGCGTGCACTGACTGGACAGGTCCACCCAATTTGTGTGGTTTTTCCGCAAAAGACCATTTCAGTGCATAGCCTTTTTTATCAACTTATGCAATTATAATTATTTATTAATTTTTTATTTATGCAGTATTATTTATTCTTTGATATTAATTCAAGTACAGTCGTACCATATACATACACGTTAAGCGAACGCTCGGCCGAGCTACATGGTAGGCGGAGTGGGGGGTGTTAGGTTTTATTTTCGTTACGGAATTTCTTGATTCGGTCGCCGTGCTCAAAGCCCGCGATAAAAGCTATGCAACAGCTTAAAAACCCCACAAAAAGAAATCTGGAACTGTTAAATAAGGCGATCTTGCCGGCCAGTGCAAATCGCCAATACGAGAGATTAGGCGACCCGACCCCATATATTCCGCGTTCTATGAGTATAGCGGTTCATGTATTGATGACGTGCATTTTGTATCTGTTTACTGCACAAATGTCAAAGTAGAATTGACATTTGCCGCCATTTGCAAAAATTATAGCATCTTCAGATAACGATCATCAGTCATCACCCTATCGGAAGGTGCTATAATTTTTGCGCCACCTTGTATAAAATTGATAAGTACTCGATATTTCAAACTATAACGACCATCCTAGGGAGACGACACTTAAATGCTGGGGCTTCTTCTCGCTCCTGTGGTCAGTCCAAAACATTTTATTATTTTGATAATGAATCTTAATTACTCATATGAGAATATTTTCTTTTTCAAACTATTCTAGGGACAACCACCATTCTAGGGACATTTAACACTTATATGCTGGTGCTGCTTTTCTCTCCTGTGGTCAACCAAACATTTTATTTTCAAAGACCATTTAAAGTCCTTCATCCAATTTAGTCCATTCTAAGCTAGAAACAGGCGCGATACGAGTTGCATATCGCTTGAGTGGCGTCTTTGTATCGCGCTGTCGCGTCGCGCTTGTCTGCGGGAGCCTTTACTCTTATGAGAATATGTTCTATTGATGTACGGCCGTTTCTATGCAGTAGCCTTAATAACTGACCTTGAAAACTTGATAAACGCATACATTATACACAGCATGATATCTCATAGCAAAGGGCAAGGCCAACCAAAGCTCGTTGGATTTCTCGTACGGCTTTATTAAAAAAGACATTCCAAAACGTATGCTGGACTAGTGTGAGTTAGTGATTTAGGATGCAGTTAACACGCAGTTGATGCATGCGGCTGCGCAACTACATCAGAAATGCATATAAATAAGGTCGCCTATCGTTCGGTAGGAATTGTTTTATGTATAACTTAGTTGTCTTACAACAATAGTTTCGTTTAGATATATTATGCGCTTACTGAATAGCAACTAAGTTTTTGAAAATTGCGCTTGAATTGAAATACTTAATGTTATGTATGTAAATCTAGAACTACGTACTTATTTCACCTAAACATTGGCTAGGTCAAACGAAACCGCAAACATTTCGTACCTACAATACGGGTAAGTGCAATGTTACACACCGGAAACCACAGACTTAGCTGGATAATCCTATCTGGCTTAGACGCACTGGCACCGCCAATCATTAAACACGTTTAGCGCTAAACGAGTTTTAAACATCATTCTGTCCCTGTCATCTTCAAACATTTGACAGATACAGAATTATGTTTTAAAATCGTTTATCGCAAAACGTGTTTAGTGATTAGCGGTGCAAGTAGTGATAAATAGTAACGGGGCGAACAAAGTCGTATACTTTTAACTTAACCCTCTCGTTTCCCCCCAAGAGTTAGGGCACTTGATACCTTTCCCAAATGTTCAGTTTACAAATTTTGCGAAATAATAAAAATAGGGCGTTTTTTATGATACAATGAAATGAAATCATTCGATACGATTATGTATTCTGTACATTTCTGTGACCTTCATTTAAGAGACATCATAATCATTGAAAATAATCGATATATATATAAATATAATCTAACACGCTGTAAATCGTATTAAAAGGTATTAGTGTACCTACCTCCATAATTTAGTAGAATAAATTCAATTAAAGAAGTTTCTCCCTATGTAAGTGTTTAAATTAATAATATGACATAAAAGACAGGTAAATCTAGAGATAAATCCTGAAGTTGGAGTCTTCTTATAGGTACAACTTAAAGATGGAATCTAAGCCTGTTACTATATTTTTTATCTCACTAATCATCATAAATATTATACGTAGGTAGGTAGATGTTATCTATCCTTAATTTACATAACATATTTTATTTTACATGTCTAAAAAAAAAACTTTCTGTGACGTGTGTCGACAAACGGTCAGCCATCGCATTTAAATTAAATTATAATTTAATTTAAATATGGTCAAACAATGCCAAGGAATTCGATATAGGCTATATACGACCGCCCGCCACACAGCAAAGGAAAAATACTTAGGTATAGCATACATAACAAGAACAACTAATGTCATCTATCAAATATTTATCTAAAAATGTTACATTTAGCATACCGCTACTTTCACACGAATATAATCGTCAGTCGAGTGTCATACGTAAACAAGAAAGGAAGCGGCTAGCGGCAGTCATGTGACTGCGCTCGCGCATAGAAAGTGTTGGACGCAAGCGCTTAACCGCGACCTTCGCGCAGTCGCAGTGACGAGGAAAAAATAATCAACAGTTTTTATTGTTAGAAGCAGCTAGTTCCATGCTATTCACGGCTGAAATGTCTGGTGGAGTATGACAGGGAAACATTGTTCTGGAATACATGACATACTATGTCAGTTTGGACCTAGTCTCTTCTGTGGACAATACGACAAATCTACTCCTATAAGGTGTTGAAGTGTTGAGCACCAGCACCACGAAAAACTAAAATATTACCAACACTATTCAATATTATTATAAGGTTTAATTTAAAGTGGCAAAATATCTGCTGGTAGATGAAAAAACTGTTTGTTTTAATACTAAGTTAAATGCTAAAACTAAACCAAAAACATTCGGTGAAATAGTTATAGAAGAGCAGAATGTATTGTTTGTGCAACTAGAATCAATAAAAAAAAATTGTACATTTTGACGGTCAAAAGTGCCATTTAAGTATGTGCCTATATGAAATAAATGATTTGACTTTGACTTTGTGTATGCATGTTATTGATTCGTAAGTGTGATACTGATAATTGATTTCCCATAGTGATTTCATGTGTTTACAAAACATGTTTTTGCATATGAATAAAGACAATCGTATATCACGAAAATTTTTACTTTTGTAGATAGTAACCAAGTAAAACATGTACCAGCGCGGTAATTGCGTATCACTCTAACAGTAGGAATGGCTTTCAATTTGACAGTTCAATAACATTAATTGCGTTATTTACGTTGTTGAGAGACACATTTTTCGAACATATGAAGCAATGGATTAGCAATAGGCTTCAAAATGAATCAGATTGCGTGTTACGCAATTAGGGTGCTGGCTCGTTGGTCTAGTGGTCCCAAGCGCTACTGCTGAGCATGAGGACCTGGGTTCGATTCCCAGGTTGGGCAAAGTGTTATTGATTTTTTCTATCTGGAATTTCTCAGTAGCAGACCGTAGTCTGGATATGGGCCCGGTTGATGACAATAGGCTCGCCCCCTATTACATAGGACTTAAACATAACAGGCGAATTGTGGGTGTACTATAGGTACACCTCTGTCCAGCTCTACGGAGAACAAGGCGTGATGTGTGTGTAAAGTAACCCCTTGAGTAGTAGACAAAAATATCGTAATTTTGATGAAACAACGCACTATACAAATGTCTCCATATGGTCGTTATCCGCAAAGAGCTCTAATTACGTAGCACTAATTAGTTTATAACCATATTAGCAGCATATTGCTAATAAATCATTATAACCGCGCAAACCACAATCGTCCGTAACAGTTAGGACAATCAGCTAATAATATGTAAGTTTACATAAAAGGCACTTTTGAACGTCAAAATTTACAAAAATAAATAGAATTGATTCTAGTTGCCCCTTCCAAAAGGTAGTTTCGTATGGAGAAGAATGGGCAAGAAACTGCACCGTTACTCTTTTAAAATGTTTTACAATATTATGTAGGTTCACATTAATTATATGTATAAATTATATGTGAAGACGATGCATCTAGAATAAAATTACTATACCACAATAGGTAAAAAGAATTAAATATAATGGAAAGACAGGTAAATTAAATTTGTGATGAGATTTAAACTCATCAACATTCTATTCTTGCCCTTATGCCAATTTAGTTGGGATCGGCATAACATGTCTTGTTCTTCTATACTTGTCTATTAGTCATCATCTCAGAAGTCACATCATTTCAAGCCATAACATCTTTCACACAGTCCATTCGTTTCTTTGGCTTCCCCTACTCTGTAGTAACATAATCGTCCGATGCACTTCTCAACCGGTCTGACAGCCAAATACCAACGCGTAACGTAATCGATTAAATATTACAATACGTAACAGTTGCTTTCTGTCCATCCTTCACGCTATTTTTTTACGTTTGACATGTGCACTTAAACGAAAAGTAAAAAGCTGCCAAGTGCGAGTCAGACACACGAAGGGTTCCGTACCACCGTACAGTATTTAACACTACCTATTTTTTTTTTAGATAACGCCGAAAATAACACGTTTCTAGTATTGGGTGCTCTTATAATGAGCACTTAAAGAAAAAGTAAAAAAGCTGCCAAGTGCGATTCTGACACACGAAGGGTTCCGTACCACCGAACAGTGTTTAACACTAGCTATATTTTTTTAGATAACGCCGAAAAAATCATGTTTCTAGTATGGGGACCCCTTATAATTTTATTTTTATTATTTGTTGTTATAGTAGTACATAATCTGTGAAAATTTCAAGTGTCCAACTATTACGGTTCAATAAATACAGTCCTGTGACAGACGGACGGACGCACAGCGGCACCGTTGGTGCCAACGGTGCCGCTGTGCGTCCGTCCGTCTGGTACGTCGTCCGTCGCCGTCCTTTGGGTACGGAACCCTAACAATAGTAGTGTAGTAGTAATATTAGGTTGCTACTGACTGCCGCGCGGACGAAGCATCGAAAGATGGAGTAGAGGTGGAGTGGAGATTCGTGACTGGTGGATACCTCATCAACTGGAAGAGCCACTAGGCTTACAGAATGATTACTTTTGTAGTGAGTAAAAGAGAGGGCTACTTTTAAGAGAATTTAGAACGATCAGCCTATAATGTTCCCACTGATGGAACATGTCACCTCTGTGTGAAAGGGGAAGAGGATTTATCATATGAGAATATTTAATTCGAAATTAAAGTATTTAAATATGTTTGTGTACATGGCTCACATTTTTAATCAATTTAATTGACAAATAAAGAGACATAAGAGATCATTTACACATGAGGATTAATCTATTGACCATTATAATAAAAAGGTCTTATATAAATACCAGTTTCAATGGAATTTTAACTTTGTCATGTTGACATTCAGTTTGTTTTCCCATATCTTTATAAAATTATCAATGAGATTCAAAAATATTCATATTAATAAGGATATGATTGAACCAATTATCCTTTAGTGATGAGATTATTATTTTAATTCAGTTTAGATCTCATTGATTTTAAATTATCATTATAGCTTTATATTCCATGTTCACTTTAAATAAAGCAAATAGATTTATGGAAGATTTTTTCATTTTTGCATTTTATGGGATAAATAGATTGAAAACTCTTATTTTTTTATTTGAACAGATAATATATCATTCACATAACATCTAGATCCTTCAGGTATTCTTTCACCAGCAGAAGACAAACAGGTCTTCAACCAATGCTGTGTTTCGAAGGAGACATAATAGAGCTGTTTTGCATTAAAACAAAACAGTTATTATGTTACGAAAAACACAGCATTGGAGCAAGGTGCTTGATATTGAGTTTTGAAGGCTTCTATGAATAACACTTGACAGGTGGCAGATCCAGCTCGTTGTAACCATAGATCTGAGTTCTGCCATAGTGAAAGCTCACAGGTAACGTAAGGGGTTTGAGGTATGTACTTATCCTTAACAATTATAACGTATATGAGGCGAAATCTTAGAGTGCATCTTCAACCAATGCTATGTGTTTTTCATAACATAATAACTATTTTGTTTTAATACAAAACAGTTCTATTAGTGCAAGGGGCTGATACACAATGATGATAAATTATTATAAGTTACTTTAAGTAACTTAGAGGTATCAATTAGTAGGTAGAAGAAATTCTCCTCGATGAATGAATATGTAATTGTGCTGTGATACATTACCATCATTTAAACCAATATTTACTTTAACACCAATATCATATATATTTTTTCAATTTACTGTCTGCCATTTTCCACAATATTGTGTGACATTGTTCTTTGTTAGTGGATATTAAAACATAGGTGTCCTTATCCCTTAGATAAACATAATGAGAATATCAATGGCGGTCGCCATGGCTGTATATTTGTTGAATTAATATTTTTCATTTTCGTGAAGTTGTATTATTTTGCAACTTATTTTGCTCCTACTCAAAATTTATTTTAGAATAGAATAGAATACTCTTTATTATGTCCACCATAAAAAATAACAGATATAAATGTAGACATTTTACACAGGGTGACACAATGGGCGGTCTTATCGCTAAAAGCGATCTAAATTTAGATTCATTTTCCATAGTATACAAATATTTTTGAATTGTGGAACCCATTTATTTAATTATATATTTGTACCTGGTTGTACTAGGTACAAGAGGATAATAATAAATGGGTTTTTAACAATAATTCAATTTCTCAGATAGAGCAATATTGGTATTTTGTTTAGGTAGAATTTTTTTAAGTCATTACAGTTTTATACAATTTTCCTGCAACAACAAGATGGGTCACCTCCACTAATTGAAGCTTATTTATTTGCTCTCCAACTATGGCATGCAATGAATTACCATTAGTGTCTATTAAGACACTTCATATTCATACCACTACCCCTTTAGAGAATATAAGTGTGACTACATATAATTAGTATCTATTTTAGTGTCCCTATTTGCCTAGACACAACAAACACGTGAATTAATAACTTTAGCATACATAAGTATGTCAATTAAAATTATTAGGAGTGAAAATTATATTTGTTTACACAATAAATTGTTGTTTATCCTCATCTGTCGATCGATCTTATTAAGTTCGGTAACAATTGAAAAGTAATTATGTCTTATTAGCGACAGTTGAGCGTTTAATGAAGACACATTTGAGGTGCAAGCAGTCATTTGATTGTACTGAGATTTATTTGTTGAGAAGTATTTTATCAGTATTTATTAAGATATTCCTTTATTATTTGCACATTTCTCTCTTATTTGCACAGTAAAGTACATCATAGGAACAATAATTGGAATATTCTATATTAAAATAGACGCAGTAGGTACATACTGATAACGGACTGTACTTACGTACACCGTGAACATCAAATAAGAACACGGTTATCAATGTTACACAAACACACTTTATCATAAGAGCAGACACCTTCCACATTTGTTTACTCAACATTGAGATTATTTTATCATATAATATATTGTATTTTATAATTTCTAAATATACTTCAGCATATTTAAATTATTATAACAAAATTTTAGGGTACGATGTAAAAATGTAAATAGTTTATTAATGACTTAATGAGCATAATTAGTTGCTTACGGTATGGTAAGTTTAGAGCCTTTTTTTAATACAAATTAATTTTACTTGAAGCTTAAAGTTTCGATTCCTTCTCTCAATGAAACCAATGGGAAAGGACTAAACCTCCGGTAACAGTTTATAATTATTTGAGGACCTTAATAATGATGAAAACTAATAAATTACGTTAGGTACTCACTCGCTAGTTTCCTTGGTTTTCTCTACATGCTTCTTGATATCAGCAAGTGAAGAGTCCAGTCTATTGAGGAACTCGTCGAAGCTCTTCTTTTCGTCCGGGCTGCCCGGGGAGAAGTCTGCCGTGGGCATGCCCGCGATGGATGCCCGGTGATTCGGCGGGGGCAGTTCCGTCACCCGCTCTCCATTCTCGTAGAAAGGAGAATCTTTGGTGACAGGGATCAATAAATACTCCCGCAAATACAAACTGTCCGTAGCAAATAAACGATTCGCCCGCCTAATTTTCTCCATCTATAACAACCAAACGACACATTTAACACTCTTTCCGTTCAAAACCCGAAGAGTTAACGAGATAATAACACTTTTATTGCGATGTTGGTACACTTACGGTAACACCATATTTGAGAGCAAGCCCTTGCAGAGTATCGCCTTTTGTCATCACATGTTTGATGTATTCTTCGTTCCTTTTCATGTGGTTACAAGTACTTCCATATTTTTTAAGAGGGCGAGCTGAATCCCGAATAGAAACTCTCTCATCGAAAAGACGTTCCTCCTCCATTTTTGACGTGTGTAAATGACAGCGTCGAATAGACTGAAGTTAGTTTCGAAACAGGTGCAATGACCTTTCGTTTTGATTAGTAGCCTCTATGGTATCCTCCCATTCCCTAGAACAAAATATAAAATTATATGGTAACATGAACATTATTCTATTTGGAATAACTGTAGAAAATAGACATGTTTTTCCAGCTTAATTATTCTTCAGTTCCCCCTCGTTAAATCAGGAGACTCAGACAGGATTTACTGCCATCTGTAAGCAAAAAGCATAAACTAACTCGAATATGTTGATTGTTCTATGGCATATATAATGTATCGCGCTATTACCATTTCATACTTGAGCAAAAGATGGCGCTGTGAAATGTTACTTGCGTTTCCGATAGATGGTGCTTTACGAGAAGTTAACAGCTAGCTCAACCCGGGCCAATACGGACGACCAATCATAAATCTGGAACCTTTAGTTCATTCAACCACATCAGAATAGGTCTTTCTCCTGTTTATAGACTTCAATTTGTTCATTCATTTCATTCAGTCTCACAGTGCAACTGGACGGGAGTGGTGTTGTGTTATGTGATTCAGAATTAGATGAAATTTAAAAAACTAATATGAATTGAAAACATTTTCAATCGTAGTGTTTTGACATAAACATTTTAATATTATTGTATTGACTGAAAATTCATAGAGGAACAAATTTTCTTGTTTTGTATTGTTTTTTGGACTTTAATTCGATTTTTATTTATGGTTTGTGTACATACACATGTGATCAATAAAATAATCGCGACATTTCTTCGATAAAAGGGGTATGTATGAATGAAAGTGTTATTTTTTGCACGTTTAATGAATGAACAATGTTGTATTTAGTCGTTTGGTCGTTGGAGAGCTTGTTTTCCCCTGTCGAGCGCACTCCGCCCCATTGCGAAAAATATATTATTGCGAGGGTTGGCCGCAGTTGGCCGCGCGCGCTCTGTTCACGATTATTTTATTGCTGGTGGGGCTGAGCTTTTTTAATTGTTGAATGCTTCGGATACAATCTACTGTATATTTGTCAGTTTGCTCGTATTTTCTGGCTGGTAAGTTGATTATTACGTACAGGACCTACCCACATCCCATCAAAATGTTTTATTTTTGCTTTTGGTATTCCTGTGTGCGGATTTGAAAACAGACCTAGGGCTTACAAAATATAAGTAGGTACATACCTCCTTATATATTCACGAGCTCTGTGGGAAATGTGTATCCTAAATAGATAACTCGATACTACCGAGTCTACCTAGGACAGCTGGAGAACCCAGCTGGAATCTGGAACAACTCATCTTTCTGGCCAATACTGATAGGTAATAAGATAGATAACTCGATATCTCCTGATTAAATAAATTTGCACAATCAGCTTATCATGTTCCCGCTGCTGGGACAGGCCTCCGCTCGGTGAGAGGGTGTGGGCTGTAATCCACCACACGGGCCTCGTAAATTTCGAAGACTTGTGGAATCTACCAACCCACGGACTTGTGGTAGATTCCACAAGTCTTCGAAATTTACGGTTTTAGGACATGCCGTTTTCCTCATGATGTTTTCCTTCACCGTTTAATAAATTAGCACAACAGGCAAAGCTAGAGATCAAGATAACTCATGAACTTCAGGCATTACACCGTGCACCTACCTAATGATCCAACTTCAACGAAGCATATAGGTAGGTACCTACATACCAACCTAGCCAATAAGCAATTAGCTTAGTTTGATGGGTTGATAATGCAGTTGACTTTACCTACTCTATACCCATGCCAACTGGCTAATTCCAACAGTCGGCGCATATCATACAGTCGGCAAACAACTTGAACCCTTGCCTACATGACCTACATCTAACGTACTGCTTAGTCCTAAAGAAACGACTTCATTACTACATGTAACAAAGTAATAAATTATCTTGCACCAAAAACTTAACACTAAAACTACGCCTTAATAAGTACCTGATCTAAAACCACCAAAAAAGGTCATGACCCCAACTTATGCACACTTGCACCAATAACCTAAATATCAAATTCCGAACTGTTGACTCACACAAACATCCCTCCGGCTGTTAAAAGAGTGTTATAAAAAAATGCATTTCGAATGAAGAAAAAATGCGCGTGAGTTTGTGAGTCAGTGTAGTGTAGACGGAACCAGTTCGAAATGAGTAAATCTTTCAAGATCAGCGTGTCATTATCGTGTGAGTCATCGCACTAGAATCCGACCTCCGAGGGAACTCCTATCTGTAATCTGTGTAGATTAGTAGGTAAATGAGCTGTGATTATGAGTTGAACTTGTATGACGTGCTTGTCTACGTGAATTAGGTGCACTTCGGTTTTACGAAAGATTTACTCGCCTTTGTGGAGGACAAAGTCGAGAATGTTTAAACCAATGCACTATCATAAATTGATAATTATGTTGTAGGTATCACAAATGTCATTCGAAATTCGATCATCCTGGGTTATTATGTTTTGGATATTTTTACATTCAAAAGATGTGCATCTGATCCAAGAATCAGGTGCAACATTATTTATAACCTCAACAAATATGTACCTGCTTCATGCTGTTAGGTGTATTAATTTTGCACCTTGTCGTCTAAACAGCTGACTGGCTAACAAGCTTACCTACACTACATCATATTTCATCGGTCCTTACCGCCCGCCGTAATACAACACTCGGCCATTATTAAAACCCGACGGTTTACTACTAAGAAACTGCTTTGAATAAGCCCATAAACTGAGCTACTCATTCGTTAAATCCCACTAATTTAACAAACGAGGCCCCTGAGTCGAAAATATAACTGTAAAAGCTTGAAAAAACCGTTAGGCATGGTGACGATCGACTAAATTGTTTTGTCGAATCAATGCCGCAACACAAGTTCTCTTTATTTGTAGGCAAAACGACACTTAAAGTTGTGCTTAAAGTCACTAAACCCGTCGATCGTGCGTATACCACCCGCAGCCAATACACAACGAATCTTTCGACCGAATGCGTGTCATGTGACCGGGTCCTAAGACAACTGGGTCGAAGTCTCGATGACGTCATGACACCGGTACTGCGTGTACGCTGATGATGCGTCAGGCCATTCACGGATCTTTCGCTCGGTTTCCGAGAAAGATATTACAGAATGACCCGGGTGTTGCGTTACCATACCTTAGTTGTGTAATGACGTACCTGAGTTGAAAGCAGGGTAATGTTGCTGGTAAATTACTAGAACGGGTATGGAATGGCCATTGAAAATTATAAGTATAGTTTTATGCACAGAAAGACTACAGTTTCAAAATAAATAAAAAGAGAGAAGTTGCAAACTTATTATCGCGTTTCGCCAAAACTTTCCAAACTTCAGTGGACGAACTATAACTTAAATGGAAGTAAGTAGTTGATGAAACTTAGCTCATTTCACTGGAGTTTTATAACTTGTAATCAAAGTTTGAAAACAAACAAATCTAGAAAATTATGGAACATGATTCAGAGATATATATATAAGAAATTCATTAACTTGTTTTGCAAGCAGACCTTCTACTTGGCAGAACTCACAACGTGTTGGTTGCCTTTTAGACGTTCTAGATAGGCCTGTGTGACTTGTGGGTTAGCAATTTTACACAATACAGATGTGGTTCGAAACTTAGAACTCACCTTTCTGTCTTATTTCACAGCATCTAAATCTTAAGGTCAAAACCGATCTCTTAAAAGCTGACAGATTCCTTCGTTTCTGGGGGCCTACTGGGGGCCTAGTCCATCAACAAAAATACGGGCCCGTCCAAAATTAGATACTTATTTAGAAGTGAATCCTACTCCCGATTAATTTACTCTTTCGGACAGGCTAAAATACATCGGGATCGGGACTTTGGACAACTGTCACATCGTTTTTTCATATATTTTAGTTTGGGCCCCGGACTAATGTTATGTACAAAAGTGATACGGAATAGGAAACGTCCATAACTTGTCCCGAAACTACGGACGTCGTGCTAATAGAGTATGCCCCATTAGTCCACTGCCTTGTAAATATACTCCACCTGCCGTACAGTACACGGACGTATTGGCAACTGGATAAACGTACATCCATCAATGTACAATAGATAGAATACAACGGATAGTCAATTTCACAGCGTAAGCTTTAGCAAGCATCATGCTCCATGTATTGTAATCTGCAACGGTTGATTACACAAACACGATATAGTACGAGAAGCATCGATGCTGATAATTGGTGCATTGGAACGTACACTTGGCTAGCCATTAAGAATTTGTTATGAATATGACCCATTTTACGATATGGACAACAAATTGAGTACATATAGACATCACTCCCAAAAACGATTTCAAGAATCTCAGCCCCAGAATTCGACTAACGAGATTTCTCTTTTTGCGTACAATTTTAAACGAAGTGCCCTAAAGGATTATGATCAATTAGTGCCAAGTGCAAACCCACTGACAGCTGTCGCTCCGCAAATCACATCAAACCAGAAACTCTCATCATTAATTTAACAGCTGGTTTTTGGAGTGAGAATTTATATTTAAATAAACCCGTCCTTTATACAGGGTCGAATGGCGGGAAACTGCTAACTAAAAGAAAGAAGAAAGATACCCAACCCCAACTTTGTGCTCCATAGTACCCTATCAATATTTTTATCAAAATAAAACTGTCAGAACTTCTAACTTTGGTTCTTCAAACTTTCGTAGTTGGAGTTTTTATTCAGCTAGCACATTGTATAATGTTCAATATCTAAACATGTTGTTGTATTCTCATTGAGAGAGAGTGCAGACACCTCAGGTCTGGGTGCTTTTATAAATAGATGCAGTTTTCGTCGCGTAAAGTAAAACGCGGTAAATGAAAAACAAACACGTTCATAACAAAGGCGTGTTTAAGGAAAAATAAACTGTTTTTTAAAAGCATTTTCTAAAGTAACGCCTGCTTTAAAAGGTTTTCATTTGGCATCATCATTACTGAGTTTTGTTGTAAATAAACAATTCGGTATGAAATTCTTTTTTTTTTTTGGGTTCTGTTTAGTAATAAATTGGTCATTATAACTTGTCTGTTGCAAAACGGTTTTAATGACTTCTTTTATGGGTACTTTGCAAAAGAGAACGTGATTTGTGCTTCAAACAATCTTCTAATCATACATCACTTCGAAATGTAAACAATGTACCTAAGCCATCTGATATAATCCCCTGTTGGCTGCTTCTCGCTGCAACCACTAGAAATAATGAGGTGGTATATTGGACTTTACTGCAAAATAACTAACGAGAATGCTTTTATTTTTCTCTTGTAAGGCTCGCGCAAACAGGCGCGACACGACTCTAGTAGAAAATTTTCTATGAAAACTTCATGCAGATTGTACTACAAGAGTCGCGTCGCGCCTGTTATCCTTTATCTTGCCACTAATTAAGTATCTTGTTCCCTGTGCCTTGGAATAGATAGTGTATTTTAAGCCCAAGTTGACTTACACCAGACGCTGAGCTAGACTTTAATAAAAAGTGTACACGTATATTTAATTATAGCGCAACATAATATTCTGCAACTTTGCAACGAGTCCCTGACGCGCTTGGATGGTTGAGCGAAAAAAGGAATTATTTTTGATCCGCATCGGTACTGTGTAATTATTTCTTTAAAGGTTAATACAAACTATTGGTTAAAGATCAAGAAACCGTTACCGCTAAGGCTACCCAAGTACCCATGCCTGTTAACGTCTTTCGTATCGCCTCGGGCATGGGGTATTGTCCACCACGAGTCGCCTATAATCTTGGCTAATATAACAAATGCGAAAGTCTTGTTAGTTTGTTATTCAATAGCGTAGCGAGGTACGGAAAGCTGTGGAGAAACCTTAAAGGCTACCTAAGTCTGTAGAGCAAAGCACTTTGTTTTTCCTTCCTTCTTGTTTCTCGTTATTGTTATGATTCCGTCGTCCTTTGGCCGTGTTGCTTGAATGAGCAACCAACTTTTACTCCGTGAGGATTTTAGTTTCATGAAAAACAACCTGGGAATTATCTCTAAAAGAATAAGAAAACATGAGTACCAGCGTTAAGGTTTGTACAAAATTTTCTCACAATCTTTCATTGTTGAGCAGTCTGTAATAGAATCTAGGTTCAGTAATGGACGTTTGCGGACGGAGATAAGACATTACGCTCCAGTCTTTAAAAATAAACACTATCTCCGTCACTCAATCGCGTTGTTATCAATGTCAAAAACACCAGACGGGCGGCTCCGGGAGTGTGGCAAGAGTATTAAAGCTCGGGCGTCTTACAAAATGGTTCTCGATGAGATAAAATCTCGCTTTTGTGCCCATAATAGGCAGGAGACTGGAAGTGGACACAACGGTGACCCGACCCGGGGCACTTGCCCTTACTATCACGACATGGAAGTGACTTTATGTCACATTTTATTGTGTACTTTGTCTTATTATCTTTTCATTATAAGGTACTGCTTCTACTATGTAATTGCGAGTGCACGCTGATCGTTTGGTCGTGTAGTTTACTGTTTCATTATTTTTACCGCTTATGATGTTGTAAAGTCATAAAAAAGGTTCTTAAAAATGAAGTTGGTATCCAAATTATATTCACTAAATTCTAGCGCTATGCATATTCAGAAGTAAGCTCCAGATCCTCAGCACCAATTCGAAGATACATCTAAAGGTACAAGTTCGTAGCGGACTGCAGACTGCAACAGCAGGCCACGTGTCGTCGCGACACTACTGGTTTCTATGTATTTCTATGAAAACGACGTGTCGCTAGCTACGGAAGGTATTTCATAGAAATACATAGAAACCAGTAGTGTCGCGACGACACGTGGCCTGCTGTTGCTGTCTGCAGTCGGCTACGAACTCGTACCTTAATGGTTCACGATATTTGAATTGAAACCTTACTGTCTCCATACTCTTTGGTCTAATAATATTTACATAAAATTAATAAATGCTAACGTAAATGATGGAATTTTCTACAGAAGCCGACCCGTGTGATCCCTGAAAAAATAATTTAATTCGCGTTATAACGGTGCTAAAGTCTCTTTCAAACATGCTTCGTTTAACTTGATATATTTTTATTTAAGGATATTTTTCTGCAACATGCTTTATAATATGGGCACATTAAATTTAGCCATCAATCTTAACTTGCAAATGTTAATGTAAGCAATAATTTAATGCTAATTACGTAACAAAGTATGAAGTCTAGTACAATTAATCAAAAGAAAGTGTGCGTGATGATAATGTCATTAAAAAAGTGCTTAACGTCTGATTTTATTACATCAGGAATTAACTCTTCAACAGCAAGCAATGCTTTAAGTTTTTTAGCTGTTTCATTGTTAACAAGAACTGTGTTAAAAGTTAAGACTTAACAGTTACGAGTTTCGGGTCGTGTTTTAAGTACAGCTTTATCTTTTCCTTGGAAATAGTCAGACATAAATACCACAGCACAGCTTATACTTTATAAGAGGGAACAAATATGGTTCGGTTCTTATGAAGATATGAGAATGTAGTCAAGTGAAATATTGCTGTTTCTCAAGTTCCCAACACTTTAAAAGGCTCTAAATTAAGTTCAGCGGGGTAATTACGTAACACACTAACAGTAGGAATGGGTTTCATTTTAACAGTTCAACAACATTCATTGCGTTATTTACGTTGTTGAGCCGACAAAGTTTTCGAACATATGAACCAATGCATTAGCAATAGGCTTCAAAATTATTCAGATTGTGATAGATAGCGTGTTACGTAATTAGGGGGCAGGACAGCCTTTTTGAAACACTTCGTTGTTTGTAGGATATAATTTATTTTCGCATTTTTGTCTCTGTTGTTCGTTAATTACGGCGAAACTGCATCCAATTCGCATTTCAACTTTGCAGACGTGAATTTTATCACCTCCTCTATATTCGGTTGTAGCTGTAGGAACACTGTAATTTACCGGTAGGTACTCGTTACAATATAATGACGGGACAGATGTACGGATCCCTCGCCTCACAACAGGTGTGCACGCGCCTTAATTTTTTTTATGACTCCGTTATGCACCGTCTCGCTCGTTCGAGATAACGACTATAGAAAGAGAGGCGACAGCAGATATCGAATAAAAATGTATTATAATTCTAATAGTTCATGTAAATTTTTAATAACCCTACTTATTGAGTGTTGCAATATATAGGCTTATATTTTGTACATAATAATTTAATGCCATCAATGATGACAATAAAAATGAATGACAGTGCAGAGTTTTTATACAATTCTTTATCTTCCTGACGTTAATATTAATTGAAACAGTCCGCCCATTTAATTAATTCGCAAAAAGTAAACTTCATTTTGAAATTGTCGAACAGAAAACAATATTCGCAAATAAAGGCTATTAATTAACACAACCGCCAAAGTACCGCATAAGTATATCCGCTAAATTAAATGAACTTAATAAAATGCATACCGCATTTTCAGTCACATCATAATTACTGCAGATAGCATGTTTCAAATATTTGCGCCGTCTCTCAAAAACCATCGAAACCAGTTCTTTGAGCAAAAAAATCGGTAAATTATATCGATATTATCGTGCATCGATACCGCGCGGGCCTCGGCGTGTGCTGCTCGGCTCCCTGCATCGGCAGCTGTGACAAGAGTTTGTATTTTTTGCACGAATACACCAGACATCGACTTGCAAGTTTCGTGCAAGTGGTTCCGACCTTTAATGTAGGTACCTGCTGGGCACAAAATATTTATATTATGCATCTGCATTCAGTGTGAAATAATCCAAGATTAACGACTCGAATAAGTTTTGTAACGCTTGTTACATACACCATGCAGAACGGGAAGTTCGCAAACGCAAAAGCAACATCAACTAGCACACATACACGCTACATTCGACGTTCTGAATCGTATCCTTTTTAGTAAGTATCTATGAAGAATTCAGCAACACTCAAACCTAGTTGGGAATAAAATTCGAGGCATTTTTTACACAGGGTCATCTGATGAAAGCTCCGGACGTAATATAAAAGGAAAACAAGCTCACATAACTCTGATAGGGGCGTTCCGTTGTTTTGTTTGCCACATTTACGAAATAAAATACAAAGCTTCTGAATATTTCGAAGCAAGCTATAGGAGTATTTTACGCATCAAACATATCGTTACTGTGTTAAATTAAACTGCCAACTATGTTATCAATCTTCTTCTGTTTCGAAAACGAATTAACACCAAATACTAAGAGCTAGTACATTAAGATATATTCTGATCTCGGAAAATAGTTCTGAGGTTAGCCGTTAGCCAGTTAGCCCTGATCCCTCGATTAACTCGGTCACATGTGCCATAAACATCTGGTTTACATCTTCAATGCCAAGTCTCCTATAACCCGAGCCTCGTAGGACATCAAAGGACATCTAATGCTCCATCGAACACATAATGGCTTTCAGCCAGCAACGCGACGGAGTTACAAATCGCTTTTAATACCGTAGTCTGCAGACTGGGAAGACAGCGGAGGTCAAGTGTTGAATATTCAGCAGATGGTATAAATTAAGCTTTGGTTTAATGGTGTTAGGAAAAAGTTACAGGTGTAACTTTGAGAACAGTTACGTGGTTTTGGATGACAATAATGATACCCTCGATACCAACAAGAGAAACATTATTTTTCATCGCGTTTAGCTTCGCCTTTCAGGCCAATCTACCTTGCTTTATTTCTCTTTTTATATTTGACAGCTTTTTTCACACTGCAGTCATGAATCAACCACTTCACGATGTGTTAATTTGCCAGAAATTTCCGAACTTGATTTATTGCTTGCGCCCACATAAATCTTGCTCACAATTATACCTCGATGAGATAATTTCTTTCAACTGTAACTAAAAGAAACATTCTCTGAGACCAATTACAAGTTATTACCTAACGTAGCCATGAATAAATAAGTTTAACGATTGTGATCAAGCGTGTCTGACTTTCTCGTAATCTGCTGGTGGATAATGTCCGGTTATGAGCGTGGCATCAATCGTCCGCGACAGGGATGAAAATCGCCGCATAATAGGCCACTACTTTAGTGTGACCTTCGTGGACCTTCTTTTATCGAAGCAACGAGGTAAACATGTTTTTTTTTCTTGAAAATTTGTACTTATCTATTTTCGCAAATGCTCCTACAGAAAGGAGCGACACGCGACGCGACACAAAGGCACCGCTCGTCGCGCTACAGGCGGTGCCTCTGTAGGAGCTATACGTATAAAGGCTCCTACAAACAGGCGCAACACGCGACGCAACGATCGGGACCTGGGCGTCGCGCTGTCGCGTCACGCCTGTCTGCGGGAACCTTTATCCCGTACATGTACGGAATAAAGGATCCCACAGACAGGCGTATACGTATACTGACTTTTCTCGTGAAAAAACATAAACAACTTTCAACTTGTTTTGTTAAAGCAGGAAAGACTTTCCTTCGGGCAAACTCGGACAACTATTTGTTACAATTTGCCCTTAGATACTGTCTGGAATATATAGTTTCTGTGTCTTTCCTTATAAAAAGTTTTATACGACAAAGTAAAATTTATTATTAACAGCTTCAGTGCCAGTATAGCGGTGTTTGAAATAAGTGGGTCTACTTTTAGAAAAACATTGTTATTTTTCTTTTTTGGACTCCTTAACGCTCTACTAAGTGGCTAAAGCTAAGCTAAACGATTAAATAAGCCTTGCAAAGCGCTTGAAAATGCCATACAAATCACGGAAGCCGCATAGACAAGAATAAAAACATCCTGCAGTTGTAATTCAGTCAATTCCTGGCAAAGTGGCAGTCCTTTAAACTCTGTAACCCAAGACGAGTCAAAATTAAAGTCGTTATTCACGAGGAGACTAAATAAAATTAGTGACACTGACATGTCATGGGTGAACGGGGCTACCATATCGCCCCATAAAATAAACCCTACTAGATCAACTAGATCAACTACTTGAGACTGGCGAATGACGATTATCTGCGATATT
This sequence comes from Dryobotodes eremita, assembly GCA_917490735.1. Classification (NCBI taxonomy): domain Eukaryota; kingdom Metazoa; phylum Arthropoda; class Insecta; order Lepidoptera; family Noctuidae; genus Dryobotodes; species Dryobotodes eremita. The sequence goes on along the minus strand of OU823257.1, from coordinate 5,966,410 downwards.
TGGAAGCAATTTACTTGGTCTATTAACTTAGGCTATCGCAGTCCTCTGTTGGAGATAGGTTCCTCCCAGATTGTGGCACAACAACCTGACCTCCACCTTCTGCCCCAGCTGCAGTTTTAATTTAGATGAGGGGCGTCCACTTTGCTTTCAAATCAATTCGAAGTACTTCTCCAATCTAGTGCTCGTCTACTTCAACGGTCATCGGCTAGTCAACTACTTGGTCGCGGGCATAATTATTACTGTCTAATTCTTGTCGCCAAGTGAGTGCACGGCTTTAACTTCAGACGGCGGTCTATTTTAGGAGCAAAATCGTTTATTTTTATATCCCCGACTTGTCCTACCAATAAATAAACGAAAGCACCATTTTATTTTTTATTTTAACCTTCATTTCCTATAGAAGGATGTAGGAAATGTTGGCAGTGTCTACGTGAGCGATATTTATTTATATTAACATAGTATAAAGGTTCAACTATATAATTCACTTCTGTATGTGTCTAGTTACAGAATGTTAGAGTGCATTATCAAGATTTATGTTCATTTTTGGTCTGAGAGGATGTCTATTTTTGGTTTGGTGTTCAAGTAAAAATCCTTTTCACACTTTACTACTTATTACAATTTATATATATTTTTATATTCATTATTCTTTATTATTGTTTTAGGCATTAAGTCTGCATTTGTACGTTAATATGAGCGAGAAGTTTAAATAACTAAATATTACACAACTGAATTTTCTTATACTTAGTCCTATTCTGAAAAAATCTCACCGTGAAAACTTAGCTGAAGTGAGCTGTCAATAGTGTCAATCCCTGGTATACTCACTTCAAGCTCACTTGACCGAAGCTTTCACGGTGAGTTTCTACAAAATATACCGGCTTATTTCTACACATTTCTTCAGTGTCTCAAAAACGCTAAGCTTTACCAAGCGTAACTTTTATCAAATGACGTAACGCATGCGTGTGCACATAAAAACATCGAGCGTAGTTAACGCGTTACTTAATGTGATAACGCATAAACATGCGTGTTATTGTTTACATAATAGTTCAACCGAGTCGAACGAGAACTATCGACTCGGAAGATGCATCGGAGTTGATTGGAGATACGTAATTGTGTCCACAAACTCGGAACGGACAATGGCAAGTATTGTTATCATTGGTTCAGTTAGTTATAATAAGGAGCTTTATAACCATCACCATAATTGCGTAACACGTATCTATCACAATCTGAATCATTTTGAAGCCTATTGCTAATCCATTGCTTCATATGTTTGAAAAATTTGTCTGCTCAACAACGTAAATAACGCAATGAATGTTGTCGAACTGTCAAAATGAAAGCTATTCCTACTGTTAGTCTGTTACGCAATTACCCCGTAGTATTGCATTGGATATATAAAATAGCACTTATAGCACAGAGCTATTGGCTCGCATCTGAACTAGGGTCTGAGATCACAGACTATTGAGTGAAACTTAATAGAGAGATGACTGTAAGCAGTGACGAGTGGAGATCCAGATCATGAAGTCCTTAAAAATACAGTAATCTAAACTAATAATCTGAAGTCTAAACTAATATTATAAAGTGAACAAAATATTTGATTTTTTGTATGATTGTTTGTTACACTTTCACGCTAAAACGGCTGTACAGATTTAGATGAAATTTAGCACATGGGTAGACCAGGACGTGGATTAGGACATAGGGTTTTATACATAGGACTTTTTATACCGATATGCCCACGGGATCGAGACTTATGCAGGTGAAACCGCGGGGCGTAGCTAGTTATAAATATATTTTATGTTCAGAAATTATAAATACAAATTGAATGCTATATTATAAACTTTATTAAGTACACAACAACAGACTATCATACCTATGAAGTCCATCCTAAAAATATACTACCGGACATCCAGTATCTGGCATTATCATGCGCCCGCGCTTCGCAACTTATCGCCAACGCGAGCGCCAGTACGCATTCCTCTCAGCGGTTTGAACAAGGATAATTTGTCACGGTTAATTATCCTGGTATTACTCTAATGTGGCTGTGGAATAAAATTGTATAGTTTTCGAAACATATTTTTTGTAAAGACCTTTTTTTGTGACAGTATTTTTAACATAAATATTTATTCAAAATTAAAACGAAATATGTACTTACATAAATAACAACTTATGCCTACTTAATTATCCTAATAAAAATACATATAATATCCTAACCTTACTAAAACTCAAGATCAATGGAGTTATGTAATGAAATACATACAGGGTAGCCAAACATCGACGTGCAACCTGTTATCATGGATTCAGTACATGGTTCTGAAAACCCCTGAAAAAAAAAACAGCTGTTTTATAGAAAAGTGCAATACCTACGCGGTCAAAAAGTACGGAACAGCAAATTTTCTTTTAAATACCCGAAGTAAAATTTCTACGCTACTTCTACTCTAGAATCATGTGCTGAATTCATAGTTTCAGTGCGTCCCTGCCACCCAGTGTAGAAAAAATAATTTGACACTTTGTTAGCTTAATCTTGCTATGGGTTTCAATATCGTTGAGCTCCTTAAGTCCTGACTTCCTGAGTCGAGCTACACGATTACTGACAAATGCGTGCACTGACTGGACAGGTCCACTCAATCTGTGTGGTTCTTTCCTCAAAAGACCATTTCAGATACCAATCTGCATGGTCTTCGCATGACCTGACCAAGATTATGTCTGGACTTTAAAAGAGACTGTGACCTCTGAGTTTGTTTCGGCCTTTCTTCTCAGAGTAGTCAGATAGGAAACGCCGACCTCATCTATTTTAAAAAACATGATTGACGTGTAAAAGTGTTTGTACAAACCTACTTACAGAAATAAAATCATTTATCATTTAATAGAACACACAAGTAAGCAATGTCACCACCTAGAAATATATGTATATATAAGTATAAATAGACACTTACCTAACCATCCATTATTACTATTCATAGGTAACTTGTGATAAAATCATGCCGTAATGTCAACATTTCGTTACAAGACAAATGTGATACTATTTCTATCAATACGTTCTTTTGACCAATAACGCTATACTAACGATAAAGGCATTATATCACGTTCCATTACAAAATAAACAATATGGCGCCTCATTGGTCTAGCTAAGAGCTAAGCTGCAATGCAAGCCTTGAGGTTTCTTATTTGATTACCAATCTAGGTTTATTAGGAATCCGTACCCAAATGGTAAAACGGGACCCTATTACCAAGACTCCGCTGTCTGTCCGTCTGTCACCAGGCTGTATCTCATGAACCGTGATAGTTAGACAGTTGAAATTTTCACAGATGGTGTATTTCTGCTGCCGCTATAACAACAAATACAAAAAAAACAGAATAAAATAAATATGTAAGGGGGCTCCCATACAACAGACATGATTTTTTTTTTGCTATTTTTAAAGATAATGGTACGGAACCCTTCGTGCGCGAGTCCGACTTGCACTTGGCCGGTTTTTTTACTAGCTGTTGCCCTAGGTTTCACTCGTGTTTAGGACAACTGCTTCATGCTCCTGGATAAAAAGTACCTTACTGTTAATCTAGAACATTTTCTACCAATGCTAAAGTTTATCCAAATCGGCTCAGCTGTTAATGCGTGGAAATATGAGAAGATGAGATTTGTGTGACGTGTAAGAAAATCTCAGCCTTTCTATTGGTCAAGCAAACTCGCCCCGTATCACCAATCATCAAACCCTTCACCACATAATTATATCCTATCAAATATTGGCCGTCTTTATCAAAATACCCCCAATATTGCCGTCAATCAGTGATAGCAAATGTTTTCCCATGTCTCTTTCTTTGTGTTTTTCAATATATCCATTACATTTAGCTAGTTATGAACGTATGATCAGATTGATCATAAATCAGTGGTCTACCCTCCAGGTATACAGAACGGTCATGTATGAGTTGCATGACTATCTTAGACTGTAGCGGAGGTCATAAAAATTCTTCACACAGCATTTAGATCTCGATTCTCGTTATGCTGTTTGAGACAAACATCTGGAAATGCGTGTGACCAAATTATATTGCTTTGTATGGACTAGGGAATGAGTCAGAACTTTTTACATGTGTAAATACTACATCGTATTTAGTGTAACAAAGTGATATTATGAGTGAAGTGAATACAAAATATTTTGTTTCAACGTCATTACTGTACTCTCCACTTCATTAAGTATGTGAACTTGCCTTTTCGAGAGTCTTGCTTGTAGTTATAGTTACACTAGACTAACAGGTTGACAACTAATAGACAAGTTCTTATCACAAACATGCTATCCCCCTCTATAGACAGGAACAAAACGCCACGTGCTCTGATCCTTTACAAATCCCTCGTGCATCCTTATACCGTGGGTTTCGAGTACTACGGATATGACCTTTTCGAAGGCCATCAAGTTAATTATGTTGCGTATTGTCCATACGAGAGTAAAAAAGGAACGCCAAAAGTTCTGTCCGCAAAAAAATGAATTGTGCACCAGCTGCTCGTCAAGATTTGCAAGCTGCTTATTTGATCGGGAAGCCGAAAAAATCTGAGAAATCTTTATAAATAAAAATCAATTGCCAAAAATGTTTGTCCGTGCATCACTTCAAAGCGGCTCTGCACCTATTTGGCTAATTCTTTTTTGTTGTGTTTGTAATTGTCAGGAAAAGGAAGATTTTTTTTTGGAAAATCCACCGGAAATTCGGAAATTCGGATGCTATTTGTTTATGAAATTCACCCCAGGCGACGCCGGACACGAACAGCTTGTATAATAATAAACAAGACATTCAGAACAACGAAAGTGCCAAAAAAATAAAATTACACGAATAACTATTATCGAATACGGCTCAATCAATAATGAAAAGCAAATAAAATGGCGATTGAAAGACATCAATAGATTCAATTACCTAATTCAGCCCTTATTCCCTTTCAAACGAATCAATCTTCATAACACGAACCTTCAATATAATTTACTGTGAAAATAAATCGTTCTACTAATGAGAAATTGATTCTAAAAGTATTTTTATGGGCTCCGTTAGTTTTATAAATAAACAATTGAACATTCCTAAGACTCCCCAAGACAAAATGTATGCATGCAGGTGCTGCATACTGGAGAACCATTATTTTATGGCTATACATTTTCCTGGTACTAAAATTAACATATTTATCCTTAACGGACATTGATGAAACGACATAACAAGCTCAGTTTATGTTAAAATGAATTTAGTTGCTGATAATTTGGGCGCAAATCTTGCCTTCGTCACATCCTGGGCGTATTGACCTAAAAAAATCAAGTATGGTCCAAATTATGGCTAATAAATTGTGATTACACACGTGGTCAGGACGTTGACCCGAATGCCCGAAATTGTAACCCCCTCGGCGAACACATGGGTCTACTCGGGCTCAGACTGTGTTTGCACAAAACTAGAGAACGTGGTTATGGTCAGGCTATTGATAGATCTCGTTACGATTTGTTGGTCAATTAACGTCCTATATTGGTTGTAAACTATTGCAAGGGCGTATTTGTTTGCCCAACGAGTACTTATTGGACTCTGATCGATTATAAACAAGAACAACAGTGGAAAGCCGTGTTCGTACAAGGTCTTCAAAACAGTTGCGAAAAATGATATCTTTTCGGTTGGAATTTTGAGCAAAGATTTCCAACGACTGGTCTGTTGCGATACTCACATTCCAGAATTCCAGATGTAAACTTATCATAATATATAAAAAGCCGATCAAGTGCGTCCTACATTGGGATGCTCATCCAATAGGGCATGTGCAGGGTACTAGAAGCTTTCACAAACTGTAGGAGAGCTCTCGACGTCATTTACGAGTACCGTCACGAATGGAGCTCGGGTGGACTCTTCAATTTCTGTCCGCATTAATTCGGAAATACGATCCTTTGGAATTGGGCTTGCTAACCTGTGATATTTGAAGAACGTTTTTAGGTATGTGTGAAATGCTAACGAACATCGTTTTATTTAGAAAGCAAAACTAAGCGTTACTAATAGACAACGCGATAAAGATGTAGTAACTTTTACGGCTGGTAATCTTATATCTAAAGAATATAAAGACTCATTTACAAATAATTTTGTGTCGTCAATCTGAAATCTTCTTGACACAGTACATTGTTTCAAAAACACTTTCAAAGGTTTCCATTAGTTAATTAGTTCAGCTGGAACAAACAGTAAAAACAGTTTAATTACACTAAGTTTTTCCTCCGCGTTTCAGATTGAATTTGAAACGATTTTGCTCTACAATGTTACACTTAGTTGCCATGTTGACTCGAACAGTACCTAGTCATTGTTTCTGCAAAGCTTTGTCCAGTCTCGATGTAATGAATCCTAACATGCTTCTCATTCGTGTATTAAAAGAAGCTGAACGCAACCAATTCGGGAGGTGTGGCCTCAACAATAAACCGAATGATTCGGCAATTTGTTTCAAACATCCCACTGATTATGTCTTTTGCTTTCATGTAATACGTTGTTACTTTGTCAGTGTAATTATCCTGTTTTTTGTAAAGGTACTTATCATCATTTTCTTTTCATTGCCATAAAGTAACGCTCTGACAAGTGCCAAACACTGCCAACACATTGGTCGATCATACTCTATCAAAGTTACTTACGATATTTTTTCTTCCAATACTTGCCCAGCCCGCTACTTAAGTGTTTAGTATTACTCAATCTAAGGTGTTTATAACTGTCGTGAATCCGTGTGTAATAGAATGGCCCACGTCGCGTGGCTCAAAAGTCCCGCTCGATGGCCCATAGTAATGGCTGCCGACACGCAACCTCCACACTATCTTACTATTTTACTACTACGAATCTTTACTTCCGAGTATGCGGGCTAATTGTTACGTCAAACAGTTTTTGCTATCTTCGATTTTAATGATCCTCACTCTTACACATATTATAACCGTTTATTTGTTTTTTCGTGCATATCACGCGATGTTTGTTTTTTGCGCATTCAACGTGATCTTTCATTGCAGCCATTCTAAAGTTAATGTTCGTGACTTTTTTACTGACTTTATTAGATCTTTCAATAATCCATTATGTGTTTCGTCGTGTTTTTTTTTTGTTTGTTGATTGACGAACACGACAGTGTGTCGACGGGTTGACAGTAAAACGGATAGGCTAGGTAAGCAGAGGTAGTACCGTTTGCTTGTTGATGTTGTGTTGTGGCTCTATGCAAATACCTGGCATGCTCCCACGGATCGTGGTCACAGGCCATCTACGTTGTGTTGTCTCGAAAAGCTGCGGATTTTCTCACATGTTCTGTATTTGTCCATACATAACAGTTTGCTCTGAGCTCTCGTGTGTTTGGACTATTAATGCTATGATAATGAGGTGTTACTATTTCTTAGGAATGATTGATGAAGCTGTACGTCTGTTTTTAGTATACTTATCAATGACGCCTGTGATAGTATTTTTTTTTTATCATGGGCGATATTTAGCTTTTGTTTGTTACACATCTACATTACAACTATTTTCTTCATGTCTCTCGGGAATCATTGCATTTCCGAATACAAACGAATGCTAATTTCCATATCCATCTATTATTAGATTTATCATGTATAATAATTTGAATGCAGAACTAAGTACTTTATTGTTGTTTCGTTTGTATTCGAAAATAGCTGTACTGTAAAAATATTAGAAAGAGGTAAAATCTGAGACTTTGTATGTAGTACCTAGAGGGTAATCTTCGGAACTACTGATCCAATTCCGAAAATTGTTTCACTGATGGGAAAGCTACAGTATTGCTGAGTGTCATAGGATATACCTATTTTATGTTATTAAAACGACAAATTTCACGCGTACGAAGTCGCGGGCAGAAGCTAGTTGTATAATTACAGAAAAGTGACCTCATTTTATTTGAGTAGACTTGGATTTTATAGGCTCCTCCAAACAGGCGCGACACGCGACGCGAATCGCACGCGAAACAAAGGCACCGCCTGTCGCGCGATAAGCCTTTGTGCCGCGTGCGATTCGGGTCGCGAGCCGCGCCTGTTTGTTGGAGCTTTATTTCAGACACCATTAAACGCAGACTAAACACATTCGATATCGGACATTCAAGTACATGCCACTGAATAATTATAGCACATAATAATGAGAGGTGTTTCTGAAATAAACAGCAGCTATTTAGGTACTAAATGCTGTGGTTTTCCTTCCTATATTATTATTGGCTAGTTGTAACTCTATTCCTGCACGTTTTTCCACACATGGGAAATAATTTCGCTATTCCATCATTATGTATTGCGCTGTTAGTAGGTACTGATTCCTGATGCCCAAAATGGATCGCTTTGTTTTGCCAATTGTATAATTTGGTATCGTCTAGTGCAGTGGTGCGCAAACTTTTCCTACGAGGGGCCAGAAAAATAAAATAAATTTCACGGGGGGCCGGCTGGAGTGAAGCACAGCTAAAAATTCGTTTTTACTCGCCATTGTAGGTAGAAAACCTCCCCCGCGCCTCGTGCCCCGCGTTCTGCAACTCGCAACGAACGACGAGCAGAAACAGACTTGCTTGCATGCACATTTTATACGGCTACTTTCTACGTATTTCGCTATGTCAAATTTAATTCCGAACACCATAAATAATACTCATACTTTAAAAGAGTTGTTGCTGGCGGGCCGGATTAAAGCCCGTCGCGGGCCAGACCTGGCCCGCGGGCCGTACATTGCCCATCGCTGGTCTAGTGTCTAAGTCTAGTCTAAAATAATGGTGCTACGAACATTCTCGGAAGGCAATTCTATCATTAAATAAAGTCCCTTGAGCAAATCTATGACGAATATAGTTTATGCTTCGATATCGAAGAAAGTACGAAACTCATTAAAATTCAAATAAATTTAATCATACCATATGATAATACTAACAAAACTGTCAAAGCTGAAAGCATTAATTTTATAAAACTACAAAAACCGTCCCAAAATACTTCAAAGTTTTTTCAAATAAATCTTCTCTTTTTATACTTGTTGTTTCTTTTTAGGGTATCAATTTGCATTTGCATTTCAGCTTTCATAATATATGTAGCGATCTTGACCCCAAACACCATAAAAGCAGCCCATGGGGGCAATTTGCTTCGCAAACGCTTTGCACCCCCTTCAACGACGAATTTAAAAAGAAACGAGATTGTTTTAGGTCCCAATGAAATATTATCAGATTTTGAAACATGTTGCGTGTTTATATGAAATAATTTTTCATTACTACAGGGTTATTAGGACTTTTTATTCTATGTGCTTGCATTGCTTGAAGAAACAATCCATACTAATATTATAAATTCAAATGTAACTCTGTCTGTTACCAGTTCACGCCTAAACCACTGAACGGATTTCGATATTTGGCAAGGAGATAGGTGTCCTCCTGGGGACAGACATAGGCTACTTTTGGTCCCGGTAGCACGTTAGCAGAAGCTAGTTATCGATAAAAAATGTCATCAGCTGCTGCTGGACAGATGGCAGTTTCCTATTGATTCCTATTTATATCTTTAAGTAGCTTCTGTCCGCGACATCGTCCGCGTAAAATTTCGACCCCCAACCCAACGCGTCGCATACCATCGCCTGCCCGCGCTATAACTTTGTTTTCGCTTAGCGTTCTTTTTTCTCAGCTCCTAGGGGTCGTAGCGTGATATTAAATAGCCTGAAACCTTCCTCAAGATTCGGGCTATCAAATGCAAATCTACCTCAATCTCTGCTCTGTAATGCAAATCGATCCAAATCTATCAAATGCAAGGCTATCAAATCCGACTGGTAGTTCCAGAGATTAGCGTGCAAACAAAAAAGCAAACTCTTCAGCTTTAAACTCAAACTCAAAAACTCAAAGCATTTATTTCAATTAAACCATTTACAGGCACTTTTGAATTGTCAAAGAGTCGGTCAGTTAGTCAGAAAGTTGAAGCTAGTTGCCCATTCCAAAACGTAGATCTCTATGGAGAAGAACGGGCAAGAAACTCCAAGGACACTCTTTTTAAATCAAGATATTACAAAATCCTGGGTACATTATTCGTGTTGCTTCTATATGCGAGAACAATGAAAAAAAAATATATAAAAAAACAATTCAAAATATAAGATTAATAATAAAAATAAGCCGTGGCAGTTAAGAGATGGCCAGTCTCAACTGACGGCGCCCGTTCACGAACATGACGCGTGGATCAGCACCATCCAGCTCAACCATTTTGTAGGGAACCGAATGATCCAACACACGCGCCACCAACAGTGAGACATTTAAGTGAGCATGACATAGTCTCTACTGCCATGCTGTCAAGTCAACATAATTATATAATAAACGAATCCATTGTACTCACATTTACAAAATTGCAATATGCTTCTAAATTATACAAAACTATAGTTTGCTATGTATTTGAGCAATGAATAAAATTTTACTACTTAATTTTAAATTTTACTTTAATAAGAGTATAGATTAGTAAGTAGGAATCATTAGGATTCATTGAAAAATTATCAAAAGATATATAAATATTTGCTGCTACTACTACTATTTACTCGGCCAATAGATTGTCTAATAACACCAAATCATTTGTTTGTTCGTTTGTTTGTCTACTTCGCTTCTGGGCTTCGTTAGACTTGTTTGCGTGTTAAAACAAAGCGGTTTATGTTTCGGTGGTACCTTTATATACGTAGCGTGGCCGTTGACCTCTGATCCAGGCTTGGAAGTGATCCAACATAACGTTTTCGGCCAGCCGAGCTCATTCTACACTGAACTGACACAAAGGATATGATGATTAGGGATAGAATGATCTTATTCACTTCACCGAAGGTCTGACAACCAGTCTTACTAAGGGGTATCTTATTACCAGTAACTGGGTTGTGGAGGTCAGATAGGCAGCCGCTCCATGTTAAATACTGGTATTCAGCTGCATCCGGTAAGATTGGAAGCCGACCCCAACATAGTTGGGAAGCAAATGATGATTGTGTTATTCACTTGCAAGAGCTCTATTTACTCCATAATGTCAGTAAATACGGCTACGATGACTCGAAAAGATAAAAGTACCGAGAGTACCGTTTTCTTCCTCTGTATGACGTAATCGAACCCGGTTTCCGACTTCCTTTTGCACCGGGGTTGACTAGGTCACAGCATTTCCTACTGACACATACACCTTCGTCTTGCGCATAACATCCATACTCGTACGTACGTATATTACGGTTATGTAGGTCGTGTCCATATGCCGCCTTATCTTTAACTTCACGTCAGTTAGGGTCCTGTTCAAACGCTCATGCTATTTCCTTACGGCTCTGGCAATGTCACCATGTCGTTAGGACAGCGTCCCAACAATTCTGCAACCATTCAGATCCATGTAAGGTACCTCTAGTGTGTTTTAGTGATATGATGGAGATAAATCTTTACCCAACCGTGAGAAAATTGTGCAGACGTGCAGACGCTCAATTTGTGGGCGAGGAATATGACTTACGTGTCAAACGAATACTAATATCGCTTCTATACTGAGGGCCTCGACAAAGTAATATTTGATTAGCGATGACGCTAGTAGAAAAGCCAAAAAATGTACGGGGTAGACTTGACATAAGCTATCAAAATATCACGTGATCATAGGTCAACGAATAAAAATTAGCTAGACAATGTCAACATCATTCGATTCCATGAAACAAATCGACAGCGTCGAACGATTACTTCCATAGAGATGCGTAGCCAAGTGGCACTTTTTGACAAGCGTTATCGGTAGTTTAAATATTAGCGAAAGCGATAGCGATTGTAGAAATAGAATCACTCCGAAGCAAATGCCATTTGTCTAAGCCCTCGTGTTGTGTTGCGGAAATCAAATCTCAGACATACGAGTGTTACTTTAGTTGAAGAAGTAGAGGACTTTTTTTGTACATTAAGATTGAATCCACAACATAGCGATACCGGCGCTATGGTGTAGGTAAAAAGTCTTTATGCATCAAAAAGCTTAGATAATTTGATATTCGTGTAGAGAATCAGATATTTGCGTGTTATGGTGCATTCTTCTTTGTATCGACGCGAGATACTCGACGGAAATTGCTCATTGCTCCACACTTTTAATGACTACTTCCTTAATGAAAGCTTAATGAGTCCGCATGTGTGGAGAGGAATTGTTCACAATAATTAAGGTTTTTTTGGTGTTGCTATTTTTGTATCATTGGTATCTCGAGTTAGAACATGACGAAAAAAAAAATTGAGCCATGGTTATTCCAAAACTTCGTATTTTGTAATTATTTTTCTATTCCATGTTCAAATCGTTCTTCAGAGTCAGACAACCTATTAAATTACCAATAATGGCGTACATTATTCCTTGGCGCCCCTTCGTACAAACGACAGTAATAAATTATAATTTCTTCCTTGCGCCACCTACGCATTCCAGGTTTATCCCTCATTTCCTGGCGTTCTACATTTCTGCGTAATCCCGCCATAGTAGAAAGGAAAAATAATTCTTGTTTCATATTAAATTCCCCGACAAACAACACGAAGGAAAAATATGTCTTTATATCAGACCTGAAATATCTATGGAGGAAATACATTTTAAGTCTAGTTAGAACGTATTAGGCAGTTACTTACCTGTAATCAAAATTTGGAAATTAATAGAATAGAAAACTTTTATCGCAGACAGGAGTCCATAGGATAAGTAACAATTTTACTAAACTTCTGGGGTTAGTAGGTTACAGAGACAGATTGACATATATAATTAAAATTCAGCGTGGAGCTTTATCCACCTCCGCAATATCGGGGAATCCCACCGGTCTGCAAATACACTGAGAATACTGTTGGTGCTGCCGCGAACACGCGTCATCAGGGATGCACATCTATTCCTAATAATGGCGGCAACATAACACAACCTTTACTTACAAACTTCAAATGGAAAATGCATCATGCATTCATACAATGACATAATCATAAGATTTCCTCGTAGCTACACCTTAGTCGGATATTATTAAGTATATTGCCCCCAAAAATAACGTTTCATAAATATAAAGTAAAAGATCCTTCCGCACATTGTTTCAATCATATTCAAATCAATACGTTTATAAGCACACCACGAACAGTAACGTTCGGAATCACTGGTTCGCGTGACGTAATCAAATAAAAAAAAAATAGAAATACGTTTTGGATCCCGCTATTTTCCGGTGCCCGCCCAAAATGTCGCGGTGACAAAATTTTAATAATATTTTTGCTTAATAACTGTGTAATGAAGTTTTAATGGATGCACGTTGACATATCGTGCATTTAAATATGTAGGTAGTTGGCGAATATCCTGCATGTGTGCCAATTATTGTGAGCCGTGTCGGTATTCCTCAATTATAAATATCACTTATCTGTTTGACACTATTATTTTCCCAGTACCTATTATTCATTCTATGTAATCTATGTTCATATACTTTTACACAATATAATTAACTGTTATCCTGAAACCTGAATCTATGCGGAAAATTGTGCGAATAAGTAGAAATAATTTATGACTCTGAATGATGCCTCTAAAACTAGATATTCTTGACCTATATATTATGTATTATATCCACTACTTATGTAGCACAAACAGGCAAAAGGATTTTTTTATTAATTATTTAAGTATTATAATTACCTACTCCTTAGTCGTTAGGTACTTACAGGAACAGTTTCAATAATATCCTATGTTGAAAACAAAATTCTATGTATAATTAAATTACTTTAAATCATTATAATATATTCGCGTAATGCCAGTGCATGGTACAATATTTTTTTAGATTCCATTCATTTGAAAGTTTTTCCACCGATGATTCATAAGGTCGCGTCGGTGCCATCCGTAGTCTCAACAAATATCATACTGAATGCTGAAAAGAGCTCCTTACTAAGCGAAGTTATTTCTCGTTGAAAAATCGTTCTCCGTCCGGAACGTTATCTTAGAAGTAGGGCAGACTCAATACCTTTTTGCATCAATATAATATAAAGGATAAAGTGGAATACATTATAACACTAGCAGTATTCACCACTAAACAGTTCTGACCTAGTTCTCCGCTTACAAATTTTAACAACCACCCAATTTGCCAAAACCTGACTCGAAACTACATTACTAGGCTAATTGAACATAAATACAGCTTTTGTCTGATAATATTTTAGATGAAGTGTAGAGCCACGGCCCAAGACGCCAAGTTATCAATTTCAAATCATAGCAATGGCTGAAAATGTTTTAACCAAGACTTGAACTAAATTAATATGATGCAGCTTCTGAATTCCAGAAAATCGTTAATACTTCATGTAGAAATAGTATTTCGCCATCCAATGTGACACGGAACGTCATATCACCACTTCGCTAAACGGAATAACAACTCGATCCAATTAACCGAACGGCCTGAAGCGGATTCGGAAACTCAATATTGAACAGTCAATATCAGAATATTGACTAATTAATTATCAGAATCTGTAATTATGTACTCGATAGTTGGAACTGCAGTATCGGATTTACAGTCGGAGCCACACAATGTGCATGTTATTGTTCTCTTCATTATGGTCTACTTGCTCAAGGAGCAACTGCAGTAAATTTAATTCTGAATGTAACGATTGAACAAAGTGACGATTTTATGTTAAAAATATTCAGGAGCAGAGCGGCCCGAAGTTAGAAATCGTACCTAATTAATTGAAAAAGCTGCTGTAATTTGGAACTTTCGTCATCCGCAAATTGTAGATATCTCACACCTCTACTGTAACCGTACCGAAATCAGGCGGCAGTTTAGTTATTTACAACAAAGTGGAATATTTCCACAGCGTGAACTTCAGCGCAGTAGCGCAGAAAATCAGTTAAAATAATATTCCGGAGGCTCGATGCGCCATGATAGAAAACTCAATATTGGTACCCATTACCCGGTACCGGTGAAAATATTCCTATCCCGATGCGACCTGGTTCCCGCTACGGGGAAATTATTGATATTTGATATCACAATACTGCGATGGGATTACATGTTTCTGAGAATGTCTTCAACGATAGCTGTTTGTGCATGAAAGTTGATAGGATTTTGTTCATAAAGAAGGCACCTTACTGCTACGTTAGGAAGATTAATGGTCATATTATACGAGGGGTGCATAAGGGCGTGGGGTACCCCTAGTGGGATTTTAGAAACTGTAATAATCGAACCCCTAAAACACTGCTTCACCGGCCTCGCGATATTAATTTTGACGGCTCCCAGACCTAATCTATTAGTTGCTATGAAATAATAAGGGGGGAAATCTCATAAACTGTCATATTGTTTTGTCACAGGATTGTTGGGATTTGTGTGTAAGGTTTGTTCTTTTATATTGTCAATAAACTTTTTTACTTTTTACTTTTTATATTCTGCCTGATTTAACTTTAAGGCTCCCGCAGACAGGCGCGGCGCGACAGCGCGATACAAAGGCGCCGCTCATCGCGCGACGAGCGGTGCCTTTGTGTCACGCGCGATTCGCGTCGCATTTCGCGCCTGTTTGTAGAAGCCTTTATCCTAGGTATAATTAGATATGTCTCGGCAACAATTAAATCAGACCCAATAATAAGAAATTCACCCATAGTAACATCAGGACGTTTATGTCCAATTTACGGAAATTGATCGTATGTTTTTGCCCAAAACAACAACAACAAACAATAAATAAAGACAGAAACCTGTAAAAGGACGAAAGCACTTATGTGATTATTTTCTTTTCAGATCGTGAACGATGAGACGGCCGTAACGAAGCTAATTCATCGCGACACGTATCAGCCGAACAGGTGGGTTCGAGGACTTCGAGGGTTGCGTTACGTCGACGTCGGTTACGTAACACCTGCTTCTAAGAACTACTCATTTGTTATCTGTGGCACGATCGCATTCAGCCTCTTTTAGAATTGACCGTTTTCTTTTTTAACCTCGATATCACCTTTGTTGTTATTAATGAAGACTTTTATAAAATTCTAACAAGGTTACCATTTTAGGATATTGTTGAATAAATAAATAGGCTTTTACTGTCCGCATTCCGCATTACTGACGTCAATGAAGTGAAAAAGGACTCAGGAATGCGACACACATTTACAATCGCAAAAGTCCCTTATTTGAATATTCGCTCCATACATGAACTGCTCGCCTGCATGCCCTTTTTGAAAACAAAGGTCCTAGTTAAAGCCGTCGCGCGTCGCCTATCACCGATCGATATGATATAAGGCCCAGAATTCAATGCATCAATAGGGCCATACTGGCAACTACAATAAACAATAGCCTGATTGTAATTCCGGATGGCACGTCTTGAGGAAGTTGTACTAATGTCGCGGTGACGGCGGAATCCATACTTCTTGTAATCGTCGACATACTCTGTAGCACCCACCGCTATGGGAAATAACTTCCGTTCGTTTATTTCTAAATGGTTTTGTGGTTTGCCATGGGAATGTTTTGATTAATTGTTTTTTGTGTGACAGCCGTAATATCAAATGTGTGAACTGAATTAAATGAGAGTTGTTTAATAAATGGAGGGAAAGGTTTAAATTGCGTTAAGGCTCGTACACACTGGCAAGACGCGACGCCCGACACAAAGGCACCGCGTGTCGCGCGACGAGCGGCGCCTTTGTGTAGCGCTGTCGCGTCGCGCCTGTTTGTGGGAGCCTTTAGGGTTTTCATTTGCGCAATAGGTACCTATCAAAAATTAAGTGCGTAAAGAATTCAGTAAACAATCATTTAAGAAAATAATCCACACGAGCAGAGGTTAGCTACCTAAATTAGAAACCGATAATTTTATTTTAAGTTTTATATTGTAATTTTCCTTGTTATTGTTAAGTACCTATGTTGATTGAAATTTACTCATCGAATGACCGATACCCACAGGAAACT
This sequence comes from Dryobotodes eremita, assembly GCA_917490735.1. NCBI lineage: Eukaryota > Metazoa > Arthropoda > Insecta > Lepidoptera > Noctuidae > Dryobotodes > Dryobotodes eremita. Next base: position 5,949,649 of record OU823257.1, on the reverse strand, counting down.
TCATGTAGCGTCAAAAATATCACCCTCCTGTTACTTATACAATGGTCCAAACCCCTCAAGTCATTGTCACAAACATTTTGAAGTCGCGCCTTTAAAAAATAACACATAAAAAATCACACGCGACATACGGGTTCACTAACCCTAAACTGCTGACGGGTATAATAGAGCCGCGCACGCCTCCTAGCTCTACGACCACTTGAGTACGGCCCAGATTTTTTCTCCATTCATGACAAGCTGTTCTTTCTATTAATTATTAATTACTGCTGAGACGAGCTGTTCGTGTCGTTATTTTTAATGATAGCAGGACAGCTATCTATAGATGAAGATTTATTCACACAACGAACAAAGCTTTTAAAATCATTTGCAAATGCAAATACTGGGCATAAAATTAGCAACAGCATCATGAATGAGTCGAAAAAAATGTGACTGTTCTGAAGTTAAAACGATTATTAATTCATTTAAAAGTTCCATTATGGTCCCAACGTTGTTTTAAATTCATAACTCCTCCGTAAAACACCTTGAAAACTTGTACAACCACAATAGTAACTTTTTACGTCAGACTACTTAAAAATTTAACCCACGAATTCACGCTAGCAAAGCTTTCAAGCGTGCCTTAACCCTAACTTGCCACTTTAGATCTCACAGCCCTAGTTCCTGAGCCTCCACGACCTAATTTCCTCAGTGTTCTCAGCGTTTCCCACAGACTCGTCCGTTGATTAGTTTAACAGACTCCTGTGTCATGTAAATCGAGGAATTCCGAACGTTTTGGTTTTGTGGTAAATTCAAATATTTGTCTTTGACAACTTGTTAGCTGCATCGACCAGGGATTTGTTTTCTTTTCATTGTGGTCTGTTATTTCTCCGCCTGATTGGGAGCAAAGTTATTGTTACTTCATCGGGTTTTTGGTGGGAGGTTTTTCAATCAGCCAAAAGTGTACCTTGTTTTTGGTTTTCCTTTTCGTTATTCAAAAATGAAAATTCTTCTAACTGCTTCCGTCTTCTCTACTTTAATCTATAATCTCATATAATACAAAATATCTAATAACCCAATAATCCCCTCCTAATAACCCCCCCCCTAACCCTATCTAATATCTCGATATATCTCTATAATCTCTATGTCTACATTTATATCTGTAATTTTTATGGTGTACATAATAAAGAGCATTCTATTCTGTTCTATTCTAATAGCCACAAAAGTTTGATAACACATCAATAGGCAACAAATCTGTCGACGTGTTGGCCGTTAAATCCTGCAGATGGTGGAAGTTTGCCGAACTAGGACACGCTTTGAGAGTGAAACCGAGTACACTGCAGGTTACCCAATGCGGGTGCCGTCAGTCTCTTTGATGCGTGTTTACACGTGATATCGTGTGGAACATTGGCCGTCTAGCTGCTGCATGCAACGGTTCTTCATTTAAATTGTATGCTGATGTTCACATGTTTATTTCGTTGAATGTATACACGACGACATATCAAGGTCTATTTTACCAGTTTTGGCTGACCTCGCATTGTATAGGGTTTTCGTTCAATGTAAACTCAGCATATACTGGAAATGTATAGCTTGATATGTCGCCGTGCGTACCTGGCTTTTCGCGGAACTATTAGTGTGACAAACACAATCGGTTCGTAACATCTTTTACAGGCTCACGACATACAAATTAGTGGATCATTATTATGTTACTTTTTCTTCCAGACAGAGCTTGACAGATCGGTGCCATGTTCAACTTAGTAGAATCACTTGCAATGTATTCTCATTGAAAAGTTTAATCGATTTTAAATCGAGTCGCGTTGGTAGATTACCTTCGCTCATTGAAGTTAATAGCTATAGGTGGGAGTATGAAAATACATCGATTAACTCTGTTCAACAGTCTAATTACGTGTTGCGTCATTGGACGTGAAACAATCGAGCCTTAATTACTATATAAGGGAGCAATGAAATAATGATGAAAGCGTATGTTTGATGTGTGAAAGGCCATGTTTTTGTGATAAGAAATAATTTCTTAAGGCTCGTTTGTGCTAGAAATTAATTTTCCAATGAATATTACATGTAATCTAAATTGTTTTAGATTTTGCACTTTCCTCCTTGACGTGTAGTTCCTGTGGTTAATTGCCTAGCATCAAATATAAAATGTGCATGTTATAGAGTCATGTTATAGTTGGACAGAGCAGTAAACAACTCTTTAACACGGCACATTGGACAGTTGTATTGTCATAGTTCGTGTAGAGCAAGGGTGTGGCTTGCCCTTTATTTATATAAAATTATGCGTAATCATTTTTACCTGTTGACCTAATTATATTTGCGGGAAAGGTGACGTCATCACGTTTACCTAACTTAAAAATAATTGTGGTTTACCTTTCTAAGCGATGTTTAAATATTTCAAATTTTATGGGTATCTGACAAACATGGTTTTGTTTGTTGTAGATTACCAAATCCTTTGTTTCGCCAAAAAGGTTAGTAGGTACTTATGTGACGTTAGTTTAAACAGAATATTACTAATTCACCACCATAATTTGTATTACGTGACGTATATGAATATTCCCGAATTTTCCTTGTGAACTCAAAATGATATTAGCTCCGAGTAATCATATTTGACGGAAGTACGCTCCATTCAAAGGGTTAGGTCCCGGAACCTGTGTCACAATATTGTCATGAAACTCGTTCGTCACAGATTCTCAGAATAAGGAACGAACTTTAATTCATCATAATCATACTAAAAGCAAAGATAATTTTCAGAATCGTATCTATACGCTTCTGAAAATTATCTTTGCTTTCAATTAAAATTCCTGTCAAGTTTCTCGATATACAAGGTGAAAAGGTCATCGACGTAAACTAAAGTAAAAATTTACGACGTAACTATACATATATGTATTATAACTGTAACCACAAATTAACGATACATAACTTATACAAAATTTACTTTAGTAACTATAAATAACTGTACCTAACCACAAATTAACGATACATAACTTATACAAAATTAACTATAGTAACTACACATAACTGTAACCACAAATTAACGATACATAACTTATATAAAATTAACTATAGTAACTATAAATAACTGTAACCACAAATTAACGGTACATAACTTATACAAAATTAACTATAGTAACTACACATAACTGTAACCACAAATTAACGATACATAACTTATATAAAATTAACTATAGTAACTATACATAACTGTAACCACAAATTAACGATACATAACTTATACAAAATTAACTGTAGTAACTATACATAACTGTAACCACACATTAACGATACATAACTTATACAAAATTAACTATAGTAACTATACATAACTGTAACCACAAATTAACGATACATAACTTATACAAAATTAACTATAGTAACTATACATAACTGAAACCACAAATCCAGCAAATATATCTAGAACCACCAGGGTAAAAAAAATGCGTCGGTTATGAGTTAGGTGGTGAGGATATAGGAAAACAATTAATAAGAGAAACGAGTAAAAATATATTGATATTTTAGTACCTATAGAAAGACGAATAATTGGAATGACAATTTATTAACAGTAAGTAAGTGTTGCTAGGCAACACAACCATAGAGTATTAATAAAGAGTATGCATTCTTTAACAAAATCATCGTTCAAAACGTATGGAACAGCACATTTCTCTTTTACAAGCCGACAAAAAAAAAATTGTTTACAGTTTGCGCGTCGATGCCCCTTAAACCGTCTATTGCAATATCGATTTGTTCCGAAAATACATCGCTGTTCGTACATAACTTTTAATTTAGTCTATTTCAAATGGGGTCACAGGTCGCCAGGTAATATAAGAATATGGGACGTCGACTGTGGGAACTTTTGACCTAATTCCAGCACCAAAAAGGAAATACTATTAAAATGATATACGGTCTTATTACAAAAAAATGCTTAAGTTCTGGTTTAAATGTTTAAGTCGGGCGCGGTTTTAAAGTTCGTATTTAAAGTGTTAATACCTATTTCTCCATTGTAATTTGGGTAAGGACTTCGCTTTCATTGTTGTCTCGTGTTTAAAAATACGACGTGCGATGAAGAAACTGATGCAAAATGATATTAATTAAAGAACACTGTTGTAAATTAATTGTTAATTAAACACAGCAGAATACGCAGAACATAATAACCTTTAATATAATGTTGTTAGACAAATATATGTTACTAGCTTTTGCACGCGGCTTCGTCCGCGTGGATGTCGGAAATTATCCTACGGAAACGTACAAACGGGATAAAAAGTAGCCTACGTGTTAATCCAGTTTATAAACTATCTGTGTTCCAAATTTCATCCAAATTCGTTCAGCAGTTTTTGCGTAAAAGAGTAACAAACATCCAGCCATCCATCCTCACAAACTTTCACATCTATAATATTAGTAGGATTAGTAGAAATAGCAAATAGTAGGATAGGATGAGAAAAAATATGGATAATAATATAGTAATATATTTTCACGTGCAGCTTAAAGACAAGTTTTTCGAATTCCTATCAAACAGTTGTCTATTTCAAAATCCCATTTAAAAATTCAACCAGCCTGTCTTACAAATCAATGTGACATGAGGTTACACATTGTGAGGTTGCACCTCTTTGCTCCAACAAACACTAACAATATCTGTCAAATCATTAAGTGATTTTGGCAGGGTCACAAGCAAAGGTTTTGTTTGAGTTATCTATCCAACGTTACTTGGCAATAACAATGCCAAAATCCTAGTTAGATAAGAAACGCCGACCTCATCTGGTTTTTTTTAAATAGATTGACGTGTAAAAGTGTTTGTACAAACCTACTTACAGGAATAGAATCATCTGTCAATGTTGAGCTGGGACAGACTGGATGCAGAAGGCGGAGGACAAAGTTTTGTGGCGTAGCCTGGGGAAGACCTATGTCCAGCAGTGGACTGGGATAGGCCGAGTTGATTGTTTGAATGACCAATGTTGAACGCCAAAAACAAGCATAATTTCGCAAATATTTTCTACTACCAAGTTCAAACTGCAATGGAGAACAAACCAGTACAAATGTGACTAGTCCCATCATCTTTGATCACTACACATGGTTATCAATTGTCCCGACAACTTCACGCCTGCGCAATAGAACACACTCAATACAGCAAGATTGCTTTTAAATTGGTCTTGTTTATTTAACATTTTAGCTAGAAATATGAAATTATATCAAAGTTAGCGATTTTTATGAAGGGTTTCTCTCCTGAAGCGTTCTTGAGTGTTTACGTAACCTAGTTTAGTTTATACCAAGTAAAGTATAACCAAGCTTCTTCCGAAAATTCCGGTAATGTAGGCACGTCTAACCTAATTGGTTAACGCCGCCTGCTGCTGCTCAAGGATTGGCTTAGCAGCATGCAACCTGGACATTCATTGGCTACTTTGCTGTGAGAAATCCGTGTTCATTTACATCTGACTCGGACTTGAACATCAAGTAACATTAAATTATCGCAACACATGTTAATTCAGAATTAATGGCCAAACAAATGCTCTTGCAATAGATTTATGGCCTATTAAACTTTTAATTGGTCCACATAAGAGCTGTAAGCTAACCGGACGGTTTAGGTTCCGTAATCGTTTACTGCCTACTTAACTTCCCGTAACCGGTAGTTAGGACAGCCGTTGTTAAGTTTAGTAATGCCAGCAACAATAAAATTTTGCTGTGGGCTCCTCTTGGGTTGTTATTCGTAATTATGATAGCTAGCCGCATCTGAATAAGCAGCACGTTTAAATAATTTCTGGCCGATGGCTACACTTGCTTGGTTAGTATTCATATCTTCAGTATTCTTCAGTTCTATTATAGATGATGAAGACATGATTGCTAACCAATCAGCACAAGCTTAGCTTGAATAGATCTTCTCTGCTGCCGATTTTTTTTTTTTTGTTGTTTTCGTGGTCGTTAAAGTTGTTGTGTTGTAGAAGTATTTAAACTCAAAGAAATAAACCAATTACAGGCACTTTTGAATTGTTATGGGGTCGGTCAGTCAGAAAGATGAAGCTAATTGCCCATTCCAAAGTGTAGTAGGTACATATGGAGAAGAACGGGTAAGAAACTCCACGGACACTTTTAAATCAAAATATTGTTACAAAAAATTGGTTACATCATTCATGTTAAATTATACATGTGAGAAAAACGTTGTAGAAAAACGTACGCGATAAAAGCGTCCGTAACAAAAAAGGAACAATAAAAAACAAACAAATCAAATATTAAAATAAACCAGAAAGTAGTAAGTATAAATTCAGAAATTATTTAATGGCCTCGTTATAACACTTACCTAGATAAAGCTAAATGTGCTTTGTGCTTTCTAAATGAATGGTGATAAATCTTCGTACCAACGAAGCTTTCAAACAATATTTTATTCCTCATTGATCAAATATTGGCATTACCTTATTTGATATTTTTCTACTATAAAACTCGATTTCTTAACTCTCTTTGACTTTTTCACTAATGATGATAATTGGGTTTACGTCTTCATTTCCAAAGCTTTCCTAAGCACATAAACAACACAGTCATGTTATTCCTAGAATTTTTGAAACCCAAACACGGCGTTTGGCGTATGGAAAAGTTCTCTAAGAGCCCGATACCGTCGTCTACGGCATTGTCTCCGAAGCTGGGCAGACAATAGAGCGCCCAGACTCACGACATCAGACAGCGGATTTTCTGTAGACCTAGACTTGAATGATTACATTTAACTGTTCTGAAAACAAACAAAAACATTCAAGTTTTCCCTTGTTTTTGTATTGTTAACAATGGATTTAGTTGAGAATACTTTGGAATCTGAAAACTGTCTGCTTATTATTTCGAATAACAATATTTTTGGGATAATATCAAAGCCCACCGAAGTTAATAAAAGTATTTGCCATAAGCAAATACGATTTTATGAGGAAACCCTAGCGAAATTCTATACGTAGTACCTATTTGGATAACCCTGTAAATACGCTAACGGCACGAAAAACATGACTACATATCCAATTATGTACATCGATAACATTATAAATAACTATGCCATACTTTGTCAAACTTTGTTTTCCATTGTCGATTGCACAATTTTATGTCATATTAAACTAAAGTAATTCGAACCACGGTTCCTAACCTGGGGGTAATTACCCCTGCGTGGGTAAAACTGGTATTCTGCGGGGGTAATATAATAAGATGGTAACATATAACAAAGATTTGACCAATAAGACCGAATCTAGCTTGCCAGTGCATTTCATGCTCTACCTGTACCTCTATATGCATAATAAAGTAAATTTGTATTTATACGAACTATATTCATTGGTAAAATGAGGGAGAGGGGGGGGGGAGGTAAATCAGTTTCCCTAGCTAAGTCTTATGGGTGACAAGATCGAAAAGGTTAGGAACCAATGAATTAGAAGGATTTAATTACTTTACTTTACTAAGTAGGAACTTAGTAAATTATTCGTATCTCATCATCATCATCATCACCATCATCATCATCATCATCATCATTCTCCTGACCTTATCCCAATTCATTAGTGGTCGGCACAAGTCTTTTTCTTCCATATTTCTCTATTAGTCGTCATCTCAGTAATCAACCCCATTTCTATCCATAACATCTTTCACACATCAATCCATCGTCTCTTAAGTCTTCCCCTACTCTTATAGCCATACACATTCATACCCAAAAACTTTCCTCACGACATTTTCCTCATTCCTCCGCATAACATGTAATAAATTATTGTAATGAGTAAATTATTCTTGTCTTTAAAATTCAATTTCATAAATCTTCAACCTTAGAGCAGCAACCTCTAAAATTTTGAATCAGATCTAGTACCTTAATGTAAACTGCGGGGTAATTACGTAACACACTAACAGTAGGAATGGGTTTCATTTTGACAGTTCAGCAACATTCATTGCGTTATTTACGTTGTTGAGCAAATATTTTTTTCGAACATATGAAGCAATGGTTTAGCAATAGGCTTCAAAATGATTCAGATTGTGATAGATAGTGTGTTACGTAATTAGGGTGGGCTCCAAAACAATATTTCTATATTCTTTGTCAGTCACTCCTCAGTCCTTACCATCAACCACTGCCTATTATTATCGTTTGGCGACTCTTCCACGGCTCGAGCACTAATGTTTTCTCGCAGAGGGACTCCTTTGTGCCACAATCGCGAGCCCATTCAAGCCGCGCCTTTTTTTCTCCTATTCTTCCCTCAGGCTTCACTCCGTCATTACTACGCATGTCACAGATTACAAAGATGTATTGTGCGACGAATCCGCACATGTCTGTAATCAGAAGCTCGAAAATAAGCTTAGGAAAAGAAAGAAAACATATACAAGGTGCAGACGACAATGCCACAATAAATTTAACTGCGTATATCTAATGGCGTTTTCAGTCTAAATACGAAAATGGAATCAAATTGTATATACATCACTATAGCTGATCAAAGATTGGCAAAACCCATAATCGGCCCATCACTACCGTTTAGTTCGTCTGAAAAAAAAAAAAACACGTGTGTTTATTTATTTTTTATTTATGCAGTATTCCTTTTTCTTTGATATTAATTCTAGTACAGTCAGTACAGTACCATATACATACACGTTAAGCGAACGCTCGGCCGAGCTACATGGTAGGCGGAGTGGGGGGTGTTTGGTTTTATTTTCGTTACGGAATTTCTTGATTCGGTCGCCGCGCTCAAAGCCCGCGATAAAAGCTATGCAATAGCTTAAAAAACTTTTGAATAGGACTTTCATTGAGAATATCTTGAGAATATATATATTTCTGAGGAATTATTTCGAAATCACACCTGAGAAAATGTTTTAATTATTGTACAAATTATGAATAAAAAATATTCCCCCCAAAAATCATAGCCCTTCGCCTTCGTAGTATTACCGTACGGCAATAATGTCACTTGTACTTACACATCATACTGACGTGAAATGCGTGACGCGTAAAAAAACTAACATCAAGCTGTATTAACATCTGTCCGTAAAAATATAACAAGCATAGTGAATGAATGATGAAACAACATTGTCCATTTATCATGAGACCGGAACATTTTTTTCCGTAATTATAGATTGGTGATATGTGTCAAAATGACTATCGTTAAGTTATTAGCTACCGTAATGTTTCGTTTTAAATTGGCACCATTCATCAGAGTGAATCAGCACAATTATTTAATCCAACGATCATTAGTCTACACACTTCCTAAAATGAAAATTCTTCTGGCTTATAGAGTAGATCAGATACAACTGTAGATTTTTAAAGTTAGTTTAGGGCTTCCCCAAAGGTCGTGTTTTATTGTGCCATACAGGGTTCACTTACCTACGAATTGTTAAATAAACAATGCTAACGTTGAATCGTTCACATGTTCCGCATATACAGCATTTTTCACTCAGGAGTTGTCGTCCGATCAAAAATCAATCGTCTGTCCAGGACCTGAGGGTTTCAATTCAATGTCAATATAGAGCTGCAGAATAAGCCTAAAGTCATGGGTTAAATGCTTTATTCAATCTGCGGCCGCCAACGCAATTGTTTCTATTCGTTTATTACGACCAGTCGACCACCCTTGATACTACTGAATTTGTATATTCTAGTCCTTAACACCTTTTATTAAAGCCCAATATGATTCCCAAGAAATTTTGCAAGCATTCCAACGTTCAAGGATGTTAGAATAATCAGCCATTTTATGTGTGAGTCCCTGAATTGACGTTAATGCGTATAGTTTTGGGTCGGGGAACAATTTTTCTACATTAGAATAAATTGGGTCGCAGACTGACTGACACAGATATAGAATTACTAAAAGTTAGGCTCCCTAATACAGAGCAACTTTGTGACGACTGGAATTATCAGAGCTAGGATAACGAAATTAGGGCTGTTAGCTAAAAATAAGGATTTATTTCGGTCTAGATTCTTTTGTGCTATATAATCTTTGGCTGGTTTGAATATAAAGCAAATATTTACGTACCAACCAGCTATATTAGTTCCCGACACTACGCCGAGACAGGTCCTTAGATATCAGCCCTGACGTTGACCCTCGAGAATGCGAAGATCACAATAATTAAATTAGTCACACAATATCACTGTGTTTGTCAGCTGATAGTATTTAATTGATTGATGTATTAATCAGCCTACTTATTTTCCTTCCAACAATACACGGGAATCCAGGCATAAAACTTCCGTTTGTCGTCTCTGAATTAAATAAGACAAAAAAACTAGTGCAATGCCGACAGTTGGTCCAAGAATATCCTCATTCAATGGTTCCTTCCGGATTAAACATTCGGATCAGCTCTCGGGACTTCTTGACTATTTGTTGGATTCGAAACCGCGTCTGACTTTAATCCCGTAGCAGAAAATAACATTGAAAGAAATGAAAGAGCTTTATATTTTATTTATATTAGAATGCGGTTTAATTATCTCATTTCACTCAAAAAGCTATAAAGACGATACATTTAGACCGATGCATTTTGTATATGGCATCTATTTCAGTTGGAGCACGTGCCACTTTTTACGGCCATTAGATAACAGGAGATAAATTACGGAACGGCGCGAGCGCAGCCACCGCGCGTGCCACGGTGGGATTATAAAAATAAAAATCAAAACTTTTTGGACGGATGTTTGGGTTCATGTTACCACAGAAAGTTGACTAATCGGCGGGTTGAATTAATAGCCACTTTAGCGCGGATGTGGTGACTACTTTTGATATTATTATACGCGAGACTAATGAATACGTTGGTGCTTCTTTTAACCCACGGTTTTACGTCTCCACATAACAGAGATTTCTTTATTATATGTAAGTTTAATATTGATGTACTATAAGCAACCTTCCGGAGTAAATTCTCTAAATGGTAGTGAAAACCGCATCAAAATCCGTTGCGTATTTTTAGAAGAACAACGCTGTCACACAGACAGACAGACACAAAAAGCTACTTCAATTTATAATATGTATACACATATAGTATATATATATAGAAGAAGAACTGTCGCTCCTCTATGCCAAGAAAGCATCGCATTTCAGCGCCAGTTCATTATTTTTGTTTGTCATCGAAAAATAATCTTTCCTTTATACTGCCGCGCGTACATCTGAGTTAGCGCCTCTACAACAAACGAAGCAAACAGCTCTAAGGAAATGAAGTGTATGTGCACATCTTTTATATTGGAATATTGTCAGGTCTCAAAATAAAAATTACTTTCCAATATCTGATTTCCATTCAAAAAAAAATATTTTCTGTTACATTTAAAAATACCTTTCATCACACATTAAAGGTGCCTTAGGACGATCAAATAAAACGATTATCACACAGACGAATTTGGGTTAAAGGCCAGACAAGGCCCAAATTCAGGGCACGAAATACGTAGCGAATTTAATATACGTACTGATTAAATATGACACAAATATGAACCTTCGGCAGATCCTACTATCCTATTTAATATTATAAATGTGAAAGTTTGTATGTTTGGATGCTTTTTACTCAATCACGCAAAAACGTTTGAACGGATTTGGATGAAATTTGGCACACGAGTAGACCATGAGCTGGATTACGACATAGAATACTTTTCATTCCGGTAGCACGTTTCCGTGGGATAATTTCTGACCATCGCACGGGCGAAGCTGCTGGCAAAAGCTAGTCTGAAATATTTTCCACACGCAACATGTTTGCCTACAAATTACCTGGTGACTGATGAACGCAATCAGAAAACCAATATCGCGAATTCCCGGTGGCTGTAATTAACTTGTGGACTAGCGTCCCTAGGCGTTTATTGTTTAGTATAGCCCACATCATCATGATCGCTTATTTTAATAGGCTATCTACCACCAGGCTATTGGTCCCTTAAGTATTATAGAAAATTTATTGGAATTTTTTCAACGAAAGATCTTTATTTTATATTTTAGTAGAGAATTCTAACGAGTTGTCAGGTTATGTATAAGACCAAAAGAAAAAGACGCCATTTTTTTTTATAATACTGTAGTCAATGGTGATGTCTTTATTTTACACGTGACTGAACATTTGAGGATTGTACCAATTTCAAAAAGGTCGAATTCAAATGTCCCTCTTTGACATTTAAATATTTTCTTTTTTACTATGGATAAATAAAAGACGATCGCAAATCTGTGCAAAATTATATTTGTTTTTGAGCCGTAATTTTCTGTTTCGTGAAATGTTTGTAATAAAGTGTGATATATCAAGTCTTGATCGACCATTGTGTGTCTAACGGGTTACCAGAAGGCTGGCAAAGTATAAAGTAAATTGCTTGCCATCCATAAAGCTAATAGAGCATAAGTGCAGGCAGAATGCATTGCCCGTTGATATTGTGTTGTCGTGTATGTGTTACATAAGCGTGTTCGTTACATCCGACTATGTGCCGCACAGAAAAGCTTGTGGAAAATGCACCAGTTTATGGCGGTCCCGGGGAAAATGGTACGTATTATAGGTAGCACATTCGTTTGGAAGGTTATTGTATGAAGTTGTGGCGGCCGTTGAGACGCCATGCGAGATAACGGTCTAAATAGTGGTCCATTTTCATGACATGGTGGACATGACTTCCAATCTGACGTTTTACGTCAATGGAGATCGTGTGAGACAGATTTCAAGATTTCTTTGGTGTCAAACCGTTTTCAGTTCAGTCAGCTCAACATTAAAATTATCCTCTAACGTTTTATTTAATTAGGCTTATTTATGTTTGTATGTGGTTTAGGGCTGACTTTACGAAAGTAGGATATCTTTTTTTTTTGGCAATTGATCTGATGTCTACTATTCAGCCTGCGTCATGGTGACGGCAGCACAGCAAGGCTAGATGAGCCATCGAAATTTGCACTTTGTGGTAGTTATTTGTTCATTTTAGTAGCTGAAAGGACAAGTTTTGTTAGATAACATGTTTTTAAGCTATTGCATAGCTTTTATCGCGGGCTGTGAGCGCGGCGACCGAATCAAGAAATTCCGTAACGAAAATAAAACCTAACACCCCCCACTCCACCTACCATGTAGCTCGGCCGAGCGTTCGCTTAACGTGTATATATATGGTACGACTTTACTTGAATTAATATCAAAGAAAAAAAAAATACTGTATAAATAAAAAATAAATAATTATAATTGCATAAGTTGATAAAAAATGCTATGTAATAGCTTTATCGCGGCAGTCCCCGAGTGCCACACGTGTTTTTTTTTAAATTATAAATATATATAATGATTATTTTAATTATATATTAAAATAATCACACAGATATTCACATAAATCACGGATATCTTATATCTGTGGAACAAAATTGACTTTTGACAGTTCTAGTATGGAAAAACTGTCAAACATTCAAAATTTATTCTCGGCATACAGTCTCATTCTAGGTATAAAAGTTCGATGAAATTCGCCCTAAGTAGCAATGCGCCATTCTTAGGCGAGATTTCCTTCAAGGATAAACTTGGATTTTGTAAACGTACGAGTGTGTCAGGGTGCGGTGGGACAGTTTACGACCGCGTCTTGTTAGAGGATGCCAATCTGTAGCAATGGATGCGAGGAAGCGTATTTTATCTTGTTCGAGCGCGAATTCGAATTTAGACCTATTTAAATTTTATGAGGCCACATGTGACCTTGTAATGGACGTAGCCTAAATCTTTTGGGTGTTACAAGATTTGTTTACACAATTTCCGCAAATGCTTTTTCGTAAAGTTGGTACTAATAGCCAAAAAGGAAAAATGTTATCTATAAATCCGCCAAGGTGCAAGTGTCTTTCAAAAAGCCACATTTTTGCTTTATGTTGGAAGAGGTTACGAAAAACCAACTTTGCCTCAAAGTAAACTATGCTAAAACAAAAGTAAACCATGCTGAAACGAAAACTCGTAAGCTTTACGTAGCTTTCAAAATCATTTATTTCCATAACACAAGTTGATGGGATGTTACAAAGACTTTCTGGTAGATTCCATTTTTTTAAATCTGTGGACTGGAACAGAGACCACCCTACTTTTTAACTACATTAATATACACAGGGACACGAGTATTAATTTATCGCCTGAAAATAAAAGGTGAAACACGCGTTTCTTTCTCTGAACACAGAGAAGGATTCATAAATCAGGTGACGGAAATAATATTTATGTCATTGAGCTACCGATGGTTGTTTTAAATGTTTTATATCATACTAGCTTTTTTTTGCCCGCGGCTTCGTCAACGTGGATGTCGGTAATTATCCCACGGAAACGTACTACCGGGATAAAAAGTATCCTACGTGTTAATCCAGGTTATAAACTGTCTGTGTTCCAAATTCCATCCAAATGCGTTCAGTAGTTTTTGCGTGAAAGAGTAACAAACATCCATCCATCCATCCTCACAAACTTTCACATTTATAATATTAGTAGCATAGGATATTTATGGTGTTTTTACTTTTGCGTTAGCTTTTCTCGAGCTTTATGGCTCATTCAAATAGGCGCTACACGCGACGCGAATCGCACGGGACACCAAAGCACCGCGTGTTTCGCTACGAGCGGGGCCTTTGGTATCGTGCGCGATTCGCGTCGCGTGTCGCACCTGTATAGCCAAAGGTGACTTTTTATAATGATGATGATCTTTAAAATACTTAAACTGTTAAGAGGAAACGCGGTCACGTGGTCGTTGACGTTCATTCCCTGTTCCATACTAACGTATTCCTCTGCTGATAAATGATACTAGTCCAAATATTTTAGTTTTTTAGCGTATTCTTTTACGTGTTTTTTTTAAGTGTCTTTTAGAGCTCTCTACAAGACGACTTTTGATATCTTGCTCATTATTGTCAAAATGGAATCCCATAATATAACTTTTATATCATCCTTAGTCTAACATTTTCTAAGTACTCCTAACTTCATATCTACTGGTTGTTTCTACTGTGTTTGCCTGCATCGGTCTTTAAAAAAGAACTCTCCCGATGAAAATAGTCTTTCTAGCCTTGCTGGAGTGACTTTAATCCAATCCTCGTTTTCGCATAGCTTCACAAAACATTCTTCTGTGTTACTAACAATGTTCCTCTTTATTGTGACGAGCTGGCGAGCCAGTCACTGAAACACGCCACCGCTTTACGATGGATGTTATCAGTGATTTACTTCATTTAATTACGAGAGCTTTAGGATCTTTTTAGATACCTCCTTACCTTATAGCTTTAGTTGTCGTTAAGTTTTGTGCCAGAAGTGTTTGATATATCTCATATATTGCACTTTCATATTCTAGTGTCTTTGTAAAAGATTTATCAATAATTTATTTCATTTCGTTACGAGAGCTTTACGATCTTTTTAAATACTTCCTTAACTTAAAACTTTAGTTGTCGTCTTTAGTGTCTATGTCAAAGATTCCTATTTCCGTAGAATTGTTAAGACCCACTTGCACCGCCAGTTACTAAATACGTTTAGCGCTAAACGAGTTTAAAACATAATTCTGTTTCTGCCAAATGTTTGAAGATGATGATGTTTAAAACTCGTTTAGCGCTAAACGTGTTTAGTGATTAGCGGTGCAAGTGGGCCTAAGTCTTTGAGACGTTATTGGATAGCCAAGCTTTCAGCGAGTTTTATAATGCTATCTACAATACATGATTATTTACTCCAATCTTTTTATTAGGTATTATTAACTTTAATAAACACCTATGATTGGATTCCCCTCTATCTCCTTGCCCCTACTCCAACGTTTGATTGAATTTGAAGCCACAGTTATAATTTAAATTATAACCGAAAAACGAACGACGAACGTTTTTTATGAAAAACTAAATCAGGAATCTTCAAATTCAATAGTGTTCTTTCAGAAATAAGTAATTCTAGAATTTAATAAGTAGTATTAGTAGTAGTATTTAATTTAATGTTAGTACGTATACACCAAAGTCTATTCTCAATTATTTATTTTATTTTGTTAATAGTTTTTTTTTTTTTTTTCTGTTTTACTCTTACACACCTTCTGTTCATCTCTCTACCTACTTTCCTATCGCAGGTATGCTGGAAGAAATTTCTTTAGAAATAAGCATCACCTTGGTTCCTATTTTTGTGTTCTTTTCTTCTTGTCTGTTTATATATTAAGTGAGTACATAAATGGTTAAATAAATAAATAAGTATGACGGTTATATTTTACCTTCGCAGAAAACGTACAGTTACTGTAAATGGGTTTTATAAGGACACTTAAGATGTTAATAGAGGTAAACTGCACTCCATAGTATTTAGTTCCAGATCAATTAAATTAAATGGAGCCGTGTAGCGCCTTGTAAAGACAAACTTAAAGCCAATTGATCCCCAATAAAGAGCGTCCAACGCGGTGCGGTGAGCCTTCACTAACAATGATAATCCGAAGGCTCGGACAACTAACACGAGTTTGTAGTAAAGTGCCTGGTGTAAGGTTTAGTATTGATTACAGTGTGCTTTTAAATAGGAAGAGACAGTCCTCCTGTACGATGGTTTTAGTTTTACTATTACAAAGAGCGGGTCTTTTTTCTCCTTTTATGCTCTTGAAAATCTTGAGTGCATTCTCTTTGAGTAGTTCGCTGATAGGCGTCTTCCAAGTTTGCACCACAGCACTAGCTATTTCATTATTAATCACAATCTTAATACTCTCGGCAGTCAATCTATTGCTGTGATAGGTCACATAAACATTTAATTAAAACGTTTCTTTTCTACTAAAACAACATTATGCTACTTCGTTGCGCATTCTATTTTTACTTTAGCTTGCTTCAGCTATGTACTGCATTCTTCCGTGTTGAGGAAGATTTTCAATATCCTGTTATTGCTTTACGATTAAACGTATACTTTATTTATGCCAAGGTTCTACGTAGGTATTCTAGGTATACGTGCCATCCTCAACCACGCCGCGAATGAAGTTTCATATTCTGCACTGAGTAAAAATTTTTACGGAACATGCAACCAGGCTCGTCCTTGCACGAGCACAATATTGCGGTATTGCAGGGAAACATGAGCTTTGTCGACGAACCTTAAACCTATGAAACACGGCATTTTTCGCTTGTCAGCTACGCGTTTAGAGGTAGATAGCATTAATGGAATAGCTGTCAGCGACGAGATGGGATAGTGTAAAATATTTGAAACAATGTTTGTATGATGGTCCAATTCGCAGTTTGTTGCCACGCAAAATGACTACCAAAAATAGAACACTCAAAAGTAAATCATGTTCTATCAGATGACATTTTAGACTCCCGGAGTGTCACGAGTATGAAGTCTATGGAAAGCTGTTCGAAATCGAAATGTCGTTTTGAAGATCATTTAATTTGCAGGCTCAATAAGCCCCCAGCTCTTACATTTCGATGCCGGTGCTGGTTGGTTAACTGTGCAAATTATTGTGTAGGGGTGCGTCACCTTCACCTCTTTCGATTTGTTTGTGTCACCGACACCCCGCAGACTTTGTATTACTGTTTTTGAGTTTTGTTTTTTTAGGGTTTTCTGTTTTTGGACTTTGATCCAATTCCACAGGAAGATCAGAATTCAGAATTGTTTGAAACTGGCGCTTAGTACTCTATATAACATGCCCGCGTCCTAATAAGTTATTAACTGGCTGTGATAATATTATGAATTCCCCACTCACTTGATTTGATATACTATTCGCACATTTAGACTATCCTGAATTATGCAATTAGTTTCAAGACAGTGGCTTGGAAGGTTTCTAAGAAACCATTTTCGACACGTCCCCTCGTTGACCGGGCGCTCACACTTAATAGTTAACCTAACCGTCCACCCGTGAAAGACTCCACCACGGTTCACTAAACAATACCCCAGCAATAAAACAAACAAAAAACTTAGTTGAAGCTCCGACTCTCAAGTCTTAAATAATTACCAGCCATCTATATGGAACCAGTTTGGGACAAAACTGCTTTTTGTTAAGTAAATACCTATCAGACGACAGCGTTATTCGGTCCACAAGTTCCCAAAATAACTTTGGCAGGTCCTTGAGAGCCGCATTGTCTTCCAGATTAGGTAAAGGCATGTTCCTCCCCATCCCTCTCACTCCTGCTAGGAGGTCCGCGTCGCCTCATCTTGCGAACTCACGTGTGCTCCGTCAGGTCTCTGTAAATTATGGATGCGCCGTGTAGATAACAATGTTTTAAAAGAAAATATAAAACTGGAGATAGTGCAGAAGAGCATGTTGATCAGACGCTCTTTCGCAGTCTTTCACAAACAAGATAGTCTTTTCATTTCGGTGAAGGTAAAAAGATTTGTTTTCCATCTCGTTATTTTATACGACTTTCTACCATATAATCAATATGTCTTTACAATTTAATCAAAACAAATTACCTAAATACACACGTTTGAATTTTATTATGGTTCGTTACCCTCCTATACATACATCAGACACGAGAACAATTAACATTGCAGACAGAGGTTTTACGACGGATGCTTCTTGTCCGTAACATCTTTGAAACATCATAATTATTTTATGACTGATAAAATTCAAAATAATCTCTCGACAATATGCTAAAGTACGTGCTCTGAACACTTATTAACATTCATAATTTACAAAGAGTAACAAAGGGAAAATTGAGATTAAAGCTGTTACTGTAGGTAATAATAGTCATGAATGTTCAAATTACCGCCAATAAAATTAATACACTTGAAACGGAAATGCATGTATGCACAGATAATATCGACATAGACACAGCAGAATTGATTCGCGTAAACAATAATAATAACATGAAGTTTTTTTTTTCCTACCTTTATGGGATTCATTTTCTTAAGGCGATGTCTCACTGCCTGACTCTTCCCCAAGCAAGCTGTAATTGTTTCGATACCGGAGACCTATCGATACTGAAAATTGATCGCACAAATGAGTGCTTGTGATCAATCATATGGGCTCGTAAATATCCGCTGCCAAACATAGGCTCTTTCCTGTGGTGCCAATGCCAATCCAAATGTCCATTCATTTTGACTTTCACAAATATTTTTAGTTCTGGCCTTTACTGCTTAGATACGACACTTCAATACCTACTAGACCCAAATGTACGAGAGGGCTGATTATTTTTTCGCGATTACAATGTTGTTCCCATGGAGAAAGTTCAGTTTGTAGGCTCCTGCAAACAGGAGCGACACGAGACGCTAAAAAGGCAACGCTCGTCACGCGACAGGCGGTGCCTTTGTGTCGCGCCTGTTTGAAGGAGCCTTGATGGTCTGTACCACTCCCTTAAATATGAACACACCTTTCTGATATATGCTGTATAAGCCACAACGAGTTGCCCAGCTGTTTTTACATACATATCGCCACACAGTTGCTCAACTCTCTCGCTACACTACACATCATCTCCTTAAACACATTCATAACGTAACATATCCAATGTACAATAAAACAAGACAATTACACCGTAATTATTTACGAGCAGCGATCTTTCATTTTTATGCCACGGTATCGTTTTGACTCCGTGCACACAAATGCCAGTAAAATCATAATGCATGTATAATGGCAGTTTAATTGTCAGTACGTCTGCATACTTGCATGCCTGGCTTTGTTTTCGCCGTGTACTACTGTATTTGTGCCAGGGCTAAGATTTATGATGACTTGCCTCCGGTTTCGGGAAGCCTGATGAATAAATCTGGTGTCAGATGGTAGGGTAGGATAGCAACACCTTAATACGATATTACTTTTTTACATTCTAATTTTGACATGATCAAATTGAATTTGGTTTCAGATAGCGAGTTAATTCATACATACAATTCTCATAATATTGACTCTTTTACTTCATCTTTCGTGGCGATGGTAGTCTTCTACTTTTATACATATGTATAGTGCTTTGAAGATATAACCTTCGCTGACATCGGCCATCGTCGTTAGCTGTTACTGACAACCTATTGTACTTATTGATCAAGAACGATGCCAGCACCCTAATTACGTAACATACTATCTATCACAATCTAAATAATTTTCAAGCCTATTGGTTAATCCATTGCTTCATATGTTCGAAAAATTTGTCTACTCAACAACGTAAATAACGCAATGAATGTTGTTGAATTGTCAAAATGAAACCCATTCCTATTGTTAGTGTGTTACATAATTTACCCCGCAGATTGCCGCTACGCATGGTGTACTACCGGCCACCCTCTGTTATGTGAGAAATTATCAGGCTACACCATAAAGAATCTATTTATCGTAGAAAAGAGTAATGACGATGGGTCAGTAGAGCCAGCAGCTCGTGCGTTTTGTGGTGTTAGGGTACTGAGAATTACAAAAACTTTGTCAAATCTCTCTTGTCATTCCCGTAACCACTGCCTCCGTCGAAAGATCATTTAGTACGATGAACAGAATACTAAATAAGGCAAGAAACAGAATGCTTCCTGAAACTTTGATGCATTGTATGATGATTAGCATCGAGGGACCAGAGACTCCAAACGAAGAATTTCTAGAAAAAGTTGTTGATTTGGACGCAAGAAAAAAGCCACGAAGAATAGGATTTTTGTAAAGAATATTATTCTTCGTGGCTTTTTACAATGTTACTTTGACAATTTTGGTTCAGCTTATAGCATGTTTTATTAATTAAAATATTAATAATAATTGGAATTGATTTTAAATATTACTTTATTTACTCCGCCCCTCCCCCCACATCTCTTAACCGCCCGCCCCCCTGGAGAATTTTGCCTGAAAGAAACACTGGTGGTGTGTCCGTGATTCCATAAACACTTGCAGGATTAACTGTTGTGATAACCCTTGGCCCTTGATTTATTGAATATTTCATGCTTATCATAACACAAATCGTTTTTTAAACTGTACAGTCCAGTATACAAGTTACCGTGTTAACCATTTCTTTAAGCTCCAGATTCTGGCGTGGTGGTAACTTATACCACCTTCAAATCGTACGCTTCATGACCATAATTGACAAGAGTGTTGACACAGACAAAAGTTAGTTTATTTCACATGTATTGTCTACAAATATATTTGTATAATAAATGATGTCGTTATCTACGTGGTTATACGAACCGATCTAAAGCAATGATTTAAATAGTTGGTTCTCAAGGGACCGGGACGCCTGGTTACGGTCGCTGCCGGCCGTGTGAACACCGCCTTATTTCTATATCCACTTCTATTAGGGCTTTGTGACTCTCTAATACATGAATATGTACAGCTTTTTTTATAGCCTTTAAAAGTACACAATTTTTACGGCTTACACAATTGTGTACGTATATTTAATTTGTGATAAACATACCAAAAGTCTTACGAGCAGTTTAAGTGAAAAACAAGAAGATGAATATACATAAAACATTTATTATAACAAGGCGTGTCGTGGTTACTAATTGGCGGCTAATCAGTATTCTGTGTTAGAACGATTAACACGTTAATAAACGTAACCTAATAAACGCGTTGGTCATAAATTAGAAGGCGAAGAGCGCTTTAATTATTGAATATTTCGCGGAGTTTATTAGCGACAGAAACATGACGGGCAGTTTTGTGGATATAGGTAATATTGCAGCGTTGACTTGTACGATTTAAATGTCTTTTATAGGTATAATCCATTTATTATAGCATTAGAAAAATAACGGCCAAATAACAACAGTTATTGTATAATATTGTCATAATTACTGCATTTTACAGTTATTAAAATGTAAATAGATTACATTGCTCTATATTTATCATTAAATAACGAAACTTAGTATATACGTTTATATCTAAATAACGAAATGGTTATAACCGTTAGTTTTCTAATATTATAATAAATGGAGTATAGATTGAAAGATTTGAATAAATAATATCAAGTCGTTATCTCTACAATGCAGAAAACGCTTTTCTGAAACCCACTTTTCCTTATAATCCAAATAACTTTAAACTGTCTTGCTATATTCAAAATATCTATTTACTTACTCTCTTTACTCAACAGAGAAAAAAAAAGAAGAAAAATAGAAAGAAAAAAAGAGTAGAAAAGAAAGTAATAACTCTCTTTTCATTTCCTGCTTAGTTCATTCACTAAGCCTGTTCATCTAATGTTCTCTCCTTTTCCAAACATGTCATCGCCCCGCGTAATCTGGCTCACTAAATGGTCAACGCCCTAGACGCTTTATTCTTAACGCCTACATTCAGATCTGTCTGCACTAAAATAAGAAGTGCTAAGCCCGATTAGGGCTCCAGTGGCGCTGGAGTGGGCTAATTTAGAAGGCGGGCTGTCACTGCTGTCCTAAATCTGGTCAACATACGTTAACGACTATGTTCGGATTGTCAAGAAGTGATACAATGGTTGTGTGTGAATCTGTCATGAGATGTTCAGGAAGTTGTTGAACTTTTGGAGGTGTAGGTACTGAATTGTACCTATCCGTTTTATGGGCATCATTGCCCACCGCTTCGTTTATTTAGATCACTGCAGATGCCGAAAAGTCTTCTGCCTTCTCTTCTCCCAAGTCTTTTGCGAAAAGCTTGACTGTTTCGCCAACCTCGTCCAGATACTGCCGATGAGCGGTGAGCCATCTTGTAATATTTTCATCAGTCTTCAACCTCCCCAGATATTTTGTGAAGAGCTGTCTTGTGTAAGTACTAGTTCCGTGTAAGTAGGGTTCATACCGTCCTCAATAAATAACTACTATAAATGTAGTCTTCAACCTCCCCAGATTTTGTTGTCACGAGCTGTCTTGTGTAAGTGCTAGTTCCGTGTAAGTAGGGTTCATACCGTCCTCAGCAAATAACTCATATATGTAGTTTTCAACCTCTCCAGATATTTTGTGACGAGCTGTCTTGTGTAAGTACTAGTTCCGTGTAAGTAGGGTTCATACCGTCCTCAGCAAATAACTCCTATATGTAGTTTTCAACCTCCCCAGATATTTTGTGACGTGCTGTCTTGTGTAAGTACTAGTTCCGTGTAAGTAGGGTTCATACCGTCCTCAGCAAATAACTCCTATATGTAGTTTTCAACCTCCCCAGATATTTTGTGACGAGCTGACTTGTGTAAGTACTAGTTACGTGTAAGTAGGGTTCATATAATACCGTCCTCAGCAAATAACTCCTATATGTAGTTTTCAACCTCCCCAGATATTTTGTGACGAGCTGTCTTGTGTAAGTACTAGTTCCGTGTAAGTAGGGTTCATACCGTCCTCAGTAATTAACTACTATATGTAGTTTTCGACCTCCCAGATATTTTTGTGACGAACTGTCTTGTTTAACTAAGTAGGATTCATACCGTCATCAGTACCTAAATAACTCCTATTATGTAACTCTCGGGATTGGCAGATATTCAAAGATAAGGACTAGTCTGATACTATTATTCTTTGGAAAACCTAGTTTCCCTTTAGTCTGTGTATCTCTCTCACTATCGCGCGTGTAGCAGAATAAATTAAACTTACGCAACTAAGTTTCAGTGTTTTATCCTTTGTAGCCTCGTATATCCTCGGAATCCCTAATGTGTCTGTTTTATTTAAAGTAAGAGGCATAATAATATGTAGTAGGTTAACTAAACTGTGACCATATTAAAACGAAAAATGCTCATATATTTTTTTACGATTATATTACAAGCCCTTATCAAATGACAAACTGAGTCATCTATTAAAATTTTATCAAGTGACAAACTGAATCATGTATAATTTTATTAAACTCGTCCATTCATGTCTCCACGAAATTACTTAAGTTTTCCAAGTTTTTTTTTTCCAAAATTTCCTTGTAACTTATTATATCCACTTGTTACGCCTACAAAAATTGGGAGCCTGTTATTAAACTGTGTAACTTATTTCTATCTTCTTCGTCAAGAATCTTTATTTATTGACTGATGTTATAAAATTCTAAATCGCTTTGTGGAATGATAGTTCGATTATGTAATAAACAAAGAATAGCTCCCGGCCTATAAACGCTCTTATTTGCCGCCCACGCTAGTGCCAGCGCCCCTGCTCCTCTTTTTACTCGCAACTCTAGGTTTTCTCTCCCGCACGAGTCCGCCCACGGGTTTGTCCTTTATTTCTTTTCAATTTAGCGAAATGTCGCAATTGCTTAGATATACTGGGCTTGTTAAAGTTACGTCGAGTTTTATTGTATTACTTATATACAGCTTGATACATTCGCTTTGAAAATGTTCGACGCAAATTGCCAAATTAAACCAATTTCCTGTTTTGCGATTATTGGCAAATTAATCCAATTTCCTGTTTTAAGATAATTGGCAATTAATAAATGGAATTGCTAATCCTATTTTCACATAAGTTCCTCTTCATCCTATTAACCCTTTTCCCACAAGTTTCTCGCCACTTATCTATCCATAGCATTGAATTGATAGATCAATTGTAATGCTTCAAAACTTTTCATACAGATCTCAATGAACCCAAATCAACATGATGAAAACGTATACTTAATAATATCCAATTTTATTTCCCTTTTGGGTCACGGTTGGATGTTTGAATGGCCCCATTAAATCAGGGAGTTGGGTGTTCCCTTCGCGTCACTACGTAGGGTCCCTTACACCAAGTTGCGTTGTGTTCGTCGTGGGTAGCGCCCGGCGCCACAGACCTGTTTCTTGTTTTGATACAAGTGACAACGATTGTTCCGACAAAGTTTCCGAATGTGGGTAGGTAGTATGTTTGTAGACTTTATGACTTCTGCTTCAGTGTGTAGGCTCGTGGCTATCTAGAATATAATATGTAAAAGTTATCATATTTACGGGTAGCATAGGGTGATATTGCTAGCGTTACAAACAAACTTTGTCTAGGTAAACATAGTCCATGACTAAACATTTTTTCGTTCTTCCCATACTTGGATTAGTTTGAATTAGGGCTGTACTACAAGTGGCTGTACAATTTTTTTTATAAAATCATTAGTGCACGTAATATCTTATGCCTTGTACCAAGCAATGCAATAGTTCCTCGGAAGCCCGCAGTCTTTGAACGTCGTATACGAGTGTCGTCTATAAATTAATCGATTATACGCACTAGACGCTCAACACGACACGATATGATTAAAATTTTTTATACAAAAATATATTTGTATTGAGCATATTATTCACATTCACAGAAAAATCAGCAATATTTTTCTCGTTCCCTACTGGACACCGCCTGGAGGGCCCGAAGCCCAGAAAGGCTGAACTCAGAACTGATGTAAATAGAGCTCTAAAAGCATTGGAAAATCTAATGGAAATTTGCAATATAACTAAACTTACAATATCAAACAAAGTGATAAAACACTCGAGCTTCTTTACGAAAGAAAACCCTCGGTCGAAAGAATTTGATTAGACAAGTTTTTCAATGGATTCTTTAAAAGCGTTGAGTCATATCGGGGTGATAGATTTATGTAACAAATATATTAGGGGGAGCTCCCCAGAAATGAAATGACATAAAAAACCAACGCTGCAGCTAAGCACGCGAGTGCGTGTCTACAGTACTTAGATACTTGGCTTCAGATAGGGTTATCAGACATCCTCGCTAAGATAGATGGAAACACCTAGATTTCTTTAGCAACCTTTTCCCAAGTAAATGTCGTCTTAATGAGTTGTCCGGAACACGGATTTGGTTCAGCGATTCTCTGAGATCTTTCGTACCCTTGTTTTAGATGTAAATTGCCTAAAGCAGTCTGATTAAATTAGTTCAAATGTCTAATTATTTTAATGAGTAATTTCAAGAGCTCACTTTTATTTTGATGGAATGGCAAGTTGGCAACCCTACTTTATAAGAGGCTTTCCATTCATCAATATTTGTTCAAAGCTTTATAACCGGTAAACATGGCGCCGCGGAACGATTGCTGCTATTGAGCTTACGATTCAATAAAATGATCGGGTATTTAGGGTGGTATAAATTCCTTAAATTAATACTCAGTTTTAAAGGGTGAAGGAGAGTAAAATAAATAATACCAGTATGAATAGGACACCGTCATCCTACTTTACAGCGTAGCGTTACTTAATTACTTATATGCAAAAATATAAATGATTTCTTTTCACGAATGTCATGATCAAATGCCTTTCTGGGTGTCCACTAATTTACTAACGTTGCAATGGTCTCTCCATTTCATTTTTAACATATTTGGTTTGGCAGTATTCCATACAAAATCTGTCAAAAACTTACAATGGCGAGAACATTGACAAGGTTTGTAAATTAATATACTTAGGCCCCCGGTGTCTAGCAAACACTCAAGCGCAGTGAGACTAATCTAAATAAGGAAACAAAGGAAAGCTAAGCGCCTGCGCTGTTTAGTAAATAAATTCGCTTGAAGATTGAGATCTCTTTGTCCGTGCCGGAACAATAACTTGTATCACAGCTCTGGTACTAATATGGCAACATGTTTAAGCTATGGACACTGTTGGTACATATACATACTTTACATTTATCGAGGCACACCTTCGTACGTACACAAGATTACTGAAGGTCTGAAGCTGCATACATTGTTGTATCGTCACTGGATCTGTATAGTGCGATAAAACAAGCATTTGTTGAAGCTGTTTTAATTTACTTTTCTTTGTCCTGTCTTTAACCATTGTAGTCGCTGGACTAAGGCCTCTCTTCCTCGTGCAATAGCTCCAATAAACTTGAAGTTTGCGATTACTAAAGCATTAACAACAAGCTGTGGAAATAGCTTTTAAACATAACCGTTTTGGACAAGCAATCAAAGCTTTGTCTTTCCCAGCGTAGCAACACAACATTAGCGATATGACAGGAAGTTTTGTCATACATTTGTCACAAACAGCCCATGTTAGTCATTACCGTTTATACCGCAGTACTGCCCAGTTTTATGGTCATCGCCGTATCGATCACGCCAATAATTATCTTAATTGCTTACAGGACTTGTTTTTCCATCGTTCATGGACGCTTTGGTCGAGGATTTTTACCTATAATCCCATTCTGTTTATTGATAATCCTGTGGGTGGTTGCTATAGTAAATATTGTAGCCATACGACTATTGGCTCATTTCCTGTTGAACGTATAATTTTAGTGAGTCCATATTGCCGGTATCATGACCATGTTAAAGAAAATCAATATTGGTATCGATAAGAATACGAATTACATTGTTTTCTCCATGTCAGCATGTGTTTTCCGTATTGCTTTTGGGCCGATTACTTGCCAGATCTACAGTTTATTTGACCGCACCTTTTTCCGGAAGATTTTATTTGCACCATAATCCTGAGTAGTTATTATTTGCCCTTTTGTATCAAATCAGCACGAAAACAACATAAAAGCCAACATAATCGTAAAAATATCCTCGCATCCTGTTCCTATTGTCTTCAATCTTCAACTACCGTCCGCGATGAATCACGGCCGTATAGATACTGTGGTAGAGCTCGGTGTGCTCAGTGCTGTAGTAATTGTGCAAATAATGTGTGATATTGATAAGTAGCAAGTGTGAGGGCCCCAGTGACGTATTTATCCGCAAGTGACATTTCCGTCCGATAAGTTGGTGGGAACGTCCCATCCATCGCTCCAAGAACACATTGTTGTTATCTGATTTTCTTGTTAATAGATTGATGAGTTAGGAATATCATTGATGTAGGATATAGACGGTATGTTTATTCGTTTCGTGATAATAAACATTTTGCACCTTGATGTCCTGGAATTCATTCAAGTCCTACAAACAGTTTGTTTTGGCAAACAATTTCCACCTTGAAGTCCTGGAATTCATTCAAGTCCTACAAATGGTTTGTTTTGGCAAATAATTTGCACCGTAAAGTCCTGGAATTCATTCAAGTCATGCAAATGGATTGGGTTTGGGAGATTTCGTAGGACTTAACTTCTTGATTTTGTTTTACTTATGCTAGAGCTGAATTATGAATATTGGTTCAGAAAAATTCTTCAGATAGGTATTTCTATCAACCTTAAACAACTTTTTTCGTAAAACAGTTTGTTAAAAATCCAATAACTGCTGTTAGCAAGATCTCTTTGGTATGGTTCCAATATTGTACTGTGATTTGAACAAAATCTCAAATTCAATCTGTATGGTTTATTTATAATTATGGCATAAATTTTTTTCATTGTTTATACATGGTCGAATTCAATTATCTGGCGAAACTACACAGACTTTGATAATTGGTTTTATCGTATTAGGTATCGATACCTATAACGTAGGTATGTTTAGTTTCCCTAGCTAATTTAATTTGTCTATAGATAGAATTATCAGAAACCTACTATACAAAAGACATGCATGGTTTCTGGTTAAGCTTTAACTAAATTTGTTAGATGTTACGTTGATATACGAGGGTCATTCAATAAATACTTAGCCTACAAAAAGTAAACGAAAATTTTGGAAAAGTGGCAATTTATTTTTCAACATAGTCTCCTTTTAGTTCGATACACTTAGCCCAGCGATGCTCCAACTTTTTTAACCCGTCCGAAAAATAGTTTTTGTCAAACTCTGCAAAATAGGCCTCCGTGGCGGCGATGACCTCCTCATTCGATCCATATCTATTCCCGGCGAGTGATTTTTTCAGATTAGGAAACAGAAAGAAGTCACAAGGGGCCAAATCTGGAGAATACGGTGGATGGGGCAGCAATTCGTAGCGTAATTCGACCAATTTGGCCATGGCAACGGCAGACGTGTGAACCGGTGCGTTGTCGTGGTGAAACAGCACTTTTTTCTTCGCCAGATGGGGTCGTTTTTTCTTTAATTCGGCGTCGAATCGGCCTAATAAATCGGCATAGTAAAGCCCTGTAATTGTTTTACCCTTCTCGAGGTAATCGATGTAGATCACACCTTGTGAATCCCAGAAAACGGTGGCCATAACTTTTCCGGCCGATTTTACAGTTTTCGCCTTCTTTGGAGCACGTTCCCCGGTCTGGATCCATTGTTTTGATTGCTCCTTGGTCTCTGGTGTGTACCAGTGGATCCAGGTTTCATCGACGGTCACAAAACGACGCAAAAACTCCGCTGGATTCATCTTAAACAGCGCCAAACACGTCTCCGATGTGGTCTCACGGTTGCGCTTGTTTTCTGGTGTGAGTAAACGCGGCACCCATCGCGCCGACAGCTTTCTCATGCCGAGTTCCTCGTGAAGAATATGATGCACTGTTCCTTCTGAAATGCCTACAGTCTCAGCTAGCTCCCGAACCTTCAATCGGCAATCTGCCAATACGAGATCATGGATTTTTTTAATGTTTTCCTCCGTAGCAGCTGTTTTCGGTGCACCTGGACGTGGTTCATCAAAAACCGACGTACGGCCACGTGCAAACTCGTTGAACCAATTCTTGACGGTGGCCATCGATGGAGAAGAGTCACCGTACACAGCATCCAAGCGCTCTTTG
The DNA here is from genome assembly GCA_917490735.1 of Dryobotodes eremita. Lineage (NCBI taxonomy): Eukaryota > Metazoa > Arthropoda > Insecta > Lepidoptera > Noctuidae > Dryobotodes > Dryobotodes eremita. The sequence goes on along the minus strand of OU823257.1, from coordinate 5,920,591 downwards.
ATTTCGATGCGCGTTTTCCCTTCCAAAAATAGGAATCGAATCACCGAACGATATTGCTCTTTTTCCATTTTTGTAAAACCGATCGACACGTTCGCTTCCATAAGTTGTCAAATTAAAACAAATGAAGGGATTGGAATGAAAATTTGAAAAAAGAATTAAAAAAGAATGTGCTACACTGTGGTAAAACTCTTTTGAAACTACAGCGCCCTCTGGCGATGAGGCTAGGTACTTATTGAATGCACCTCGTAAGTTCTTTAACCATATTTATGTTTTGAGAGTATTATTTATTCACCCAGTAAGATCACAGTTATCGTCCTCTATTTGCTTTTCTATAACATCTAACATAAGACTGAATGACGTACACATTGACGAAGAAATATCATAACATAATAATATAACAACTCGACCATCCGAGTTAAGGCTCCCACAAACAGGCGCGACGCGACTAGTAGAACAATTCCTTTATAAACTTCAAGGAAATTGTTCTACGAAAGTCACGTTGCGACTGTTTGCAGGGAGCCTTAAGCTTTCATTGCACCCGTTTATTGACCAATCATATTCGTGGGTTACTGTTAGTAATAAAAACAGTTATCAATCGTTCAAACGATAGCATCGTATTTAGGGAACTCGGGGGAGCAAGGGCGAAGTCAGATCGATGTAAATTGATGAAGTCGTGGGGTCTCTCTTCAAAGACACTCTCTATAAAATGGTGACAACTTTACCGTAGCAATTTTTGTTTGAGAAAAAATGCTGTGTTAAAGTTATTAAAAGTCTTACTTACAAAGCGATAGCTTGAGAATGGTGGGGGGCACAAGCTACACTTGTAAGATATACTACGCTCTTCTATGCAAAAAAAATGAGGCCTCTTATATCATTATTTTTACATTTAAAGATTCTGCCAAGCACTGAAGGAAAATTTCCGACAGTTGACTTTGTTTTAAAATCTCAACGGTTTTTTTTTTCGTAATTCTAAACAATGATGGACAGCACTTAAGCGGGCTTTATAATATTTGTAAAAATCATAAATAATGTAAACAAAATAGATAAAAGACCCTGAAAAATCGCGTTTCATTCAAGTAAATCACCTGCCATTACAGTTCAGTTTTTGCACCTTTAAAGTCGAGCAATGTCGACATAGTGCCCTCAGTGCCCCAGTCCGCAGCCCGTCGACTTTGAGACAACATTGCAGCCCTCTCAGAGGATTTCTAATTTTTATTGACGTAATCATACAGACGAGAGAAAAATATTTAACTTTAATACTGGGCTCGTTAACGCGATTTTGAAGGTAGAAAATAGTATTAATGTTGAAAAGGCGACGATTGATTGAATGATCTAGGTAGGATTCGAATTTAGGACAAGCGGGGTGATTGCGTAACACACAGTAGGAATAGCTTTCATTTTGACAATTCAACAACATTCATTGCGTTATTTAAGTTGTTGAGCAGACAACTTTTTCGAACATATGAAGCAATGGATTAGCAATAGGCTTCAAAATGATTCAGATTATGATAGATAGTGTGTTACGCAATTATGGTAATGCTTGCTGTTAATTGGGAGTATAGAATGATACACCAAAAGCAAGTAGATACCTACCTAAGGTTATACAATCACAAAAAACCGGAGAGTTTCCAGTAAAATTCCAGGGGCGTCTGGCGTAAGTGTTTTAATTTTATCAACATAATACACCTCCTGATGTTAATAATATAGCGGGGGTAACATTGCCCTTTTTAAGAGTTGAGCGTGACGGCCTTAATTTAATCCGGCAAAGTTAATTTATTTTAATTAAAACGATTTGTTATACTTATAAATATATAGGTACACCTACCTTATTACCTTTATTCATTTTCTCGCACAAACAATTCATTTAGATCTAATATATAAAAATCTCGTGTCGCAGTATTTGTTATCGAACACCTCCGAAACGGCTTGACCGATTTTTATGAAATTTTTTGTGTATATTTGGTAGGTCTGAGAATAGGTCGTAAAGTATATTTCATACCGCTTGGGGTGAGAACGCGGGGCGCAGCTAGTAATTTTATAAGCTCTCTTCACGCCCTTGGCAAAAGACTAAGCCCTTCTGAAAAACTAGAATAACATTACAAAGATGAATGAACCTTAGTAATACTAATGATCTCTTTACACTTTTACCCTCGAAACTACAATCCCTGTTTTATGAGTCTCATATTATTCATTTAATTCAGAAGCTGAAACTTGGACATTTCATTGCGAAAATCACAGTTGTAATCCTGAATTTAAGTTCAGAACTTTGTCGATGAAACTCCATTTAGGACTCTAAAGTAATAGCAGTAACAGTAAATATCCCGTAATCTGTGGAAATGCTTTTACCACTTTATAGATCCTTGACATAAATGGATTCTCCAATTTAGTTAGTGCTTTCTATTTCAACCACGTCTTAAAAAGCTAGACTAAAGTAATAAGCGACGAAAGGGTCTAAAGCCGGTTGCAGACCAAGAGCTAAGCTAAGCTGGTACCTCTTGAATCCCACTTAAGACACAATGATGATATATTGTATCACGCTCAATATCGCGACCTCTGATGGCCTAGACAAATGACATTCGCTTAAGAGCGATTCTACTTCTACAGTCGATATCGCTTTCGCTAATGTTTCCATCATACCAATGGAAAACTAGCGATTACGCTTGTCAAAAAGTGCCACTTGGTTACGCATCTCTATGGAAGTAATCGTTCAAACGCTGTCGATTCGTTTCATAGGATCGAATGATGTTAACATTGTCTATACTCCATTTGAAATAAGATTAGAAATTTAAATAAACCTTTTTACAGTCCGTTCAACCGATTTTGACTTCTCTATTCCGTAGTCATAAGGATGTCATTAAATGCAAAAACGTGGTTACCATACCAACTTTTTACTGCAGCTGCCATTTGTCATGCCACCAACGCATTAGAAGTCAAAATCGTTTGAAGGGACGGAGAAAAATGTTTGTTTAAATTTCTAATCTTAATTCAAATGGAGTATAGCTAATTTCTATTCGTCGACCTATGATCACGTGACATTTCGATAGCTTATGTCAACCCCCATACATTTTTGACTTTTCTATTAGCGTCATCGCTAATCGAATGTTACGTTGTCTAGGCTCTCTGAGGACACAAAGAGTTAACTTAGCTCTATAGCTGAGGTATTTTTTCATACAAATGTTCATAGTTAGCGATCTGTACACAAGTATGAAAAATTACCTCAGCTATGCGAGCTAACCTAAACTCAGTCAGCTCTTGGTCTGCAACCGGCTTTACTGTCTGTGAAAAGTGTTGCAATAAAACGTTGAGAATATTGCCTTTTTTAACACTAGCTACGCATTTATGGAAGACGTCTATAATAGCATAAGGATCTTGCGTAAAGTATATACCTAAGAATAATGATGGTTTCATACAGAAAATCACAATAAGTTAGACTGGTTTTTCGAATTAGACCACACTTTCAAGATTTCTGCAGTTTTCGAAACTGCTACCGATTACAATAGCTTTCAAGCATTGTAGATTCTGCTTTAATATAATTGCTGTTTCAGACTTATATTAAAATAATGCCTTGACTTTAACCGTTTTGTAAATTAACATAATAAGTGAGCCAGATGATCTGTAACTCAGGACCCTCCTTCCTCAAACAACTTTCTCTATTTAAGATTGTGCATTTTACTAACCAGTGCATGTAGTATGATGTTGAGATAAATAAAGATTTATTATTTATTAGCTGTTGCCCGCGACTTCGTCTGCGATCCAGGATGAAAAGTGGCCTATGTCCTTACCCAGGTCATGTTCTATCTGTGTGCCAAATTTCATCCATATCCGATCAGCCGTTTTGACGTGAAAGCGTAACAAACAAGCAAACTTACTGTCGCATTTATAATATTATTGAGAACTAGCTTTTACCCGCGGCTTCGCTCGCGTTAATTTAGACTTTGACTATCAATTCGGGTTATAATTCAATATGATGGTTATGATTCGAAAGACACGTTGCGCCATCTCTTATCATAAGGACGTTATTGTTGTTTTCCTCGGGAACAGTATTTTTTTGCGGGATGAAAGGTACCCTATGTCCGTTACTGTACCCCTGACAACGTATATGCAAAGTTTCAGGATGATCGGTTCAGTGGTTTAGGCGTGAAAAGGTAACAAACAAACAAACAAACTTACTTTCGCATTTATAATATTTATATAGTTAGGATTGATTGTTTGTTAGGCAAACAAAAATAACTAAAAGACGTTATTGTCATACTAAGCAGTGAGTTTCTCCAAAACTCCTCCCCTTCCAAATATAGATACGTCCATGATTAGCCAAATAGCCACTTATGCGAACTTAGGAAAGCCCCACGCAGGCTATTCAGCGTCAAATGAATAAATATATTTCCTGAAATTAGTTCAAGGATTCTTATTTGATGCGCCCTGAGTCAACTTAGGTAGAAATGCTTGATATTGACGTAGGTTGGTTATTTTTCCAATCACTTATTATTATTTAGTTATTTGTAGACAAATGGGTACCTATTTTTATTTATTTACAGTTTTCCGGGTTTAAATGTGGCCACATAACCACAACTATGTTTATTATTACACAGATCTGGAAAAATTCCAATACACATACCTAACTACATAATAAATAACACAGAATTATTAATAATTATTGTACCAACATTTATGTTTAAACATAAATGTTGGTACAATAATTATTAATAATTCTGTGTTATTTAATAATAAATACATCAGTATTTAAATACTGATGTATTTATTATTACTATTATATATTGATTTTCTTGTGCCTTAATTTTACTAACAGCAGAGTACTAACAAAATTATGGACCTTATTCTGAAATAAAATTTAATTTAATTTTAATTAGTTCCGTTCACAATAACGAGAGATTGTATGGTAGTAAAACTAACGTTAATTTTTCTTGATTTTCAGACAAAATGGAGGAGCGGGAGAGTGCCGCGGACCATGGGGTCCCCGACATGACCATGATGCCGCAGATCACCGAGCAAGCCATCAATGACAACCTCAAGAAGAGATACATACACGACCTAGTTTACGTATCCTTTTTTATGCTCACTCAAATGTCTCGCTGGTGGTGACGTGTGTGTTGGATCATTAAGTTGCATTCAAAATGGTTGAGCTAAATGGTGCTGAACCATACGTCATGTTCGTGAACGGGCGACGTCAGTAGGGACTGGCCATCTCTTACCTGCCACGGTTTATTTAAATTTAATTTAATATTTGTATTTTTTTTTTTATTACGTACGCTTTTAACGTTCTGCGTCGTTCTCACATGCATAATTTCAACATGAATGATGTAACCAATATTTTGTTACCATATTTTGATTTAAAAGAGTGTCCATGAAGTTTCTTGCCCGTTCTTCTCCAGAGGTACCTACTAAGCTTTGGAATGGGCAACTAGCTTCATCTTTCTGACTGATCGACCCCTTGACAATTCAAAAGTGCCCGTAATTGGTTTATTTGAAATAAATGCTTTGAGTTTGAGTTTTTACTTTGAGTTTATGAAAATGGCCATCTTTCTCTTGCTGTTTTCCCAATATATTTGGGGTAGGCCCAACATGTCTTCTTCTAAACTTCTCTATTGTCGTAATTTCAGTACTCACCCCTTCCTAGCCATATCATCTTTCACACAGTCCATCCATCGTTACTCTTACAGCAATCAACACTTTTTTTAAATGAAAATAGGGGTTAGAATTCCATACGAGATTAAATAAAGATTGCACGGCAGTCAGCATATACGCTCGTAAGACTGCCAGACTGGCTATGATAGCCCGACAATCTCGCAATAACCTCAGGCAGTGGTTCAAGCTGCCGCCAACTTCGACGTATATACACGTCATTAGAATTTCTGAAATCACGCAATTTTGTTTTACGATTCCTCCGTCTAGGCTTGGAAACTTGAAACACTCTTTCGCGGCTAATCTACTTGAAGAAGTACCAAAGTTGGTAAACTAAATTTTCGTGATGCTATTTGCTGAGATATTTTCCTTAATATTTTATACAGACATACACAGGATCCATTCTAGTCGCAGTGAATCCTTATAAGGAGTTAGGATGTTACACAACGGTAAGTTTGTCAATATTTATTACAGTACAACTATTTTCTTAATATCCCTCGGGAATCATCGGATTTCCGAATACAAACGAATGTTAATTTCCATGTCCATCAATAACGTTAATTATTAGATTTATCGTCTATAAGAATTTGAATTCAGAACTAAGTACTTTACTGTTGTTTAGTTTTCACGGAAATCAAAACAAAACAACAAAAAAATACTTTGTTCTGAATTCAAATTCTTACTGTACATATAACTAGCTTCTGCCTGCGACTTCATCTGCGTGAAATTTCTTGTTTTTAATTAAAATATATCCTATGACACTCGGCAATACTGTAGCTTCCCATTAGTAAAAGAATTTTCGGAATCGGATCTGCAGTTTCGAAGATTACTCCCTAGATACAAACTCACAAATTTTACCTTTATAATATTATTAGCTTCTGCCCGTGACTTCGTCCGCGTGAAATTTCTTGCTCCCCCGACCCACCCCGTCGCATCGCATTGCCTGCCCGCGCTATTTCTTCGTTTTCGCTTACTTCGCGTTTTTTCTTTTTTCCTTTTAGCTTAAATAGCCTATAGCCTTCGTCATGAATTGGGCTACGATATGCAAAAATATTTTTTAAATCTGACCGGTAGTTCCAGAGATTAACCCGGCCCTTACATACAAACATACAAACAAATTTTACCTCTTTAATATATTATAAATTTATTAGTATAATATTATTATACAGATGTAACTCTTTGGTACCAAAAAATCTACACTTACAATGAAGTTACAGAAAAAAATTGATGTAGTTTTGTCATTACCATACAAACACTGTCATTACCAGGCAATAAATTACAAAAAAACCTATCAAAGGTGACACAAACATTGCATTTAGCGGTTCCTTATAATTGTGTTCACATTTCTTTTGATACCGATCGTTTGATCATGACAATAGCCCGTCAGTTTCCATCAATTTCCTTTAGCAGATAAACAAGAGGAAATTATACATTATTCAACGACTAATTATCTATTATGTATGAAGACTGCATACATTGGCGTTGGTAGTAATACACTTGACTAGTCGCCAATTATACGGTAATTGAAAACGTGATACGAAAAGATAAGCTATTTACTTCTGCCTGATGTCCTTTTTGATTGAACGAATATACCTTTTTAACAGGAGAATAATAATAAAGATGTATACAAATTCTTTAATAATGTTATAAATATTTTCTTGTAAACTGCTAAACGGATTAGAGCCGTACTTACGGGGACTCCATGTCGGCGCAGCCAGGTTGCATAATCGTCAGCCTATAATGTCCCCACTGCTGGAACATAGGCCTCCTCTCTTCGAGAGAGAGTGGGCTATAATCTACCACGCGGGCCCAGAACGAGTTGGTAGATGTCACATGCCTGGGAATTTTTGGTTCTAGGACATGCCGATTTCCTCACGAAGTTTTCCTTCACCGTTTTGAGAGCAGTGGTGATGAAATTATTTACACAAATTGAAGCGCCTGCTTGAGTTCAAACTCACGACCTATACAACTTGTAAGTCGGGGACGTTACCACTAGGCCACCACTGCTCTCAGCCAGCAGGGTACTTGCGTAACACACTAACAGTAGGAATAGCTTTCATTTTGACAGTTCAACAACATTCATTGCGTTATCTACGTTGTTGAACTGACAAATTTTTCAAACATAAGAAGCAATGGATTAGTAATAGGCTTCAAAATGATTCAGATTGTGATTGATAGTGTGTTACGCAATTAGGGTGTAGGTCGCGTCGCCAACAAAATGTATGGTTGGCTGCGTAACCAATCGGACGCCAGATGAGCCACCCACTATAATGCTATATACATTTAGCTGGCAGTGCGATCTGGTGAGGTCGCCATGGCGTCCCGTTGAGGTATATTATGGCTCTTACTCTAATGTGTATATAAATAATCATTAGAACTAAGTAGGCGGATTTGTTCCGGTTTGGCGCAGCGGCATTATCGACTTTCAGAGCCCATGGAAAACTACTACAAAATAAATAATTATAATTTTTTGTTTCTTGTTGACAGGATCATATGCAGGACTACCGAGGCAAAGCCTTCGGTTCACTACCGCCCCATGTATTTGCGCTGGCTGAGTCAGCATACAGCTCATTGCAGGTATGACTAACCACTTACTTACTTTGTAAAAAAAATACAAAAATAACACTATTGTTCGAATGCATAATTACCTCCAACAGAAGATCAGATTATTCAAAACGTAATCTATTGAGTTTTTCTTGTCACCGTTTTTCTTAGAAACATGAATCGGTTTTCAAAATACTGTTATTGTATCTGCAGATCTACTCATGATTCATGTGAAAGCAATGCTATGACATAAAAGGTATTATTCTAATAAGCTTCATTTAGCGTTGTTTTTACAAGACAATACAAAAATATTGGTGATATTTTATACTGTCTTGTGGGAATCCTAGGGTAGCACTGGTCCTGCCGGGGTCGCGGATTGTTCGAAAGAGTTACCGTGGCCCTGGCGCACAGGCAACTGAGGGAACACGGATGGGTTTTAGTCAGTAAGAGTCTGACACGCCCTTCCGTTTCGCCCAGAGCGGGAGAGGTCATTTGATGAAATACCAACCAAAAAAAAAAAAAACGGTTTGCAATGTTGTGATACATAATATGACAAGGTTCATTGTTCTCTAACCCAATTATGAACTACTTTTCAACTATTACCTCCACCGCATTATAGTTAGACCTGAATGATAAATCGTATTTTCTGAACAGAACGGAGAGAAGAACCAGTCGGTGGTAATATCAGGAGAAAGTGGCGCCGGCAAGACGGAGACTACCAAGCTGATCTTACAGTACCTCTGTGCAGCCGGGGGCCAGGCCTCCTGGGCCGAACAACAGATATTGGAGGCCAATACTGTGCTTGAAGCCTTTGGTAAGGGTTAACACATCTACTTAAGAAATAAATCAGCAACATCCGGAAACAAACTTCGTAGTGTGACAGCAGAACTACCAAACCATATCTATTTCTGTCGCCAAACAGCGCTGCTGTATCGCATAATCAGGCTAATCTGTTCCCAATGCACACAGGCCTCCTCTCTGTGAGAGGGAGTGGGCCGTAATCCACCAAGCAGGCCCAGTGCGGATCACATGTCTTCGAATTTTTGGATCTACGACATGTCGGTTTCCTCACGATGTTTTCCTTCACCGTTTTGAGAGCAGTGGTGATGAAATAATTTACACAAAGTAAAGCGCCTGTCTCTGGGTTCGAACCTACGACCTACAACTCATCCGTCCCATCCCGTCGCATCGCATTGCCCGCCCGCACTATTACTTTGTATTTACTTAGTGTTCTGCCGGGACCAACGGCTTAACGTACTTTCCGAGGCACAAAACGGACCGACCGCGGCAAGCGTAGCTTAACCTGATCGGTCGACCCGTGCGAAGTCGCGGCTGTTACCACTGCTCTCACTGCTGTATTGAGTTCCGATGTAATTACACGCACATAAGAGATTTCGTCTGATATGGCAACGCACCTATGATGCCTCTAGTATTGCAACATGTCCATAGGCGTTGGTAACCACTTACGGTCAGATAGGATATAACTGATAGCCACGAATAACATAAAAAAACTAGGTAGCAATTACTTAGCAGCAGACATGAAATAATGTCATATCCATGTAAATTCAGATTTTTTTGACGAGGTTTCCAAGCTATTAGGTATATCACTGTTCACGCCCCCTCACTAATAACGTCGTGAGTCGTGTCATCAACTTATCAACCTGTCGTGTAGATATTACCCCTCGTTTTGTATAAAAAGGAGGGGCTGACCAACTAAATCATTAGTTCCTTCAGTCGCACCCAAATTGAAACCTTCAAAAGCGGTGACGTTCGTAAAAGAAAACGAATTGGTGGCTTTTTTCCGAATACATTCTTGTCTGATCACACGGCCAACGGATCAATATTAATATATTACATCAATATATATCGATAGATTCACTTTGTTTGAAAGTTGCAGAAATGAAGGATAATGGTCAGGTCGACATTATTGATTCACTTTTAGATTTGTACACTATTCAATTTGGTTGCTTCAACCAAATTAAAAGCAAAAAAAAACGAACCGTGTCATTCTTGCATTATTTAGGCGTGTACTATATAATACTGATAGCCGCTATACCTAAAATGGCTTATCATTATATTTGCAGGAAACGCTAAAACAGTTCGTAACGACAACTCTTCCCGGTTTGGTAAATTCGTCGAAGTCCGGTTGGACCACCGCGGCGGAATCAAGGGCGCAGTGTTGAGAGACTTTCTGCTGGAACGAGCCAGAATCACTGGACCTGCGCCGAGGGAAACCAACTACCATGTCTTCTACCAGCTTGTTGAGGGCGCTAAGGTAAGCCGCTAATTTGGGTATTCGTTTGGCTTTCGAAGTCTATAAAAAAGTCGTGTCTTTACTTGAGAACATAAGTAATTTGCCTAACTGCTAATTTCATTAAGGAGAAAAGTTTTGGCTGTCTTTACCTTGTACCTAATTCTGTATCTTGTACTTTATTTCTTGTTACCTTCCATCCGGCGACCAAAATCGATATAAAGCTCGGAAATATTTCATTTATCAGGGTCTTTCTTTGTCAACTGCTGGATATAGGACCCTCCAAAGTTGCTCAACCCTAAACACACGTACTTAAACCTCCTAATCTTCCGTTCCAGCACAACGCCGAACTCCGCAACATCCTCCGCCTGCGAGAAGACGTGCAGTACAAGTACCTGCGGCCTGAAGACGAGGAGGCGCACAGAGGGCGCGGGGCGGAACAGGGCAAGCTGGAGGCTCTGCAGCTGGCGCTCACTGTGCTGCAGGTGCCGCCGCACATGTGCGAGGGGCTGTTCAAAGTGCTAGCCGCTATATTGTGGCTCGGGAATATACAGTTTCAGGTATGTAAAAGACAAATAGAATACTGTTTATTGCACACAGTATTAAAATTTGCGGTTTTACTGCAATTAGTGATTTCAGCCAGACATACAACCCAAGGATGGACAGAATTTGCACGTATGAATGAATCTTCATGCTCGACTGTCTTCATTCATACGTGCAAATTCTGTCGCGTCGTGACAAATAAGTATTCCACTGTATAATTTTGAGTTCACATGGCAATTTCATACTGCATGTGTTTGTAACCGTATGAACAGTGGGATGTTGACGTGTGATCCCAACTTTTTAACGTAAAATGTCGTACAGTACAGCGGCGTGCCAAGGTCAATGGCCGCTAAGTGATAATAATGTGCAGTATGATTTCTATGTGCAGTAGGTGTAGAGGTAGAGATCGTCTCATTTAAAACTGCACGCCCCTCCACAAAAATGTATATACAAACATTTGAAATATATATGCAACAAGCAGTGGAGGGGCGTGCAATTTTAAACTAGACGATCTCTACCTAGAGCTTAAGCTCAGGTGCTCACTGGATAAGAAGTCATTTAATGAAATACGATTTTGAAAAATAATTTACTTTATTTCCAGGATGTAGACGGTGAGCGTTCAACCCTGGCGGGAGAGGACACGGAAGCAGTGGATGCGGTCGCCAATCTGTTAGGGCTGCCTCTGCCTACCGCGAAGCGAGTTCTGGTGGAGAGACAGATCAACGTGCGAGGCAATGTCACGGACATACCACTGCGATTGCCTGAGGTACATGCTTGCGTTAAGCTTTACTTTATAGCAGGTACGATGAACCGCACGTCTGTCGTACTAAATAAAGGCGTCGTAAGAGTCAAATTGTTGATATGGTTGTGCTGTTGACGGTACCTATACCATATTTTGAAAAAAAGAAAGTAGTTTTAATCATACACAATTATGATTATTCATGATGTTTTACAATAATTCTAGAATGACAAAAAAAAGCATTTTATGAAATATAAAATACAGGTAGTGAAAATTTTCCCCCAATATTTTGCACATTAATTTATTGCATAGATATTGTCAATATCTAATGTAAGTGGAAGTTTTCCCATACATAAATAATCATTTCTAAAATCACATTTACTCCACAGGCTCGCGAGAACCGTCACGCGATGGCTCGCGCGCTGTACTCGCGAACATTCGCGTGGCTAGTTCGTCACGTTAACAGCTGTTCAGCGCCAGGACGCGCCGCGCGGGCGCTCGGCGTACTTGATATCTTCGGCTTTGAGAACTTCGCGACGAATTCGTTGGAACAACTGTGTATTAATTACGCTAATGAAAAGCTGCACATGTTCTTCAATAATTATGTGTTCGCACTGGAGCAGGATATTGTGAGTATGCGTCACATTGTAATAATACTATTTTATTTTAAAAACTTGCTTTGCAAAATGTGTTGCGGTTCAAAGGTCAAACTTTGATTCATAATATCAGAAGGGGACTTACCTTTGAACCATACCATACTTCAAAATAATCGAAAACTATTTTCATACCAATATTTTTTTATTGCAGTATCGTCAAGAAGGCATCGTGTACAATCAGATCCAGTTCACGGATAATGGAGCGTGTCTCGAACTGTTGGAGAAACCGCCCAGAAGCTTACTAAAGTTGCTCAGCGAACAATGTCATATGCCTAAGGTAAGGTTCACTTATCTATATTAAGGAACACGACAAGGCAGTTCAAAAGAGCCTGCAAATTGTGTAACTGAAAAACCAAAACACTTTAACTTTGACATAAGGTAATCAACATAATGTTCCATGCAGCCACCACGGCCATAGTAGACTTAGTTTCTTGAATGTGGGCAGGCACGAGTGTTATATCGAAGGAACTTCGTGTGGACTATCAAACAATTGTGAACCCTTTGTCTGACTCGCGAGTCAAAAGTATATATATCTAGAGTATAGTCAAAAACGTCATCGGAGCTATTGAACTTATTGATCGTGGTGATTTTCCTGGCTTATTCCGTTTGGCCACCCTAAATCAACCACCCAGGGTGGATTCTCAGAAACGCGTGTTCATCTGTCCACCCCAGACGGGATGGATAATCGGAATTCAGTTTTGATTGTTCTTCCAACTTTTTACCCCAAGTACAGTCATCATCAACAATTCAACAGTAAATATACTCATACACTTTAATAAATTATTAAATAATTTTTAATAACCACAAACATAAACAAAAAACATATTACGTATTGCATTTAAATCAAATTAAACTTCCTCGATTTAAATAATATTAATAAAGAAAAACTAAATTTTACAATATATCCAGGAAGTGACCAACACTAATCTCATTATTATTTAATTTTAATTATTCAATACCTACTCCAATAAAACTATAATTGAAATTATGTCACATTGAATGAAGTAATTAAAAACCATTTCAGCTTTGACATTTCAAACTGAATTATCTAGGTATGTATTTTTATAGGTACCTATATTTATAGGAGGATAGGGGATAGGGTTTTTTTTGCGTTTTTTATAGGTATCATGGGCCAGCTTCTACCATGTTTCTCTAAATGACAGTACACAGCCGAGGGAGAAAATCGGAAGAAGAATAATATACGAATTCCGATTATCCCGCCCCGTCTGGGGTGGACAGATGAACACGCATTTCCGAGTATCATCCACCCCAGGGTGGCTATTTTAGGGTGGACAAACTGAATAACCCATTATCCCTTTATCCATGAAATGTCTTCGAATCGCGCAGTGCATTAGCAATTTGCAGACTGAATGTTTCGTTTAAATGAATCCATCTTATTCCAGGGCTCAGACGGCGCCTACCTAACAAACATCCAAGGCGAGTTCGGCGACCATCAATCCTTCGTCAAGGGCTCCCGTCGGAAATGGGAGGAAGAGTTCGGAGTGCAGCACTACGCTGGTACCGTCAGCTATAGCGTGCAAGGTTTCGTGGACAAGAACCGGGATACGCAGCAAGATGCGTTTATAGACCATCTGAGTCGGTCGGCGAACCCGTTTGTGAGGGAGCTCGCAGATTATGTGCAAGACTTGGCGCCGCCTGGCCAGGTATGTGATATACTGTCTTAGTTATTTTGAATTAGACTTTATCGTAATGGTAGCAAGGTAGATAATTGCACAAAATAAGTAGTGTTACTTTCCTACTTCCGCTGCCAAATCAGTCAGTCTCTTGTTGGTATATTCTTGAAGACGTCTCTTGATTACTAGTCACGAGGTTCCTGAAATCTGCTCGTTCTCTTCATTTGTTGCTGATTATGTCATTCTCTTTCAGGATACGTCACTGTCGAGCCCTAACTCGACTGGAACTACACAACGCGGCACGTCCAAGGGTCGCCCGACTGTCGTGGATACTTTTAGGGCTCAATTACAATCGCTCGTTGATATGCTACAAGCTACTGATGTGTGGTAAGTCCTTTTAATCTATCCTTGTATCTCTCTCTAGTATATCGCCGTCTCACACACACGGTCGCGAGCAACAAGCGGGACGCCCGACCGTGCTATACGTTTTTTAATAATCGCCTCCCGGTTGTTCCTAAAAACGTAATTCTTCATTTCTTTCCTAAAATAACCTAGAAACTCAGAGAACTATACCTCATTTAGCACCATCGTAAACCAATCCGACCTACAGGTACGTCCGCTGCATAAAACCGAACGAGAACAAAGAAGCGGGCAAGTACTCGGAGCAATTGGTACTGGAACAGCTGAAGTACCTCGGCATGAACGAGATCGTGCGCATCCGCCGCGACGGGTACCCCATCCACCTTCCCGCGCCGCACTTCCAGGCGCGCTACCGGTGCCTGCTGCCCCATCCCAGGCCGCAGAGCCCGGAGATACAGTGAGTGATCAATTATTAACAATTAAATAAAAAAGTTCTTTTAAAAAGCTGGAATAACTGACGCCGGTAAAAGAAAAAATAAACATTTATTTGGCACAGTACCGTAAGCAAGGAACACATTTCTACAAATTAAAACGTAACATAAAATGTAAATATTAGGATCATTTGTGTGCCTCATGGCCGCGCCACTTAGATTCATTTCAGTAATTGTGCCAGACTACGGTCTGACGCTGATTTTCAAATGAACCTTTACGAACGAGTGGCGGATGTGGAACAGTTTCAAACACTGTACATAATTTTATAATTATAAACAAATATACCTAATTGTATAATATGTATAATATGATTAGGAATTGTCCAAATTCTGTTATAACATATAGTAAGTAGATGTTGTTTACATTTCGTGATATAGGTACATGATTTCAGCGACTTGTGGACATGCAGCGTATAGATTTTTCAATGTTTTGAAACAAATTCAATTCGGCTCGAGGAGTATCAAGTTTTGAAAAGTACCTCCATTTACCTACCTACCTACGATCTTTGGCCAATGGGGACTATCGTTTTTGTGCTCACCAGTTGGCGCTACTGTCGAGTAAGGTCCTGTTGCAATAGTTTTATTTGATGTTTTGGATATGTTTAAGTACCCTTATATTCATAGTTTGTTTATTTTATTACATTTTATAACTTCAAATGAATATTTAGATTATAATGTCCCTAAAATTGGCACGCATGAAGCAGACAAATCTTATTCTTCCTTCAAATGCATGAATGAATGAATTTAAATTAGATCCTAACTTTTTACTTAAAATCTTAAGCCATAATTAATGAAGAATGGCACAACCATTACAGTTATTATGAATCATTCGTTAAAATCCGTGATAAAAAATCCCGCAAACAGTTAACGTTCAGTACATATTTTGACATCTAGAGACCTTACTCTACACTAGCGCCTCTAGTGGCGAACTCAAGCGCGATAGCCTTCTTTGAATCCTATTACCTTCATTAACTCTATAGCCATCGCCTCGTCTATTGATTGCGGAAATTTGTTGTAAAATCGCGAATTAAGCGATTAATTTGTGTTGCAGAGCAATCACAGCTATAGTGAATGCGCCCAAAGATGACTGGCAGATTGGACACACGAAGATATTCATGAGAAGAACCGTACACGCTCCGCTTGAGGCGAAAAGGACTGCGCTCTTGCAATCATCTGCATTGCTCATACAGAAGGTAAATAAAAATAAATAAAAAGCCAGTCAAGTGCGAGTTGGACTTGCACATTAAGGGTTCTGTACCACCGTACAATATTTAACACTACATATGAAAAAAAAAAACGTTTCTTATATGGGAGTCCCTCTTTAATTTTTAACTTAATTTTATTTTTATTATGTGTTGTTATAGCGGCAATATAAATACACGCTCTGTGAAAATTTCAACTATCTACCTATTACGGTTCATGAGATACAGCCCGCTGACAGACGGACGGACGGATAGCGGAGGCTTAGGTAATAGGGTTCCGGGTTGGCACCCTCTGGGTACGGAACCCTAAAACGACTATTTACAAAGCATTACACATTCCGTAACATCATTCCTAAAGCTCTGACCAAAGCACAACAGTAAGAATAAAAGATCCAATTTACATATTAAAGAAATCCTTTTGACTTTCATAATTTATTATTCATTTCGTTGCCCCTATTGACAAAAAATCTATCTATTTTTTGTATGTTTGTTTGTTACGCTTTCACGCTAAAACGGATGTACGGATTTGTCACATGGGTGGACCATGACCTGGATTAGGACATTGGGTACTTTTATCCCGATATTTCCACGGGATCGAGACTTGTGCGGGTGAAACCGCGAGGCGCAGCTAGTAATAAATAAATATAAAAAATATGGTCCACCCATGATGAACCCTCTTTACCATAAACCAGAATTTTGGTTGCTTGTCTCAGGAATGATGTATTATCACTTTCAAAATCTCCACAGTGGTACAAAGGCTCGGTGAAACGCCGCCAATACCTAACCTGGCGCAACGCGGCCGTAGTCCTACAAGCGGCCCTACGCGGCTGGAAGGAACGCGCGGCCTTCCTCAGGCTGCGCCGCGCCGCCCTCACGCTACAGAGGCATCTCAGAGGGGCCTTCGCAAGGGAAGTGGCTGCTGCGCTGCGAGAGATGAGGAGAGTCAACCAGGAGATTAAGTTGAGGGAGGAGAGGAACAGGTAAGACTTATCTCACTTCAACGCCATGTCTGTTTGTCGCGCATGTGAAATGTTGGTTGTACAGTTACAAGCACTAATATACAGGTTGAATTTTTGGGACGAAGCAGTGAGGGCAGGTACTTTAAACGTTGTATGTACAGGAAAACGGTCTTAAGAGACTGGCCTTAACTTTTTGAGACGTTTTGATCTGCATTTACAGATACAGAAAAAAAATTACAGTCTGCAAGAAAATGGGCAGCTTTATACTTTTTTTGATGCCAGTCGATCCTGTTTCTTATAATGATCGAAAATCTCTACTGGACCAACTGAGGTTTGAGTATTAGAAAAGTCAGCAATCGCAAAAAAATAATCCCTTACAATTGGTAGGAAATGAGACTGGATTGGATTTCTGAGATGGAGCAGTAAGGGTTTACAGCCCCAACTCAGAAATCAACCATGTATATTCATTTAGCAACGTTTAAAAGTGATTTTTTCATACTGTATGGATTTAATTTTTTTGTTGTTACGAAAATAGTATTTTGTAAATCCTTATTTCAAAGTCTCTAAACGTCTTATTTCAATATTGCAATCGGTATTCCATCCAAAAATTGCTATTGAATTATGCTAAATGCATACATATTTGTGCTCGTGACCACATTTCATAGTAACTACTTATGTAAAAATAGTCTGGAGTAATAGTCCCGTAAAACAGGGAGCGATTCTATTACATCTGGTCATACACGCACATTACTATGCACTATATTATACACAAGGAAACATGGCTCACAGGTTTCTTGCCTTGCGTATTCTACTGCCCCTTATTTTATTAATATCACAAGATACGCAGGCTATGAATAAAATAACTAAGACTCGTTACCAAACAAATATTTTTACGCCCGTCCCCATTAATGTCAATCCTGTACATTATTTTGCCTAATATCTCTTTTCTATTCCAGTCTCCAAGAAAAGGCGAACCAAGAACGGGCAGAACTCGAGAACATGGCCGACCAACTCCGAGGTCTTTCCTGTCCTACCAGCACTCGAGCAGAGTCTGTCAATTTGGACAA
The DNA here is from genome assembly GCA_917490735.1 of Dryobotodes eremita. Classification (NCBI taxonomy): domain Eukaryota; kingdom Metazoa; phylum Arthropoda; class Insecta; order Lepidoptera; family Noctuidae; genus Dryobotodes; species Dryobotodes eremita. The sequence goes on along the minus strand of OU823257.1, from coordinate 5,902,505 downwards.
TTTGTTCGACTTCCTAGCAGACGTGCCCACACAACGAGGGGCACCCGATGGACAGCCGGATACGCATCAACCGACCATCGCGGAGATAGGGGATTCTATGGAGAGGCTTGCTGATGATTTGCATCAAGAGGTGAGTTGAGTTATAGACTTTTTTTTTGCACAAGTAAAGCGCATATTATAAAATAAACATTAGATGTGCTTTGTTTTTATATTGGAAGGGGTAGTAGGGCCATTATTTACTGAAGGGTGTGGAGATTTAGAGATATACAACCACAATGTTATAGCATCGGAGAGATTTAAGAAAAAAAAATCGAATTGTTTGTTTACGGACTTGTCATCTCCTCAAGATAATGGCACTAAAATTTGGCACCTTTGAAACATCAAAATACGGTGCCAAACGTTCTGAGAAAATATCGCTCATATTAACTCATTCGTCCACAGTTGGAACACGTCTTAGCCGCCGAAATGAACGAGCTAAGTAAGTCGCATACGGAAGCACAACGCAAGCCGGACGGCGCGCCTTCCGAGTCCATCCCTCCCCCGCCCCCCTCCACGCTCGCCATACAGCCGTGCGTGCCCCCCGCGCCGCCCCCGCCCGCGTCGATGACGTCATCATTCAACGGTGTCATGAGCAATTCGATGAATGGCATGTCGCCGATGTCTAATGGCGATGCGATGACTTCATCGCTGATATTGCCGCCCCCGCCGCCGATAGAGCCGTTGATGGAGGAGTCTCCGGTGTTCCCGCCGCCGCCGACCACGTGCACGTTACCGGAACCGGCCGGCCCACCGCCGCCGCCACCACCTCCTCCTAAAGGTAATGTTAACAAAGATCTATTATAAAAAGATAGCAAACAATGAAAACCCTCTTGGCTGAAAGGTTATGCATTAACTCCCCCTCCTCCTCGTGAGGGCCTAGACAACTAACGATAGATAACGCTTGTCAAAAAGTGCCACTTGGTTACGCATGTCTATAGAAGTAATCGTTCGACGCTGTTGATTCGTCTCATAGAATCGAATGATGTTAACATCGTTTAGCTTCTGTTGGTTAGCTTATGTCAAACCCATACATTTTTTGGCTTTTCTAATAGCGTCATCGCTAATCGAATGTTACTTTGTCTTGGGCTTAGACAAAGGGCCAGGGCCTACAGTTTAGGCCCTCTGTTTGGACCTTTTTTCGCTTGAGTGCCTTTGGTTTCTGGGCTAAGTGTTGACCAATTACAACTAAACTTATCTACGTAGTCACTGTCATTTAAACCTAAATACTCAATTTCTATTTCCTTTCCTCAATCAGACACAACACCACCAGAACTAACCAACGGTATAATCCCCAACGGGAAACTATCAGTTGTCAAAAGCAAGGAGCCGATCTATGAATCGGTAATACCGCGACCAGCGCAGGAACAGAACTGTGAACCATCGCCACCGCCGCCGCCGCCTCCACAACCGCCTCCACCACAACCCATACCACCTGAGAATAATGGGTATGTTGATAATTATGTTGTTTTTGTTGGGTATGTTATTTGATTTTTGATTTAAAATCACAATAAAATGTTTTTAAATTAGGATTCCCCATAGAGAAAGCTACTACGCTTCATAATGAGCATCTAGCTTCATCTTTCCTTGACAATCCTATAATTGATTTAATTGAGATAAATGTTATGAGTTGCAGAACTAGGGCGGTTTTAAAATTTACGTTTTTTCTGCGCGTATAAGATCGATTTTGTACGCAAGTAAACTGCTACTGACTGGCGCAAATACGTTCACACGAACATGCTTGTATTAGCACGTGCACGTTCGTGTTTCGGATGTACGCTCTTATAATACGGGCGTGCAAAAACGACCTTATATGCGCAGAAAACAAGGCTTATTTGGTAACGCCCCTTACGCCCCATAGGACCATTAACAGGGCAAGGAGAATATAATTTGGAGTAGCGAACGACCATAAAGTGGGTGGTACCTACTCTCAATATACTTCGATTTCTATATCAAATCTAATTTTGATCTGATTTAGTGTCAATAATTTGTGTGAATAAGTTTCAATTTGACTCGAAAGTATTTCATTCGAAACATTTCATAAAGAAACAGAGCATAATATATTGACCAAAGCTAATCTCCGTTTGATCATAGATCGGCCATCCACAATTCGCAAACTAATGAAAAGTGGTCACAGACTCGATCCTCATCATTCAGGGCCCCGTATAGGATAAGGAAGAATTTGAAACATTTTGCATTTAAATGAAACTGAAAGATGTCAAGAGCACCACCGGATATTTGTCTGTGAAGCTAACTGCGGTTAGTCACTATTGTGTTACTCCCAGAAATATTCGCAAAATGATAGGGCAACTAGAATCAATTCTATTTTTTTGTACATTTTGACGTTCAAAAGTGCCTTTTATGTGCCTATTTGAAATAAATGATTTGACTTTGATACCCCAGAAATCTCGAAGAACACGGTGTCAGAAATTTAATAATAAAACGCGTCGAATGCCTCCTTTTTAAAAGTTTAAGTGAGGACATCCTACTTGCAGCTAACTTCACAAACAGAAAGATCCGTGTTGCGTAGTGTAGTATTGCTTTGGTTTCTAGAAAGAGGTGAACGGCCACACAATCATGGCTGCACAAATACCGAGCGTTTTTTGACATCTTAATGTCAAATACCGATGAAACAGATAACAGATTCTTTATGAAGGCCGTTATAAATGATGGAACCGCTCTTCTAGGGAACCGTAGCTTTACCCAGCTGTGCGGTGATCAGGGAAAGTATTATGAAGTGTACGCTCTGGCACGTACGGGCGATTTATTAACGCGACGATTTTCTATAGCGCACTGGATTTTCAACGCACTGCTTAGCGCCGAAAGTTGAAAATACAACAGTGTGTTTTTTTAACGCGCTGGGATGCGCTCTGTGGGATTCTCGATGCTCGGCTCAATACCGAGAGTTGAAAATCCAGTGCACTAAAAAAATCATCGGCTTAAAGCCATAATCGTTTCGTTGCGAATAAAAGATGGTGCTTTCCGTCCTGCATAGCTTCCTCTATCGCTCACAAACTGGAATAATCATGATTCTAAAACATTATAATACGGCCTCAGAAATGTCGAGTCATCGGGCAAACAAGTTCAGCGTCTTTATCATTCAACATCTCTTATAACCATCTCCATAACACAAGTTCTTCGTATAACTATGATAATGCTACACACACACACACACTAGACACAGATACACCCCCACACACCCTCACACACACACTACACTACTATGGTACTGTAATATCTATTGTACCATATTTTACCAGATAAATATTTTTGATTTAATTTATAATTCTAGACTTTTCCTAGCTATGTTTAGTTTAGTTTATCTTCCTGTGCGAGTCCCAATAAATACTTTTTGTTTCTTGCTCTTTAATATTTGGAAAGCTTCTATTTACTATTGTTAACGTTTATCTACAGGTTCATCCACAAAGAGATTGAGATCGAGCCGGAACCATCAGACGCGCCGCTACCACCCCTGCCGCCAATGGACATCGGGCCATCTCCGCCACCTGTACCCATGGATACTTGCATCAGTCCGCCACCTATGATGAATGGCGAGTCTACCGTAAGTCTCATTCCCAAACCAAAAACATTTATTTGTGTGATCTTTGGTAATAGGTACACAAAATATTTTGTGCTCAAAAATCTACCCCACCTCAACCTTTTGCTTACACTGTCACTATCATGAAATCATTATAATTTTTTGAAATAATTTAGTACAAGATGCGATTGCCCTAAATTGTATTATTGAGCCAAAAATTCTGTATAACATTAAAATAATGTTTTACTTGACTTCAGATGGTACACTGTATTAAAAACATATAATTCCTGTCAAATACTCAATAAATTTTTGCCCCAACAGAGCATAGACCGTAACGCGCGTCGCAAAGAGCGCGTAGAGCGTCGGTTACATCAAATAGAGGCTCAAGCGACCACGTTGCCGCCTACAACACCACCCGCTGACGTCACCAACGACTTGTCAGAGTTCGCCAAGTTATACTTCAACGACCACCCGCGCTCACCTGAAGGTAAATTAGACCCTAGCTCTACAGAGATAAGGTTGATAATTGTGTAACGTACCCTGCTCAATCGCCCTGCGAATACTATCACATCAATGAAGCGTCAAAGTTATTTCAACTCTGTATGTAGTAGTCATAAGGTTCAAAATGGAACATCATATTACATCCAACCTTTTATTCATCAGGTACTATTATGGCGACGTTAACACGCAAGAGCAAGTCGATGGAACTGCTAACCAAAGAGGAAATGATCACGTACCACAAAGGGAACAACATTCCAACCTCACACATACAGCTGCACGATCCTGACAGTGTTACAGCGGCTGTCAATATATTTAGAGTAAGTTTGAACATATTTTTTTATGAAATACTTAATTATACAAGGTGCAATTGAAACAACTGCAAATGTGACAAGGGATTTGTCATCATCACTTTCACTATGGGACCAACCCGGAAAAAACAAAAAAAATCAGCTGTCGGTTACACACTTTTCCTAATTATTAATTTTAAATTTAAAAATTTAATTAATTTTAAATTTTAATTAATTTTTAAAATAGCATTATTATTATTATTCGTTTTCTTCTTTAGGACCTATGTCGATACATGCGCGGAGAGCTGACGGCAGAAAAGGAGACGCAAGTGATACAGTCAGTCATCGGCAAGGGCATAGAGCGAGAAGAGTTGAGAGACGAGATTCTGGTTCAGTGTGTTAGACAGGCGAGTGTTCTTTTATCACAATAGCTGAATATTTATTTTTTCGTGATGCATTTGGGCACTGAGCCCTTCGATCGTAAAAATAGCGACTTGAATAGTAAGATCCCGTGTTTATATAGGCCAGCTCGGGAGCTGAGAGTCGTACTTGTGCATTCTGATATTGAAGCCTGCTGTTCAATGTTTTGAATTGAATATACTATTACTATTCAACGAGCTTATCACCATTACAAGAACTCTAATATGTGGATCAGGTTATATTAAGCACCATATTATATAACTTTCGTTTCCTGTCCAGTTAACGGAATGCCCAGTAGAAGAATGGGCGGAGCGCGTATGGCTGGTCCTGTGCCTATGCGCAGTCGCGTGGCAGCCGAGCCGCGGCCTGGCGCGCTACTACAGCGCGTGGTTGCGAGCTCGTGCACGCCTGCTGTCGCCTGGTTCACCGGCATCGCCCGCGTCGCCGGCTGCGCGCGAGGCACACTGTGCGCAGTGGTGTCTTGATAACTGTCGCGGAGCTGCACCTAGACAACTGCCGCCGAGTACTGTGGAGATCGCTGTGAGTAAACCAGATTGACCTTTTTTCAGTTCATCCTTCTTGGACTGTTGGTAGCATCGCTACAACGTATATTGAGACTACAGTAGGTACACTTAATATTAAGTGTTTGTGTCAAATTCCTAGTTTTATAACCGCGGTCCTAGTTATTTTTTGCCTAAAAAGTTTTCTATCAATATTCGTAGTTAGCAATACCAAGGGATATCGTGTTACCCAGTAACTGGGTTGTGGAGGTCCGATAGGCAGTCACTCCATGTAAAATACGGGTATTCAGCTGCATACGGTTAGATTGGAAGCTGACCCTAACGTAGCTGAAAAAAGGCTAGGCACATGATTCGCCGTTACCAAAAAGGTACATCAAGACCAAGATCTCTGAAATAGACTTTTGCATCTTTAAAATGTTTGAACCATTAATTTCTACTCTACACATAAGCTTACGAATAACTAATAACAATAATAATAATTTAAAACCTTTGTTTCTCCCAGGCCATGCGTCGCCTCGGCACTATAGTCTGCCGCTTCTTCTTCCTGGACGGCCGGACAAAGGCCATCGACGTGCACCCGGCAGACACCGCGGCCGCTGCCGCCGCCCGACTGGCTGACAAGCTCGGCTTATCGCCTCATTCTCGGGCAGGTTGGGCTGTGTACCAGCAACGGGCGGGGACGGAAGAACATGTGCGGGCCACGCATTATTTGTATGATGTCATCGCTGCGTGGGAGATGTGAGTAGTAGACGAATAATTGTTTGGTTCTTACTTTTGTACAGGAATTCGTTGCCGAAAGCTTCTAAAATATATAAATCACAACGCCACCGCCTAACAAATATGTTGAAACAGTAACGGCTCAGATTTTGTTATCAGTCAACCGTATCAGGGTTTCCGAGTTTTTTAAAATACCTTTTTCCTGTTGTCAAACAATTTCGTCAGTGGCGCAAGATCGTCTACTATGTATCACCATGTATACTAAACAATATCGGGTAACTGACGAAAATGTGAAAAACGAATACGAACGAATTGAGAAACGTTTAAATTCTTAGCATTTTTGATAAATATACAGCGTGGCAGAGACATCGAAGCAAAGCCTGTTACCATGAATTCAGTACTTGAATCTGAAACGCCCCCTGCGTTAAAACCTTTCGAGTGTTACAAAAAATAAAATGCAGTTCAGTACATTTTGACCGCGTAGGTATGTAGGTATTGAAGTTTTCTATGAAACAACTGATTTCTTTTTTGATAAGCGACTAAACATTTCTACGCTCTAGGGGTCTAGACTCATGTGCTGAATACATGGTTACAGTTTGCACATCGATATCCCTCCCTGCCAACCTGTATAATATCACCGTCTTAAAACATACGTCGTTCTCCAGGCAACAAGGTCCAGGCGGTGGTTCCGCAGACAATCGCTTCGTGTTCAAGCGTCGTCTATTCCGCGGCGGGCGCGAGCTCCCACACGACCCCGTCGAAGTAGCGCTGTTGTACGCACAGGCTGTGCACAGCGTCGTCAAGGTAAGAAGACAACGCAGTACACAGATAACATAACATAACATCGGAGATAAATGGGCGGGGCTTATATCCCGAACTGAAGCTTCGGAAGTTGTTTGGAAGAGAAGTCACGCCCATATGGGTTCGGTCTTTCCACAGAGTAATAACAAAAAATTATAGAACGTCTATGCGTATGTCAATCGTATACTCGTGGGTTCCCAATTCAGTGCTGAGACTGTCTCATCTAAAAATATGATGACTCGTGTTTATTCTTTTTACCATACCGTTTATCACATGTTGTTTATTCTTCTGGGATATGTACCTTCCAATTTTTTGTACCATCAAAAGTGTAAAACAGTTGCTATTATATATCGTTGTATGGCCCAGATGGACGAGTTCCCGGTATCGGAGAAGGTGGCCCTGCAGCTGGCCGGGCTGCAGGCTCAGGTGTCGCTGGGCGAGCCGCCGCCCAGCCCGCCGCCGCCACACACGCGCGCGTACTATGCGCAGCCCGAGCAGTTCCTGCCGCAGCGCATCGCAAGGGCCAGGCCGGCGCAGCAATGGGTCAGTACCTTTACGCTATCTATTTTTATAAGTGTCTGTACCCTCACTAACGCGTTGGTGACCGGTAACTCCATTGCGGCGGAAACCCGTTACTAGTATAAGGTGACTACCTTACACTATTGTCATAGCACGTTAATGTGACAAAGCCAGATATTGAGCCTCTCTCTCCCTCTATTAACTGTCAACCTGAGCTGCCCTGCAAATGGCTTTGGTAGCCCCTAATATCTGATCTGATAATCGGTAGACAAATCTTATGTGATGATCAGTGATCGGGAAAAGGTGAGCTAAAATACTAAAGGTCGAAAAAGAACAGACGAAAGTGGAGACGCCTTACGACAAATTATTTTTTCGGGACTAAAGTCCCGGGTTTCAGAACATTACTTAAATACAACTAAAATTAATAAAGTAAAACAACTATCGAATTAATTTCCTGTTACAGTTTAAAAAAAAGAGTATGCACGATATTTATTGTTGCTAAAAAATAAAAATCCTTATCTTCGTTTGAACGATGTAAGTAAGCGTTCGCCTTGTTTTTGAAGTCGGTTAAAAAGGAAAATGAATTCAATTAGTTTACTGTATTAATAACATTAATATTAAATGTACTTGAGTTATGTCCCGAAACTCGGAACAAATATTCGGAAAAAAATGGTTAGTCGTAAGGAAGTCTCCACTTTTTTGTCTCTGTTCTTTGAACTTTAGGTATATTAGCTCTACCTATTCCGATCACTGGTGATTATTGATACCCAAAACAACAACAAATAATATAAGTTGGCATGCGACTTAGTTTTGGAATACGCAATTTTTCTTTCAGTGCACACATACATTATTTGATAACAGAACCGATTTGAACTGCATAAATCACTTACAGCTGACAAAATGACGTAACGAATAAATGAGTTTTATTCCCACCAGGCAACCATCCTTGCGCAAGCGCATCGCCAATATGGCGCCGGACGAGCAGAACTAACTGCGAAGGCGTTATACCTGTCGTGTGTGATGCAATACCCGCTGTATGGAGTCACTTTGTTCCCTGTCACATACAAAGGCTACTGGGCACATGGTAAGCATCATTTAGTTGGTAATAATAGGTCTTTACCTATGAAATTGCCGTTTTGTATGAAAAAATTTAAACGAATTTTTTTCATGAATTTTTTATTTGTATTAATCGAAGTAATCACCCATGCAATCAATGCATCTTTGCCATCGCAGTGGCAGTTTATTGATGCCCTTCTTAAAGAAATCAGCTGGACGGGAGGCAACAAATTCTTCAAAGGCATTTTGTACTGCCTCTCGGGTATTAAATTTTTTTCCCGCCAAGAAGTTATCCAAATTCTGGAAAAAGTAGTAGTCTGTAGGCGCAAGGTCTGGTGAGTAGGGCGGATGACGGAGAGCTTCCAACCCCAGTTCTTGCAACTTGGAGACCGTCTGCTGTGCAGTATGAGGTCGCGCGTTGTCGTGCAGGAGCAGCGGAGACGAGCGATTGACCAATGCTGGTTGGAGATGCGCCAGCTTCTCCATCATTGTGTTCAGTTCTTCACAGTACACATCTGCAGTAATGCTCACCCCGTTTGGTAAGAAGCTGTGATGAATCACACCGGCGCTAGACCACCAAACAGTGACCATCACTTTTCTAGGGGTAAGTTTTCGTTTAGGGCATTGTTTAGGTGCTGAACCAGGATCCAACCAACTTGCTGAGCGCTTACGGTTATCAAACAGAATCCATTTTTCATCGCAGGTAACAATGCGGTTCAAAATTCCTTCATTTGTGTGTCTGTTGAGCAGTGCAAGGCACGTCTCGACGCGTACTTCGCGCTGGCGATCATTGAGTTCGTGGGGCACCCATTTGTCAAGCTTTTTTACCTTGCCAATTTGACGCAAATGGACCAATATTGTTTTGACGCTAACGTCGAAAGCTGCTGCTAATTCAGCCGTAGATTGTGTATCATCAGCTTCCACAATCGCCTTTAATTCGTCATTGTCGACCAAAGTCTTCGGACGACCGCGAGGTTCATTTTTCAGGTCGAAATTTCCAGAACGGAAGCGAGCAAACCAATAACAGGTGGTGCGTTGGTTTGTAGAGTTAGCTCCGTAAACGTCGTTGATCTTGCGTGCCGCTTGTGCCGCGTTGCTGCCACGACGGTACTCATATTCCATAATTACTCGAATTTTTAACGTATCCATGATGACGAAAAAGATTGAAATGCGATGAAAATGTAACACTAATCAATAAAGAAATGACTACTTTTAGAAAAAAAAATCCATGTTTTTAAAATAAAATTAATTTGAAATTAGAATTCATAGCCAAACAAAAATTATTTTGATTTGAAATGGCCAGTACTGCAGAACGGCAATTTCATAGGTAAAGACCTAATACTTTATTTATTGAAACTTTATATGCAGTAGTGGTGGAGAGCAGTAGTGGCCCAGTTGTAACGGCCGCCAGTGGTAACGGTCACCAGTGGTAACGGCCACCAGTGGTAACGGCCACCAGTGGTAACGGCCACCAATAGTAACGGCCACCATTGGTAACGGCCGCCAGTGGTAACGGCCACCAGTGGTAACGGCCACCAATAGTAACGGCCACCATTGGTAACGGCCGCCTGTGGTAACGGCCACCAGTGGTAACGGCCACCAATAGTAACGGCCACCATTGGTAACGGCCGCCTGTGGTAACGGCCACCAGTGGTAACATCGTGGGGAAACCGACATGTCCTAGAACCAAAAATTCGAAGACATGTGACATCTACCAATCCGCATTGGGCCCGCGTGGTAGATTAATGCCCACTCCCTCTCACAGAGAGGCCTGTGTTTCAGCATTGGGAACATAGGTGGACTTAATGGCACAAGGCATTCTTTACCAGTCAACCTTTGGGTTAAAAAGAAACTATTGAGAAAAGTGTACAAAAAAATGTTGTCTGATAATTTCCCGTGTAATAACTTGTTTTGATGGATGACACTTGTCACAAGTTTTAATTTATTTTATTTTAATATAAAACAGTCGCAAACACGTAAGTTAAGTACAATAACGTAAGGTCACTCTCGACAGTCATATGCTCATCGTACGTTATATCCGTCCAAAGACACTTTTGTTTGGTGGCGTGATCAATGGGGAGCAATCTATTGTAGTGCTTCGATCGACATCCATGGATGCGCGTTAGCCCTCCGGGGGTCTCGCAACATGATAATTAATTATCTCCTCAGTTAGATTGATAGGTAGAAGAAGGCGTTCAAAAACTAACATATCATCTTTTAGGTCCCAACGTCCTCCTTGGCGTCGGCTCCGAAGGTGTAGTCCTCGTCCGTCCTACCGACAAGGTGGTCCTCGCTGAATACCCGTACACCAACATCGCAGCCCTACTCATGGACCCGGTGGACAACGGCCTGACCATCAGCCTCACCCACCACGGACAGCACGACGGACACCGGTATGTTGTTAATGATCAGGACGAAGATCTGAACCAGCATGGAACGGATGAGGGACATCGGTATGATACAGTTGATTAGTATACGCTTGAACGTAACGAAATAATATAGCCTGCTGCTGATATGACACTAACCAACCGAACAAAATGCAGGTCTATAGCTTGCAATGTCAACGAGGTGCGAGAAGACTGCTTCTCTCTCGGTGGCAAATGTTGCCAGCTAAATCTCTCGGTAACAAAATGTTGCCAGTTAAAAATGCTACAGCTCAAAACTGCTCTACAGCCAACGCTCCATGTGCCTTTTCGTAGTTGTTGCATTTCACGAGCTCGCGGCAATAATTGCAATCTAAACCTTATACCACTGACGTAGAAGTCACTTTACGTGCGCTCGTGATTTTCAATTACTACACCTAGCTGTTAGTCTGCGATACTTTATTAACATACCTCATTATCTCAGTCACAAAACTGATTCCCTAACTGAAATAGGTGCATCGTATTGGAGTCTGCTCAAAAGAACGAGGCCGCATGGTTGATGGCGGCCTACAGTCCAATCCTCGCTAACGGCTTAGCAGATGAGCCTCCTCGACGCGCGGCCCCTACATCGGAAAGGTCCCGCTTGGCTGCCGCGCTTAAGAGTGCCAGGCGAGCTCTGGTTGACTCGGGCATGCTCAGGAGACCCACTGAAGTTTCTGCTGGGAACTTCTTGAGGAATACTCTGCGAAGGTTGGTAGTCAAGATCAAATACTAGTGCCGTTTTTTTTCATCATTGCGAGTCATAAAGACAATGCAACATTGTATGCGACAACTCTAACGTTCGTCCAGCGTAGGCGTTTGTTGAACGTATACACAATGCAGACGTTGCGCGATCGCAGCGTCAAAGCGATGTATTTTCGTCACAATCACGACAACATGACGCTAGCTTAGCGTATACATTAGCACAGCGTCTACGCGGCGTAAACGCAACGTCAACGCCTATTCGGAAAATACTCCCAGCGCAAAGACACTTTGTAAACTATTGGGAGGTTCAAAATCAAAAGTCATTTATTAGGCTAAGAAAGAGCAAATCACACGTCAAAATTTCATAAGACGCACCAAAACGCCCGCTCTCCACCGCTTCCTAGTGCTTGGTTAACTTGGTAACCTTTTATAACGTAGGTTGAGCAAGCACAGACTGGAGAAGATGCGGCTTGACATAGCTGCAGAGAGCCAGGGCGAGAGCTACAAGAGCTTCCCGGCTGGCTACTGGGGCTGGTCGCGCAGCCTGCCGCACAGCCTCACCAAGCTCAACGAGGCCGAGGAGGTGGCCGCCATGCAGATATTCAAGGTAACATTTTGTTTTTCAAGTCTGTTCTGTTCTACTACTGGCCAAAAGTCCCCTTCCGACTGTCAGGAACAGTTTTCCTACGGCATCTCGAACTAGTTATCGGGGTAAGAGTTCAAGATATCTCGCTACCTCACCTTGTTGGTAGTTGCGACGCCCCCGCAAGGGGGCGTGGCGAGCGGAACCGGGGCTTTGCCCCTCGGCCGCGGAGTCGATGCGGCGGCCCGTAAATACGGGCCTCTCATGAGTTGGCCTATTGACGGCCTGTAGAAATATTGAGCGTGCGACGGTCCCGCACGCTCATGTGAATGGTTGCTATGCGTGAATGGTTGCTATGCGGGGCTCGCTACCTCATTTTTTATGTCTCCTAATAATAGGTTACTGCCTCGTTGGTCTAGTGGTCGCAAGCGCTACTGCTTAGCATGAGGTCCTGGGTTCGATTCCCTGGTCAGGCAAAGTGTTGCTAGGTATTTCCATCTGGAATTTCTCAGTAGCAGTCCGGAGTCTGGATTTGTGCCCGGTTGGTGGCAATAGGCTCGCCCCCTATTACATGGGACTTAAACATAACTGGCGAAATGTCGGTGTACTATAGGTACACCTCTGCCTAACTCTTCGGGGAATACAGGCGTGATGTTATGTTATGTAATAATAGGTTCTAAATAAAATGTACCTTCAGTATTATAATGGTAGGTCTTTCATGTGGAACAATTTTATTACAGGCTGATTTAAGAGCATGCTGAATAGCTAGCTGCGCGAGATTTTTATTTCCTGCCTAGTTCTGAAATAAATAATTGAAGCCGTTCCTAGACCTTGCATCTCGCAAACAAGGTTTGACTGTTTTACGTGTAAATAAACCTCTCGAGGGCAAGGCGCTAACACTTGCGCCCGCACCGTTTATAAAGACTGGGCTTACTCTGAAATAATCTGCGAAATCTAACCAACTTCTCGTTTTCGCAGGACATAATGAGCCACGCGGGTCTTACAGCCACACACGATGGTAGCACTACGAACCTCGCCAATAACAACGTGACCCAGCATGAGGCTGACAGCGACGACCGCGTGGCGCTGGCGCAGGCTTTACTACAGCGATGTCTGCAGAAGGATACCTTGCTTTGTGAGCTGTACATGCAGCTTATTAAACAGGTGAGAGCAAAAAAAAATATTTTAAAAGAGAGAAAAACCATTTTTTATTAAAAAAAAACAACCGACTTCAAAAAAATAACTAAAAAACGTGAAAAGTATCTTTAATTTCGGAAGTCGGTGTCTTTGGTTGTGTATTTTTGTTTTTTTGACCACCGACTTCCGAAATTAAAGTTATTTTTCACGTTTTTTAGATATTTTTTGGAAGTCTGTTTTTTTTTTTGTAAAAAGTTTTTTATTTTTTTACTTTTTAGTTGTTGTACCTACCCCATACACATTCTTATACCACTACTTGATATGTAAACAACCGTGACAGGAAATTATTAAAACATCAGCAATATAAACTGCTTTATTGTCTCTCCTTCTCCCTTGAATCCATCCAAAGGTTGTCTGTAAAAGATCGCTTTTAGCGATAAGACCGCCCATTGTGTCACCCTGTGTAAAATGTCTACATTTATATCTGTTATTTTTTATGGTGTACATAATAAAGAGTATTCTATTTTATTCTATAAACTAAGTGGAAAAAAACCCAGTATTAAGGATAACTCAAAAACTACTAGTCAGAACTTGATCAAATTTAAATTGGACCACATGTGAAGTATCAGCTTTCAAATAAAAAAGAATCATCCAAATCGGTTCACCCAGAAAAAAGTTCTGAGCTAACAAACATAAAAAAACAGTCGAATTGAGAACCACCTCCTTTTTTTGAAGTCGCTTAAAAAGTACCTTTGCTGTTTTTCCATCGGAACGGCGGCTGTATTCGCCTAAAATTCTCCTAAAGCCATATTCATTGGAAAAAATGCTTCGCAACATTATATGTTGCGAGATGTTCTTATGTTTACCGAAACATTAGCATGGTACCAGAAACCATTTTGGCCTATAATGTTGAATTCGACATAGGCCTTCCCCAAATATCTCCACCGCGACTGGTCCTGCGCCTCTCGCATCCACAGGACTTAACATTTAGCAAATTCAACATTATGGGTCCAGAAAATATGACTTTTTACAAATTCAACATTTTGGGATTCAACATTTTGCGAATTCAACACAATGTGTTGAATTTGAACACTGTGACATGCTGCCAGCAACATTGTGCCCCACAGCACAAAAACATGTTGCTGAAAAAATATTCCCAGAGAATAGGCGGCATAATAGTTACATGTGACGTACCCGCAGACGACGGAGCACCCCGAGCCGTCGTCGCGCGTGTCTGCGCGGCACTGGGCGCTGCTGTGCGCGGCGGTGGGCGCGGCGCTGCCGCCCGCCAAGCCGCTGCGCCGCCTGCTGCTGGCGCACCTGCGCTACCGCGGCACGGCGCTGCACGCGGGCGAGGAGGGCAAGTTCGCGCGCCGGGCGGAGCAGGTGCGCAGCTCGACATTTCTATTTTGCTTTTTATGTGTATCTGTGTCTCTATTGTTATTGGTTATCAACCGTTTTAATAAAAGTAAAAAATTAATAAATAGTCAAATCAACTTTTGCTTATGTTACTGTTTAAAGAAGAGGTCAATAAGCAATGATTTATTTAGCACCGCAAAGGCTCTGCAATTTTTTTTTGACCGAAGTGGACTTATCTTAAAAGAAAATGTATGTAAACGAAAATCTAAAGAATCGCATGAAAAAATTCACTTTTTTCATAAAATTGCAAAATCCAAGCTTGAAATTGCTTTTAATCGGATCGCAGCCAAACATGAAGACACCGTTTTTGATGTACGAAATAATTATTAGTAAAGTGCCTCACAGGCGCCTTAAATCTGGCCAAACAAGGTCAGACTCTTAGCCTAACCACCGCTTTGCTTGACCTTAATAATTGCTCAACAGATAGCCCATTGGCCTCCATATCATCCTTTACATCAACCAGCTTACAATGCTGCACACAGTGCCCACCACCCCTTCTGTAAATATTATCACTTCGTCTGACGGATGCGTCCGTACGACGGTAAGACCACCTCCACCATTTTATACCAAAAATATTAACACTTTTTTTCCAAATTCTAAACTAATAAACTAAAATAAAAACGTGTTTTCTATTGCGCACAAACTAAAACAAAAAAACGTATTGTTAGCTTTTTATAACAGGCAGCGAAGTCTTTTTCAAGTATACTGCAACTACCTAACTCTTCGTCTAAAGTTGTATACATGGCATTTTTAGTGCAATCTATTTTAATACCATATTCCTTGTAGTTTTAACTGCGTCGTTGGTCTAGTTGTCGCAATCGCTGAGCATGAAGCAAGGGGTTCGATTCCCAGCGTTATTAGGTTTTTTCCATCAGCAATATCTCAGTCGCAGTCCGGAGTCTGGATTTGTGCACAGTTGATGGCAACACGCGCCCTCTATTACATGTGCCTTAGCTGACAATATGTTGGTGTACTATAGGTACACCACTGCCCCAAACATTATGGTAATCCGAACATCAACATTCTCTTATATCCCATCATTGAATTACATCTCGTCTTTACCAGGTCGCTCTCAGCATAGCCCAAGTGCCCCGTCGCTTAGCCGCCCCCTCTAAAGAAGAGGTGCTATGCGCGGCGGCGCGGCGACCCATGCATGTGCGGGTGTTGCTGTTGGACGGCAAGCAGCATGGTTTGGTGTTCGGGCCGGCCGCCACCGCAGACCATCTTGTCGCCATGTTGAGGGAGAAGATTGGACTTAGTGATGCTGCCACAGGTCAGTAAAAAATAACAAGACTTGGCTTACAGTGCGATCAAAATAAGCAAAGGGCCTTGATTAAGGTGGATCCTCAGCTGTAGCCCGCCAAATTCAAATTTTCTTTGTTTTTTTTTTGCAAATAGCAGCTCTGTTTTATACGTCGTATATTGATCAAAATGCAATTCGCGACTGTAGGAATGATATAGTTACTGAATAATAATAATCAATTTCATAACAACCGTCAAACTTTGGAAATTTGTTCCACCTAAGAATTTTCATATGAAATATTCTGCAAAATTCTAAGGTGGGACAACTTTACAAAGTTTGACGATTATTCAGTAAATATATCATTCCTACAGTCGCGAATCGCATTTTGATCAACATACGACGTAAAACAAACAGAGCTCCAAAAAACCAAAGAAAATTTAAATTTAGCAGGCTGCAGCTGAGGATTCAAGGTCGTGGTAATTTCACTTTCATGGGTCAGTATATTCTACTAAATCTTCCCCACTGCAAAGCAATAATTCCAGTAACTACTTCATGCACCCGTTGCCCAACGTGTAACTTTTTATTGTTTGTATTTCCTGTGCCTGTCCTAAATAAAATATTTTTCTTTGTTACTGTCTGTCCACTGTCATCTATATTGTCGACGAGGCAGAGGCAGGTAAATAATTGTTGATACCGACAGAACATTGAACTGCCAAACTTATTTGGTTTTAACTCGGTTCTGCTTCTTCTATAATTTTGGTCTCATTGCATGTGCACAGGTTACGCGTTATACGAGGTGTGCGCGAACTCGACGCCAGCGGGCGCGGGCGAGCGAGCGCTCGCGGGCAGCGAGCGAGTGGGCGACGTACTCGCGCGCTGGGAGAAGGCCGGTGCTACTGCTGCCGCTTGCAGGTACGAACTTTGTTATGCCCTATGCCTTCACATTTACTTTACTAATGTTGTTTACATGCAGTCTGGTTCTGGTGGGAGCCTGGTGATCTCCTATACAGGTTTCCCAAGTGCAGACACAGTCTCTCACAAATGAATGTCACGTAGTTTTTTTAAGCCCGTTTTAAATAATGGTAGTCCCGAGCACAGAGGGTTTTTGAGCAAACTTAAGCAGGGCGAAAAGTTAATAGCAGAGTAAGTAGGTCCGGCATGATGAGAGAGAACACCGAAAATATTCACTTTCAATGTTCAATGTTCACTTTCAGATCTCGAAAATAGACCAAAAATAAAATGATCTTCAGTGCTGTTGATTCTGGTATGATCGTGTGCGGCCTCCAGTATTGGGCAAAATGTAATATAACTACTGATTACTAACTACGACTACATAAAGTAATTAGTAATCATAACTACAAACTACATAAAATAATCGAAAAATGTAGTTAAAAATTTTGACTACTAACTACTAATTGTAGTTGCAATCACGATTACTTGATTACTTTTTATAACTACAGATTTAAATGATGTTGCGTCATTAAAAAAGCAAACACGCGCGATAGTCGTTCATGTAAGTACATGGAAAGGACGAATTTTTACAAGCTTTTATTTAGTTTCAACCTGTCCCGGGGTCTGTAATGAAATCTTCCAAGTAAAATTTGACCCACTTTCCGGTTTCTGATTCAGCTGAAATTTTGCATGCATATATAAATCGGATGACAATTCAATATTATTATGACATGGAGCTGATCTGATGATGGAGCCAGAAGGTGGCCATGGGAACTCTGTAATAAAACTACGCTACCCGATCGAGTTTGGGCTCGTTTGATTCGACTTGACAGGGATTCTGGGCCTGGATGATATCGCGGGTCCGATGATGGAGCCAGAATGTGGCACCCTGGGAGGTGGCTATGGGAACTCTGTAATAAAACGACGCAACCCCATCCGAGTTTGCGCTCGTTTGATTCGTCTTGATAAGTACTCTGGGTCTGAATAATAATTAAAATACAACGTGTAATGCAGGGCTGCTTGTCCTTTTAACATTACTAAGAATCGTAAATGTACTCTTCTTTAGTGCTAGCCGGGCCTGTGTCCTTGACACACTTCTATCACTCGTGTGCATAAACTACCCGCGCCCTGTAAAGATTTCGTGACTCTTCCGGGAAAAAGACGCTTACGTACCTATTGTTGTATAATATTTATTTTTGTGTAATTCTAATTAGGATAGTAATTAGATTAAGGTACTGCGATAAAGACGCTTTGTTTTGTTTTCATTCGTTTTATCTAGTAGGTATATCTTTTGCGATAAGAACGCTTTTATTTGTGTCATAAATTACTTATTAGTGCTTTGTGTAAAGTTGTGATCGTGATGGCAAATACACATCCGAACTACACGGCAGCCGAATATGCGGACATGGTCCTAATTTACGGAGAAGCCCATCCAACAGCATCCCTAGCGATAAGGATGTATCGCGAGAGATATGGCGTTTGAGAAATTTGGGGAAATTGCTTTGGCTGAAAATTTATTTTCAAAAGTGCGGGAAAACATGAAACGCCGTTTAGATCTTTGTGTCCGCGAGTGTGGTGGTCACATTGACAACTTAAAAAATTGAAAAAGAATATGGCAAAACAATAAAAATTGTGATTGTGATTGTGATTTGTGATAGTGGTAATAACTGGTAAGACTTGATGATGATAAGTGTAAGTGATTGATTAACTTTGATATTATGCCGTCAAAGCATCGAAAAGCACGCGCGTTACGTGGTTGCCAGCGCGCGAAGTGAGACGTTGCCGCTCTGAGTAGAACGTAAGTAGCTTCATGAATGAATCTGTACACAGAGTGATACCAATTTTGGTTCCGTTTTTATTATTTAGTTTGTTTGAAAATTTGATATTTTCAATTTACTTTTCTTTTGTTTTTATTATATTTTTTATTGTTACTGGCCACTAGCCCTACCCATGTGTTAAATTAATGTCGCCATTGTAGCGCCGCGCTGTATAAATAAATGGATGCCGAAAAATCTTCACTAAAGGGTCAGCTTCAAATTCTAATAGCAATCAAAACTACTCGGTTCGTTGATTTAGAGATAAATGCAAAATTATAACCACTTTTGGGTACTTTTGTGAATCAACGAAATTTCGTTATATTTGCCAAAAGTGATCAATCCGTCAGATATTTATGTATTGACTACCAGGACATGTAACACTATTGCACAGAATAACTTTGATTCGCCCTGAATATCCTTTAAAAAATTGTCCCAAATCTGAGTTCAGTTAATTAAATTAAGTTAATCTAAGTCGTCAGATTTAGGGAAAGACCACAGTTTCTTCATCAGATTTGCCTATCTCAGTCATTATGGGTTAGGCCGCACACGATCATACCAGAATCAACAGCTCTGATGATCACTTTATTGTTGGTCCATTTTCGAAATCTGAAAATAGACTCCTGTCCACGGGGCTCCTGAACTTTTCAAATATATTCTCGGAGTTCTCTCATCATGCCGCACCTACTCTGCTATCAACTTTTCACCCTGCATATGCTTGCTCAAAAACCTCTACCATATTATTATCATGTCATTGTTTGTGAAGAGAAAATAAATTATTTGAATTTTAACTCAAGCTCATCTTGAGCTATTTGTTTTATTTTTCAGAGCATTGTAAAATGTTTTTTATTTAAAAGATTTTCCATGGAATCTTGGTCATTCTTCTCCAATAACTTACTGTTTAGAACGGGTAACTAGCTTGTATCATACAAGCTAGTTGCCCGTTCCTTGTATCTTTCTGACAGATTCCTTGACAGTTCAAAAGTGCCTGTAAATGGAATGGTTTGAGTCTTGGGGTTAAGTCAAAACAATTTCAGCTTTACACTAGAGGACAAATGTCCTGCGACACGTGTCGCCAGCGACGTCGGGTGAAGTGGTGTGACGTTGCCGGACTTCGCTCGACATGTCAGGCAACATCGCGTGATACGTGTCGCCAACGACGTCGAGGGTGGCGCGACGTTGCCAGATATGTCAAGCGAAGTTTCGCGAAGTCGCGCCTGACGTCGCTACGGACATAATTCGCGCGATGTCGCCAGATATGTCAAGCGAAATTGCCCGGCTTCGCTTGACATGTCGTGGGACATTTGTCCCCTAGTGTATCATTGGCTTTCAGGCTCTCGCAGACAGGCGCGACGCGACAGCACGACACAAAGTCGCCGCTCGTCACGCGACGAGCGGTGCCTTTGTGTCGCGCCTGTGTGGAGGAGCCGTTATGCCAAAGCAAGTTAAAGCACCTGCGCTATCAAATAAGATTTTTTAGTTTCATAAAACACATGACGACACAGCGGATTAAGGAATTGACAAGGATCATCCACCACAACAAATGCAAAGACATTTTTTAAACTAAAAATTAAACAAATTTCCTAACTAGACTATTTCTCTGTTATTAGGCTGGTGTTCAAGAAGCGCCTATTCTTGGGCGAGCGTCCGCTACAGACGTCATGCGCGGCCGAGATGGAGCTGTTGTACTACCAGGTTCTACATTCCGTGCGACACGATCGTCTGCCCATAGAGACCGATGAGGCTGTGAGTGTTGGCGTTATTTTGCATTCTTATTATTAATAGTGTATTCTTATTGCTTTGTCAGTGCTATGGTCGGCTCCAAAAGAATCTGATGAAATTTTAAACAAATGTATCAGAAAAAGTACCTGTGGATTTACCAATTTGTAGCGCCACTTACAAATAAAGTGCTTAGAGTTGATTATTTGAGTACTCAAACGCGAAATTCTAATTTAAATCACCTAAGAGGTGTTTTTTATTTGACAATTTAGGTTAATTTTAGTACCTCAGTTTTTGTTGATGATTTTTCTATTAAATTTAATAACGGTTTGTTTACACTTTTATCATATACTTTTGGAACAGACAGTAGTTTGCCAGTTTTTTACCGACATCGAAAATGTATGTATACCAAATTCCACGGTATAATAACAGCGTTATAATGACATACAACAGTGTCGTATAAGACTGATCGATCATCGTCCTCTGACGTAGTTTTTAATTATTACCTAAAATATTCACTTTGTTCATACATTGCAATAATGTGTGTACCCAGGTGATGCTGGCGGCGCTGCACGCGCAGGTGGTGAAGGGCGAGTGCGCGGGCGGCGGCGAGGAGTGCGCGGCGGCCGCGGGCGCCGTGCTGCCGCCGCGCCTGGCGCAGCCCGCGCTGCCCGCGCCCGCCGTGCGCCTGCACCACCTGGCGCTGCGCGGCACGCCGCCCGCCGCCGCCATGCAGCGGGCACTGACCCTCGCGTCGTCCTGGCCGCTCACTAAGGCCACCATCTTTGATGTCATGGTGCGTGTATCATGGAATTAGTTATGACTAGCTAAGTAACTGTGGTTTCACTCGCATGGAGATTCCCCTTGAAACGTGCATTTTTCTGACATAAAGACTCTCAGGAATGATGCAATTTACTACCAGTTAAATATGTTTTTTTTTTATTCAAACAGTATCTTCAGGTATTATCATTTGCGAACATACACAGCGTTCTTGTCACAGTCACGACGTGCAGCTGCTGACTTATATTCTGTGCTCGTGATCTGTTTTGTTTTTTTATTTTTTTATTCGTGTTAACTTTGTCTTTGTCTTTCTTACAAAAAACTTTTTCTCTTTAATAAAATATAATTTTGTCTATATCACAGCAATCGTTCACATCGAACTGGCCACGCGCACTGTGGCTGGCAGTGGACGCGCGAGGTCTGACCCTGCTGCGACGCGGCACCCGCGCGGCGCTAGTGTCGCACGACCACGACCAGCTGCTGGCCGTGTCGCCCGCACCGCGAGCATTACTGCTCGTGACGAGAGCAGACCGCAAGCACGCCAAACTCGTGCTCTCTACTGATCAGGTATGTAAACTGAGACCTGTGAGCATTGATCCATTTCATGGATGTAGACGGCAAACTAGTCTATTGAAAAGACGAAAGAAACGTGTTATGACTTGCTCACTGATTGAGGTTTTGAGGCATTCAGGGTAACAAATTGGTATGTCTACAAAACCTCGACGGTTCTTTAACTTACAAGCTTCATATAACCACAAGCCGTGTGCCCGCTAGGATTTCCCATCGGCTAAAATGACGAAGTTTTATTCAATTTTTTAGCCCCTATCAAACCCTAGAATTTGCAAAAAGGAACTCTTGTGGAAAATTCCATGCCTCTCAACCCAGCAGTTTAGGCAGTGCGTTGTCTGTCAGTGAATTAATGAATTTCCAGATTTTTATGAAGTAGATGACAATGTTACTTATAAGCGTGTTTTCCTCAGGCGTACCAGATCGCGACGCTGATCAAGGACTACATCGAGGCAGTGCGCGGGCCCGTGTCGCCCGCCGTGCCGGCCGCCGGCCCGGCGCCGCCCGCGTCGTGACACCCGGCCGCCTAGTGCCAGTGCTTCCACGTCAGGCGTTGAGTAGCGAGCCAGCTCAACACGGCACACACGCAGGAATGTTCCACTCGCGATCCACACTACACATACGTGATTTGAAAAAAACATCGATTTTAAAAACACGTAGTAACTTGTCTCGAATTTCAAAAAAAAAACAAGCGATTCAGCAATGAAGCACTTAAAATATTTATGACCAATATAAGTTCGAGACGGTTAAATTAGCTCATAATTCGAGTCTTCCACTCAGTTTCCTTGATTAATTCTGAATAAAAATCACGTGATTGTTGTAGTTGAAGCTTGTTCTCTAATTGTTGTTGAATTCACTCCAAGGAAACGCTAAACAAGTAATCTATTAGAGATGATATTGTTTCTTTGGAGTAGATACGCTCGCGGGTCGAACATGGGAGGGAATGCCAGTCACAGAAGTGAATGTTGATGGTGACAAGTAAATGTATCTGAATGTGGAAGGCATTAGCTCAAGTGTCCCAATCGCGGTAGACGCGGGCCGCGCACTCGAAGTATCCCAAGCGCGGTTTACGATGCGGGCCGCGCACTCCAAGTGTCTCAAGCGCGGTAACGACGCGGGCCGCGCACTTTTTATACTTTTAAGTTTCATTACAATTAGTTAACTATCATTGTGAACGATAAGCATTTACTTCACAGCAACAGGTTTGATCAAGTGGTGTTCGGTTTTGAGTGACAGAATGGACGATTTAAGTTGCCAGAAAGACGGGGAAGCAAAAAATAAATTAATCCACATACCTTCATAGTCAGTAAATAAAACAATTTTAACCCACTATCGTGTAATAGTTGTTATATTCCAATCTATTAAAATCCTCAAAATAAAATTATGCCAGTATTATTACTGTTAAAGTGTTAGACTAAATGTTGCAGGTAGATGTATTGACCGTTGATGTTAAGATTTATCTGGTAGATAGTAATCAATCTTATTCCCCTTTAGTCTTTGGTATATAAGATCTTGTTGTATTGACATTTTTGAACTATGTGTGTTTGATGTGAACTCTGAACTATATAAAATGTCAATGCAAGCGGCTAAGCCACCCACTGTTAATCATTATATTATGATTCTCTAATATAACATTGATATCTTTGTTGTAGAAAATACTAAGCGTTAGGACTCCCACACTAATCTGCGATTCGATGCAATACGACGCCGCATCGCAGGAACCGTCCTGGAGCTGCGTCCTGCGAGCACGCAGATTCATGCAATGCTCTGCGAATTCGCAGTTTTGTGTGGGAGCCCTAAAAGTGACTGTGGAAGATACAGTCAACTGCAGGAGTGGGAATACAAGGTGTGAAGTGTGACGGGAGTTAGTTGTTATTGTATTGTATGGAAACTTGTGAGATAGGTACCTATCAGACAGAATCTTGTATAGTGAAGTGTGTCTAAGCTCAGTGACTTTAATAGGTAAGTATTCTCACTCCTCTTGACTGTACTCCTACTATAATCTCTGCTAACATTTCGGATTCCTACTGTGTATCCTATTTTAGTGTATTCGCTCCAGATATCGTCCCAGTAGATACCAAATATATTTAAAATGATATACCCCCTCTTTAGAGTCTGCCTGTAATGCATATACTTTATCCTGAACTCTTGTTTTGTGCCTTGTATAAAGCTGACATAATGATGCTGATTAGTAGCCTGTGAATCTCTATAAATTGTATTTATCAATTAAAATAATAAGCTATACTGTGTTATTTCGTATCAGCATACATTATTAGGCATATTAAATTCAGTGAGCGATTTGTGCAAATTTATTGTGACTGCAAAATAATTACTGATTGTTTCAAAGTATATCTTCTATTATGCATATTACACTATATTGCACAATGTTATGTCTCAATATTTTATTATAATAAAATATATATTTGGTATAGTAGAGCTAATTGGAATATAACTAATTACTTTGTTATTAACACTAGGTTATAATACGCTGCGTATTCTGTTCCTTTGGTCTATTGTCTGGCGCTACAACGTATGATGAATATAAATGAGGATGTCGATGGAGAACTGTGTTCAAATTGTACTGTAGACATAAGTTCATTGACCTTTCAGCTTCATTGTATCCATTCTTGTACTTTTCAACAGGACTGTGTGTTATAAAGGGACAGAATCGTAGCGAAGTAAATTCGATTGAGAAAAGATATCCCTTTGTTATAAATGGACATGTTGTCGCATAATATCGATGTCTATTATACCTCGTTCTTATTTAATTATAGAGAACACGCTACGAGGATATTTTGGACTTCTTTGGTGCTTAGATATCCAGGAGTTTCTGCTTGCGTTTCTGATCTCATATTGAGTATTATTTATTTAGATGCCATATTTTGATTTACTAGCAATATTTGATTAGGTTCTATTTATTTTTAATTTTGTATTTTGATAACTTGTATATAATTGGTGAACCAAAGACTTGATTCGTCCCTTTGGATATTTTATCTTTTATGGATTCCAATTAGACATTTGTAAATAACTATAGACATAGCGTACTCATTGACGTGAAATTCTCGTAATATCATAGAGGCTGAAATTATATTAAATTATTGGAATATTTGGCATTCGTTTATATTCGGCTTTGGCTTATTATTAGTCAATTATTTAATCTAATTAACTAACACTTGGATGTATTTACAAACCCAAACGCACGTGATTGCTACAAGACTGCCACTTGAATTTTCCCGTATTGAAGTACGAAAGAGCACGAAACTGAAACTAAAGGAGTTTTCGGTGAAAATAGCAAGTTGCCAAAGTTCTGTCACAATCACGAGTGGTTATACTAACTTTGAGCACTAATCTAGACAATATTTAAAAATAATTATAATTGTTTCTAATAGGAGTAAGTTAATTTAATATAGGATAATGAATATCAGTGAAACATGGACAGCATACTCACCACGTGTTTCATTGCGTACCATCACTCATACTGCCCAAATAGACTGAAGGTGTCCAAATATTTTATCATTTTTGATGGATTGTTTTTGTTACATTGTGTATGGAATTTTAACGTATTATTTGAATGCCAAATAAATGATTACAGTGATGTTTCTCGTTTTTATTTAATAAATTGTTTGTACACTTATTACATATTTATAAATATCACTGTGTCACTAATCCTAGGTAATCGTCCATCAACGTTCCAATGGCGAACTGGAAAAGAAATGGAATACAAATAAAATATCACAGTCATGAAATTTAAAAAGAGAACAAGTAAAAAGTAGTTCAGTAGTGTTTCAAAAACTCGCAGAAATACAGAGGTACCGGTTGATCAGAACCTCTTCTTTCTATAAGTCTCTAAAAAAGATCAATGTGACTGCAAAAGCACAATGTCAGTTATTTGAACAGCCACTCCAATACGATTCAGATGTAAGACAGTGAATAATTGTTAATAATTTTAAAAAAACTATTGAGATTTATATAGGTAAAATAGGTGTCCTTAACTACACAATTACCCACCTTAGAAAAGTTCATGAAAATCAATTTTGAGAACGCCAAAAAATAGTCGAAAAATAGTCATAAATATTCACTAAGGTTAAAAAAATGTCGCATTATGATTCCGAAGTTATAGCTATAAGTTAGTGAGGATTGTGGGGTGAATGTCTCCACACAATCCTCATCTCAGTGCAAGTAAACAGCTAGGAATATCGACTTGGTTTCAATTCCAAAAAATTGTCATAACGCTATGCCAAATCTCAAAAATTGTCGTTAAGGGTTTCCAGAGATACAAAGGTGTCTTGGTGAGGATTACGTGGTGAGCCTTTCTCGCCACCATCCTCACCTGATTACCGCGGAATGCTAACGTTTTTTAATTTAAATTTGGTGTCAAAAAATAGTCCAGAAATAGTCGTCTCCAACCATGATATGATTGTTGTATATGTATTAATTTAAAACGGTAATATAGTATTGTAGTTACTTACATTATGTTTCCTGCTATTTCATTTCTAGCCTTTCCGGCCGGTGGCTTTGGCAGAACTGAATAACCTTCCATATGTAATTTTTTTAAGCTATTGCATAGCTTTTATCGCGGGTTTTGAGCGCGGCGACCGAATCAAGAAATTCCGTAACGAAAATAAAACCTAACACCCCTCACTCCGCCTACCATGTAGCTCGGCCGAGCGGTCGCTTAACGTGTATGTATATGGTACAACTGTACTTTAATTAATATAAAAGAAAAAAAAATACTGCATAAATATAAAATAAATAAATAATTATAATTGCATAAGTTGATAAAAAATGCTATGCAATAGCTTTACCGCGGCAGTCCCCGAGTGCCACACGTGTTTCTTTTTTAAATAAAATTCAATAATTCAAAATCCTAACCTCATAACACATTGTGATTTTTCATTCGATTCAACCATCATTCAACATAAAACATGTCATGAATCGAGTATTTTCCTCACATCGCTTTTATGACGTCATCGAGTCTCGCTATACCTCGTTTTTATGTTCAAAAAGATCAAAATATTTTTCTTTTGCATTACGTAAAATATTCGTCAAATCAGCAAAATTGACATGCACTTGACATGCGATTATGTCCTTTACTAAAAATTATAGCGAGACTACCGTAGGGTTGAGGTCATATTTGAAACCAAATTTGACATGTAGAGAATTTCTTACGAATAGTAAATACGATAGTAGTACGAGTACGAATACGAATTAGTATTTACTTTTGTATAAAAAAAAATATATACTTAATTATTATACTTCCATTCATAAATGTTTTTTTTTTTTTTAACTTAACCTATTTTATTATTGAGATTATTACAAATGTATTTACTTATATTTAATTATAGTTACATTTTCTTCTAAAATTTAACTATTTTATGCATCAGCTGTTTTATTTTATTTAGCCTAAGTCTTTGTTGTCATGATTATGATATACATTATAATTATATCACACATACTTAAAATACCTACCTAAAAAAGCTACATAACTAACAATTTTTTCTGTCTCTTAAGATACAGGTTTACCTAGTTTAAGAGGCAGGGAGGCATTCTTGAGTACAGATTTTAATGTACAACCAAATGTATACAATGTACACCTTCCCATCTGTATTTTTATGGAAAATAAAGTTATCATTATTATCATTATCATTAGTTAATTATACCCTTTTTAATATTTGTCAATAAATAAGATGACTATAAAAAATGCGTACTTACTTAATAATTTTGTGTTCGACTGTACTCTACTCGAAAATTTATGTAGAAGTTTACATGGAAATTTAACATGCTTCTACATAGTAAACCAGATCGAAATTATCATGGTTGGAAACGACTATTTCTTGACTATTTATTAACACCAAATTCAGGGCCGTATTAAAGCGTGTGGAGGCCCTGGGGCAACCAAAATGTGTAGGCCCCGAAAATTTTGTGGAACAGACGATAATTTTTTTAACACGTTTTTCAAATCATTTTTAAACAGGCTGGATTGTTTAGATAGGGCAGTAAGGGCAAGGTACCTTAATCATTGTACCTACACACCGTGTGTAAAACAGCGAAAAAAATATCAAAGGAACAGTTGCTTACTAGTGTTTACTCGTCGGAATTTGAAAGATTTTTTTTCCGAAGTCTATTGTGGGGGGCCCCTCTTTTGTGGAGACCCCGGGGCGGTTGCCCCGGATGCCCTCCCCTAAATCCGGCTCTGACCAAATTCAAATTAAAAAAAACGTTAGCATTCCGCGGTAATCAGGTGAGGATGGTGGCGAGAAAGGCTCACCACGTAATCCTCACCAAGACACCTTTATATCTCTGGAATCCCTTAATGACTATTTTCGAGATTTGGCATAGCGTTACGACTATTTTTTGGAATTGAAACCAAGTCGATACTCCTAGCCGTTTGCTAGCACTGAGGTGAGGATTGTGTGGAGACATTCACCCCACAATCCTCACTAACTTATATCTATAACTTCGGAATCATAATGCGACAATTTTTTTAACCTTGGTGACTATTTATGACTATATCTTGACTATTTTATGGCGTTCACATAATTGATTTTCATGAAGTTTTCAAAGGTGAGGATTGTGTGGCGAAGGACACGTAAAATAGTGACGAAAACGAGGCGACGGCAAAAATCGGCCAAGTGTGAGTCGGATTCGAAGGTTTCCGTACCACCGTTACAATATTTAAAACTATATATATATTTTTTTAAACACGTTTCGTGTATGGTAATTTTTAACTTTATCTTCTTTTTATTATTTGTTCTTCTAGCGGCCATAGAGGTACACACTCTGTGAAAATTTGAAGTGTCTACCTATTACGGTTCAAAAGATACAGCCCTGTGACAGACAGACGGATGGATGGACAGCAGAGCCTTCATAATAGGATTCAGTTGGCTCCCTTTTTGTACGGAACCCTTAAAATAAATATTGAATACTCACAATGCCCGTGGCATCAACCCTGGTGCCGACTATCTTGAGCCGGATAACATCCTCTTCCTGTATGACGTTGTCTTCCTGTTTGCTTTTGTAACACGGAGGGTTCACATTTGGACAGAACTCCATATCAGCTGGGATGGACTGGAACATAGAATTTTATTGTATTGAATGTTCTAAACAAGTAGGAACCATCGAAACAAGTATGAACGACCTTAAACCTCCGAAACAATTCCCTCCATCTTGAGGGGCATGATATTAGGGCGGTTACTGATCAATCATATTCTGTACACGGTCGTATTACATGGTAATACTTACTAGCTGACCGGACAGACAAGTGTGACAAGTGTGTGTGGACTGTCAAACAGGAAAATTCCTGTTTCCTAAAACTAGATGGCGGGCGTGAGGGTGAGGCAATCGTTGCGCCCTCACGCCCCTAGTCGCCGCAGGTGGAGACACCCTGGGCGTCGGTAGTCGATAGCCGACTCCCGGCCACCGTAGGCGCGGGCTTGCGGATGGCGAGCAATGAGCAGCTCGTCGTCCGGTAAGGACCAGGCCCGGATCGACGGCGCGTTGTGTTCCACGCGCGCCTCAAAGAGATGACAGCAAAATTGACGGGGTCCGATAGGGCCGATGCCTGCCGAGGACGCGGATTGTTGGAAAGAGTTACCGTGGCCCTGGCGCACAGGCAACTGAAGGAACAACGGGTAGGTTTTAGTCAGTAAGAGACACGCGCTTCCGCTCCGCCCAGAGCGGGAGACGTCATTTGATGATCTTCCAACCAAAGAAAAAAAAGAACTAGATCGCGGCGCAACCTACCGGGTCCAATTGTGAATCTAAACCATCCAGGGACCCACAAACACACGAAAATTCATCAAATCGGTCCAGCCGAAGTTCAGTCACATACACACGTACAGAAGAATTATATTTTATTTTGTTCGGCAACCAAAATGCGTCGACGCGCCGACAGAGGGCGCGTTCGGGTTTTCCCCATTTGGTTTTCCTAACAAATGACGTGACGATTGCTTAAATTAACCCGTGAATATTAATTTAAGCGGTTAATGTGCGAAACGAATGGTTGATGTTACATGATTCAATTTGGTTACTTCATTTGAATGGAAATGCATACTAAAGTGAAACATTTAATAATGCCCTGAGAAGATAACACTTTCAAGATTCCTGGTTCTAAATCCACTTTTTTTCAGTCTCAGATAAACAGAGAGGATAGTTCATAGAGGCTGGCAGGCTGACATTTGGTGGGACGCAGCGCAGAGAATTTATCGCTGAAATTGAAAGTTCGGGGAGGACTGGTGGGCCAGTGTTATTGGCCGCAAGTTACGAGTTGTAGGTCCTGGGTTCGAACCCAGGCAGGCGCTTTACTTTGTGTAAACAATTTCATCACCAATGCTCTCAAAATGGTGAAGGAAAACACCATGAGGAAACGGCATGAAAATTAAAAATTAACTAATTAACAGAACTAAAAATTCGAAGACATATGACATCTACCAATCCGTACTGGCACTGGGCCTGCATGGGTAATTACAGCCCACTCCCTCTCGAAGAGAGAAAGCCTGTGTCCCAATAGTGGGAACATTATAGGCTGGTTATGCTAAGCCTATTCAGTCTGAGAGCACATGAAAACGGGGTGCACGTCTCAGGTTGTTTATTTGTAACTTTTTAAGAAGGGCAATTTAGATTTTTTTTTAGTGCTGCACTGAACTTAGCCAAATCAGCATCAGCCCTTACAGTTTATTAAATATGTAGAAGGAAGACTTACATGATGAGAAATAAAACAGCTCAACGGGCCAATTTGTGCGAACATTCCAACCTGGAAAAAAATAAAATATAGAATAAAATAACCTTTCAAATAAATAAACTATTATTTCATGATAAATAACGAAGTAACACTAGGAATTAAGAAGACAGTTATATTCATTGCTCACCTTATTAACTTGAGTGACAATAGCATCAAGGACCTCACCCTTGAACGGTCGGAACACGATAGCCTTGTACTTGACAGGGTACAC
This sequence comes from Dryobotodes eremita, assembly GCA_917490735.1. Classification (NCBI taxonomy): domain Eukaryota; kingdom Metazoa; phylum Arthropoda; class Insecta; order Lepidoptera; family Noctuidae; genus Dryobotodes; species Dryobotodes eremita. Next base: position 5,871,838 of record OU823257.1, on the reverse strand, counting down.
CACAAACCCCTGTCCCGGCTGGATCAGACCAGCACCTATGCTGTCAATTGCTGTAACTGCTATCACAAAACCATATCTGAAAAAAGAAAAACTTGTATTTAATTCAGATTCAAATCCAGTCAGTTCTCTTTTTTAAATTTAAATTAAATACTTAACTAATATAAATAGCTGTTGAATACTAAGCATTCTAATCCATATAATTTGAAAACATTATTCTCAGTCTGTCTTAGTACATAACCTTTAAAATTCAAATTCAATTTATCACTTACTTTCCCGTACACGTGCCCTCAACTTCAGTATATAACTTCTGCTTTACGATATCTAGCAACTGCGGCCCGAAATACCGAGGGTGCAGAAGAATTTCGTGTTCTAAAGATATCTGAAACATTTGTTTACAAAACAAGTTATCACAAAACAGCCGAATTTAATGCGTGATAAGAAGCTTAAGTTATCCACTCACATGATAAAACATTGTGGAGTTAAAATATGTACGCTTTTATGTATCTTTACTTCATATTACAAACAATTATTCATAAAACTAAATTCGTTTGCAATCGTAGTGAACGAAAAGCGTCCCACAAACAAAATAAATGTCAAAAAATTGGCAATGTGCATGTCGGACCACGCATAGTGAATGGTTCCGTAGTTGGAATGAATATTTACGCATGCACAGTACCTATTGATTTGGTCGACTTGACTGCAAAACTAGGTTTGTATTTCATATTATTTGAAGAAAACAAAGATATTTGTGCGGTTGGAACCGAAAACATTATATATTTATATCACAAATTAGTGTATAAAAAAAACTTTTTGTTTTACGGACTTTTTTTTTTGGTGGTTTTTTTTGTTATAAGGTAGACTGACAGGATATTTTTTTGAAAATGGAATTTCAACGCATTGGCACTTCTGTTTTAATGGCAAGATGTATGAGACCAAGAAACAACTCAACGGCACAACGCACAAGTGTAATTTTTGACAGCGCCCACGATGATATTAATTTATGGCATGGTCGGCATTATGACAAGATGGCGCATGTCATGACGTCATCTATGACGATTCACGGGACATTGTTATTGCCCTCACGCTAATTCGAAGCGGGTGTAAGCACGTTGAAATCGATTACAATGCAATTTGGAACGTAACCTCAGTTTTAAGCTATGCAAAGACAGAATCACGAGGTCTACAACTCACAGAGCCACTAGTAATTTATAGGATCCAACCATACTCCACATGCTTAATGTGCACGGAATATTTTTTTTCATCCCTCAGTGACATGTGTGCGGAGTGACACCGCTAATTATTTTGTTCTTATTTTACTACGCCATTGTTCAACGACGCCGACGTGGCGGCGGGCGGCGCGCGGCGCATCGGATACTCCTACTTTCCAATTTTATTTTATTAATTTTTTAATCTTCGAGTAAAATGGCTGTGTTTCAAACGGACGGACGCAGAGACAGAGAGTCGGACGGACTGACAGACAGACAGACGGACAGATTGACATGGCAAAAATTAAAAGGGTTCCGTTTTTGACAATTGCTACGGGACCCTAAAAAGTGACATTGTCACATTTGTCACTTGCCTGACTGTGACGGTCAGCATCAGTGTTGAGGTAGTCAAAAAAACTTAGGGTTTAATTTTCATAAACCGCACGAAGATATGAATAATTGAATTTCAGACCATCACTACAGAAATATTTTTTTAATTAATTGTGTAATTTGTTCTTTTTATGTCCGTTAGCTTCTTGTTAACATATTTCTTATAATTTTAATTGATTTTACAGTAAGTTGATGCTTTCAATCGAATAATAAATTACAACCTACACTTAGTTACTTGGCAACACTAGTGATTACTCAAAAATGCCAAATGAATGGCAGGCCTGTGTATCGTAATCAGATTGTTGTAAAAAATGGCAAAAACTTACGATTATTTATTTAAATTGCTTTTGATAGGTGATTCTGGTGTGGGAAAAACATCTATATTATTCCGATTTTCAGAAGATGCGTTCAATATTTCATTTATATCAACAATTGGTGAGTACTTTGATTCAAGTGTCTATATCAAAGGTTATTGTCAGATAATTTTTTACGTATTGTCATGGAACAGGATTTTTTGTTTCTATGGTCATTGTGTCTATTTTTTATCGTTCCACATATTCATAGCGGTTAGGGCGCGGCGCCCGGATAAATGGAGCCCTTATCGAATTAAATGAATTGAGAGTTCATGACATCATACACACTAATTAATTAGTTGACTCCCGAATAACTGGACTGTTGGTTGCAGGTATCGACTTTAAAATTCGTACGATAGACCTCGACGGGAAGAAAGTAAAATTACAAATATGGTAAGTTAATTTTTACTTTTATTTGTTGTGTTGCTTTTTCTTAGTGTTACAAAGCCAGACCTGTTACGAGGCGCGGTCAAGTTAAAGCTAGTGGCCAGTTTTGCAACCGTAAATGAGTAATGAGGCTAGTACAATGTACTCACTTCCTTTCTTCAGCCTATCAACACAATGGCTCAAACTGTTGTTCTGTAAGACATTCAGAGAACAAAACAACAATTTACATTTGCACTGCAATTCTAGTCTCATAGTCATGCTTGACCTCTGCAAATTTATGAGATAATTATATGGTGCTAGTTATCTAAAAGGGATAATTATGTAAATGGGAAAATTTCCAGCTTATTATTGTTTAGAACAAATGATTTATTGAATGCATACCTAATAATTGTAACAACTGAACAACAAATATTTATTACATTTTGTATTTTATTAATTTATGGAATTTTCTATTGAACTGTGAACATGATTGTGTTCCAGGGATACTGCTGGCCAGGAAAGATTTCGTACAATCACAACAGCATATTATCGGGGTTCAATGGGTATAATGCTGGTCTACGATGTTACAAATGAAAAGAGTTTTGAAAATATAAAGAATTGGATCAGGAATATTGAAGAAAATGCCAGTGCCGATGTTGAAAAGATGATTCTTGGAAACAAATGTGATTTAGAGGCGAAAAGACAGGTAAGAATAAACCACATGGAATGGACAATGGACCTTCTCTTGCCTACATGAGAATTATGATTTACCTTCACATATTAATTACAAATTAAAAGCAAGACAGTGAAACTTGAAGAGTCATTCATGTTCAGAGGTCAATGAACCCTCATTAAATATGAATGCTTATTTCATAGCCCATCTTCAAAATCAATTCATCACTTCACTGTGCTATTTTATACTGATTTGAAACTATTACAAATTTAAAGCTGATAATTATCCTAATCATTAATAATTAATCTTTTTTTACCTCTTGATTGTATAAAACAGGATAATGGTTTCAGTTAATTTATAAATACGCTTAGTATTTGTATTGATAATGCCATGAAATTAATATGGTTTCCTACTGTTTGAGCTCTATGTGTTATCAATAATATTATGTTGGTATTGATAAGTGGGAAATAGAACTGCAAATGTTATTGCAATCACACTCGTGACTCATACTTACAGCGGTATTTTATCTACATGATAAGAGTAACTGGGGATTAACAGGGAGAACGGCTAACAAGCCAGTTAATATAATATTCATGTCAAATTACAAAATCATCCACTCTAATCCATTTAAAACCATGATTTAGTTTTGATCTATACAGGGTGTAAAAAGACCCATCACATACCCGTCAACTACGCATTCTGTACATAAAACTAAGTAACATTGCACAAAAATAATTGCTGGGAAACGACTTTTATTTTTGGTGTGAAAATTTGCTGTTTGTGGTACAGTGCAATGTACCGCACGCAAAACATTGTGCTTATGGGTGCATGCGACGGTACAGGGGTCGTAGGGGTATTTAAATTTGTGTTATAACATTAAAAACTTCAGTAAAAGTTGGACCTTCAATATCTCCATAACCAGAAGGTTCCCAGGTATGGTCCAAAAGAAAAAAATTATAACAATGACGGGGAGTACAACTGACTCTCGGCTTCGTTAAGTGTCTTTTTACACCCGTTAAATATAAAAATCAATTGCGGTGCGTTAGTGTCGCAAAAACTAGAAAATGGGTCGGCCAATTTGTTTGTTTTTTTCGCCTCAATACTGCAATGATTTAGGAAAAAAGAAAATAAGGAAATACCCAAAATAACAGCCGAAATATTAAAAAAAAAAAACGAAAATTTGTCTCACGTGATATGAAGTTCACCGGGTCATCTAGTCTAACATAAACTTGTTTGATTTTTCTAGGTTTCAAAAGAAAGAGGTGAACAGTTAGCTGTAGAATATCAGATTAAATTTATAGAAACGTCAGCAAAAGACTCCTTAAATGTTGAGTCAGCGTTTTATACTTTAGCAAGAGATATCAAAGCCAAGATGGAGAAGAAACAGGTATGGGCATTTTACACCTTTTACATAATAAAACACATCATCATAATCAGTCATAATGTTCCCACTGCTGGGACATAGGCCTCCTCTCTGTGAGAGGAAGTAGGGCATAGTCCACCACATACAACACACACACTAAGAATTGGAAGTATGTCTAGGATATGAAGTATGGATGTAGACGAAGGAAAAGAAGAATGTTAGTAGAATCAAAGCACTGCATACCTACTGCTGTTTCTGCCTACACTCTCGTAAAAATGCTTTAGGTTATGTATATTTTGTGTATGAAAGAGATTATAGTGTGTGTACTCTTCCACACAAACATTATATAAACAAAATGTTTCCTTTGTTTACTGTGTGATTGATTAGCTCTGCCAAATATAATTATACACTATACTATTTTAATGACATAATAATATTAATTGCCAACTATGCCACTTAAGGAAAAGTTGAATGCTATGCTTGTAAGTAGGAGACAAGTTGACGTCAAATGGCATCTGCTTATCAGTAGAGAACTGAAACATATTACAAGCACAGTAATTGTTAGCAGTTCAGTCTTATTACATGCACCTACATATTATAATATTTATTTAGCCAAGAATGTAAATAAATGATGGACTGGCATGTTTTGTCATTCAACATTGCACTTGTAAGAAGTAGTTGCAATACATTGTAAAATAAGGCTTGATGAATAGCCTTGTCAAATGAATAGACAGATTGCAGCTGTCCAACATACTTATTATGTAGATGATTCATCATACACGTATAGGTACATAATATTCTATTTTTCTTTGCATGAATTGATTAGTCATTAATTTACGCTTTAGATAATTTAGACATTCATTTATTTATAAACTTCCATATTTTACAGAAAGTACCACAACAGTAGGTTTAAAATAATATTAATATATAAGATACATCCTCAGAATAACTTTCACCAAATATGCAACACTATTTACATAGGTATGTGTGTAACAATTGAATCAAGGTCTTATTCATAAGTGCGAATTATGTGCGATCTCGTACACCACCTACTGAATAAATTATAATGATGAGAACTGAACATCAACGTGACTAACACATCCAAATATGTGCTAAATGTGGAATTGAAATTGTATAGCTCCGTTTATTAATGCTAGTAGAAGGAGATTGTAATGGTACTTTGGTAATCAAACGAACTGGTTCTCTCTCTCTCATTCTAATTGTTCTCAAAACTTATAGGTTTTCTGCTATATTATTGTACATCCCTATCTGCTGCTGTATGTCGCCAGTCTTAGAAAAGAGTCGAGTTCGTCCCGCCATCTGCGCCTGGGCCGCGTTGCCGTTTACTGCAGTTTGGGACCCACTGTGGTTATTTTGGGATAAGTGGACAGAGGGAAGGGATTCATTAGCCACACTGGGACACAAACGGCTAATAATAATAACTATAAAGGGTTTCACCTATTTCATTCTGGTTGTTTCGCGAGAAGCGACCAAAGATTTATGTCAGGTAGTAAAAATACCAAGATACTGAGAAAAACTGTTTCCCAATAAATAAATAATAAAGTGTCAATAACTGATGATGCAAGAATCAATGCACTCTTGTTAATAAGTGTACAGTCACGAGCATAAATATGTCTACGCTTGGTTAAATTCAAAAGCGATTTTCTCCTTAATTGTTGAATGAAATTTTATGTTGTTACGAACATAGTATTTTCGAACCCATAGATTTACGTAATAAGTCGCATTTCAACGTAGCAGTCGTTATTTCACGAAAAAATCGCTATTGAAAGTTGCCAAGTGTTGACATATTAGTGCTCGTGACTGTACAACCTAGTTCGCTTAAACATTGCTGACCCTGACAATTGTCGAGGTATGACTGCGATCGATAAAACAAAACAACTCGAAGGCCTAATTATCAGTTCACTGGTTGATGTAATAATGAACACATACGTATAACTTTACATAGCAGGTATTGCTATTGATGTTTTTTTTTCCCTATTTAATAGACTTCTTTTGTTTCATGCAATTCTTTACGAAAACAGAAGGTAATGAATCCGAGTATACTACGGTACTAGTTTTTTTCTAAGTGTCGTCTTTTTGTCCGCTTCTTAATATTTGAAATGGCAAAACAGTAAAAATGTTGAGTTACAACTAATTAGACGCTCGTTTTTTGTACCGCTGGTATTATGTTTTAGCATTACTGTAATGATTTTAGCTACCTACTAAATAAGTGCATGTTGTTTCTCTACAGCAATTATTTAGAGCTGATTTTCTAAAAGCCAATTATAGGTCTTTACCAGCCTTCTGAGACAGGTCTGTTAATATTAATAACGAAAAATTACTTGTTTTCTTCACCAGTAAGTGCGAACGTTCAAATGGGATTTCTATATTATCCTGATGGCAAAGCCAATAAATAAACCATTAGGTACATGGAACACAATATAATATGCCGCCTCATTAACGTTTTGACGTCGAACCAGTTATTATATTTGAACTTTATTCCGATTTTCCGAATAAGGTAAAATCTAAGATATCTATAAATCAATTGCCGTGCTCTTGACTCGCAAAAACTCGAAAATGGCACGACCGATTTGTTATTCTTTTTGTTTTATTCGCCTCAGTACTGGGATGGTTTATGAAAAAAGAAAATTAGGTAAAAACCCAAATCAATAGCCGAAAAATCGAAAAAATATTTTTTATGGAAATGCGGCCAATATTATCGATCTCACATGGTACAACATTCACCGGGTCATCTAGTTCTTAATACAAAACTGACAACCCGGTTTTAAAGGCATTTTTGTAGGAAGATGAACTTTACCTCTTTCGGCATAAGGTTAGAAATACAAAAACTGGTTTGATGGTTTAACCTGGTCTAAAGATAAACCTTTTTTGTAATAAGACGGATCTTGTCTAAGAAGGCAGGTGTTTTTATTAACACGAAGCAAATATGAATAACTGGGCGTTAAATTTTTGGTAACATGCAGCGTTTGTACTCGAGAATTCGAGATTAATTTTCGTAAGGACGAAAATGTGATACCTATATTATTGCTACCAGCTACATTTTGCCCTAAATTGTCGCCTACGGTTTTTATATTAACACTAGCTTTCGGCCGCGTGGTATGTCGATAAATGTCCTTCCCCAGGACTCAAAATATCCTTATACCAGATTTCATCAAAATCGGTCCTGCCGTTTCGGAGATTAGCAGGAAACAAACAGACAGACAAAATTTGTAAAAATGTTTTTTTTATTTTCTTACATTTACCGTTTTCTATATACTTTCATATATGCTATTATTTTGACATAACAAACAGACCCTTAAATTTTATTTATATATTTATTTATAGATGTATAGATAATATTATCATCAATTCATCACACTATCGATAGTGTTGTTTTTTAACTGTTTTAATTTTGCATTACTTATATCTTGAAATGTTTTTATTTTGTTACCTTGAAATTGCTTTAATTTTGTGCAGTATCATCGAGCTGTATGCCACTAACTTCCAATACAAACTTCCTTATTGATCATTCATTCCATTTGCTGTTGTATTATTGCCGTTGGTCACTTCAACGAGAATTCAATTTACGAATTACTTCCCATTGACTATGCTATTAACAAAAACTTATGTACCATAGTTTTATTCTAAACTAATCGTATGAATGTGCGTATCCAGGAGGCGAGTAACCCAGCGGGCGCGAGGTCAGGCGCGCACCAGATCCGTGCCAACGAGCAGCAACGCAAGCCCACGTCGTGGCTGTCGCGCTGCAGCCTGCTCTGACGGCGCCACGCCACCCCGCGCGCGCGCCCCTGCCCCCGCTCCCCGCACCGACCCCGCGGCTAGCACCCGCAGACCTCGGACCCTACCCGCTCTATGTACAACGCGAGCAATATCAACAAGTATTAAGGCCCGTAACAAACGACCCTACGCGCTCCTATATCTACCACTATGAGTTATATCAGGATTGCCATCCAATAGCCATATATCAAGCGCGTAGGGTTCCTATCAACACCCACCAACTATATATTTTTCGATCTTTTTAATACTGGTGCGTCAACTCCATAGGGGGATCAGACTTGCTTTTTGTATTTTTATATCCGCGACTATGATACCTACTTCGACGTTTAGTTGAAACGAAACAGTATTTTTCGTAAATTACCTTGTATATTTGTTTACATTTGAAGTGACGATTTATTTTTATATTAGGGCGAAATTAAGGTGTTACATCATTACAAATAATGGTTGGAAGGTTTATTTCAATAGATTGTTTAGCTGTACTTTTCCTTTTGCTATTTTAATTAAGATATATATTTTAATGTAATATATAATATTTAATTTGAATAAAGTGCTTTTTTACAAATTGTGGTTTTGTTTTGACTAATATAATAAGACTACAGTGCATTAACAGTAACATTTTATTGCCAACATTATGTACAAAAGAGATAAATATTTTGGACACTTAGAAAATGGAAGTATCACCGCTAGTCTCCGAGTACCTAAATAGTTACCATTATTGTAATGCATTTGGTACAAACTAACTAGACTTAAGTAGTAGCTCTCGTAAATAAATGCTTTCATGTAGTTTGTACTTGTTTCGTGGTTGCTTTGAAGGGTCGGAGAACTAGGTTTTTTGCTCCCCCAAAGGCACCCACTGAAACGATTTTTAATAAATGGAACAATTTTTTTGCTGTGATAGTTACAACTTCTGCAGTGATCTTTGATCCTTTTCTCCAAAAAACTGTATATAAAGGTAAGGGTGGAAGATTGTCAGACCAGATACCGTGCCGGTAGTTCTTAGCCCGAGCTTCAGCAGACAATAAAGCCGGGGCCAATTTTGACTCAATAGTATTTTTCTTGATGTTTCTGGGCACCATTGCTTTAGCAAAACCAAGTTCTACAAGCCTTTCACCAATGTCTATAGTCTCAACTGTGTTTTTCTGAAATAAAAATTGTAACATTGTAATTTTTTTTTAATAGTACTAAACAGAAGAAACAAAATATAAAAATATGAGATTTATTTTATTCACAAAACATGTAAATTTTCAAGTTTTAACTGATAACAAAAACAATATTGACTCTAACATGACAGACTTTGTATGAAATGCAGCACAAGAAACAATAAAAACAATGTACAACAATTTCAAGTTGTATCTACTAGTAACTACAATAATAATTCTTTGGCATTTTTACAAAGAGGTCAAATTCTATAATTATATGGTCACTGTCCTTACCCTTTGTTGTGGTAAATGCAACAACACTTTGGAGACTAGGTCATCGTTTTCTCTTGCAACAAGTGTTAACGATACTTTCTGGCCTTTGGCCACACATTCCAGCCAATTCACCGCATTCGCGCTCGCAACCTCTATTCCCCATAACTAAACAAAACAGATAATTTATAAATGTCTTGGCACCAATCCAACCGGGCTGAATCAAAGGTATTGTTGTAAACATATTACTAACCTTGACTGGAAGTGGTGGTTTCGCAGAATGCCATAAAGGTAAATATATAGGGGCTCTATGGTTTACCAACACACGGAGTGGTGAGTGCTGCACACCCACATAAGATCCTTTCAGTGACTCATGTTTCTTTATGAAATGATCAGGAACAGCACTCGCCTTTGAAAACTTGCTAACCTAATTCAATTTAAATATATATGTTATTATGTAATATCAATAACAATATTAAACTTAGATAAACAGGGCACGTACCGGACGAATTTTATGTATGGATACTGCTAAGCCAGCAGTCGCTAGAGCGTAAACCGCTATCTGTAAGTAATAGTTATGTGATAATCATCAGCAATCTTGAGAAGACATTTTCTCTAACCGCACTTACATTCACTCCACGATAATCTTGTTTTAATAGATGCTCAACGTTGAAAAAAAAACCTTCTTCGTTTACAGACATCTTGTTACTTTATATACCAACTAATTAACATATTTTTCGTTTTATTAACTCAGTATTTTCAGATTTGTTGAAAACTTTTTATTTTTATGACATTATAGGCTAAATGTTGCAAACTTTAAAATTGAGTATATATGTACTAGATTTGAATTTTGGACATAAAAAGATTCAAATTATGTTAGCTATTTTGTGATTAACTTGTTATTGCAATAAAAATATTCAAATAGGCAATCGAATTGTATTGGCAACTATTGTCGACGCCATGCAGGATTCATTTTCCAGCCATTCGTCACGTTATTTTGTTCTTTTCTTTTCTGTGGCAACTTCAATTCCACGTCAACCGTTTGACAGCTGGTACGCTACTCGCGGCTAATTGTTCATTTTAGTGTTTTTTGATAAATATTTTAAAAATGATTACGGTTCTAAACACAATCGATACGGGTCATGAAGACATGATACACGATGCCGAACTGGATTACTACGGGTTGAGGCTTGCAACGTGTTCATCCGACAATTCGGTAAAGATTTATGACATCAAGAGTGGTACACAAACCCTTGCTGCTGATCTGAAGGGTCACTTCGGGCCAGTGTGGCAGGTCGCTTGGGCCCATCCTAAGTATGGCAACCTGCTGGCGTCATGCTCGTACGACCGAAAAGTCATTATATGGAAAGAATCTGGCGAATGGACGAAACTGTATGAATATACCGGACATGAGAGTTCCGTGAACTCAATTGCGTGGGCGCCGGCTGAGTACGGCCTCATCCTGGCGTGCTGCAGCTCCGACGGCTCCGTGTCCATCATAACATACTCGCAAGACGGCGGTAACTGGGATGTGAAGAAGATCCCAGGAGCACACGCCATCGGAGTGAATTCTGTGAGCTGGTGTCCAGCCATCTCTGCTGACTTGAACTTAGACCCTCTTAGCAATAAGGAAGCGTCAAAGAGGATAGTAACTGGAGGATGTGATAACTTGATTAAAGTGAGTACAACTGATTTTGGTAAGTACACTCATAGTGTACAGTGCAAGCATAGCACAGTTTTCATATCAATATGTCAGCATTTTACCAGCGCTAGGCCGGCCAAAGTAGTACATGAATAGCATTCATACCGCGTGCACTCATCTATCATGCAATCATACTATTATCAATAAATATCAATCAATCAGCAAACAGTGTATCAATCATCATCCACTCAAGGTGTAAGGTCCCAAACCATACACATAGTTTTCTCATAGTACCTGCAATGTTGTAATAATCTAATTAAGCTAATAAGCATTTTCTATCATAATTATTTTTAATGTCTAAATATTGTCCCTCAAAGCTAAATTTCTCTTACAGATTTGGAGAGAAACAGGTGACCAATGGGTAGAAGAAAACAGACTAGAAATGCACATGGACTGGGTCCGAGATGTAGCCTGGGCTCCATCTCTGGGGCTCCAAAGGTCCATGATTGCCAGCTGTTCCCAGGACAAGAGGATTGTAATTTGGACAAGTGATGATAATGTGTCCTGGACCCCTACAATACTTAACACATTTGATGATGTTGTATGGAGCGTGAGCTGGTCTCTCACTGGTAACATCCTCGCCGTATCCGGAGGAGACAACAAAGTCAGTCTCTGGCGCGAAGGATCTGATGGACAGTGGTTATGCATAAGTGAGGTAGCTAAAGGCTTGGGCCAAACACCAAATGATGAGAGGAGCACACTTTGAATTCATTTATTTGCTTTTGTTTATTTTAATTAACTTGTGAATAATTTCCTTATAGTAATATACATGATATCAATAATTTTCTTTTGTTTTTATCTAATAAATTTTTCTTACACATATAGGAGGAAGCTGCTACCTGTATCATTAACATGTTAATGTTAAACGAAAACAAACACGTAGCTGGAAAAATGTTTGAAACATTTATCCATCACTAGAATCATAATATCTCACACCTTCCGTAGGACAAGGGCATAACTGACAAAAATCGAAAAATGTCAAGTATGCCAAAATGCTTTAAAGAGTCCCTTTTATCCGGAGGAACAAAGACCCGTATCATTATCAGATTAATGCCACCAGAGAGCAACAGTGCCTTTGTCATATTAGTGCATTTTTTTGACTATCTTTGCGCGAAAAACTCTTAAAATAGCTCTTCTGTAAAATCACTAAAAGTGCAGTTATTCCCTTGTCCTACCGAAGGTGCGATCTATCGACGTGAAAACATCTCTTCGCTCGGTGTACTGGTGGTAAGCTCAATATTTTTGACCAACAAAAACATGTAACATTTCAACGCCTAATAACTACGACACTTAATGCTAGAGTAATGGTTGAGCAAACAAAAGGTAGGTCGCATATGTACTAATTTTAAGGCAGGATATTTTTTGCCTATGACGTCACATCCCGAGAGCACGTGCATGCGCGCGCGACCCTCTATTTTGCACTGTGTCGAAATTCCAATTCGTATATCGCAAGACGTATAATGCTAGAATGCTGATTATTGTGTCGTTGTCAAGAGTTAACAAAGCACTACCAGGACCTAAACGGAACAACAGAAATATTTGCCAAAATAGGGTTAAAAGTGCATGACAATAGCAAAATAATTTTAGATATTCTATATTCTGCTCGAAATTGCAAAAAACGACAACTGAAGAAAGTTTACAACTTAAGGAACACAATAAGCCTAAAAAGTCTAGTTATGAGCGGTTACAAAAACTAGGGTAGCACCAGAAAACTTAAATAAATCGTCATGTTATCATCAATCGGCGGCGCCGTGTCAACGTGCAAGTATGTGTGAACATTAAGAGAATATTAGGTTTCAACGGCAGAAGACTAAGACCCCTTTTATATGTAGGTGGGGGTCTAATTGGTACTGTAACATCTGTTCACGATCTGAGTGAGCGAAGCGAGCATGCCGTGCCACTAACTGATCAAAAGCTGGCACCGATTTGCCAGGGATTATTACAGCTCGGTAATACCTTGCTTGATAAGGCTTATAGATGCTATATTTGGTGGTAGGTACCTACCAGCAAATTACAGTTTGTCAATGCTCAATGGACTGGTGCTGCCCAGCTGTTGATCTAAGGAGTGGCATATCAATAACTTACTGCAGTAGTATGTAATTTACTAGGTAAATGTACGAGAGGCAGGAAGGACCTAGGGGGCTCAGTCATCATCTTCCTGTCGTTGTCACTACTTGGTTTTCTTCTTCCATTCTTCCTTGTCAACAGTCACGCTATCAATCACTCCCTTCTCTTTCATATTATTCCTCACACAACCCATCCATCTTTTCTTCAGCTTTCCTCTTCATCTTCATCTAGGGGGGCTCAGTAAGCCCATTAAAACACGTGTTTATTCTAAAAACAATTTTAATTACTCTTAAACTTAATAATACAGATTCATATCACGTATTACTGAGGTGGTATTCAATAAGTTCTGAGAGTAGTGGCATCTTGTAATACTCTGCTATGGTCTTAAAGGTGTTGACTTCTGCTAGGACCTCCTTCGTTGGCAACATCAGAGCGAACTCTCCCGCACACTCGCATACCATTGTCATGTTCTCGCGCTTTACCTGCATAAGGAAATAGAAGTTGATATAACTGGTGTCTTCTTCAAAACAAACATTCACTATTGGACATTGGTTTATTTAATGACTGTGACAATGCATGGTCATTGATAAATTGCTAGTCACCTCACTTGGTAGACAGATTGATGATAGAAATAAAGAAAAATTGATAATACAGTACAGGAAGCAGGCAGGGCGGCGGTTCATTCACTGTTGATATATCGCTACTTATGACACCACAGCCACCACAGGTATTGGCTTAGTCTTCGCCAATAACCCACGCGGCTACGACATTTTACTCGAGAAAATAATATTGTCAAAAGCTTGATAGAAAACCAGTATTTTCTGGTATAAGTGGATGATGCTAAAACTCCACTGCGAGCCTTTATATTTCGTTTACATGAACCTAAGAAAAGTAAAATGTTAACTGCTACAAACCTGATGACACCGTTTGCATATCAGATCTTGTAGAATATAGGTCATGGTTCGTCTGTTCATGATCTCAACCAGTCGCCACTCCAGCTCTTGATTCTCGTATGGAGTGCCACACGTAGGGCATAAGCACACCGGTCTGTGGACGAAATGGTACGAAATTCAGTATTATGACAAAATAGTAACCCAAGGATTGTTCTGAAAGAGCGAGACAGAGCCGCGGTAGACTACCGAGAGAGATGGCGGGCACCGGGACCGATGGAAAAAGTGGAGGGAGGCCTGTGACCAGCGGCATCATGTGCGTGAACGGGCGCCGTCAGTAGGGACTGGTTATCTCTTAGCTGCCAAGGCTTATTTTAATTTCTGAAATTATTTTTCTTTTTTAAACTATTGCATAGCTTTTATCGCGGGCTTTGAGCGCGGCGACCGAATCAAGAAATTCCGTAACGAAAATAAAACCTAACACCCCCCACTCCGCCTACCATGTAGCTCGGCCGAGCGTTCGCTTAACGTGTATGTATATGGTACGACTGCACTTGAATTAATATCAAAGAAAAAAAAATACTGCATAAATAAAAATAAATAAATAATTATGATTGCATAAGTTGATAAAAAATGTTATGCAATAGCTTTACCGCGGCAGTCCCCGAGTGCCACGTGTTTCTTTTTTGGTGTAATCTTTTTTACTACGGACGCTTGTAACGTGCACGTCTTTCTACATCATTCTCACATGTATATTTCAACATGAATGATGTAACCATAGATATCCGAGAGATATGCCTTTACTCTATATTTGTTCAAGTTTAAGTGTCGCCACCTTTTCCCCACTCCTGAAACTCACACATAAACAAAAGAAATAGTTACGGCACACATGATGTTTTTTTCGCACACAAGTAAGAAAATATGCGTAACACTTTTGTGCTATTTTATTGCACATATGCTCAAAAGGGGCGGGCACTAGAAAGTATAGATACAGTCACTGAATGCACACATGTAACTGTAGCATCAACTAGGGAAGAGGGTTGGTATAAATATGTGATCGATAAAAATATCAATGAAAAGCGACTGCAAAAAGAGGTGTGTTTTGGACGTATTTTGTATCGTTTATTTTTTCTGCTTTTCGATGTGGAATATTAAAACACCAATAACAACGAAACAAGTAAAAATATAATATTTTCGCTTGCAAATAACATTTAAGGAAATCAGTTTCTTCAGTTTCTCTCTTACTTTAAATTAAAATTATTCAACTATCACACATAAAACAACAATTCATATAGGTACTTATTGAACATAAAATCAAAATCAAAAGTCATTTATTCAAATTAGGCTGAGACTCAGCACTTTTCGAACATCAAAATTACATAAGACAGTCCCCCCAAAAACACCCGCCCTTCACCACTTCCTAGTGCATTAGCTGGGGAGAAGAAGTGGCGCAACAAACTTCCCAGCAGCACATACAGTTTTGGAGAATGAAGACAATTGGTTTGCCTAAAACTTTTGCACATGCAATAAAAGTTAACTTACAGTTTCAAATATGTATCTTAATTTGAGTGTAGGTATAGCCCACTCAAAAAGCCTGCGTTTTTTCGCGGATGGCTTAAAACAATCTTCTTGAAAGTGGGAAGAATAAAATACACTTTGGTTTGAGGGGAACCAATTATTTTCTCTGCCTGTTGCATCTATCCATTTATTTTTAGTTTCTGGATCTTTCGGGAAACTGAAATAAAATATGATCATTCTTGTAAAACAGCACCCTAATTACGTAACACACTATCTATCACAATCTGGATCATTTTGAAGCTTAATGCTAATCCATTGCTTCATTAGTTCGAAAAATTTGTCTACTCAACAACGTAAATAACGCAATGAATGTTGTTGAACTGTCAAAATGAAACCCATTTCTACTGTTAGTGTGTTACGTAATTACCCCGCAGGTTCTTAATATAAGTTTTGATTTAGAATAACTAACAATTATCGACAACATCTCAGCGCTGCGCATCACTAATGCGTCGCCTTGACATGCGTCAATCATTAGGCAATAAGCCGACGCATGTCAAAAATATTTCACAACCAAATAATTTGTAAAATTCTTAAATATTATAATTCATTCAGTGATTTTTTACTTACCGGTGATAAGACACGCCACTTGTCCTAAGGTTTGTTGTAATTTTCCTATTTTTGCAAATAAGGACGGAACAATTCGGCATTTTGTAAAAATATGATATCACACTACACGTTCCAATGCAAACATTTGACTAAACGATGCTCACCGAGTCATGCGTATTTATGGTCAGTATGACCAAACAGAGGCGACATGTGCCACGCCTCCAAGCCATATCCCTCGATATCCGTGGATGTAACCAATTTTTTGTAACAATATTTCGATTTAAAAGAGTGTCCGTGGAATTTCTTGCCCATTCTTCTCCATAGGTACCTACTACGCTTTGGAATGGGCAACTAGCTTCATCTTTCTGACCGACCGACACCTTGAAAATTCAAAAGTGCCTGTAAATTGGTTTATTTGAAATAAATGCTTTGAGTTTGAAAGAAGTGCGTGAGACAGCCGTACTAACCTCGTCCCAAAAAAATTAAATACAGGACACACATACACACAGATTCAATCCTGGTCTTTATAGAGGTAGGGCCCGCGCGTTTTATAGCAAACGTAATCAGGGCGAAAAATTAATTGCTGAGTATGACTAACAACTAGCGAAGTCCTATAGACTCCCATGTTGAGGTATCAACCCTCACGTAGCTACTCACACGTCATTCAGCACGGCGGTGTTGGTGTCGCGGCAGAGGTCGAGGTCGCGGCAGTGGTTGCACACGTTGCAGATGATCTCGGTGAGCGCGCACGAGTAGCACGCGTCGCGCCACTCCGCCGCGCTGCTGAACTCGCCCACGCCGATCAGGCGCAGCAGGTTGCGGCGCAGGAGGGTCACCTGGACAAAACAGCTCCGTTTATCTGTCTCCGTTTATCTATAACTCAGTTTACAATTTTAATAATAAAATGCTCATAAACTTCTTTTTTTAGATATTTTGTCGTGTATTGCAATCTATCTGTGCTGAAAATAATCTTAGACTGTAATGGAATATTTAAACGATAAACTTTAAGAACTATTTATCTAATAATTATTAGTTGAACATGTAGTGAAAAGAGTATGCTTAGATGGTTTGGTCATATTGAGGATGAGTGAAAGGAGACTAACAAAAGGTATTTACAAGGTCATGTGAGCGGAAACGCCCTAGGACATATTTGGGTTTATTCATAAACGTTGCTTAAAGTTAAGTAATGATTAGCGACTGTTTACCCATACATTTGTGACGTTTGAATAAACCCCATTATAGTGGCCTGATTGGTGATGCTCTTCAGAAAGGTCAGGTGCGTAGTACTCGCAACCGGCGTGCGTGTATGACCAGATGTATGAACGTAAACGAAGTAAAAGGAGTATGTAAGGATCGTAGCAGTTGGCGTTCTGTAGTTTCTGCCTACCCCCACGGGAAAAATGCGTGAGTTTATGAATGTATGTAGCTCAGAGGCCCTAGCACCAACGCGTAACGTAAATTATTTTGGAAACGAAAATACAACTATCCTATAGCATAATGGTTTAAATTTTTGCGCCAAGTACAACAATTAGTAACACCCATAGATATGAAGTCTTAAAGCGAAGTAAATTTGTGTGCGTATACACCAGCAGCACGCGTCAACGGCACAGGAAACTGCAGTCGGCGGCAGCCGTCGACTACGTGCCGTCGTGTATTCGAGCACAGTACTTAAGACACACGAGCGGCACGTTGTCGACGGCTGCAGTTACGTGTGCCGTTGACGCGTGCGGCTCGTGTGTATGCACACTTATATGTGCGAAACGAGTATTTTCAATTTTACAATAATTTGAATTTACTCTGCGCGTTCATACTAGGTCCGCAGTTTATCTACAGCAAGTTGATTTCCAAATCGAAGAATTTTCTTGGACTTTTTGAGTTGTCCAGGCTTGATGCATAATTATGTGATTATTTTTTCTGTTACAAATGCCAGATTAACATAATTTAGGGTGCCTGCCAGTAGAAGCTCCCTGTTGATCGACAGCCGTGTCAATAGTTGGCTATGAACATAAAAGACCCCTAGGTAGTCCTATATCTACGATAAGAATAAATACATTACACAAGCACTGAATTATACACAGTATGTAGTACAAACCTCTTCATCTAGTGAGGAATCAAGTGAGAACACTTTGCAGACCGCGTTGACGTACAGTAGCGCCGGCTTGCAGTCTCCGGTGAACGCGTCGGGCTTCAGTCCGGGCTGCTGTGCGATGTCGGACGGCAGCAGCGACGGGTGACGTGTGTTTATCTTCTCTGTCACTCTGTGGAAGACAAGTAAGTATAGCTGTACATGTATCTATTGGCGCGTGGCCAAAATCGGAACTAACGCCTCCATCTTGTTTTTCAATACATTTCACAAAGCAATTTCACAAATTTTAACCAACAGCGCCCCCAGGACAACGTCATTCGACCGCCAAAAGATACTTGTAGCACTCTAATGTAGTTGGCTTAGTGAAGCGACTAACTGAATTATATAATTAACTAGCGACCCGCCCCGGCTTCGCCCGGGTAGCAAAGCATAATATAATATAGCCTATGTCACCCGGAGATACTGTAGCTTCCCAAAAGTGAAAGAATTTTTGAAATCGGTTCAGTAGTTTCGGAGCCTATTCAATACAAACAAACAATCATATCTTTTCTCTTTATAATATTATTTCACTGTATTTCGTTTATTACAAAATAAATTAGGTTATACCTTAGCCTCAGCAACACGTGGTGGTTATGCTATTAAATTGTAGCTTATATGAAACGTTTGTATTTTTAACATAGCGCCATCTATTGAATACTTACTCAATCCAGTCAACAGATATCGCCATCTGTTAGAATCGTTTAGACAGATAATTGTGACTGTCAAATAATAGACAAATAATTTGCAATAAAATAATATTGCGACTATAAATTGAGATGTAAGCTATCCTATCTTTCAAGTTGGATCAAATTGCACACGGTGTGCAAATCAAATTTAAAATCGGTTCAGTAGTTTAGGAGTCCATCGCGGACAAACAAGGTGACACGTAATTTTTATGATTAAAGATTAAAAATTTAAAGATTTTATTGAAACTCAGTTTAGTTCTTTGGCATAAGTTTGAATATAAAAAATAATATCACGCTGTCACAATATATTATAAACTAAAACTTAAAAATATTGGTTAGAGTAAACTTCTTTAAAAACTTGTAACAGTTACATAGGAAACTAACTAAATAATTTTGTGGAGGCAAATGTATGCACCCTTCCTTTAAAAAAAAACCAAGCTAGCAATAAAAAACATTAAGTCTCTAGAACTAAAACATACTGGAACAGCTTCTGTGAGATCTCCCCACGTATCAAGGCGGGCAGTTCCTTAGGCTGCGCGTACGCCGCGCTGAGGAAGCCGGCCACGGCCGCCGCGAAGTGCTCGCGGACCGGCGCCGGCAGGAAGTTCGACAGATTCCACTGCATTGTTATTGAACCCTCCTGAAATAAGTTTAATATTGAAACTAGAGTATTTGACTAAATGAGCTAACACTTTCAGATAAAGCATCACTTCATATTATAGTATTAATCTTTTATTTTTATTTTTTTTAGACCGCCCCAGTCGCATTAATACGACAAATGTATTCGTGCCCGTGCCGCCTCAGTCGTATTTACACGACCAGAGTAGATGTATAAACGAGATAAAACAAAAAAAAAATGTTTGGTGATTTTTTGGAGGTCAACGACTGCTGGCAATGTATAACTTGAGATATGTAGGTAAGTATAGTACTATTTTTTTCTTTCAGTTCTACGGAATTTCGCTAGCTAATTTAATTTAACCCTCTAGTAAAGCAGACGTCTAGATGTCTGCGACCGCTAATGCGTGTGTTAATCGCGGTGTTTATGATAATATGGTTCAGCACTAGAGTCACCTTTACGTAAGAATAAATGAAAATAAAATCATATCTTACCTCATCGTCGCCACTTTCTTCACTCGCTGGAGGCAGCTGCGACGAACCAACCTCGGTTAAGCCTTCCGGTAATTTCCCCTGTTTTCAGAAAAAGTAAAATGAATAAGTAAACTATATCTAATATATAAAAATCTCGTGTCACAGTGTTTGTTATCGAACTCCTCCGAAACGGCTTGGCCGATGTTTATGTTTTTTTTTTTTTTTTGTGTATGTTAGGTAGGTCTGAGAATAGGTCGTAAAGTATATTTCATACCGCTGCGGGTGAAACCGCGGGGCGCAGCTACTTTTAATATAATTATCGGCGACCGTCGGACGGTCTTATTATTGGTGCTATATGCTAAGAAAACTGCATACTAGTCGGCCATTTTTTTACCTAAACACTAAATACCATGTTTGATTTATTTACTTCGTTTGAAAAGGAATTTTCTTTGGTATTGTTCGTCGAATCGTTGAGCTCCTTAAGTTCTGAGTTGAGCTACACGATTACTGACAAATGCGTGCACTGGCTGGACAGGTCCACTCAATCTGTGTGGTTTTTCCTCAAAAGACCATCTCAGACACAAATCTACATGGTCTTCACATGATCTGACCAAGATTATGTCTGGACTTTAAAAGAGACTGTGACCTCTGAGTTTGTTTCGGCCTTTCTTCTCAGAGTAGTCAGATAGGAAACGCCGACCTCATCTAGTTTTTAAAATATGATTGACGTGTAAAAGTGTTTGTTCAAACCTACTTACAGAAATAAAATCATTTATCATTTATCATTTGAATCTCCCTGTACATCCATACTAATATTATAAATTCGAAAGTAACTCTGTATGTTACCTTTTCACGCCTAAACCACAGAACGGATATCGATAAAATTTGGCAAGGAGATAGGTGGCATACTGAGTCATTTGTCCCGGTAGCACGTTCCCGTGGGATAATTTCCGACTTCCACATGGGCGAAGCTATTGTGATATATATACGTCCTCTTCACTGCATACGGTAACAGCAACCCAGACTAATTTCCTTTCGTTTCGTGCGCTCTCTGATGACCAGAAAAGCTAAATTTGGTCTGATATTTTGGTTTGGACAAGTGATAATACCTGCACTCCGGCGTGGTTGGCCTCGTCCAGCCACAGCAGGTACGCCCAGCACTGCTTGTACCGGATGTCGACGCCGTGGAACAACTCCTTGTTCCTGATGCTTTGTACTACGAACTCCACGTAACCTGCACAAGGTAAACCAGAAGGTCTTTTAATACAAGTTACCACAAACAAACCAAACGAGTAGTGTTCTTCATGGGCAGAAAAGTGAAGTGAGCAAAGCTACACATAAGACCACTATTTACTAACGTGGCAATGGTCTCGCCATCGTGATTTTTTGACAGTTTTACCATACAAAATCTGTCAAAAAATCACCATGAAGACCATCGCAACGTTTATATATAAATTAGTAAACTTGGACCTCCTTTCAGATTTCTGCTGTTTCTATCTCATCTGGCTTTATCCTTCCGAAGGATAAGATAGAAATAGCTCAATAGTGAATAAGACACAGAGGTGAAGCGCGTAGCTCGAAGTAAGTGTTTCAAACTTTCAATCTGTATCGTCGGGATTCTCGACACCTTTCGAATATGTCACATTTCAACCATTTATATAAAGTCGGCTACGCATCAGCAAACTCGTTGGTTGCAGATGTAAATTATTGACTAAAATTTAAAAAACCCCGACACTAAAAAGATCTGATGGCCTTGAAACGGCTGAACCAATTTTGATAAAACACGTCAAAGAACCACCGTTGGAAAACCTGCTTTCAAATAAACAAAAACCGCATCCAAATCGGTTTACCCGTTTAAGAGCTACGATGCTACAGACATACACACACCTAGCGGTCAAACTTATAACACCCCTCTTTTAGCGTCGGGGGTTCATGACCGGCAGCAACCACGCGACAAGCTGTCGACCAGTTTGCCAATACATCACAAGGGCACATGTCCCAAGTGTTACCGATGCCATCCATGACAGCATTCTTCGTAGTACACAGTAGGATTATGTTGAAATGTAATCGTAAACAGCAATATTTCACACCAATTATAAAAGTCGTTTCTCCGCAATAATTTTTGTACAATTTTACTTAGTTGGATGTACAGAATGCATAGTTGACGGCTATGTGAAGGGTTTTGTTACAGCCTGTATGCTGGCAAGCCTTACCGATGCCATCCATTACAGTATTCTTCTTGGTACACAGCAGGATCTTGTTGAAGTCTGCGAACACTATTTGCGAGCCGAGCCGCTTGAACTCCGCCACCAGCATGAGGAACAGCTTCTTCATCAGGTTGTATAGAGTACGTCGGAGGGCAGGGTCGTAGAGTAAGGAGGAAGGGGTTTTTAGCCATCTGTTGAGAAGTTTAGAATTAAGGTGATTCCTCAGCTGTAGCCCGCCAAATTCAAATTTTCTTTGGTTTTTTGCAAATGATAGCTCTGTTTTACATTGTATGTTGATCAAAATGCGATTCGCGACTGTCGGAATGACATATTTATATATTCATATCAGTCATCAAACTTTGGAAATTTTTGGAGCTGCAATTTGCAACAAACCAAAGAAAATTTTAATTTGGTGGGCTACAGCTGAGGATTCACTTTAGACCGTGTTAGAAACTTGATTATGGGAAGCAAATCAATCATGAAATGAAAAAAAAAAACGGTTTTGCGGAGCAAGGTCCACTGCACGTCTGTGGTAACACTTAAATTACGATAACCGCTCTTACAGCAATGCGTAAAGGGGCTTTCAATGTAAAATTGTTACCATGGACGTGCACTACACGTACACTAGTACGTGTAGAATTTATGGAGAAATAATTTAATTTGGTCAAAATAGTTTGCATGTCTTCTCGGTAAAGACAATTTATTCGAAAAGCCTAGGTAATAATATTTTTTTTGTAATTGGATGAAAATTATATTGAAACCTATTAAAATTCTACACTTAGCCCACGTCCGCAATATTATGTCACGGCGGGATTTCATCGTACACTGGATTTTCAACGTTCTGCTTAGCGCCGAGAGTCCAAAATCCAACAGTGTTTTTTCGACGTGCTGGGATGCACTCTGTTAGATTCTCAACCATCGGCTCAACACCAAGAGTTGAAAATCCAGTGCGCGATATTTATACGTCCGTACAAACGAACTTACCTATAAAAGTGTGAGATCTGGAAGTCAGCGAACACGTTCTTGTACTGTGTGACGTCACGCAGCCACGATGCTATCATCGTTCGAAGGATCTTAAACGCCCCACTACATTGAGCGGTTTCATCGTACGTTATTGAGGCGTTGGAACCTGGCAAGGAATTAAATAGGCATTATTTTTAGTAATAGGTTCCCCCAAACGCCGTACCCCCCCCCCCAGTAGATAGGTACACAATGATAAATTATATTTATTTCTGTACATTGGTTCATGAAAAACACTTTTACTTGTCAAAAATCATCTACTTGCAGGATGCTGTGCGCTTGCAGTAACGCACACACGGCCAGTCATCTGTCTCTAGTTACTATACACTCACCAGCATTAGCCATAGCGTCCTGTATGTTAGCGTGTTGAGCCCCGAAGGAGGTGGCGACACTGGTGCCCTCTACCTGCAGGATGCTGTGAGCTTGCAGTAACGCACACACGGCCAGTCATCTGTCTCTAGTTACTATACACTCACCAGCATTAGCCATAGCGTCCTGTATGTTAGCGTGTTGAGCCCCGAAGGAGGTGGCGACACTGGTGCCCTCTACCTGCAGGATGCTGTGAGCTTGCAGTAACGCACACACGGCCAGTCATCTGTCTCTAGTTACTATACACTCACCAGCATTAGCCATAGCGTCCTGTATGTTAGCGTGTTGAGCCCCGAAGGAGGTGGCGACACTGGTGCCCTCTACCTGCAGGATGCTGTGAGCTTGCAGTAACGCACACACGGCCAGTCATCTGTCTCTAGTTACTATACACTCACCAGCATTAGCCATAGCGTCCTGTATGTTAGCGTGTTGAGCCCCGAAGGAGGTGGCGACACTGGTGCCCTCTACCTGCAGGATGCTGTGAGCTTGCAGTAACGCACACACGGCCAGTGCGTCTGTCTCTAGTTACTATACACTCACCAGCATTAGCCATAGCGTCCTGTATGTTAGCGTGTTGAGCCCCGAAGGAGGTGGCGACACTGGTGCCCTCTACCTGCAGGATGCTGTGAGCTTGCAGTAACGCACACACGGCCAGTGCGTCTGTCTCTAGTTACTATACACTCACCAGCATTAGCCATAGCGTCCTGTATGTTAGCGTGTTGAGCCCCGAAGGAGGTGGCGACACTGGTGCCCTCTACCTGCAGGATGCTGTGAGCTTGCAGTAACGCACACACGGCCAGTGCGTCTGTCTCTAGTTACTATACACTCACCAGCATTAGCCATAGCGTCCTGTATGTTAGCGTGTTGAGCCCCGAAGGAGGTGGCGACACTGGTGCCCTCTACCTGCAGGATGCTGTGAGCTTGCAGTAACGCACACACGGCCAGTGCGTCTGTCTCTAGTTACTATACACTCACCAGCATTAGCCATAGCGTCCTGTATGTTAGCGTGTTGAGCCCCGAAGGAGGTGGCGACACTGGTGCCCTCTACCTGCAGGATGCTGTGAGCTTGCAGTAACGCACACACGGCCAGTGCGTCTGTCTCTAGTTACTATACACTCACCAGCATTAGCCATAGCGTCCTGTATGTTAGCGTGTTGAGCCCCGAAGGAGGTGGCGACACTGGTGCCCTCTACCTGCAGGATGCTGTGAGCTTGCAGTAACGCACACACGGCCAGTGCGTCTGTCTCTAGTTACTATACACTCACCAGCATTAGCCATAGCGTCCTGTATGTTAGCGTGTTGAGCCCCGAAGGAGGTGGCGACACTGGTGCCCTCTACCTGCAGGATGCTGTGAGCTTGCAGTAACGCACACACGGCCAGTGCGTCTGTCTCTAGTTACTATACACTCACCAGCATTAGCCATAGCGTCCTGTATGTTAGCGTGTTGAGCCCCGAAGGAGGTGGCGACACTGGTGCCCTCTACCTGCAGGATGCTGTGAGCTTGCAGTAACGCACACACGGCCAGTGCGTCTGTCTCTAGTTACTATACACTCACCAGCATTAGCCATAGCGTCCTGTATGTTAGCGTGTTGAGCCCCGAAGGAGGTGGCGACACTGGTGCCCTCTACCTGCAGGATGCTGTGAGCTTGCAGTAACGCACACACGGCCAGTGCGTCTGTCTCTAGTTACTATACACTCACCAGCATTAGCCATAGCGTCCTGTATGTTAGCGTGTTGAGCCCCGAAGGAGGTGGCGACACTGGTGCCCTCTACCTGCAGGATGCTGTGAGCTTGCAGTAACGCACACACGGCCAGTGCGTCTGTCTCTAGTTACTATACACTCACCAGCATTAGCCATAGCGTCCTGTATGTTAGCGTGTTGAGCCCCGAAGGAGGTGGCGACACTGGTGCCCTCTACCTGCAGGATGCTGTGAGCTTGCAGTAACGCACACACGGCCAGTGCGTCTGTCTCTAGTTACTATACACTCACCAGCATTAGCCATAGCGTCCTGTATGTTAGCGTGTTGAGCCCCGAAGGAGGTGGCGACACTGGTGCCCTCTACCTGCAGGATGCTGTGAGCTTGCAGTAACGCACACACGGCCAGTGCGTCTGTCTCTAGTTACTATACACTCACCAGCATTAGCCATAGCGTCCTGTATGTTAGCGTGTTGAGCCCCGAAGGAGGTGGCGACACTGGTGCCCTCTACCTGCAGGATGCTGTGAGCTTGCAGTAACGCACACACGGCCAGTGCGTCTGTCTCTAGTTACTATACACTCACCAGCATTAGCCATAGCGTCCTGTATGTTAGCGTGTTGAGCCCCGAAGGAGGTGGCGACACTGGTGCCCTCTACCTGCAGGATGCTGTGAGCTTGCAGTAACGCACACACGGCCAGTGCGTCTGTCTCTAGTTACTATACACTCACCAGCATTAGCCATAGCGTCCTGTATGTTAGCGTGTTGAGCCCCGAAGGAGGTGGCGACACTGGTGCCCTCTACCTGCAGGATGCTGTGAGCTTGCAGTAACGCACACACGGCCAGTGCGTCTGTCTCTAGTTACTATACACTCACCAGCATTAGCCATAGCGTCCTGTATGTTAGCGTGTTGAGCCCCGAAGGAGGTGGCGACACTGGTGCCCTCTACCTGCAGGATGCTGTGAGCTTGCAGTAACGCACACACGGCCAGTGCGTCTGTCTCTAGTTACTATACACTCACCAGCATTAGCCATAGCGTCCTGTATGTTAGCGTGTTGAGCCCCGAAGGAGGTGGCGACACTGGTGCCCTCTACCTGCAGGATGCTGTGAGCTTGCAGTAACGCACACACGGCCAGTGCGTCTGTCTCTAGTTCTACACACACGGTACCGTAAGCGGCGCTCGCGTTGTGCGTACAGCCGCATAGTTCTTCGACTTCGCTTACTAATCTGTTGGGAAAACGCATATTGAGCCAGTTATTGGAAAAATATTTTTTCTTCAGACAAGGTTATACCATTGAGCCTTTTTTGGAAGAACCAAACGTAAATCGAAATACCGTTCCTTTTACAAAACTGACAACTTAGTCCGGTCTTAGGTTGTCAATTTTGTATTAAGAACTTCATAAATGTCGGCATAAAGTTCGAAATACAAAATCTGGCTCGAAGGTGTTTGTTTGGGCTAAAGTTAGACCGTGTTTTGTAATAAGACTGAAAGGGGTCATCAAATTCATGGCAAAGTTACCTGTTATCATCAGTCTCTCTGCCACCAAGATCCGGTCGATCTCTATTAGAACACCACAGTACAAAGTTATGTTTGATGAGGTGTCGTGCGTAGAACAGGTCAGCGCCGAACAAAGTGGGGTCCGCCGGCATGTTGCCGAGAGGCATGTGGAAGTACCTGTGTGGAATATTATTATTTTTATTACAGGGTCGAATAAAATTTACGGGCGGAACTTCAGGCGCGCTGTACACTTGTTCTGGTCGGCATAATTCGGAACAGGTGGGCGGCAAAATATACAGGGTAGCATGAACATCGGACGCGCAATCATGGATTCAGTACAAGATTCTGAATCCCCTGCGTTGAAATCACTAGCCGGTTATTTAAAAAAAAAATGCTTTTCCATACATTTTGACCGCGTCGGTATATGAAACAGCAGATTTTTTTTTTATTACCGACGAAACATTTCTACGCTAGGTGGTCTAGAATCATGTTTTGAATTCCTGCTTTCAATTTGCGCGTCGATGTCCCTGCCATCCTGTATATTCGATTTTGCCGCCAGGCGGTGCCGCCTCCTGCCGACCCGAACTTTTTAGCACTTCTCACAAACGTGATGGGTATCGAGATCTAATGATGATATCCATAAGTCTGTGAAGTTTCGCTATTTAATTTAATTTCAACTTGTAGACGTAATAAAATAATAATAATAGTGGTAATGGTTCTCTGCGGTTCTCAGAAATATGACCAAGTTTAATCCGAAAATAGCGAAACAAAAAATTGTATCAGAGATACACGACTTGAACGAGTTAAAACGCAAAATGCAGTACTTAAATGTGAACAAGCGAGCGAGCCGGGCGAGCATCGTTTCACCTCTTTTCATACTTCGGTTCACACCCCGAACTACAGAGATAAGCTACGTCAGCGACACAAACGGTGCGAACGAAATATCCGACGATGCCAGCGATGCTATTCATTCACCTCGTTAGCGTAGCTTAGCTCTGTAGTTCGCGGTGTTAACCGAAGTATGAAAAGACGTGAAACGATGCTCGCCCGGCTCGCTTGCTCGCCGGCGATGGCGGTGTGGCCTGCGCTGGAGACAAAACTCTACCCTCGGTCTGCCGCCCGCCCGCTCGCTCGCCCGTCCGTCCGTAGTTTTCGGTGTGAACCCACCTAGTTTAGCTCGCCAAAGCTTCGCTTAGTTTATATAGTTACCCTCGCCTCGCTTCGCCCGCCAGCTCGCTCGTTCGCTCGCTAGCTGGCGGTGTAGCCTGGGCTTAAACTTAAATTAAGAGACCAAATAATATAATATCACATTTGAATAGATGAATTTGGTGAACCTTGAAGTAAAGATAACTCACCTGCATTGTTCAATAGTGAGTTGCAACACGGCGTCCAGTCCCAGGTAATGCCGGACTACAGCCCTCGCACCGATACGTTGCCATTCTAGCGAACTATACAAAGTTTCTACATCTCGAACGTGGATCGGTACCAGCGGGAAGTCTGATAACCCTGTAGGATAAAACATACAATGAGTCTGCAACTTTGCTTGAACAGAAGAAAATGGCTTTCAAAGTTTCTATTATTTTTCATAAACTCTCTGATTTAACATTGTTACAATTAACATGATTGGAATATAAAAGCTGTAAACTCGCAGTTGTAAAATCTTTAAGCAGTTTCTAAATATAGATTTTTTATTGTTTAAATAACGAGTCTTGCGAGTATTTTTTTTTATCATATTATATGGATCTTTCTTTTATCATATTATGAGCAGATGCGGCATACATAACGTTACGTAACGTTGCAATGCGCGTAACAAGTCCCAGTATATAACAGGACTTACCGGGCATGAGCTGCATCAATAAATGCGGCGATAGCGTAGCTTGCAACGCCAGTAACGTAGGCCCGCAACGTTCGTCCTTGTAACGTTGCAGTGCGCGTTGCAGGTGTCGACTCACTGCGCGCGCTTCTGTTTCGATCACTACTTCCCAAGTTAGCTCTGCGCCGGGGAGGGCAGACTCTTCAGTACCTAGATTTATCCTGAACGAAGTATATTAATATCAGAAACATTGTAGGATTGCTTAACGGAAATTTATTTAGGATCTAATTTTAAGTGTATGTAACGCTCAATTCGGAACCTAAAGGGAACTTATTTCAGGTTCGATTTGCTTATTTTAATTTACAATACCCAAATGAATTGTCAACTATTGGAAATCTTATTAAAATTTAATCGAAATTGATGACCATGATCTTAAAAACCTTGGAACCGATTCGATTCGTTTTGGTGTATTTACGTAACAATGGGCTGTACCGTTTGGACAGTATCAATCAGGTATTGTGTAGCTCAACACTAACATAGAGAGCTCAACAACTCGACTACCATGTACTTACTTGGCAGTCCTCTCGGCTAGGTAGAGCGTGTTCATGTTGGGCACTTGGTTGGTCTTGACGGTGTCCAACACGTATATGTAGGCTCGCTTTACTGGCGGTAGTATTAGGGCCCAAATGCTGCGTGAAGAGTTTAGAGCTGAATGTTGGTAGAGGTAGATATGTTTTACTGGAGCGACGCCGTCCTGTGTAAGAGAGTTTTCAATAAATATTAAAGGTCAATGTTAAAAAAAAACCAAAACGAACAGATACAGGTGTAGCTCAGAACTTTTGTGAAATTTAGTGATATCACTTTGTAAATATTTCATCATAAGATTCGATGGCTAAATGTGTGATATTGTGTTTACTGCATGGCTCCGGTCATATATGATAAAATACCCAAAAGTTGGAAAGAATTGCCGCTACTGTTATTTAAAAAAGGCTTCGAAGCTTCTTGACAGTAAAAGCATACCTTAGACTGTTTATAATGTTTAGTTTTTGTGAATTTTATTATTTTTTATTTTTGTGTAGTTTTTTTTTTTCTTGTTCTGTTTATTAAAGTTTAATTGATTATTTTAGCGGATTAGAAATTTTGTAACTTTTGCATGCCTTCTGGTAAAATATGGCTAAACCTATTTATTCCCTTTATCACCTTGTACTGTACCCATATTTGCAAAATAAAAAAATATCTTTATCTCTTGTGCTATTTGTTTTTCATCAGGTGTTCTTTCTTTAAGATATCTTCGATTTGGGTATACCCGACGATTTAAATACAAACATACAAAATTATGATCACGCCCATAATCCCATAGGAGTAGGCAGAGACAGCATATTACGCCAAAACAACACCAGTTTATACTACTAACAAACACTAGATTTTTAAGTTTAAATTGTTACTAACAAATATGAAAGTATTCTGAAATAAATGTTTATTATTATTATTATATTATCTAAATCAACAATCCACAGCCCACTTTTCGCCACTTTTTTACGAAACTCAGCGCGATGAGTGTTGTCAATCTTAAGTCTCATCTAAGTCGACTTTTACGACACGTCGAGAAGAAGGCGTTGGTGCTATTATATATATATATACCCAACCTAAGATATCTTAAAGAAAAAATAATCACCCCTGATGAAAAACAAATAGCAATATCGCACAATTAGCCATCGAATCTTATAGTGAAATATTAACAGAATGGTATCATTAAATATCACTAAAATTCTGAGACACATCCTGTATCTGTTCGGTCTGGGTTTTTTTTTCATACTTGACGAGCAAAGGAAATAAAAAGGCGTTGCGATCGGTAGGTATTGAAAAAAAAAAACAACTAGAATGGCTGTGAAGTGAAATGAAATTATTTATTCTGTAAATAGAATATCGGAATTAGTTTTACCCATAATATTAAAAAAAAAAACTAAGTTAGGCGGAGTCGACATTTCTGACTACCCCTGAGAATGGCGAATCAAATTCAGGCGTTAGTCTCTAAAATAAGCTAAAAGAAGTAAAACATGGCCTTAAATGAGTGTATTTTTTAATCATGACATGTCAACAAAATGACAAGTAGACATCTGTTGTTAATTACCTGCTTTTGCAAATAAGGTTGAAGAGCCACACTTTTGAACTGAAGTTGACTAAGTGCAAACGAATCCATGTTAGTCGAGCCAAATTGAATCATCCTGAAAAATACAAGATTTTAAACATTATACAATATTCTAAATGCGTCTTTATTTTGTATGAAATAAAGTTTATAATCGTACTTTCTCGCTTCCGTTGGATCAACAGTGCATATACAGCCGAGTTGGACCAGAACTCTGAATTCTAGAGTCATTTGCGTTTCGTATATTCCTTCAATTTCTGGAGCGCATAATTCAGATGTTAGTTCCCTGTAAAAGTAAACAGAATATAAGCTTAACCAGAAAACATGCTAAATAAGTTACTCATTGCTGTTTATTTTTCGTGTAGATTAAGAATTGATGCCCTTACTTTGTTGATATGTAAATAAAATAGTCTTTCTTTAAGTAGATGTTACTTAAAATATATTTTTGCAATATTTTATTAGCATTTCCGGTACTTAAGCCCGAATTGCACCACAAATCATTAAATTCGTTTAGCGCTAAATGTATTTAGTGGTTTGTGGTGCTAGCATTGAGTTGTCCGTCAAGATCATAGTATATGAGGAGGACTAACCAAAGCCTGAAAGACACTTTATATAAAATACTAACTCCTGATGCTCCCTGTACAAGTTCTCGGGCACAGTGTACTGGTACAGATGCAGCACGGGATGCGCGCGCGGCAGTATGCGGCTGCACTTGCGCCAGTACTGGCCGCTGTCACTGGCGCGACACACTCGCTGGTTCACGTAGAAGATGCGCGGCACTGATAACTTGATCTGGTGCAGTTCGGAGCCTACTAAAGCCCATATTTTGAATAGTCCTGGCTCGGCTGTTTCGACTACCTGTGTGGGTGGAAAAATAGATGTACAATAGATTATAATGCATGTCTTAGGTTCGTTTAAAACACATCGCAGATAGAGATGGGTCGTCGACGTATTTGGCGTGAACGAAACTAGACCGTCTAGTTATTCGATTAATCGATGAATGAAAATTCATCGACTAATAGATTAACTAGTTGAATTCGTCGACTAGTTTATGCGTCAACTTGTATAAACTTTGCGACGCAGTCTACGGCGACGACAGCGATGGCGACGTGACGTAGGCGGTAGACTAGTCTCCCGCGTGCTGTAGGTAGCTACCTATTAATTTGAACTACCCTTCATACTTTTCCAGGCTTAGGACTGGCTGAATACCTACTTAATTAATCATACAATGAACATCAAAAATTAAAAAAATATGAACAACTATCAAACAAGTACAAACAAACCGGTTTTTAAAAAAAAAAAATCGCATTATTCGACCAGTCCATCGCGTTTCTCTTTCGCACAACCGAAACTACCTTATCGGCATCCTTTTCTTCACTTAACAATGATTAAATTCGACCCTTACAAATATCAACTCTCTCGTACCAGATTTAGGTTCAAATTTGTTTGCTTGATTATTTTTATTTCAACGGACGAATGAATTTGTAGTACCCGACTGCGTTCTCGCGTCGGACGTCGCGTTGCAAGTTTCAGTTTAGCCCTCTCGAGGCGTCCACGGAATCGACTAGTCCATCGATTATCGGTGAACCGTCGATTCGTTCACAGTACATCGACGGTGGAATGAACTAGTTCGTTCATTAAACGCCCATCACTAATCGCAGAGTACAGTCACAAGCACGAATATTTCAACACTTGGCAACTTTCAATTGCAATTTTTTTTGTGAAATAACGAATAAAACGTTAAAAGACGACATATTGCAAATAAACCTATGTGTTTGAAAATACTATGTTCGTAACAACATAAAATTTAATTCAAAGATTAAGGAGAAAATCGCTTTTACATATTTATGCTCGTGACTGTACACCGGAAAAACTCCATAACACAGCTTCCACTTTTCTTTGTTATTTTTCTTTTATTTACTATTGACATTGTTGTGTGTGTGTCCCTATCGGATAAATGTTTTTCTATTTCTGAAGAATCTCTCGTCAAGTCATTCAATCACTTTTTTTAAGCTAATTTATTTGTTTTTTTGTCTGTTCTTTCCTTACCTGTATAATCTGCCAGGGTGTGTTCAGCAAGGTGCGTTGAGCTCTCCTGATAAATCCTCCTAGCGTGGTAGCTGGGCCAGTCTTGGGCGGCGGCATTATGTCCTTGTCCATTTTACCTAACAAACAAGTTATTTAGTCAAGCTAACTCATGTGTTTAGTAAAAACAAAGTGTTTCGTATATCTGAGTGAGATAACACTATATCATTTTATATGTGCTAAAAAGAGACGGAAACACAGTTGCAAGTTTATACCTTTTTTATTGCGGTTGCGAAAACCACGCTGTTCCATTTGCCACAGCCATTTCTTCTTTTGAAATAATATCCACTGCTTTCGTTCAGCCTGGTAACGAAAACACAATATGAGATTAATATGATATGATGATATTTTATTTATGATCTTTGAATAAACAAATCATATTAAATATTCTAATGCATGCATGTATAGATCCTTCGATCAACTATATACTAGATTAAGGGTCACGGCATGAAAAACGGCAAAAAAAATAAGAGCACAAATAAACTTGTGGTCTTATTTGAGTTTAGTTCGATCCAACCACAGCCAACGTACGGACGTGTCAGAATGCCTCAGTGTGCTTTTAAAAACTGCGAAAATAACCATCGGAACAGTAAAGTTTCCGAAGGAGTATCATTCTTTCGGTAAGTACAATGTCACTTTTCTTTTAAAAATCTTAAAATCATTATTTAACTATTAAAAACTAATATTTCGTCGTTTAGCCAATATTCGACATCACAGAACCAACATTTTCGCCAAACATTGGTCGAGTTTGGAACAAAAATATATGGAGTGGTTAATTTATTTTTATTTCTTGTTCTTTTTTATTGTAGATTTCCCTCTGATCCATTTCGCTGTGCAGAATGGATATCCATTGTTGCGCGAGAAAGAAGAGAAGATAATTACAGACCTTGCAAAAATTCTACAATTTGCTCGATACATTTTGATACATTCGATATATCTGGAAATACTCAAAGGCGTAGATTGTTGAAAACGGCGATTCCCAAATTGCAGGTAAAATATCTTAAAAATATGTCATATAAATTAATAGCTTTTGCCCGCGGCTCCGCCCGCGTTCATGGCGATCCCTTGGGAACATTATTTTTTTTGAGAAGACATACCCTTTGTCCTTCTCCATACCCCAGACAACCTATATGCAAAATTTCATGATGATTAGTTAGACGTTAAGAGGTAACAAACAAACAAACCAACTAACTTTCGCATTTATAATTATAAGCTAGGATTAGGATTGAATTAACTAGGTGCAGTGTGAGTTGAAACAGAATTATTACTTTAGTCCTGCTTGCGTACTTACATGTTAATATTTATAAATGAAATGTTTCAGATTAACATTGAGCAAAAAAAGGTGCAAGAAGAAGCAGCTATATTGACGGAACAGATGACGTCAAACTTGGTAAGATACCGGTTGTTAGTATTTTAATTTGTAATTTGTAAAACAAGTATTTTTTGTCCTTTCTAGAATTTTTAGGATACCGTTACTTTTGTAGGTTGCACCTTCAACAAGTTTAAAGGACACCACAACAACGACTCCAGCAATTTCCATCTCCAATTCTCCTGCTGTTTCACTATCGGACCTAATATCCTTACAAGAAACTCCAAGAAAAGGACATTTAAAAAAACAATTGATTAAATCTCGCAAAATTATAGAGACTAAAACAAAAAAAATTAATAATTTACAAAAAGTTAACAAACGCCTCAAGAAAAAAAATTCTTCATTAAAAAATATAATAGCAATCCTTCAAAAGAAAAAAACCATCGATGACACCGTATTTTTAGAGCTATCAAAACATGTAGAAGTTGCCGAAGTATTCAACGGGATGTATACTAAAAACAAAAAAAATCGTTCAAAACCATTCGCAAAATATCCTCCAGGTGCCAGGAAATTTGCTCTAACACTACATTTTTATTCTCCTTCAGCTTATAAATATGTTCGAAAAATGTTCGATACCTGTTTGCCTCATCCACAAACCTTATACGAATGGTATCGAAGCGTAGATGCTGAACCTGGATTTTGCGCTGAAACGCTAAATAGGCTCGAAGAGAAAGCAAAATCAACCGACAAAATTATTATGTGTGCTTTGGTGGCCGACGAAATGTCGATAAGAAGGCAAAAATTTTGGACCGGCAAACGCTATGAGGGCCTGGTAGAGATGGGTT
Organism: Dryobotodes eremita; assembly: GCA_917490735.1. Classification (NCBI taxonomy): domain Eukaryota; kingdom Metazoa; phylum Arthropoda; class Insecta; order Lepidoptera; family Noctuidae; genus Dryobotodes; species Dryobotodes eremita. The sequence continues at coordinate 5,836,612 of OU823257.1, read as the reverse complement.
TAGATAACGATGACAGCAGCCAAATAGCAACCCAAGCATACGTTTTCATGTTAGTTGCTATAAATGACTCATGGAAGCTACCTTTGGCTTATTTTTTTATAGACAGCTTGAAGGCAGACATGAAAGCCAATTTAATAAAAATTGCACTGGAACAACGTAACAATATCGGTGTGCAAATTCGCTCCGTTACATTTGATGGCTGCAAAAGCAATATTGCAACAATGAAAAATTTAGGATGCGAGATAGACGATTTTCAAAATTTAAAAACTAATTTCAAACACCCTAGTGCTGATTATGACGTCGTAGTGTTTTTAGATGCCAGCCATATGTTAAAACTGATGCGAAACACCTTCGAATCTAAAAAAAATATATATACTTCGGATGAAAAATTAATCAGGTGGCAATTAGTGACAGAATTATACGATTTACAGGAAGATAACTCCTTGCACTTGGCAAACAAACTGTCACATAGACATGTTCATTTTAAAAATCAAATTATGAATGTAAAATTGGCTTCGCAGCTTCTAAGCCGAAGCGTTGCTAGAGCTTTAGAATTTTGTGAAAAAACCTTAAATATTCCCAATTTCCAAAATTCAGAGACCACAGTGTACTTTATCAAGAGACTAAATGATATTTTTGATATATTAAATACTAGAAATCTGAAAGATTACGGTTTTAAAACACCCTTAAATAAAAATAATTCTCAAAAAATATTATCATTCTTGTCAGAATCAAAAGATTATCTACTCTCATTAACAATTAATGTTAAATTTAAAAAAACTCTTAAAGTTGGCTCTGAGAGAAGAACTGTGTTTCCAAACAAAAAAGTACCTTTGGTTAAGACTCAAAATAACACTGGAGTATTGGGATTATTAGTGTGCATCAACAGTTTGATAAATTTATATGAAAATTTGATTGCAAGTGATATCCTTTCATTTTTATTGACCTACAAATTTAGCCAGGATCATGTAGAGCTATTTTTTGGGAACATACGAAGTCAAGGTGGACATAACAATAATCCCAACACGAGACAATTTAAAGCGAGTTTTAAAAAGCTGCTGTGTCATTTAGAGCTGGGGTCAAAATTTACCGGAAATTGTATTCCGATAGAGAATATACCAATATTGTCAGGATCATCTCCTTTAAATAAAATTAACAATTCCTCGAAAGGATATCGTAATGATGAAACCGAGGAGAAAAACTTGAGTACTGCAGAAATTAAAAAAAAAAAATCTTTGGAGCAAAATTTTGATAAGTACCAGACAAACTGCAATGAACTCGGTGAAAAGTTTGATCAAACCCCAATTTCAGACGTTGTTTCACAAATAGTTGGATATATTTCTGGCTTTGTGGTGAGTAGTTTAGTGAAAAACCTTAGTTGTGACGATTGCAAAAACAACTTATTGGCAAAAGAAAAATTATGGTTTCACAAACTAATAGACATTAGAGATATGGCTTGTGCTACGCTGGAAACGATGTATTTGACATATGTATGAGCACAGAACGCGTTATACGACGTTGTCTTATCGCGAATGGGGGAAAATCAATCCAAAAAAAACATGATAAAAAATTTATATCTATAGAAGTATTACAATTATATATCGAAAAAGCCGTGTTTTCTGAAAATACCGAACATAACCATAACATTAATTTAATTCAATTAATAATAGAAAAGTTTATAGATGTACGATTGCATTACATCTGTAAAAAAGAAACGTCACAGATAAAAAGTGGCTCAAAAAGACAACTTTATAACAAGCTTAATTTATTTAAAGGTAATTAATAAGATCATAAAACTAGTCATAATAAGATTAGAATAATAAATACGTACAGGTTGACTTTTTAACCACCAGCCAAATTTTTGGAGCAAGTTCAGTCCATGATACTGAACTACTTTCCATTATAAAAGTTATTAAAAATCAATCAAAAAAATTCGTCCTCCCATACAGAATTCGTTGGACCGAGCGCTGATTTGTATGGGAAGCCGGATTTTTATTTTCAGTTTTCGTTAATTATTTTTACGGAAAGTAGTTCAGTATCATGGACAGACCTTGGTCCAAAAATTTGGCTGGTGGGTAAAAAGTCAGCCTGTGTAACTCCATTATGACCTCAATCGATTATGACTGACGACATCGTTATAGTCGCCGTCATAATCGTCGTATCATGATTCCTTGTAAGATTATTATGGGTCCATATTGGCTCAACTAAAGTTCTTTACCCGAAATTGTTCTTCCTTACGATTTGTAATCCGAATGATCACTCTTCCTAAAATTTTTCATCCTAAAGTTTTCATTCATACTATTTGTAGTGCTACCGGCGATGTTCATAACACTCATGTTTCCGAAAATTGTAATTAATAATATCATTAATGTAAATATATTTAAACTCCTACTGTTTTTTATCATAACGCTTTTATCCCTAAACATAATTACCATAATATTTTCACCCAACTTATATAAAACCTACCCACTATATTTTAAACCAACTGTTTAGAATGATTAAAGGTCGTTTGACTGATTTTTGTCTTAAATGAATGAAATTCAGGTCAGAGTGTCGTCTTGGGGGCACTATGAAAAAAATACTTAGAAAAATTTCGCGACCAATTTCGAGGTAGCGCTCGCCGGCCGCTGCCGCGGCACCGCTCGCTTCGCTCGCTCGGCTCGCGCGTAGTTGGTCACAGTTCTAACCTAACCTAACCTATGGATATATTTGCAGGTACACACCGCTATAAATAAAATTAAAGAATACGCTTTATTCTTATATGTTACACATTTTATGTGAAAATAAAGTTACGCAAAATATGTATATAATACTGATTATTATGAATAAAAAGAAATCTAAACAAAAAAAATATGACTTTGAATAATAGTGTATAAGATGGTTATGTTGAGAAAATATAGGAAAACAAATACAAGTATAATAGATGTTTATTGCTACTGACATTATGAAGTTGAATGCTTCGGAATTATGAACATTAGAGACAGAGTAGTTAGGAATTGTGATTGTTAGGATGAAAAATGTTAGGAAGAACATTTTCGGATTTCCAATTATCGGAGTTGAAAATTTAGGTGAACTTTGGCGCACCCGATTATTATACTCGTAAATAAATGTTTAAAACTTGTAATAAAATGACTTTTTATTTTTTAGTAAAATGTATAAAAAATATTGTTTACCCTTTAACTCGTTCGTAGTGACTTATTAGATTTTGTCAACAAAGCGACTCCATGATTTCCATGTTCTATCGTATCTATTTTTGGAGGTAAGTTAAAGAGTAACATGTGACTATAGTAGTTTTAAGCCTTAACGTATTGCAATAAAGTTGAATCTTCTGCGCTAGCTCCGTAAGGTAATAAAATTTTACGAGCTCTCGGTGATATCGCGAAACAATAGGTCGTATGTTCATTACGCATTAGACAAAACTAAACCTTTCACAGACAATAATAAGGATGATTATTGTTAAAATATTTTTATGACGTTACGATATATTTGTGTCTGTATATATACATAATAGATAGGAAGGTATAGTAAACTTGAGCCATTTTTTGCGCTGTGTTCGTATGCAACACTGAATCTAGTATATAGTTGATCGAAGTATAGATCCGATAAATCTTAATAATTATGAATTCGAAATGACATGTTGTGATTTAAGTCTATTTAACTATGCAGTTTGAATTATCTTTTTTTCGTTGAGCTCCTTAAGTTTTGAGTTGAGCTGCACGATTACTGACAAATGCGTGCACTGACTGGACAGGTCCACTCATTCTGTGTGGTATTTTTACCTCAAAATTACCATTTCAGACTCAAATCTACATGGTCTTCACATGATCTGACCAAGATTATGTCTGGACTTTAAAAGAGACTGTGACCTCTGAGTTTGTTTCGGCCTTTCTTCTCAGAGTAGTCAGATAGGAAACGCCGACCTCATCTAGTTTTAAAATATGATTGACGTGTAAAAGTGTTTGTACAAACCTACTTACAGAAATAAAATCATTTATCATTTAACATACACACACCTACATTTCATCTTCATTTTCTCAGAATGTTATAATGCTGGACATAATTTTTATCGACCACCATCAAAAACCCACTTTGTACTGCTCGGAACTAATTTATATTATGTGTGTCATGTTCCTTTTATATTTTACCTTAGTAGTCCCAAAGGGTGGCGGTGCACCTAACGCCTCCCGCCAACTCTGCGCTTCTTTAGGCGGAGATTCTTCACGTTTTCGTTTGACTGTGTGCACTATCGGACGAATTGTAGTGTTCTTATCACTATTACTGTTGTTGCCTATATCTTCTATGTCCACTTCGGTGTCCTAAAAAAGTTAAAAGATAATCAAAAGTAATGGGTATTAAAGGTCAAAGAAATCATGTATTGAACATGGACCTTGGACCTCCTTGAAGATAGACTATTAAAATAAGCAGTAGTAGTCATAGCAAAATTTTTAAAATCTATCTTCGGCAACTGCCTAACACACGGGGAATACATGGGGGATCTACTCTCTAAGCCCGTCAACGAAGATACGGGCCCGTCCGAAAGTAGTTAATCAGTCAAAACAAGTGTATAATTAAATTTTTCGATCGGGAAAACACACATCGAGAGTAGTCGGGATAACTGTCAAATGGTGTTGATATTTATTCTTAGTTCGGATCCCGAACTCATCATAAGTTTTACGGAGTAAGAAACGCCCGTAACTTCGGCCGAAACTATGGACATCTTGCTTAGGGAGTTGACTTCCACGCGTGATGTTATATTATGTTATGTCAACCTTCGGATTGAAGGTGACATGAAGGAAGCTGCTGACCATCCTCACAACATTACAACATTATTATAATCTATTGATGTTATGACACCCATGATTAGAAAAGAGGTGCTGTTATTCCTTCCCAAGCCAAAAGTTGGCCAAAATGAAAAATTGTTTGGTACCATATTCCCACCGCCACTGGTAGACGGTTCCTCTCCATCCTCGCAACTCCTCAGCTCCTTAGGCTGCACGCTGAACATGTCGGTGATCTTCCGTGTCTTAAACTTGTCTGTCTTGGCTAGCATCTTCTTGTGCAGCCAGTCGGGGTACTGACAGCGTGGAACTGGGTTGTCTAACTGAGGATGGAAATAATAGAACATAGGAACTTTGCATGGAGGTTACTGTCAGACTGGATCATCCTACTGCGGGGCAAAGGCCTGATCGAGGCTTCCTTTTACGACGTTTCTAATATCATTTGACTTTACTGTAGATTTTACTAGCTTTTGGCCGCGGGTTTGCCCGCATGAATGTCGGAAATAATTCCACGGGAACGTACTACCGGTAAAAAATACATCCTACGTGTTAATCCAGATTATAAACTATCTGTGTTCCAACTTCCATCCAAATCCGTTCAGTAGTTTTTGCGTGAAAGAGTAACAAACATCCATCCATCCATCCATCCTCACAAACTTTCACGTTTATAATATTAGTAGGATTACTAGGATTGAATGACCAGATGGAGTCGATGCAGGCCTGCTAAAGCTCCACGCAATGCGTTTTCACAGTCAAACAATAGTGATACACATTGCTCACGAAATCAACAATGAAACTGACTTCAGTCTGCGCGGCCTTTGTTAAGGTGACTGTGTCAGAGCGCGATACTTGTAGTTCCCCAGAAAATACAAAGAAAAATAAAAAGAAAGAATCAATTTATTTGCCTATTGATTTTCACCACTGTTAACATTTGATGCCTTATAAAGTAGATAAATAAAGTTTATCTACTCGCGCCCTGCAAAGCACCTGGTATAGTGATAATCTTCTGCACAGTTCCGTTGAGCTGCTCGATATAGTACGCTCAGTCCAGAACATCCCGTATGTCTATGTCCTCAGTAATACCCAACCTTAGCTTATTTAGCACAAAAATAAAGCTGCTCTACTCACGCCCTGCATAGCAGCTGGTATGGTAATAATCTTCTGCACAGTGCCGCTGAGCCGCTCGATGTAGTACGCCCAGTCTAGTACATCGCGTATGTCTATGTCCTCTGTAATGCTGTTGTCTTTAAGCCATCGCCGCAAGTGGTGACGTTTGACGGCGGCTGGTGATTGGAAGATGGCGAGAGGAATCGCGCGTTCCGTCACCGGAGCACCTTCGGGCTTCCTTGATATTATGAATCTGGAATAAAAAGGAGATTTTTCATTCTTTTTATTTTTTATTTATTTAGGCACTAAAACCATTATTTTTCTATTTTTTCTCGTCAAACTTTCCAGTTAGCCTGTATTCTCTGTAAGCTGAATCTAATCTCGATTTAAACGGTCAAATCTAGTTTGAAATTAAGATTTATTGACTATGTTTCGTTCGGGCGGCCATAGAATGTAATGTAATCCAGATGCATATTGCTAAAAGTAAGTTTCAGTATGAAGAAAGAGGTTTCAAACCATTTCTTGATTTGCATTTCAGTACAAGACCCATTATAGTAGGTAATGCAGCCGATTATGTGGAATATTTATTGCCGGCCATTTCTCAAGGTGTCGCAAATTTCTTTTACTTTCTGTTATTTCTGTTACTCACCGATAATTTAGAAAGTTTAACTGAGTTAGGACTGATTTTACCAAAGTCCTTATATCCGTGGAATAAAATTGACGACTGACAGTGCCAGTATTGTAGGTATAAAAGTTTGGTGAAATTCGCCCTAAGTAGTCACATAAAATCAAATACTAACCTGCAAGCCAACCCCGCATCCTTCACCATCTGATCACCCAGAAACTCCGCCAGCCGCTTGGCAGTAGAAATAGACGTGGACTTCTGACCCCCATAGTCCTCAAGTTTCTTAGACATGGAGCGGTTCTCAGAGATCAGCTCAAACAGTTCCGAGTCAGGCATGTTGCTGCCTTTACTGTATAGCACGTCGAGCCAATAGTCCGCCACCTTGGCGACTGCGCTGTAGCACGATTTTAGGTCATTCCCTTTTAGAAAGGCTTCAAATACTGATGATTGGAAGATCTTGATCAGTTGTAGTTCTCCACGGCGTTTTACTTCAAATCCTGGTAAATGATAAATGATTTTAATTCTGGAAGTAGGTTTGTACAAACACTTTTACATGTCAATCATATTTTAAAACTAGATGAGGTCGGCGTTTGCTATCCGACTACTCGGAGAAGAAAGGCCGAAACAAACTCAGAGGTCACAGTCTCTTTTAAAGTCCAGACATAATCTTGGTCAGATCATGTGAAGACCATGTAGATTTGAGTCTGAAATGGTCTTTTGAGGAAAAACCACATAGAATGAGTGGACCTGTCCAGTCAGTGCACGCATTTGTCAGTAATCGTGCAGCTTAACTCAAAACTTAAGGAGCTCAACGATTTGACGAACAATACGAAAGAAAGGACATTTGGGTAGGCCGCATAAATTACTCAAACTGCCAGACTATGATTAAAACTAATTAAGAAAGAAAAAAAAAAACAATGATCTACATAGTCTTTACATTCACAATAATTAAAATAATATACTATTTTACAAAGTAAATATTTATGTCAATGTATTTATAAAAATTCATCAATGTCAATAGGTATATAAAAATCCTGAAATAATCTTGGTCAGATCATTTGATCTGGTGGAGATTACTTAATTATTTATCAATGTATCGCTTTGTATACCCGCAATATGCATACCACATTCATACTATATCACATAGAAACCCCCAATGCTATTGCAGCGGGTGTGTAAATAGTTTTTTTTAAATAATTATTATACGAATAATTTAAAAAAGACGCGTCTAATTTTATGCAATCCATATTATTATTGAAATATGCAGTGATTAAAAATGAATCCACATTTAATTTTCATATGTTTTATTCATGAGCATGGTGAAAACAAATCTAAAAAAAAGTCATTGAAATAAATTATTGTTTGAATGGTGTGTGCAATGTCGTCACTCAATCACTGCCATTGAAGTGAAAGTTGTTCTAGGTTAATCTAAAGGGTGATTGGTAATTTGGAGTCGGAACTTCAAGTTTCCGTAGTGTAGCGGTTATCACGTGTGCTTCACACGCACAAGGCCCCCGGTTCGATCCCGGGCGGAAACAGTTTCAATTTTTTTTATTTTTTTTACTACTAGTCAACTTTATTGCGCTTTTTTTTTTAATATTTGGTATAAAACAAACTTTCTATAATAAATAACAACTAACCTTTCAATTCAGCCAGTGACCCATCGAAGTTAAAGACAGCATATCTCTTTTTCAACCTCTTGCCCTCCTCCTTCGACGCTGGCAGTACCATGGCCAGGTATGGGCCATCCACTTCAAAGAATATAGAGTTCTCTGCCCGCTGCTCATATTTCTTCTGTTCAGGGTCCACTAGTTCGAAGTATTGGTCATTCGTGAAGTGATCCTGAATGGTAAATGTGGAGATGGTAAGGGCAAAATATCATGATAGGTCCACGCTTTCAAATAATATTTACTTAACATAACTTCTCGCGTGTATTCTCTGAAAAAGGTTAGGTTAGAGAGATGTATACAGGGTGACTTGTCATTTGACGTATTCCTTCCAGGACGTGATAGTATGAACTGTTTGCAACCATTAATCACCCCATAAAGCCTAGGCGAAAATTCATGGGATTTGAGAAAACTCAATTTTAAACATTTTTATATATTTTAACAATTTGCAAATTCTACCTTTGCCAGCATTTATCAACTGACTGTTTTTATGGGCAACCCTAAATATATTTTGTAATTTTTGTACCTCGTTAGATAGCTGATTAAATGAAGATGTCTTCCCCGTAATTTGTACGCTTAATGCCTTAGTAAAATCTTGAAATAACTGGTGTCAAAGTTCAAGTAGGCATTTTTTTTTAAATGATTAATAAACTGCCTATAACTTTTAACTGTTTGATGTTTTAGGATATCTGGTTGCATCGAAGTGTGTGTTAAAGTATTAGGTACCTAATGGTATTAAGTAGCAATGAAGGACATTCAATTTGAGAGTTTAGAGAAAACTGATATTTAGTGACGAATTCTGGTAAATTTTAAAAAATACACGAACGTTGGGGTTTCTTAAATTCCATGAATTTTTGCCTAGGCTTTATGAAGTGCTTCATTGTTGCAAATGGGTCACACTATCAGGTCCTGGAAAGAATACGTCAAATTACAAGTCACCCTGTGGTACACTCAATTCGTCAGTTATAAAAAATCAATATAAAGCAACAAACAAACAATATATGCATGATAAAATGACCGTCCGACCGACCGTCTATCTGACTGTCAAGTTAATTGATTAAATTCGAAGATATGTAACATCTACCAAACCGCACTGGGCCCGCTTGGTGGATTACGTTCCACTCCCTCCCACAGAGAGGAGGCCTGTGTCCCAGAAGTGGTAACATTATAGGCTAATTTATTATGCTAAGTTAACTGATTGGCTGTTGTTTTAAAATCAGCCAATCACAGCAGTAAACATTAGTTTCGCTGTTGACAATTTTCTGGATTCAATTATTGCTATTATGATATAAGCGATATCGCTGTCGTGCTCGGTAGCGATACAGAGGGCCTAGACAAGTGGCAATCACTTTCAAAGCGTTTCTTATTTCTACAATGACTTTCAACAGGATTGACATAAGCTTTTCGGTAGCTTAATGTCAGTTCCATAATTTTTTTACTTTTCCATCATAGTTATCATTGATAGAACGTCACTTTGACTAGGCCCTCAGAGGGCCTAGACAAAGTAACATTCGACTAGCGTTGACGCTATAGAAAACTCAAAAATATTATGGAGTTGACATAAGCTAACCAAATGTCACGTGATCATAGGTCAACGAATAGAAATTAGCTAGACAACGTTTACAACATTCGATTCTATTAAACGAATCGACAGAGTCGAACGATTACTTCTATAGAGGTGCGTAGCCAAGTGGCACTTTTTGACAAGCGTTATCGTTAGTTTCGAGTCGTATGATGGAAACACTAGCGAAAGCGATAGCGATTGTAGAAATAGAATCGCTCCGACGCGAATGCCACTTGTCTAGGCCCTCTGGTCCGCCAGGCAAGAAACCAGTATCGCTACCGAGCGCGACAGCGATATCGCTTAAATCTGAATAGGCCTTTAGCCTTCAGAGTGTCTAAAAAATACTATGTCAGGCTGTTTTAGGCAAAGAGTGTCCATGGAGTTTCTTGCCCGTTCTTCTCCATAAGTACCTACTACGCTTTGGAATGGGCAACTCCACCCCCTGACCAACCCCTTGACAATTCAAAAGTGCCTGTAATTGGTTGATTTGAAATGAATGCTTTGAGTTTAATCAACACTTACTTTGACCATAGCGTTGAGCACCGCGTTCGGAAAGGACACGTTGATTTTCTTCTTCTTTGGATGGGTTGTTAATACTGTCACGTTTTCAGGGAACGACGAGGGAAGTATGCACCATATACCTGTGCAAACATGTATTTATTGGTCATTATTATAATGCTGGTACTTAGCGTATTCGTAAAATTATTCGCGTTTATAGATAATATACCCAATTCATATAAAAAAACATACGAAGTTATGTTTTTTATATGTATAAAAGAAAAACTAACACAAGTCAATTCAATTATTTTATAATTTTTTTCGTGATAAATGCGTGTTTTTTAAACTATATATTTTAATTTTTCACATTTTAGTCTAGTATATTCTTCATTTAGTTAATAAGTCTAAAGTCAACGAAGTTATGACTTGAGCGGTTATCTAGGAGCCACTGAAGAGTTCCGCTATCCACCTCCTGGCTCCATCATCAGACCCTCGTTGCCCAAGCCCAATCTATTAAGACTCGTCAAAATGATTCATATGAACCCAAACTCGAGGAATTTATTATTAGCCACTGAAGAGTTCCACTATCCACCTCCTGGCTCCATCATCAGATCAGCTCCAACATACCAAATTATAGTTTAACTACATATACATACAAAGTTTAATTTGGATACAATCATTAGAAGTAGGTAAAAATTTTCGTCTAAGATTTTTTAACATTTTTTGTTAGTTACAAGTGAAGCTAATAGAAGCGAGTAATTTTTTTAATTTTTTTGTATAATCGGAATAACGCGCATATATTTGCGAAAATACGACGATTGTAGTAGTGCCAGCATAATAAACAGAGAGTAAGCCTAGTAACATTGAACAATCAATACAGACACGAAACTTTTGGCATCTCTTGCGCAGATGCTAAACTTGCGTTGCGTCTTTGGCAAGAACCTTCACAGTTGCCAAAAAATTACTTACATTAATCCAATGAAAGCTATAACAAAAATTACCAGTAAAAATTAATGACTACCATTGCCACATTAAGAGTCTTTCAGACTAATTGTTTGTTTGTAAGAGGTAATCTTTGGAAGTACTGATCTAATTTTAAACATCATTTCGCTGATAAAAACCTGTTCTATTGCCGGGTGACATAGGATATGTTATAAATATGTGGGGTGATTGATTACCAACTGGAAGAAGTTGCGGGCTTAAACTAGTAGTAACTAATAAACTTGAAGCAGAAATAAATACATCCTTATTATCCTGCAATTATTAGGTCGTTTTGAAGTCCTCAGTCAACAACAGGTTTAGGGGAACTTGTTGATGTTTTATTACTTACCGTCAGTGTCCAGCTCTAACGGACGTCCGACTTGTTCAATAATCTCCCTCGCTTTCATGATGATGTTAGCGCCCGTATAGCACACAATACCTGCCATCTCCATACTGTGCCACCGAGCACTATGGAAAAAAAAAACAAAGGTGTTCATTTGTTTTACCTTAATATTTGAATTCAGAATTTCAGATTATTATTGAGTTTTGGGAATACAAGCTCAATGTCTTACATGACAAAGTTCAAATTCCATTGCAAGCAACTGATTAGGACCTATTTATTATTATAAACGGTCAATCAAAAATCAACTTAGACTTCATAATGCTAAAGTAGATTTAAACTAATATTATAAAGAGAAAGGATTTGATTTTTTTGTATGTTTGTTCGGTACGTTTTCACGCTAAAATGGCTGAATGGATTTGGATGAAATTTGGGACATGGGTAGACCATGACCTGGATTAGAACAGGATGTTTTTTATCCCGATATTCCCACGGGTTCGAAATTTATGCGGGTGAAACTGCAGGACGCAGCTACTAGTTGATAAAGGGCAATACATGCCAATCATCTAAGATTGTGTATTCATGTTTAGATTTGAATAACTATTCAAAGTGGTTACAGTACTGAATAATGTCCTGTGGACGACAGTTGATCAGTCACAGCTTAGCAACTATAGTAGACTGTAGACATTTTTGGACCACTTCTAAAAGTGGTCTAATAGGATAGGAGAGTATTAAGTGACAGTTATCGGCAGTGGGATTAAATAGTTTGAAAGAAAAAAGTTTTTCTTGAATAGTTCAGTATTTAGTCTTACTTTAAATACTGAGTAGGTATTCCAGCGGAACTTGTCTCTTTTATATGAACGTGTTTCTGTGACAAAATAAAAACCGGCCAAGTGCGAGTCGGACTCGCACTACCACCGTACAATATTTAACACTACACTTTTTTTAACAAGTTTCTTGTATGGGGACCCCCTTTAATTTTTAACTAAATTTTGTTTTTATTTTTTGAGGTTATAGCGGTCATAGTAGTACACACTCTATGTCATAAGTGTACTATTACGGTTCCAAAGATACAGCCCTGTGACATACAGACGCACGGACAGACGGAAAGTGGAACCTTAGTAATACCTTTGGCACCCTTAGGATACGGAACCCTAAAAATCTTTCTTTCTTTCTTACCCTCTCCTCATGACGTATCCGTAAAACGAGTTGAGGATACACTTGTGTGCGAGTTGTAGCGAGTCGAACAGTACTTCGCGACTCTTAGCGGATTTGACCTCGGCCGCGTCACCGCTTGCCACTGCTTCGGCTACCTTCGCTTTTGCTTGTTTGTTCAGAGCCTTATATTCGTAACGACGATCCCTGGTGATAATTGCTTTGTTAATAAACTGCTAAGGACATGCAGGGTTAAATTAAATAAATTATTAGCGAAACTCGTTAGATTTTAAATGTTCGATAATTACTTAAAATACTATCGGTATATAAAAATGCTTTATTTTGTGTTAACTTCACAGACGTGATGAGTATAGATATCTAAACACATACATACATAAACTCACGCCTTCTTCCCATGGGGGTAAGCAGAAACTACAGAACGCCACCTGCTACGATACTTACATACTCCTTTTGCCTCGTTTTCGTTCATACATATCTCAACACTGATTTTATAAACTCATAATTCAAGTAACTACAATACCGGAGGTCGTTGACTCCAAAAATAACTTCTTTTTTTTTGTTTTATCATATTTCGATATCGATACCAATCACGTCTGCGGAGTTTCGCTGGCAAATTTAATTTGACCTTGTAGAATCTAATGGTATTGTGGTAAAATTTTGTGTTACATTATCTTTTATTTACTATAATTTAGTTCTTTAGTAAAATATATATCAGTAGGCAGCAAAAATAATTTAAGTTTCGATGTGAGAAAACAAACTTAAATGTGTTTATTACCTGAAAGCTCTTACAGTGTCGACATAGAAAGAGTTCTCCTTCTGACAAATAGTGGTAGTTCTGACTTCACTTCGCGTCACCTTTGTCTTCTTGTAAGCTACTCTGCAGTAGTCAGCTAAACGCTTCTTTTCATATGCCGCCTAAAGAAAAATACCCATGTTAATATTGAGCACATTACTCCTGTTATTTCATATTTGATCGTGCTGTCACTTAACTTATTGGAGCCAAATAGATATGGACCAACAAAAAAATGCCCACTGTTAAAGTTACTAATTGTAACCTTGAAAAATTTGCTAAACCTTAATTGCCTGTTTACACTAGGCGACATCTAATTAATGCCTACATAAAAGCGAGCTCTTGGATTTTCACAGCTCGGCTCATCACCGAAAGTTGAAAATCCAACATCGCGCTTTTATTTAAGCATTCATTTAATGCAAACGGGCATAATTATAATATCTACTAACTAACCTGATCTTCCTTAGGCAGAGAATGGAAGGCTCTAGTAGGTCCGCCAGGATGTAATGGCGGGAACTTCTCAGTTTCCAACTGCTGTTGAATGCGCTGGTACTCACTGCGGGTTGCTGGCACTATGTAAAGAGAGAAAAATATTGATCAAGAGCTGGACGAGCATAGAAAGGCTCGTGAAAAAGATCTGCATAATATGATTGGCCCAGACATAGAATCTCAGCAACACCAATAAAACTGGCCAAGTGCGAGTCGGACTCGCGCACGAACGGTTCCGTATAAAAAAAACGGCAAAAAAAATAATGTCTGTTGTATGGGAGCCCACTTAAATATTTATTTTGTTTTTAGTATTTGTTGTTATAGCAGCAACAGAAATACATAATTTGTGAAAAAATCAACTGTCTAGCTATCGCGGTTCTTGAGATACAGCCTGGTGACAGACAGACGGACGGAAAGACAGCGAAGTCTTAGGTATAGGGTCCCGTTTTTACCCTTTGGATACGGAACCTTAAAATGGACACATATTGCATAAGAGTGGGTGTTCAAATTCATAAGAATAAGTGACTCACAGTAATCGCCACGCCACATCCACTCCATATGTCTCTGACACGTGGCGCCGGGTCGGTTGTAGTCGCACACAGCACACACACTCGTATTCACCATCGCAGATGGCTGTAATCTGTCAATTAAATATTTAAGAACAACATTTAGAATAATATTTTTTTTACTGTTTTTACCAGCAAACCAATTTTTAGAAGAGTAAGATATGTTGACCTTACAATATAAAAACAGTAACTTGCGTATAACATAAAGAAGATGAGTTGATTAGCCAAATATAAGAAAACTTGTATGTGAAAACTATCCAAGTCAAATCTTAGGCTTCAATTTATCCTAAGTTATTTTCTTTGTGTAAATAATTCGACAGTTCACATATAAGAAGTTATATTTTTAAATAGCAAACATTGTTGTAGCAGAAAAAATCAAGAAATTGTGTGGTAAATTTATTTTAGAATGTTGTATGTTCTTATGAATAAATTTCAGGCACACATTTAGATCTCAATTCTTTTGTCGGCAAAGTCGACAACCATGTTTATTCTTAATATTGAACCTGGCTTCAATTTTCACATAAATAAATAAATAAAATAAAAATTGTTTATTTCTCAGCATTAAAAGTTACAATTATACAAATAGGTATATGACAAGTATTTCAACATTTTTGAGGTGATCACAATAAGGTGCACAGTGTTGACTCTAGCTAGCCCCTGAACTAAGCGGGAACCTGTATCTCAGGGGATAGTGTTCAGCTATTGACATTCTAATATTTATCTTACGACATTTGTGTTTCACTACTATACAATATTAGTTTTAGTATATGCGAAACCCGAAACACGTGTCTAGTATTTTTATGTAAAGAATCTATTTGCAAAATTTCAAAACTGTATCATGAAAAATCACAAAGTTATAAGCTTGTTATATTACCTGGTTGTCCGTACAAAAACATGGTCGCCAACGCGGCGCCAACGCACCGCACGCGACTCCCGACTCCCGCGTCGTCTCGCGCTCATTGATAATAATTTGGCAGTAGGTACCTAACCGTACAGCGATTGAATTGTAATTATCCGGTAATAACATTTTCCATCACACTTGCAGGCTTTGGACTGTCGTAAGGGTCAAGTGTAGGTAGATATTATTATGTACTTTATTTGTAAATGCAGCCGTAAGTGATAAAATGTCGTTAATGCGATTTGTTGCACCTTATGCCAAACACTTAAAGTTCAAGTGGATAAAAACTGTTAAATATCGCATTACTTAACACAGCAGGCTATAGGTTTGTTGGCCATGTAGTCCAAAATTCCGTCTTGGACTGGTAGGAATTCGACTCACTCCTCTATCGACTGTTGTCGGAGGCCGAATGGTACCGTACTCCCTAGGTTTTTGCGTGGCGGAAAGCATTGTGTTTCACGATACTCTGATGCCGAATTGCTCCTCGTACCGCCGCACTGCCAGAGATACGTTATCACCACACACCGCTAGTGTACGTACCATTTCTGTGTACTGGACGTTTGTGTATGAGAAAGACATGGTTACACGATACTTTTTACATACGATAGATACACGGTACACGATCAACCGAAAGACAACTGTAAGGCCCACGGCGGCCTCGCAATCGCGAAGGCGTATTGTAACTGAAAGGGAGCGTAACACGTACGCGTCGACCTGTAGCGTCCGGGCGACTGAAGGGGTTGTTTTACACCCGCCCCGCTGCGCGCCCGCGCCTAGTGCCGCTTTGACCTGCCGTGACCTGTGTTGTGTGCGTATGATTGCGGATAGGTACTTAGTGTCGCTCGGTGTCCAACTTATAACATTTAAAAAATATTTTTACGACAAAATATAACATGGTTTAAAAATTATTGGAATCGATTCAGTTACTTATTCTGAACAATCTAAATTCAGGTTTCGCACATACTAAAACTAATGTTGTATATCACACCTTCACACCATATTTATGTTTTTGATGGGATTTCATTACTTTTTGTAAATAAATTATTATTATTCATCATTAAAGTTATTCTGGGCTCTTGTAAGTCACAGACTTTTACTATTTTCAAATATAAGTAGCAAGATGGTGTAAGAATGTATTTCTTTCGTAACACAATTGTTCGCAATGATGTCGGATCGCTGAGCCGGCGCTGCCTTTTACAGTTTGTGTTATCATTGTTTGTCTAAGTTTTATAAAAAATATAAATAATCTGGTTAAAAAAAAACGATAAAAGCGATCTTTCATCATGGAACCTATTCTCCTTTGAAAGAAAAAGTTTTTTGCTATTATAATTTCGAAAGGCGCTAGGTGTTCATAAAAATCGATTGCTTGGAAAATTCAAAATTCATTTGAAATCGTAAAAAATCACGGTTTTCTGATTTTTTGCCATTGTATATACATAATTACCAAGCTGGACGCCATATTTCAACTTTCTAGGTCATCTGGAAGTGAGTTAGGTTTTTGAATTTTTATCACTGACTGACAAGTCAGTGATAAAAATTTAGATTTTTAGACGTTAATATCTCAATAACCGTTTGAGCTGTATTTATGAAATTTGGAGTTCTAGTTAATCGAAGGGTTTTAATAAATAAACAAAATTTCATGTGTTTATATTAAATAGATTTTGAGTTATTAAGGGGTCCAAAGTGGCTCCAAATAATTCGTGTACACAGCCGCCTGTTCCTTTTTCTTGCCTTGAACTTGGCTTGACATGCTATCACCTGTCTAGATTACGTTTCCCCATCCAAGGAAAAATATAAATTGTTAAGCTGAAGCAGTCTTATGGCTCAGAAACACCGCAGAAGATGGAATCTTCAGTCCTTGTATGCAGACAAAACAAAATATCTATGAAGGCAACTGCCGCTGCAAAAACTATGTAAGCGCAAGACACGTCTAAACTAATGACAAATAGGCATTGATATCAATTTTCCAATCCACCTATTTAACTCCTTTACAAATAAGCCTTCCATATATATTTTTTTAATCAGCGTACATTGTCCCGCAGCTGGACAAAAAAAATATAACGCCATCAAAAGAATAACCCAAAAAAAAAATGTAGTAGGTACCTGTTAGTCAAAATAATATTCGGATACATAGCGCCGACATCCAAATGATAAATAAGGGGGTTCTCATCCCTCCTCGGATGGTCCTTCATATGCTGTAACTTGGCCTTAATCTCAGCGCATACTTCGTCGAAGTTCGTCACCATATCCATCGGGATCCCTTCCTCTACTTCTATGGCGTGTTTCATCGTCTTTTCAGTTGTGTCCATCAGTTCTTGTACTGCTGATGGCACGATCTTGAATTTGCATTTAAGGTCGGCTCTGAATACTCCTGCAAGTAGTTTTAAGATAAAGGTAACTCGCACCTTGTATACGAATTTATATTGCACACATAAGGTGCAACGCAGACGGCACACTTCTTGTGCGATCGAGTCTGCGGCGCACAAAAAGTCTGCATGGCGCGCAAAAAGTCGGTCGCGGATTTTTCACAGACTCAACGCACACGACGCACATCTTCGATCATTCTGTCGGCAGAGCTGTAGGGACGTAAACGCTATGGAAATCGTGCAGAGATCGCGAAGTATTATTTTGTACATGAAGTACAGAAAAAGAAGAAGAAATAGAGAATTTTGGGTACATCCTATACTTTCGGAAAGATTACTGAAGGGACAGTTTCATACTACGTGCGTTACGTCCACCCCTAGCAAATGCAGATTGCCGACTAAAGTGTGCGCCGTCTGCGTTAGCGCGCGTTGAAGCAAACGTTCAATTTTTTCACACACTTTTTGTGCCGAGCGGCGCGGCGCGGCGCGGTGCGGTCTGCCCGAATTACACGGATTTTTTGTGCGCCGGACTTTTTGCGCGTCGTGTGCGTTACTGCATATAATTGCATAGGTTCTATTTTCACAGACTAAAAAGTGCGTCACGGATAGTCTGTCGTCTGCGCTGCACCTAATCATTAAACACTGGCTGAATGTACGAATTGAGTGCGCATACGGGTAAGCAAATAAAAGTATGCGCTTCGGGAATCATCGTCTATCTTCGGAAATGGGAACGCACGATGATGAAATCTAATATAGAGCTGTTACAGCCATGGAAGAACTTGAATATTTTATAGTACCATTATTATAGATTAACAACTCTTTGTATTCCAAAAAACTTTTCAAAACTTTTGAGTGGCAGATGACGATGTGCGACCGGAGTACGTAACCCGACGGAGAGATAACTTCATACAAACGCGCAATGATTGGCACTATTACAAAGCGCGGCGGTACAAAACTTGGAATCTTTTCCGCTGTGGGGGGTTACTCTGTGGCGCAACGTTCGTGCTAATTCGGAAACCCGATGATTACCGAAGTGCATACCTTTTCTGATTTACCTTTTTTTTTCTTTTTTTGGGTGGTAAATCATCAAATGACCTCTCCCGCTCTGGGCGGGGCGAAAGGGCGTGTCAAACTCTTACTGACTAAAACCCACCCGTGTTCCTTCAGTTGCCTGTGCGCCAGGGCCACGGTAACTCTTTCGAACAATCCGCGACCCCGGCAGGCATCGGCCCTATTGGACCCCGTCAATTATGCTGACATCTCTTTGAGGCGCGCGTGGAACTAGTTTACATGAATTTATATAATGTAATTACCCGACTCCAGCGCCTCCACGTGTCCTCCGACATAGGTCTCTGTTTCCAAGACATGTCCGTCTGTAGTCAACTTGTTGAGCTCCTCCACCTGCTTGTTAGGGAACACGATGTTCGCGTGGAAGGCTTGCACCATCAGCAGCGACTCGCAGAGCGTACCTGAACCTTTGCGGAGCACCTGCAAGTTTACATAATTTTCTTGAAGACGGAAACTTAATCTGCGGCAGCAATAAGGCGATTCGAATTTTAAGAAGAGTTGATAAGCTTAATTATGTTTTGTAACAAAAAAATATGCTTTGGTAACATTCTTGGAACTACTGAGCTTGGAAACAATTAGTAAGGTATAGTCCTTTTAGGGGAGTGGGACTCTAAGGGCCCGTTGTTTGATACATAGTTAAACATGACCATTAGTCAATTTAACAATTAGTCACTTGACAATAGTCAATAGCTGTCGAAGTTTAAGTACTCTGTCTGCGCATGGTTAACTTTTATAGCAAATAGTCAATTTTTTTAACTATAGTTAGCTTAACCATTTGTCAAACAACACACTTCTGTAATTTTTAGCAAATTGTTAGTTCAACTAACGCATTTTAACTATTAATATGTTTGACTACTGATCAAATAACAGGCCCTAAGAAAGGATTTTACTAAAATCTACCCTTTACAGGGTAAAAAGCGGGTGGAATTTTGATCGCAAATTCGGGGGCGTCAACTTTTCCTGTGCTTCGAAAACCTATGAAAAAAATAGCCCACCCTGTACAACCACCTAAGCATAAAACCTTCACAACATTCCACCATAATTAGCTGTTAACTTACCTCATCTGGCTCCAAAGGGATGATGGTGCAGAGCGCGAATATGAATGGATGGACGTACTTCATGTACAAGTAGTACGTCGCCACCGCGTCTGATACCGAATAGTTTGATAGCACCTGCAAAATAATAATAATTATTATTATTCATTTCTTTATTTGCGTTCCATAATGTTTAGCAAGATCTTACAATAAAAGTGTAAAATATAAAATTTATTTCTTTGTAATGGGGAGCTTTAAGAAAATGGGATTGTAGAAAGCCGTTTTGTATTTTTTACGTACTTAGACAGAAAAACAATGGTGTCACAAAATGTTACATGTGCAGACGGCGCTAAACTTCTTTAGTTATCCGCAGAATTTGCGCAGTTTGATTACGTACAAAATCGTACACACCTTTCATTTCTTATTGCACCTACTATTTGAGCCTCGCTCAGATCAGCCAGAATACTAGATAAAATATAATTATGAAAGCCTACTACAGAACGTCGTCATCACTTTTAGGTACAATCAGAGAAATTAATTGATTATCAAATTAACACACTACGCCAATTTGCCATGTTATAGCCATTTCATACAACTGACAAAGAATAACGTTACTGTTGTCATTTAAAAATACAGACAATTTAAATTGATAGTCAATGGGGGCTATCGTTTTTGTGCTCACCAGTTGGCGCCACTGTCGAGTAAGGTCCTGTTGCAGTACTTTTATTTGATGTTTTGGATATGTTTAAGTACCCTTATATTCTTAGGATGTTTATTTTATTACATTTTAAAACTTCAAATGAATATTTAGATTATAATGTTCCTAAAATTGGCAAGCATGAAGCAGACAAATCTTATTCTTCCTTCAAGTGCTACCAAATTAGATCGTAACTTTTTAATCAAAATCGTAAGCCATAATTAATCATAACTGGCACGACCATTATAGCTATTATGAATCATTCGTTAAAATCCGTGATAAAAAGTCCCGCAAACAGTGAATGTTCAGTACATATTTTCACATCTAGAGACCTTACTCTACACTAGCGCCTCTAGCGGCGAACTCAAGCGCGGTAGCCCTCATTAGATAAGCAATTTCCTGACTTCACAAAGCCGAGAACATATTCGAAAAATTCTACCATAAAGAGTAACGTGTAAGAGTAATTCTGTACCTGAGGTTGTTCCGCTGCCATTCTGCACATGTCTTCAGGGTCCAGCTCCACAGGGTCATACCTCAACTTAGCCTTGGCCACAGCTTTCAGACCTTGTGACCCCACCGGTAGGTACGAATCTCTTTTTACCCAACTGAAAAAGCAATAAATTTCGACTTGAAAACAACACAAAATGACATTTTAACATTTCAATTTGGACGTTAGCAGAGGTCAAATCAAACGTCATTTATTTAGACTAGGTTAAGGATCAGCACTTTTTGAACGTCAAAATTACATAATACAATCCCTCAATACGCTCGCCCTTCACCAGTTTCTAGTGCTTTAACTGGGAAGAAGTGGCGCAACAAGAGCTCCTGCTCATTACTCATTGTTCTTGTGCAAAAAAGGGATGGTGCTTATTACGCTCCATCTCTTTTTCGCACAGGGACAAGATGACTTTGACTCTTCCCTATACGGCCTCAGGGGCTCGATTAGCCTTTCAGAAACTGAAAAAGAGTGGTTGCCCGTGCGTTCCCTTTAGAAAAAATCAGGCTGCTTAGTGCTTTCATACATTCTAGCCTGTGTATGAAACAAGATTTATTTTCTAACACTTTGGATCTCATTGTAGTCTGAATAAATAAAGTGTATCTAGGACTTACTAGAGACCCGCCCCTGCTTCGCACAGTATTACAACTTAACAAAACATCGAGATTTCCTTAATATCTCTAATATATAAAATTCTCGTGTCACAGTTTTCGTTGCCATACTCCTCCGAAACGGCTTAACCGATTTTGATGAAATTTTTTGTGCTTATCCGGTATCTATGAGAATCGGCCAACATCTATTTTTTTTTTTTTTTTTTTTTGGTAGGTAGGGTAGGGAGTTAGGGAGGTAGGTAGGTAGGTAGGGTAGGTAGGTAGGTAGGGTAGGTAGGGTAGGTAGGTAGGTAGGGTAGGTAGGTAGGTAGGGTAGGTAGGGTAGGTAGGGTAGGTAGGGTAGGTAGGTAGGGTAGGTAGGTAGGGTAGGTAGGTAGGGTAGGTAGGTAGGTAGGGTAGGGTAGGTAGGTAGGGTAGGTAGGTAGGGTAGGTAGGTAGGGTAGGTAGGTAGGGTAGGTAGGTAGGGTAGGTAGGTAGGGTAGGTAGGTAGGGTAGGTAGGTAGGGTAGGTAGGTAGGTAGGGTAGGTAGGTAGGTAGGGTAGGTAGGTAGGTAGGGTAGGTAGGGTACGCCGTAGATAAGTACCGCAACCCGTGCGAAGCCGGGGCGGGCAGCTAGTATGTAAATATAAACCTTTCGGAATAAGTTCTCTTATGACGGTGTTAACCGCATCAAAATCCGTTGTGGAGTTTAGAAGAACAACGCGGTCACACCGACAATCACGAAAAGTGACTGTAATTTATAATATGCATAGATCATATAGTTACATTACCACAAACAGTCCATATGCATAGCAGGTCGACACGCGTAGGTCCCGTCCCTGGCGGCTATTTTACTGAATCCTATTTCTTGCTTCATGTCCAACCCGAGCACGGCCGCACGCGCTTCCACAAAGGGCCAGTCGAAGAAATCACCTAAAAAACAGAAAATTTTTACGTGGTGTCGAATTTGTTGATAGCTGAGACAGATCAGAACGAAAGGGAAGATGCAGCGATTGACGGACACAGGGCAATGAGCCTGCAGCTGTCTGAAATACAAGTTTTTTAATTTTAATGTTTTAGTGAGTTTTAGCTTGGACGCGAGTGGAAATTTCCATAAAAGTAGTTATAAATTACAGTTTTTTGTAGCTCAAATATAGTAAAACTAGATATTCAAGAAGGCAGTAGCAAATTATGATTCTTACCATTGTATGTAACGAAAATGTGGGGTTTGACATCCATAATGTGATCAAAGAACTTCTGTATCAAGGCCAGCTCATTTTCTTCATTGAACACAATGAAAAGTCTACAAAAGAAATAAATATTTGTATTTCAATTCAAAATAATATTATACACATAAACAAATATGACGCCAGTATTCCCCGAAGGGTTAGGTAGAGGTATACCTATAGTAAACCAATATTTAGCAAGTTACGCTTTGAAAAAAGAAATCATTTTATGTATTCCATAAACAGATTTAATATCTTACTTACCCCTCAAACTCTGGTTTAGGAGTATACTCAAAATCCTCAACATCTACAGAAATAATCTCCCTATTAGTGATCAAGTAGCCTTGCCCATCAATCATATAAGATATCATCATTATCTGATCCGTCTGTGAGTCCGGAAACTTTAGTGGGAGTTTCGTAGTCTCTATATCAAAGGCCAACACTATAGGGTCTGGTCTTTCGATAATGTCGTCTCGTTTAGTGAATACTGGTGTCTCTGTTCCTCGGCTTTTAATTGTGTACCATGTGCCGCAGAATATTTGCATGTCTGTTGATACTCGGACGTGGTAGGGGACATCGTGTTCTCTGCAAATATTAAAATACATGTGAGTATCGTTAGACTGCACATCAAAATTATTTAGGAATTAGGAGCGTTGTGAGGACATAGTTTTATCAGAAAAATATAAAGTGCTGGCTGCTGGTGGAAACTATAATCTTTGAACTACATTTTCTTAAGGTGACAGACACTACTTACCTCAACAATTTTTTTGTTTTTTTTTGTTTAGCCTATACTTGCCCACTGCTAGGCAAAGGCCTCTTGAATAAAAAACAAAAATGTATCCTATTGTAGCTAACCCATGCCGTTAATAGCTTTAGGCCTACGTGCACCGCCAATCACTAAACACGTTTAGCGCTAAACGAGTTTTAAACATCTTTCTGTTTCCGTCAAATGTTTAAAGATGACAGAGACAGAATGATGTTTAAAACTCGTTTAGTGCTAAACGTGTTCGGTTATTGGCTGTGCAAGTGGGTCTTAGTATTTTATAAGCCAAGCAAAATTAAAAGCACGATAACAACTAATAAAAAGAGAAAATTTTGAAATGCAGTGTAGAAAAAAAATATCTAAAGTCAAAGAAAAAAACAGACCTGATATCAAGAATGTTCTCCATATGATCAGTGGTCTTCTTAGCATGTTCAATAGCTGCCGCACTGGTTAACGCATTGGTCAACATTTCAGCGTAAATCTGATCTTTCTTCTCTCTCTCTTTGTTTTTGTTGACAGCGGTGAGTAGCTCTCTCCGTACTTTCATCATTTCATTTTGTGACATGAATGAGAGCTTTATGTACCGTTGCTTTATACCAGACAAGTGGTTCAACTGTAAAGGAAAGTATGATGCTGTAAAAACTAGGTGATTTTCAGCTTAAAGATGGAATTAGTAAAGTAGTATGTGGATGTATTGGCTGAACTAAAGAGGCATTCTTTGTCAAATTTCGCCCCTCTTTCTAGCCCTTACTTACTACGCTCAATGCTCTTCTGACATCAACACCGGAGTGTGACTTGTTTGCCGGGTAATGTATAGATGTGTGTTGTGAAGATGATAAGAAAAGTATAAATAATGTTTTTTCTAAGGATAAAACTTTTTTTCGCACGGTGTACTGGTGGTAAGTTCAATATTTCTGACCGACAAAAAATTTAAGATTTTAACCACTAATAACTACAAGAGTTTTAGTGCTAGAGTAATGGTTGAGCATTCAAAAGATAGGACATATTTATAACAATTTTGAGACAGGATATAATTTTCCTATGACGTCACACTGCGAGAGTACGCACACGCGCGACCCTATATTTTTCACCATGTGTCAAAATTCCTATTGGTATAGCGCAAAAACGTATTTAGCTAGAACAGTATTTCTGGTGTCGTTGTAAGAGTTGTCAAAATACTACTAGACTACTACTACTAAATACTACTAGACCCTAAAGAGAAACAACAAAAACATTAGCCAAGATAGGGTTAAAAATTAATACGAAGTTATCAAGAGCAAAATAATATCAGAAGTCGTCTCATATCGGCCGTAAATCTGCTCAGAAATTACAAAAATCCTAATTGAAGAAAGCTTGCATCAAAAGGAATGCAATGGGCCTAAAAAGTCTAGTGCCGAGAAAATAAAATAGCTACGGCAGTGTCAGAAACCGTAAGAAAATTTAATGCAAATAGCAAAAAAGTTTAAGATGTCGTCTCATAGCGGCCGTAAAACTGCTCAGTACTGAAAAATATCATAACCAGTGAAAGCTAACTTTATAAGGAATGCAATGAGCCTACTAAGTGTATTGTCAAGCAAATACAATAGCTACGGCAGAATCGAAAACTGTAGGAAAAATTGTTACAAATACCTATGTAAAAACACATTTCGCCTCATATCGGCTGTAAATCTGCTCGTAATTTTAAAAAACAACAATCGAATAAAGTTTACATCATAAAGTTAGTTATTTAAGTTTCCTTGAGAAAAACGGCTTGATATCAAAAAATCAATATGGCTTTCGCAAGCACTGGTCAACGGAGGACGCTGTCTCTAACCTAGTTGGTTTTGTAGTCAGTAAGTGGACAACGGCTACAAATGCACTGGTTTCATCCTTGACCTAGCAAAAGCCTTTGATACTGTGTCCAGCCGTATTTTCATTAAAGAGATGGAAGCTATTGGTATTCGAGATTCAGCTTTAGAGTGGTTTCAGTCTTATCTAACAAACCGCACGCAAAGGGTCCGCATGAGTGAAAAGTGCTGCAGCTTTGGCAACCTAAACTACGGAGTTCATCAGGGCAGTGTGCTCGGGCTGACACTCTTTATCCTATACATAAATAGTCTCTGCACATTGGAGTTGAACCGAGCAAAAATATTCACCTACGCTGATGATACCGCCATAGTCTTCTTGGACAAAACTTGGAAAGGGGTCCAAGAGTCTGCTAACACGCATGTAAAACTGGTTTCCAGCTGGCTTACTCACAATCTACTGACGCTTGACGTAGAGAAAACGAAGATTGTGAATTTTAACGTCAGCATAAGAACTTCCTGCCCAGATCATCTCCCAGTTAATTGTATTCCTGTGATAATAATGCACCAATAAGATGTACAGTATAGCTATTTTCTTTATGTCTCTCGGTAATCATCGTATTTCCGAATACAAACAAATGCTAACTTCCATGTCCATCAATTATTAGATTTATCGTGATACTTTATCGAGATACTTTATTTTGATGTTACGTCAAAACAAAACAACAATAAAGTACTTACTTAACTAATAATAAAATGTATTATATTAAATAGCCAGTGTTCTCTCTCCTCTGTCCTACTTGATCTATGCTGTGCCCGACAGGGTCCATAATTGTGACTAATATAATTATTTCCCTAACAACTATATACATTATGGTAAACAATAAAGAATTGAGACTTGAATTGACTAGAAAGACATGCAAAAATCACGTTTCAAAATTTTTGCCAGGAATATGAAAGCATGGAGAAGTTCCTTAACTAATGAGCACAGAACATACATTCATCACACAAAGCACAGAGAAGTTCCTTAACTAATGAGCACAGCACATACATTCATCACACAAATACATAACGGTTGATTCGGACCAAAAAAGCAAATGCTTATTCTGTCCCCACTTGGGTGGATTCCCTTTGTCTAAACGGATTGGGAGAATTCTTTTGTTGGTCTACGTACTGAAATGTTGGGGATTTCAGGAAAGGAGTGCTCTTACCAAGAGCTCTGGTTCTGTCTTTGTTTGGTCTAAACCCAGCTTAACTCATTCATTCATCACACACCAACACCACACACATATACAATACACTACACACATTTAAATTGAATACACCTAAGTTATTACATATGCTTAGATGAATTTATTTATTGGAAGAACATTTGATTATTGTCACCGCAGAAATCTTACCAACTGATGCTATGTATGAGTCTATGTAGGTAGGCTGTAGTACATACCTAATAATCTTGTAACGTTTTCTTGAACAATATTTTTTTATTATTATATTATTATTATCTTATCTTAAATATACAAATAAAAGTTAAAGCTTAGCTAAAATAAGAATAACCATACACTGTTAATAAAAATCCAACATTCCTAATTCAATTCTTACCAAATCCAAATCTTCCTTCTCAATAACATTAATCTTGTGTATGGTGCCTGCAAACCTCTTTGATATGAACTGTATGACCTCCTGCTCGCACTCCTTGCGAGCCAGGATCAGGAAGTATGGCTGGAAGGTCAGGGACAATTTGAACCTGGATCCATCCATCTCTATGAAGTAGTAATCCATGGCAGCCACCAGCCTTTTATCCTCATCTAATATTTCAGCCTGAAAATTAAAGAAGTTTGAAATAACTTTATAAATAAATAAAATTTAAAGACTTATACTCAAAGTTTAGAACCTCCCATTAGGGTCAGAGTAGGGTTGCCAACTTTACTATATAATATAGTATCCTGCTATATTAGAGGCCTTAATACTATATTTCTAAAATAAAAATATAGTAGACAAAACTACTATGTTTTAAATGAAAATTGGAATTAACTTTAATACATTATATTCTGAAATAAATCAGTTAAATGAAATTGTGGATATTGCTCTTTCTGATCAATTTTTTTTCCTAAATCTACTGTTTAAAATTGGCAACAACTATTGCTCAGCGATTCAGATTTTTCTAATATTTAAAAAATACTGTCATTTCTTCTTTCTATACCAGCAACTTCAGTTTTACTGAATGCATATTTTCAGTGATGAATACAAAATGGCGAGAAGACCGCAATAGGGCCAGTATCAATATCATAAAAACAGAATTTGATATTTAGTAACCTTAACTTAGAGAGTAGATATTAATAACAATATTAAAACCTAAAATCCTAGGTTTGAGGGATCTAAGGTGCAGAGTGCAGTTAAACGCTTATTCTGTTATTAATAAACTCTTTGCGCATTTTACAATGTTCAAACTAAGCTAAATACAGACCTGGATTAAGTTATTGTCGAGACTAAACAAGTTTTTATGTTCATATGAAGGTAAAATCCAAATAATTATTGTTTACATAAATTGTTATTAACTTATGGTATCACAAGATAAACAAACAAAAAAGAAACACTTACAATATGCATGTTTATTAAGTAACCCGTTCGTTCTTTGACGTCCCGTACTCTGTCGAATCCATACTTGGAGTCAATCCTGTCATTCTCCAGGGCCACACGAATACGGGACTCCGATGATTCCTCCCTATAAAGAAAAAAGCAAAATGTAAAGTAACCTGCAAGTTTAAATATGTATCAGAAAGAGCTTATACCTAGTAGTTTACTAACCTGGGGCCGGAAGACGAGCCAGCATCTCTTCTGTTGAAATCATCCCTATCTGATCTGTACTTTCCCGTGTTTTGTAGAACCATGGCGTCTTAATTACGTTTAAAACATATTAAAAATAACCATCATTGAGAACTCCGCTGACATTTATCGTCAGCTGCTGCTGTTGTCATAATTTCGCGCCATTTCTTACAGCAACAGTTCAGCTCTGTGCCACAGAACATATACTCCTAGCAGCTCTGTGCTGTGCTATGCAGCAAACGGACCACTAGGAGTATGTCACAGAGTAGTTTATACTATACTGGAGTATGTATAAAATATTTTACAGTTTGCACCACACAGCCAAATTATCGGTCAGGAATTTGTTAATTACACATACAATTCCGTTAAATGGATCCACGGGTGCGTTCCGCACGGTCTCCTGCGAGGCGGCGGGCCTCCTTGCTGGATTGCCGCCGTGGGATCTGGAGGCAAAAGTCCTCGCGCACGTTTGGGAGTGGCGCGATGAGGCGAAACGCTGCCGCCGCCGGGGCGTAACTCCGCTGCCGCGAGAAATCGCGGCACAGCGGACAGAGCTCTGGCGGGATCTCATGGCGGCATGGAGAGTGCGACTGTCGCAACCCAGCGCAGGGCACGCCACAATTGCGGCGGTAAGTCCCCTGTTTGAGGAGTGGCTTGAGAGGTGCCACGGCGTCCTGACCTTCCGCCCGACGCAGGTTCTCACCGGACATGGCTGTTTCGGGAGGTTCCTGTTTCGAATAAGGCGGGAGGAAACGCCCGGGTGTTACCATTGTGTTGATCGACCAGAGAACACGGTGGAGCATACGGTGGAGGTCTGCCCGGCTTGGGCGGAGCACCGCCGTGTCCTCGTGGCGGCGATTGGCGGCGGCGACCTCTCGCGTCCGGCCCTGGTTCAGGTCATGGTACGGAGCGAGAGGGAATGGGAAGCGGTCACCTCCTTCTGCGAAGCAGTAATGCTCGCGAAGGAGGAGGCGGAGCGCGAAAGGGAGAGGCAATCTCTGCGCCCTCGCACCCCTAGCCGCCGCAGGAGGAGCCACCCCGGGCGTCGGGAGTCGATTGCCGACTCCCGGCCACCGTAGGCGCGGGCTTGCGGACGGCGAGCAATGGGCAGCTCGCCGTCCGGTAAGGACCAGGCCCGGGTCGACGGCGCGTCGTGTTCCACGCGCGCCTCAAAGAGATGTCAGCACCATTGACGGGGTCCGATAGGGCCGATGCCTGCCTGGGTCGCGGATTGTTCGAAAGAGTTACCGTGGCCCTGGCGCACAGGCAACTGAAGGAACATAAGTGGGTTTTAGTCAGTAAGAGTATGACACGCCCTTCCGCTCCGCCCAGAGCGGGAGAGGTCATCTGATGATCTCCCACACTAAAAAAAAAAAAAAGGGGGTGCGTTGCGACTATGAATACGACAGATTCTGCCGCGTGCTCGTCGACAAGTGCACTCCTACAAACCAATTTTATTTTAAATTAATAGATATAATTACATACGCACATTTAACCAACTTGTTTTTTTAAAATCAATATTCCTTCTTTTAATTACGATTCCTTCAATTACGATTCCAACATAGTTGGGAAAAGGCTAGGCAGATTTATTGAAATTTTTTTTGCAAAATAATTATATAACTAGGTACTAGGAAAACCTACATTTTTTCATTTTACATTTTGTTTTGCCGCCCGGGCCCCCTAACAGGCTTAGTCCACTGGCTAATGCGGCTGCGGAAAACCTCAATACGTAAATTTAATTAACCGTATAGGTAATTATATTTCTGGCCCTTTTGGGGTTGGAACCCTCGGGCCGTGGGGTCCGCTTTTTAATGAAATCTCTAAACGGCTGTTTGGCACTTCCTGTGACCCAAGGGCTGGCTTTTATTTTGGCCAGAGGCAAAGCATTGCCATTGCAGCATTGCAGCATTGTCTCTTGGGTACGTTACCAATAGACAGCGATGCCGAGGATTTTTTCGACGCCATATTTTAGTTTGTGACGTGTTTTATGTTATATTTTGTGTAAATCATTTACTATTAAAATAATGACTATTGTATTTATAATATTTGATAATTGTAAATTGTTTCAACAAAAACCCTCCACACAAAACCTAACAATAGAAATATTTCGAACGAACCCCAAACGTTTCGGCGGCTGTCAAAAAACATATTAGTGTTAGATTTCAGCATGTAAATAAATGCATACTCAAAAAAAAAAAAAAGTGTCAAGCTAATTGTCAAACTACCACCAGAGGGCAAATATTGTTTTCCATGCTTTGGTCGTTAAAATATTGAGATTAATAAAAATGGATAGGTCTTTCGATATTAGCTTTAGCAGTTATGAAGATCTATCCACGAATAATTCGACCAGGAAAGGGGACATAAGCATTAGCGATCAACTATCAGGTTTTGCAAGGCTACGTGTATCTGCTTTAACAAAAGCCGCTGAAATGAGTCCTCTGGTGAAAGAAGTGACCATTGGACCTAACAGTCCTTTGAAAAAAGATGAGGTTAAGGAACCAGTGACTATCATTGAAGAAGACAATGACGACGAAAACTTAATAGAAGATAAACTTCGTGAGGACCTCCGATACACGCTCATCATGAAACAATGTGAAAACAAACTCCAAGAATCATCTGAGGAGCTGTTCAAAAGCTTGATTGAAAATATGATAACCAAGCGTGCCGAATTCATGAGAAATTTTTGGGCACGACAAAGCGAAGAATATAATAAGCGAGCATTGGAATTCAAGGCGCGTAAACTTCACATGCTTAAAGAATTACAGGAAAATGACAATTTGTCTGTTTTGAAAAGGGCTCGTTTAGATGAACAGAATTGCCAAATCATCAACACACAAACAATACAAAATATGAACAGAATATTAGAAGAACAAAATAGAGCTACAGCTAGGTATGCTGCCATTACAGACAGCCACACTAAAATTTGTATATGTTATAGTGAAATAACAAATATCTCGAACAATGAACCATTAGCTAAAACCGTCTGTGATAAATATACAATGGCAATAAATACTGTTTTAGGAAATATTGATCATATTATGGAGATATGTAAGACTGGAGCTGTGACAGAAAAAGATGTAAAGCAAGCTGAAGTTTTGGCATTAAATATTGAAAACATTAAAAGGAAAATCTTAGAAAATATAGAAACAGTTAAAGAGGAGAACTTGAAGAGACAAAAGGACGAAGAAGAATCACAGAAGAAAAAAGATCAAGAAAGAGAAGCACAAAAAATAGAAGCAGCGCAAATAGCTGCAGCATCTGAGGCAGAGAAACATAGATTGGAACAACAACCTAAAATGACTAAACCAGTGTTTTATTCTGCAGGAAATTACAACTACTATCAGAACCTTAAAAACTATCTGGAGCAGTATGAAGCACAGTATAGAGATTTGTTACAAGATGTTAACTTAAAGAAATTCAGATTTGACTGCCAGAAAGCAGTCAATACTCCAGTGAATGCATTGTCGTCAGTCAGTGCATCACACATGAGGGATAAATGTGACAAACTTTCAAAATTACTGAAAGGGGAAAAAGTACAAGTGCTAGACATTTATGTGACAGCAACACAGCATCCACAAGGATTATTTTATTGCACAGCATTATTGGCCAAGAAAATTGTGAGACAGGGGGATCTATTAGTATCAAGCAGTACAGAAGCTGCTTATCCCCTAGCTGCTGTCACTGCAGTTTTATGGGCACAATTCCCACACTTTGGAAAACTAGTTGAAGCTAATTTCCATAGATATTGTCCTTATTTAGTACCAATGTTCTTGCCTCAAAAAGAAGGACAATCTGACAAAGAGTTTTACATGTCAAGAGGCTACACATACAGTGATGAAGGAGTTGTTGAGAAACAGGACAAGTTTCTGAAAAGGATGTCTGGCATATTTAGGTTACGTTGTGCCATATGGATAGCTTCAATGCCCAAATTTATGAATACACCAAATCCTCATGGTCTGCGATTTGGATGGCAATGGCTTGCATCTTTTTTGAATTTGAAACCTGAACCCGATATTTCTGCAACGCTGGTGCATGATTTCTTCATCATGTGTGGATCAAAGTATGACACACATTATGGTAAACAATTTAGGAAAATATTAGAATTAACAAGTAATCAGTATCTTAAAGTACTGGAAAATATTGATGAAGGTGGGCCTAAGACCAGATTAGAAGTTTATCTCCAGACTGTATTAAAATCTAATGATGTACCAGCACCCCCAGCATCCTCACAAATAAGTTGGTGATATTCAAACTGTGGGTATATTAAATAAGCTCTTACAATGAATTTGTGCTGTACAGACATGTTATTTGACAGGAAATGTAAATTATTAAGCCAATAAATAATAGAACTAATTTAAGAATGATTATGCATGCAATTGTAAATATTTTTAAGTCAGTTGTAAAAATTAGTACAGTGATGATGACATTAGTTTTTAATAAAAAACTTTGATTAATAGTTTTTGTTTGCTTTAAATGTGATAAGGTTTCTAGTAAATATGATATAAGATAAATTCAGAAGTACCACTGTACTGTTTGGAGGTATGTATTGGAATGTATAATGAAAACAATAAATAATATTGAACCGATGTTACAATTATTACCTTATAATTACCTAGCTTAACTTAATATCAGTCTACAACTATTAGCGATCTTCGTTTGATCTTTGCGTTGGTCCCATAACTAGGCGGCGCCTGTATCTTGGGGACCAGTATGGTATCAATGATGACGTGTGTACCAGTAATACATTATAGTAGTAGTAGTGGAGTATAGTAATTGGTGTTGTTAATTAGTAACACACAGACAGTAGGTAAGTGCCTACTCAGAATATAGTTGGGTGATGGCATGGCCCAGTGGAGCGTAAGGGTATATTATGGGTTGTGCAGTGGAGGCGCACGCCTCACAAGCACGAGGATGCGGGTTCGACTAATAGACTAGTCTTTTTATATTGTTTACTAGTTTCTGCCCATGACTTCGTCCGCGTGAAATTTCTTGTACCCCCGAACCACCGCGTCGCACAGTGGGCCCATACTGAAAATTAGTGGACTTAGGCAACAAAGTTCCTATATCGATGCGATTTTTTTTATATGACGTGTTATATTATTCCTGACAACTTTTATTCTTATAAAATTTCTTCTAAAGTTGATAGTTTGTCTTGAAAAAAATTAATTAGATTTTTTTGTATGGAGCGAATCACGTTTAATTTTTTTTCTTCAATTTTACTAATATGTTGAGTGTGTGGCGTGAGTATATGATAGCTAGGGTCATTCTCTATCCATGAAAAAAAAATCAGCGCCGGCCATCTGCGGCAGCGCGAGTAATCATTCGGTAAAAAAAAAATGATTTGGAAGATTTTTTTTGTCATTTAAAATAAATTCAAAGCATATTTTTTGTCTCATTTGGCTGTTTTCACCTTCTTTTTAGTTAAATAAATAGTTTTAATAGCGCATACGTACTTATAACTAGTAATTCTGGTAGAGATTTAGTTATTATTGCATGTTATCGGTAGCACCTGCATTGTGATTGATGACTCATTTGTTTGTGCACTCGGCTAAGCGCATAACTAATGAGTCATCGAAAAATGGTCGTCTCTGATTGGCTGAATAATTTTCACTCACTGTTATGTCCACTACTTGAGTAATTAACACTAACTATAAATATAAAGACATTCATTAAGTCCATCTAGTTTCGCTCTTGTCGCTTGTTTGTGAACACAGTGAAATACTTGTATTTTTATATTTACATTAGAACTATGGCTGGATTTTGTACCAACCTAGATCTTTTTGTGAAATTAAGAAGTGGCGGTGATCTGAAAAATCATGTTTCTGTATGAAAGTATCATTTCTGTCTTGACTACCGAAGTTTCTGAAGAAGACAAGAACCGAATCAAGGAGTTCTGTCGACTTTTTTGTGTAAATTTAAATAAAAAGTGGATAGAGTCAAGTAGAAATCAAAAATCTTTTATGAATCGTGTAATTAATCGCAAGTGGTTGGAAAAAAACATCAACTGGCCTGTTTGTGACAGTGTTGAAATTTTTTTTTTTTTTTTTTGGTTGGGAATTCATCAAATGACGTCTCCCGCTCTGGGCGGAGCGGAAGGGCGTGTCAGACTCTTACTGACCAAAACCCACACGTGTTCCTTCAGTTGCCTGTGCGCCAGGGCCACGGTAACTCTTTCGAACAATCCGCAGCCCCGGCAGGCATCGGTCCTATCGGACCCCGTCAATTTTGCTGACATCTCTGTTGATCTGAGAAGTGTGATGGGCTTTTCGGACGCAGCCTTATCTGAGCTTGTGGATATAGATTGCCATGTTCCTACTCTTGCAGTATGTACTGCGGAAGCGGGAACATCTACAGAAAAGGAGCACAGAAAACCGTTCGAAGAGTTAAGTAATAAGCAAAAGAAAAGACGTTCTACTTCCATAGTAGAAGAAAATTCCGAGGAAGAGTTGCAGCACTGGTACATAACAAAATTGAAAGACAACGGCAAAACGAATCTGGCAAAAGTGGTCGAATACCTTTCCAGTAATCCAGATGCGCTATTCGAAGTAGAAGAGAGACTATTCAAAAAGCAGAGCTTAAGTACTGTCTCTGAAGATAAGTGTTTAGCTCTTTATACATCAGTTGCGCTCTCGAAATGGAAGTACTTAGCTCTTCGACAATTTCTGAAAGAAGAAAACTGTGCTGCCTTTCCATCTTATCCAAAGCTTGTAAATGCCAAGAAAAGATGTTACCCACCACAAGAGAGTATGGAGATTACCGAAAACGGAGCTCACATTAAATTGCAAGCGCTATTGGACCACACTGTGGAGAGGATATTACTTGATATAAATACTGTTAATAGGTCTCAAAATGAAGAACTCAAGTTGACCTGGAAATGGGGACTTGATGGTTCTTCGTCGCAGAGTAACTATAAACAGAAAACGTCAAACACAGCTACAGAGTTCGATGATTCATCAGTAGTCATGATAAGCATCGTCCCTCTTCGGCTAGTGTCTACTAGGCCATCATCTGGGAATGAAAATCTAGTTTGGGAGAACCCCACACCTTGCTCAACTCTGTACTGTCGACCAGTGAAGTTCACTTTCACTTCGGAGACAGCTGACTTTATAAAGTCTGAAGAGTCTGAGATGAAAAAACAAATTGATGAACGAATATCTACACAGTGTGGAAATATTATTGTATCACATGAATTGCATATGACCATGATTGATGGAAAAGTGGCCAATATTATTTCTGGAGTACCATCATATGCAACGTGTCCCATTTGCTTGGCAAAACCGAGTGAGATGAATAATTTAGACGCTTTGACTTCTAAACCACTTCGTGAAGAAATTTACAAACAAGGAATTTCTTCACTGCATATGAAGATTCGGTGTATGGAATGTCTTCTCCATATATCTTATAATCTGGATTTTCAACGATGGACTGCTCGCGGCGAACATAAGGCTTTGAAACAAGCTAAAAAAAATACCACACAGCAAGAGTTTCGTGAGCAAACTGGAATGCTGATTGATGTAGTCAAACAGGTATGTATTTAATTTTCGCTCTCTTTATGTTGTTTGTGAATTATATCTCTATGTATTGTATATTACAGTATTGTTTTCCCATTTTAGGGTTTTGGAACTACACACGACGGGAATACAGCGAGGCGCTTTTTCCAAAATTACAAAAGATCTTCCAGAATAACGGGAATTGACGAAAATCTGATTTTCAGATTTTCCGTTATTCTACAAGCCATATCATCAGGCAAAAACATTGACTGTGAAAAATTTAGAAGATACTGTAGAGAAACAGCTGATGTGTACGTGCAACACTATTCGTGTTACTACATGCCAGTTAGTGTACATAAACTTCTAATGCACGGTGCAGACATCTGTAACCACTTTGGTGTTTTGCCAATCGGTAAGTAAAAAATAAATATAGTTTGATGTATTATTTGACTCGATTGCGTTTTGAAATTAAAATGTATGTACTTATTCGTTTTATGTACCTTATCTGAAGAAGCTTCGGAAGCCCGTAATAAGGACTTCAGAAACGTCAGGGAGAGGCACACTCGGAAAACGGGGAGAATAGCAACAAACGAAGACATCCTCCATGGACTTCTAATAAGCTCTGATCCCCACATATCCTACATAAGGCCTAAAATAATGAAACAGGTTCATAATGAGTTGTTGCCTGAAGCAACTCAGTTGTTACAGACTACTGAGCCTCCCTGTGACAGTGAAATTATGGAGGAAGAAGAATGCCTCATAGCCAGAGTCCGAAAATTTGCCGGACCCACTAGCACTTCTGGAACAAGAAATAATGTGATCCGGCTCTAAATTATTCCCACAAAAGCCCATCAGGGTTACGAATATGACAAACAGCCCTTTTCAGGGCTACAATTACTTCACAGTTTCATATTGATCATACGTACGATAACTTATACTATAATAATATACATACAGTTGATTATGTAGATAATTATCAACGACTTGCCCGTACAAATTTAAATTATTTCACCTATCATTAACAAAATTAGTATAACCTGAAACATTACGATATATTTATTCAACAATAGATAACGTGCAGTTAAAAAATAACACAGCCAATCAGAGACGAGCATTTTTCGATGACTCATTAGTTATGCGCGCACAAACAAATGAGTCATCAATCACAATGCAGAGCACCTGCATTGTGATTGATGACTCATTTGTACCGATAACATGCAATAATAACTAAATCTCTACCAGAATTACTAGTTCTAAGTACGTATGCGCTATTAAAACTATTTATTTAACTAAAAAGAAGGTGAAAACAGCCAAATGAGACAAAAAATATGCTTTGAATTTATTTTAAATGACAAAAAAATTCTTCCAAATTATTATTTTTTTACCGAATGATTACTCGCGCTGCCGCAGATGGCCGGCGCTGATTTTTTTTTCGTGGATAGGGAATGACCCTAGCTATCATATACTCACGCCACACACCCAACATATTAGTACAATTGAAGAAAAAAAATTAAACGTGATTCGCTCCATACAAAAAAATCTAATAATTTTTTTGCAAGACAAACTATCAAGTTTAGAAGAAATTTTATAAGAATAAAAGTTGTCAGGAATATTATAACACGTCATATAAAAAAAAATCGCATCGATATGGTAACTTTGTTGCCTAAGTCCACTAATTTTCAGTATGGGCCCACTGTGCGTCGCATCGCCCGCCCGCGCTATTACTTCGTTTCCGCTTGACGCTTAGCGTTCTTTCTGACTTTTTTCTTTTTGCTGTACTCCTTATGGTCGTACTGTGATGTTAAATGGCCTATAACCTTCCTCAAGAATTGGGCTAGGTATTAAATGCAAAAAGATTTTTCATATCGGGCCGGTACCGGCAGTTCCAAAAAGAGATGTGCGCGTTCAAACAAAACTGTCAACTCAGTTTTATTATTAGTACCCTTACAATTAAGTACAGCAAAATCGAATAGTTGTTGCACGACGGGACGGTAACATTTGCGGCGATATGAATATTGTTCATATCATAATATCATCAATCTATTTTTAAAACAACCACGCTAAATAAATAAATATTATCAATATTATAGAGATCTGTAATCTATAAGGTCTACATAATTACTACGATAAATTGATTCGTCAATCGAATTATAACATAATAGAATAGTTAGAGCTAACTCTAACTATTCCATCATGTTACAATACGATTAATGAACCAACTTATCGTTTATTGTCTGCATGTTTTCTGGCTATTTATTTAGCCCGACTTTTTTTGGACGGTTCATGTTTTGAGCCGAGCTAGGATTGAAGGCTATTGAAGATTAGCGAGATAATTAATGAGTAAATTGAGTTGGGACATGAAATCGAGTCGAATCCTGGAAGCCCTGACAAACCCAAACCGAAAAATAGGCAAAAACCGAAATTAATTTTTCATTTACGATATATTTTTTATCTGTACTTTTGTAGTACATCTCTAACAAAAACTAACCTATGATGCGTTTTGGATTTTGTGTGTTGTGTCAATAAAGTGAATTTTGGGATAAATATAAATAGTTTAGATACACACCAGAGTGTACTTATCAGTACAAAGTTAATTTTGAGAAAATGGAAGGGCCACCTGGCACGGGGCCACCCAACAACAATGGATCAATGGGTCCACCGGGGATGCCAAGCTTTCCCCCGATGCCGCCGCCGCCTGGCTCGATGGGGGCTGGAAGCATGCCTCCACCGCCAATGGGGCCACCTGGCGCGATGCCACCTGTTAGCACGTCTAGCGGACCACCAAGTGGTCCGCCCACAATGCCTCCCGGTATGGGCCCGCCACCCGGTATGATGGGCAATATGGGCATGGGTCCTCCTGGAATGGGTCCACCGCCACCCGGTATGGGTCCTCCAGGTATGGGGATGGGCCCACCGATGGGTCCCCCAGGCATGGGACCACCAAGAATGCCTCCAAATATGATGCGAGGGCCTAATATGAAAGGTAACTTTGGGAATCAGGGAATGGATATGGGCCCACCAGGGATGGGACCACCGCCGAATATGCCTCCTATGGGCTGGGATGGCCAGGGACCCCCAGGTTGGGGTCGGCAGGATGGCCCACCAGGATGGGATGATCACGGTGATGAGGGAGATGAGGATGAGGGTGAAGGGGATGACTCTGGTGGGATGCAAGGACCTCCAACTAGTTTGCCATCACTGTTGACCATGAAAATTGATACTCCTGAGGAGTTCAGGAACAAGCCAGTTGGTGTGGGTGGGGTTGTACTTCCCAAGGCTTTGGAAGAAGCTCTGGCCTACAAAGATCAAAGGCAGGCTGCTCTTGGAGGTGAACCAGATGGAGGAAAAGGTATTTAGCAGTTGACTTAGTCTTAGTTGTTACGCCGGGGGTTGCGGAAGATTTGTACGTTCCCGCGACCCCCGGCGTAGGTGTGAGACGGAACACATGGGGTGGTTTTTAGTCAGTAAGAGTCTGACAGACCCCTCCGCCCCCCCAGGGCGGGGGACATCCATGAGGATTTTCCACCCCAGAACAAAAAAAAAAAGTCTTAGTTGTTACAATTCGCCATATCATAATTATTCCTATAGCCTGTGACCTGTGAGCTAACTTTGACTAAATTGATAATCTGTTTTGCCTCATAAATTGTTGTGTAACAATAAATTA
This sequence comes from Dryobotodes eremita, assembly GCA_917490735.1. Taxonomy (NCBI): domain Eukaryota; kingdom Metazoa; phylum Arthropoda; class Insecta; order Lepidoptera; family Noctuidae; genus Dryobotodes; species Dryobotodes eremita. The sequence goes on along the minus strand of OU823257.1, from coordinate 5,797,132 downwards.
TCAAGTAAAATTTTAGATTTAAAAAAAATTAGTTTAAACCATAGATGCTTATGAAATAGCATATTATAGGTGCACAATCTACTGTTGCCTCATGTTTCCTACACACAATGCCAAGGCACAGAATATTGTCAGGGGTTTAAGTAATTGTATGCATGTGCTAAGTAGTGTCTATTAGAAAATGAACACTGTATTATATTATCTATTTCAGAACAAGATCTGGAACCAGAAGCGCCACCGGCACCGGTGATCAGTACCGAGTATGATGCAGAGGAGGATGATGCAGACTCAGATGATGACAACATCCCTGATGCACCACAGCCACCAGTCATCTCTATCTCTAGTCTAGAAGTAGGTTTACTTTTATCCTCATTTCTCATACTTCATACTCATACTTTGTGACAGAAAAAGGAACCTGTTGGTCTAACATTACTAGCAAGTTTTCCTCTCTACTTGGCTGTAGGTAGGTATGCAAGAACCCGTAGTTAGGTTGTCACACTGATGCATTACCCAATAGACTGCATTTCTCTAGTATGACCAAACTGTATGGTCTCATCAACCGTACATACACTTTGCAAATGCAGCAACCCACTTGGATGTTGAGCATCACAAATATTTTACTATAATTAGAATACATAATGAAGTAAGACAACTACTATGAAACTAAACACTTGTCAAAAGAAACAATTGCTATTATTTATACTTGATACCTTTTACCTTCCAATATACAGAACTCTTAACTTAACTTGTGGTCCTTTCTGTGTGCTCAAATAACTTACTTACTTAACCAAAACAAAGTGAGTGGTGCATAGGCACGTAAATTACATTTGCTTGATAAACATCCTCATTGTGACAAGAATACTGATGGTTAATATTCAGAATGGCTGATAAAGTTTATCTTTACTTAAACAAGGCATGAATGTGCATATTCTGTAATCTATCTAAACCAGCTGACAACCCATGTGTAGGTTACAACGCTATCTTCTTTCTTGAAACCGTTAGGCAGTTATTGTGTTTTTTCTTAGCCTGATTTGTGTCCCACTGCCGAACAATGTCCTTTCCCTTTATTAACTACTCCAACTATATTGTTAAATTCTAGGGGCTGGCAAACAAAGCCAGTAAGAATAAAAGAAAGAAAAAGAAGAAGAAGGCAGCCAAACAGAAGAGACGAGAGGATGCTAAGAAGAAAGATGATGATCACACTGTATCCAGTCAGGAAGATAGCAAGAAATCCAGTGACAAGGAGAATATAAAGGAAGCTGATATAGAGTGAGTAGAATTTGTTTTTTTCTTCTTCTCTATTTACAATCAACCATAAGCTAATGGGTTAGGACTTTGTGGTGGAGCAGCCAGTGCTGCACCAGCACCTCCCTCTTATTCTAATAGCCAATAGATTTACGATTAATGCTGCCAATAGAGTTGTGCAGGCTCTAATAAAATTATAAATATAGTAGTCCACAGTAGTCTTAGGCCGTGTCCTAACCCAAAGCGATTGTCACGTCCATATGTCACTTTTTGTTCGGGGAACCAGGAACGCGTGGTCGCGCCGACTGGAGGGCACCTTCTGGTTTTACAAATGGTTTTAGGACGAGACGAGGGGTTCGTTTTTAACTGTATAACACATCAAGTTTCATAATTTTAAGCTTTGTCTTAACACCTTGTGAGAGCAGTGGTGGCCGAGTGGTAACAGCCGCGACTTACGAGTTTTAGGACGTTGGTTCGAACCAAGACAGGCGTTTTACTTGATGTAAATTATTTCATCACCACTGCTCCTGCTGCAACCCGCACTAAGCCCGCGTGGTGGATTACGGCCCACTCCCTCTCACCGATAGGAAGCCTGTGTCCCAGCATTGGGAACAATATAGGCGGCTTATGCTCTACACCCAAATAATTATTTACAAACTTTCCACCAGATATGTCCAAGAGAACATCCAATTCCATGAATTAGAGCCGATGTACCGTCAGTTCCATCGCATCCTTGAGGCGTTCAAGATCACGGAGTTGAAGGAGGACACCATCAAGGAGGAGGACAAGGACGCTCCCAAACCTTCCAAGCCTCAGGAGAAGGTGCAAGATCAGTTTGCTGCTGATGAAGAGGCTGTAGAGGTAAGGAATATATGAGGCTGCATGCTATCAATTATTTTGCTATGTTATGTTTGACCCTATGAGGCTGATATAGTCACCCAGCACATAAAGAAGCCTAAAAAAAAATAAGTAATAAAAAAATAGTTTAAAAAACATCTAAATCCATTTAGCAAAAAAAAAAAAAATTGCTTCTAATTTTTTTTGTGTTTCCTGGTAGATCCAACTAAAATACAGTGTTTTTCAGAGATTTTTCTGAAAGAACTTTAGAGTATTTACTATCTTCTTGACTTAGATTGTCACATAGCAGAGTTATAGTAGTATCTATAGTTATAAAATACTTTCAAATAAGTATATAATAATTGATTTCACAGAGAAAACGAGTAATCATATTCCTAGTTATGTCACACTATATTATAGTATTTTTATCTCAAGAAGCGAGGCGCGCTTTATTTGTGGTTACCTAGTGTACTTACAAACACGCTGTGCATGTGTGTGTAAGCGCAGGAGCTCATGCGCTTAGTTCAGAGAAACGAGCGAAGTCGGAAGTATGTGCGTGTGTGTATTATGTGCTAACGCTACTCATCTTCACGCACACATTCACAGCATGTTTGTACACTTGGTTACCACAAGTAAAGCGCGCGTCGCTTCGTGAGATAAAAATACTGAACCATGTTGCACACAATACACAAAAACGAAAAACTGAAATCATGTGGCCGGCCATGATTAAAATCGTCCAATTCTTATTCCATCAACAATATTGCTAGACTTTGACTACCTCATAGGTTTAGTGGTCGCGAGCGCTACTGCTGTTTGTGTTTGATACCTTTTTAAGCTATTGCATAGCTTTTATCGCGGGCTTTGAGCGCGGCGACCGAATCAAGAAATTCCGTAACGAAAATAAAACCTAACACCCCCCACTCCGCCTACCATGTAGCTCGGCCGAGCGTTCGCTTAACGTGTATGTATATGGTACGACTGTACTTGAATTAATGTCAAAGAAAAAAAAATACTGCATAAATAAAAAATAAATATATAATTATAATTGCATAAGTTGATAAAAAATGCTATGCAGTAGCTTTACCGCGGCAGTCCCCGAGTGCCACATGTGTTTTATTTTATTTAAAACAGTGACCGTGGAGTTTCTTGCCCGTTCTTCTCCATAGGTACCTACTACGCTTTGGAATGGACAACTAGCTTCACCTTTCTGACCGACCGACCCCTTGAGAATTCAAAATTGCCTGTTATTGGTTTATAAATGCTTTGAGTTTTGAGTTTTCTGAGCATGAGAACCTGAGTTCATTCCCAGGTCGGGCAGTGTTATTGGGTTTTACTATCTGAAATTTCTCAATAGCAGTCCGTAGTCTGTATTTGTTTATTTAACCATTTATGTACACACATATATATATAAACAGACAAGAAGAAAGGAACAGAAAAATACGTACAAAGGTGATGCTTATTTCTAAAGAAATCTCTTCCAGCATACCTGCTATAAGAGAGTATATTAAAGAGATGTAGACATGGTTGTTCCCGGTTGATAACATCGCCCCCTATTACGTGGGACTTAAACATAACTGGCGAAAAGTGGGAGTACTTAGTCTACACCTCTGCCTAAACTTTCGAGGATTACAGGCGTGATGCTATACATACATAAACTCACGCCTTCATCCCATGGGGGTAGGCAGAAACTACAGAACGCCACCTGCTACGATCCTTACATACTCCCTTTGCCTCGTTTAAGTTCATACATCTGGTGATGATTTATATATTATTTTTAGAAAAACGCCGCTGATGAGAAAGAGCGCCTATCGAAGCGTAAACTAAAGAAACTTTCGCGGCTATCCGTCGCGGAGCTGAAGCAACTGGTCTCTAGGCCCGACGTGGTCGAGATGTATGACGTCACAGCAAGGGACCCCAAGCTTCTGGTGCAGTTGAAGGCACACAGGAATACCGTGCAGGTGCCGCGACACTGGTGCTATAAGAGAAAGGTGAGTTGATTTAGGCTCTGCAAGACATAGGCTCTTCTTAGTTGTACCACAACTCCTTTCTTAATAAGTCTGCCGTTTTCTTCAGGCCATCAGGTAAAAAACGCAGCTTTAAATTCAACCTAGAAAGTTGCCCTAAAACTTGATTTAGAAGTTTTATTCTGTTTAACTGTAAGGCAGAGCGACACTCACTCACTTAAAGTCACTTAGTACAAATCATCTTACGTTGTACAGTTAGAGCAGAACTTTATGAGCTCTCGGAAGTTGCACGCGAGTGGCTGCGCGGTATGCATAATATAGGAGTCCGAGGGAACTTTCTCACTCTCACCCAACTGTACCATGCGCGGTTTCGTATTCGGGCCTAACGTTCAGAGGACTCATACAGTCTTATTAAAAAGCAAGGTTTTTTTCTTTTTAAACCATTGAGCCTGTTTTTGAAATAAGAACCTAACAGTAATCGAAATATAGTTATTTTTACAAAACTGACAACTTAGTCCGGTTTTAGGTTGTCAATTTTGTATTAAGAACTTTACAAAAGCCGGCATAAACTCTCGAACGTTTCGGCTCGGGCTAAAGTTAGATCGTGTTTTGTAATAAGACGGGTAAAGTTTTGCGCGAACTGTACTCGTAAACCGAAAGTCGAGGCATCAACAAAATACCTGTATTATTTGTACTAAAAAACTTAATTTTTGCGCTCGTCCCCTTAGAAAAGATATAGCTCTTACCACTATAGCTATATAAGAACCTCTTTTTTTGCCGACTACGGCAAAGCCAAAGAAGGGTTATGATTTTAACAGGCTGTGTATGTATGTATGTTCATCTGTTCCCTCATAACTCCTAAACTACTCGTCGTATTTTGACAAACGAGTTATTACTGGAAGCGTCATTTAATTATTTTTCTGACCATTTTCTACCCAGTATCTCCAAGGCAAAAGAGGTATCGAGAAACCTCCGTTCGACCTTCCAGACTTCATCAAGAAGACAGGTATCATGGAGATGAGAGCCTCCCTGCAGGACAAGGAGGAAACCAAAACCCTTAAAGCCAAGATGAGGGAACGCACCAGGCCCAAGCTCGGCAAGATAGATATTGATTACCAGAAACTCCACGATGCTTTCTTCAAGTAAGTTGTACAGTCTTGTAATTGAGATTTAAAGAGGTTATGAGGGAATTAAGTATTTATCACGAATGGATATTATTATGTTCATAAGAAAATTGGCTATGGATAATTTAAATGTTTCTGGGTCTTCTGAGACATAGTTTAAACAATTATCAGAAATGAGTATCAATGAATATGATGTTGAGAACACAATTATTATTTTAATGTTCTACTGTTCTGCAGAGTTTCAATATTAATTACAGCAAACTTTTCTAAACAACAGTGATCATAAAAGCAAGTTGATATAACTGCATTATTTTTGATCATGTTACACCCAGTTTGAAAACTGGATCCTGCATTTTTTTTCTTTAGCGGAAGACACGAGAAGGACTGAGAAAGAGAGAGAGAGAAACATTTTGGTAAGTATCAGCATAAAATTATAATCTTTGGTGAGTATATCCTTTCTCTCAGACGAAAAAAATATAGCACATCAGGTTTTAGAAAGAGACACAGTTATGTGTGACAGAGAAGACGCACTACAAAGCCGGACTTTTCGATAATTTGATGTGCTATATAGGGCAAGCTCCCTTTTGCTGCTGTACCTAAGCAATTAATTATTATAAGTAAAAAGAGGTAGATTGGTTATACACGCTCCGCAAGAGGCACGTCAAAATTTGGCTAATTAGCCTCTTTACGTATTGTCATATATCGTATTGTCTCTTTCTCGCTCTCGGTAATTACGACACGCCGTCCTACTTGCGCGTGTCATCTAATAGTATGACATTGTGCGGTTTTTTATTATGGAATGTTGGGTAGGTAACCGATCTACCTCTTTTTACTTGTAATATCATTGGCTGTAAGCATTTAGTTCAGTTGATCGATCGGCGAAAGGAACTGGATAGACTAACTAATTTAATTCACAGGAAATATGGTTTGAAATTCATCAATATTAATTTGTGTACTATTAATTATTTATTCAACACTTTTAAACAAAAGAACGAACATTTAAAACCAGTGAACAATGGACGATCTTATCGCACAAGACGACTATGTATCGCATAGGTATCGTTTAGACCTAATATTATTAAATTATTGTACTAACTAAATCGCCTCTTGTGTTTAGATGGCAGACGAAACCTCGCATGACGATCCATGGCGACCTGTACTACGAAGGCAAGGAGTTCGAGACGCGACTCCGTGAGAAGAAGCCTGGTGATCTCTCTGAGGAGTTGAGGACTGCGCTCGGTATGCCTGTAGGACCGGGATCACATAAGGTCAGTAGTACTGATAAATCCATGCTAATATTATAATTTCGAAAGTAATTCTGTCTCTATGTTACCTTTTCACGCCTAAACCACTGATCGGATTTCGATAAAATTTGGGAAGGAGATAGATGGCATCCTGGGGAAGGATATAGGCTACTTTTTGTCCCGGTAGCACGTTCCCGTGGGATAACTGCCGACATCCACGCGGGCGAAGCCGTGGACAAAAGCTAGTCCTTAATAAAAAAACACCGAGGATTCGATTGGACATATCACATTCCCATCGTATTTATTTAAATTTTGTGTTCACCGACACCTCAATACAATGTTGCAAGGAGCTTTTGGCGCGTGGCCAAAATAGGAACTAACGCCGCCATATTGTTTTTCAATACAATTTCTGTTAAATGTTTACCAACAACTGCACCCTGTCAATGTCAATCAGGCGCTAAAAGATCCTTGTTTCATTATTATAGTGCTTATAATATCTTGTCACTAATGAAACGCCTTTCCACCCAGGTGCCACCGCCATGGCTGATAGCCCAGCAGCGTTACGGTCCGCCGCCTTCCTACCCGAACCTGAAGATCCCGGGTCTGAACGCTCCCATCCCTGAAGGCTGCGCGTTCGGCTACCACGCCGGGGGCTGGGGCAAACCGCCAGTTGATGAGACCGGCAAGCCGCTGTATGGAGACGTGTTTGGACACCAGAGCATTGGCCAGGATGTTAGTGGAATTATATGAAGTTTTATAGAAAAAAATGTGTGAAAACGATACTTAGTTACGCGTGAAATACATAACCCAGTCGCGCAGTCCGGTAAAAAGGTCCTTGAATCGGAAAGATTTTGAAAATTAAAAAGTGTTATTTATAAATTATTGCTCTTTTATGTCGCTCGAATGTAATCGCAAAATCTGCAAAAATAAATCGGGAGCCTTATGAATAATTAATAATCATTTTGGTTGTTGTAGGATGTAGAAGACCAAGACATTGACAGGACAATGTGGGGAGAACTGGAATCAGAATCTGAAGAAGAATCAGAAGAAGGTAAGTCTTCCTTCAAAGTGCATAACTTTAATTTATTCTGTATGTTAAATATCTATGGTTAGAAAGAGGGTGACTACCGCAATAAATAGAGAAATTTGGAAGAAAACGTCATGTTGCACCTACCCCAAATAAATTGGGCAACAGAAAAGATAAGATAATCATTTGGTTGCTCAAACATGAGTACAATAAATACAAAACAAATAGTAACTAAGCAAGAGGTTCTAAAGGAAAAATAAAATGAGAATGATGATCATATTTTAAAGCTTTTAGACTAAATTAGAGATACTAGTTTGCTGGGGCGGCCGATTACGCACCCCAAAAATTGAACCAGTGGGGTAATTAATAATTATAATAATCATTTATTTGTTCAGACTACAAATGAGGTCCATTGTGTTAGTAACAGTCTTGCTTAGCCTATGTTAGTACTAAATAATACTTAAAACCTTTGTTCCAACAGAGGAATCTGATGATGGAGGCGAGAAGCCAGGCGAGGGTGAGGTGGCAGCCGGAGTGGCGACGCCTGGCGAAGGCCTGGTCACACCGCTGGGCATCAGCTCCGTACCCCCCGGCATGGAGACACCAGACACTATTGAGCTCAGGAAGAAGAAGGTCGAAAGTGATATGGAAGGGTAAGTTACACGTCGCTTTGATGCTGTGAGCCTTCCTATGGTTTAAAGTGTCTGTTACTCTAGATAAATATGTAGACAGATAAGAGTTACAAACAAGGATTCACTGCAATTAATCCTTGTCACTTCACTTACTATGCAAGGAAATGCTGCCGCACCTATGATAATTACAATAAGTCATTTTTTTTTCAATATTGGGTTAAGTACAGTCATCAAATGTGTTAAGTAACCAGGGTCATTGGATATAGTTGAAGTTTAGTAAGAAACCGATGGATATTTTCGAATTACATTTAACTTAATTCATAGAATACACACAATTCATTTATCAAATTAAATTTCTTTTGAAAACATCCATCGGTTTCTCACTAAACTTCAACTGTATCGGTGACCCTGGTTACTTATCTCTTTTGGTGACTGTACATATTTGGAATGTAGAGATTGAGATCTACATTTCATTTCGTAAGCTTGTTTGATTTTCTATGCCACATTTTCAAATTTTAAATATACAGAAATGTAGATCTCAATCGCTACATTCCAAATATGTACTTAACTCAACATTGACAAAAATGTGACTTGCTGTAATTATCATAACCACGGCAGAATGGGCTTCTATAGGTAATGGTAGTTTTAAACACATTGACATTTCAAAAGATATTTTTTATTGCAGATGCTGTAGATTTGTTAGTTCCTTTATAATACGTCTTAAGTGAAGGAACTTCTCGTAAACTGTTAACCAATTTGTTTTTTTGTTGGAAGCGCACACTAGTATTTGTCACTGTTCTTGTAAACTTGCATATAATTGTGTCCTTTGGAGATCTAATTAATAAATATTGATTTCAGTGGCGACACCCCGGCCCTGTACCAAGTGCTACCGGAGCGGCGCGTCGGCCTGACTGCCGGCATGATGGCGTCCACACACGTCTACGATATAGCCGCGGCTAACCCTGGTGAGACTTCAATAATACCTATTGATATAGGGATGACGAATAGTCAGCGCTTTTATGATGGATTTTTCGCAGGCCAGTGTTGGGAATTCTTCTGTATTCGCACATAATCATGTCCATTTTAAAGGAATAGTCTCCTTTCATTATCATAACCAGTGGTCGGATTTTGGCGTGCAATTACTGGGTTTGGATGTCATAAAATGTTACTATTTAATTGATATTACAACTTAGTATAGCCAGTACATAGCAAATACGCTATTTTGCGGGACCCGGGATTCTGATAACCTCATTTAATCCCAGTAATTGCACGCCAAAATCCGACCACTGTGTCACTCACATAAGAACAATCATTACTGTAATAGTACTTTCTAAGTGAATTTTATTTAAAGCCTTTCTTCAATAGTAACGAGCATACTATAACTAAATGCTATTCACCGTATTCAGGCAAGCGCGCAGCCCCGTCCGCAGCCGCCGCAGGCACCGCCAGCGAGGGCGGCGGCGCGGCGCTGGGCGGCGTGGAGGTGGCCCTCGACCCCTCCGAGCTGGAGCTGGAGCCCGAGGCCGTGGCCGCGCGCTACGAACGACATCTGCGCGAGACAAGGCCCAAGGCGCACGAGGACCTCTCCGACATGTTGGCAGACCACGTCGCCAGGCAAAAGGTAAACCAGTCATTCAGTTTACTGTAACAAGTTTTTAGACTTAGTAGAAAATATGTTATGCTTTCCTGTCCATGACTTCATCAACTGCCTAGCCTTTTCCAGACTACTATTTTTTATTGGACAGATTACTACTATTTTCATATGGAACGGCTGCCTATCTACCCTCCACAACCCAGTTACTGGGTAATACGATACCCCTCAAGTTACGGTTCCATGTCCACGACTTATGTTATACGAATAGACTCGTAGCAATCGCGATCATAAAACGTGCGAGCAGGACAGTAAACTGACACTCGTGTCATCTCGCTCTCGCATTTTATGACTAGGTATATATATTATTTCTATATATAAACATATATTTTTATTAAAGTAATTTTTAACATCAAGTTCATTCAAAATATAACCACTACATTTTATTTTTTCTTTTCAGAACAAGAGAAAGCGACAGCAAAACACAGATTCCAAGCAATCGAAGAAATACAAAGAATTCAAGTTTTAATAGTGATAATAGACATATTATTATTTTAATTTATATTTATAAGTGTACCTTTGTTATTCTATTCTTGGGTAGTACATTAAATTAAATATATTCGAGGTTTTCAGTGTGACAACCAATTATGATGAATAAAGAATGACTTCAATGGTTTTTTTTTTGTTTTCATTAAAAGAACCACCCACCTCGTCCTAAATGTCATTATGATGGTTTACTGAAGTAACTTGCGGAAATCATCTAATGACCTCTCCCGCTCTGGGCGGAGCGGAAGGGCGTGTCAGACTCTTACTGACTAAAACCCACCCGTGTTCCTTCAGTTGCCTGTGCGCCAGGGCCACGGTAATTATTTCGAACAATCCGCGACCCCGGCAGGCATCGGCCCTATCGGACCCCGTCAATGGTGCTGACATCTCTTTGAGGCGCGCGTGGAACACGGCGCGCCGTCGACCCGGGCCTGGTCCTTACCGGACGGCGAGCTGCCCATTGCTCATCGTCCACAAGCCCGCGCCTACGGTAGCCGGGAGTCGGCAATCGACTCCCGACGCCCAGGGTGTCTCCTTCTGCGGCAACTAGGGGCGCGAGGGCGCAGCGCTCCGCCTCCTCCTTCGCGAGCAATACTGCTGCGCAGAAGGAGGTGACAGCTTCCCATTCCCTCTCGCTCCGTACCATGGCCTGAACCAGGGCCGGACGCGAGAGTTCGCCGCCGCCGATCGCCGCCACGAGGACACGGCAGTGCTCCCCCCAAGCCGGGCAGACCTCCACCGTATGCTTCACCGTGGCCTCCGGTCGATCAACACAATGATAACACCCGGGCGTTTCCTCCCGCCTTATCCGAAACAGGACCGTCCCGAAACAGCCATGTCCGGTGAGGACATGCGTCAGGCGGAAGGTGAGGACGCCGTGGCGCCACTCCTCAAAGAGGGGACTTAAGTCTTATGAACCCTAAGGCTGATTTCACAGCTGTCCGGGAGACACGTACGGGCTAAGACACGTGAGGCACTGGAACATCGTTTCACAGCGACGCGGATTGGTCCGTACGCGACCATCATACTACATCTCCCGTGTATGGTCGGCTCGTACGGGTCTCCCGGACAGCTGTGAAACTAGCCTAAACAGCCGCACTACTTACCGTATTTAGTGTCATACGAATTTTTGACGTGCACACGTACTTACCCTGCCCTGCCGGCCGGCCCGGTCTCGATTCTATAGCACGAACATCTAGAACAGAGTCATCTGTAGAAAAGCATATATGCAAGCCAATCCGGCGTACGTGAATAAATCCGCATAACAGAGGCATACTGCATACAGCATGCCAAGGGCAGATCCAGGATTTATTTCTGGGAGGGGCACATGGGCCTGCCAGTTTAGAAGTGTCTCCCACATCTAGTATTTCACTATGCTGTTTTTGGGATCCATTCTTTTTCAATGACAAGAATAACTTCAAAAATAAAACGTGAGGTCGGGGGACCTTCGTCAGGAACGAATTTCCTTACACGATATTCGCATGCACACACACTCGTAAATAATAGAAAGAGACAGAGAGAAAGACAAGTGTAAGTTTTTAGAAGCTCTAATGAAGTTGGCGGAGATTTTGGATTTTCACCTTCGAAAACCATGAAAAGACACCCATGATGAAATTTTTTATTTTACGTAAACTGTTTGAGGGGGCCCGTGGCCCTGTGCCTCCCTCTTAGGATCCGCCCTTGCATCATGCTTACACTGAGTGACCAAATGCGCGGGCGAGACACTGTTTCATTATTTCATTGGTCGTATTGCCGTAAATTCGTCGTCAGCATTGTGTAAAAACCGTAAAAATAAATAACTTTTATGGCAACACATATTTGCAAATGTCAGCTATCCTGACCTAAACTTAAAATGCTAGTGGTTGGAATGTTGGCTAATACAATTTAAAAAAAGAAGAGCTGGACTTCGTACTTCGTTGGAAGTATTTCAATTGTTTTTATTAAAATAGAATTAACTTGTATTAATTTGTTGTAAGTTAGTTAACCGCACAAATAACAAAATGTCTCGAGTTCTAGTTGGAGTCAAGCGAGTTATCGACTACGCGGTAAAAGTAAGTTTACGTCAAGTGCAAAGGTTACTTTGTTGTTATAAAAATGTTCAAGTTCATTGAATTAGAAGTGATAATAACGTTAGTTTGTCTCATAGTAACAACCCCTTGCTGAATTAAAGACACATTTCTGTAAATAAAACGTACCTACATTTTTCATTCCACAGTTGAATTTCTATTACAACTAGTCAGTACTCACACCTCTTAAGTCAGATTCGTTATCATCAATAGCCTTGAACTGGCTATACAAAAAAATACTGAGTAGTGATTAGATGAACAGATACTACAGTGCCAATAGTGTATAATCAATCATTTATAAATTTATGGAATTATGCCAAGAAAACCATTATGTTTCCAATGCCTATGTAATCAAGCATGAATTGAATATTCATGATATAACTAGACTATTACATGAACTGTTTAGGTAAACAAAAATCTTATCACATACCTCATTATGAAATATTAGCTAAATAAGTTTTATAACAATGTTGTCATGATGCAGGTTTCGTTAAAATAACATTTGTACTGCAAAATATTGTAACCTCTTTTAAATGAGCCATACAATTTTTTAGATCCGTGTGAAACCAGACAAAACTGGTGTTGTGACAGATGGCGTGAAGCACTCAATGAATCCCTTTGATGAAATAGCAGTGGAGGAGGCAGTCAGGATGAAGGAGAAGAAGATTGCCAGCGAAGTCATTGCTGTGTCGTGTGGACCAGCCCAGGCACAAGTGAGAATAACATGAGAATTACTTAAGAAAATCAAGAAATTAGAAGAATTATTTTATTTATGAATAAAACATAAACCAAATGCTAAAGATTGAAGATCCCTGCAAAAACACCATGTTAAAATTCCACCTTTTTGTGTGGCTTTGGAATGATTTTAAACTGTAGCTCTGCCTTATCAAAATTAGTGGCTTCTGTGGAAGAGTAACCACAATTTTGCCAATATTACATACTAGGATAGACTATACTAAACTTCATTCAATCTCAAGAATTAGAAGAATTATTTTATTTATGAATAATACATAAAGGAATTGCTAAAATTTGAAGATCTCTGCAAAAACACTGTATTCAAATTCTACCTTTATTTCTTATCTTTGGAATGATTTTTAACTTGCAGCTATTCCTTATCTAAATTAATTTAGGCTTTTGTGGAAGAGTCACTTACATTTAGCCAATAGCACTTACTATGATAGAACATACTATACTCGTACATCTGCAAACACAAAAGTTTTTTATTGGAAGAAAACTGGAAAATCAAACAGAATTATTTTACCAACCTCTTTACAGGAAACCCTCAGGACAGCACTCGCCATGGGTGCCGACCGCGCCATCCATGTGGAGGTGACTGGTCCAGCATACGATACCCTGCAGCCCCTACATGTGGCCAAGATCCTAGCCAAGCTGTCCCAGGATGAGAAGGCCGATATTGTCATTGTTGGCAAACAGGTTAGTTGACACAAATCAGTGATGAGTTTTATAAGGTAATTCCAAAAATGCGTGCATAAATTCCTGGGCTCTAGTAATTGTCATGTTATATAGGAAAACTGAAAAAAATTGTGAAAAAAATATTTTTTCCCATTGAGAAAAATGTTTATATTACTCACAATCATTATAAATAATCTATTGTATGGAAAATAATGGCTGTAAACAATCAATAGTACTCATTCGTGGAGGAGTATATATATTCACCGCAGTACATGCTCATTAAATCAAATCATTCTAGTATCCCTTTCAAACATGTTCAACAGTCTAGATAGGAGGTGTTGGTCTGTTGACTCTCAGAAAGTAAGGGAACTCATAAATAAATATAATTGAATAGAACTACATACAGACTTGTGAAATTGTGTTATTTTTTCAGGCCATTGATGATGACTCAAACCAGACTGCACAAATGACGGCTGCCTTACTGGACTGGCCACAGGCTACCTTTGCATCTAAGGTAAGTAAACTGTTGCTTTTAAATACAAGCCCCTGATCCCTGCACAAAAACATCTTAGTTAAGTATATAAGTTATCACCTACGTAAAATAATAACTCTTATCAGCATTGATACAGATTCTTATCTTGTGTTTACTATAAAAATGTACTGATTGCCTTCCTAATTTTATGCGAAACTGATTTAATTAAAATACTTTTTTCTTAATTATCCAGAAAAATCATCTGATTACCTTAAGTACTGTTGCATCGCCTTCCAAAGCTGCGTAGGCACAAAACCTCAACTATCAATATCCCAATTTACTTGCCTTCTTCCTATTTTGATCTACTTTCGATCAGCGGGGTAATTGCGTAACACGCTAACAGTAGAATGGCTTTCATTTCGACAGTTCAACAACATTCATTGCATTATTTATGTAGTTAAGTAAACAAATTTTTCGAACATATGAAGCAATGAATTAGCAATAGGTTTCAAAATTATTCAGATTGTGATTGATAGTGTGATACGCAATTAGGGTGCTGGCTTTCTAACCATTATATCTTTTACACAATACACAATCCATTCATAATTATTATTTATGAAACATTCAATATGAATTATTTATGAATGGATTGTGTCTTGGTCTTCCTCTATTCTCGATAGAGATTCAAACTCAAAACTTTTCCCGCGACATGTCCTTTACTCTGCATCACATCACATTACATCACACCTGTAATCTCCAAAATTATAGTCAGGGGTGTACCTATAGTAACAAGTTATATTTAAACCCTATGTAATAGAGCCTATTACCAGACAAAACCAGACTTCGGGCTGCTACTGAGCTCCTTAAGTTCTGAGATGAGCTGCACGATTACTGACAAATGCGTGCACTGACTGGACAGGTCCACTCAATCTGTGTGGTTTTTTCTCAAAAGACCATTTCAGACACAAATCTACATGGTCTTCACATGATCTGACCAAGATTATGTCTGGACTTTAAAAGAGACTGTGACCTTTGAGTTTGTTTCGGCCTTTCTTCTCAGAGTAGTCAGATAGGAAACGCCGACCTCATCTAGTTTTTAAAATATGATTGACGTGTAAAAGTGTTTGTTCAAACCTACCTATAGAAATAAAATCATTTAAAATTTACATTATGCCCGGCCTTGGACTCAGCATGCACTAAAACATTTAATATGTCCAGGTTGAGAAGACAGGCGATGGTCTGACGGTGACCCGTGAGATCGATGGCGGTCTAGAGGTGATCAAGACGAAGCTGCCGGCCGTCGTCAGCGCCGATCTGCGTCTCAACGAGCCCAGATACGCCACCCTACCCAACATCATGGTAAGTAGGACTTAGGACCGATTTTCCAATGGTCAGATAACTTTTATCCGAAGAATAAATATCGCGGTATATTTATTCTTCGGATAAAAGTTATCAATACAAAAGTTGCAAATTTTCTTTCTTCAGATAAAACTCATCTATGTTATCTGACTATACCATATTTATCTTATGTACTTTTGGAAGTGAATACAGATATTCCTCGAAACCCGTGTACAAGAGGTATAAGAAGCAATTTTATTTAGTACAGGGAACAAAACTTCTGATATGTTCATGATAAGACTTGAATCGAATTTGATTAGAATGATTACAAAATTCATGTATCGATCCAAAAGAGAATCAAATTGCAATGAATTTAAACCAATGGTTTTTCCTGGACTTAAACAGCGGGGTAATTACGTAACACACTAACAGTAGGAATGGGTTTCATTTTGACAGTTCACCAACATTAATTGCGTTATTTACGTTGTTGAGCAGACAAATTTTTCGAACTTAAGAAGCAATGGATTAGCAATAAGCTTCAAAATGATTCAGATTGTGATAGGTAGTGTGTTACGTAATTAGGGTGCAGGAGTAACCCATCAATTCCTTGTATCTACAACTAATATTTAATTACACAGAAAGCCAAAAAGAAGCCCCTAAAGAAGGTCACTCCCAAAGACTTGGGCGTAGACATCGCTCCCAGGATCAAGGTGCTCTCCGTAGAAGACCCCCCAGTCAGACAGGCCGGTGCCGTGGTTCCAGACGTGGATACCCTCGTCGCCAAGCTCAAGGAAGGAGGCCACATCTGAATACCGTTGTAAATAGTGAAATTGATGTGTTTAAAATCAGAAAATACCTATATTTATAATGAGATTTTGTATGAGCGTCGATTGTAGATTACATTGTATAAATTGTTAAAATACATTTTTAATCTGTTCCCTTTTGTTTTCTTATGTCATGACAGCCATAGCCTGTATCTAGCTGCAATTTCTAGTCTGTTTGTCAAGAATGGCCCATATTTAAGCCCAGTCCATGTTCATTCAGCATCCTTATTACTAACTACAAGTGGCGTCATCATGGCACTCGATGAAAATGAACCAAATGGAGAACTGAAGTAGGCAATTAAACTGTTATATTTTTGGGATAAGTAAAATAAAACTCTGGTCTGGACTCGATAAATTTAAATTTATTAAGTAACTCTGTAAGCATTGTGTCATTTGGACAGGCCTCTGGCCATAGTCAATTTGGGAATAAATTACAAAGGTGAGACTCGTGTGGTTGATAAATATCGTCTAAAACTATCTTCTACGATAGATTACATTAATTGCTAGTTGCTGTCTCACCTAGCAAATTCAAGAGTGTAGCAAACATTCCAACTACATTACGTAAACTCCATTTTTATTCAGCCTTATTGATAAATTCCTCATTATTTAATGGTACTATTGCAGCTGCAAAATTTAAAAAAAATTACTAATCTCTACATAATACTTATTACAAACATTCAAATACGTAAATGGCCAAGTTTCTTACTGAAGTAAGAAAAAATACATCGGGATTATCTAACTAGCTTCTACTTGCGACTCCACGGACTCGTCCGCGTGAAATTTCTGGTTCCCCCGACCGACCCCGTCGCATCACATCACCTGCCTACGCTTTTACTTCGTTTTCGCTTAGCGTTCTTGCTGACTTTTTTCTTTTTGCTCGTCTCCTGAGTGTCCTAGCGTGATGTTAAATAACTTATAGCCTTCCTCATGAATAAGGTTATCAAATGCAAAAATATTTTTTGAAATCCGACGGGTAGGTCCAGAGATTACCCCTACGTACAAACTTATAAACAAACAAATTTTACCTCTTTATAATATTATTAGTATAGATCAACCACTTTAACACGTCATATATTTGAATATCTTTGTAACATAAGTATCGAGCCTACTATAGCGCTAGAAGGTATTTCTGGCGCGTGGCTAAAATCGGAATTAACCCATCTTGTTTTTTTTTTATACATTTCAGTGGCATTTTTTTATCAACAGCGCCCTCTTTCTAAACTTCATTCGCGCCAAAAGATCCTTGTATTAGTGTATTGTGGACGACCATGGAGCTCACTATTTCACTATCTCTGCCGGTGACGATGCGAAAAGTTACATAATGGTAACATTTGTTTCGATAGTCGTCAGCCCACTTGTTCATCTTGGTGACTTGGCCCTGTTGCCCGGCAGTGTAGTGCAGAAGGCTGAGCAGGCAGTTAAAATATTTCACCTAATAAGTACAGCATGATTCGAATATAAACCATACAAATGATTGTCTAGTACATGGATTCCCCGCTGAAGGGTTGGTGCCACACGATCTTGCCTTCGAGGCAGCCGGTAACGAGCATGTGGTATCGCGGTGAGAACTTGGAGCTAACGACGAGGTCCTGGTGGATGCCCAGGCTCTGGCCGATCTCCACCATGGGTCGCGGGCCGTTCAGGTCCTGCACGCAGTTGCACAGCTCGCCACACTCATGATTGAGGGCTAAGAGCCGCATCCCTCGCCCGAATGGAGAGCACACGATGCGACCGTCCGCTGAGTAACACAGTTCCTGCAAATCATTTTTTTTTTTACAAATAATGGCAGTTCCAATGGCATAGGCATAACAGTAAACAATAAAAATGATTTCCAAGCATCAGATCCTGTATCTATATAACGACTGCGCAAGCGCATATAATTTATAATCGTCTAATAAAATATCGACAATTTTTTTATCATTATCAACAAAATGAAACCAGACTAGTCTAATCAGAAAATTTAATCTTCTTCATCTTGAATTATGGGAGATATGCCAATGCGAATAAAAAAAAAACTATTACCATCATTCTCCTGCCATTATCCCAATTTACTTGGGGTCGGCGCAACATTTCTTCCATACACTCTCTTTTAGCAGTCATCTCTGAAGTCATCCATTTTCCAGCTATATCATCTTTCACACAATCCATCTGTTTCTTTGGTCCTCCCCAACGTTTCCACATTGCCACATTCATACTCAAAACCTTCCTCACAACATATTCCTTATTCCTCCGCTTAAAACAACTATAATCTGACCTTGATAAACCCTTTTCCTTCGTTGGTCTCCTCCGTGTAATACAGAAGTCGGTCTTTGTTTTGTCTGATGTGTACTTTGGCCAGTTCCTCGTCACTGGTGCCAGGACTGTCACGCGGCGGAGTCTGTCCCGACGGCGATGGCGACAAGCTTCTGCAATTATTCGAATTAAGATTTATTGGACATACAATCATCAACTTACGAAGAAGGTGGTTTTGCGACAAATTGGACAGAAATGGCAAGAAAAGTTGCATATTATCTACGACAGGTGCAAAGCATAACGTAACTAACATTACGCCTGTATTTTCCGAAGGGTTGGGCAGACATGTACCTACCTATTGTACACCAACATTTCGCCAGTTATGTGCAAAGCAATTACAGATAATATTTATTTATTTTTCAGAAAGCTTATTATCATGGCCTCATCTTAACTTACGATGGCAGAAGTAGCTCGGTAACAGTGAGCTGGGGGGTAACTCTCAGTCGCAATCTGTCAAAAAAATCTCTAATTTTTGACAAGTTTTTGACATTGATTGTCGTTGAGATGATATTGCGACACGAATTTGAACGTTTTTATTTACGGGAATTGGCCTTCTGGTCGTAAAAAAAACGTGGATGCGGACGCAACGAATACAATTCCGTCAATCGGGGTGAATAGGGATGCAGGATTGAATCGGAACGAAACTTTAAAAGGGATTTTCACATTGAAATAATATAGTTTGTTGCTAAAAAGGGCACTCAATCGTTAATTATAATACAGTAAACACATAAAAAAAACACAACTGTCACTGCATTCCCCGCCAAAACAAAAATGACTTGAGTCCTTTTTGGCAACAAACTATATTATTTCAATGTTAAAATCCCTTTTAAAGTTTCGTCTCGATTCACCCTGCATCCCTATTCACCCCGTTTTGACGGTAATCCGAAGGCAGATTTTCGTTTGACTTGTAAACGTTAAAATAGTATTGCCATATACAGCATCAACCACTTCTACTAAAATCAGGTAACCCTGATTTATTGAGCTACAAGTCGTGTGCCAGATGGAATTTCCCATCAGTAAAAATCACGAACTTCAATCCCATATTTTACCCCTTTAGGGGATGAATTTTGAAAATTCCTTAGTGCTCACTTTCGTTATATGTATAACGTACGCTTCTGCCAAATTTCGTGCTTCTAGACCTAGGGTACGTTCCGAATTGCACTGTAATCGATTTGAGCGTGCTTACACCCGTTCCGAAATAGCGTGAACGCGATAACGATGTCCCGTGAATCGTCATGACATGCGCCAACTTGCGATAACGCCGACCATTCCTTCTAATAATATCATCGTGAGCGCTGTCAAAAATGACAGATGTGCGTTGTGCTGTTGAGTTGTTTTGAGTCGGATCTTTGGTCTCATACATCTCAACCAAGAAAATAGTAGTGCCAATGCGTTGAACTTCCATTTTCCAAAAAATATCCAGTCGGTCTTTCTTTCTTGTGCAAGGTTTGGAGTTGGCGTTGAGCGAGCACTGCGAGCGCGTTCACGAGCGTTCCGAATTGTTGACAGCTCTCAGCTGTCATAATCGTGATATCTAAATCGGAACGCAAATGATTGATGTGAGCGCTGTGAGCGATTATGGCTTAATTCGGAATGCAGCCCTAGCAGCACGGACTAGAAAAAAAAAAGAACTCCGCGCCACGCATATCGAAAGTGAAGCACCGTACCAATCTATGTGTGTGTGTAAATAAGTGTCTTACTTGTGATAATATGTTATCCCTTGACACTTTCTGGGATGTAGAATTATTTTTGCACCATTTCACAACACAAGAAGGCATATTATACCTACTTATTGGTTTATTGGTACTTATCATTGTAATAATTTATTTCTCTGTATTATTTTAAATTTGTAATTGTATGGATTAATTTTATCTGAAATAAACTGATTAATAACAATTATTTTATTTTATTACTTGACGTAAACAGTACCTACCTACAATGACGCCGTAGTGTCGCGTAATAGCCACCGGTCGGCACCTTATGATGTAAATGTGTGCGTGAGACCTGTTTGTACAAACGGTCCGGCATACTTATAGTGCTTCACTTTCGATACGCGTGGCGCGGAGTCCTTTTTTTTTCTAGTCCGTGCCTAACAGTTAGGATGTCCGTTGTTTATCAGTGAATGAATTTAGGAATTTTATTAAACTATTGCTACAATTTTGTAGTAGCGTATCTACGTATACCTTGGAGCGTCTTCGTCGCCTTGCCGGGGCGTGAGCGCGGGCCGTGGGTTGGGCAAGGCGGGCGGCTGGATTCCTGTGTTGATGCCCGTGATGCGCTGCATGTTGAAGTTACGACGCACCTGCCCTCTGGATGTATAGCAAGCGTTTATATTACATGAAGCCTGAGTTTACATACAACACCTTACATTTTTTTTTTTTTGTAGTTTTTTAGTTGGCCGCCAGTCACTAGTTAAACGTTCACGTGAAATTATTTACCGTGTATAATAATTAATCTAAATGATACACCTGTTTCTGCAAGCAGTTGCTTATCAAGAATACTGATGTCATTGGTGTGACATGATGGGGCGTGATCGTTACTCACAAACAAATCTATCGATGGGTTTTTGCTTAAACATTTTGGGAATTGATTTCACACCCTTTTGCGTAAACGCATTAGTCTTAATAAGTATTAAACACAGGATAAGGACACGCTAAATGGATATAATTATAGGTAGGTATTGTGTTTTTGCCACACTCATAGGGTTTCAACGAATATATATCAACTAGAAATGTGTGCAAGTTTTGACGAATATTATGATGGTAATACATATTTGCCGAAACCCTGTAAGTGTAGCCCAGGATTAAAAGCCCACCTGGCTTCTACGCTTTCGTCGGATTGACCGAAGAAAATAAAATTTCGATTAATTTATTTGTTGGGTCGGTATAAAGTCGTTAGCGAGGTTACATGGCTGATCTTACCACTCGCCAATTACTCCATTACCTACTACACAAAGTGAAAGCTAATTAATTTATAGAATTAGACCTTTTACATGCACTTTCGAAAGGTTAAGAGGTTTATAAGTTTGTGAGATAGTTGGGATTATTCTTCTTTGCCCCACCAGAGGAATGTTCACAAAGGAAAATGACACTCGCATGAACTATGAGTTCTTTTTTCGCACTAGGGCTGTGTAATTTATCCCAACAAAACCAATTAGTGGGACACAGTGGACGCCAAAATTGTGAACATTCCACTTTGTCCCACTGGTGGGACACATTGGTGGGGCAAAGTGGAATAATGTGATAGTTAGTAGGCAGTTCCTAAGCGTAAATTATTGTGCGAAAGAATGACCGCCCAAACCAAGCTAGTGGGTATTGACATTTGGTGAGAGTGAAAAAACACATGCAGTCAAAGTGACGATGACATGTGCGCTGCCACTGCCAGGGACGATAATAACTACAGTACGATCACACTCAAAGGTCCATTCGGAACTACGAATATGGATAAATACATTGAACTACTTATAGTAAAATGACAAAATGCTACTTTTCGTCTACAAAAAAAAAACTAAAATTGTCATAAACCTCTTTATATTTTGTTTTGGCAGCTAAGTGTGGTAGTGTAGTCAAGCCAAACTTCTAAAAAACTGTTGGTTCTTCAACTCAACTACTTCAAATTTTATAGTGTTGAACACAACACTTCTTTGCAGTGCAGTAAAAAAATGTGTAAAGAATGCAACGTGTTAAAGGGAGCTAATTGTAACTACTCTAAATTATTGTTCAAAGCGCAATGCAGGTATACTATTCTAATTTGAAATCCTATGAAAAGTGGTACATCACTTTTTAGTACATTTAATTACCGAATAATCCGGATAATCTGAATTTCGTGCGAAAAACACTCCGAATTTCTTAGCACATTCGACAAAGTTAGCAGTTGACCAGTTTTCGCTCTAACAACCTTGGTAATAATACGGTTGAAAATAGTTAACCGCGAAAATTGCTGGCTTACTTTCAGCAATATCTTCGCCTGATGATATACGTGTTTTCATATTTTTGCACCAAAAATCACTAAGTACGTTTAATGTATTTAAAACAGAGTTCTGTTCATTTCATTCGTTTGAACATGAGAGAGACAGAATGATGTTTTAAATATGTTTAGTATGTTATTGTGCACGTGGTATAGCGATTATTCTTACACGACGACTAAGGATCACTTAAAGTAATTCAGATTGTTTCTTTTCTTTTTTTGTTTATTCGGATTTTTCTTTCTTTTTTTGTTTTTTCTTTGGTTTAAAAACCGAACGCATAAATAGCAGTCAAAGTTAAATAATGTAAAATGTAGCTAGCTACATTCGCACAGGCACAAACTATCCTAAACTCAAAGCATTTATTTCAAATAAACCAATTACGTGCACTTTTGAATGGTCAAGGGGTCGGTCAGTCAGAAATATGAAGCTAGTTGCCCAGTACAAAGCGTAGTAGGTACCTATGGAGAAGAACGGGCAAGAAACTCCACGGACACTTTTTGAAATCAAAATATTGTTACAAAAATTGGTTACATCATTCTTATTGAAATGATACATGTGAGAACGATGTAGAAAGACGTGCACGTTAAAAGCGTCCGTATTAAAGAAAAAAAAACAATTCAGAAATTAAAATAAGCCGTGGCAGCTAAGAGATGACCAGTCCTTACTGACGGCGCTCGTTCACGAACATGACGTCTGGATCAGGACCATTCAACTCAATCATTTTGAAGGGAACTTAATGACCCAACACACACGCCACCACCAGCGAGATATTTGAGTGAGCATGACATACTCTCAGCCGCCAGGGCACATTGAAGTCAATGAAAGACGAACCCAGAAAATGGTAGCTTTATAGCAGATACATAGACCTCACACAGGTGCTATGCAATTATACAATACATAGGATGCATCTACTAGCACCCATGCAGTGTCACCACGCTCACCTGTTGTACATCTCTTGCAGTATCCTCTGCTGTTTGACAGTGATGGCCGCCTCCCAGACATCATTCTGTGTACCAGAAAGACCCTGAACAATATGCTACCGTTTGTTAAAAGTAATGTCTACTTATAGGTCGTAACTCCCTTATTCATACTAAAAAGTGATTACAAATATTGCCTGTCTTTGTTCTTTTCGTGTCGACGAATTGAGATAGCAATAGACTGTTACGTCATTTTAGTTATAAGACGTCTATGAATTAGGGGATTAAGATTTTTATCAGTTTGGTCTAACAATTCGGAGGTCTATGGTCAGCAGCGGACTTCTATAGACAATGATGATAAATCTCATGAAACAGTTATTTGGGTAGCGAGAGATCTAGAATTGATTTTATTTTTTTTCTCGAGTAACTATTTTAGATAAAAATATTAGATTAAACACGTTAAATCTGATCGTTCATTCCATTCAAGTGTTTGTTAATCCAAACTTTGAATTATCATTCCAAGTATTGTTGCTGTTATCAATATTTGCATGAGAGCAATAATTCAGAAAAAGAAAGTGCAAACTAATGCAACGTCACTATAACAAAATCGTTCGAATTTGTTTGAATGAGGAATGCGTAAAGTCAAAGAATATTCCAGAAAACAACTAAGAATAATATGTGCGTAGGTAAGTATCTGTCGTATAGGTATGGTCTGTTCCAAAAGTATCTGATGAAAATGTGAACTAATGGATCAGAAAACGCATCTATGGATGCCAATTTATAGTGTCACTTGAGAGCTTTGATTTAATTATTTGAATACTTAAACAGTTTCCCCTTTATTTATAAACGCTAATTAAAGTTAAGCAATAAATATCGACTGTTTAACCATACATTTTTGACGTTTAAACATCTCTTAACTGTAATCATCGTTCATAAGTAAGCCCCTTTAAGTTTAAATAAAAATTAGAATTTTGGGTTTAAGTTAAACCCGAAATTCTAATATCAAATTACCTTGAAAGATGTTTTTCATTTGAGAATTGAGGTTAACTTAATATAACTCAATTTTCGTCGGTGATTATCAATTTCTATTTAATAACGTTATTAAAACAATAATTGTTGAAAACAGTGGTGAGATATAAAGTTGAAACCTTCTAAATATGAATGTCTTACAACGCCCTTTAGTGAGTGATTGCGCCAGAATTTAAATAGAACAGGGTGTTTACACTTTCATCAGATACTTTTGGAACAAACTATAGTTAGCGATATGACGGCCTGGGGTGTGCTTACCCCGGCGAGGCGGGAGGGCTGCGGCGCAGGCGGCGCGGGCGCCTCGCGCGACGAGCTGGGCCCCGCCGCCGGGGCCTCGCCGTCCCTATTTATATTAATGTGAGTCATCGCCCTGCCGACAAACGTACCTCCATTTATTTACATTTACCAAGTTTAATCATTACTTATGCTATTTTATTGTTTCGAATTATTATAGGATTCATAATCACTTTTAAAAGTTTTGCTACAAAATGTTAACATTTCTGCTTGATTGCTAACAAACAATTGTTTAAATGATAAATTATATTTATTTCTTTAATGAATAATTATTGAAATAAACTTATTAAGCATTATTTTACTCTTAGGCCTGCTTGCATCACAAATGAAGCGCTAAATGAATTTAAAACATTGTTCTGCTTCTGTCAATTGTTTGACATGACAGAGACAGAATGATGATTTAAATATGTTTAGCGCTAAACGTATTTAGTGATTTTTGGTGCAAGTGGGCCTTAAACTAACCACATATTCATGTGTAAGAGTGTTTTGTGTAATCCTGCATCGCGCTTTTGAAACTTGTATCATTTGGTGTGTTTTCTAAGATACTTAGACTTGGGATTCGATATGTCCTACCTAACCTTTAATCCAGCGTAGTGAGTTTCTCAACTACACGGCCTAACAACAGATTTTAAATCTGTTATAAACATTACAAGACGGATGAGGTTATGTTGACTACCTCACAAACGCGCATACAGCAAAAGCACTCTTAACCATAAAAATAATATTTATTTATTTAAACTTCTCGCACACATTAAGGTACAAAGGCGGACTTATGCCTTAGGTATTCTCTACCACTCAACCAAGGGTAGTGAAGAGATAAGATGGCAGGTGCTCTGAGAGGAGTTAATAATAATAACAAAATATTAAAAATATAACATAATTAATTATAAATAAAATAGGTACACAAGTACATAAATAGGTTATAAACTTATAATACACATACATACATACATACATATTTACTATAATATATACCAACATTACAATATACAGGGTGTCCCGTAAATAATGGATCAAACGTAATGGGTAGTTAGCTTACCTGATTTTCAACAACTAATTTGAATAGTTTAAAAATCTGTTACGGTAAACAAGATTTTTTTCTTTCTATTTTTACCATTTTTTCTACAAGAATTCAGTTTTTTTTAATGCTGTCGCTGCAAATAATCACATTTTTAAGTGTGATTTTTGTTAAACATTTCTGAATACCTTACTAATGTTATAAGAC
The DNA here is from genome assembly GCA_917490735.1 of Dryobotodes eremita. Lineage (NCBI taxonomy): Eukaryota > Metazoa > Arthropoda > Insecta > Lepidoptera > Noctuidae > Dryobotodes > Dryobotodes eremita. Next base: position 5,771,088 of record OU823257.1, on the reverse strand, counting down.
AATTATTTTTTAAATAACGTTTTATTCGCCTTAGAAAAAAAAAACATGAATTAGAAAGGTATTTTTCAATGAAAAAAAATATCATGGTTACCGCAGCGGTTTTTTTTAAACTATTCAACTTAGTTGTTGGAAATCAGGTGAGCTACCTAACCGTTACGTTTGATCCATTATTTACGGGATATCCTGTATATATTTATACAAATTTAAGGGAAAGAGGTAATTAAGATGACTACGCTATTTATTTTGTAAATAACTCCACAATTACCGCTTAAATGCATACCGACTGGTGGCCGTCCTGATATCAAGAGGAAGCGCATTCCAGAGAAGAATGGACTGAATATGAAAGGAAGAATGAACAAAGTCAGAAGTATGAGAAGGACAGAGTAGGAGAAGATTGTTGGAAGAACGCAGATTCTTAGCGTGTGAAGAACATAGATATTGAAAGGAGACATAAGATAAGAAGGAGGGGTGGGAGAGTTGAGAAGAGAGAAAAGCGTGGTCAAAGCGCGCAAACGTTTCCTTTGGAGAAAAGACATTAATTTGAGCTCAAACCTATAGCTCCACACATGGTCATATTTCCTTAGGTTGAATATGAACCGGATACCGTTGTTGAGCAGTCTATCGAGCTTATCCAGCAAAACCGAATTCAAGTCAAAGTAGCACACGTCACCATAATCGATGTTGGGGGAATATCAAAGTCTACACAAGCATAGTCTTCATCTTAGCAGGCAAAAAGTTTCTCACACAGGGATCGCAGAGTACCATTGACCATTTGATTAACACTAGAAACCTGGCGATGCAAACCGAGATCTTTCACCGTAGGGGTAATGGGTATGACGGTACGATTAAAAATAAGAGGAAGAAGAGAGCTAAGCGCCAACCTACCCATCATGAGCGAGCTTTCAATTAAAATGGCCTGACACTTTAAGGGGTTTACTGATATCCCAAAACTATCAGACCACTTTTTGATAGCAGTTAAGTCTCGGTTTACATCTGTTATAGCGTCCGATAAACCTTCTACCCGCTCAGCTGCATACAATTGAAGATTATCAGCATAAAGATGATACGAACACCGAAAACAGTGAGCTATAAAAATAATGAAGATGGAGAATAACAATGGAGAAAGAATGTGGAACACCAGCAGGTCGCGCCAACTCGATGAGCTCTCATCAGCGCGAATCGACTGCTGACGTCCCCGAAGATAAATAAAGAACATTCCAGGGCCTCGTGTGAAACCAGAGAGCATAGAAAGGAGAATATCATAATACCTTGTATAGAAGCGAAAATGGGCATATACTCCCGAACGTACTACTAAAGAATTAGAATGAACAAATTGCGTTTGATGTTTTATTGGTTAAAAGTATCATGCGCTCTATAACGGTCTTCTTAGGTCGAATTTGGACGTATTCGGTACGGTAGTTTAGGTTCTATACGAATTATTTTTCTACTTTACCATAGCATAATGAAATGTTAGTACGGTTAATAATACAGAATGAATCATGGTATAAACCAATAAAACCAGTTATGAAAGAGGTGGTAACTCACATAGGGTTCACATTATGCGACAGTCGGTTCATGCGGAATGTTCTGGTCCGGCGCCGCACGCCGGGCCGGCTGGTCGGGTATGTGCCGCCGCCGGATGGAGACGTGTCCCGCGTACTCTTCAAGCTGGCGTCGCTGATCGGCTGTATGTCGTGGATGCATGTCCACTGTGTAAAGGTGCTTTTTTAACTTTTGTAATTTATTTATAAATTTGTGTTTGGCCATTAAACAATAATGGAATTGGAGAGATTTTATCCGAAGTATTTAGTTAAGTGATGAAAAGAAAATGTAGTGCCACATAGTATTTGTGAAAATGAAAACATGTAAAACACGGAAATTAGAACAATTATGGAAAATTGCAAACATACCTCTGATTTGTCATCATGGCTGATATTTCTACTCAAAGCGCTCCAACCCTGGGGGTGAATCTGTAAAAAAAAGAAAATTGTTATCCACATTACTACAAACTCATAGAGATAGGATGAGGTAATTATGTCAGGTAAATGTGGATTTTCCAACTAATACGTTCACGACTATTGCTTAAGAAGAATAAAACACTTTCATGCAACAACAACGAGATAATTGGTCAAATCTTTGTTAGTTAGTTTAAACAATTGGTCTTAGTAATTGATTAAAAATATATCACAAAATCTCCATACCTGTAAAGCGCTGACAACTTCAGCATCATTGCCGTCCGGGAAGTCAGACACGAACTCGACGCGGTTCTGCTTGCGGTTGGCATCAAACAGGTGGTCATACATGGTGGCAATCGGGATACTTTGCTGGCTCATCTGCATCAATCGGTATAGATTCGGCTGCAATAGAATAATTGGTGAAATAGAGTGGAAATTATGCCAAGCCTTGTGTTAAAATTAAATTGTTTTTTAAAGGGCGTTCATTCTGGTCAAGCAACGCCAGCCAACTTCCTAAGAGGGGCTTAGCAGACAGTATCGATTTCGAACTTAGATAGATGTGAATGTAGTGCGCAAAATACGTGCATTGTCGTGGAGTTGCGGACACCAGTCCGTATTACGTATGTAGTACTGAGTAACAAACCATAGCCCATCTCACATCTTGCCCTGCAAACCATGACCTGGAAGGTAACTAATGAAAGGTGTGATGCGGCGTGGTGGAATACTGGGCTAAAAGAGCTTTCTGTCATTATTTACATGGCTTTTTATAAAAGCCTGCTATGATCAAAAAAATAAGTCAAGAAATCAGACTAACCTTAAATCCATTTAAGTCCTGAGCTAGTGTATTTAAATTCAAGTCGTGTATGAGTACAATAAGTCCGCCCGTCGTGCACATGACCATCTGCTTCGCGTCCGGAGATAGCCGACATCTCATCAAGCTCGAAGTATGAAATACTCTTTGGTACACAAGGTTGTATTCTGTATAGGAGTTGATATCCCATGTGTATATGCTGCCGTCAAGCCCCGAAGTGACCAGCAATTTGTCTTTGAGTGAAAATTCTATGTTTTTCACCCATTTGGAATGGCCTAGTAGAGATCGTATCTTTTTCTTGAGGTTTCGGACATCCCATAGAGCTATTGTTGTGTCGTCTGAACATGTTGCGAACATTCGTCCGTCAAGGAACCTAAAAAGGTTTACGAGATTCTGAATGTAGACCCAAGTTTTAAGGAGGGACTAAAGAGATGAAAAGATGCCAGTTCTCTTTTTGTCCATGGATAAATCTCCTTGAGCTTTATCCCTCTATCTAAATCAAAAGCAGGGACCATTTTGGTTACCCATTGAAAGGGTTTTCGGTAGGGTTTTTCTAAGCAGTTAATTAAAAATCCATACGATGTGGGTAACCCTTTTGAACGGCTTAACTAAGCCACTAAAATTATGGTTACCCATTGAAAAGGTTTTCGATAGGGTTTTTTTAAGCAGTTAATTAAAAACCCATACGATGTGGATAACCCTTTTAAACGGCTTAATTTAAGCCATTAAAATTTTGATTACCCATTGAAAGGGTTTTCGGTAGGGTTTTTCTAAGCAGTTAATTAAAAACCCATACGATATGGGTAACCCTTTTGAACGGCTTAATTTAAGCCAGTAAAATTATGGTTACCCATTGAAAGGGTTTTCGGCAGGGTTTTTTTAAGCAGTTAATTAAAAACCCATACGATGTGGGTAACCCTTTTGAAAGGCTTAATTTAAGCCATTCAAAAGGGTCACACTTTCAACTCTCTTAAAAACGATAACAGCGTAACATTCCAATTCGGAACAATGTAATATGATCTCTCTATGATGGGCATAGGTTTCAAAATGGAATAGCACGCGTTAAGCGGCCGCGGCGGCGCCTTTGTGGCTACTTACCGATCGGCTTGTAAACAGGGATCTATGGTCATTATGGCATGTATTATAGAGTTCATTTTAGCTTTGCTGGCCATATATCGGAATGACATAATATTATGATTTTTTCATGTCTGTACTTGTTTATTACTTTATTGCAGCAGGGACCTTACAAATCGTACAATTGGCATATTTGCCGTTTGATTTTTGAAACCGGACCGGATTATGGTCTTTTCCGAATATTACTCCGTGTACATTTTTAACAATTTAAAATGCCAAAACCGAGACGAGATCCCGTACATCGCTATTATTTATATGATGCATCAAATAATACAAGTAAATGTAATTTATGTGGAAATTTATTAAAGGTAAGGCGATACCTACTTAATTATTTGTCATAATTTGCCTTCACTGCCTTCCTTACAATAAGTAGGTAGATACGTTAATTTATCAATCACGGACTAGAAAAAAAGAAAGGAACATACACGTACAGTCACCAAAAGTGATAAGTAACCAGGGTCGTCGATACAGTTGAAGTTTAGTAAGAAACCGATTAATGTTTTCGAATAAAATTTAATTTAATTAATGGAAAACAAACAGGTCATTTATCAAATTAAATTTCATTCGAAAACATCCATCGTTTTCTTACTAAACTTCAGCTATATCCGATGACCCTGGTTACTTATCTCTTTTGGTGACTGTACGTACGTACTTACGTATACGTAAGACAATGCGCAACGATGCTATGTCTTATTATACCTACCACTTGATTGTTGATTGATCATTCGTGATCTATGTCATGGATAGACTATTGGTCACTAAACGTAAAAATTGCAAAAACTATAAATTGCCAAAAGATCGAAAATAGATTGTTTCCTTCTCGTGTGGCACAAATATAACGGCGTCGCCGCCGGATGTATGAGATGGAAGTAGTGGTGGTAATTATTGTAACAACAGATAATATAATGCATTATTCTTACGCAATTTATAATGAATTATTAAACTCCCAACTCATCCCGTTGACATTATTGATGTTATTATTATTGTCAACTCTGTAACTGCAAATGCGCGGTGAGATGACGACCAACCGAACGCGACGACACACGGGTGCGAATAAACAAATTAGCAAACAAATACAGGTGTGATAGAGATGGTGCTACTCAGATATTTCACTTCAATTACGAAATCTGAAGTCGTAGAGAACGCTATCACATTTTTTAAACACTCAAGTTTAGGCATCTGAGTCGCAACACAACAACATTACGCGCACGCACACATTGAAACCGCCGTCCGTTCGAATTTATACATTAGTAACTAATCTTGGTACTTGGAAGGTTTTATTTATTTAATATTTACTATATTTGTTGAGTAAAGTCAGTAGTTACTTTATTGTATTTGGTAACAGTAACTAAGTATTATAAGCATGATCATCATTATTTTTGGAATTATTTGAAATTCGTAGGTACAAAAAATGTTCCAAGCTATAAAGAAAAAGAAAACCAGAGGGCTGACAATAAAATACTATAAATATTATTTTTACCTACCATTTTTGGAGCATGACATTACACAAATATAACCGACCGATAACCGTATACTAACGGTGTGACCGTTTTAAAATACACAGGATATTAATTCTACTATCTGAACTAACTCCAAATGAACTCCAACTACTTCCAAAACTAATACGAAACTAATTCCAAATGAACGACATCTTTAAATTTTCAAAGTTTTTGAGAGTTGATTACCAACTTCACATCAAAACAATTAAAAGGTTAAGTACAACCGTTTAGATTTACATAAAATTTCAAATTGACTTTAAATATTAATGATCATTATACCAAAACTCCCAAAATTGCTACCCTTGTCGACTTTTCATCAAAAGAGTTCATCTGCCATCTTAAATAAAAAAGTAGGATACATTTATAATCACCACACCCAAAATTTCCAAAATTGATTACTTTGATGACTATTTATTTAAAAAAAACACCTGCCGTGTTTGAATAAAATATCGATGACACATTGGTAATCACTATCCTAAAAATCCTTAAAAATTAAAGCAATGTCCAATTTTTTTAATAAAACAAAATACTGTTTATCTGAATTAAATAATGGATGACATGCGTAATTGCCACACCAATAATGAATAATCATATCAATTTATCATAAAAAAATTGATCCGCCATCTTGTATTCTAAAACTGAATACATATTCATAATCATCACTATCTCCAAAATCTCCAATAATGAGTACCGAAACACACTTAAAAAAAAAACTGAAGTTTTTTCCGCCATTTTGAATTTCATTTATTTATTAAACGACTTCAAAACAGGAGGAGGTTTTTAAACGACTTCAAAAGAGGTTTCTCAATTCGACCGTACACATTTTTTTTTTAAATCTGTGTTCGCGGATAACTTCATCGTTCATGAACCGATTTAGATGATTCTTTTTTTTGTTAGAAAGGAGATATCCTAAGGGTAGTCCCATGATAAAGAAACGAGGATCGATGATGTCATCCCAGAGAAATCGAGGGAAACCTTCGAAAATCGTAGGGGCAACTAGTGCGTTTGTTAATTTTTTCATTAAGTATTTTAAAGCACTACCATTTAATAAAGGTAATAAAGGTCTAGAGTCGATCTGATGATGGAGCCGAAAGACAGTCGAGGGAACTACTCAACGATTTACAGCAGTTACCTTGTGTTTGGGCTTGATTAATTTGTATTGATGAGAACTTTACATCTAAATGGGTTGTGACTGTGATTAGGGGTCTGATAATGAAGACGAAGGACAGTTAAGGGAACTCCTCAACGGTTTACAGTAGCTACTTTGTGTTTGGACTTTTCATTTATATTGATGAGAACTTTGCACCCATATGGGTTATGAGTAACATTACTGGTCTGATGATGGAGACCATAGACTGTCGAGGGAATTCCTCAACAATTAACAGCAGTTACCTTTTGTTGGGCTTACTTCATACGGTTCAATATGCCAAAATGTTCAGTTCGTACAAAAATAATACCTAATTAAGATTGAAGTTTTACATAGGACAACCACTACCTACTAGTCTTGATGAGGCGTCAATTTAAGACTGAATTTAAGTTGGGTAATCGCGTCATCTCTAGCAATGCTCTTTCGTCGTGTGGCCTACTCAATTATATGTTTAAATCTAAGTCAGACAACGATATTCCTTCCATGGTTTTTGCACGACTCAGAGTAACATACACCTGTCCTTTGGCGAAGTTTTTCTTGCCTAGGTCTAAAACAGCCTTTTTAACAGACTTCAAAAAAGGAGGAGGTTCTCAATTCGACTGTATTGTTTTTTAGGGTTCCGTAGCCAAATGGCAAAAAACGGAATCCTTCTGGATTCGTCATATCTGTCTGTCTGTCTGTCTGTCTGTCCGTCCGTATGTCACAGCCAATTTTTTCCGAAACTATAAGAACTATGCTGTTGAAACTTAGTAAGTAGATGTATTCTGTGAACCGCTTTAAGATTTTCACACAAAAATAGAAAAAAAAACAATAAATTTTGGGGGTTCCCCATACTTAGAACTGAAACTCAATTTTTTTTTTTCATCAGACTCATACGTGTGGGGTATCTATGGATGGATAGGTCTTCAAAAATGATATTGAGGTTTCTAATATCATTTTTTTCTGAACTGAATAGTTTGCGCGAGAGACACTTCCGAATTGGTAAAATGTGTGTCCCCCCCTGTAACTTCTAAAATAAGAGAATGATAAAACTAAAAAAAATATACGATGTACATTACCATGTTAACTTCCACCGAAAATTGGTTTGAACGAGATCTATTACTCGTAAGTAGTTTTTTTTTTTAATACGTCATAAATCGTAAACCGCAAGTTACCTTTCTTTCAATCAACTCAAATATAAAAATAAAATAAAACATTTAATTTCATAAACATCAACCTTATGCATTAACCGTGAACCATTATTTTCTAATAATAAATCTGTAATAGGTGCCTAAGTAAATAATAATTATTATTCGCGCGGGGCGTGGCTTGATCGGTAGTGGATGCGGAGCGCGCGGGGGGCAGGTTCCCGACTGCGCTTACCGGAGCGGGCAGACACGTGAGGGCAGACGTCGTTGACACTCATGCGCGTGGAGCTAGTTAGGGTTCCGTACCCAAAGGGTAAAAACGGGACCCTATTACTAAGACTTCGCTGTCTGTCCGTCCGTCTGTCTGTCACCAGGCTGTATCTCAAGAACCGCGATAACTAGACAGTTGAAATTTTCACAAATTATGTATTTCTGTTGCTGCTATAACAACAAATACTAAAAACAAAATAAAATAAATATTTAAGGGGGGCTCGCATACAATCAACGCGACTTTTTTTCCCTTTTTTGCTCGATATGAATAATGGCAACAGGTAGGCACTTGAAATATTCACAAAATACTCAGTTGTATTTTTACTTTAATAATAAATAATAAAATTAAAATAAAACAATTATTTAAGGGGGCTCCCATACAAAAAACGCCGTTTTTTGCCTATTTTTGCTCGATATCAATAAATGTTAACAGGTAGGCACCTAATTTGTATACCTACCGTTGTTTACCTAGTCAATGGTACGAAACCCTTCGTGCGCGAGTCCGACTTGCACTTGGCCGGTTTTAATTTTTTTAAATGTTATTAGATCAGAAGTTTTTTCTGGATGAACCGATTTGGATGATTATTTTTTTATTTGAAAGCTGGAGCTTTTTATGCGGTCCCATATAAATTTGAGTTATCCTTAATACTGCGTATTTTTTCCACTTAGTTTATATTGGTGATGTTTTAATAATTTCCTATCACTTTTATTTACATATCGAGTGCTGGTATAGGAATTTGTGTGGGGTAGGTACCACAACTAAAAAGTGAAAAATAAAAACGTTTTTCCAAAAAAATCAACCGACTTCCAAAAAAAACGCCAAGAAAGTGAAAAATAACTTTAATTTCGGAAGTCGGTGGCAAAAACGAAAATACAAAACCAAAGACACTGACTTCCGAAATTAAAGTTATTTTTAAATTTTTTAGCGTTTTTTCGGAAGTCGGTTGATTTTTTTGTAAAAATGTTTTTCAAAACCAGTTTTTGGTAATAAGTTTGGTACTCGTACTTTTAGTCCGAAAAGTATCAACTTTTTCCAACCACAGTAGGTATACAGCACGGCACTCACTTTATTATTATTTTGATCGTATTATTTTTTTGCAAGATAAAACAAGATACACCCATCCTTCCTAGGGCGCATCTTAGCCTGCGCACGGAAATCGGAATGACTAACCGCGAGTAGAAAATGTATGAAGAAAGAGCGTTCTTTATTTTTCTCATAAATGAAAAGTTATTTAATTAGGTATAAAATATACTATTATCTAATATACTTACTTTATAATATATTAACTGATTGGAAAAAAGTTGATTTTAATACGATACGTTAATCGATAACAGAAAAATTTACAAAATAATATTATTTACCTACTTGCACGTTGTTGCAATTGCAATGAATAATGACAACTAATGTCTACCCTGTAGGTATACATATATTAAACGCTTGCTACACAGTCGCCAACCACCTACTTAGCATACTTTACTGAATAACCATATGGTAACCCAAACAAAACCCTTATAATTGTATAGGTTATCACAATGAAAGGGTAACCCATTCACTGGGTTTCAAGTATAGAACCCATTCAGTGGGTTATCATGTAACCCTTTTACTGGGTTTCAAGCATAGAACCCATTGAATGGGTTATCATGTAACCCTTTTACTGGGTTTCGAGCATAGAACCCATTGAATGGGTTATCATGTAACCCTTTTACTGGGTTTCAAGCATAGAACCCATTCAATGGGTTATCCATATAGAAGGGCTAACCCTTTTACTGGCTTTTAGGCATAGAACCCATTCAAAGAGTTACACCATGATAAAGGTAACCTCATAAATGGCTTACCCTTTCGAAAGGCTTAATCCTTAACCGGGGTTGTACGGTCCCTGATCAAAAGTCATTCATTCAAATTAGGCTGAGAATCAGCACCTTTTGAACTCATAATTACATAAGGCAGTCCCCCAAAAAGCCCACCCTTCACCACTTTCTAGTGCTGTCGCTGGGAAGAAGAAGTGGCGCAACAAACTCCCCTGGATCACAGCTGTTTGTTAAATTAGAAAAAGTGAGAAAACAAAATTAATTCTTTCATTGAGCTCATAATGTGAAAAAAATCTTTAACATCGGACAGGCATAAATTCTAAGCACTCAAAGCACATCAATAAAGTTCAAAGCTAAGTAATACTTACTTAACACAGTTGACACAATCTGAGTGTGCTCCATTTACTGAATGTATCCTCTCATGTGTGAGTGGGTCAAATATTTGTACCGACTTTTTTTCACAGGCAGCCACCAATAATGTCCTGAAATGTTTATATTTATTGTCAGAACCGTTTACAGAAACCAATTATAGATGTCAATGTGGTTTGGCCTCATAATTGATTTACATCACATGTACATTCCAGTATGATAAATGATAAATGATTTTATTTCTGTAAGTAGGTTTGTACAAACACTTTTACACGTCAATCATATTTTAAAAACTAGATGAGGTCGGCGTTTCCTATCTGACTACTCTGAGAAGAAAGGCCGAAACAAACTCAGAGGTCACAGTCTCTTTTAAAGTCCAGACATAATCTTGGTCAGGTCATGCGAAGACCATGCAGATTGGTATCTGAAATTGTCTTTTGAGGAAAGAACCAAACAGATTGAGTGGACCTGTCCAGTATGGAACAACCATTTATTATACCAATTTCTAGTCTATTTCTTTGTTCAATCTATGACATCTAATCACCAAAAGACCTTCTCAGACTCAAATCTGCATGTTCCTCATATGGCCTGACCAAGATTATGTCTGGACTTTAAAGAGACTGTGACCTCTTAAGATTTTTGGGCTTTCTTCTCACTTTTAAAACATAATTTATTGTTGTCATAAAAGTGTTTTGTAATCAAATTACAGAAATAAATATAATTTATGCCTCACGCCATTGGTTTAATAGCTTTGTCAAAGATTGTCAATAAAATTGTGACTTGTTGGAATAAAGCTTAGAAACATTTATTTATTCACTCCAAACATACAAATATCCTTACAGGCTAGACCCAATGTGATATTGTAGTATACTTAAATTAAATAGTTCCCCTGCTTGTATCATAACAAATTCTATAAGTAGCTATTCTTTCAAATTCACATATAGCGCAACAGAATATGTCGACCTTAGCAGCAATGAGGTTGAGAGTGCGGAGGGCGCTCGTAAGCGACGCCTCACGCAGCAAAATAGTTCGCGCGCGCGGTATCTCCAGCAACCGTGGCTGACGACGACGACCCACATACCCGTCTTGCACAACTAGTTATGTTACCTTCTTCTTAACTAGTTACCTTCGCAATACATCCGCATTGTGTATCTTCTCTCTAATTATCTTAAAGATATAAGTAACAAGTGTGAGTTGCCTCCTGACCCTCAGTTCATTATATCCGACCATATCTAAGATAAATAGTGTTGGATACATCAACGGATAAAATGGATACACCCCGTATTCCCTCATATGTTTATATCTAACAAACTTATTTTGTACGCGCTTCAACATGAGACTATATTTAGTTTCATGCGGAGCCCAGATAACTGCATTCTAATTGGCCCCTTAATAAAGCATTATACAATACCGTTATAGCTTGCATATTTGTGAACCCTTTAACCATTCTCAGTACAAATCCTAGGTTTTTATATGCTTTTTTAAAGGCATCTTACTAGTATCATTGAGGTTTGATGATGGAGTATATTTATCATGGTTACTTAGAAAACATCGAACTTTAGGGTCAGCACAGACAGAGCAGCAAAATGCTCAAGCATCTTCTTAGCTGTTAAGTTTTGACTGAAAATATTTCTACTTAAGCATGCTTGAAAACACACAACAGGAAATCATAATATCTCTTTTTGTTGTGATTTAGTAAATAATCAATGAAAAATTACTACTCTGTCTGTCTGGGTCAGCACAGCTAAATGTATTAAAGAAAAAAAAAATACAATTATAAAATAAATATTAATACACAATACTATTTTCTATAAATAGTTAAGTTAAAATCAAGTATATATATGTTTATTTACTAACCTTCTTAACAATGTTTTATTTAAAATACAAGAAGTAAATTTTAGCTACTCATTACTATTGACAAACCTTTTTTTCATGTGATGAGAAATACTCAATTTTCATAAACTAAACGTTAAGTGACGCCTTCTTTCCACTGTGGTAGGCAGAAACTACAGAATGCCATCTGCTACAATCCTTCTATAATTCTTTTGCTTCATTTAATTTCAATAAGATAGGATAATTAATAATTCATTAATTATCAAATCAATTAATTAATTTTAAATTGAATTGATCTGCAGTATTTATTACTTTTTTATGCAGTTTTAATGACGACTGCATTGAGGAGCAGTCCTATGTGAGTGGCAGCAGATCAAGTTAAATAGCAGATAATTATTCTTGTAAGGGTATTCTTGGTTTTAGAATGGAATTGAAGCGAAACCAAAGTCAAGGCTAACATGCGTTGTTAAAACACTGCACACTTACCCTTCCGGGGAAAATTCAAGGTTGAAAACGCCTCCAGTCGGGGGAATCTTGTCGCGTTCGGAGTCCCAAGATGCGATGGGTCTCATGCCACAGTACAAACTCTTCGCGAGCGCATCGCCCTCTCCGATAGAATACTGATACCCCAGTTCTCTCTGTCTTATGCGATATGGATTAAATGCTGAATATTTAGCCATGTAAATCGAATTGTCTTTGTTAATGTTACCCATCTTGCAATGTTTATGACACAAATGCTTTACACAATACAAGAAATTAAGTACTCGATGTTACATTGATATAAATGCAGTCAGAAACCGTAAACGACATTGTTTTTCACATTAATAGTTGATTTTTTTAAAGTAAATAGGAGTGGTAGAACCAAATTAAAATCACAAACATACTCTTCACAATTTTTGGTTTTTGACGTTGGACAGCTCTGACAGCTGCGTTTAGTGGTTTTGGGTCGATTTTTAGATTAATTGTCAACTTAAAAATAAGTTGAGAAAACCCCTTTAGTGAAACATGTATTCCAAGGTTTAAAAATAATGCCTCGGCCGCACCAAAGTCATGAGATCCCAGGCCAAGCAAGCTGACATTGAATACAGGGTTACATAGTAATCATTTAAATATAGGTGGTATTTTTTTTGCTTTGGCTGGAGTGGTTGCTCGGTTTTCCACGAGGGGCACTTTTCAAACACGACTGATTGTATAAAGGTAACAAATACTCAACGAAGCACAAGCACCCATCATCGTGTCAGCCGAAATACCAAGTTAGACTTATACCATCCTCAAGCATCGCCATCGCCACATCGATTAGTTCTGCTTGCGTGATAGGGGCACTAAATATGACACACAGGGGCTCACAGGGCATGCATGATGCCAACATATCCCTTTCAGTCAAAGTTATATTTTTTTTTTTTGAGCCGCTGCCGCGATGTCGACTAGAATTCAGCCAGCAGACAATTTGCCAGCTGCGCATAGGTGGGCCGTCGACTTTTCACTCTGTGGTAGAAAAGCTAATTAGTCTGTGTGGTAGAACTACAGGTACAGATGTTAGTTTTTGTGTGATAGGAACACTGTCATTCAGCTGCCATAACTTGACAATCACCTGACATTTTGACAATTACCTACTGTGGCCATATACAAAAGGATTTTGTTATCAAATTTTCTTGTGATTACATCAATAACATACGTGTACCTCTCCCTATTTGTTGCGTCATAATAATTATCATACTGTCGGTAGTTCCTACCTGTTGTGTATTTTGTAGAAGATGGCAGAAATAAGTGAAAAGTATAACACAAAATGTCCTGGTGTCAAACGTCTAATGAGAGAGGCCATGGAGTTGGCCGAGGCCACAGAGGAATATTGTGCGCGGCCTTTGGAAGACAACTTGTTCGAGTGGCACTTCACCGTGCAAGGCCCGAAAGGTACAGATTTTGAGGGTGGTATCTACCATGGTAGGATATTGTTGCCCAAAGAATATCCTATGCACCCACCTCACATAATACTTCTGACGCCTAATGGAAGATTCGAAGTTAACAAAAAGATTTGTTTATCGATTTCTGGGCATCACCCTGAGACTTGGCAACCTTCATGGTCAATAAGAACTGCCCTATTGGCTTTGATCGCGTTTATGCCGACTCCAGCTGAAGGGACTATCGGATCGCTCGACTACTCGCCTGCTGAACGCAAGGTGCTCGCCAAGAAATCCGTAACTTGGGTGTGCTCCCAGTGTGGAGAGATTTCAGCGCTGCTGTCATCAACAGCAGCTAAACCAATTACTGATGAAGAAAAATCAGTGTTGAACCAGATAGCATTCAAAGCAGAGGAGGAGCAGACTGCTAAACCCCCTGTTGAAGAACCTGTTCATGAGCCAGAGCCTCAAGTGTTGGAGTCAGTTGAACCAACCAATAGTTTCTTGGATCAGCTAACTGAAATACTGGTTGCTCTACTAGTGGGAGCCATTGGCATTTTTATTTACAGGCGTTGGAATGCACACTATCCTACATCTGAGACAGAGCTGTAACTTTTTACAGATTTTTGATATTAGGGCCTAAGAATAATTTTGAAGTATTTGCAAGTGATGACAAATGATGCAATGCATCCTCCTCTTTATTAAGAGATCATAATTCAAATTGGGGTGTTCACTTAAACAGGATTAATCATAATCACACCTATCAAAGTTTTGTTATGATATGATTTTTCAATTGTGCCTTAAGAATAAGGATGTAATACTTATAAGGCGTCCAAATGCCTCTCTAAGAGGAAACAAAATTACATCGCTCCGTTTTTGATTGCTCATGTATAATCTTTGTCTTTACTTTGTTTGTATATGTAATTTATTTATTATTAAATATATCAGGAGGCGTGATGTTGTAAAATAAATAAATACAGCATTTCAAGTTACATAGTAACTCTGAATATATGCAAATAATTAATTTGTGTGAAATAAAACTTGATATCCATAAATTGGATGTCAACATTATTATTTCTTGCCAAATATTGCGAAAAATGATCTTTAGACCTTGTGATCTCTGAAACCTAAGTGACCTACTTTTACATACACATTATTATGATGAAAAGATAACATACGGCCCATGTATCAGTAGTGTTATATTATTTTGTGAAGTATGGTCATGGCGGGCATGTGATTAAAATCCTTTGCGGTATGAGAAGTCTACTTGCTTAGGCAAATGCCAAATTATATATATATATGTATATATGTATTTCCAAGTGTTCTTCTATACTAGTAACATCTAGACTTTTAGAAATGATTTTTGTTATTTTGTTTAAGTATACAAACATATTTAAACAATTACAAAATGGCTATGGCACTGGTAGAACACTGTTTAAAACATTTGATTCTTTGATACAGCAAATATATTATAACTATGACTTTTAACATCTTAACTCGTGTTATTTGTAAAATATAAATGTTTATATGATCTTTAGTATATTCTCTAAGAATTCTTCTTGATTACCATAACTAAATTATTGTTTTGTAAATTAATATTGCACCATCTTGTGGATAGTATCTAGTACACTAGTATTGAGTACAGGCTTCTGACCTGTACTGGTAACATTCCAAGAGCTTAGCTGTCATTACAATAATCTTTTGGAATCAACATTGTATTAATACATAAGTTTTTGTTAAGTAAAATTATTGTAGTGATAAGTTTTATGTATGTATATTTAAATGTGTGTAAATTAGTTGTAACATTGCTTTCAGAATACTGTGTTGCATTGTTTGACTTACATAAACTTTGTAAATGCACTACATAAATGGTGTAATTATTTGAAAGCCCCATATCCATTATTCTTCATAACAGGAAGTAAATGAAGGAAAGGTTGCCTTTTGTTTTTACAGTGACTAAGTACTTATTTTGTGAAGAACATCGTTGATCTACCAAGGCTAGTTGCTTATTGTGTGATTTTAGTTACAACTGCTTGAATGCATGTCATGGGGGGCAGGGGGTATGAAATCTCTACTTCCTCAAAAATAAAACATCATTTGACATTACATTAAATTTATTTATGATGACATTATACCGAGATACATCTAGAAAATAGCTTACAAAGTAAGAAGCATTTGGGTGCTGTTAATTCCTCCACCACTGTGCGTTCTGCCAGTTTACACTGGGTTAGAAAGGTGACAAAATTACGGTGTTTAGAATTTTATTATATTAAATCTGCCACGTTCATGGGCATCTCATCAATTTGCGTGGAGTAGTACTGTTCAATGTCTCTCAGGATCCTGATGTCATCTGACTTTACGAAGTTGATGGCCACACCTTTGCGTCCGAAACGACCTGACCTGCCGATCCTGTGGATGTACAACTCACGGTTGTTGGGCAGATCGTAGTTGATGACTAGGGATACTTGCTGCACGTCGATACCTCTTGCCCAAACGTCAGTTGTGATAAGGACACGGCTGAAACATTACAATATTTATATCAACTAGGTACATAGTGTAGTTTGTAACAGTAATAACATTTGAGTGCTAAAGAGATCAATAAAATCAGAGCACAATTCTTTGGGTGACCAATTACGTCATCCAGAATAACACACAGTTACACACGAATGTTTGACTAATGACGCCTGCAGATTACAGTTAACTCGCGAGTTCCATTTAACATTTAAAATACTGTACCTACACATTTCTAGAGCTAAAATAATAAAAAAAAAGCGGCCAAGCGAAGGGTTTCGTACCGTATTAAGATCGAGAAAAAAACGCCGAAAAGAAATTCTGCCAGTTTATATTAAATATAGGCTGGATGCTGGTGGGACGACAGGTAGTGTTAATTATCAACGTTTTTAAAATAAGTATTAAAAAATAACATTCAAAGCAGACCAAAAATTATTTAAGTTATTGTGTGCTTTGGCAGTCTTACATTTGACAATTTCCATTTCATAGTTTTTAAGTGACCTGATATAACGAGACGGATACTACTAATTTGGTAGCCAATAGAACAATGCCACATTGTGCGGGAGGGACACACTACCAATCAGTGTTATTCCTTTCAAGACCGCTATTTTCGTAAGTCTATTGGTAATGCAAAAGTAACATTATGTCTAACGCATAAAGATTGTTTCTATTTACAATTTGAAACACAGTCAATTAAAGGGTGAAGTCGCGCTTTGATTCGCGTTCAATATGGCTTTATTTTTACTAAATTATTTCTCAAACATTTTAAATAATCTCAAATCATTTACAAAATTAAGCTAAGTTATGATATTTTTATCCCAGAACCATTCTACAATAATAATAACAACCCAACCGTCGTATCTTTACGTTGACGTCGCGGTGAAGCTTGCGCGCCACTCTTTAAGCACCTCAGGACATGTGTTGCCCCCTTGTCGCTATGTCAGTATGTGCTAGCGAAAGTTCCCGGGGGCCCATTATTGAGTGTGCAAGTCCCCCCTGCCATTTTATCCGTGTATACAGGGTGAAGTTGAATTCATGGGCATCCGTTTAAGGGGTTATTGTAATCATCATTATGAACAACTAATATTAGGGTACCAAACCAAAAACCGCGAAAAAAAAAAACAGCTGTTCCCTACATTTTGCTGAGTTATGTGAACATAAATGTAGGGAATAGCTGTATTTTTTTCACGATTTCTCATTTCATCCCATAGTAAAACTTGTTCAAAATAATGAGTACAATGACCCCTTAAAAAGATGCCCATGAATTCAGCCAGGGGCCTTAGTCCTTTTATACTTTTTGGTACCTTTAAGCACCCAAACCCATAGCCCAATATCTGCTATTTTTCCATATCCTGCAATAACCTTATACCAACCGTGGGTTGTCCTTGGATGCACTTGCACAGTGTATACAGGGATAATCATTGCTTGGAGCTGCATTTAATTAAAATTGTCTAAGGAGCCCCCGCAAGTTGGCTTCGGTCCCTCGTGTGCCTTCCACATAGGACTGGGACTCCATGATCCCGAGATATGTGAAAATATAAATAAAAAAATGATATACCTTTGTCCAGAGCGGAACTCCTTCATAATGTTGTCTCTTTCCTTTTGTGGCATGTCACCATGCATTGAGCTGACTGTGAAGTTTGCTTCTTGCATCTTCTGTGTGAGCCAGTCCACCTTTCTCTTAGTGTTGCAGAAGATGACTGCCTGCGTGATAGTCAATGTGTCATAGAGGTCACAAAGTGTGTCAAACTTCCACTCCTCACGTTCCACTGCTACGAAGAACTGCTTGATTCCTTCTAGTGTCAACTCGTCACTGTAAACAAAATTTGTATTTTGTTGTAATTTATGGTGTACTCTCACAACAAATCATAGTTTCTAGTTCAAATAACGGTAAGCTTGTTAGTGAAAATATTAACTTATAATAATAAAATTCTGTACACTCCACTGTAGTATTTTACTACATACCGTTTTACCAAAATCCTAATAGGATCAGTCATGAATTTAGAAGTCATTTCCAGGATCTCGTGAGGCAGTGTGGCAGAAATGAGCACAACTTGAGTGGCAGGTGGCAGATAGCGATAAACATCATAGATCTGCTCTTTAAAACCCTTGTTTAACATCTCATCAGCCTCATCAAGTACCAGCATTTTGATGGATCGTGTTCGCAGTACACGTCTCCGGATCATGTCTGAAAAATTATTTCAAATAATATTTAAGGACTGTTACATTCATTTGACATCACGTAACAGAAACTTGGGGAGACTAAGACAAATAGTTCTCCCAAAATTATTTTGTCCCTTTTTAGCATGCTGATCAATGAATATGATACAAACACTGATCAATGGCAAATCCTAGAACATTAATTGATGGAGCCATAACCAAATAACTTACACAAGATGTTGAAATATGCATTAGTATAAGCCTTGGCCCAGCAGTGGGACAGACTGACAGTAAAAGTGAAAATGAAGTTTAATTTCCATGCTTTTCAACATACAACTTTAAATCAACTTACCAAACACTCTTCCAGGTGTTCCTGACACAACATGCTGACCATAGTCGAGCTTCCTTATGTCTTCACCAAGGTTTGTACCACCAATGCAAGCATGGCATTGTACATTCATGAAGTCGCCCAGAGCAAGTATCACTTTTTGGATCTGAGTGGCCAACTCGCGGGTAGGAGACAAGATTAGAACTTGAGTTTCACGTAGTGTGGTGTCCAAAGACTGTAGAATGGAAATTGAAAACGTCGCAGTTTTACCGGTACCAGACTGTGCTTGAGCTATCACGTCTCTGCCTTTAACAATAGGCAGTATACTTCTCTGTTGGATTGCGGACGGCTTCTCGAAACCTGAAAAATGTGAAAGTAGGCGATGTAAATTGATGTATTGCCGCACCGCGTCAAAACGAATGAATAACTGAACTTATATTTCGGCAGTTGGACCCAGTTATCTTATGTTTATACGTACCATAGGTGTATATCCCTCGCAGTAACTCGTCTCGTAATCCCATTGAATCAAACGTTGGGATAACTTCCACATCTTCGCTGGTGTCGAATTCAACATTCGACAAATCTTCCGATATTATTTTACGATTATAAGAAACTTCTGATGCAGCCATCGTGCTTCACAGCTATGTTATTGTAGTAATGTGGCTGAACTTTTTTATATGGATTAAACAAGAACCACCAAAATATTTTGAAGAAATCAACGAGGTTGGACTTGATTCATACTCGGTCAAGAGAGCAAAGTGGTGTGTCAATTTATATTCTGCCTCTCTTTCTTATTATATGTGAGCAAAAGAGAGATGTATATAAAATTGATACTATCCGAAACAAAAATATCGAACACCGTCAAGATGGCCGCTGATGCGTAGTTCACAGATTATACGCATACCACAGATAAAGATAAAGTAAAAAAGTGATGAGAAAGTATGATGTCAAACTTTATCGACTCACTACTCACGTACTCACTCCCTTTCTTTGCACTTCTCGCAGTTCTTCATTGCAGTTTCATTTTACTTAAAAAACTCCATACAACTTCGAGGAATGTACAGAGGATCATCCATAACCTATATTTTACTCTTTACACTCTTTAAAAATAATTTTTACTCAATACGAAAAACGACCATGTGAAGGATGTTTATCACTAGTTGACTGTGCAGCAAATCAGCAACAACAAAACGCATTCGGACCATTCCGATTTCGAGTTTATTTGTGGTCAAAAGAACGATCATATTTGATTTTGAACGAATCAAAATGGATGCTGGGTGTGAATGAACTATGTACTGAAAAACGAACAGCTTTTTATCGAGTTGTGTCGTGGGCCCGATTATAATTGGGAATCCGGCGTCGCGATTTTGTTTAGACATTATTTAAACAGTGAGAAACGTAAAGTGTTTTACGAAACAGGATCGACCGTAATATTGTACAATTGAGAAGTCACCGTGTCGATAATGTGTTTATACGAAAGATTCGGTGGAGCCCACAATCCGCAGGTGGCATTAGGATGAGGACTTTGACGGATATATTGTATGTCGATCCGAATTCGCGAGTGTTTGATGCGTCGGTGTTCCCCAGTCTCGGTGCGACATGGCGAGACGGTTCGGACTAAAGTGTCGCTCGCGTGATGTATGAGCGCTCAGACATGAAATGCATATACAGGAAGGAACAAACACAACTCTGACAACATGTACCAAAATGACAGAGGAAGTAGACAGAAGACATGGCGTGAATGGTAACAGCAGTAGTAAGGGTGCTAGTGAGGATGCTCCTGTGAACAGTTCTGCTCTCACTGCTACTGGTGGGAGGCTAAAGTTTTTCAAAGGTGGGTGTCATTATGTCGCATCACACAGTGCTACTAAATATACGGGAAGGATCCCAATGATTAGGTAGTTAGATATTAATTGTGGCACCTGCTGGGCCAGTTAGTGTGTTAAGAAAAACTAGAAAGTCATTCATGCTCTGATAAGCCTACATAAGCACATTTGACCGAGCCGTTGCCAATTGTCTTGAGCACAGCTTCTGTACTATTGTTGTGAGTTTCGTAAGGAGCTGTGACCACCGTAGCGGAAACAAACAACTGTTTGATAATGTCTTTGTGAATTACTATTATTTGAATAAGTTAATGTGAACTGTGCTTGTGAAAATGTAGAATGTGATGGAATGTTATTGCTATTATTGTAAACTAAATATAAAATAGTAATTGTGTTTTATACCGGCATCACACATGAATAAGAAATTCCTTAGAAATTCTTATTTGACAGGTATTAGTGTCAAAATAACTTGTTTTTGCTAGACAACATGGTATGCAAAAATGCATGTATGGTAAGATTTAGTTCATAATTTATACAACATTCATTAAGTGAATGAATTATAATATTAGGTTTTTTACATTCCACAAAAGAATTCAGACATATGGTACACAATATTGAGTTCTAGGTGGAGAAACTATGAGTATCTCATACCTAAACAACGTTTAATATTATTATGGTTTGGTAGTTAACTTTCAGCATTACTCAAGTCACCTGTGACTGTATGTCTTTGTTGATCAATGTCAATTTTGCTCGAGTCAGACAGGCAGGTGGTGGATCAGCAAGTGAAAATATAAAGTTCTATCATCTAACAAATACAACTTAAACATACATGTCTTTAGACAGTTGTATGTGTCAAAAATCTATACATTTGTTGATTGACCTTTGTGTTGTCCTGTTCCTTGTGTTTACCAATAGTCTATAAACATGCCTAATGTTTACACTAAGTTTTAAATAGCTTAACAAAATATAGGTCAACAATATTTTCGTACACAAATACTTAGTATCATAATACAATTACATGGTTGGTTATCAGTGTGTACATTCTTAATAATTACAGTAGTTTATGCCTATTTTGTATCTACAAAAAACATGAAATAGGGATTAGTAAGTAATTATCATGTATAAGTGCCTGATGTGGTTAGCACTTGTGATTCTGAAATAGATTTACTTAAACTGCTGATTATTTTGATCTTATCAGGGATTTTAGGATTTACTAAAGTGCATGCTCTTTATGAGAAACCATCAGATAGGTTTATTTAAACAATAATATATTCTATTTTACGAATAATTTCTCATGCAATGAAATAATGGTATACGGAAGCAATTTCTTCTTTTTGAATTGCTGTTTAGATTTCTAAAGGACTCATAATATTTACCCCAAAGAAGAAGACAAAAAGAGTATGGATTCTCCATGTATCTGACAATAATGTGTGGAAGCAATAAGTAGCATCAAAGTATGTATGTGTTGTATTTACAGATGGGAAGTTTATTCTGGAGCTGGTGCGCGGGTGCGCGCGAGAGGGCGAGCGCGCGGGCTGGGTGTCGGTGCCGCGCAAGACGTTCTGGCCGCCTGCCGCCGCGCCGCCCACGCCGCCCGCGGCCGCGCACCTGCCCTCCGCCTCGCTGTCCGTCTCCGACGACAACAGCTCCGTGCAGTCCTCGCCCTGGCAGCGCGATCACTGCTGGAAGCAGACTGCCCCGCGCAGAAACATTTCCAAAGAGTTAGCCATGTACTATTGCCGACCGAGCACGCTGCACACTGCTGCTATCGAGGTGGCCAGCCGGCTCAAGCGTAGGAGACCGTACGACACCACCCACCTGGATGGAATGGTCAACGGTAGTAATTCCCGGAGAACTCTGACTAATGGAGTGTGCGATAAAAAGAACGGCGACGTTGGCTCGCCAGAGAACAGGGGCTGTCGAAGCGAGGACGTCGTTGACGGCACCGCTCCCAAAGCAAAGCCTAACTCGGATGACGATCGATGGACAGAATACGATCGAGAGAAATACTATCATATGAAACTAAAGAAACCGTATCAGTATCGTAAGTTAAGGGTGTATAAAAAGACGAAGGCGGCGATAAGACGTAAGGAGTTGACCAAAACGATAAACAAGCTTCGAGAGAGGATTTCCTCTCTGCCTGCGCCCGTCAACGCAAAGTTAGCGAACTGCAGGCAGGAGCACATGATGGTCTCACCAAGGAAGCGAATTCTCCGAGAGTTGGAGCGAGTGAGTCTCGAAGACCAGGGGATGAAGCGTCGCGCGAAGACCGTGCCCGCGCTGAGCACGGCCTCGTACCCGCCGTCGCCGGGCCCCAGCCACACCGCCCACAAACCAGCCGTCGAGACGCCCGTACGGTCGCACAACGGCACAGCGCCGCGGAAAGAGGCGCCAAGTCACATTTCCAAGAACGTCAGCAGTTACAGTATCCACTCGCTGCTAAGCATGCCAGACGACAGCCCCACAAGGAGGTCTCCGGAAGCGAAGCGGTCGCCGCACTCGCATCCCCCGTCGCTGAAGACAGAGTCACCGTCGAGCGTGAACTCGCCGGACTTGAGCCCAAGCCCGGACAACTACCGTTACAGGTACTCGGCGCTGATGGGCTCGCCGGGGCCGGGCGGGCTGGCGCGCGACTCGCCCACGCCACCGCTGGAGCTGGCGCGGTATCGGGCGCCGTACCCGCCGCCCACGTCGCCGTACGGTGTGCGCCAGTGGGGCGGCGGCGCGGGCGCACAGTACCGCGGCTCGCCGGCGCGCGACGAGTGGGGCCGCGACGTGGCCTACATGTACCCATACTCGTACATGGGCGCGCACCTCTACCGCACGCCGGCGCCGCCGCTCTGGATGCAGTACCCGATGTCGCCCGGAGTGCCGCCCGGGCCCTGGGCGCCACTCGCGATGCCGCTCCCTAACGACCACATACCTAAGGATGAACCCACTTCAGGTGAGTCACATTCATACTCTGATGGTGACATTGTCAACATTTTTAAAACAGTAGTAATAGTACTTCATTAATTGTTTGATGAAAAAGAGTACTTTTTGCTTGCCTGCTGCTTTGGGATTCAAACTTGAATACACAATCTACTCTTGATATATTTGCCTTTGTTTTTGACTCGGGTTTATCAAGGAAGTAATTAAAATGTAAGTTGTGCTCGTCCCTTCAGGAAAAAAGAGCTGAAAAATATAAACACAGGAGTATACCTGTTGCCCACCATAACAGATGTTATTTATATTTCCAGATTTGCCGCTCAATTTGTCGAAACACTGAGATACAACGGCGCTGGCGCAAGTCTGACACGTGAGACTGAACACACAAACAAACATTGTTTTAATAAATTCGGTCAATTTCGCTCCGTCGTGCGTGACACGTACACGTCGTACACCGGGTCCCGCCATGTCATGTGCTACCTTTCACGTGCGTTACACATGTGTAATGAAAACGCGATCTAAGACTTAAAATTTAATATGTAGCATATAAGTGAAACAGCAATATTCATGATTTATATGAAGTATAATAATGATACATGTGGAAGACAAGTAATAGGTAAACTTGTGGTGTCATGTCGTCAATAAAATTGTCTTATGAACATTCCACTGTCACACTCAACGATTGGCGCATGCAAAAGTCCAAAAACTAGATCCCACCTAACCCAGCGTTTGTGATCGCGCTGATGCGATTATGTATTTTATATATTGTAACTGTAGCAAATATCTCTTGCAAGCTTGCAAAAATATTTTTGTATAGATTGTCGTTTTCCGACGGAGCACTCTGTTCGGGGATCTATTTACAAACTAATGTATATTACACTGAAATATTATATTTTAGTATAGATGTATGTATGCAGAGTCATGTGTGTATTTTCATACGAAATATTTGTACTGCGAGTTGAATATTTTAATATTGGCTATTATTTTAGGGTAAGATTCTAAGATGATCTAAATAAACAAAATACAGTTATCAATTGTTAAATTCAGTGCCTTGAAAGAAATAAAGATATTAAGATCATATTTAATTATAAACGAAAAGTATTACGAGAAATCCTGGCTTCGTCCAAATTTACAACATTACATAACACATAGGTACTGCTTATATTCATAATATAAATAAAATTTTATACAATATAATATTTCTAAATGTTGCTCCTGTTCGTTGTTCATTTGCAAAATTCCATATGTTTATGTTCGATCTCATTATTTAATTTAGAAAATAAAATGAGGTAAAGACTACAGTTTTGGGAACAAATTTGGATGTGTGTTTATGTAACATGTATAAAAATAAGAGACATTGTATATAATTTGTGAATGGTGTATTATTGATGGAAGTTCGGCGCGTAGATATATCAGAGCATTAATCGTTTACGACTTATCAGTAAGGAGTTTATTACCTTCAAATAATTATTGTAATTGTACAGTATTTTTATAACGAGTATTTTATGTTATTTACGCTGATGACGGGAGTCTGTCTTGTAGTGGGTGTATCGAGGAGCAGCTGTCGCGCTCCTGCAGGCTTTGAGATTAAAACGTAGAGCTAGATTTACTGCAATTTTAGTTGAAGTATGGGGTTATGTATTATAAGAACAGTTAAATGACGGTAAGGGACTGACTTCTGATGTAATATTATCATTAATGGAACTGTATAAAATAGTTATATAACCGAAGGCCTACTGTAACGATTGTGTTGTCCTCCAACTAAGTTGACTTACTATAAATGTAGCTATAATACATCCTGCTCAATTTAATTCTTGAGTAAATATAGGGAACAACTATATTTCAATGTTGTGGTGCGCGCAGGAGGAAGCTGTATTTTTTATATCAAAATTTGTGAGTTATTATGAAAAAGAAATTGAGTATATGCAGTCCACTAGTCCATTATTTTAATCTCCAATATCTTACTTTGTGGGTTGCATATACTCGAAAGTGGGAATATTACTTGTATGTCGTCGCAACAAAAAGAGATCATATTGAAGATTTATATTAATGCATCTTGTCCATCACCTCATATCTTTTTGCAGTGACATGATCCCAAAGAATAATAAATACTTATTACCTTACATAGTGCTTCCGAAAGTCTTATGAATAGGCACCGAAAATTTTATGAAAATAGGTGACTTTAATCTTTATACGACTTTCCTCCGTTCTTTGAAGAAAGAAAGTAAAGTAAGGTAGATTCTCGTAAAATTGTTTTGTTTACTATATCCGGTGGCTAAATTAAATCGTTTGCTCACCATCGGCATTGTTAGGTACTAAGAACGTAAGAAGTACATTTGAGTGCCATTTGACAACGTGACAACTTTATTGAGGACTTTCACTTTTTGTGGCTAAAGTGAAAACTTCGCTGCTGGATTTATTAATGCTATATAAAAATAATTTCTCAGCTATGTGCTAGCTTCTGTTGCTAGAACCACGATGGTGCGTTTCCTCATTAGGGTTGTCGGTCACAAGCTTTTATTTAAGTATATTTTTATATGGGTATATAGAAAATGCAGACTTCTCCCAACTACAACATTGTTTTACCGCTGTTTTAAAAATGCTAAAATATTTTTCTACGCGATGATATAACACAAAATTGAAGTATGTGATAGTGCTTTCAAAATAAATGAGACGCGATCATGCAGGTGTCTTAAAATCCCCCTAAAATCATATTTATCATACCGAGAAATAGTTATTATCCATTTATATTAAGATGTAGTTATTACTCGAATAAATATAACTTTTTAAAATTGTCTTTTCTTTACTTGCCCTGTCTACCATGCAAGCAAAACTTTACCTACATAGTTAATTGTTTTAGGGTACAAATAAACAGCATCTTTGGCTTTTCTACATGTAATCCTCCTTAGGCACCTCTTCCACCGCCGACGAGGAAGCGACTGGGTATCGATTATTTTCTTGCTTAATAATAGTTGATCGCTGACTGTTCACACCGCCGCGCCGGCGAGTACCTACTCTGTCAAACAAACAACTTTTTTTTAGTTTCTTCTATCTCTATTCGCTAATCGCCGGCGGTGGGACAGGTGGATACCTTTTAAGGTGAAGGCCGCAACGCACGCACGACACGCAACGTATGGAACGGATTTGCTAATGGCATGCATGCGTCCACTGTATACGGATAATAATTATCTCTTTGCAAATTTGAATATTGTCGATGTTCCAGATTATACAAGTCTTCATATCTTTCTACTAATATCATTAAAAGTGAGTCATCCATTGTTTTTCAATTATAAAGAAAACAACGCGCGGCAGTATCGATGTACGCGCTGAACTAAATCGATTTGACGTCACCGGCACTCGATGAATTTTTTTGCGCTCAGTGCAGGCGGCACCGATAGTGGACGCAGTGCTTTATGAATTTATACAAAGCAAACTAAAATCTGTTGCGTGCCGTGTGCGTTGCGGCTGCCAGGATCAGTGAACGTTCACCATTCATTGCCACACGGTGCGTGGCATCGTCGTGTGGCGAGACATACAGTCAGAGTGACGAAGCGTGGAAGTTTGATGCGGTGCAACGCCGCGCGCCAGAGCGGCATGGCAGCGCAGAATTGTTATCACTACTTCACAATGTTGATATTGTTTGGCAGGGAAAACCACGCTTTACTGCGTCTAGCGTTTTTGTTAATTTTTGTTTTGATTTTGTGCTTCAAAGATATACGAGTAGAATACCGAAAGCAGGGCCCTTCTTTATTCGGTACCGAAAATAAAGGCATGCAATTTGAATCATTATTTAGTGCTCTGGACTGGACTCCTGTGACATGTATCTGAAAAGGTTCTTCATGCCTCTTTTGATTTGGAAGTTACTAGCACTTCATCCGCGCCGATTTCGTACTTTCCCCTACAAATTTCAACACCCCTCCATTCCTTTAAATGGTAGTTTTGGAAAATAAATAATTACGATCTTTACTAAAGAAATATTTGTGCCAAGTTTCTAGTTTCTAAACCGAAGCAATAAGATCTTTCATACCAACTGTATTCCCAATTTTCACTCCGTCACAGGGATTGATGGTGCACTAGGTATTTAACTTTTAGATTATTAATACCAATTTTCGAGTTAATCGAAGCAAGCAGTAGGTAAAATCCTCTTCTAAAAACTTGATTACCCATTTTCATCCAGATAGGGGCTGATTTTCGAAAAATACACACCAACCTATGCTACGTAAGGCTTTATTTTCTGCCAATATTATTAATATCAAGTTTCGAGGTAATCAGACCGCACGTTAAGATTCATCCATACAAACTAACACACCCTAAAATCCCTATTTGGGGTAGTTTTGAAAAACTTGATTATTTACTTACTGTATATGAATTTATTCGACAAAAAAAAAAGGTTTTGTCTCCTAAACGAATTTAAGAAATACAGTAGTCAGCTCACCTGATTTCCAACAACTAATTTGAAAAGTTTTTTATTATTTTCAATTTTGGTCTTTTCACGGTGAAAAAAAATCTTTTCAATTTAAGTTTTTTTTTTCTAAGGCAAATTAAACTTTATTTATAAAAATGGTATCCTATTACATTATTAAGCTATTCAGAAATGTTTAACAAAAATCATACCTAAAAATGTTATCACTTGCAGCGATAGCATTAAAAAAACGGAATTCTGGTAAAAAAAATGGTGAAATTCGAGAAAAATTATGTCTTCAATAAAAAAAATATATTATTGCGGTTTTTTTTAAACTATTCAAATTAGTTGTTGGCAATCAAGTGAGCTAGCTTCCTGTTACGTTTGATCCATTATTTACGGGACACCCTGTATAAAGAAATCTTGTGCATATATTTACGTCCCTAGTCCCAGTAGTTTGGGCTGTGCGCTTATATGTCAGCCACTTTCTCATTTTCCACGACCACGGCTAAGCCTAATTAGAAGACAGGTAGGTAATGATTTTACTATAATAATATAAATGTACGTTGAAATTTTTGAACTTTCTTATTCACAATTTATCTTGCTAAAATTGACTTTAAAGTTAAGTGTACGCTACCAAAACAGCCCTTTACCACTGTGGCGTTTTGAACCCACGACGTAAACAGAGGGGTGCTATAAGTTTCATAAGTTAGGCGCCTTTGTCGTTCTGTCTGTGGCGTTTTAGTCGCAAACGGATATACCTATTTCAATGCGGTGTGGTTCTTAGCTGTTTTTCACGAAAGTCTGATAAGTCATTTTGAAGATAATCAGCTCTTTTCTGATTGGTGTACGGATCTCAGCCATACAATGGTAATTTCGATTTTAGTACATTATATTATCGTACCGTATTACCCATTTACTGGGTTGTGGAGGTCAGATAGGCAGCTGCTCCATGTAAAATACACTGGTCTTCAGCTGCATTCGGTTAGACTGCTATCCAAGCTGACCCTAATGTAGTTGAGGAAAGGCAAGGTATATGATGATATTATTATGTTGACACTGAAAACTAACCTGGTATGTGATACCTAACCATGACCTGATGCTGCAGCCAGGAAAGTCTGCAGACGAACTTACTCCTCAACAACATATAGCAGACATGATTATGTGTTTGGGCTCATTCAATTAGGCCCATATCTCACTAGGACACCATGGTGGCGCAACCACGGTCGACTGCCAGCAAAATATACACAACTTTATGGTGGGTCTCTCATTCAGGCGTCCAATCGGTTGCCCAACCAACCATACAAAAAAAAAAAAAAAAGAAAAAAAAAGTATGAAAAAAAAAATTATAGTGTATAAATGTTTTTTATTTTTTACATTTTGTTGGTGGCGGCGACTAGTTGCGCCGCCGTCATGGTGTCCAGCGGGGTAATTACGTAACACACTAACAGTAGGGATGGGTTTCATTTTGACAGTTCAACAACATTTATTGCGTTATGTATGTTGTTGAGCAGACAAATTTCTCGAACTTTGAAGCAGTGGATTAGCAATAGGCTTCAAAATGATTCAGATTGTGATAGATAGTGTGTTACGTAATTAGGGTGCCGGTGACCCGATGACCCAGAAAAGTGGACATAGTCTGATAATGCAGCAGGACGATGGTGACAGGATCACAACCTTACTAATGGTAGACCCACCGAGTTTGGGACTCTATGAATGGTCTAAATGAGTAGATAGTTGGTAGACAATAGTGTACTCGTAGTAAGATAACTCGATGACCTGATGATGTAGCCAGGAAAGTTTGGAGCCTAACAAACTCCTCGATAGCATAAAGCTGACGTGTCGTGATGGGGTTCATTCAATTGGCCTCGGTTCGTTGCGTAATTATTGACTTAGTTATGGTGAAGTTAGTCTAATGATGGAACAATAAGGTGGTGTCAGAAACTCCAACTTATAAATCATAGAACCACAAAGATAGGACTCGTTGGATTGGTCTAGATGAGTAGTTGGTAGACAGCCGGTGAAAAGAATGTGATAATGTAGCAGGAAGGGGGCCAGACAAAGAATGTCAGTTCCAGTCGTTCAAAGTTACGAACTTATGATTTTCACAGCCATTGTTGCGATTATTCCCGATGTTCACCACTTGTTTGGCCCCCACTGGGGGACAGCGAAACAACTTTAAAAAATTATTCTCGCTGTCCACCACTGGGGGACACTTCATTGTTTGAATAGATCGAATCTGTTCCAAAACCGAATCGGGGCACCACTGACTTCACTTAGTCTTTTGGCTGCTACCCCTAGTGTGTATATAAAACCGGAGGCGCAAAGGGAGAGCAATTCTCGCCCGCTGTATCATAGCATAGGCACCCGTGCGAGCCGTAGCGGCTGAGGCTGGTCGCCGGCGACCAGCAAGCCGAAACTGCGGAGGTGAGCATGGGTGCCTATCCTTTGTTACGTAAGGGCGATAGGGTTGCACTTCCCGCAGCGCCGGAGACGATGCAGAAGCAACTAAGTGTTTTGAGGTGTGTGTGACTGACACTGGCATGGCCACCATCAGGGATTTTAATTTGGATAACACAAAAGATTGTCGCTATTAAGTCGAATTTAGTCGCCAAATATCAGAATTACTGCTACTGTTTAATTAATTTTTAATTTAAAAAATATTAATTAGGCTACTGGTTCAAAAGTTATAAGCGTTTATAGGTGGTCGATCTGGGGAGCGTCTACCCCAGCTTGGCTCATTTGAATCTCAAAAGCTAGGGCACCTAGCGAAGATCTGTTTTCTTCCAAATTTAGTCGCAAATTTTTCGGAATCAGTCGCCAAATATCAGAATCTGTCGGTCATTGGTTCAAAAGTTATCAGCGTTTCTAGGTGGCCGACCTGGAGAGAATCTCCCCAGCTTGGCCACATTTATATCTCTAAAACTAGGGCACCTAGCGAATATCTGTTTTCTACCAAAATTAGTCGCAATTTTTCGCCAAGTCACAGATTTAGTTGGTGTGTAATTAAAAACATATTAAAGAATTCAATTCCTTGGTACAAGCAAGTCCAAAAAAAAAGAAATCAGTTCCTCCGTACGTTGGTACAAGCAAGTACAAAATACGTAGTAAAGTAAATTTAGTTTTTTTTTTAGTAATTTTTTACGTTTCTAGACAGTATCTATGATGTCATATGGTGGAATGTTTGTTTCGAAATATATAAATATAAAGTAATTCTATAATTTGAACCCACCAAAAGAAAGCTGTATTCATTACCTATAAACCGATCTACAATAAATAGATTTAATTATTTATCGAACAAAATGTGCACATAGTCGCTGGCAGATAGATCGCTGTGCTCGGTTTCAATTATGGTAAGTAAGAAAGAGATAGATGCGCGTGTATACAGACGAGCTACTTCGAGCGAGTTGCCCATGATGTAAGTTAAAGTCGGTCAGTGTACAGTGGAACTTTATTATGAATAGTTAGGAACTCGAGTAATAACGGTTTTGTAATAAAATAGTGTGCGTTTTACATATTTTTCGATAATTTTAACGTATTAGGTATATATTCTTGTTTTGCAACAGAAGTTTTATTATTCTAACGTAAATTAGAGCCCAACGTTATCATTTGGTAAAACAGTTGCATGCGACTGTACATCTTGACACCAAATAGACTAAGAGCAAGATTTAATGTTTTCCAAAATTTAGTCACTCTAACCTAGTAACTAAAAAAATTAAAACATGTATTTAATTGAGAATGTATCTCTCTCTGACATTTCTAAGGACTTTAGACCGATAAAACTAGAAGTATATTTATTACAGATATAAATAGAAATAATCTTTTCTTGGCAATTTTTCAAAAACTCTTTGATCTAGGTCTTGGACTATACCTTAAAAATGTAACGCAATATGTCTTCTAAACTAAGTTCCGACTAAATCTGTGACTGCGAAAAATTGCGACTAATTTTGGGAGAAAACAGATCTTCGCTAGGTGCCCTAGTTTTTGAGATATAAATGTGGCCAAGCTGGGGAGACTCTCTCCAGGTCGGCCACCTAGAAACGCTTATAACTTTTGAACTAGTGACAGACAGATTCTGATATATGGCGACTGATTCCGACTAACTAGCGACTAAATTTCGGAGAAAACAGATCTTCGCTAGGTGCCCTAGCTTTTGAGATTCAAATGGGCCAGGCTGGGGTAGGCGTTCCCCAGATCGGCCACCTATAAACCCTTATAACTGTTGAACCAGTGACAAGACTAATTTTAATATTTGGCGACTAATTAGCAAACAAATTTTTTGGTTATCAAAATTATAATCCCTGATGGTGGCCATGCCAGTGTCAGTCACACTGTTGAGGTTGGGTTACAATAAATCGTGGTCCTCCAGTGGTGGACATCGGAAATAATCGATTTGTTTTAATCAATAGGTATTAAACAATCATAATACATTTATTTTTTACAACTGCGCGTCGTACAGTATAGTTACTCATACGCATCCACTTTGAACGACATGGTCGCCTACTGAATATGCTTACGTAACCTTGCGTCCTTAGGACGCAATCTACGCTAATACACAATGAAATGAAACCAACCTATATTTCAATTTGTGCTTTATTTATGAAAAAAATTGTAAATTATCCTACAATGAATCTCCGAATGAATTAGACTTACATATCGTTTTATGTATCAAATACATTATTTTGCTCGACGCCAGATCAAACCACATAAGAACAATATAGTTTAAAATATTATCTACAGAATCCGTCCTCGGCGATTCGATTACCAAAAATACAATCTTCGTTCGGTCCCCGGGGCGTCGCGCGCGGCGGCGGGGTATGTACAGCGCGAATATACAGCGGACGCGCTCGGCGACGCACGACGCACTAGCCGAGCAGCGCCTCCATGGTGTCGCGGACGCGCTCGGCGACGCACGACGCTCTAGCCGAGCAGCGCCTCCATGGTGTAGCGGTGCGCAGGCGGCGGGCGCGGCGCCGGCTGTCAGTCCAGGATCACCAGCTGCACCGCCGCCTTGCTGCGCAGCGCCCGCCAGGGGGCGCGCGCGCCGCGCCGCAGCTCGCCGCACGACAGGCTGCGTCGCGCCGCCCTGCACACGCTTACGTTAGGGTACGCCCGCCACGGCCACACTGACGCGTCAAACTCGACGAAAAGGGACCTAACTAGACACTAAGTGTGCATACACACGAGCGGCACGTTTTGGCGGCTGCAGTTGCCTGTGCCGTTGACGCGTGCCGCTCGTGTATATGCACACTAGGAATGTCAATGCGAAAATTCATTTTTCTTATTTCATGTTCATCAGCCATTCTCCAACCAGTCTCTTCTTTCAGTTTTTCATGCAAAGTTAAAGCTGATATCATACGATCGGCCGCGCATTCCTCATATGCAGGGTGGCAGGGACCATCGACGTGCAACCTGTTACCGTGGATTCAGTACATGATTCTGAAACCCCGGAAATTTTTGAAATTTTTCGTCGGTTATTTAAAAAGAATGCAGTTCCATACATTTTGACCGCGTAAGTATTGCAATTTTCTATGAAATAGCAGATCTTTTTTTGATAACCGGCGAAAAATGTGCGATAGGGTCTAGAACAATGTGCTGAATTCATGGTTTCAGTTTGTCCCTGTCACCCTGTATACATACATGAATGTATAATATGATATAATGTAAATTATACATTTTGATGTTGCAAATATGTGAAAATGAGCAACATTTACACCTCCACAAACTAGCAGTAAACACCGAGGGCAACATTCTTACATCTCCCACAAAACAGTTATATTCTTGTATCTTCCAAAATTAATATAAGTTTATTTTCATACAAACTTAAAAAAAACTTAAATTTATTGCCATTTATAATAGGATTTCGATAGTTTATGATGAGAAAATATGACATGTATGTTTAAGGATGATTAGATAAGAATGAAGAAAGAATGAAAAATAGGTTGCAGGTTGTAATAGAATGTTTGTGATGTTACAGCTAGGTGATACCGTGCAGTCCTGCGGTGCGTGGCTACTCACTTGGCGGTCTCGGTCGCTCGGAAGTAGAGGTCGTCGGGCGCGTCCATCCAGGAGATGACGTGTCGGCGGCCGCCTCGGCCGCTTATGTTCGTCGGCTTGCCGTTGACCTGCACACGGTACGAGCTCGTTACAATCTCGGTCGGCCGGGGACGGATACTGGATAGTGCGATAGCGTGGTTACGGGGAGGCGGGACAACTGACGTGTGTGAAGACGTGCGCGGGCAGCGGCTGGCCCGTGGCCTGCGCGCGCGCGCACATGGCGGCGTACTGCTCGCGCGACGGCCGCTGCATGGGCGCCGGGTGCTTGTTGGGCCGCTTGGCGGGCGGCGGCGCCGCGCCCTCGCTGGACTCGCGCCCGGGGCCTCCTGCACAGTAGAACATCGCTTTGAGTATCCATGGGACCAACAAAAACACTACACACATCGTAATAAATTGCGCGTACCTGTCGCTGTTTCCATAATGAGCGTGAAAAAATACGATACCGTTAATTTTTATAAGTTATTTTGACTGTAACATTGGTATAACAGAAAAATCTAACGATACTGACTGTCGAGGCCGTTGATGTCATCGTACGCGCGTCGCTTGAGGGGTTGCGCAGGCGCTGCTTCGGCGCGGCGTGCTTCTATTTCGGCGCGCGACAACACACGCTCGTACATTAGGCTGCCATCTAAACACAATACATGTAAATAAGTTTTAGAAACAATCCAATTTTGTAGAGAAGAATTTTAGAAATAGGAAGGGTACATAACAGGTAAATTGTTCTTTCTTCCCTCTATTATTATCCTTTTTTTGTACTGGATCATGCCTGGGAACCTTCTAGTTACGAAGATGTTTGAAGGTCAAGGTTCAAACTCTTTCTTGAGTTTTTTTACGAAAACAAGTTTTAAATGGAGCAGTGGTGGCCCAATGGTAACGACACGGCCGCGATTTACGAGGTGTAGGTCGTATATACGAATCCTGCCAGGCGCTTTACTTTGTGTAAACTATTTCATCACCACCGCTCTCAAAACGGTGTAGGAAAACATCGTGTGGAAATAGAAATGGCGCCGGCGCAGCGCCGCGCGCGGCCGCCAGGCGCGCCGCCACGGCGCCCACCGGGCCGCGCCGCCATCGCTATTGTTGAGGCTAGTATGTGTCAGTCACCTGGCGCCTTGGGCGGCTTGGGGAAGGCGACGTGCGGCGGCACGGGCATGGCGTCGCGCGGCGTGAGCTGCAGCCAGTCGTGGCGCCCCGGCGCCGGCGCAGCGCCGCGCGCGGCCGCCAGGCGCGCCGCCACGGCGCCCACCGGGCCGCGCACGCGCGCCACGCCGCCCGCTCCCGCCGCGCCTGCCGCGCGCAATTCGGCGCCTCCCAGCGCCGCCATTGCTATTGAACCTGGGGATTGAACAGACGTCAGCTGGCGTGAGGACGAGGGAGCCGTTAACTTTAAACTGTATACAGAATCGTATAACATTTTCATATTCAGGAACGACAAACTCGATGTCGTACATGAAAATTTCCAAATTCTATTGCGACCAAAATTTATTTAGGACCTTTTTGTTACTTTAAATCAGGGATGCACAGACCACGGTCCGCGGGCCGCATGCGGCCCGCCGGTCGAATACTGGTGGCCCGTCGACAGCAAAAATAATACTCTCGTACATTCGAAAAATATTGAATTCTATTCCAGAATAAAACCAAAAAAAATATGTTCGAAATGTAATTTGAATCTCGCGCGCGCGCTCTTAAGTGCGCTTATCGGTGCGCCGTGCATGCGTCGGTAACAGCGGTCGGTAATGTTCGTGCCGATCTCGGTTAAATTCGTTTTCTTGAGGAAGCGCCGCGGCCGGCGGCGCGGCGACGACGGCAGCGCGGTGGCGGCTTATCAACGGGTTATATTGTTAGAGCAAGCGAGATAGCAATAGTCCCGAATTCGTAGATACACGAAGCTTCCAGAGTCGGTTTCGAGATTTCTCCAGACAGTTTATGACTCTATACGCGCGGAATAAAAGCCACGCTAACCGCAGCGACCGACAGTTCGGTTTTAATTTGAGTGAAGTGTCAATAGTTCTAGTGTAGATTTTAACTCGACTAGCCGGTGTCATATATTTTGATCCACATTCAACGTAGATTTCCCGTCAAGTGCCGTGTGTAATTGTGTTGTGAAATCGTAAGTAAAACTCTGTTATTAATAAGTGTTTCCCTACATATTTAATCAATTATTTTTGGTAATTTAAAAAAGGATGGGTAATTTAAGTAGGTACTGTAATTGTTTTTAGTTGCTGTGTTAATCCTAGCCAGGATTAGAACGGAACATGGACAAGCCAGGGCCTAGTAAAAAACGTAAGGTTAAAGATGAAAATCGGCAGTTTCAAGAAATTTGGACTGAGAAATACTTTTTTGTATGGTCGCATAACAAAGTCGTTTGTTTAATTTGCAAGAATTCTGTTGCGATTGCAAAGGAATATAATGTAAAAAGGCACTATGAAACGCAGCATCCTACTTTTACCAAGTTTACAGGCGAATTAAGAAAGCAAAAAATGTTGTCTTTAAAACGGGTGCTTATTGGTCAGCAAGCTATGTTTACAAAACCCATTCAAAATTCAGAAACAGCTACAGAAGTTAGTTATGAAATTTCTCGAATGATAGC
Source organism: Dryobotodes eremita (assembly GCA_917490735.1). NCBI lineage: Eukaryota > Metazoa > Arthropoda > Insecta > Lepidoptera > Noctuidae > Dryobotodes > Dryobotodes eremita. The sequence goes on along the minus strand of OU823257.1, from coordinate 5,734,437 downwards.
AAAGCGAAGTCGCCCCTTCAATGATGGGGATTTTGTAAAAGAATATTATAGAAATTGCCGCTAAGAAAATGTGTCCAGAAGCAGCAAAAAAGTTTGAGAAAATTCAACTGAATCGTATGACTATCCAAAGACGAATTATGTCTTTGTCAGGTAATATTGCGGAACAATTAAATGAAAAAACTAAGATCATTGAATTTTTTTCATTAGCACTCGACGAATCCACTGATATTAGTTCCACAGCTCAACTTCTCATATTCATACGAGGTGTTACTCAAGATTTTGAAGTCTTAGAAGAGTTATTAGGAATGTGTTCATTGAAAGGTCAAACCAGAGGAGTTGATATACTCAATGTACTTTTGGATGAGTGTTCAAAAACTGTTTTCGACTTATCAAAATTATCGGGAGTTGCGACTGACGGTGCTCCTTCGATGATTGGTGTCAATTCTGGGCTAGTTACTTTGCTGAAAAAGCATCTGCAAGAAAAAAACATAAACGCTGAAGATCTCATGCAGTTTCACTGCATTATACACCAAGAAGCCCTCTGTTCTAAAAAAATTGAATTTCAAAATGTCATGAAAGTGGTAGTTTCGACTGTAAATTTCTTAAAATCACGAGGACTCAATCACAGGCAATTCAAACAAGTCCTTGATGACATCGAAAGCGAATATGGAGATTTACTGTATTATACAGAAGTAAAGTAGCTAAGTCGTGGATTGACACTGGAACGATTTCTAAATTTAATAGAAGAAATTGGAATATTTCTGGCGGAAAAGCAAAGGGATATCCCGGAACTTAAAAATCCTGATTGGTTGTGTGATTTGCCTTTTTTAGTTGACATTACAAATCATTTGAATGTCTTGAACACACGGCTTCAAGGCAAAAATCAACTGATATCCCAGCTCTACGCTCATGTATCATCCTTTCAATGCAAGCTGACACTTTTCAGATCGCAATTGAATTCTGGAAATTACAATCATTTTCAGAATTATAAGAAAATGGCTGAAAAATTCAACAAAACTGCGATTAATTTCAGTTATGTAGAAAAGCTAGATATTTTGATTCAATCTTTTCAAGACAGATTTTCGGAGTTCAAAAAAGTGAAAACTCTGTTGGACATATTCAGCAATCCTTTCACGATTTCAGTTGAAAATGCGCCAGAGTCAATGCAGTTAGAAATTATCGACATTTAAAACGACCAAGATTTACGCAACAAATTCAACGAAGGAGACTTGCTGAACTTTTACCGCTGCATTGATAAAAATACGTACAAAGAGTTGCGCATAAACGCTCTGAAATGTGCCAGCTTATTTGGTTCTACCTATATATGTGAACAAACCTTTTCAATACTAAATAATAATAAAACAAAAAATCGAAACCGCCTTGCAAACGAAAGTTTGGAAGCAGTTTTACGTGTTGCTACAAGTAAATTTGAGCCAAATATAAAAAAGATTGTAAGCACTATGCAGTGCCACGCTTCAAATTAATAAATTCTTTTTCAATTTTCATACATTATTATCAATTCTTTATTGTCTTAAATTACCTATACTTCTGGCGGCCCGCCATCAGTTCATAATTTGCCCGAGTGGCCCCTAGTCTTAATAAGTCTGTGCATCCCTGCTTTAAATGGTCACACGATATTTAACTTTGACTACGTGATGCTAAGGACGAATTTCACCGATGAAACTGTATACGATCCGCAGATCTAGTGTTCAAGAGACGCTCACTGGTGAAATTCACTCTGACATAAATAGGTCAATGTCAAACATTGATCTAATATCCTAAATTCAAATATCGAATACAGTCTGTCTGGACCCGCACTCACACTCGTGCTTGACCTGCGCCAGGTTGATGGGCGAAAAGGGGGAGCGCGCGAAGTGGCGCGGGCGCCGCAGCGCGCGCGTGAGGCGGCGCGCGAGGCGCGTGAAGGGCGAGGCGCGCAGGTAGAAGGCGGCGCGCGTCTTCATGACGGGCCGCGCGCCCTCGCCGCTGCCGTGCGCCGTGGCCACGTGGCGCGCCAGGTGCGCGCGCAGTTTGAACTCCTGCAGATAATACGCGTTACAATCATACACAAACGATATTGGAATCAAAAACTACGATATGTTGAGGTACTCAATTTAAGCGGAATAGCATTTCGAGCTAAATAATCATCGTCTAAGGCCACCTTACACCACAAATCACTAAATACATTTAAAGCTAAATGTATTCAGTGATTTGTAGTTTGTCTGTCTCTGTAACCTTCAAACGGTTGAGAGAAATAGAATGATGTCTTAAATTCATTTAGCGCTAAATGCCACTACTGATATGTGCTGCAAATGGACCTTAATGTTTACATTGGTTGCTGCCTCCATAGATACAAAAATCCAGCAACTTCCTTAAAGAACTATTTCACACACCTTGGCGCAATTTAGAACAGTACAGCGATGTGGACGATGAGACACGGACAGCGCGGTATCCTCGCCCTCTCCGCGAGGCCCCTTCGCGGCCTCCACCTCTGTCTCGCCGAAAACACCAGCGGTCTGTCACAGATACATAGACATTAGAAATATATTCAATGTTTGATTATATCACAAAGACATGCAAAATGAGAATACGTTCTGACCTTTACCTTGAGACCTCCATACTTTTTCCAATATTGCCAGCATGTGCCGCAAAGTCTGTATTGTAAATGCTGCGGGCCCCATGTGTACCACTGGTTTGAATTTGTCACTGGAAGCGAATCCATTCGTTTATGATACTATTTAATAATTATTCTAACGTGAGCACAAGCTTGTATTTTAACCTAGCACGTAACTATTTTGTCAATGAAAACAGTTTTTATTAGAGGTATTTTAATTCAGCTTCACCCACTTGTTTGTATGTAATTAGTGATGTACCCATGAAAGAATACACGACGATATCGACATATATGTACCAAAAAGTATTGATGAATATTGAATATTCTGACTGAACCAAATTATGCCTATACGCAATCGTTAATGAGAATGCTATTCTATTAGAAAGCAAATTAGTCGGTATTTCACTGACCATTCGCAAGTTACTCGCTAGTGTCTGTATTTCGTCTGAGTCGTCTTTGTTTGTGTTTATTGATATATCCCTCTCAGCCATCAACAAGATACATATTTTGGGCCTGCGACTGCGCTGCGTGTATTGGGGTTTTTGTACTTCCCTCATATTCATTCTTGATCTACCGGATTTATTGAGATCGGTTAAACAGTTGAACCGCAAAAGCATTATTAACTAAATCTAGCAAACATGACAGACGCACTGAACGGGAGTGTGCTTAGGGCGTTATTAGACTATCATAGAAATATGATCAGAGATGTATGAGTCATTTTTATATGAAGAACCTATGACGGACCGATGAACCTATAATAACTACGAATGATTTATATTGTCTATGATCATAGAGGGTTGACAACAAGCATACAAATATGATCTGTCTAACCTCAAAAATGGCATCAAAATGCAAGAATTTGTAAGCCTTATATATTGGGGAATTTTGGGTAGAAAATGTAGGCTGGAAAAACATTCTCCGGTAGCTACATATTTCAGGGTTACTAATAAATGCATCTTTTGCACTAATTCGGCATCTAAAGTAAGTTTCTAGCTTAAAAATTATGGGTGCTACCATTGACAATAACTAGTTAAACACAACTTCATCCATCCGGAGATTTTATTTTGTAAGACTTTTTATCTTCCAATCTAAGTTATTCGAGTAAGGTGTTATGGACCCCTCTCTCTGATCGCCTTGCTGCACATGATCTAACTCAAATACGTCTTTTATTTTTTGATTTTTCTTATCCGTTATTATCAGTGATCGGAGTAGGTAGATTGAACTGGGGTCATTGATCCGAAACGTATATATTACTATGGACATTCCTCCGGAATTGGTGGATTATTAAAAAAAAACCGGAACTTATGTAGGAATTGTATTCTGCCAGAGTGGAAGGAGTCATTTGATGATTTGCCATCCTCAAAAAAAAGGTAGGAATTGTAATAAAATGAGCAATTTTATTCTTTATTATTCTTCCTATTTTTTTTTTGTCACGATTTGACAAAACCCAACGACCAATCAGAACAAACTTTAAATTTTGAATTGAGTAGTAATAATATCACTACCAACATTAACAATATTTAATTGAATCCGGAAATACCGGAATTACTTTCCGGAAAAATGGCTTATCCATGTTATTCTTTCTGTGTGCATTTATGATACAAGTACTAAAAATCAATCTACCTACTCCGATCACTGGTTATTATTTTCTTTTTTAATGCACTTAATAAAATTGCACTAATAGCAACAGAAAACACGGCTAAATCATTATTCATCTTGATTAAGTATAATATATAAAAATGAAGAACAGCATCATTTAACTATGATCATAGAATTTGACAGATATGAATCATATTTATATGATAAATATATGCTAGTGTAATTGGGGCCTTATTGCTAAAACCCTGAACTCTAAGAGAATCTTTTACTTAGTGTATGCCTAGGAGTATTACTTGGATATTTACAGACTGATTTCGCCCCCTTTTAGAATGTTTTAGGCTTCCTTGCGAAATAATTATTATGATCACCGCATGTACAGAGAGAAAACGTGATGCGTTAAAAATGAATAGCTAAGCGTTCTACAGGGTTAATAAGGAGTTGTATCCGTGTGTAATTGGATCATGACGCCACATTATATCTAATTCCATAAAAGAAACAACATTCATTATTGTCCTATTCACTTTGCGAAATCGGTTAGGTTTATTTTTAAAACTTAACATTTAAATTAAAATTTTTTGCTCTTACAAACTTAGAGCAAACAAAAGTGTTCTAAGAAATTTGGGTAATTCGTTCTAGATTTGAATATATTTGCGACTAATCACACTTGGGCCATTGAAAGTAACATTAGTTCGATGGTTACCTTGGCAGGAGGCGCAGAGTTGTCCAGCAGTAACGGTGGCAGTACCATTGGTGCCTCCGTTGAGCACGGCGGGCGCAGTCTTGCCGCTGCTACTGTTGGTCGTTATTAGTGCCGGGTTCGGCTTGTTGCTGCAATTGTAATCACATATTGATGAAGCGCAACTATGTTGGTAAGCTAAACTAAGTTACGATGTAAAAAGCTGTGGTAAATAAAATTGTATGTTTTGAAAGATGGTTTTTGATTGAATATTATGGTACAGATGTTCTTTATCTCACGAAAGCGGATTGGTTTTTATTAATGCACTTACACGTTGTTTTTGTGTCTGTAGAGGCGACTCGGCCAATACTGAGCGTTCCAGAGTTTGCGCACAATGTGTACGTGCATCAGACACACGTAATAAGGTCAATCATCCTTCGTGGGATAGAACATCTGTATCAAAATGATGGAGCAATTTTGAAGACAGCTTTATCCCCGAAGAGAATACTGTTTTTCACACCTACGAAGTAATACAAAACAAATAGTTTTGTTTTCATACGATTTTTTAGTTAAGGTTCCATATTAAAATCCTAATATCGACGGGCATTATGATGAAATTCAGTACAATATTATTGCCCGGCTAGACCCCAGCAGCCTTAGCACGAGCACCATTTTGTCGACGGCAGAATAGACAAAAATGACGTTCCGTGAAGACAGTATGACGGCAGCAAAGTAGAAAGAGTCGACTACATATTTTACGAAATTCAGTAGTATTTTCAAGTTTTTCTTTTATTTTGCTTATATCTCGAAAATGGTGTCCTATCGCAAAAATAATAAAAATTTTGACCCCCTTTATGAAATCCTTAAACCCCTAAAACTCGACATGTAGGTAATAATTTTTCACATTTTCCATACCAAAAGTGAAAAATTCCATTTTCCATTCCATTTTTATACTTTGTGGCCGTCGAGTAAAAAGTTTTCTACTGTTTTTAGCATGGCGATTACAAAATCAAATTGTCTTCACTACCTTAGACAACTTTCAGTTGTCAGTGTGATTTTGACAGTTGGGGATAGAAAATTTTCTTCTGAAATAGTCTACATAAAAAAGGACCTCGACAACGAACGGCAGAAAGGAAAGACTAAATGACAGATGAAGGATTTTTACGGTGCGATGTCAAAAATGGAGAAACGAAATGTCACTTTGTATAGAAATAGCTATGTCTATTCTTCCAAGAAATAGAAAGCGTCATGCTAACCCTGCAGGAGTATAATGACGTTAGATAAGGTCTGCATGATATATAATTTGAGATTATCGAGCAGGAGGTGGTGTGAAAAATTATTAACTATTAAACAAATTAGCTATATGACAGACAAGCGAAACAAAAATATAAAGGCAACACAACATCACATCGACATAGTATATGCATCGTGTGGTACAGACACTCACTAGTTGGGAATGTACACTTGTTTCAGTTTGGACTCGGCCTCCACCGCTTTGACGCGCTTCTGTTGCACGTAGCGGTCCGTCGTCTTCCACATGTAGTAGTACTCCACAAGGTTCTTTAGCGTCTTCCATGGCAACTGAGCAGAGAAACATGGTGTTAGAGAATGAGGCAAAATAATTCACAAGTTGTGAACTTAAACTGGTAAGCATCAGCTTAACTCACGGTCGTGAGTTCCAAAACCACCTTTTGGAGTATTGACAAGAAACTACACTGCTACAAGGACCTGTTGGCGCTCGAAATATTAATAAGAACTAGGAAGTAGTGAAAGGCGGGCGTTTTGCGAGCCTGTCTCATGTCATTTTGACGTTCAAAGTGCCGATTGTCAGCCTAGTTTAAAACGAATTTTGATTTTGAATAAATACATTTTAAATTGACTTGCGAAACATTTTGGACACACGCCAAAAGATCCTTGTATGTGTTTTTTGTTGTCAAGAAAAGTGATTGCATGGTCTTTCAGGCCAGAGGAAAATGTCCAACTATAATACCTCCTATAAAATTATGTGGAACACCACTGAAGAGAGTGGAACATTTTAAGTATCTTGGACATATGATATCCTCTGATTTGAAAGACGATGCAGACATAGAGCGAGAACGCAGGGCGTTGTCTGTAAGGGCGAATATGATGTCCCGCAGGTTTACTCGTTGTACCACTGAAGAGAAAAGAACATTGTTCAGAGCATATTGTACATCTTTATACACGAGCAGCCTGTGGGTCTCATACACGCGCAGACAGTACAACGCCTTGCGTGTGCAATATAACAATGCATTCAGGGTGCTGATGAGGCTGCCCAGATTCTGCAGCGCATCAGGAATGTTAGCAGAGTCGCATGTGGACTGTTTCTATTCTACTATGCGAAAACGGTGTGCATCCCTGGTGCGCAGGGTTCGGGCTAGCTCCAGCGGCATTCTGAGGACTTTCGCGCAGAGGTTCGATTGTCAGTACCTGAACCATTGCTGTATGGTTCACATACTGAGCAATCAAGGTCAGTGATGTGTTTATGTGGTATTTTTTATTGTGTGTTTTTATTTCATTTCAATTTTTTTATTTGGTAAAACATTTTGTGCATATGATCCTTGTTGGTCGAAATAAACGTATTTTTTTTTATAGCTATAGTCCTACTTCAATCATATTTAGCTTCGTCGTTACAATTTAAGATATAATAACTTGCCTGTGTGTTATCTATAAAGAATTCAAAGGTTTTCTATGTAATACATTACAGTTTAACAATCAATATCTTTTAATTAGACCTTTTTAGGGCAGGTCTGATAATATACATTCGTGTCAATTAAGGGCCACATTACGCAAAAGCAATGACATAATATTAATAATATTTTAGTACCACACAATCACGTTGGTCTTAAATAGCAGCTACATTGTGGCCAATCAACTTCGATAGATTGATGTATCGTTGCGTCGTCCTCGTCGCCGTGCAGTCAAAACCTCGTGATTGCAATAAAGGTTATTTATTTAGGTTTACAGGGGAAGATAAAAACTGTCTGAAAAATGGCCATCATTGACGTTCCCCGAGGTTCTCATTATGCTCGACAGAAGGCATTAGAAGTATCTTAGAGCTGTGCATGTTTGTTCTAAATGTGAATAATCAGATTCATTTTGTGTTGTTATGATTACGAGGTATTGACCAAACATAAAAAAAACAATGAATTTTCTTTCAAGGTTTTCATTGCACGGCGACGGTATGTAATCGAGCGCCTCATCGAACCGATCTGAACGAACGATGTTATGAATAGACCTGTCTAGTTGCTCCATAGAGGGATACTCACAAAGTCCTGCCGTATATCAGCGAAGTCCTTGCCGTACTTATCGAGCGCCTCCTCGAACAGGTTGGCCTCGGACGCGGACCACTCTTCCATCTCGTCGCGGCACAGCACGGGGCCCGACGCGGGCACCAGCGACGACAGCGCAGACTCTATGCTGTAGCCGGATTTGTGCAGGGTGTCCATCGCGTGGAACTGGGTGGGAAAATAACATAGCATCAAGCATGTATTCCTCATGAGGTAAGGCAGAGGTGTACCTATAGAACAGTTGAATTTTACCAGTTATGTTTAAGCCCCATGTAATAGAGGGAGAGCCTATTGCCATCAAACGGGCAAAAAAAACAATAATGCTTTGCCCAACCTAGGAATCGAACCCAGACCTAATGATCAGCAGTAAGTAGCGCTTGTGACCAATAGATTAACGAGGCAGTCCAATGTTTGGTATATATAAATAAACGGTAGAATAAGTATGGTATAGGTATTTACAAGGCAGATGTGAGTGGAAACGCTAGTAGGGGTCACCCTAGGAGGACATATAGTAACCTTATTGGTGATGTTCTTCAGAAAGGTCAGGTGCGTAGTACTCGGCACCGGCGTGCGTGTATCACCAGATGTACGAACGTAAACGAGTCAAAAGGAGTATGTAAGGATCATAGCAGGTGGTATTCTGTAGTTTCTGCTTTCCCCCACGGGAAGAAGGCGTGAGTTTATGTTTGTATGTATGTGGTAGAATAAGTAAAAGGCGAGGAGTAACACTATACCCGACCCGGGAATCGAACCCACACCTCATGCTCAGTAACAGCGCTTGAGACCACTAAATCAGGTGAGGATAGGATGCCTATAGTCCATAACATTATCCCTTTCTTTCTGTTCCCCCCCGTGCCTTGGAATTTTGGAAAGCACATTAAGCCATTGGTCCTGCGCTTTATCTCTCACTGGTCGTGTCGATGTGTGTTCCATCGGACTATGAAACTTATGGAAGAGAGAGTGCGCCAGTGTTTGCGCACACACTTGTGCACTATAATAACTCTCGCGTCGATGGATATGAGACTGGCCGCCATGACCGAAATTCGGTTAGGACAGCTACCTACTGAACATCTGGGTCTAGAAATATGAAATTTTGCACAAGAGTTCTGTTTACTATAACAAAATTGAGCGCTAAGGAAGGTTTTTTTTAAATTCATTCCCTAATGGAGTTAAATAGGGGTTGATAGTTTGTATGGATGTTAGTCATTTGCTTGTAAATAACAAAGGTGGTGCACATACGAGTGTGATGTCGCGGCTGGCGGCTGCGGCGGACATGTGCAGCGAGGGTTGCTTGACGCTGGAGGAGCAGTCGAGCGCGCGCGCGAAAGTGCCCACGGAGCGCGACACCACGAGGAACTGGTCGATCTGCCGGTCCGTGAGCCCGTGCTCCGGCGTCCACACCAGCGTCTCGAGCTCTTCACTGTTGCGTACGTCCTCTTCGCCTAAAATGTACAACAGATATTGAATACTTTTGCGTCACATTTTAATATTATTCTACAATTGTTTCATTTAGAAATCCACATGCAATAAAAAGTTTTTGAAGATTATAAAGACATAAAAAGTTACATAATCAGAGTAACAGCTCTCAGTATAAAATTATGTTGCTACAAAGAATAATACACCAAAAGATACGTACCATCTTTTAATAAATTAGTTACTTCAGTCTGATATCTACTTCCAACTCTGATTTCTCCCTTATCTGCTAATAAAGTCTTTTGTGAAGGATCAAATACTAAACAATAAAAAAATGCGTCCTGAAACAAAAAGAGAAACTCTCATGAAAACGTGTTACAATCCAAACTAGGCATTATTCTAACAATACAGTTATAAAATATATAGATAATAATCTTTTAAACAGTTCCCATGACAGGTACTTGTGAAGAGCTTGGTAAATAATGTCACATAAATTTAAATTTTGATTATTCAATATATATTACCAACAGTTAAGTCTAATTATAAATATTAGGTTATTCATTTTATTCAAATTAGATGTTCAATTCTTCGAATGTAGCTAGAATTTTATACGAATTTTGGGCAAATAAAGTGCTTTAGGTTAACTATCTTCTATGTATATAAAAATGAAATGCCACGCGTTACTCTCGCAAAAACTCGAAAATGGCTCGACCGATTGTGATGAAGTGTTGGTCAGTTGTTGTGTGCGCGCCGGAGAACGTTCAAATAAAAAATAAATAAAAAGGCATTGCAACGCTAATGCTAGTTGCTTATATTTTTTAATACCAATACATTAAACGGTCGTCGGATATAGGAAGTGACATCAGATTAGGGCGTGGTGACATTTCCTAATTGAGATTGTTAGCGGCTGTGTGGCCTAACCTTGAAATAAAACGGGATGAGGACCTACTCATTAGTCATGATAGCCATACACAGTTATTTGTTTTATTCTACTACTTATTTTAGTTGTATGGCACTTAAGATGGTGCTTATTTACGTGTTAATTAATTACTAAAGAAAATTGTAAATGAAACAATATAAAGTCCCACGTTGCGACTGTGATTAGGGAATGAAATTAAAGTAATTTATATACTGCTTGTATCTAGTCTTAATCTTCCCACGTAAGTTGTATGTATAACAGTTGCGGACGAATGACTAGAAATGAGTCCCATTAAAATATGGAGATTTCTAATTAAATTCAGTTTGACTGTGTGCTTCTTACACCTTATTTACACGTTTGCTTCTGCCCGCGACCTCGTCCGGCTGAAATTTCGGCCCCCGACCCACATGTCGCATCCCACCGCCCGCCTGGGCTATTACTTCGTTTTCGCTTAGCGTTTTTTATGACTTTTTTTCTTTTTGCTCGACTCTTAAGGGTCATAGCGTGATGTTCCTCAAGAATTAGGCTATCAAATGCAAACAGAATTTTTCAAATTCGACTGGTAGTTCCAGAGATTAGCGCGTTAAAACAAACAAACTCTTCAGCTTTTTTAATCTTGTTTAGCTTAGGGAGCATTACATAGGCTCAGCCGGGATTCATATAACATGACAAGATACAAGAAGGGCTCGTGGCTAAATGATAACAGCCACACGGATCGATCGAAGGTTAAGCTACGCTTGCCGCAGTCCGTTCGTGGATGGATGACCATCCATTACATAATCAGGCTTAGGAAACCACGTTAAGCCTTTGGTCCCGCCTGTCTTTCGAAGATCTTTGACAGTCGTTACGGCTAGTCAGAAGCCCAAACGTCTGCCAACCATTCTTACCAAGGGGTATCGTGTTATTTAGACTGTGTTGTGAAGGTCAGATAGGTTCACGCTCCATGTAAAGCCGACCCCAAAATAGTTTGGAAAAGGCTAGGCCGATTGATTGATGACAGGATATTTAAAAAGAATAAACCCATGGTTTCCAAACGTATTTAACGTATTTTTTACGTATCGATATTATTAAACGTTCATTAATAGCAGGATAATGTTCTTAGAAACAGATAACGCCATGCCTACCGCATTTGGCATGAAAAGTATTCAATATTTAATTGAATCATGAATTTTAGTGTAGGTACACACGGCTACATATCAAGCTATACATTTCCAGTATAAGCTAATCTCGCATTGTATAGGATTTCCGTACAATGAGAGGCCAGCTTATACTGGAAATGTATAGCTTCATATGTAGCCGTGCGGACTAGTTTAATTTTGAAAAATCGTTGTTGTCAAATGCACTATAATTGAAAAGCGTTTTTTTTTTCTTGTAAACATTCTTTCTTTTTATTAGAAACTAGCGACCGGCCCCGCTTCGTACGGTGTTAACGAATTTACAAAAATATCGAGATTTCTTTATTATATGTTAGTTTAATATTAATGTATATTATACACGTAAACCTTTCGGAATAATTTTTCTAAATGATGGTGAAAACCGTATCAAAATCCATTGCGTAGTTTAGAAGAACAACGCCGTCACACACACAGAAAGCTATATTTGCGAAATCCGGCTTTGTACACTTGCGATGCAATACAGCAACGGAATCGAACCAAATTCAATCAGTCCTAAATACTTTCCGGTTATTTAGAAAATCCTAGAAGTTTGCTGGATCGGGTCACATAATATCATTGAGAACTTGAGAGAATACCATATCAAACCATAATGCCCGCTACTGAACACGAGTGCCTTATAAACCGCTGTAATGAACGCTCGTGGGAACATTACCATTTTAGCCTCTTTTCGTAAACGACCAAATCATTTACTGATGATGCTCAACCATTTGGAGGAATGTTTCCTTAGTCATTATTAACGATATTTATTTATAAAACTTTGGCCGTTCTATTTGTCCCAGCCAGTATCTAATTTCCATTCCATTCCATGCATGAGTATTCAAATGATCCAAAATACAAATAAGTTTTTTTTTGTAAAAAAAAATACTTGAGCAGGTACGATGTTTCTAATACTGATTTATTGTGTATTGCATTTTGCTAGTTGGATTATTGAAGTATTGGATGGGCTAAATAAAATAGTATAGAAGGCCAACTCCTAAAAATAAGCGATCAGCAACTAGGCAATGGACGAGCTTCGGATGGACCGAGTATGGTAGCTAAGACCGAACAGCCTTAAAGTATATCAGCCGTAGATTCTACAGTCGTGCAGTCACACAGACTGTCATCTGTTTATTACGTCTATGAGAGAGGGTTTTCAAGGAGTGGACCTTCTACCAGTAGTGTTGTGTGTCGTTCGTCCGTGGCCGGTACATACTCACATCCTTATTGAGATAGCTGAGCAGCGACTCCGTCTCGTTGAGCAACGTGACGGTGCACTTGCCGCGGATGTGTGTTGCCGGCAGTGTTTCCACGTGCCGGGATAAGAACAGCTCCCGGTGTTTCGCCTGGTGCCGCTGTTTGGGCGCCAGGCCGTCCGTGCCTGGCAACTCGCTAGATTCCTCCTCCATCGCCGCTGGAACATACAAGTGAAAACGTTACTGACTAATATTCGAATGTTAGTATGGTGTTGGCGTTAGTGTCAAATATTTGAATGCTAGTGTGGTGTTGATGCAAACGAACTTGGTCTTTAGAAGTAGTTGCCAACTCAGAACTGTAACAGAGCCGATAGGTCAGTTTCTGACCTTTTACGTGAATTTTTATTCGTTCTAGTTTTTGGAAATAAGGAAGAGGCTAACTTTAAAACTAATTTAAGGCACAATGGATGTCAAAAAACTGTAACTTCATGTATAAGACCCCAAACATTACCAGCGCCAAGTAGAAGCCAGAGACGCAGGGTATCACAGTTCTCAGATCAGTTAAAGAACTTCAATTTTATACATTAGCAGACACATAAAACCATAAATATTATTAAAGGTTTTCTTTTTTATACCAACATCAATTATCACGAAGGTTAAACTTCATTTCGAAGATTTTGCATAGTTGCAAGGTTACAAGATGGTCAGTAAGGTCAATTAAACATTCAATTCCTTTGTTTTCTTTTACCTGTAACGACAAATATTTCAACAGTCAAATCATGAAGTCGATAGCAGTAACAGGAGGAGTAGAACAGCCAGCAAAATAGCGCGCACAAACCATCCAATGTTGGTACTTGTCAGTAAATGCATGCTTCTATTAATTATTTATTATAGTTATAGGTACGCATAGTGCAGTTGCAACCAACGTTACAATTTCGCAAGACATCATCTCGTATTTATTAACATCTAGTTCTGTGTACTGATGAATCACCGCGTCCCATAGACGAGCGTCGAGAGGCGTGCTAGTGTGATTTGCGTAAGAGCGGAAACATGGTTGCCTTGCGGGTGGTACCGATTACCGATGCACTTGGATCACAGTGAGGGGACCCTAATACGGACAATACTAATAATCTCTATAAAATAAGCGATTCTGAAATGGTATAAACCTCACGGTATATCGTGATAGCTGTTATGAATGGTTTATAGGTCGTAAAGTTTATGTGCGACTCCTTTATTCATGTGTTGATTGGAAAGGGCTCGGATCACATCTGACGGTTCGGCTGTGGAGTGTTGCCGCTTGCCGGTCGCAAGTTCTCAGCAGCCGTCGGTCGGCGGCCGGCAGGTGCGTTGCGAAACATGTCCACGTCAACCTTATGATTTTTATGTGCCGATGTACCGACCGCCATTACGACACGCGTTGTACCTACGCGTATCACACAACATGTCGGCCATTTCGTTTTATTCATATTAAGTAAGTGTACCCGCGAAGCAAGACTTGTTTATTGTTATTCGACAATAAATATCAGCCATTTACCCATCTCGAAGTCCTTGAGTAACTGAAAGAATATCTTTACACACCTGTCTTTTGAATAAAGATAAAATGTTTTTTATTTTCTTTTGTTATTCGAAATACATCCGGACTATTTAACTTAAATTGCTACTGACCTTTAAAATTCAAACCAATTTAATGTTCTTTAAGCGACATATATTATGTGTGCAGTAGGTGCGTTTTCTATAATACTATCGAGGAGCTAAACATTGATAGCTATAAGATATTTAAAAAAAACACGTGTGGCACTCGGGGACTGCCGCGGTAAAGCTATTGCATAGCATTTTTTATCAACTTATGCAATTATAATTATATTATTATTTTTTTATTTTTGAAGTATTTTTTTTTCTTTGATATTAATTCAAGTACAATTGTACCATATACATACACGTTAAGCGAACGCTCGGCCGAGCTACATGGAAGGCGGAGTGAGGGGCGTTAGGTTTTATTTTCGTTACGGAATTTCTTGATTCGGTCGCCGGGCTCAAAGCCCGCGATAAAATCTATGCAATAGCTTAAAAACTTGCCCTTTGTAATAATTTTTACTTTTGTCATTAAATTCAATCAAAAGTAGAGTAAACAGTTATTTTGTTTTCTGTAGCATTGTTAAGTGCGGGGCGTTGTCGAAGGTAAACACAAGGGACTGCCGTCCCCGCGGGCAGACAAAATAGCGGCCCCTGGGCCCAAAGTCACCCGATTTGGCGTCGCGTCACGCGCCAAGATTTCTTCAATATCAAACATTATACAGCATCTATAGGTACACACAACTATTGAAACAACAAAAACTATTAAACAAATTAGGTTATTATGTAGGCCAGTGTTTGTTGGTTTGCGTTAAGACGGGCTTCGGGCGACGCGGCCATCGGATAGGGGCGGGTGTTGTGGGGTGCGATTGTATCGGCTACTTATTATTACCATGCAGATACCTCACTAATCGCACACGAATAATAATACAAGCCGTGTTTGGTAAACTAAATGATTTTAAAGCTAAATGGGGTGTGCTTTACTCGACAGATGTCATGCAGTTTAGAGCACAAAGGTTCCGATAATGGGGGCCGAGGTAAAAGCTTTCGCAAAGAATGTAAAAAAAATACAAACAAATATGTCAATAATCTAGATTGCTATTGGCTGTAAACTCATTATAGGCATTAATAAGATAAACGAGTAAAAGAGAGCAAGGAGAGGAAGATGGTAAAACAAGCGGGCGAATTTAATTCCGTCGCCAATACGAGATGAGAGCGGTGTGAGGCAAAAAGTGAAACGCGATTGTTTCGCTCTCCACCTAGAGCTATGGGGATAGTGTGTCGCGTGCCTATTTTACAGGGACATCGATGACGCTGCTAAAATATTGCCGGATTATGCACGTGCTGCAGTTTTTTATGCTACTTTATTAACCGATTTCAAAAATGGGAAGAGGTTCTCAATTCGACTACAATTTTTTTTTTAAGTGTCTTATCTCATAACTTTTTCTAGATGAACCGATTTGGATGTTTTTTTTTTTAATTTGAAAGCTGGTGCTTCTCATGTTATCCCATATTAATTTGATCAAGTTCTGACCAGCAGTTTTTGAGTTATCCTTAATACTGCGTATTTTTCCACTTAGATTGATGATGTTTTAATAATTTCCTGTCACTGTTATTTACATATCAATTAGTGGTGTACGAATTTGTGTGGGGTGTTACCAAAACTAAAAAGTGAAAAATAAAACAACATTACAAAAAAAAAAAAAAACAACCGACTTCCAAAAAAAAAAACCACAAAATATGTGAAAAATAACTTTAATTTCGGAAGTCGGTGGCAAAAAACGAAAATACAAAACCATAGACACCGACTTCCGAAATAGTTATTTTTCACAATTTTACAGTTGGTTTTACAGTGGCCCGCCTAAGGCAAAATGTCTTATTTTACTAACTGGAGATGGTGTTTTACAGTTTATGCTGATCATATCAATTGAAACTGGTGTGCATAAAAATAATAATTTACTGGGTCAAAAACCGGCTAGATACCTGTAAGATGCGGTAAGCTATTTCATCGATACGATACAGAGTGTTGCTGACACAGATAGACATCACTAGAGCGTCGCGACGGCGAGGGCCCGCCATTTACCGCGACGCCCCGGCCCCGGGGCGGCCGCCGAATTGCGGGGGATTTACTTTATGATAATTATTTCGATTGCGATCGTGAGGAAAGAGCCAGGGCGCACTCGAGCCGATCTCGAGACGACCGATGCGAGGAGCCCGTTAAAATCACAGCTTTACACCAAAGCACTTTTTACTGGCAAGCAATTTGCACCATGATTGGTTGAAATTAGAAAGCAATCTAGAGATTCCAATTAAGAGGCTCTTAGAGGGATGTTTTTAT
This sequence comes from Dryobotodes eremita, assembly GCA_917490735.1. Lineage (NCBI taxonomy): Eukaryota > Metazoa > Arthropoda > Insecta > Lepidoptera > Noctuidae > Dryobotodes > Dryobotodes eremita. The sequence continues at coordinate 5,717,651 of OU823257.1, read as the reverse complement.
TAAATATAAAGCTTCTTTATTACATAAATGAAGCGTAGTGTTTAAATACCTCGTGAGAAAAAAATTGACCAACAATTTATAGCTACGAGTATCATCATCAAGCCAGCGGTGTTGAGTATTAAAGACTAGTCAAGTCAAGAGATCATGCCAAATCATGACATGATCTGACTGTGGCATTCACAGTGACAATCAGAGTTGGTAATTAAATTAAAAGCACATTCTTCCGTAATACATTATGAAATAACTGAATTCCAGCGCTTATAGAAGAAAAAATAAAGGAAAATTTAATTTGGAATTGGAATTTAGTTTTCAAATGAAAGCGTGTTTACATCCTCTTTTTTTTCTCTCTTGCTGTAAAAATGTAACACGCTTTTATTTGAAAACTATATTCCAGTTCTAATCGGAATAAAATTATTTTTAACTTTTTAGTACTTTTAAATTAACAACTAAGTACTAAAAGCTTGTTTTTAAAAAACATATTTTCCTTTATTATTGTTTTAACTTTTAACTAATTTAGTCATTTCTATCTAATTTACATATATTTTTTCGTTTATGAATTTTCTTACTTATTATATACCTACAATTTAACTTTTTTGTTATTTAGAACCAGAGTCCCTGTCAAGACGAATAAAATGAGCCCAAACTAGATGGGGTTGCGTCGTTTTATTACAGAGTTCCCATGGTCACTTTACGGCTCCATCATCAGATCAGCTCCATATCATAATAATTTTGCGTTGTCATCCGATTTACATATGCATGCAAAATTTCAGCTCAATCAGAAACCGGGTCAAATTTTACTTGCAAGATTTCATTACAGACACCGGGAACCGGGAACTAAATAAAAGCTTGTAAAATAAAGTAGCTAACACCGATCTAGCTGATGCAGGATGATCCGACACCAGCTTATTTTTCTGCTTATCTAGAATATATGGTTATAAGCATGATATGAAGTACCTATGTTGTCTACACTACGGTGTAGTACTTATGCATTTTGTCATAACATTCCTAGAAGTAAATGGAATGCGGAATGACGACAGACAACATGCGAGTCGCATGAATACAAAACAGTTATGATACTCATACTCATCAGAGTAACAGTAACGTTTTTAGCAGATTTAAATAAATCGTCTAGCTCGTCGTCTCCATTAACATTCATGGGAATTGTGTTCAGAAATATCCAATGGCATGATTATGAAAAGAGAAATATGCTACAGACGCATATGGAATCTGGAGTCCGAGACAGATGAAACGACAGTTTGGAAAAGTGGATGAGTATACCTGGATAAGTATGAAACGACAATTTGGAGAATGGATTAGTTAACCTAGATAAGTATATGAGACCCGTTGAAAGAAAACATTGTTGATAAGAAAGGCCTTAGTCTAACAAAGAGAAGTATTAGGAAGAAACACAAATCTGATTATTCTGATTGATGATCTAGAAGGTAAAGGTTAATTTAAATAAAAAAAAATATACTGTATCTGGAGCAGTCCAGATCATAGTTTCAACTTTATTAATGCGGTAACCAATTTATTTTATCAAAGTTTATAAATTGTGAGACAAGATAGAGTTGTCAGAACAAGCCCAACTTCTCGTATAAAACTTGCGCTTTTAGCAGAAAATTACGTTCGTTTTCGGGTGTTGAGTGTCGACTTCAGGGCTAGTTGTAACATATTGATACACGTTACGGTAAGTTATACATATTTTATATGAACATGAACCGTGGTCAAAAGTATTCGTGGGTCACTTGCTCCCCCGGTGACACTTCGACAAAGGTTGCTTCGAAAAGTCCAGCTTTTGAAGCTTCGTATATGAATATGTATAAGTAAAGTTGGGAGCATAAGAATGCATACAAAGAAAAGCTTTGTAAAGTGTGTAGTTCAGGTGTGTAGCGGCGTACAGCAACACATGAATTATCTATGGCTTTATCTAATCTTGGTACCACAGTGTCATTCCGAGTGAAATATTGAAGACTGGGATGTTGTTTAGGTTGGGCAAAAATAATGTTAAGCTTAAATACATGTAACGCAAGTCCAACGTTACCGGGAAAATTGTGAGAAGTATTCATAGTTGGCGAAGATATATTACTTTCTTTTGCTTTTATGTTCTGACAGTATTAGGTAGGTGATTAGCACTTTATGCTAGCAAACTAATGTTGTGGATTAAGTACTCGAATGTAGCAGTGGTCTACCTCGTCTGATACAGTGGACGGAACCTGTTTGGCAATTTAATAACATGGGATTATGGATCTACACGCGTCACTACGCAACTAATTAAAGCGTAGGCAAAGAGAAAATGGCAATCTGTGGAGTCCTCCCCCCGCTAGTGGGGGGGGGGGGGGTGTCGGTTACGTGTGCCCCCTTGGGGTGGTCGGGTGTATGGTTTTTCTGCTCGGGCATCCTTTGCTTACTTATTGATCCAGTCAAATGTGTGGAGGTGGCGCGGTGGGTGGCACGCCCGACCCCGCGCCCCCCGAAGGGGGTACGTCCAAATAAATCTGCCCGCCCGCGAAACACCGCAGTGACAACAGTGGCGGCCAGTAAGATGCGGTCGCACTGTCTCTGTACTGAACACATCAAGGCAGCCACCGGTGCCGGCAGTCGTTGTCGAGCATTTATTTTAGTCTCGGATAAAATTGGTATGGGGCTTTTTAATTGAAATTATTTCAATCGGAAGGCGGTGGGCTCTATCTACCTTAGAGAAACAGGCATGCGCGCGATCGCAGAATGTACCACCAAACCGCGTTACCTCTGCTCTTTCCACAGGGGTCAATGACGTTTAGGTTCCCAAACACCGGATATGTAATGTAATGTTTGTCTAAAACTAATTAGCATTCCCTTTTAACGCAATTGCAATCGCATTCGTGAATCCATTCATTTGAACTGAGAGTTGAATCAGCTTCGTGAGATAGGGTTGCAATAGAATTCGTTGTTTTCTAAATAAGTGGAATTTATTGATTCAGTATCGTAAGTAAAAATTTGAGAATGAATAAATAGGGAATTGCTAATGTAGTGATAACGAACCGATGATGTGACATTATCTTAGTGGGGCACAGGATGAGATTGTTACTGTCACACAGTAGGTATGAAGTTCATGCCAACTATGACCCGTGCTTACTCATATTAGCGACATGATAAAGATTTCACAGAATCACTATACATTTAAAAACCAGCTTCTTTATCTAATTTTACAGCGAAGAAGTTAAAACCTTCAGATCCTCAAGTCATGTTTAATTATTGAGGCCCGAATGGTTATTGTGAAACGGAAATATGGAGCCAGAATAAATTGAACAAGTGCATATGGACAGGCCGGCTTGTTTCTCAAAAGCTACAAGTATGAGCTAAACGTTCGGCATACGTTACACAAGTTCATGACCACACATAAACGTGTTTAGTAATTAATTCAAATTCCTGACAACAAAGGACACGACTCTTAGGAAGGAGCAGACCAAGTTTTGGTCATGTGAAAGTGAGCGAACTAGGTCGTCGACCCCCATGTTTTGGTACGAAAAGAACACAATGAAAGTTTTGCCTATGAAATATAGGACAACAAAGATGACAATACAGCAAACAAAATTTAAGGACAAGAACACAATGAAGATTTTAAAATAGTTATATAAGTACCTAAGAATTTTAATAACACAGAAGTTAGTCCTGAAAACATCCCAGCATGATAACCCATAAGCCATAATTATGTGGTTTCCAAAATTGAACTCGTCCAATCCTGTATACATTTTCCAAGTTATTAAATCAGATGCGGCCCGTCACTTTCATATTAAAATGTGTTGTGATTTTGATACGAGTAAGATCAACGCATTATTCATATATTTTCACCCGGTTTTCTTTAGAGCATAAAGGCTCGTCCACACAGGCGCGACGCGACGCCCTACACAAAAGCACCGCGTGTCGCGCGACGAGCGGCGCCTTTGTGTAGCGCTGTCGCGTCGCGCCTGTCTGTGGGAGCCTTAACTGTGTGGTTCCGAGCGGCTTTAACACAAGGGAGACGTTTGCTCGCAAACACGTGGAACGAGTAATAGAGTGTTAAAATATTACATGTCGGCCTTTTGCTAACAGTTACAATAACAATTCGGGTTTCACCATGATTCTTGAAAACTTGTGCGGAACAATGGAAGTCCTACAAATCCGGGCAAAGTTAAAACCAGCGACTCCAAGTTTAACCCAGCAGCCGGGCAGAGTAACCTTTTGGGATGGACTTCCATGTGGAAACATTTTCAATTACTCTGCTGTTTGCTTCATTTTTAACCCGCTTAGAAACAACGCTAATCCAAGGTATGAACGTTGGTGCGCCGTCAAAAACCAGTTTTTCAAAACAGCGATTAGTAAAAACGTTAAAGGCGAGTGAGACGCTATGTATGTATATTTGTATATGTTGCACGAGTTGTTAAAGAATAGATAAGTACCGTTATTTTGGACCGTCACCAGTTTCTCTGTAATGAGTGTATGTATCGTTGAATCCTAAATGCAAAAACTTTGCGAGGCAAATGTTTTGTACTTCGGAGCGTTGTAAATGTTACCAATGAATATTGCATAAATATATTTTGTCTCGTGGCCGTTGGACATGCGTTGATTCCAACTACCTTTGTTTTATGATTTATTTATACGGTTCACGGGATGTCTGATCTGTTATATTTTATCATTCAACTATTCCGGGTTTTCGGAATCTAAATAGGCTAGCCTGAATTACAAATTACCGTTACTTCTGAATTCAAATACACATGCACACTTATGAATGGTAAATGTGCTGTAGCTGTGGTGTATGATTTAGTCTGTCATTGCTTTATAAGTTTGAGTGTTGCAGACCCTTCTAGATAAACTATGCTTGTGTTAAAGCACATTTAGTCTAAACCCGGATGCCATCGAGATAAGAATATCGACTGAACAAACATGGGCAAGCAGTCCAAACAGACTACTTCGAAAATATTTCTCGCAAACCTCGGAACGACTCAAGTGCTTGAAAAGTTGAAGCTTACAGACGTCTACGGAAAACTGTGCACGTGTAAAGCATAGTCTATCTTCATTCAATTTTTCATATTTAGGCCATGTTCACACCAAACGTATTGTCAACCGCCGACTGTGAGCGTGCGTTACGCAGTTTACTGCTTTTCCATACATATTCAACTTTTCGTTCACACCATGGTTCAGATCAAACCGACAATACGCTATTACGCTATTAGTGAGCCTGCTCACAATCGGCGCGCGGCGGACTACACGTTTGTTGTGAACGCGGCATTACTGCAGACTGACTTCAGTATATGTGTAAGTAAATAGGTAATAGGTAATACGGGCTTGTGACCGCAACTCCACGTCAAAGCGCGTATTTTGCGTACGGATAAAAGTAAATAATAATAAAATACTTTATTTACAAGACCGCATAGATTATCAACCATTGCAATAAGACCTTTGTTCAGTATGTTGGAAACAAAATAGTTTTACGTGTAATTGTGTAAGTATATTGAACGTTAGACTGCCTTCGATTTCAACTACTGATGGATATGATGACACTACAGGGGGGGGGCTCCTTGTTTTAATATGGAATCCTAGAAAAATCTGTAGCAAATCATTCCCCATCAATGTTAGTTAACTATTTTGTAGCAACAGGTTACTTGTTGACTCGTATGCTGGTTTTTCAGTCTGATGTCGCCAACTCAAAATTCAACAGTAGACTTTGACTACCAAAACTTCCATGTGAAATCTTATATGCGCACTGCCTAAGGACCTGAGATTACTTGGATCGATTAGCCAGTATTGCAGATATAACCCAAATTTTAAGGATACTTTGCATGCAAACCAGTTTTAGTAAGGCGTCAGTGCAAGTGGACCTAATACTGAATTGCACAACAATGTAAGTAGGTACGTTGATCTGCGCGAACGCAGCGTTGATGCAACGTCATTTACTCGTAGTAAGCTTCATACTGTAGTACGGTAAGCAACAAGTTGATAGTATTGCAATTTTACTTACAACCTCATATTTGTAATACTATTTATTCGGAATTATAGTAAGGCTAACTTCGAAACCGTTGTCTGTGTGAAATTTGTACAACTCAGAACCTCGTTCTAAGAGCGTAGAAGAAGTGTGTATTTTACGTGATACGTGCACTTTCAAAGCTTTCAACTCATCATTGAGCTACAGGTTGAGTTACTGCCTTACATTTTATTTGGAGGAATACAAGACGGATTTATGGTGAGACGCTTATTTGATATTATTACGTCAATTGTCATCCGCCGTCCGCCGATGACGCTAGTCGCGGTCGGCGGGGCGGCGTGAGGCTTGGAGTGGTAATGTGGTAAGAGTGTAATGAGAGGGTCGGTCGGTCCTGTGTGGCGCCGCGCGGTGTGCCGCGCGGCCGGCCGGTGCGGGGCGGGAGGGCGCGCGGAAGGAATGCGTCGTTTTCGCATCGGGAGAAACGAATGCGTTTAAGCGTCGCGGGTATACAATGGCGGCGTGACGAGATCCGGTTCGCGGGCAGCGCGGGGGCAGGGGGCGGGGTCTCTAATCGATAGCCGGCGAGCGACGGCCGGGCGACTGCGGCGCATAGGTGACAGCTCGGGCCCAATCAAATTACCGGCCGTGGAGGAGAACTGCAGTGCCACGCACGCCGGAGAAACACGCCGCCGCCGCCACCACCCGTACCGACCCCGCGTTCCGCCGCCGAAACTGCACCGACGAGCTCCTATTGTCCGATACACCACCACCTCACATACGTTCTCCTATGCAACACATTGACGGATAGTCGTCACTTATCACGTCGCCCGATACGCGAGACCCACCCCCCTATCCCCCCACTTTGTACGGTTGCAATTTGTACACGAGCTAGGTAAAATAATCCATGTGTGAGTTAAGGTTCTATAGATATGATAGCGTTCCGTGCCTCGGAAAGCACGTTAAGCTATTGGTCTACAACATGTCATTCGTGGATCTTTGACAGTCGTTACGGAGTGTCAGAAGCCCGAAAGTCTGACAACCAGTCTTATCAAGGGGTATCGTATTACCCAGTAACTGGGTTGTGGCGGTCAGACCGGCAGTCGTTCTATGTAAAATACTGGTATTAGCTGCATCTGGTTGGACTGGAAGCCGACCCCAACACAGTTGCGTAAAGGCTGGGCAGATGATGAGCGTTCTAGAGTATGTATGGTACCTAAATCTACATAAGAGAAAATCATATCTGATCTGATCTGAGCGGGCTTGAATTAATATTGGTAAAAAATTATAATGAGATTTCCAATGTTTCCAAAAATAGATTTAGACTACAAGTAAAGCTTCATAAAATGTATATAATAAGTAAAGCTTCATCTGTTGCTAGCGGAGAAAGTCCTTACTATTAAGATTTTAAGTTTAAACCGAAATTTTCCAAGTACATATAGCCAAGAACTTTAAGCCTAAGCACGTGGCTAGTAACGTGTTGACCGATTATGTAAACAACTGAGAAAATGCGGGCAAAGAGCAAAATTCTAAACAATATAAACAAATACAAATATGGATGAGTCAGTTTTTAGGTCGCGAAGTTCTATCTAAAGCAAAGGGGGTCAAGTTCCTAACTTACATAATATGACAAACTTTCAAAAGACAAAAAATAAATTATGATCTTGCTTTAAGCACAAAAGCTGGATGTGGTTACGGTATGCGCAAATTCGACAGCGTTCCTGCATCAAATACATCAACGGATGTAGCGTAAACGACACATCTACGAGTTCCACGGCTGAGGATTGGTGTACGCGCATCTAATTATAGGTTATTCCACCCGCGTACCACACAACAGATCCACGTTGTACCATTAACGACCTGTGCACGAATGTCTACCCTGTACCTACACATAGACATCGCTTCATATACCTCATACGCGGCCGGTGTATACAGAGAAATGTGATGTAACCCGTCACGCATACTGAACTCTGGTCGGTCGCAGTGGTGGAGTACACTCGAAAGATATAAAACGGCAGTAAACGAAATAGTTAGAGACGACGACGCTCGGTAAAAACGAAACTTGACATTGAAAAGGAAATTAAATCAAAACGCTGCATAAAAGATAACGACGCTGTAAAGTTTCCACAGATTGATCGACTCATGTCGGACTCGTCGAAGCTTATTTCGATGAAGACTAAAATAAATGTCACTTTTATAGGTAGGTAATGAAGTGGCCGCCGCAATTAAATCGATGACATCATAGCCTCGATGCGTGGCGTGATGGGAAATAAAAGCACAATTCAATCAACGGGACGGCGACACGTTGGCCCAATCCATGTATGAAGCTATTATACGTGAACAAGGACTTTATTATTTAGAGCACATACTTTATCATCAACTGCAATTAATTTTACTTATAGCGAACTCAGAACCACAGTGATTAAAATGGATCTGGCTGTACACCAGAATATGGTCTAACGTAGTTGGTGGATCTATGTAAACCGGGTATGTCACCCGCTGGTCAAAGAAAATTAAATGTTAAAACGAAACTTAGAAACAAATAAATCCTTTATATACTTTCGCTTTAGCCATTGAACCTAAAACCAGAATAGTGTCAAAAGTTCAAAGTTCGTGAACTTTTTACAACCCCTTGCCGGAGCGTCCGCAGCTCTATTCTATTTATAAAACTCTTTACGAGAAACTATCTTCCAAATATGTTTAGTCCATCTCTACTCTACAAGGGCAGAACTTTGTAACAAAAATCTATGGAGTATCGTTGGCCTGGTTTGACCGACACACTAATGTGGCAAGTTACATCTGGAAACGCAAGTTTAGACTCACCTAGCGCAGGGTCGAGGACTGCTTGTGCTGCTTGCTCCTCGCCGACCGGCGTCTTAAGGCATATTTTCTTGAGTTTCATCGCGATTGGTGAGTCTTCCGACTGGGCCACTGTAACACAAACGTAGGGTTAACACGATGTTTACTGAATTCGGGTCTTCCAATTTGAGTTTGGCCGATATTGGATTATGTCACATAAAAGTTCTGTAAAAGCTGACACCAAAAAGTTCGTTTTTTAACCTTCAAAACAATACAGATATCCGTAAAGAACCCTAACGAAAAGCGCGCTTGATTAATTTGTTAGTCAGTCCTAGGTACTAGACGAAATGTCGAACAATAAGAAATTAATGAAAAGCCTCACGAAACCCTTTTTAATGCTATTACTCGTTGATTCCGCGATCGATTACCAATGGCTCTTACATTACTTTCTATTACGCATTGTTTTCCACACCTATTTTCTGATCTAGGTTTTCTTCACTCGTGTGTGAAAGAAAGAAAAGTGAAACTTATGATTAAGAACTTGATCATCAACCTCGATATCAGCATGTCAAGCAGCAAATTAGTATGGCCATGTAATACAAAACCGCATATAGTGTCTACCGCCATAACATAAGGTAAATTATATGATATAATAGCGCAAGAGGAAATCGATACACCAGCACTGTTCATTTCTGTGACGAGGAGTGGGTTACTAAGTACAATATTTAAAAGATAAATAAATACATTTTAATCACGACCTTGGTTCTTGTAATGTTTTACCTGTTTTTCTTCCTATTGTGCAATGTCTCGCCATCTCCTAATGTCTGAACTCGAGTATAATAAGAACAATATTTTCAGGGTACGTAGCTCCTGGGTACAAAAGGGACCTTGCTTGAGCTTCTCAATAAACTTTAAGTACTTTTTGCAAAAATGCCGCAACAGAAAGCATCTCAGCAGACACCACTCTTTCCTTAGGCAACTTATGAAATAATATGTGGTTTCTGAAAGCCCATTTTATAAAATTTGTTGTTTGGATGTGTTGTCAAGTGTTTTGACAGGCTGTTGGGCTTTCCGTTAACTAATCACAACAGACGATAAGAGATGTTTACAGCACTGATCAGAGATGTATTCGACAAACGGAATTTAAGTTTGTTTTATGAGTATGACGCATCATGGTCATCAGTATAACGCATCGTGCTGCCTTTCAGCATGGCATACAAAAAAAGCACATTAAAATTTTCATGCATTTGTGATTTTATTGATTTGCGTAATCTGTACGGTAACCACGTTTAAGCCTACTTCAAGCACCATTGAGCTCAATTCTTTTTTCTATAAGTTAACGTACGGCCTCGGGGTACACAGTTGATTGGTTTTGTTTCTAGATATACTTTTTATCGAGATAGCAATGTGTGTAAGCCTAAGCAAGTCTGTTTTTTAAGTAGTAAAGAAAGCGCCTCTACCTATAATAGGGCATTTCCAGATGCGTAAATGTTATAATGCACAATAACCTCGGATCGACAACTTGTCATAATATCTACACTACAACAATAACGGCTGCTTTGACGAAAATAATGGTGACCTTAAAATTCACGCGAACAACGTCTGCGAAGTTTTAGTGGATGAATATTAATAAAATACGTTTCTTACAATATTATAGACCTACTAGCTTCTGCCCGCGGCTTCGCTCGCGTGAATGTCGGAAAATCCCACGGGAATGTGCTACTGGGATAAATAAATAGTATCCTAATATCCAAATCCATTCAGCCGTTAAAGCGTAAAAAGGTAGTTAACAGACAGACCGATAATAAAATGAAAATAATCTTTTTAAATTTTATTAAACAGGTTTTTAAGATTCTAAATCTCTAATTTAAGAACAATAATAATTCATTTTAATATTATCATCATTAATTTGAAATACTCTAGCGCCGGCATTGACTACGTATTACCTACATAATTATTAGCTAACTTATTTTATAACTTACAAATTGTAATAACTTTCAAGCGGGTGGACCGATTTAAATGAAATAAATCCTAAAATAAATAATAGCTAGAGATACGGGTTCTGACTATATTTCCAATTTCTTAAATCTTTTAAAAAGAGCTACACATACATTTTAATAATCATGTGAATAATAAAATCACCCCTATTTTACCCCTCAGGGGATGGTTTTACAAAAACGGTGAAACAAATATTTTTTTATTTTTTGTCAAAAGCATAAATTAAAATTATCATATCCCTAACTTAAGAAATGCTTAGTTTTCGATACAAAGTTTCATTCCCTATATCACCCACCCCCTTTTAGGATTATTTTTGAGACAAAAAGTTGCCACGTCCTTCCCCAGGATGCATCAATTTCCATGACAAATTTTATCGAAATTCGTTCATTGGTTTAGGCGTAAAATGGTAACATACAGACAGACAGAAGTTACTTTTGAATTTATAATATTAGTATGGATTCAAAAATTCGACCGCGCATTGGTCGTATTCTTCAATCGAGTACAAAACTCGTATTAGTGGTTTTGTGTACAGTAGATTAAAATTTTCGAAGTGAAAGTTGTAACGTTAATTGCTTATTCAAGCGTACAGTATAAGCTTATAAAAGTTTAATGAATAATGAGGTGAAAAAAGGGTCTATATACATAGTGGTAAATTAAAAGTGTGTAGTTAGAATGTGTAACAGTGTGCCAGGTTTCGTCTGCGACCTTGACGGTCTGAGCGTCGGCCACCGGAGACCGGGACGCCGCGGTCGTCGAGGGCGCGACTCGAGATCCCGGGTAAAGGTGCGCGTACACTGTCGACTACTTTAATATTGCCACGACCTACGACAACTATCACGTTGTAAATGATCCTTGTGTATCAATATTAACTATCAACTCTATTGACGTATTCTGTGACAGCTTATACATCGACCTCGACTCTTGAGTAGGTTTTAATTTTATTTAATATGCCAATTTTGGCATGACCTTACGTTAAGTGTTGTGTGTGATTTTTCACTTCATTTACTTATGCGCATTTAAGTAGGAAATTAAGTCGACGAGGTGTTTCTTGCTACTATTTACAATTAAAACTGCACTGTCGAAACATAGTGATTGTACAGCGCTTCAACATTCAAGATACCAGTCTCAGGCGGTTTAGTGGATTGACAAGGTGCCGCGGGTAAAAAGCGTTGCGCTTATGTCACGCCACGTGGTGACGTGGTGGGCAGTGTACAGGCGTTACACACGTCGTGCGGCGCGATGTCGCTATGTGTCGTGGTTACGGCAGGGCAGGTGCAAGCGAGGCTGCACGCTGCGCCGCGCGGAGGCTGCGCCCACCCTTGCCACCCCGCGTCACCCTCATGCTCCCCCCGTAACCCTCCCGCGCACGCCATCTTAACAAATCGATAGGATATGACTGTTCTCCACTTCGCGGGTGCGACTTTTGGGCGCGGACTGAATGACCCCTCTTGATTGCGTAACGCAAAGCGCGTGAACAATAGAATTGGGCGAGATTCCGCCAGCGAAATGTAGCGACGTTTAAAACAAACCCAACGGCGGGTGAGGAGGAAACATCTAAGTATCATAAAAATACAAACAGAGCGAAGGGCTTTTCGCCTGAACAAATGTTGGTTTAGCACCTTCCGAACAGGATTCTTTATAAATAATCGTCATGTTAAGTTATGACTATACCGCTCTTAGTTATAAGGTTCCAAGGCAGTTTCTGCGATGTTCGTATATGGTAAAACATTTAATCTAAGTTTACGTTATTAAATAATTAGCAATTAAGAAGCAGCAATTAATAAAGATAATAATAATGAAGCGAGTTAGCTGTGGCCGGTGGTAGGGAACAGTTTGCGAAGCGTCTCGAGGTTTACGAGGGCGTTATTGCTGCATCATTTAACCAATATGGCCAATATGGGTAAACAGTTGTGCACTAGGCAGTAGACGAAGCTTTATTGTGTAACAATATTGGTCCACGGTCCACCTCGATTTACAGTATAGTAGCATAATGGTTTCTGTGTAATTTATCCTAAGTGTTTGCTAAGTTTATGAGGGGGTACAATGTTTTTGTTTGGGTGTATGGTCTTGACGAATTTCAAAAGGATCCTAAACGCCGTTACTTTTCAGAATTATTATAACATATCAAAATGTAGAATCTGTCTGAATAATTATTTCTAGAATTACCCTATCTCAAATATTTAATTTTTACTGGAGCGCAGTCACGGGAGGTCATTAGTTATTTTTAAAGTTTGAACTTTTTATAGAACAAATCTAAAACATAGTACATTTACTTTTGATCTCAGTCGGTGGTCCTTAAGTTTTTATTGAATGAAGAAAAAGTAAATTTAGGAGAAGTGCTAAACAAAAGCCTTTGAAATTAAGTCACGGAGTGCTATGCAAACGATGATGGCAAATGAAGTTCTTGTATTGATTGCAATAAATTGCAAATATTTAAGTATAGTAACTCAAAAATACGTAATTATTTTGTATACAGACAGATGCTGTTAGTAAAACCTTTTAGTACGAGTATAATTAATTTGATAATATGTATCAGAAAGTTTTACAGCTGCAATGTAAAGTAGATGAAAAATATGTGAATTGTCAGGAGTTCGAATTCGCTACCTGTGTACGCTTACGATTCATACATTCTACTAAAATGGATTTTGGTGGCGCCTTTTTCATCAGCAAACAGAATTAATTCAATGAGAAGGTAATCCCAACCGTCCTATAACCCAAGCGGGAATGGGAGTAAACCGCGGGCCGCTCCCGCCATCTCTACTTAAATATTCACGCCCTCTAATGACACGATGTCGGCTCACTGTAACAAGGTTCTAGGTGGCCAACTAGACGCGCGTACTTGGAACCTTACCAAGCTAAGCAATACGGAACAAAGAAGTTAAGATAACCATCCGCCGAAAGTGATCCAGTACGGAATGAAAGAAATTCGCTCCTGTGAGGGATGCAAAGGATATACAGGGTGAAGGTACTTTTGTATATTAGTTAGCTTTCTGGCATTCTATTCACACGTTTCAGATCAATATTTATCTGGCTTCCTTACTTCGTCAGCTTCGATTGAGAATCAGCATTCGCATTCGCATTTGTAGTGTTCAAATTCAATACAGTGTTGCAATTAAGTTCAAAGAATTTTCATAAAATAGGTAAGTATTTTCAAATTATATGTGACGCTGTGCAACGATGGATATTCGTCTTCTTAGACGAGACCATTTTGACTTGGACTTCGTTCTGTTGAAAGCATAGATATGAAAAGTCTGGTAAAATTTATGTGAATCCACATTTATATGGCAATTCTATGAGTAGGATTGTTAACTAGAGCATAGAAAAGAATTTAAAAAAAACTATTAGCTGCCAAAAAATTCAAAAGCATCTTCAAATGAGAGTTCAAGCGTGCTTCCCTTACAGAAGAAACTCGGCGGGATGGTTCATCGGAATAAAGCGGATTCATTTATGAGGGACAAAAGTATGCGAACGAACCGAGTAAATTGTTCTAATGATACTACATATTCATTGCCGCGTCGACTTCTCAGACTTAACGGTTTACAACTCGGTGACCAACGGCGTACCGCGGTAAGTATCAACAAATTAAAAGTACACAATTCATAACGATAGCGAAGCGTCATGTGACCTCGATATTATCTTAAGAAATGACAAATGAGGCAGTGGTCATGGTGCAGTGACATTTGCCACAAGAAACCTAGAGCTTATATTTTAACATAGCTCCATAGTTTTACCGTTTTACATAAGTCCCGAAGAAGTTGCAGTTAGTACTAGAATCTTCAATAACGCTCGAATTTGGTTTCCACTGTCGATTAAGAGACCTATGTAGACTGCGATAGACTGAGTTGATTGTTTGTTTTATGAATGTTTTACTATTCTTAAGAAAATATTGGAGTGACAGTACTAAACTCTAACTGCTGCACGCGTAGCATGAACACCATAGAAACGGGTTTTATCGACAGAATAATAGACAAAATGACAGATTGTAGAAAATTTTCTTTAGAAATCTGTCAACAATCTGTCATTTTGTCTATTCTTCCATCGATTAAACCCGTTTCTATGGTGGTCATGCTACGCGAGCTGGTGTCGACCATGGAAATTGGTTGTCAAGGTACGGGAGAAATAATTAAATGAGAGGCATGTCGTGAAGAAAGTTTTGAGTAGGAATTTGGATGGTTTTAAGAGTAGGGGAATACCAAACAAACTATGGAAATGTGTGAAAGATTGTATGCTGAAATGGCAGCTAATAGAGATATATGAAAAAGGAAGACGTACTTCGGCGACGCCAAGTACAGAAGGATAATGATACTGGTTTTGACCAAAGGTACACTTGATGTTCGAAACCTCTCTCGTTGATCCAGACCATATATTTTGTATTGTAAAAAACTAATAATATACCTAAATGAGCTGACCTGTGCACGAATTAGTGTGATAAGCAAGTTATTTACTCAAACGATCTCACTGCGTAGTCTTATCACTATATGGATGACATAAGTATAATGATAACGTGTTGGTATTGTTTCAGGAAGGAAGACATTAGACGAATAATTAAAGTCATCACACATAACATAACCGGTTGTTTTGCTCTAAAAAGAAACCCGAAGCAGAGCGGGATTAGGAGACGGCCGATACTGCTCGGAGATGAAGGCAACCACCGCCTCGTCATATAGCCTAGTTAGGACCGTGAAACCGTAACAACCAGCAATTGACCTTCACGATCAGTTTATCATAATATGATATAGCCAATTACTCTATAATATTCCCAATACTAATGGACTGGCACCATATCGAAGTGAATCAAAATATTGTCAGTGTACAATTTTCTGTCGAAACATTTAAGAAAGTTTCAGCTAAGTGATTAAAATTATTCTCCAGAATCTATTTAAAACAGCAAAGAATAATATAAATAACAGTCACTTTATAAAAATGGCTGGGCTTTAATTGCTTGAGTATGGCTTGCTACTCGGAGCCTGGTTTAAACGAGACTATAGCTGTGCTTCGAACCAAAGGGACATATTTTCTTGTGTACGACGAAGATCAAAAACTCAAGGTCGGCCAATAATTTAGTTTGCTTACTGTCTTGATTGCATGGCTGTATTAGGAATGTTACTAGTTATTTTGTATTCAATGGATGTTCTTTAACTTATTGGTGGAAAATCACGTTTTTGATCATTGCGTAAATTGAGGAACATACTTTCTGCTCGAAGCGCTAAGCATAGTGTATTGCGGGATCAAATAAACGTCATTCGTTTTTTTACAATGCTTACCAGCACTCTAATTGCGTAACACTCTATCTATCACAATCTGAATCATTTAGAAGCCTATTGCTAATCCATTGCTACATATGTTCGAAAAAATTGTCTACTCAACAACATAAATAAGGCAATTAATGTTGATGAACTGTCAAAATGAAAGCTATTCCTACTGTTAGTGTGTTTCGCAATTACCCCGCAGGGGGACCCAGACAAGTTAATCAGTCCAATGGATCAGCTTCAGTTGTACTTTCGATTAAACTAAGGACCGCGAACAATGTCTCATCGTTCAATAAGATTAATGAGCCATATTGGTTTATAAATGTACAAATTCATGAGTTCATCGAGTTTGATATCCACTCGATATATGGAGCGGCTAACGGCGCGGGCGGCACCTGCAGAGCCTCTAGTCTGACCTTGTCGCTAATACGCAATACCTACTTGAACGGTCAGCGATCGGCATAACACAACTATTATGCGGAATGATTAAATAGATGATATTATAATGTGGCAAAAAATTATACGGACCATTTAGCCTAACTACACGTTTGGTACAGACTGTTTGTTCTTGAAAAACAAGTGTGAGTTTTATGTTCATGTTAAGTAATATCAGTGAGTATGATGATTACATTAACAGTCTGTTATCAGCTAATCAAAAAATCTTCGTTACTTTGTAAATCTTCGTAAACCAAAAAGTACCGACGATTGAGTTCAGTGTGCTCGCCGCCTAATTTCTGTCAGACCGGTAACTTTGTCCCTCTTTCACTTCCTGGTAAGTACTTCCCGAATAATTCTTATATCCTCAGATAGTTCACAAATGGTATTTGTACCCTAAAAAAACGTACAGCGATACGTGCTTGCCATTATAGTATACGGTCATGATACGATGTCACCGCGCCACTACGTGTGCTCGCTCGCAGTGAGCCAGCAGAGCGACGAAACGGATACTCGCTTCACCTGCTCGCTTCCGCTCGATAATTACAAGAAACGCACTACTAACAAAACATTATAGTATGCGTTATTGTTTTCTCTATATACTATTGTCGTTAACTTGATACGATTGGTTAGAAAACTGGTGTACGTTATGCGTTGAGTAACACAACGACGGGTGCACCAGTTACCTGAGAGAGACCCGGCGTTCGTTGTACAAAATCTGCTGTGTTAACGACGCAAACGCAATGTCAAGTTGTTTGTCCAAATATGCCAGCATACTGTCTCAAATAGTGTTGTCGCCGGTTTCAATGAGTAAGACGCTAGTGTAAGGTACGGGATGTTGAAACAATGCGACGGTCTTGTACAAGTGCGGATCGGTCGGATGCGCGGGGGTCATCGACCCTGTGCCCCCCTACCCCGCGCCTGCCGCGGTCTCACTTTCGATGCGCCCGAGGCCTCCACGAGTCCACGTGCCCGTGCGCAGCCACCGACGCTGTCGCTGGTGACGTCATCGCCTCCAGGACCACGCGCAACGGTGCTACTTGCCAGAGCGTGAAGCTGTTTGTGCTTTTCATTAGAACACCCATGGGAACCATGCTAACAACGGAAGCCACAGTCTTTGCCCTTACTGACATAGTTTAAATAGTTCGTAACGTTCTGGTAGTTTGAAACATTCTTACGAGCATACTTGTCATTATCGGCTACTGCGATGATGTAAGAAGTAATACAACAATAAATTTGAAGTTAACGTTTTTTATAACTTTAATACAATATTATGTAAACTTACATATTAGTCAGCTCAAAGAACAGGCAACAAATCATGTAGAACTCCGAATGGTGAGAAAGTGCGAAATATCACGCATTGGTGTAAATGTAAAGGCAAACGAACCTGTAAACTATACTAAAACTATTGTAAGCTACATGTTTTGCCAGCAGATACATAGGAGAATAAATCGTGTTATATGAACTAGTTAATTTTCGTCTTCTCATTTTGCATTAACCAGTGATTGCCGTCTGTCTGCAAAGTTAACATCGAATGATGCTGATGCAAGATGATGATGTAGGATGACGATGTCATAACACATTCTGCATCGTTTTTCTTATCATTCAAATCAGTACGAATAGCTACTACTACCACCATACTGGACAACCTATTGTAATTTTTGAGCCAGCTGAAGCAGCCGAAAGTTAAGCGCGCGACGCGACGCCCGCCACAAAGGCACCGCGTGTGGCGCGACGAGCGATGCCTTTGTGTAGCGCTGTCGCGTCGCGTCTGTCTGTGGGAGCCTTTATAGTTGACAATACTGACATGCATAAGAGTTGACATTATGACAAAGCTTGAACTGGTACAGATGACTATTTTAGGACTAAGTGTTGAGCCCTGAATAATTACTTAAAATTTTCGATGTCGATTTTGCCAACAGCTTCAACATCATAATGCTGTCAGTACAGACACACAACGACGGCCCCACGCAAGGATTACCAGAGTCGTGTGTGGGTGCACAAAATACAAACAAAAATACAGACTGGCCAAATATCTCTATGTCAAACAAATACACACATCATTACTGTCTAGGGATATTTTCAGGTTTAGTATCATAACTTTAAAAGTACTGGTCATATAAAAAAGATTAAAATGTTAATTTGTTCCTGGCACATTTCTCTGCTGTATTCTAAATTCAAATAAAAAAAAAGAATGACAGAGGCGGTAAAATTAAATTAACTTTAACACGATTCATTTTCGTCTCTGTGTTTTAAAGACTAAATTGTTATTGACCGAAATTTTAATTTTCTCACAAGTTTGATAATTAATTTCATACTGGTGGTTTTTTCCTATACCATGGAACGCCGACATTAAACCAGAAAAGAGATGTTGAGAGCATTAGGCATGCTGGAAGCGGGCGCGATCCAGTGCAATGTTGCTGATGCCATTGGCACCAATCAAAGCGTCATACCAAGATTGCGGTCTCGCTACCGGTACACCGACGAGGTGGCTGAGCGGTACACTGGGAATATTCGAATTACCACCGCAAGAAAAGACCGATTTTTACAAATAACGGTCAAAAGGCAACCTACCGCTACAGATAGTCAATTGGTTTGGAAGTTACAGTCGGAGCACCAGGTGCTGGTGAGAGATCAAACTGTAAGGAGGAGACTGTACGACGTCTTCAAGTTCGTAGACCACTTCGGATTCCAGCACTACGACGAGGTCATAGCGGCCGACGATTACAATGGGCAAATGAACATTGGACTTGGAACGATCGCCAATGGGCTAGAGTGTTATACTCTGATGAATCCCGATTCGGCTTTCATCCAGATTCACGAAGATTACGTGTTTGGCGAACACCTGGACGTGACAGCCGCCTGCGAAATCCCCAGAAAGTCCACCCATACCGAGGTGGAACAATAATTGTATGGGCGGGAGAACCGACTTCGTTTTCGCAACTAAACTGCTGCAAAATACCGTGACGAGGTACTGGAACCTACCGGTAGTCCGACCACACCGTTTGCAAATGGGTCAAGATTTTATGCTTGTGCGTGATAATGCCCGCCCACATGCGGCTCGAGTGGTAACTCAGTAGCTGCAGCAACATAATGTGGCAACCCTGGATTGGTCCGTCCAGTACCCGAATGTAAATCCAATTGAGCACACGTAGGATATGCTCCAACGAAGGGCTTTACAAACTTTTCCCGAAAATCTGGTGACAGATAGTGAACTTTTCATGCCTCTTCGTCGAACCTGGGACCTTATCCCACAAGGACATATCGATAACCTCATTTTGAGTATGAATAATAATATGTTATTATCATCCGACGTGCTTTTACAGATTATTAAAGTTTATTTTGTAATCAATTTAATGTTTAATTTCTTTATTTAATCACCTTAACTTTTTTATTTCTACTATAAAATCCTTTTTTTAAGTTAGATTTTTATTTAATTTCCTATTAGAGTATAAAATACTGCACATTTTGATATAAGTATGTTATAAGATTTTCCAAGTAGTTTTTTTTATATATATGAATAACTAAAATGTCCCTAGATTGTGCTGATGTGTGTATATGCCGCAATTCGGAGATTGAAAGCGCGAGGTCTTAGGCACCTCTAGCCGATACTGATGTTGAGACAAAGTAAATTTGCCATAATAAAGTTCAGTTTTTTTGTTCGCAATAATTAATAACAACAACAGCCTCAGCTGACATCTTGAGGTGTAAAAGGCTGTGCTTCCTAATCCACCAGGCTAGACAATCGAGTTGACTTTTGTAGTCTGTCCGATCTTGTATTACTATGTCTGACTCAAGTCCGTTAACCCCATAAAGTTTACATCAATGAAAACAATGACGAAAAACTTGATGATAGTTATTTGTAAAATTTAACGCGACATCAACCCGCTAGCATTTTGTTTGGAAACGAACACTAGCTAGTTGTTAAAGCTAAGGATACATTACAAGTCCCAGCGGTACGTAAAGGGGATTCCACATTATTTATTTTTAAATCGTGTTTGAAATCCAGACTTCAGATCAGCTAATCCTATGAGTGTCTTGGAAAGGCCTATCATAATGTGGGTACTTAATGTGTTGTTGGTGGGAATCCGAATGTTCAGTTTAAATAATAAATGTTTATTTTCAATAACTTACAATTAGTAAAATTTTTCCTTTTAGGAACATTCCTAAAAGGAAAAATATAAGTAATTGTAAGTCACACACAAGCACTTATTTTGCTTAACTTTTTCACCGCCACGGACTCCAATAGAAGTTCAGCTGCCTTGAAACTTTAGTTAGATTTACATGTTTTAATGGCACGTACGCCTTTAAAACAAAATAAGAGTGTGTCCTTTAGAAATTGATTTTGTTTTAAAGGCGTACGTGCCATTAAAACATGTAAATCTAACTAAAATTTCAAGGCAGCTGAACTTCTATTGAAGTCCGTGGCGGTGAAAAGGTTAAAAGGACATCCTTTAAGCGAAATAAGTGCTTGTTTGTGTTAGGACATTCCGCTTTCCACTTGTTATAGTATTTATTGTAAAGTTTAGTTGGACCAACACAGAAATGGGGCTGTAACACGAGTCTGCAAACGGCATGGAATCGTACTATTTTCCCATGGGAAAAGAAAGACTACTTAAAACTGTTCATCTTCGGGGGTGTTGTTTTGACCGTTTCAAAGTAAATTTTAGTTTGATAGGAATAATTTTTCCGCTATCACTTATTTCTCAGTCAGGGGTTGAGCGAGCAGTCTTAACAATGTTGCAGTAATGGACTCAACTCGTGTAAGCAACCATTACACAATCGATTGCGTAATAGAAAGTTGTGATTCGTTATCAACCAGATGGTTTAAAACATTCTTTTACATGCGTCAGTCTCTCAAATATTTCTGGTTCTGTAATGACCATTAAACACAGTTCATCTTCGAAATCCAGATTATCTCTAGCACCGGTGCAAAATGATCGTACTAGGATATGAGTCTCACGTTGTGTGTGGTTGTGGCAAAGAAAAGTTTTGAACGATTTTAACTATCTATACACTTATACAAACATTTCAGAGTTAACCACTTCAAAATCTGTCTAATGCACTAAGGCCAAAGTTGAAAACATAAGCTGTGAGTAGTATAAATTGTAATTATGTGTAATAAACGCATGTGAAATGTGATACAGATATTATAATTAAGTAAGTATGCATTACGTATATTTGAATAAATAGTGAGTTGGCAGTGAGCAGGCCGCGTAACGGTGTCTAGTATCGAAGTCGTCGGCGAGGGTCATCGGCGCGTGGCGACAATTAAAACCGGGATAAGTGTTGCGTGTACCTGCGAGATGAGGGCGCCACGATCGATACGAGGGGGAACCACCCGCGGGGAGGGGCCATTCGTTTAAGGAGTTTAGAATACAAGTCACGGAGTATTGATGTCTCCCGTGTTATTTTTATTACGTAAAAGGACAACTATGAAACAGTCCCTAGCTCTCCCATCAACCCGCGCTACATCGTCCGAGCGATATCGTGACAGTAGAGTCGGTAGTTTGGAAGGTGTATGACGGGCTGTAACGATGTATTGTGTATTTGCAGGTAGCCTTTGTCTAGTCAGGGCTACTACTTATTTTTATGGCTCGCTTAAAATGCCTTTCTCGCATAAGACCTTTTAACCGAATTGCGTCTTTGGTTTGTTGAAACGAGTTATTTTAATTCGTATATGGAATAATAGATTTCCATTACGATGTGTTAAAAAAATAAGCATGTTTTCAGTAATTTCAACATCTGCGTCACAAGACGTGTGGGTGTTGAGGCGGCAGACAGAGTGCGCGGGGGTGGGGCGGGTCGCGGGTGAGCCAACTCTTCATTCCCATTTAGCTACTGAATTGTACAGCGGGAGGAGGCCATGATTATGTTTACTAACCCCGGCCGCCCGTGCCCCCGGTCTACGCGGTCCGAATTAACACACGATCTTTGTCCCAAAACTCGGTCTTTACATAGCCACCCTGCCGATCGGTGTTGCTATGTGCGAAATTGCGAATGGCGGATATGTGTTAGCACTCTGTTTATCCGTTCGATTGTTCGAGAACCAAATACAGAATTGAACGTATTCTATTTTGAAATGACTCGCTTAAACACTAAGCAATCGAAAATACTTGCTATTTTACTAGGTTTCATTAAAATGACATTATCTCTTTGAATAATTAATTGTGCTAGTTTTGTAACTGATATAATGTTGTTTAGTTATTCTAAATGTCGTTAAAATATTGGATAGAGGGATAGAAGAAGGATGAGCGAGATCCCACATTTTGTTTTGTAAAAAAGAAACATGCTTAAAACAGTAAATCAAGGCGCGTGCCCACGAGGCGGCGCGGCCAGACGGCAACCACAGCATAATCAAGTGTTATGATATGAGTGAAACAAAAAATATGGGTTCACTCACTGTCTGATGTAATATAGTAAAGCTAATATAGAATACATTATTATATTTGAATCAACAGAAACAAACCGATTCACTGGCGAGCCGTTAGTGTTTGCCGGCCCAGATCCGACTAGGTTCGGTTCTCAATACTCGTAGATCAGACAGAAATATTTCATCTATTTCGGCGTTAGGAAATCACTACAGGGGCAATGCCCGTATTTTTAAGAACGGTCGCATTCTAATGTCAATTTTAATTTGTCAAAAGTACCTGTAATTTTCCTTCATTTTTTACAAGTTTATGACATTAATTCACGCGGAGATGAGATTGCGACTTGACTATGAATGGTTTAATAAGTGAATTGACCAACATTCGGCGTCAGACTTGGATATTTTGTCCGGTAAAACGCGGCTGTCCTACTCGCTCTGAATCTAACACCCGCAACGTGTGAACTGTAAGTGCACCTCACGTACTCGCTCCACCACAACACAAGCGAGACTATCAAACGGACATTAACGTTAAAACGAAAAGATAGTCAAACAGAACGTAACACTAAGTAGAACTACTGCTATGATGTGATCCTGTGGTACCGAGTTGACCCACTGATCCTCTTTACGCTGGCGTTGGTAATCGTCTAAAAACTCGACCGCGGCGAAGCCAGCCCCCTGACCACCGGTCGCGCGAGTGTAAGTAACCGGCAAGCTAATCAATTATTCATTCATTAATAATGATGAATAAAAAGAATAGTGAATTGAAATAACAGTCAATTAAAAAAGCGAATTTACTGTGGATATTTTTTTGACGGCTTGGCATTTATTTTAGATTTGTAAATTAAGACGGAGATTTTTACTATTGCCAAAGTTGAGAAAATTCGTTAGTCTCACAAAAAATGGCATGCAGCTACTCTATACCAGACTAGCTGCATATTATTACCAATTTTTTTTTTTAACTATGCGCTGTCGTATTTATGTATAAACGGCCACACTTCCAAAAAGCTAAATAGGCTAAGGGTTACGACCAGATACTTCACAACGTTAAGGGCATCCGAATGTTTTGAGCGTCGTGGCGGCTACATACCACGGGCTGCAGGGTCATTACCACGCGGCTGGGGGCGCGTTCCTAGCGCCAAGCGCTCCCGACAACGTTTACGTAACACTGTCTTTATGACACCTCTGATTAATTTTACGAGACGCCCTTGATTCTACATCCTCGAGTAAACACAACTGGACCACTTTGCATAGCGTGACGGTGAAAAGGTTTTTCAGGGTGCAACTGCAACCAGGCCGCAGTCGACGACGTAGGGACATATTTTTCGAGATATAAGTATATGAGGCGGTAGATCGAGGTCCACTGCGATTTGGTTGCACCTATTTAGGTACTAAGTTACAGATTTAGTTCCTCGAAATCTTTCCGGTGTTTTTGAAAACTGTCACGATAAAAAATCGTGTTTAATAAACGCAGAAAAAGTTATAGTGCACTTCTTGCAATCTTGTTCATGGAATTTGATATTTTGCCCTTACTGGTAATAAATGTGCAACTTTTGTCAATCACGCCATGCGTAGAAAAATAATAAAAACTAGAAAAAAATGTAAAATATTCCTTAGTAGCTAACTGTCTAAAAGTTCTATTGACAAAATGTAGATTGAATGAGACGGACTAACGTGTTTACAACGGACCACTTATTCAGGTTACATTATTCGTAGACGGTTCTACAGTGCATAAATAATCAAATACCGATACATAAATTACATCCCATTTTTTTCTCTAATTAATTGACTTTAAACGTATTTTTTGCACATTATATACTTATTGATATACGGCAGGATATATTTATGCAGAAACCAAATGACTGTAACATCTACTGTAGTACAGTAGTAAGCACAATATTCTGGCATTTTTTATTTTCTTCATTCGCGCGGTTGTTAAGAGAACTTAGAACAAATCGTTATGCAATTATAATTACTACAAAAACGCGAACGAGGCAAAGGGACACTTGATAAAGGAACGAATACACAACTTCCCAAATACATACAAATAAATTGTCAAATTGCGTGCAAGCGTCAGCAAAGTTGCAGCCTTGCAGCCATACAACGCTACTGCGGTACAGGGACGCCTAATGAAAGTCGATAAGATGAATGTTTAGGTTTTAATTAGAATCGATTTAAGTCACCAGAATGGTTCGTATACGTACTGGAATCGTGGGATACTAACGACTTACACACAACTCCTAACTGACCTAAACTATTTGGTGTAAAAGAAAATACACACATCAACACAATCTAGAGATATTTTAGTTATTCATGTATTGAAAAGAAACTACTCAGAAAATCTTAAAACATACTTATATCAAAATGCGCAGTATTTTATACTCTAATAGGAAATTTAAAAAAAATCTAACTTAAAAAAGGCTTCTATAGTAGTAATAAAAAAGTTAACAATGTACAAAACGTACTTTGTTTTTGGTGATTAAATAAAGAAATCAAATTAAATGAAACATTAAATTGATTACCAAATAAACATTAATAATAATCTGTAAAAGCACCTAAGATGTTAATAACGCATCTGCAACGATAATTCATACTCAAAATGAGGTTATCGATGTCCTTGTGGGATAAGGTCCCAGCTTCGACGAAGAGTCATGAAAAGTTCACTGTCTGTCACCAGATTTTCAGGAAAAGTTTGTAAAGCCCTTCGTTGGAGCATATCCTACGTGTGCTCAATTGGATTTAAATTCGGGTACTGGAAGGACCAATCCAGGGTTGCCACATTATGTTGCTGCAGCTACTGAGTTACCACTCGAGCCGCATGTGGGCGGGTATTATCACGCACAAGCATAAAATCTTGACCCATTTGCAAACGGTGTGGTCGGACTACCGGTAGGGTCCAGTACCTCGTCACGGTATTTTGCAGCAGTTTAGTTGCGAAAACGAAGTCGGTTCTGCCGCCTGGGCGTATTCCCGCCCATACCATTATTGTTCCACCTCGAAATCCCCAGAAAGCCCACCCATACGGGTGGACTTTCTGGGGATTTCGCAGGCGGCTGTCACGTCCAGGTGTTCGCCAAACACGTATTCTTTGTGAATCTGCATGAAAGTCGAACCGGGATTCATCACAGAATAACACTAGCCCATTGGCGATCGTTCCAAGCTATATGTTCATTTGCCCATTGTAAACGTCGTCCGCGATTGCCTCGTCGTAGTGCTGGAATCCGAAGTGGTCTACGAGCATGAAGATTGACTTTGTGCAGTCTCCTCCTTACAGTTTGATTGCTCACCAGCACCTGGTGCTCCGACAGTATCTTCAAAACCAATTGCCTAGCTGTAGCGATATGTTGTCTTTTCGCCGTTATTTGTAAAAATCGGCTTTGTCTTGTGGTGGTAATTCGAATATTCCCAGTGTGCCACCTCGCCAGTGTTCCGGTAGTGAGACTAAAATCTTGATATGACGCTTTGACTTGTGCTAATGGCATCAGCAACATTGCACTGGATCTCGCCCGCTTCCATTATGCCTTTTGCTTTCACCATCTCTTTTATGGTTAAATGTCGGCGTTCCATGGTATAGGAAAAACCAACAGTATGAATTTAATTATCAAACTTGTGAGAAAACTAAAATTTCGATCAAAAACAATTTATTTATTAAAACACAAAGACGAAAAGTTATCGTGATAAAATTAATTAAATTTTACCGCCTCTGTCATTCTTTTTAAATTTGAATTTAGAATACAGAAATGTGCAAGGAAAAAACCTGACGTTATTTTTTTTTATATGGCCAGTTCTTTTAAAGTTATGTATGATATATTAAGGGCCGATTTTTCAATCATTACATAACGTTTACCTGAAGAATAAATGTGACGTTTTGACATATTATCTACACAAAAACTGTCAAAATGACAAACTTATTCGTCGGATAAAAGTTAACTGGCGATTGAAAAAACGGCCTTTAATCTGTATTATCCCTAGACAGTGTTGATGTGTGGAATAAGCGGTTTGATAATAACTACGAGCGTGTTTTATTGCCACCGATTCTGTTGTGAAAACTTTGCCATCTTTTAGTCACAGCTATGAAACATGAAAAAGACCTGCCAAATTAGTTTGAGTATAAGGAATTTTGGAGGTAAAGACTTGGGACTTGTTATACAACATTTCCGTACATGACATCGAAAACATACCGCGTAAAAACACGTTGAAGTTTAGCACGTAAACCAGTTTGACAACTCTAAACCTTGCACTAACTCCTTGTTCTAGTAAAAGATAGAGAAGCTCTTATTGTTCAGTGGCGAACAACAAAATCGATGGCGTGCCATTGGCAATCGAAATCGGAACCTTGCAGGTGAGTTTAGAATTTGGATAGCGAAGATTTTAATCAATATTATATTTTATATCGACAAGGAGAGAACTTATGGAAGTTTACTACCTTTTTCTCCCGAACAATATTAGTCCCAAAATCAAGGTAATCAAGAATTTCAAGTTTTTTTTTTAATTCGAAAGGTTTATAGAGAAGTGATATTTAGTGATGAATTCTCGGGAAATTTCAAAAATATATAAAACTTGGGTTTTCTCGCATCCCACGAACTTTAACCTAGGCTTTACGGGTTGCAAATGGGTCACACTATCCCGTCCTCATAACGAGGAATACGGAACTGGAAAATTGAGGAATTCGTCAAATTACAAGGTGCCCTGTACAGATATTTCGCCTTTTTGTATTGCTGGGACTGGGACACAAAGACTGCCTTTACAAAGAGCATAGGCAACAGATTTATTCAGAAAAGAAATGAAAAGAATCAAGTCTCAACATAAAGCACGATGTTATAAGTGGAACTTCCGTGCAATTGTTCGTGTTGACTAGGACATCAACACGTTTAATACTAACGAAAAATAATGTCCAGGTATTTTAAGCTCTAAATGAAGTTGTTAAGGGGGTAACGCCAGATTGCCCGCGAAAATCAACTTTTCTTTGTACAACCCTCTAAGTTCATATAATCCTATTGAATGACAAATATCAATCAATAGGATTATATGACCTTGAGTGTTATGTTGATGATATTAATGACTATAATTCTGTAAAATACATACTTGTTACGGTCGTGAATCATATTTTGTTCAACATACTACCTGCGCTGACATGCAAATTGCATAAAACGTAAGAAAAGTTGAATTTCGCGGGAAACGTGGCGCTTCCCCCTTAAACAACTTTACGTTTATGTATCGTTTTTTGTCACCACTGCAAGAAATTGGTTGCATTGCGGAGTTGTAATTGGCTGACGCGAATATTATCAACAATTACAAATTATTATTATTTTGACGGTAACATTAATGTGCCAAGTCGCATATTTTAATATGTGATGTCATTGGAAAACGTAATCTTATAATAGTGTTTATCTAATCACTTAATCAGAATTGTCTCTATGTTGATCTTGAAGAGTGGAACATTACAAAATAGGAAATGGAATCAACTCACGACTCCCCACTGATCTCAATATCTGTTTACTTACGTACAGTAGGCAGCACGTCAGTGGTATAACTTTGACGTTGAGCTTGCCTAGCGTAGTACGGAGTTTCAATAGAATAAAAGGCTAGCTTAAACTCGCTTTGTTACCACTGACGTGCGGTCTACGATACTGTGTATGTGGGGAAGGGTCGAGGGGAGTCGAAGGACATTTAATTATTGTCCGTATCGAAGTACGGCGCATTTGGCCTTCAAAAAAGGTCAAACCGTATTAAGGCTCCTACAAACAGGCACGACACGCGAAGCGAATGTCGCTTGCAACATAAGGGCACCGCTCATCGCGCGACAAGTGGTGGCTTTGTGTCGCGCCTGTTTGAAAAGCTTCGGCTGAGTTTATTGGAGCAATGCAATTACGCATGTAATTTTTTTTTAATGATTACGCTAGGACATCGTAAAGTACTGCACGAAATAACATGTTTAAGTACTTATTGTTAATTAATCAATAATGGATGGTAATATTAAGATGTTGTCCAAGGACTTGGAGCGCGAGTTACTTCGCGTATCGAGGCAACCGCCCGATCGCGTGAGCCGTTGTTGTTCATGATATTGGTATGGTGAGACGGTGGATCGATTCGAGTGAGTTTACGAGCTCGATCATTATCTCTATCAACATTTCGGTAACGGCTGTGAACGGTTAAATTGTAGAATGGTTTTGAGTGACTAAAACTCAACATCGACGTTTTTTTTTTCTTTTCTAAGACTCTTCTCTTTTGTGCATGAAGAATTGAACCATGTTACTTATTCACAATTAGCTTAGTACTCGCGCCTACGCCCGCGTGGATGTCGGAAATTATCCCACGGGAACGTGCTACCCGGGACAAAAAGTAGTCTAAGTCCTTTCCCAGGATGCCATCTATCTCCTTGCTAAATTTAATCGAAGTCCAGTCAGTTGTTCAGGCGTGAAAAGGTAACATAGAGACAGAGTTACTTTCGAATTTATATTCATAAGGAAGTATGGATGAAACTCCAATTCATTTTCTTAATACGTTCTAGTCGTTCAGAGATTTTTTTTGGAGTCGGTCAATTTTTATTTATTACATTCGTTGCTAGTTGCCATGTGCTAGAAAGGTTTTCTAGACTAAAATACATAATCTCTCTTGCCGGAATTTAATCCTAAATCGAATCGTCAAATGCATTCCAACGTTTTATTACATGGCAATAAAACTACAACAAGATGTTTCTGGTGTGGCTCCATTATAAAAAGTTGTAGATTACTAGAATTACGATATGAGCGATTTTACATAAAATGTCGATATTCAATTTATTTTTTGCAAGTCGACAATCGTGCGTGTGTGTTAGACACGGCAACACGCAGTGGATTGTTAAGATTTCGGGGTTCGAGTACCGACACCCGCTGAGTAATCCTTTATACAGCTCTGCTATAGGATACTTTATAAATCTATTAATAGAAAAGAATCAAACACGCGTTAATCCGCATGGGTCCACGTGACGCAGACGCCACTACAGAATATTATGAACGTACAAGTAGTACCTAATACTGCTGTCTTCGTCAGTCGATGTGCGTGACTGGTCTGTTACGAAAATCAATATCAAAACAATGTCTTATTATAAAGTTGGACTCAAAGGCTATATTAGTTATACAGGGTTATTTGTAACTCGACGTATTCCTAGCAGGACGTCATAGTAGGGTTAAAATGCAACAAATTAAGCCACCAAATGTTTTACCGATTCAGTAGTTTTTTACTTAGTTAGATTTTTTGTTTTTTATGAAAAATCCAATTTATACATTATTTACGGCGCGGCAATACTGGAATTTAAGTTATTATCATAGCTGATGCCGTAGCAGATCTTTGTTAATAATTAAAAGTTCAAATATGCCTAACAGTTTGGCAAATATCACAATTTAAACATTTTATTTTTCGTAATTTTAATTTATCTCATACAAAAATTACAAAAAAAAAAAATGAGTTTCGGTAGAACATTTTGGTGGCTTAATTTGTTTCATTTTAACCCTACTATGACGGCCTGCAAGGAATACGTCGAGTTACAAATAACCCTGTATAAGTAGTCTAGCCTTGTGTACGATGTCGATATTCATAGTATGTATACACCTACGCGCAATTAGATTGAATTTGGTTGAACAAACAATAGAATTAAAGTAACTGTTACATGATTTGTACCCCGTAGAAATCGAGTAGACCTGATACGAGAGGTTGAATGTTTCTCTCAACTGGGTACAACAAACGGAGATCCACATCTTTTAGCAAAACAACCACCATGCAACGCTTCTCTTTTATTTGCTCCACGAGAATTCTGTCTCCTGTGACTTGTTGTTTTATTTATCACCTAGCTTAAGTCTACTTCTAAGTCAGAACGCCACTTACTATAATTGGTCATGGAATATTCTAGTCTAGAGGATATTATACTTACTTTGATGCTTATCAGCTAACTGTATAAGAGGATTTGGAAGGTCCCGCCGCCTGTAGAAGCACATGACTTTTGCTTCCACGTTCCCAGACGGCGTCTTGTTCAGCTCCTCTATCCGTCGGATCTGGTACGGAGACGTCGACGACGTCTCGAAATAGACGCAGTCTGCAGACAAACATAATGGGCATTGGTTAGATTGGACTCTACCGGTAACCTGCAACAGTTTATTGTAAACAGTCTCATTTCTATTCGTAAAGTTTATTTACAACAGGCTCTAAGAAAAAAATAGTTTATTTGTAGAGCAGGAGCAAAGGTATAAAATTAAAAGCAATACAATGTTATTAGAATTAAATTCAAACTGAACACACAACACGGTGGATGTTATCACAGTCAATAGATGTTTTGTTCTTCGAATAGAATTGATTAGCATTTTAATGTCACGTAGCATCAAATTGTTTCCAAAACCATCGGCACTCACTGTAACATTACCACGGAGTGCATTTATTATTCTACGGTACATTTGAACGTTTTTTCCTAGGCTACAAGTGCCAACTCTTGGTGTGGAAGTAGTTGGTGCGGAACGGATGGTTGCTGTTTATTCGTACCTGCGATACTTATGTTAGTTGTTGTGCCACATGGACAACTAATGTAAGTGGCGCCTTTTTACCGTTACTCCGTACAACTAAATAACACGCGCGCATAATGACACGCTTGAAACCTTTCATTCCGAACCGTAAGCGCGTTAGTTTTGGACGATTAACCTCCTGACAATACTAGCCATTGCTGTATTAAGAATTTAAGACAGAATGCAAGAGTGACGCGGTCCCCTCGCTACTAGTCAGCAAAAATGTATTATAACATCTATTTACCAGAGATTTCCTAACATGAGCTTCTAACAATGATTTTTAATTGATTTAATGTGTCGATTTATTTCTTTCTTCTTTAGGCGGTCCCAAAGCCATCCAATGAGGTAATGCAGCACGCGTAGCATGACCACCATAGAAACAGGTATTGTCTACAGAAGAATAGAAAATATTACAGATTGTGGAAAAAAATCTTTAGAAATCTGTCAACAATCTGTCATTTTGTCTATTCTTCCGTCGACAAAACCCGTTTTTATATGGTGGTCACCCTACGCGTGCAGGAGAAGGTTCCTAACTGCAATAGGGCAGCTGGTTGGTGGCGATCTAGTAATATCATAGTAACAGTTTTGCAGTCTTTTGGGCTTACGATATTTTCAGTTATCTGTTATATTCGTTCGTTAAGTCGGAAGTAATAAGAATATTAGAAAACTCGTGCCGCTTAATAATCACCAGAAAATATAATTCTACTGGATCTCATATTTCGTATGAAACTTTCCATTCTGGTACGATCGCGAGGTGAACTATAATTAACTTACGAAGAGACGTGAATTCACGTGTAATAGATACGAAAGAGCGCTTTATTTTTTTCATGTATTACCATTATCATTGTGATGTGATACTTCCTGTTAGAGCATTGTGACACTTAGATGTATTTATAGTACTTTAACAATGTAGTCTAGTTAAGGTTAGGGTAGACTGGTCATCATGGAAAGGACCCCCGCTATTTATTTTTGTACTATATTGTGACAGTTGGTTTCATCTAGATTAGATTCAGATAGGAGATTCATCTCGTGTGAAACGATTCCATCCAATAAACAGTAAAAAGGGGTTTATACAAAATTGATCCCTGTGTAAGACAGCCTCGTAAAAAGTGTAGAGTGTAGACGCGCGGCCGACTTGGCGTTTATAAGAAACACCAGCGCTTACATCAATAGGTATGCAGTAGCTACACATACATGTGTACGCAGTGCTTCGTCTACACAGATATATAGCCGGCCAATATACGAGTGTTACGGATACGTCTATACGTATGATATTACCTATAGTTATGTATGTGCGTAAGTTGGGGCATTATGCGGCTGATAGCGATGTTAACGCCCGTTCAGTTTTGCCAAGAAGTGTATTTTTGGAACGTGTCAATAA
This sequence comes from Dryobotodes eremita, assembly GCA_917490735.1. Lineage (NCBI taxonomy): Eukaryota > Metazoa > Arthropoda > Insecta > Lepidoptera > Noctuidae > Dryobotodes > Dryobotodes eremita. Next base: position 5,684,953 of record OU823257.1, on the reverse strand, counting down.
GTAAGTGTATAGTAAATTTAGCCCGGACACGTCATCACAAGAGGGCGGAGAATGATTGAATTCACACTGTAAGATTTCACGTGGCGACGCTTTACTTGTGTTTCTTTTGTTGTTAATTACCATAACTGGCCTCAGGGTCACCACCTGTTACGAGTGACACGTAGACAATTCTCCAGTTTTTAATAAAAATGTATTAAAGTGAACATCAGCCTAATTATACGGCGCCCATTATGTTAAAACGGCTATTGCTGACACGTAGAATATAAGCTAAGTTTACTTTATGATAATGGTTCTGTTTTTATTGTAACGATTTTTAACAAGGTTTATTTTCCTTTCATTAATCAAATTAATAACTAAATATGAGATTGGGCATTAATTAAGTAAACAGATAAACCTAACCTAGCTACAAAAAAATACGTTTAAATAAGCCCTTGATGTTTCTTAAGGCTCCCAGGCACAGACAGGCGCGACGCGACTCTTGTAGAACAATTTCCATGAAGTTTTCATAGAAATTGTTCTACTAAAGACGCGTCTCGCCTGTTTGCCGGAGCCTTTATGCAGTCGTTATGCACCTTTGGTTAGAGATCGCCATTGTTTAGTGTTTTAAACCCTTTTTTTTCCTCATTTCTTTTCTGATGTTTTAAATCACTGGGACATAACATTTTCTGAGATATACATTACTTTTTTAATTAAGAAACTTCTGTTCCATTTTTTAATGAGTGCGTTATTCGGCCCTACTCGTCTGACCACTTGTATTTTACTTTTCGTTTTGTTTCTGTTGCGTTTGTAATAAAAATACTTAATAGGTAGATGCATTGAGGACATTGCACCGATGTGTTTTGGTCCACCACAAGTTTGATGGTAACTTAAAGACCGAGATCCAAATGAGGAACATATCGTGAGGAAAGTTTTGAGTATCGTCGAAGGGGATAAGATGCAGCGAAAGATTAAAGGCATGATAGAAGGATTGTGTGAAAGTTGTTAGGGCTTGAAAGGGAGTGGCTAGTGAAATGACGACTGATATAGATGGAAGATGAACGATGACAAGCTGCGCCGACCCCAGAAAGAAGAGAGATACGGGAAAGAGTATGATAATTGTGATCCAAGTACAAAACCAGTTATTCCTTAAAAAAAAAAAAAAAAGTGGGGCACTCGGGGACTGCCGCGGTAAAGCATAGCATTTTTTATCAACTTATGCAGTTATAATTATTCTTTTATTTTTTATTTATGCAGTATTTTTATTTCTTTGATATTAATTCAAGTACAGTCGTACCATATATATACACGTTAAGCGAACGCTCGGCCGAGCTACATGGTAGGCGGAGTGGGGGGTGTTAGGTTTTATTTTCGTTACGGAAATTCTTGATTCGGTCACCGCGCTCAAAGCCCGCGATAAAAGCTATGCAATAGCTTAAAAAAAACTTTTTAGTTAAGAATTAAAATCATATTACATTATTAAGTGGTCGTTCAAATATTTGAATTCACTAGAATAACCATTTAAAAAAAAAAAATTGATTCACTGGACAATACCGATGTTTTTAAATTACGGTCACATTCTATAGCTTACCTAAATAGGTGAGCAAATAATAGAAACATTAAATTCAATGATGATATCAAAGTTCATTTTATCGACTGTAATTTAACAATACATTTTTTAGAGTTCAAATTATATTGTAAATAAAACAATTACTTATATTTAAATACGTAATATCTACTCCTAATAGCGCTTGCTATTCATGGGGGAGAACCCTAGCAAACCCTTCAATTCAAGTTGGTGAAAATCATTGCCAATAAGACGCTTGGCCAGGGTTTATAAAAAAAAAAAAAAATTCAAAAGAGCCGGAATTATTTGATTGAAATCGCACTTTTTTCATTTAAATCAGACGCTTAAGAAAAAACACGATCATTATGGTATTTAATCATTTACTATTATTTAACAGAAAATCAACAATATTATGTTGATTTTCACATCATTATTTAAACAAAAAACTTAACCAAAGCTTAAGGCGCCGTGAGCGAAATCCACTAATTTGGAACAATTTGATCACTATTTGTGAGAAACGGAAAATAATTAAAACTATTTTTTTGTTATCATAAGAGTCGAGTTCAAATTCTTAATGTGGCTGCAAAGGATTTCACTCTCGGTGCTATGCCCATTAATTCTTTAATACTAAGTTTACACAGTGCTTTGGTAAACTTGCCGCAAACGGATTTTTTTTTCATTATGCTGTTTGGGTGCATTTGCACCCATACAGCATCTTATTTTCTTCCAGACATCTTGTTGTATTGAGTTTTTTGGCTGGTTTCTGTTTTTGTTGCGGTGCACAAAACAATTGATTTAAATCAAGTGATTAAAGAGAAAAAATTACTTGATTTTTATCGTGATTACAATCATTTTAACCTTGCGCTTGGCGAACGATGATCAGTTACAAAAGACAAGGGCAGACTGTGGGGCGGAAGGTGGAGAACCGTTCAACGGTAGTCTGGGTTAGTTAGGCTACGATTTAAAGATGCGGCAACATAATATAGTCATTATTGGCAGTTTTTCGGCTATGTCATTCAATAGGATTAATGGAATGGTGTTACAAAGAAGTATATTTCTATAGCGCTATATTTAGATACAATAAACGCTGACCTGGAAGACTCTTGAAAGTATGAAACACCAAAACGAAGTGAGACTTAGAGAAAAGTCACAGAAGCAGTGAAATTGGGTTTTGAAAGGCTACGAACATAACAGTCAACAAAGTGGACAAAGCTCAAGATGGACTGCGTAAAAGTTATCAAACATGCGAATTCGTATATTCAAAAATATCGAAGGACAGTTTCATAGATACAAAAAAGCATAATCCAGCCTTTTAAATCCCTCTTAGACATCCTGTTCTCGATTAACCAGCCCAAAATTAAGCCCGCGATCTAGGAGTAAATGCATGCTATGCAATGTTAGTTATTAAGCAATGATTAAATATACTAATATTTAATCGGTCTTATTACAAAATAAGATTTTAAACTCGAACCTAAGTTGTCAATTTTGTATTAAGAACTTTATGACCGTCGGAATAAGGTTCAAAATACAGAAACTGACTGAAGGTTTAGGCTTGAACCAAAGTTAGAACCCGTTTTGTAATAAAATGGGAAACTTTTAAATATATAAACAGATAATAATTATGTAACCACATTTATTAATTAAGATGGGCGCCAATAATAGACGGTGGGCGCCATTAGAGAAAGATATCTTATTATGCCTCCTTGTGGAACGCCGTATGAAAAATGCAACAATTGAACAAAAGTTAAGGCAATTTCTAGCTAGATTAGAGTTTTTACTAAGACAGGTTCGAATGAGACCTTGCTTGCAGATAAAGCAAGAAAGAGGTCTAGGAAGCAAATTCCCAAGGTCCTTACGTATATTCTTTGTTATTGTGAGCGAATATTTTGAATCAAATTATGTGTTTACTGAGTCGGATTCATTGACATTAAAAAATTTGGCTACATATTTGCTACGTGGATGGAACTATACTACAATACTACGTTGTCTGGCAATGGTGAACCGCGTTGGGTGTTCGTATGTCAGTGATTTCGCGGCCGTTTGTATACGCAACAAAGCGTCGGTGTCGATTTGTTCAGTCAATGAACGTTTTCACGGGCCCCAATATGTGGTTACTACATGCATTAAACCGAGAATTTATTTAGAGCTAAGTAATCCGTCAACACAGCTCTGCTGTCATGTACAAGTTAATAACTCAATGAAAATCCATATTTACAGAACTATGTATTTCGCTTCACGGCTTATTTACGAGTTAGTACCCTTTTACGGTTCTATGCAATAACTACCGTGGTTTGTGACATAACACAATGCATCTGAGCGTCGTATTTACTCTAACATTGGCTAACCATGTGGATAAGCTAGTCATTGTAAAACCACAACCGTAAGTCATTCTACTATGTTCATTTACTGACCGAACTTCCGTTCAAGTTTACGAGTTCAAATACACTAGTTCTCGAGTGTTTAAAATAAATAATACGGTAAAGAACCATCGGTTTGTTGTGTTGGTGCAACGACAGACAGCCACAAATTTCGAACATCATCTCTGATGTCATAGGTATTTAGTCAATATGACTATAAAATTATCTGTATAACACAATATAAACAATCGTTTGGGTTATTGCGGTGAAATTGTTATTTTGATTCATGAAACATTAATAATTGGAACAGAGCAAATTGTTAATTCACGAAACGTAAGATAGCGGTGTGATTTTCGTCAGCTTAGCGTATTTGTAATGTTAATGAGTTGGTGTCGACAAATTATTTAGATGTTTTGATTATCAGTTCCTACTTACTAGAGTATCGTCCTTTTGTGCAAGGTATATATCGACTCCACGAATTAGGTAAGTGCAGTAGGCAATAGGTTGACAATTGGCTATGTAATATGAACTCATATCTATAGACAATAAAGAGGAAATGTGACGTTTGTGATTTAGCTAGACGTAATCATTGAACAATTAGACCATTATGTTTATGGGACGTTTTTGTTGGACGGGTTGTTTTACCGTGCCGGACAAATGCAAGAGGTTAGTTTATTCGGTGGGTGACGGTTTGAAGATTGTCTGGTTATTTCGCGAGACGTAATCATTGCTGCGTCGTGTTAGTCGATTTATTTGGTTTAAGGCTTTTACTAGGTTCAGGTAAAAACCTATCTTACGGAAGTAGACATCGATTTACCGAAAAAAAATTGTGGAAAGAATGCCAGAATAGAATTCTCATTAGATATTAAAACGTCGCACTTTGTATTCTTCAGATAAGGCAATGTGATAAGCTTAAGGCGAATTTAAAGTGACAGTTTGCCTTTCAACAGTAACTGTTTCTATGCAAAACCGGTAACGTTTTATAGGAAGCAAACACAATTAGAAAATCTGGACGCTGCCAGCCACAGTAACAATAAAGATAGTTGCGTAACGTAGGCTGAACGAACCGACAATTAAACTGGAGTTTAGGAAACAAGAGACCAGTGACAGTGTTATTCAGCATCAGTTTTTATTGATACGGGTCTTATTATTAGGGGGGGTAATAGGCTCGCCCCCAATTACAAGGGACTTAAACATAACTGGCGAAATGTGGGTGTACTATAGGTACACTTCTGGTTAACCCTTCGGGAATACAAACGTTATGTATGGGTTTTTTGGTAGGATTGCAGTCGGATGAAGTCGCTGGCGATCACCGATTCATTTCATTTTTGGTGGGCCTGTTAAACTTAAAGGCATCCAGTTAAGTATTTCTTTTATTAAAATGGATGGAAAATATTTGGCGCGCGTGTTGTTTACGACATTTTGGACCAAATAATATAGGGATGTTTTCAGAATTAATATTGTTACAGAACCGGAAGAATAGTTCTAAGGAGTAAGGAATCTTAGGTGAGAACCCTTGAAACAATGATTTTGGTGATTCGGAATTTCGGTGCGAAATACTATTGTTTATTGAAATAAAATAATTCGATGTCCTTTAAAATAATTTCCGGAACAATTTTGGTTTGGTATTGTAATATCTAGCGATGTTCCCGCGGATTAGAACCCTCGACTTCCTGTGGTTTAAAAAAAAAACAAGGCATTATTATCGCACACAGAATGCGCTCAATTTTCATAATCAAATAAAAACGTCAAACTATCGAAACGAAATTCCTCGCTAATCCTTTTAATGAGGAACTAATTAGTAGTTTATTAACTAACTGTGCAGTTGACTGTACGTTGGTAAGCGTGAAGTTACGTCATGTGATTACAGCTTCAAGTATTATTATTAACGCGAGATATTAAGAGGAAAATAGTCATAAGAACAATAAATTAGCAGAGCCATACCACATTTGAAATGTGTCAATATGAAGAAATATTTACTCAATACTATTTATTACTGCTTCATGTAGGTACAAGCTAGCACTAGATATTAAAAGTCAGGCTAGGTAGTTGGGTTACAGCCTATACTTAAGTAATAGGTCAATGAACTCATACTTTCACATGACTGAAGGTTATATTAAACAAAATGAGGAGTTTTATGTTGATTGTCATAACTGGGTATAAAATTATTGTGTAGAAAGAAAAATGTAAGGAAGTGTGTCTATTAAATTTCAATGTTTTTTAATTGATCTTTGGTTTTGTATGAGTATACAGGTCACTAGTTATGCTACTAAAGTAACTTTTTCTGGAGTTATCTTTCCTATTCAGTGTTCTCATGACATGCTGGGACATTTCAAACATTTTTAATAAAGTATGTTTTAATTTATAAAATGTTGCATTAGTTTAGTTTGTGTTAGAATTTTTGTTTCCTTCTATCACCACCACTTTGTAGTATTCTGACTAAATATGACTGAAACTTTTTAGTACGCTGTATTTTTTTTTTTTTATATTTTTCTTGTTAGTATTTTAGAGATAGAAATGAAAACAATTGCTGTTTAGACAATTATTTCAAAGCCATTTGGTAGTCTCTCAAACTTTTGTACCTATTACCTTTTTAGTTCTATTGAACATGATTGTCTTTTGTCTACTTCAACCAGAGAAAAATCTCTTTAAGGATTGTATATGTAGATGCTTGTAAGCCATTTAGCATTTAGACCAGTAATTATTTCCACACCATTTGGTAATCAACCACAAACAATTTTCCAATTACCTTTATAGTTCCATTGACCAAGATCTTTTGTCTACATTAAAAGGTGAACACTGCTTGTAAAGGAAAATTTTCCAATATCATTAACTAGGTACAATTTTATTGTTTACCTATTTGAGTGTTACCGCAGATTAATATGTGACTAAAATAGATTGCCTTCCGTAACCTTGATAGCGTAAGAGAATTGTTTGTATGTTGATCGTTCAAAAAGTAATAATCACATTTTTATAAAGATATTTTGTTAATTTCTTCATGTAGTTGAGACCTTTACTTCAGTTAGGGCCATAGGTTATTAATAAAGTTCAGTGCCGAAGAAAAAATCCAAGGTGGTGAATGTAGGTCAAGTCATTCTTTGTTAGATACAAATGTATTATGTATGCAGGCATTTTGAGGTCAACACAAAAATTATAAATTCAGATATGTATGTGAAATAAGTAAGTAAAAGACATTACTTAAAAATCTTCCTAATTTATTTAACAATCAATCAATTGTGGGGGTGGTGAATAACTTAGCGATAGCCAACCCAGGATACAATATTCTAATAGGTGAATCGAATCTAAAAAAAAAGTTTGAAGCTTACAACAAAGATTCAACAACCTTTCGAATGGCACTACACTATTTGATAGGAAGTTAACATAAAAGGAAGAGCTAATTAACATTCGACGCGAGGTCCGCGGAGCGCGGCACGCGGCGCCCGCGCCCGGCTCCCGCTATCACCAGCGACACCGAAGCGCCGGCACTCAAACACCAAACATGACAAAACTAACCCCAATAAACAGCACAACTACTCATCTCAAAGTCCCGGTATACCACAGTAACCCCCAAGCCATCAATGACCCCCACAATACAAAATACTTCCAACAAAATGTTTTGACAACATCGAATATAACCTAAAATCTCGTGTTGAAACCATCAAAACTTCGTCAAACAATCCCTAAAAATCATAAACGCCGCCTGATAATTGCAGGCGCTTCGTGTCTAACCATCCGCACGCAGATACGCAAGCCGATACAATGATACCTAGATGCAAATGCTAATGTCCTATTTGACGAATTTTGGTAAAATAAATATAACTTTTCCGCAAACAAGGCTTTGCCGCGATGTTTTACACGCAAACCTTTAAATCAGTTTGAATTCAGACAACTAAAGAAATATAACTAACTGAACTAATTAATGTGAGCAATTAATGAAGGTACGACAATCAAAGCAAAGCACCGCTAGTCGGCTGGCGGTGAACCGGCGAAGCTACAACAAAAATAACCAATTATTGCCACTTACCGCCGACTCTGTACATATTCGCAGCCATTTTTATACACAATCACTATTCATTAACACTTAATTAATCTACATCTGACACAATTAATAACTATAACACTATGTAATTGAGCTTTTAACAATGTTTTTCATCACGTTAACTCCGGACGCCTTTCGCTGATCGCCATTTTCTTTCACACTACTAATTTGGCCAGTGCGCAGTCGCACTTTTTGGCGTAAACTTCCTGCTCTTCAAACAAAGCAATGACATGTCATTAATTTTGTATCCACTAATTATATTAGAATGTTTGTTCTTATACCATTAAATACGAATTATTTTACAAATAATGTCCATAATTGAAATATAATTTACTATGTCCTAAAAATAAAAAAATATTTCATTCAAGAACGTTTCATTACTACTCAGAATGTCCACAACCGAACCGTTTGTTCCACACATGTATTTCATAATTTCCAAAAATATTCCACACTTTTAGTACCAAAACGCTGCTGATCACTGTTTTAAAGTATAATTTACTTGAGAAATATTTAATTTTCAGTTAAAACGTGTATTTATTTATTTTTTTCGTTTTTTTATTCCCAAACGTGTGTAAAGGAACGCGTCACTTTTTGCCATAGACAAAGACGCTAAACTAGTCTATGGAATTCCTTCTTCAATCTATGGATAACCGTAGACAAAACCAAAAACATCGAAATGGTAATAATATTTTAAACAAATTTTAATTAATTTCTTACTACTAAATTGTAAACATCACAAAAAATAAGTTTAATTCTAAATAACTCGATTGAAAACTAAATTAATTTAAAAAAATATGTTGCGTCTTCCAAAATGACGTGGCCATTGTGACAGCTGATTTGTCTATGATTTTGACAATTGCCAAATCAGCCAGCCTCTCCCGTCTGCTGAAAATTATTGTAAAATCCCAATAACAACCAATTTCTGAATGAATACTCAGTGAACCGTTAATATATTGCATATGTGGCTGGACTGGAGTTGCCGCATACACACTTGGTACGTAAAATAAAGAAATAACAGATATATTTGCGTTTGTATGTATTCCACTGTTTGCTAAATCTGTGAATTATCGATGTTTCGTGTTTAGATCGGCGATATGGCCACGTATGAGGAGTTTATCCAGCAGAATGAAGACAGAGATGGTATACGGTTCACGTGGAACGTGTGGCCTTCGAGTAGAATCGAGGCTACCAGGCTGGTGGTGCCACTGGCTTGTTTGTACCAGCCGCTGAAGGAGAGGCCTGATTTGCCGCCGATTCAGTATGAACCTGTGCTGTGTACTCGGAATACATGCAGGGCTATCTTGAATCCGATGTGCCAGGTGGACTACAGGGCCAAGTTATGGTCATGCAACTTCTGTTTCCAGAGAAACCCTGTGAGTAGTCTGTACTTTAAAATACTTTTATTTAATTTTATGGTTTCATTGTTTTGAGCTGTATTCCTGACCTTCCTGCCAATCTTCCCATTCAAATGTATAATTTATGTAAGTAAGGGTCAGAACAGGTTTCAAAACTTTACCAGACCATCCCATGATTGTTTATTATTTTCTTAAATGTACAAACATTATGAAATCAACTTTGGTTGTATGTTATTTAGAGAATGCTGATGCTATTGTTTTACAACTCCTTTCTCTATCTGCTATCATAACAGGCTTTCACAGTGAATTTGGTGTTCACTATAATATCTACATTCATTTTAATTGTTTTAGCTGCAATTTTTATATATTGATTAAGAAATTCAGTAACTCAACCTTGGATTTACCATGGTCAGTATGTGTAGATGATGTAATACTTATTCATTTCATGTGCAAGATTCACAGTTTGTTGCAGAATTATATTTAATAAGAATGTGAATTGTAAATTGAATGTGAAAATAGATTAAGAAAACTTGAATTGTTTTGTGGTTACAGCTAGGCCCATTACACCACAAATCACTAAATATGTTCAGCATTAAACATATTTAAAACATCATCAATGATTGACAGAATTAGAATAATTATTGTGAAAGCTTCTCCTTCTATTGGGTTGATGGTAAATGATTAAATGAGTTGGGCTCAGTAGGTGGCGACGCCATTTGCTGCATCAGTGGCATTTTCAGGTCCTCAGAAGTGCAGGTGTATGGACATTTTGGAAATGCTAACATATGGGGCATGGTTTAGTCAGGTGCACCACATTCGCACAGGTGTCAGTTGATGCTAAAGATTTTAGGTGCAAGCAGAGTTTTGAAACAATATTATCAATCATGAAACAGCTAGCTGAAGCCAAAGATACTATTGCTATTATGGGAATAGAACCATAACCAGCATATTGGTAGAACTACTAATATTTTGTCAAATATGACTATCATACTGAACACTTCTTTCCAGTTTCCTCCACAATATTCAGCGATATCGGAGCTGCATCAGCCCGCAGAACTTATCCCCAACTTCTCCACCATCGAGTACACTATCACCCGGGCCCAGACTATGCCACCTATCTACCTGCTGGTAGTTGACACATGTTTGGATGAGGAGGAACTCGGAGCACTGAAGGATTCACTTCAGACATCACTCAGTCTTATGCCGCAGAATGCTCTTGTTGGTCTAATTACTTTTGGACGCATGGTGCAGATACATGAGCTGGGTAAGTGAGATGTTTAAACTGGATACCTATATTGTGAAGAGCAGGAAATAAATGTAATACTAACATAATAAACGCTCAACTGTCGCTAATGAGAGACAATTTGTTTTCTATGGACTTAATAAGATCAATCGGCAGATGAGGGGTTAAGTCATCAGTCATATTATCGGCGCACAGTGCAGTCTTAATCCTACTAATATTATAAATGTGAAAGTTTGTGAAGATGTGAGGATGGATGGATGGATGTTTGTTACTCTTTCACGCAAGACTACTGAATGGATTTGGATGGAATTTGGAACCCAGAAAGTTTTTAACCTGGATTAACATTTAGGGTAGTTTTTATCCTGGCAGTACGTACGTCCCTGTGGGATAATTTCCGACCTCCACACGCAGGTCAAGCCAACTATAAATTGCCATAAATTTACCAATAAGTGTCTTTGTGACTGAAAAGCTGGAGTGAAATAATGAGATAGCAGTAGATACGTTTTTATAGTCTCACAACCAAACTTGATTTATATGAACGTCTCAAATTATAATTAAGCCCAAAACAAGCCGATTTTTACAGCTCTTTCATAAAATGCATTCACTTCCATAATTTCTCAATTATTTTATCATTTATCTATACAAATAAATAAAAGTGTCTGTTTGTAATGTCGAAATAACAGCTTTTTACTAAATGTACAATGAAAGTATATACAGTACATAAACTATAAATATTTTTTTTTAATTTTTGTCTGTCTGTTCCGGCTAATCTCCGAAAAGGCTGGACTGATTTTGACGGGATTTTCACTGACAGATAGAAGACTATGTACGACTGTGTATAACTGTGTGACTATTATAAGAATTAACTTAGGCTACTTTTATTTTAGAAAAAGAAAGAAAATCAAAAGGTATTAATGTCACGCGAACGAAATCGCGGGCAACAGCTAGTATTACAAAATTATAAGAATTTTGTTTCCTGTCTTTTATCAGTGAAGCTTGATTTGTACCTGTTTTATCTTCACAGTGTGTTACATGACTAAACTATTAAGTAATTGTGAAGGTAATGCAAGTATTAACTTTCACTTCCTGTGTACTAACATTTCCTCAACTATTTAAATGTTTTGAATTGGTAGCCTGATACAAAATACTTGGCTGAAAACCAAGAGGAAGGAGTCCACAACCTCTTGGATTTGAGCCAAGTGTGTTAACTAGAAATATTTTCGTAAGCTGAGGTTGTTGAATAACTGTTTCTGACTGATGAACTTGCTAGGCCATTCTTTCATCCTTGGCACATCCCTGAACCCTTATTTGTCTTCTTCAGGTACAGAAGGCATATCAAAGTGCTATGTCTTCAAAGGCACGAAAGACTTGTCAGCTAAACAGATTCAAGAACAATTGGCGATCGGACGCGTCAACGCACCCAACCCCCAGCAAAGAGCCGGAGCGCCGGCACCACAGCCACCGGCACACAGATTCCTACAACCTGTCAAGACATGTGACATGGCATTGACTGATCTCCTTGGAGAACTTGGACGGGATCCATGGCCGCTAGGCGTTGGAAAGAGACCGTTACGTAGCAGTGGTGTTGCTCTCTCTCTAGCTGTTGGTCTTTTGGAAGTCACCTATCCTAATACCGGAGGAAGGATCATGATGTTCCTCGGTGGACCTTGCTCTCAAGGGCCAGGTCAGGTAGTCAACGATGAGCTGAAGCAGCCTATCCGTTCTCACCACGACATTCACAAGGACAATGCTAAGTACATGAAGAAGGGCATCAAACATTACGAAGCTCTGTCTCTGAGGGCGGCGACGAACGGACATTCGATTGACATTTACTCGTGTGCCTTGGATCAGACCGGACTTTTGGAGATGAAGCAGTGTTGTAATTCTACTGGGTGAGTAGAATTTGCATGCATACATACAATTATTCCTTTGGGAGCTTTGGTTCCTTTTACTTAAAAAAAAAACACAATTTTCCGAACGAGGTTTAGTACACACGGCTGTGTCTCATGTAGGTCCAATGAAAGTGAGCGAAGAATTATGGTCATAAATTGGCCAACAGTATCCTATCGTGTACTTATAAAATGTCGCGGTCAGTAATTAATTAAATACTGATTTCATTGTTTTAATTTATGTTCTCTTCTAAATAAACAATGCAGTTTAGTGATTGCAAGAAGTATTTTGTTTTTAAGTCTGTTTGCTTGTATACATTTTCTTGTTACAAGTTTTGAAGAATAATTAGGTAATTAAAATGACGACATAAAACACGCTCTGCCGCTATCGATGTTGTTGATATTTCGATTAGTGATATCGCAAATTAGACCTGGGCACAGAGGTCAGATAGGCAGTCGTTCTATGTAAAATATTGGTAGTCAGCTGCATCCAGTTAGACTACAAGCCGACCCCAACATAGTTAGGAAAAGGAAGGTAGATTGACTCGTAACTATATGCTTGATAAGCATCAAGAACTTACATGCTCCTGCACTAACCGATTAGCTTCCCTTGAAGCCAATGATACATAAAACATTACTATTAATTAGCCTTCTAAAGCTCTTAAAGATCAAGTAAATTATAGGCCTTCTACAAGATTTCGCAGATAACATGAAAAATTACCCGAGCAGGACATTCGTTTCACCATTGTGTGAACTGCACAATATACAGGGTCAAAATAAATAACCTGGCGAAACTTGACAGACATGAGGAGTATCGATATATACCGTAGATAAAACGCAAGACTACAAGCGGCAGTTGGGCCCATAATCAACTGTAGTTACTCGAAATGATTAGTTTAAAAAAAGAACCTTTTTTTTAAAATCATTATTTAATGATACTCATCACATCTGCTGTCACAATTTAATTAGACCCTGTATATCACATTGGATTGAAAATTACTGCATCTCTCTTCATCATCTTCTTTTGTTTCTCAGCGGACACATGGTGATGGGAGACTCGTTCAATTCCTCGCTGTTCAAGCAGACATTCCAGAGAGTTTTCGCTAAAGACCAGCGGGGCGACTACAAGATGGCATTCAACGGCACGCTGGAGGTCAAATGTAGTAGAGAGCTCAAAAGTAAGTCAAGTTTTGTCGTAATTTTTAGGAAACAGAAGCTTAGCATTTTTTAAATGCACATTAGAGCGTAATCTTTAAACCGGAATATTACATAATACATGCATTCAGATTGGGTGTCTCCATCCTACCTAGTTTGTACAGCAAAATGTGATGTTGCAAAAGCTGGGCCATTTAAAACAATATCTTGGAAAGTTTGTCTAATTTGAATGCTACATTGAAGCCTATTTCAATGTTACCCAGCCTAAAATAAAGGTTTGACGACATCACCAATGAGAACCCCTCTAACTCGAAAGGGATCAAAGTTGATTTAGTAAAAAGCCGTCATCATTTTAGCCTTATTACATCCAATATGCAAATCGAACAGTAATTTGACATAATACTTGTGTTCAACAGTATCCGGTGCGATCGGCTCTTGCGTCTCCCTGAACGTGAAGGGTCCGTGCGTGTCGGACCAGGAGGTCGGCATGGGTAACACGTGCCAATGGAAGATGTGCACCTTTAACCCGAGCACTACTATGGCGATATTCTTTGAAGTAAGTAGTTTTTTTTAAAGAGTAATCTGACATGATCAAAATTTGGAGAAATTGTTTCCAACAGTCAGACTTAACTTAGAATTTCAATGCTTTGTAATTTTATAAAAACCGTGTATCATTGACACTGTGTGTATACAAAACCATATTAAGTGCGCTCGTGATTTTCAACGACTATATGTACAATATACCAATATTTTGATTTAAAAGAGTGGACAAGATCGTTCTTCTCCATAGGTACCTACTACGCTTTGGAATGGGCAACTAGCTTCATCTTTCTGACCGATCGACCCCTTGACAATTCAAAAGTGCCTGTAATTGGTTTATTTGAAATAAATGCTTTGAGTTTGAGTTTATACAGAATCTCCTGAAAGTCATAAAATCTGCTTTTCTTCATGATGCTTGACTTACAAAGAAGTAAACTCCTGAACTCGAGGTTATTCATTTAGATTCATCCCATTGTGTTATTGCATCATATAACCCTTACCTATTCTATACGATTAATATTTGTTGACCAGGTGGTAAACCAGCACGCAGCGGTTCCTCAAGGCGGTCGCGGCTGCGTGCAATTCATCACACAGTACCAACACTCGAGCGGACAGCGCCGCGTGCGCGTCTCTACTGTAGCGCGCAAGTGAGACAGCAATATACTATTATCTTTCTAGTTTTTTGCGGTTGATTATTGGCTAAGAATTCCTGTATTCGCTGCGCTAGGCATTGCATTGCTGTATGAATAACCAGTTTCATTGGTTCGGTTGAGATCTGATCGATAATGACGCAGTCTATCGCAAGCTTCTCGTCAGTAGTAACTAACTTGAATTGAACTACAAAAACCGCATTTAGTGCAACACAATAAAGGCACTTTCAAGATCAAACCGTTATTATTGACATTTATATTTTATCCAGTCATCAGTTAATCTGTAGTCTTTGCTTAAAAAGAGAGCAGCATTGGGGAATTGGACTTGTTCTTAGTACTTCTCAACGTTATCCTAATAATTACTTCTTAGTATTTTGGTAGAGTGTAAATGGTGAAGACGACGCCAATATTACGCCATTTACTTCTGATGTTAATAATAGTCGGCAAGTAACTTGAGCATGCGAGAAAAATGATAATACGGTGTCATTTGACCAATGCATGGGGTGTTTTTCTACAAGATCTGCGCAGTCGCCGCATTTTATTCAAGATTTTTACCGTCTATTACTTATAAGGCTCAATTGCACCAGAAATGACTAAATGCTTTTAACGCTAAACATATTTAAATCATCAGTTTGTCTCTGTCATCTTTTACCGGTTGACGGACTGAGAGCGATGTTATTTTTTTTTATTTGTGGTGCAAGTAGGCCAAAGTGTTGACTGGTTGTGCTAAAACTATTTTTGCTCCTTTAGTTGGGGCGACGCCGCAGTGAGCCTGCACCACATCTCGGCCGGCTTCGACCAGGAGGCGGCGGCCGTGGTGATGGCGCGCCTCGTGGTCTACCGCGCAGAACTGGAAGACGGACCCGACGTACTGCGCTGGCTTGATAGAATGCTGATTAGACTGGTATGTGTTAATGGATCTAGCACTTACTCCCATGATCGACATGTTTTTTTTTATTACTTGGCGAAACTTCACACATCTGGGTCTAATATAATTCTTTGATAATTATGTTTTTCTCCTTATGGTGAATGCTGCGTTTACCTGTAATTGACGTACATACCTGCACTTTTGTTGAATTATTTTTTTACTGCTGTTGTTGTACAGACACAACCTCAAATATGTATTCAAACTCGATTTTGGAATAACGATTGCCACTTTGTTATAAGACCTATCCAAAATACTATGTTCGTAACATCATAAAATTACACTGAATACAGTAGGAAAAAATCGTTTATAAAAGTTGCTAACTAACTACTTATGAGTGCTCGTGACTGTAGCAAAAATAAATGGCAGAAACATTTTTTTATTCTAGAATCATAATTTCAAGTAACTACAGCTGATCTCAGGGTTAAATTAGATACCTTTACCTATCACGTCTATGAAGTCGTCAATTAATTTAAAATTTACATTTTTCTTTCAAGTTCCATGAAATTGTTGCATAAATAAAGAGTCCAAAAATGCTCTGTAACATCTTATTAACAAACTATTTTATTCACAGTGCCAGAAATTCGGAGAGTATGGCAAAGACGACCCGAACAGTTTCCGCCTGTCAGAGAACTTCAGCCTGTACCCGCAGTTCATGTACCACCTGCGTCGCTCGCAGTTCTTACAGGTGTTCAACAACTCGCCCGATGAGACCACCTTCTATAGGTAACGTATTATATTTATACTAGCTTCTGCACGCAGCGTCGCCCGCGTGGATGTCGGAAATTATCCCACGGGAACGTGCTACTGGGACAAAAAGTTGATCATTTATTTCTGACTTATCAAACTAAACGCACTTTTGAATTTTCATGGAGTCTCAGTCTGAAAGATGATGATTATTGCTCATTCCAAAGCGTAGCAGGATCCTATGGAGGATAACGGGAAAAAACTCTATTAGCACTCCTTTAAATAAACTATTATTAGAAAATATTGGTTACATTACATCCATTCAAGTTGAAATTATATACAAGAACAATGTAGAAAGACGTGCACGTGTATAAATTTTCAGAAATCCATATTCGTAATCAAAACTTGTTCCACAGACACATGCTGATGCGTGAGGACCTGACCCAGTCCCTCATCATGATCCAGCCGATCCTGTACTCCTACAGCTTCGGAGGCCCTCCAGAGCCCGTGCTTTTGGACACGTCGTCCATACAGCCCGACCGCATCCTACTCATGGACACGTTCTTCCAAATACTTATTTATCATGGAGAGGTAAACAAGAGTGGTATCTTATTAAAAAATAGTATATGTTAAAAAGGAAACTTATTGACCGATTGAGCTGTTGTATTTAAACTACTAATTCCTCAAAGATTTTATATCGACAAAATGGTGGAGCTATACCACTAATTTAGACGTTTTTGTTATCCCATGAAGCTATCTGTTTTAGCGAGTTTTATCTACTATTTCATTTTGTTTTCTCAATCTTTCCAGAAGTTTCGCTATGTTATTATGTTTTATTCAGGACACATATTATCTTTATAAATATAACCAAAGCTTTACTTCAGTTTGTCACATAAAACACCCTTAAACTCTGACCTACCTCCAACAGACAATAGCACAATGGCGTGAGCTTCGCTACCAAGACATGGCGGAGTACGAGAGTTTCGCGCAACTGCTGCGCGCGCCCATCGACGATGCGCAGGAGATCCTGCAGAGCAGGTTCCCAGTGCCGCGGTACATAGACACCGAGCACGGCGGCTCACAGGTAACAAACGAATAATATACTAGTTTTTGCTCGCAGTTTCACCCGCGTAGAGGTAGGAAATTATCTCACAAGAACGTACTATTGGGATAAAAAGTCCTATGTCCTAACCCAGGTCATGGTCTATCCGTGTCCCGAACATCCAAATTCGTTCAGCCTTTAAGTCGTGGAAAGGTAAGAGAATGACAGATCAAATCAAATCAAATCAAATCATTTATTAAGTGTGTTTTTTGACTTTCGCATTTATAATATTATAGTATGGATATGGATTTCGCATTATATAATGTTGTTAAGCATCAGTACTTAAGGAACCCGGTATAAAAAAATTAAAACCAAAGAAAAGTGAAATACATAATATGGTGTGGCTTTCGGCGGCGCCAAATATGTCCATTTCAGCTGTAATGCCAGAGCCAGGCACACTTTCACTTTCATACATAACTAACAGAACATAATAGGGAATTTGCATCTATATTTTAATATTTTTATTCAATAGTTTACATCGCCATATAATAGTAAAAAACAATATTCATCGCCAAAAAAGCAATTGAGAGTCCTTAAAAAAAGTTTAAAATAGCCAGCGCCCTCCATTTTGGCGCGCTTGGTGTGACGTCATAGTCTATGGCATTGACAACGGATTGAATCGCAAACACTCCAAAAAAATACGTTGACATTATTTTATTGTTGTCATAGACTTTTACGTCAAATTCGCTCTAACCAATGGCGTCGCTTTTCGAATATTTCAACCCTTAAACCCTTATTTGAATCACATGCATATTCCCTATTCCTGTATTCCCCGAAGAGGTACGCGGAAGTGTATACAGTTTAAGTGTACACTCACATTTCGCCAGTTATGTTTAAGTCCCATGTCACAGCAGGGGGCGAAGTATTGCTGTTTTACTGGCCACAAATAAATAATCCGGGTGGCTACTGTGAAATTCGTAATGGGAAAACTCAACAACAAGGCTTGTCCTGGTGATCGGACCCACGCAATCGCGCATATGATTTCAAAAGAGTATAAAATGAGAGAGAGAGGGGGAGAGAGAGAGAGAGAGAGAGAGAGAGAGAGAGACAGAGAGTTAGAGAGAGATAGATATAGATAGATAGAGAGAGGGGGGTGGGAGAGAGGGAGAGAGAGATAGATAGATAGAGAGAGGGGGGTGGGAGAGAGAGAGAGTATTCTATTCTATTCTATTTTCATTGGTGGTGGAATGGCTGGTGATGATGATGTCACAAATAAGAATAAATGTTCCTGACTACATGTTTATTCCTAATGTATTTATTAACATCTACGCTACGGTGTCTCGACACTGTGTGGGCCACTATTCTTAACATTATTCGCCAGTATTTTCTCCAACATGTCTGTCACTTTTTGCTGAGACTTCAGAAAATTCGTGAAGTGTGAGTCATCGTACCTCGGCCGCTGTTTGACCTTCACCAAAGGCATCTGTTGTCTAGCGGATATTTCATCGTTACTGCTGTCTGACGGTGACTGGAAATCTTTCCAAGTACTTGACCGAGGCCAGTTCTCGATTCTTTCCAATTTCTCATGGAATTTTGTTGCTTCGTACCGCGGTTGGCGATCGTAGTCAGAATGACCGTACAATCCTGGGTGGTGTCTTATTCCATTTTGGTGACTTCCAGGTTCTGTAAAACCAGGTCGATTGTAGCCTCTAGGATGGCTTAAATCCTCAGAGTTGCTCAAATCTCTTGGTCGACTTACATGCTCCAAGTGACTCAATCGTCCCGGATAATGTAATTCTGGGAATCTTGACCTAACGGGGTGTGTGTTCTCCATATTGTGAACCTTTTTATGGTACTCATGGTTGTACCACGGCTTTTCTCTGTCCACATACCTACCACCCCTATAGGGGTATCGGTCTCTAATTTCATGCTTTTCTGCGAATCGAACGTGTTTCGGTAAATCAGACTGAAGTTCAAGTTTTTCTCTATGATTTCTGTCTTCGTTTGGGATTCGGAATTTTTCATCGATATGTTTTATACTCTCCCTTTCGCGTTCTTCCTTTAGTATATCGACCGTTCTTTTGGTAGTTAAAACTATGTGTTGGTTCATAAGCTTTAATGGCTTCGATATTTTTATAGCTAAGGGTGCTATCTCGTCCGAATTGGTTTGAATAGTGATGGCACCAAAGTGGTAATCCTTGATGGGCTGCATGTTTAACGGTGGCATGTACTGTAGAGCCTTATTTTGTGGTAGGTTGACTGCAGAATTTATTGGTACTGGGACTATTCTTGGCGTATAGAAGCTTGTCTGAATAGGCTTGGAGACAGGAGGGTTTTGCATAAGATACGGGTTGACTGCAGTTACTGCTTGAGGGTATGGTTGTATAGGCAATTGAGGAAGTCTCGTCGTGCTATTACCCACAGTGGTAGTATTTTGCGGCATCTGACTGGTCAGCTTAACAGTGTCCTTCATTGCTTTCAACTCTTTAAATATTTCCATCAGTTTTTGCATGACATGATTTGCTTGGGTAAATTTTTTCTGAAGCGTCGTCGATGGTTTTTCTGAAAATATTTAATTTATTGTGATAAAATTAGAGTATTCACAAAACACAAAACATTTATTTAATGGGGTTATTGAAAATAATGTATCCCTCGACTTCAACTAGCTGAACAACGGTTCTTGTAACGCTGACTGGCTTCTGAGAAATATTTGTCGATGCTTCCATCTGATGCTTAAAGGAGTCTGCCCACTACATGGTATCATACCATCACTGTGTTAGGAACGTGTGCAAAAAAATATTTTTTGTATTGAAAAGTATGAGACTGCCCATGAGACCGTTCCGTCACCGACCAACACCGTCGCGTGCCATGCACGGAGCGTCAACAATTGTCGGCGAGAATATTTTGCCGGTGCCGATACGCCCCGTGCAAGGCATGCGACGTTGCCAAACCGACGCGCAGGCGGGGAATCGGTGAGCATACGGGTTATAACTGCGTATGATGACCGTTTTAAATCCGTTATAAACGGACAATTTTCTAATAGCTATCGTATAGGTATAGGAAATAATTCCCTCAACATAAATATTTACTCGCTCTTCCTGGCGCGTCTGCCTCACCCGAAAACATAGCTGAACTACTACCACCGAGAGAACGGGAACCTTACGGATATGACACGTGTATGATACGCGGATGCTAGTGTCACTAAAACCGTTATACACGATACGCTATGTCCGTGATACGCTATTCTAGTGGGCATAGTTGTTCGTGTCATGTTTCTTTCTATGCTACGTTCATAGCACGGTCATGGTATGGTACGTTGTAGTGGGCAAACTTCTTTAAACTAAATATTTTGGTTTAGTTCTACAAAATACTGCTGACCTGATGTAGTTATTGTTGTCGTCACCAATGTAGATGATATTGTTATGGGAGCTGCAGTAGTCGAATTCGTAGACGAAGTAGTTCCCACTGTCGTAGTACTGACGTCTTCTACAATATCTTTCAACACCATTTGCTTCACTTTTTCAGCGATCTCTTTAATAATGTCAGCTGGTATACCTTGAAGATCAGATATGTTCATCGAATCCAAATGTTGAGTTGGTTTCGAGCCACTTATATTAACCGATGTGAGTTGTTCGTTGTCTCGATCAAAATTATTTATAATTTCTTGAATAGCTTTTATTTTTTTTGAATCATGAGTTGGTTCCCATTTTTGGAAAACCGATGCCTTCTTAATTTTTTTACCATTTAGCTCTTTTGAATTTTGTGTAATATTGGTTATACTCCCTGAATCTGCTTTAAATGTATCATTTTTCATCTTAAATAACTGATTTCGAGGGAACTTTTCTATTGCCGCTGGCTGCTGGCTCACGATAGCTTTTTTAACAACAAACCACTCGAGATTCGCATTTTGTTGTAGTTGGTTAAAGTCTGTGGGTATTCCTATTACTTGATTGTTAGTATTTTCCGAATTTTTGTTTTGTTTTAAGTATTTTATTGATGGTAGCATAGCTTGGAACCGTGAGCCCTTATTCGTATGTAATTTCCATTTTTTTATGTCTGGAGGTATAACTTCTATTTGATTCTTATTTGTGTTTAAAGTTTGCATTTGTTCCGTCTCTTTTTTACCTATTGGTGAATTGAATTCCTTGCTTATCTTTTCGTTACTTAGACGTACTGGTTCCCATGTTTCAGCTGTTATTGGTGCACTTGTGGATTGATCGTTTTTAACGTTATTTTTATTTACATCATTCATATTTTGAAAAAGATTGAATTTGTGGAAAGATTCACTTATATCTTGTTGTTCATTGCTTTTATTGGTGAATAACTTGATAGTTTCAGTGCTAGATTCCGTTTCAGGAATAACTACTCCATTATTGAAAAGGTCATGCTTCATTTGAAGAAGTCTTTGAAGGATTCCTATCGGACTATTCCTTTTAACTGGCTTTGATTCTCTGACCTTTGGTTCGTTTATCTGAATTGGACTGGACGGCGTTTCATCTGTCCTTTTAAGCAGTTGAATACTATCATAAGTAACTTTGAAAGGCATGCTTTTGATTTCGTCTAACAAAGAATTGTAAACAGCTTTAGCGGAGAGCAAATCATCTTGTGTGACATTATTTATTTTGTTTATCTCATTACTTTGCTTATTTATTTTCGATGTTTCTTCTACTGTAGCTTTACTTGAAATCTCCCAATATTTTATTGGTACATAATTCGGAAATACTTTTATCGTGGAGACCTTTTGAGTTGTAGTAGGAACAGTTTGACTTGCCAAGTATTCTGCCAAAATTCGACTGATATATTCCATTTCTCTAGAGTGAACATATCCATTATTGTGAGTTTCTGCTTGTGCTGTCGAAGTAACATTCTTCGCTTTTTGGGTTTCTAACTGTGCAGTTGCAGTAACGGGCGCCACAAGTGTAGTTGGGAGTGTAGTTACAACTGTCGTATAGCGTGTGAGTTTCGTCCAAAAGTTCATCACGCTTTCTACATCTGGTTGGTTCTGAATATTGTATTCTATTTTTATTATGCCTTTATTTCCTTCCACGTTTGTTGCATTTTCTAAATCAGTCTTTTTTTGGGTAACTACTGGGAGTTGATCACCATAGCCTTTTGTTGTATTGTTGTTGACTTCGTTATGGACGACAGTTTTATCTTCAAAATTTGCTGCCAACAGCATCCCTATTTTTGGATATATCCCAACAGTGACATCATTTTCAAGACCTAAAAACGTTTGATTATATTTACATTTAAGAATTGTACTATTTAGTGAACGAATTTATTCTATAGTAGGAACTCACGTTCAATAGTGGCGGATGTTTTCAATGCTTCTCCTTGTACTTCAGTTGGAACGTGGTCTAACAAACATTCTTGGCGCCGTTGTCTAAAAAGGAACTTGCAGTTAAAAGTTTGTCATTTCCAATCATTCATTATACAGACTGACAGGGACATCGTGCAAACTGTAACCAAGAATTCAGCACAAAATTCTGAACACCACCGCGTTGCAATTATTCGTTATAAAAAAAAAGCTTTTCCATACATTTGACCGCATAAGTATTGCAGTTTTCAATGAAACAGCAGGTTTTTTTTTATATCCGACGAAGCATTTCTACGCTAAGGGTGTTCAGAATCATGTGCTGAATTCACGGTTACAATTTGCGTGTTGATGTCCCTACCACCCTATATAATTATCTAAGGGTGAATTAGAGGGAATCAGAACAATATTTAGAAATAAGCTACTTAAGAAAACAACAAAAATATTCTAATAGCTAGCCAGGTGCAGTATACCTAATTGCACATTGTAGTGCATTCTTGATAAAGTAACAATAACACTTACTCATTGTTCATATCATCGATGTTTACATTGTACCGCGCCAGCTTCTCCAAAGTGCTGGCATCCAGATCATCCTTTTGCAGGCCACTCCACAACAACATACATATTACATCTGAAAACTATCATATTTTAATGGCACACGTTTTCACAATTCGACGTTTATGACTTATGGTTACACAAGAAACCTTTAACGCGTTTAATGGGTTAGTAATATAAACCTAATGTTTAATTGAGTGTTATTGGAACCTTTTATCTGGACTAAACGTTGTGGGCCCTGACCGTCGGCGCGTACGATTATTTCACGTTTGAACGTACATGATATTGCTACTGCAGTCAATATAGTTCGGCACCACATTTCGTTATCGCTGTGAATACTCCATTGTTTTGGCCAACAAGGCGCGGAACGGCGGAAAAGAGTAGGCGACTGGTGGCCGGTGCTATCTGAGATATGTAGCTTGTTTTGCAGGTGGCGACGCCGTGTTAGTTAACTCCGAAAATAAGAAACTTGAAAATTCTTGGTACAAATATTTCGAGTGAAAGTGTTACGAAAACGGAAAAGCATTATACAGTAACTGCGGTAGTACGTTTGAAACAGTTACAAAATATTATACAACAGAAAAAAAGTGCTGTAAATTTGGCCGAATCTAGATCTCCCTATACTTTCAGAATTAGTGCAGAATAGTATGTCTTTTATGAATCTTGTTTAGGAGTGGTCCAGTAAATTTTTATACAGTCTGACTAACAGTGTTAAAAACTTGTGTTTATCTGTTCCAGGCCCGGTTCCTCCTGTCGAAGGTCAATCCTTCGCAGACACACAACAACATGTACGCTTACGGAGGGGTGAGTACACAACCACGCTTTTGTACAGTTAGATGTCACATTTATATTAATCTGTACAGTCGGCCTATGAAAACCTTGACCATACTTGGGACCTTGTCACATAATAGGTCGGGGGAAAAGATTTTTTGTATTTTATAGGTTTAAAGTTGTAGTAAAATCTCTTTGGCTGTACTGTTTGTATCTGGCTGGTTTTGATACCGTTAAATAGATGACATTTAAAAAAATTAAAACTAAAAACGATTTTCCGCCATTTTTAAATAGTTTTCCTGTCTGCCAAAATGAGTGGATCTAACGAAGAAATTCAATACATTTTGAAGTTTTATCACAAAAAAAGGGAAAAATGCGACACAAGCCGCGAAAAACATATGTGACGTTTATAGACTTAACGCAGTGTCAGTAAGAGTAGCACAAAGTTGGTTCAACCGTTTTCAGCCCGGGCATTTTGATGTCAGATGCAACTCGCTCTGGTGGCCCTGTTACGGATAAAGTCGATGCCATTTTTGAAAAAGTGGAGCAAGATCGTTATTATATCGATATTCGTAATTACGACATAGCTGAAGAGTTAGGAGTTGACCACAAAACAGTTTTGACCCATTCGAAAAAGTGTGGGTATACAAAAAAGCTCGATATTTGGGTGCAACACGAGCTCTTAGTCTTGAATTTGTATACAAATTATGAAAGAACTTTTCCCAGACCTAATATTATACGATACAAATTACGATAACAAAAATGACGCGGTCGCGAAATTTTGTTTTTGTTAAACTCTTTGAGTTTGGTAAATTCTCAACTACAAATTATCAGTTCAGAGTCAATGTTTTCGTAAGGTGATTGTACTAGTCAATTAAAATATTAATTTGTTGTTGTACTGTATTGTAAATGCATGGCGTTCAGCCTTGTTCTATTATGCAAAAGTTTTGTAGTCATCAAAATTTGCATGGTGTGACAAAATACCATCGGAGCATGGTGTGAATTTGATTTTGTTTTTTTTGTTCCATCATTGTTATGGCGATATCCAGGCGATGCCGATTCCATCAGGGGTAGTGATTTAATTATTTTTTTATTGGTGTTGGCTTTTTAATTCTGCAGTTTTAATTTAACAAAGTTTTGCGCCTTTGCGAGCAGTTTGTTTCTAATCTTACGCACGATCACTGGGAAATAAGTATATTAAAATAATAAATACTAATTTTTTTTTTGCTTCTTACGCTTTACTTTTCCCTCATTTTTAAGTTATCACTACAGTAAAATATATTGTTTTAAAATATTAAGACTGGTGATCGTCCATGTCTGGCTTTGCGCTTCTTTTTGCAGATTTTCTAAAAATTATAAAGATAAAAATAATTGAAAATAAATCTAAGTGGGTACCTACTACCTATATTATTACGTAACAAGTATTCATAAATCAAAATACATGGGTTTACAGCAAGATGCCACGATTAAAAACTTGTTTTATAATGTTATTTAAACAGTCATGTTTCTGAAAGTTTTCTATTTCTTTTGTCTAATGATAATGGTTTAAATTGACACAACCGAATGAAATTCATGCATTCGATTTCAAACGTTCTAATTTCCTATACATTTATATTGGCATAACAATATTTTCTTTAAGACCGATTTTCAATCGTCAGATAACTTTTATCTGAAGAATAAATATGGCGTTTTGACGATTTTCTATGCATAAGCTGTCAAACCGAAATTTTCATACCTCAGATAAAATTTATAGAATATTAAATAATCGCCCCCCTTAATAAAGAATTACTTAGACAATTTCGAACTCGGACATGCTTTGCGTTTTTGCTTATCAAGAAATCAAATATGTTACTTAATAAATGCTTTAAAAAATACTACCATTACGCTTAAAATGCCTTGAATGTTGATTTTTTGTGTTCATTATTCTAAAGATGATGAATTCTTTTTACTTTGTCTACAGAGTTGGTCTATGAGATTTTTGCTAACAGAAATTACATTCAAAAAGGGAATCATACATTTGGTTTCGATAATGATGGAAACCCTTCGCTGCATGAAGTGCTGTTCTTTCAATAAAAATTTGGCAGATGCTTCACTTGATGAATTCTGAAGAAAGATAAAGATATAATTTGAGTGACAGTTGCTTTCAACTAACAGCTATAAATGTTGAAGTGTGTTCCAAACGTCATACTCTGTGTAAGGGGCATCGACGCGCAAGCTGTTAGCATAAATTCGGCACATAATTATAGACTAGCCAGCGTAGAAATTTTTAACCAAATATTAAAAAAAAAAAACTGCAGTTTCATACAAAAGTGCAATACCTACACGGTCAAAATGTATGGTACAGCAATTTTTTTTTTTTATAAATTTTTCTGCGCTGGTCGGTCTAGAATAGCATCATGTAATGATTCATGGTATCAGTTTGCACGTCGATGTCTCTCACACCCTGTATACCTGGTACAATTTGAATTCTACTCTGATCCTGGTGGTGGCCATTTTCTAAACCATTCAATTAGCTAATACAACCTTCATATATTCGCAGGACGGTGGCGCCCCCGTGTTGACAGACGACGTGTCCTTGCAAGTGTTCATGGAGCATCTGAAGAAGCTAGCCGTGTCCTCAACAGCTTAGGGAAACAATATGGAGTCTTGCTACTTTCAGAACTGATCGCTATTAGCTTTTAATTAACCTAGCAAGCTCTACACCCGTTTTCGGAATTGAGAATTTCAAATTGAGAACTTGTCAAACTGTCCTTTAGCATAACTTAAGGTGAAAGCCCTCAAATTGAAAATTACTTTGCAAAAAACGTAAGAAACTTTGAATTTCACTGGCTACATGGAAGTAGTCACCTTAAGTTAAACTAAAGTAGGGTTTGAGCAGTTCTCAATTTGAAATTCTCAGTTCAGAAACTGGGTCTTAATCATCTATTGCTTGTGGCTCTTTTGGGATTCGACGATCTCTAAAGGTTAAATGCTATGCAGATGTATTGAAATTTTTTGGATGAAAATCCTCACGCCTGCTTTCCCTGGAGGGGTAGGCACAAGTGTATAGTACGACATTTCGCCTGTTCATGTAACTATTATAGTTATACATTTATTTTAACGATATTCCTAATAGTAACTGCGGAATTAGTCCGTTTAGTCCGAATTAGGCCGTCTGGATAAACAGATAGAATGCTTAAAACTTAGGAAATAGTTTGGTTGATGATAGAACTTCATTATTTTCACAATCACAGTATTATAAATATAACGGCGATCGATAATTTCGGCCATTTATCATCTTCAGCTTGGGTTTATAGTTGTTTGTACTGGGCTTGTGTATCTTATGATTTAGTATATAATCTTATTCATTTTATTTTATAATATGTAGCTATACACAGGAGTCCTAATAGTGTCAGTTCTGAATTTATATATCGCATGTGGTGTTCCAAATTGTTTTTGCAATTAAGTTAATAATTTTCTACAATACAATGTAAATTATATGAAATTAAAATGTTTATGAAATATTTAGGTATGTTTGTTTTATGAGATATTTGCTATTATTTCTTTATATTAAGTCATCTGCTTCTGCCTAGCATTTCCCATCTATGTCGGGGTCGTCTTCCAGTCTCACCGGATGCAGCTGAATACCAGTATTTTACATGAACTGACCTCCACGACTCAGTTACTGGGTAATACAATACCCCTTGGTAAGACTGGTTGTCAGACTTTTGGGTTTCTGACTACCCGTAACAACTGCCAAAGATCCACGAATGACAGCCGGGACCAACGGCTGAACGTGCTTTCCAAGACACGGAGAGGTTTTGATATGTAAAGATGGTCACCCATCCACGGACCAACCGAGCCAAGCGTTGCTTAACCTGATCGATCGACCTGTGTGGCTGTTATTACTTAGCCACAAATCCCTTTATTTCTTTACATAGCGTTATTTTTCTTTTCTACATTAATATGGGAACCCACTTACTATCTTCGCAAAACTGTCTTATTTGAACTAATAATAATAATAATACTACATTTAGTACAAAAAATATTTATTCCTAATTACTAGACACCAACTTGAATACTAAATACATATAACTTTTAAATTAAAACATAATTTACCTACATTCACGTAAAATAAATAAACCTTTTATACATATAGCTCTGTTGTCCGTAAAAAACAGGAATAATAGAAACAATTTATTCAAACGGGTGACAAATTCAATATGAACTTACAAGTAAAAAAAACATTTTAACCCAATAAAATTTAACTAAAAAAAAAAAAAATATACAATATACATCACGCTATACTCCCTTTGGGAATCGACAGAGAAACTAGCATCAACAGCTACGATTCCTACACATTTTTGTAATGATAAATGTAATCTAAATAACAATTTTCAAAAGTTTCCCACTACTATTGGACGTACATCTATATATGTGCTGTCATCAAGTCTATTCGTAGTTTCATAAATGCGTAACACTATAGTGCGAACAGTACTATCTACTTTTCTAGATAAACCGTTAAACACTATATTAAATAACTCCCTTATTCATATAAAATTGACATCCCTACGCCTAAGATTCACCTACCTTTTCTGTAGTTACTATGCAGGTTTAGACAGCTAAGGACCTACTATACAATGCTAATCTGCAGGCTGCCTTATATGGCGGGTCAAGTAAGGAACTTCTAAAATATTAATGAATAAGGGAGTCGACAGGAATCGGGGTAATAGTTGTTTTGGGGTTGTAGGGTTGTTTATTTTACCTCTAATCCTAGAATACTTTCCAATAGCTTATATCATTACATACATCCCTGATTTATCACAAGTCATTGTCAATACTAAACCAATGACGAAAGTATATAGAACAAAGGAACATCAAATTCGCTTGACGCGCCGAGAACAATGGACCTACTTTTTACGAGGTCATAATTTTGGCTCAAACGCAACGGTTGCTTCAAAAATTTTATTAAAATGATAATCTACTTCTTAACTTCAGTTGTTTTGGAGCCCAAGACTAAGTTATAAGAAGTCAAATTTCAATCATTTTGTGATGTTATAATTACATAAATATCACATGTATTACACAATAAACCGACTTCTAGAAAAAAAAAACCCACCTATTTTCTGCATAAAAGAATCTCTTAAAAAACTAAACTAAAACTGTAAAACACTTAACTAATCACTCATATACACATACTAAGCATTGTTTATACATTTATAGCATCATTTCTTATTGAAGAGCCCGTACATGATGAGGGCTAGCAAAAACATCAGTATGTACTTAATGTATTCGGTTCAGGAGTGCGGAGGTCAGTTGAGGAAACGGATGGACATCTTCTGCTCAACATCGGTCCGCTCCAGGGCGTGGCAGAACTCCTCGAAACAGATCATCTGGTCGTTGTTGGTGTCAGCTTCCAGGATTGTGCGTTCGGCGATGCTTGTTAGTTGCTCTTCACTGGAATAAATAAATATGTATAATAATAATACTAGCTGATTATTGTCCCACAGCAGGACAAAGGCCTCTTCTCATACCGAGAAGGCAAGAGCATTAATCATCACGCTTGCTCAATACGTGTTGGCGATTTCAGATGTATTATAACTAAACGTGGACGTACAGTAATAATAATAATTTACGTATAGTTTAATTGATTAATAAAAGGTATTTTTAATTAAGGCTGTTGCCAGGTTTAAACGGGGTTTTCACCAAAATAGGTATCTCAATCAAATCAAAAATATTTTATTTCACATGAACCTACAAGGGCACCTATGAAACGTTAGAAGCTAGGTGCACGGTTACATTTGGTAATTTCCTATGGAGAGGAGCCGGAAAGAAACTCCACGGTTACTCTTTTTTAGGGTTCCGTACCCAAAGGGTAAAAACGGGACCCTATTACTAAGACTGCTGTCTGTCCGTCCAGGCTGTATCTCAAGAACCGCGATAGCTAGACAGTTGAAATTTTAAAAAAAAGTATGTATTTCTGTTGCCGCTATAACAACAAATACTAAAAACAAAATAAAATAAATATTTAAGGGGGGCTCCCATACAACAAACGCGATTTTTTTGCCCTTTTTTGCTCGATATCAATAATGGCAACAGGTAGGCACTTGAAATATTCACAAAATACTCAGCTGTATTAATACTTTAATAATAAAATGAATATTTAAGGGGGGCCATACAAAAAACGCCATTTTTTGTCTATTTTTGCTCGATATCAATAAATGGTAACAGGTAGGCACCTAATTTGTGTACCTACTGTTGTTTACCTAGTCAATGGTACGGAACACTTCGTGCGCGAGTCCGACTCGCAATTGGCCGGTTTTGTTTTAAATGATTGGCTTTTACAATGTTTTCAAATTACAGTGTTAATAGGTATGGGAGGGCAGTGTAGGCCTGTCAACAAGTAACAGGTACTTAACAAAATAGTATCTTAGGGTTGTCTGGGGTGCGGATGAATGCCTCCAGCGACTACCAACTGCTTTGCCAAAGGTAGGAGGAGGAATACCATGTGCTTTTAGTCAGAGTCTGACAATAGCCACTCGCGGCCCGCCTGTAGCGTTTGTCCTGCTTTGGCATCCCAAGCTCGAGGGAGTAGGCATCCGGCAGTGAATGAATCGGACAGTGGCGGTTTGTGTTTTCATCTGTTAATCTCAGTATGTTCACGTTTATCCACTGAGTATGTGTCATCAGGTCACGACCTAATCGCTGAGGTCACACGTGACGACTAATGGTTTTGTTACTCAAAATGATGCTACAACAGACCTTTATATCCACTAGCGAAATGTTCAATTTAAATTTATTTTATTACTTTTACCGATCCTACGTTCGGGGTCGTATTTGAGCGTGTGGAGGCCCTGGGGCAACCAAAATGTGTAGGCCTCGAAAATTTTGTGGAACAGACAATAATTTTTTTCCCCACGTTTTTCAATCATTTTTAAACAGGCTGAATTTGTTAGTGGCAGTAAGGGCAAGGTACCTTAACCATTGTACCTACACACCGTGTGTAAAACAGCGAAAAAAAATATTAAAGGAAAAGTTGTTTACTAGTGTTTACACGTCGGAATTTGAAAGATTTTTTTTCCGAAGTCTGTTGTGGGGGCCCCTCTTTTGTGAAGTCCCCGGGGCGGTTGTCCCGGATGCCCTCCTCTAAATCCGGCCCTGCCTACGTTGCTCGGGAAATGCAACTCTTTTGCGAAGTATATGCGTGAAGATATAAAGAAACTTCTTATATTATTATATAATAAACAGTTTTTATCACATGATTTGAAAGTGCTACAGAGTAGTGTGCTTTACTTCGTTCGTACTCCTTATCTTAATCGTAAACACGTTATAATCCTATTATACGAAGTAAAATATGGCTTTTGTAGTACCTAAATCTAGAATAGGTACCTAACTAATGAATGTTATCATTGCAAAGTATTACCATGTAATATTTATCAGTTACCCTAAAACTTTTGTTAAATTCATTATGCACAAAATATCTTTATGGAAGGTCCACAGCAAAATAAGAGAAATCAGCTAAACTCATTTTTTTCTAAGTCCCTATCCCATTGAAATACCTGATTAATTCTGTTATATGAATCAGCATGAATTTACGTTGCATACCTAGCTAAGCAGAACCGATAATGACAACTTATTAAATCAAAAGAAACCCAGTTGGTACCTACAGGTGGGTTAGAGCCTTTTTCCTATCATGTGGATTTGTGTCCACGTGCGTGTCAGGTCTACTTCCTAAGCACGAAATCCGTAGTTACGGACGATTCCTACTCCGTATCACCCGATTAGTTTGGGGCCCAACCTAAGAATGAATGATACCACGATTTGACCGCTGTCCCTATTCCCCGATGTGTTTTACCCGTCCGAAAAAAGTAAATTAATTGGTGTAAGGTTCACACCGAAGTTTCGAACTACTTTCGGATGGACCTGTTTCTACGATGACGGACTTAGAGAGTAGGCCTCTGGCCCGCATGCGCGCCGCCCGCGTCGTAATGTTTCGTACATATTTTTCCTGTCATGCAAGCTACACGCACGCGGGACGCGACGAGTTTGCGGGTGCATCAGTACGCGCTTAGCTCACGCATGCGGGTGAGGCACGCACGCGGGAGCAAGGCAGGCACTTAGTATAAATAAAGCAAAAGTTACCTGATATTAGCTCCGACCATCATGTGCAGTATGGCCAGCAACTCATCCCTCGAGATCTTGCCATCATTGTCCAGGTCATACATTGAAAAGGCAACTGGAAATATAAATCTTCGGTTAAGGTAGCAAGTAATTTTTCATGGAAAAAAGGAAGGCCAGGTCCTCGTTCAAATCACGAGCGCGCGTCATTGTAAGCTCTTAAATCTAATCGTCAAGCTCTGGTCAAAAGCGGAAACCTGCGCGGGATGCGGGACGAAATTCGCTCGCGCCGGTTGTGTCAACTAACTTGTATGGAGGTGTTCGAACTGGACCGAATAGTCGCGTGACTTCTTAATCATTAAAACGACAGATACGCGCGGGATGCGCCTTCGTTCGACTAGTCTTCTAGGTTTAAATTGCATGGATTGACACGCTCGTGAAATGCAACAATTATACTAGGGCGAGAAGCATAATAGGTCGAAGGGGCGGTGTTTGGTGCCTATGTCCGGCAGTGGACGTCTTTCGGCTGAAATGATGATACAAGAACGAATAAATTATGTCAGAAAAAACACACCCTTGTGGATTTCATTAACATTTAATGGGAACACGGGCACAGCTACAAATTAATGATTTCAACATCATAATTATGTTGTTGATCAATGATAGATAAATCAAAGTTCAAATGGTGAAGCTGGCTCTCAGTGAATCCAACTACTAAGGGGAGCAGAAAGAATCATAGGGCATCAAAAAATACGTCCGTATCGTTGTAACAGGAAAAGTGCCCAAAAGGCTGGCAGCATTGCCACGTTGTATGGCGATGCTGATTCCTTGACCACTTGTTTACTTGAATGCAGTTACTGATATGCAAAGCACGCCAATATTTTGAGTCCATTTTGATTAGAGGAGGAATACATTTACAGGGAATTCGGACTAACTAAAATTACTTGCAAGCAATCTGCCAATATAAGATTAGTTAACTTTCAGAGGTTCCACATTAACTGAAACTCAACTTGGGAGGGGAACTCAAACATAGACTCTTGGTTGTTATTGTCAACATTGTAATCAGACTGATAATTTGGATACATTGGCTTCAATAGATGTGTACAATTGTTTTGTTTTGTCTTATGTTGCACCAAAAAATATTTGATCTATACCTACTATTTATTCTTATTGTACACATAATTACAAAAATAATGTTACAATATTATAACGGCTGCATATGCAGAATTGGGTTCCCTAACTGCTATCTTCATACTTACATCTCAACTTCTCATCCCTGCTATTAAGTTTGTTCTCTCTATTCTTCCTGATAGGCCGGAAGTGAGCCAGCACCCTCATGAACTGCAGAAAGTTCACTCGATCATCATGGCTCTCGGCAAAGAACGAATGGACAATACGCTCGCTCAGTGGGTTGATCGCTAACTCTGGGATCCTCAAGAAATCCTCCCTGGCTAATGTGCCGCAGTCATTCTTGTCTAGCGAGGTGAAGCGGGAGTACAGCCTCTCGATTTGGTTTGGTGTGACTGATGAGAATATAGAACCAAATAAACAATAGGCCGAAGCAAGGAAAACCTGCTCAGGTTGAGATTCACAGATGATTTCGCCCTGGAGTGTAAATGTTGCGCTGCCCCACAAATAATGGGGCACTTTATATTGTGTCCAGCGTGTCCTGTTGCCTGCAAGTTACAGGAACTGATGGAAGCTACTGAAGGTGCCAAACTCGTAGCCTAATTTCGATTGCCATCGACACAATAAGATGAAGAATAAACAATAGAAATAAAGAAAGGTATTCTGTAAACAAAGGGATTTTGGAAAAACCATTATTTCACATACATTGTTGAAACTGTGACCGTGAAAAGCCTAACTTTTGATTTAATAGGCCTTCCTATTCAGGGCCGTCTTAACTATAATGTCTAACATTTGCAAAGTTTTGCTTACAGTATACATTTTTTATAAAATGTTGACCTTATCATAACTGAACATGAATTTATAAGTCTTTAGTTTTAACATAAAAAAACTGGCCATGTTTCTTGCATCACTGTAATAGTTATCATTGAAAAAAATAGAGTATAGTGTGTCGTAAATTTTATCCATATTAACTCTATATTTCCATCGCATATTTGAAAGTGGATTTATTGTCAAAGTAGGTATCTGGTTCGTAACGTAATGATATCCCAAGGTGAAGGTAATGCCGAAAAACATATACATATATATTTCTTGAATAATAGAAAAAAAGTTTGATATATCCAATGCGTATTTGTGATTACATATCGCACACCAAGATAAAGAGTAGCACAACACTAAACTCCTCTTTTTTCAGGAACAGCAAAAAACGTTTTACTCGTTTTCTATTTGACCGATTAAAAATTATTGTTGTATGATGTTGTATAATATTTTACTAAGATATTAATTTGCTCAACTAATATCTTAGTAAAATAATATACAACATACAGATTCCGATAATCACAATAACTCGATATTGGATTATTTTGAGTTGTGCCACCCTTTGTCTAGGTGTGCGAATTATGGCACGTATAGGTATAAGGCGATCGGCTTGCGCCCCCTAAGACACTGCGCCCGGGTGCCACGCCCCCCTTGCACCCCTGGGTAAAGACGGTCCTGTTCCTATAAATTCAAAAGTAAGCTTCCTTACTTCTCAGGATTAATAACACATTAACGGAATGGATGACACAATCAAGCCCAACTTGAAATAGGTAAAAACAAAGAAGTGTAGGTATATAATTGTTTATCAATGTTTAAAATTTTCTATAATTAGGTACTGTTATTGTTTGTTGTAGACAACACCCAAAACCAACCTTTAACACTGTTTTACATAGTGAAAAATGTTAAACCAAGACAGAAAATTATTTGTTAAAGAATGAATAATCATTTATTGAACTTTTCATTTCTGTTCATGCATATTTGCATCTTTGCCACAAAATAGTTACCATTTAACATATGTAATAAATTACAATGAATTGCATGGCGCACCAAATTGTTCCGTGTTAGAATGTATGAATGGAATGGAATTCAAAGGAGACTACATTTTCTTCAATATTTACAATAGAAAGAAAGAATAACTTACACCCAGTCTCCTCCTGTAATTGAGCGATTTCTTCTTCCCGTAGCAACAGAGATGATTTGTTACCCATATTGAATACGCTTAACGCTGCACGACTACTGAAAGACCTTTTACCTTATAGACAACTGATAAGATTGATTCAATCAGGATTTTACGAATATAAGCAAGTCAAAGTCCACTTCACACCACAGCTGCCTACTGTTATTAACTTATTATGTACTAGAATATGATTATTTGAATATTCACTTATCCAAAATATTCATTGGGAAAGAACTACAAACATAGGCGTTTTGTATATATTTGAGTTTGTGTAAGTGTAGTAAATCAAGAATGAAGTCAAGAGAGAAAAGGAATTGAATCAATTCGATACTTTTCACTATGACATTGACATTTGACGTTGTCAAATATTCTTTGACAAGAAGGTGCTTTTTTAGTAGTTCAGAAACGAACTTGCAATTAATGATGTAAACGTGTAATTCTTTTCTAAAAGAAAGAAAGAATGAAAGAAAATACGTTTATTTGCGGTAAACATGACGCAAAGAAAAAACACACAAACACAAAAAAGAACGAGTTCTACCTTACCGTATATATTTGTTAAACATCTGCAAAAAATATCTTCTTTCAGATGGTATGTACGGGGATGATCTACGTTTAGTTATTGCTAATGTTAACATAAAGGCTCAACTTTCAATTTCCAAGCAAATTCCTATCAAAAAGTTTGCATAGAAACTGAAATCCTGAAAATTGTTATGTCAAAATGTCAAATCAAAACTATAAGTAGGAAATACCTGAGAAGTTTATTTTATCCAAAGTAGGTACCTAACAAGAATTGTGATTTATTAAAAATATTGAGTTGAGAGTTGATTATATTTTTAATTGATATCTACATCAATTGAATAAAGCTATTCCATAACATGAGTTCCGCTCCGCCACCCTCGGCAGACCAAGCTCCTTTGCAGCAGAAACTAGATCAGGAACTTCCTAATCAGCAACTACTAGATACAGTGGAAGAACTTAACGAAAATCCACCAAGTGAGATTTTTGAGCAACCGTTTGAGGATGTCGACTTTGTGGAAATACCCCCGAAAATATTTGGAATAAAAGAAGTCTCGGAGCCGCTAACCATACCTTCGCTAAATAATGCGATTTATGAACTTGGAGTTGTGAACATGTGCTGGCCAGAGATCAATGAGCCGGTGTTCGAAACTAGGACATGTTTTCCTCAAAGTTATTACACTAACAGTCCGAAAGAGCGCTTGCTTTTGTCATATGCAGAGAACTTTCGGCGACAGTATAATTTTCACTTTCATATGCGGAAACCTTTATTACTGCAGGTTCCAAACGAGTGTGGTTTGCAGGTAGGCACCTACTTTTTTAAATTAACGCTAGATGTCGTGCTAGTTCCTTCTTAAAATACAATGCGTAACGAGTATTTTTATTATCAGAAAATGGTGTGTTCTTCAATAAGGCCGACCAAACTCTGTTTTGAATGTACAACCAACTGGCAGGGAATCGCGGCTTTGGTGTCGGATTACTTTGACTACGAGCCCTTAACCAAGCCCATGTTACATGTGAGTAATAGATTATAATTTTTATATTCACGAAAAATTACGAAATACGGGAATACCTGCATACCATAATTTTATCAATGTAAATTTTAATATGTCCACTCGCCGATAGATGGCGTTACATGTATGAAAGTTGGACTCATACTTGTTCTTCGCAAATAGCAAACAATATTTTAAACGGGTGCTTAAGGGTCGCTTGGAGTAACACAACAAATTACAGCAACAAAGGTGAAAATTAACTTTGATCAAGTAGTTACTGTTTCGTTTCAGAAACTACTTAGTCATGTAGTTTCGAAGAAAAAGACCTTTGCCACACAGGTAATCAGACAGAGACGAGTGGTGTATATTTGTCCATTTTTTTCTTTTTACTCACGACGCGACGTAACGGAGAAGGTGTACCGATGCGTTTAGAGGGTGAGAGGTTGTTTGTTTGTGTGTGCAAAAAACTAATATTCCCCTTTTATCTCCAAAACGGTTTGACCGATTTTTTCTGTAAAAGGTTTGTTTGCAAACCCTAAAGAATAAAAACAATCTGTAAACCTTTTCGCTGCCAGTCTGCCACAGATAGCGGAGTGGTTGGTTGGCTCCTCGTCCTTACTCGTGCAATTTCAAGAGATACGTGGGTACCTAGTTATACTTTTTTCGGTCTAAGATCGATCGAGACGAAATCCTTGTTATGATTTTTTACTCCTGTCTTTGCCTAGTTAACGTAGCGTAGGTACTAATTGTGCCACAATCGACGCCTTCTATGCGAGAGAGGTACCTACTTCATTTAGATTTTCAATTATTGTTTTTGGGATATTCGCCCCTTTTAACTATTACTAAATCAATCAAGACTATTAACGGTTCAACAGGTTGGCCGCTGTAATTTTCTGCCGGTTTCAATGAAATGAGTCTTCTAAATAAAAGTGCTAAGTTCTTCAATATATCAGTCGTTTAAAGTGCATCCTGTTAGTTTTTAATCTAACATCATCGAGGGAAATAAAACAGTTTCAATGTTAGGTTCAATCAAGTTTAATCATTCAACATTTTCGAGATCACAAGTCGTGAAAAGAGAATTTATAATCCAATTTTTTAATTTTGTACAAAATATCATCTCTTGAATAATTTCCAGTGGAGCTAATATTAACGAGAAATGCAAATCAATAATTCTATCTTCTGTGTGAAGGAGACACAATTTTTGAACGTTTTTTCCTAATAGATGGTCGCGGCTGGGTGTCACCGCGACCTTACACCATTGGACAATCTCTTATATAACATTAAGATAATACACTCTATTAATTAGGAATGTACTTACAATAATAATAATCTCTCAATAATTTATAATTTTGATCACAGTGTCCTTAACTGTTAACGTTAACGTATAATACAATTCCGAGTCGACACGTCGACGTTGTCTACCATATACATAAATATAAAATACTGAGCAATAGAAAACAATTACACAACGAGTGCCTAGCTAACGCAATAGAGTCATCTATATCTTAACAATATTACCTTGTTCTTACGATTGGCACAACAATACATTCGCATCCTTTCAATATTTGGTATCGGCCGGGAGGTGTCGCCACGCGTCGCGGCTGAGCCACGCCACA
Organism: Dryobotodes eremita; assembly: GCA_917490735.1. NCBI lineage: Eukaryota > Metazoa > Arthropoda > Insecta > Lepidoptera > Noctuidae > Dryobotodes > Dryobotodes eremita. The sequence continues at coordinate 5,646,546 of OU823257.1, read as the reverse complement.
CACACGCCACTCACACTAAACACTTTACTACTCAGTGAACGGTTGAAAGGACGCCGTGTGCGTGACTTAGTATTAGTTTTGACTTGAGGTAGAACATAGGGATTCAACTATAAACTATATAGTAAGGGTACAACTAGGAATGTAATCGTCAAATGGCAACATACAGCGGTACTATCTAAACTAATTATTTAACAAGTTTTGTGTGCATCGGTAAGTGAAAACGCAGATATATAACATTTAATGTACAACAGGTATAACTATCTACCCATCAAGTTTCACATAGACTCGGAAACAGACGACCGAGGCCGCGCGGGCCGACAGGTACCCGGGAGATGCGCGTGCGCGGGACCCCGTCGACTCGCCTGGCTTGGCCTAAAGTCTTACAAACTAAAGAATAATGCATAGCTTTTCTTTTAGAACAAAGAAATTACGCAAATTTGGCTACACATATCACAAGTGAACGCTTACTGGCGACAACGTAACTATGTACATAATTGAAATATTCCCTGTAGCGAGTGGCAGTCCTTGCGGGGCGTCTACTTGCGGCGGGCGGCATGGTCGGCGGGGTGCGCGGGGTGCGCGGGCGCAGGCGCGCGGCGGGCGCGCAAGTTGTGCAGCAGCGCGCGCAGCTGGTGCACGTGCATGCGCGTCACGCTAGGGTCACCGCTTGCCTCCAGCCACGCCAGGAACTTGTCGCCGTGCTCCAGAGCATCGGCCGCGCCTGACTCCCACTCACCACTCGCCGGCGACGCTGACCGCGTCTCCGCGCTTGCCGACTGGTTGCTGTTGTTGAACAACAGGTTGTCGAGCACGGTACGCGCCTTGGTCTGGCTTCGGCTTGATTCGTGGGTCCTCTCGGGTGTCGGCTCCTTGTTCTCGGTCCCGATCTCTGGACTAGCGGCAGGCTCGGCCACTCGCGGCTCCACGCTGGGATTGCGGTGAAGCTCAGACTCATTTTGTGCCTGTGCATGCCCTAGACTAGTCATTGCTCCTCGCTCTTCCTCAATCTTCCCTTTCGTAAGGTGTGAGTACAGGATATTTTCTGCTGACTTATCCTTTGGCACCTGGGAGGCGGATTTGTGCTTGTCTTCAGGCAGAGGCATGGCTCCACCGAATTGTTTGTAATATTGCCACAGCCAGGAGTTCCTGTTATAATCCAGATGTGAATTAATTGGTGCAGCGGCTGTAATTGGTTTAGGCGGGATGGTTGGTTCACTCGGTTTACCGAGCTGTAAGGGGTGAGCCGTCGTCGTCTGCGCCGACAAGTCAAGCATTGCCTGCTGTGTCTTCAGCCAGTACCATAGTGTGTCATCCACTGGTTGGTTGACCACAGATGAGTGAGTGCTGTGATGATTAGATTTTGACAAACTCGTACGGTACGGATCTGAGTGGTGATGAGTCTTGCTGCGATGATGATGCTTGCCATCGTTCAAGTTAAGCATGCCATTGTGGGCAGGCTTTGGAGATCGGACAGAGCGGAGTGCACGGCTAGCAGGTTGAGCTGATAATGCTGATAGTCCAGGGTTCAGTTGAGCGAGTAAAGTTAGATTGGTGGCGATCTCATTGAAGCTGAGGCCGAGATGCGAGTGTGTGAGGCCAGGCAGGTGAGGGAGGCCTGATAGCGGGCTGATAGCACTCATGGAGACGCTGGCGCCGGGGTCAGGTCGGCGTTCACGAGGCATGTGGGATGTGGGGGAGGGTACAGCTCGTTTGGTGGTGAGTTCGACTGGTGCGTCGATAGGCGGCGTGGGCTGTTGCACAATGGGGGCTGCACTGACTGGTGCTGAGAGATCAAGCCCGGTGGCCACAGGAGAAGGAGGCGCGGCAGGAGACTCAGTGCGCGCGCGTTTATCAGGCGGCTCGCCGTCGTTGCTTTTATCCGTATCAGGTGATGAGAGGCGAGATGTCATGTAACGCAGCTTGTCCTCGTTCTTGCACCAGCCCCGCAGCGTGGACTCGGGCACACCGATGTCCCGCGCTACCGAGGCCTTGGACTCGCCGTCGTTAACGCGTTGGATGGCCTCGATCTTGTCGCTGGGCGTCAGTGCACGCATTGGACGTTTGCCCTTGGTCGCCATTGTGGCGTCGCGTCTGCTGTAACAAAAACATACACGTTATAGATTATTCTGTTTAACTTTTATTATTGTTGAGCGGCTGATAATTCCTAAAGTGGTCAGTTATTCCGTAGGTCAGACAAAGTGCGATACGCGTTAAATAATATCCATTTAAATTTTATTCGACTCAGGTTTGTTGGTTAAAATTGGGTGAATAAATATTTGTGTCGTGTGTGTTTCCCTAGAATTCCAATAAAATTATAATAGGTGTGAATTAAACGTGTTGCAGTTTATTAAGGTTTTCTATAAATATTATTGCATCATGTCCATATAGTAACATAGTAGGTACGAAAGTTGTGGTGGTACCTACTTCAGAAGTGCATGTAAATAGTCTATTGAAAATAATGCTAAGACTTGGACTTCGATATTTGATGACAGTACTTTATGGTTAAAAAGAAGGTAGAAAGAAAAACAAATAACGATCTAAACTAAATTATCATCAGTCTCAAACAAGTATTTTGGTGTATTACGTAATAATGCGTGTTTGCAGAATGTTGCAATAAATAATGAGACATGACAACAATAAATCACAAAACGCCTTTGATGTCAGCACAATTAACGACATTATTTACACAAAAACAAGTTGAGTGTCAACCAACGCACTTGAACTAAGTCCCGATACATTTCAATAGCAATGTTGCACAATAAACAACAATGTTACCACTTAATGTTATTACAATAAAATTACGAAAAATATAACTGGCCGCAAACACGTTTACAACTGTTACCATAAACAAAATCGTTTACGCGGGAAGCTATAAAGTTACGAAAAGATAAACAAAAAGAAGACATAAAATTATGACCTACGACAACAGTAGGCGGCAAAAGTTGTCGGGTCGTTGACACGGTGACCTTGCGAGCGGTTAGCGCGCCTCCGCTGGCCGCCGATAGATGGCGTTAGGCGACCGAACGTTTACCTAGCCTGTTTATTTGTATCGAAATGGAAAAGTTGATTACAAAGTTTATGTCATCCTAACATTGGCACTCGAAAGTAGTAAGCGTCGGTAAATACTTGATTATAACGCTAATGAACACGTGAAATCAAAAAGACAATGAGGAAATAGCAGTAACAGAAAAATGTTTGGTAATTAGCTATCAAATTAATTAATTTTTTTACATTACTTGGGTCTGAATTTCATAACATTGCTTACAAGTAGGACTTAGTTATCGGATTACCCAAGTAGGTTTTATTAAAAAGAGTGGTTTTCTTGGAAAATATTGGTAACGACCTTTAGTTTCTCTTTTACTTGAGTATAATATCATTCAACTTATTCTGAATTTCATAACTTTGGTCACAAGCGTAAGAACATTTCCAAGTGAGTCTTTTTTATTATTGATAGTTTCGCGTTTTCTTAAGTTCTCAACTGATCGTAGGTACCTATGCGATGGTGAGCTCTTTCAATAATGAAGTTTTTATATCCTACATATTTTCAATGAGTTTTCAAAAGGTGTGTTAGAAAGATATACATAGGTACGGTATTCTATTTGTTTTAAAGTCTTTTATAAATTGGGTAATTTAATACAGAAATAGGTACCTACTTATCTGACAAAGTAAAAACGAAGTTTTAATTTATTGTTTATTTTTATGGGTATTTCAATAGAACATAACGTTACAAATGTCAAGATGAATGTTTTATCATCGGTTTTTGGGTTGAGTTAAGGCAGCTTAGATTGCACTTAACTTAGGTGACACTTAGCACTTATCCAACTATTTAATTCAAACTTTTACAATTCCTCTGGCGATTTTGCCCAGCAGTGGAATTTTCAAAGGCCTCTGTCCGCGATATCAAACAAACTGTACGGTTTTGCACCGTCTAGTTGATTCACATCTCAATCTGTCCACTTCGTCCTACCATCGCTTTCGCGGGGTATTATTTTCATCTTTACCTGCTGTCAAAATTTTATTCTTATCTGCGGTACACAGAACTGAATAAAATGACACGAATAATGATAATTCCTCGGGATTTATTTCTACGTGTAAATTCAGAGTTTATCACGTAACTAGGGAAATATAGCTGTCTTTGCTACGAGCTACGACGGGCTACAACTTGCTACAACTTTTTCAAAACTATAAGCTGAATCGAAACTACTCTAATAGTAATTTTGGGAATTGGTAACAATTTTGAGTGTTTATTTTGCAGCAAAATACCTTAGTCCTTAGTCTTTTGTAGTCGTGACCTGAGGGCGCAATAGTTACAGATTATTGCCGAGTAATAAAACTGAATGACCACTTTTCACTCACAAACAACACAACATCCTGCACTCACTTGAGACGTTGGAACCTAGCAACACAGTGATAAGCGGATGAAATAAAAGTTAGCAACTTACTTGCGAGCCAGCGGCGGCACGTGTGCTGTGTTTACAATTTTTGACAGACCAGCCGTTATTGCGATATTATAAACGGCCCGTGAATGGAGGACTCCAACCAATAAAAATATAGCTCGGGTGCGCAGTGCGCGGTACGTGTACACACAAGTTCCAGTTTCACTGATCAGTTGATCACAAGTCACTGAGCGGAGTGCGGAGAGCAGAGCGCGGTTCGCGGAGACGTGCGTCGCGGCGCGCGCGGAGCGACTGTGTGCGACTGCGGCCGGTGATAAGGCGCCGGGCCGCGGCTCGCGTCCGCGGCCGGCCGCTCCTCTCCTTTGTGTCCGTCCGTCACCCCCCCGGCGCCGCCGCCCCCCGCGATCTTGCCACCTCCTCGCCTAGTCCTCCAACATTCGAGCCGCGCTCGCCAGCCCACCTATCTCCCCCAATATATTAACTCGATTAATTATTAATTTAACGCATCAACTTTGCCAGCGTAAAAATCGCCGCCTCCAAATTGGAACTTTTTCCGACGTCAACTTGCGGTCGTAGGACGAAAGTTTTCTCACAATCGTGGTGTTCCACAACTTTTCTAAGTGGCGAACTTTGTCTCGTAATAACGTCTCGCGCCCGTCTACCAAGTATTAGTTGCCAACTAATTACTCTAGTTCTCGCGACTCGAGTCGCTTTCGATGTTTTTCAGTGGGGCGGCGAACAAATAAATTAAACAAAAACAATGTAGTTAGAGAGATGATAAGCGATGGGCTCGCCTCATTGATATGCTACGAAGTCTCGTAGCGGTCGCTACGTTTGATTATTATGATCATGTTCTACGTAGCAGTTAATTTTTATGCGTAGCACTTGTTCCTTCCGTAGCTTGTAAGTTGTCTGAGATTGATGTAATGTTATGTTTGTCGAAGGCTAGTGTTATCTTAAGTTGTCGGAAACTTTTAAGACTGTAATGGGTTTTTGTAAAGTTGGTTAAAGGGCGGCCGGTGTGGCAATAAATTGTAGACTTGCAGTGATGTTTTATTTTCAGAACATTTATTTAGCGGCCTACAAAAAAATGTCATCGAAGTGTTTTATTTCCGAAGAAAACATTGATATCATAGTTACGCACGTACATATTTTGTATTTTACTTCACGATAACATTCTTGCCGTGTGTATCTACACACATGCGTGATAGTACTAATTCGCGTAGTGAAAGTGTTCATATTACGTGTTTCAGAAGCGCTAAATGCCAAAGTTAACCAACACTTGGGTCATACTCCATAGACATCGAATTTTATGTCATTTAAACCCATGTTCCTACTGCTATTGTCTTACTTAAGGTGAATCCTCAGTTGTAGCCCGCCAAATTCAAATTTTCTTTGGATTTTTGTAAATTGCTGTTTTGTTTTACGTCGTATGTTGATCAAAATGCGATTCGCGACTGTAGGAATGATATATTTACTGAATAATAATCATCAATTTCATATCAATCGTCAAACTTTGGAAATTAGTACCACCTACGAATTTTCATATGAAATATTCTGAAAAATATAAATATTCAAAAAAAATTATGTGGCACATTTACTGGTTGTAAATGTGCAACATTTATTCCAAGTAGGAACATTAGTAGAATTCTATAATTTGTCCTCCTTCATCTTTTATCAGGACCCTTATAATAAAAATATTGTACCTCTCTTTAACATCAAAGGGTGCATAAAAATTGCTTCCACGAGTAGTTTTTTATGAATGTAAGTACACCCGGTACATCCTGACCTTCAGCCCCGCTACCTCCTAACCGACGTGCAAATATTGATACTACGGTATGAGCTTTGCTTATAAATTAACAATACGATAGAAGACAAGCAGTTTTCCATAACGATAACTTTGTTAAGGGACATCTTGTCTCGTCCCAATTCAATCAATCCAGCCGATCTATTTTATAAAAATCTCAACGTGAAAACCTAGGTGAAGGTAGCTGAAGTGAGCTGTCACTGTCAATAGTGTAAATCCCTAGCATCAGATGGAATGACAACTTGCTTCATTCTCAAGTCACTTGTGAGATTTCATAGAATAACACTGAACTTTAACATGACTTATATGGTTGCATGGTATACACGAATCGAGCAGTTATCCTGACCGAAGCTCAGCAAATGATCATGCATATTGTGTGGTACCGACAGACGGTTAAAAACCGGTGTCCGTGGTAGTTTCACGGTCTGATGAGGCGTTAGAAGTTGTAACGCCTCATAAGGCCGTTGTAAGTGTTGTAACTCACAAAACATTAGGTACACGATGTTTATGTCCTCTCTGCTAACTGTTTTTAGTTTGCGTTTGGTTTTAAGTGGGTGTTATGGATATGTTTTTAGGAAAACAGTGTTTTGCTATGTAATGAAATTGTAATAAGTAATGAGGTTTTTTTACAGGATGGAGGAACGAGATGCTACTCCTTTGAAAAGGGAGGATTTTCCGGCCAGATGGTCAATATTTTCACAACTAGAAGGTTTTTGTTGGGCATGTATATGCCGCTAGTTTAATGAAGTAAGTTGGTGTTACCTATTGTCTTTTGAGGGTTAAGTAATGGACTATATGAGATATGAAATTGGGTTTGGCAAGTTCTTTAGATCTTGATTCCAGTATCAGCTCTAATGTTTTAGACTGGAATAGCATTAGTATTAATGCTACAACATGACACCATTGCCCAACGGTTTTTGTTGTGGCATGTATATGCCGTTCAATTAAGTGTGTTGGTGTTACCTATTGTCTTTTGAGGGATAAGTAATGGACTATATGAGATGTGAAATAGTGTTGGAAAGTTTTTTAGGTCTTGATTTCAGTATTAGCTCTGTTTTGGACTGGATTCGCATTACCGTTACTGCTGTAATCCACAGTTTGTAACTTGTATATTGCCCCATAAGCTACAGTCAGCCATAAGTATGTTGCATACCTATTTAAGCTTATGTATGAAACGTATTCTGTTGCCAAGTACTATATTACCTACCTACCTAAGGTAAGGGAGGACTGCAGAACATCCAGTTATCTAAAAGGTAGTCACCAAATTATTGACCGACCTACTCATAATAATAGACGATGGGTTCACGACGTTCCCGTGTTGGGATTGAAAGTCAAAGTCAAAGTCAAAAGTTTATTTGCAAACTAAGTGTACATTTTGGTGTGATTTTAAAATCCATCGTCAAAAAGTTAGTGACTGGTAACAGCTTTATCGATGTGAAAGAGCTTGTACTAAGTTACACAGACTTGAATGTACACTTTTACCACAACAGGCCCATTGCCTTTCTTTCTGAGAGCCCCAGTGTACCATACGACAGATGCCAGACAGGGTAATCTCCTTTCTTCTTAGACTTATAAATCGGATAACGTCGATTTCATCCGCATTTGCATAAACAGGGTGGCAGGGACATCGACACGCATACCTGCATACATGTATCTAACCATGAATTCAGTACTTACATGATTCTCAACCCCCGTGTGTTGAGATTTATCTTCGGTTATTAAAAAAAACACGTGTGGCACTCGGGGACTGCCGCGGTAAAGCTATTGCATAGCATTTTTTTAACAACTTAGGCAATTATAATTATTTATGAATTTTTTATTTATGCAGTATTTTTTTTTCTTTGATATTAATTCAAGTACAGTCGTACCATATACATACACGTTAAGCGAACGCTCGGCCGAGCTACATGGTAGGCGGAGTGGGGGGTGTTAGGTTTAATTTTCGTTACGGAATTTCTTGATTCGGTCACCGCGCTCAAAGCCCGCGATAACAGCTATGCAATAGCTTAAAAAAATATTAGCTGTTCCATACATTTTGACCGCGTAGGTATTGCACTTTTCTATAAAACAGCAGATTTTTCTTTGTATACCTAATCGACGAAAAATTTCTGCGTTGGGGGTTTAGAATTATGTGCTGAGTACATGGTTGCAGTTTGCACGTCGATGTCCATGCCACTCTGTAGAGTGTAGACTCATGCAAGGTTAGTTGGAATTTGTAGTAGGTATAGCTTACTGGTCATGTTTTTTTTTCAAGTTTCTTAGCTTTTATAATGTTTCCTTTTTTTGTTATATAACTGGCGAAATGTTGGTGTAGTATATGTATTCCTCTGCCTCTTCCTTTGGGGATTACAGGCGTGATAATATCATGTGTGTGTTATAATGTTTCAATTTTGATTCCCATAGTCCAAAAGTAGAGATAAAAGCCGGTGACATTGTTGATATGTCACGGATTGTTGATGAAAATCAATGGCAGGTAACCTACCGAGTTGTTTACCACCGTGAGTCGAATCATTGTCATTTGTATGCGGTCCGTCTTGCACCTACCTATGTACATGTTTACCGCTCCTAATACCTACAGTCGCGAGACGGCGAACGTGTCGTATTCCTAAGCGCGTTTGCCGCTGGCGCATGGCGGGGCGTATGGCGACGGGTGTGTGTAGGTATGTTTTTGCGCGCCGAGGCCACACAAAGGCTCTCGGCGCGGCCTCGGCGACGGGCGAGCCACACCAAGCCGCGCCGCGATTTACGACGCGTCGCCCGCACTGTATTTCGGGCATTGGCGATGTATGAGATGTGGGAAGAGTTGGAGGTGCTAGTTTGAGATGGTAAGCGGTAATTAAGTTCGAAAGCTATAACAAAAATATAACCAAAGTCTGAAGTTGAAGGTAGTGTCGTAGCACTCTCGTAGCAGTCGTAGCATTCGTAGCGTAGTCGTCGTTGTGGAGGTTGCAGTATCTCCTAAACTCCCTATGTAAGTAGTTGGAATATTCTGATTGTAAAACATAAATGCCCCACCTTTACCTTTCTTTATATTGATTCTAAAACTAAAGAAGTCATTGTTATAGCTACCTTAGAAGTCTTGTGGGTTCGTCGTAAAATTTTGAATTTATTAGGTCCATCCAATTTAAAGACAAACAAACGCAATATTTTTTTACAAAATGGACAGCAAAAAGTCTTAATCACACTCCTACAGACAAAAAAATGTTCACCTCACCAGTCACATGAAAAATTTCTTGAAACTACCGCATCGCCCCCCACTAGCTTTACACATCTGATATGCACGTTCTCTAGTGATTTTGTTATCGGCGCGCACCCCCGGCGACATCCGACGCCGCGCCATTACCGCCCCCCCTCCCGCGCCTCCCTCGTGCCCCCCTCCCCGCGGTGTTGCCAACTAAATGCGAGATAATTGATGTTTAGCGGCCGTTCGGACGTCAATAGTGCGCTGATATGCCTAGGTTGGGCTAAGGTTCGATGCTCATTTTGTAAACGAAGAAATTAGGAATCATTTGGTTAACTAACATCTATTTAAATGAAAATGTCGAATCAGCTTTGTGCTAGGAATGAGAAAAACGGGATTCATTTGGATAACTTAGAACGCGCTGAAAGTTTCAGCCTCACCGCATAGGTAGGAATGCGGCTCGGTAGCGAAGTAAGCTGCGCCTGCACCGCTATGCCGCTTTCTATGCGGTGAAACTACTAAACAGAGTTTGTTTTATAACACAAAGCAGTTATCTGAACTGTTTCACTTTGAAACCCAGTCAGTAACATATCTTGTATTTCCCCTATATGTATTTCCATCCGAACTTGCCTTCCATGCTCTCAATTTGGAATCACTGTAAGGTGTGCAATATCCTTTTCTCAAGTCTTTACTGCTCTATTTTTTTATTTATCTCTCTGTTCGACTCGCTCTCTACGTCGACAATTTGGCAAAACAAAGTAATCTTCACCATGCATTGCACACAAATCAACTAAAGAACAATGTAAGAACTCCCACTGTTATTTTGTCCACATCTGGCAACTCCGTCGCGCTCATTAGCCAATGGCGAGATCGCCTGCAGCCGATGCCGCGACTTGAATTTTTACTACCTAAAGAGTATACGTATACAGTCTTCAAGTATCGCAGCCCATTCGAAGCCATACCTTTTACTCGCGTTCTTAGTTGATTAGAAAGAAAAACCATTTTGAGAATGCTTTTGTTTTATATTTTCAACCTGCTTTGGAAGTAGCACAAAATGAGGCTCTCATTGCAGATTATGTATACTTTCCTACTCAACTGTTTTAGTGGCTTATTATCTAGGGTTAGACTACCTAATGGACGGACCGGTGAACTCGTAATTAAAAATATCGTAAACTTATTATCCTAATAATCCCTCATGACTCATGGTCATGAGTCACGAACACTTGGATAGCTACAAATGTCTACCATAAACAATCGGACACCCTGTCAAACTCACGCTTGGCAAATAAATTGGTGAAGTCATGTTAATATCAGCCAAAAATATGCACTAGTGGAGATAAGATCAAGGATCACTTATCAGATCAGTCATCATGATTAAGACCATAATTCCAGAGACACTTTCTACGTCCTTTTATAAAATTACGTGAAGGCCTAGACAAGTGGCAATCGATTTCAAAGCGTTTCATATTTCTACAATGACTAACAACAGGATTGACGTAAGCTTTTCGATAGCTTATGACAATCCATTACCTTTTTGACTGTGCCATCAACGTTATCGCTGGTAAAATGTCACTTTGTCTATGCCCTCTTAGACCCTTATCCTACGCGTAATAACTTTGATCAAATATCGCGTAATACTTCTCAATAATAAACAAACAGCCGTTAACCGTTAAAAGTACTAATGGTAGTAAGTAATATTACACACACTTTTAGCGCGAATGTATCTGATACCACGCGATTATTAGCTGAAGCCGCGTATTGGGTTACCACTACCTGTAGTAATTGATACATCTGTTCAGTAACATGATAATTGTAACGTTCTCAGACCTATTAGGCATTACTATAAGAAATTAGCCGAATACGAGCAGCTAGCGGTGCTATTCTCTAAGGATGCAGCATTGCGCGGAGCGCTGCCGCAGCGATGAAAACAAGTTGTTTTGCCGTTAAGTTGGACGTTTATGACAGCTCCTCTTTGTGTGGAGAATGCTGTTAACTGTCAAAAGTAAAACTAGGTTTACCACACATTGACGCATCGTCATCATTATCATCACCATCACTAGCCTTTGGCAGTCTACTGCTGTACCTCTCTAATCGCACGCCATTTTAGCTCGATCTTTAGCTTCTCTAATCCAGCTTACCGGCCATCTTGCGAAGAACGTCGCTCAACAGTCTGAGGATAAACGAACACTAATATGAATCAAGAATGGATCACTTTAACCTATTGAGGTGACCTGCTGCCTTCCTGGTATCCAATTAAACTAACGCACGACTCAAATATTTGCCGATGTCGCTTCTTGAATTACACTGGCACGTGTGGATGAAAAGAATACGCATAAACAAATTGAATAATGTGTTTTGTTCTATCTGTGTGTTTTTGTTGTTATTTTGTGTTGTTGTGTTGTGTTTTGTTGTATCGATTGGAATGATAAAATATTGCATACATATCTTAGTTTTAGTTTTTCAGATTCATTGGCATTGACGTATTGAGCACTTATTACTAAAGGACTGCAGGCCTAGACAAAAACTTTTCTGATAGCGTTAACGCCAGACGCTAACGTCAAAATGTAAGGCAATGACATTACCCGTGGAAAGGACACGTAATGTCACGCTAAGTTCGTAGACAAATAAAAACTTTGTAACGAAACGCTACCGCTAACGCGACGTTAGCGTGGCGTCTCTGAGCAGACGATGCACAATTTGTCCGCGGACACTTTGGAATCGTATGGAAGTTCTGAGTTTTTTGTCCTACGTGTGCGTTATTGCATAGATTTCCATACGATTTATCTACTACTACTACTACTATTAGCCTGCATCATCCCACTGCTGGGCAAAGGCCTCTCCCCATGACTTCCGGCTTTTTCGATCCAGGGCTAAAGTGGACCACTGGTCGTTTGTTTTCTCTAGCTCGTCCCGCCATCTTCTACTGACTTCGACAAATTGTCCATCGTCTGCTCAGGCCTTTAATGTCAAAAGTAGTGGTTGTCTCGTTGGTGTGGTCTAGTCACTATAATGTCTGGACTTTAAAAGATACCATGGCCTCTGAGTTTGTTTCGTTGTTTCTTGCCAGAGTAGTCGGAAAGGAAACACCGACCTCATCTAGTTTTAAAATATTTTCACGTGTTTAGTGCTAAAAACAATTTACAAAATAAACCACTTTTACTATACCATTTATAGGGGTCACAAGAGTGAATGCTGATGTTGAGTCCTATGTTTGACCAGAAGCCTAATCGCGTAACACACTTTGAATCACAATCCGAGGGTTTTGAAGGAAATTTCTCATCTATAAATTGTTTCATAGGTTTGAAAAAATCGTCTGCTCAACAACACAAAATAACGCAATGAACTTGGATGGACTGTCAAAATGAAATACATTGCGAACGATTATCATTTTTATATGTGTTACACAATTACCCCGCAGGTTCAGGTTGGACAACGTTTTGTGGTTTTTCATTAGGAAATTCTTAATAGCAGTCCGAAGTCTAGATTTGGTGTCCGGCAATGGACTCGCTTTCTTTAACATCGGACCTATTACATAATTGCACCCTAACACACACAATCTGAATCTATTTGAAGTCTATTGCTAATCCATTGCTTTATATGTTCAAAAAGGTGTCTACTAAACAACGTAAATAACGCAATGAATGTTGTTGAACTGTCAAAATGAAAGCTATTCCTACTGTTAGTGTGTTACGCAATTACCCCGCCGCCTGGTGCAATGTAAATGACCGTTCGGTTGTACACCTCCGATGATCCCTTGTGGATACCCAGCCGTGTTGTTACGTAGTTCAGCAAAAAAGTTGCAGCTCTTTTTACACGTGACTTATCGTACAACTGTTTCTACATATAAGTAGTGTTTATAATACGAACCGTTGCTTACATTACAGCGGTTAGCAACTTGTGTTAGTTATTCAAAGTCGTGATGTAAGTGTGAGTCGGTGCGAGTATGTGAGGCTCGGATTGAGGTTCACGCCGTACATACTTTCGGTGACTTACTGCGTATCGATTAAGTTGTTCTTCATTGTTTAGTCGGAAGATGTCCACTGCTGGACATAGGACTTAAGACCAGTCGTGAAGGTTGTTCACGTAGGGTTTACTGACTAATATGGTTTTTCGTAGCTTCATAAAAAAAAAACACTTTCCGTTCCTCCACCGTTTGCTGTTTTCTTTTGAGCCCAAAGCATGAATCTTCTTTCAAAAATTGACAGATTTAATACTAATCTCTACTGAAATTAGCGATTCTATAATTGGGACGAAAAAGCCTCCATTATACTACAATTTTTCTTTTGACATTGTTACATACACTATATGCAATAATTTTTCATGTTTCTAAGTAAAATTAAATATAACTTGACTTTTGTTTTCGTTTTCCTATTTATATGATAATAATAATAGTGTGGCTCACGCCTCTAACCAGTAGTCCTCTTTGGCGTAGGCCTCCCCCATGTCCTTCCACTGGCTCCAGTCCCTAGCTTTAGTCATCCATCCTGGTCCTCCCTTCTCCCAAATTATATCCTCCCCCGCTGCATTAAGGCGGTAAACTTCGGTTTACCCCATTATTATTATAGATTGTGAGTTGTGGGTCAGATCAGGGTCTCAGGGACCGAACTACAATCTACCATCAGACATTCCACCATTGTTCTATCGTACTTGTCCATGTTGCAAGCTCAAATATTGCCTGTCTAAATGAGGGGTTACCATCCGTCCGGATTTGTTCGGCCATGTCCGGCTTTTAGTTCTCATCCGGACTTTGTCCGGCCTTGTCCTTTGACTTGACTTTTCGACATAATGGGATTTAAAAAAAATAAAAATAAATGTTAGTTGAGAACTGAAAAAGAAAGTAATCTTTCTTTTAAAAGTAAAATGTCCAAAGATTTTGCAAATGTCCAACATGGTCAAAATCAAAATATTTTATTTCACATAAGCCTACATGGGCACTTATGAAACGTCAGAAGCTAGATGCACGGCTCCAATTGGTTGTTTCCTATGGAGAAGAGCCAGTAAAAAACTCCACAGTGAAACGGTGTTGACAGGACTTGTTTAAATTTCGAAATGGTAGGTAACCCCACTCCAAATAGGATCAAATAATAATGATAGCTAACGTAGTCTATCTGGTTTATAGTGCGGCAGTTTAGTGCATGGTATCCTTTAATCCATGTCATGGACGCTGCGGTCTTGTGTGCCTGATAACGATAACATAGGGGGAAAAGGTCACCTAACCACAGTAATTGCTTGATATTGAACTTTAATGGCATAAGTTCACGATTTTGATTGTGTATTTATAGAAGTTGAAAGAATTTTTTGCGTAAACGACAAAGAGATTTTTCTTTTAAGAATGAATTTAATATACTAGGTAGTATTATATTTTACTAGCTTTTGTCTGCTACTTCGTCCGCTTGGAGTTCTGAAATTATCACACGGGAACGAACCTACTACTGGGATAAAAAGTATTCTATGTCGTAACCTAGGTCATAGCCTTCCTGTGTGCCAAATTTCATCGAAATCCGTTTAGCTGTTTAGGCGTGAACAGGTAAAAGACAGACAGACAGAAATACTTTCGCATTAATAATATTATACAGACAGTGGCGATTAGGTTATCACATTAAATAGTACAGCGGTTATTACAAGTTGTTTTATAAGTCTGTAAAATAATAATAAAAAATATAAACTTTTCAAACAAAATAAATAGCGTAAAAATTTGCACGAAATAAACAACCCTTGATAATAAGGCACTAGACACGCGGGGGCGATGGTATCAACAATTCCACACAAACTTTATGGTATTGTTACCAATAATCACAAATTAAGTTTAATGTTGTTAAATACTAAAACGAAAAGAAACGTCCCACGGCTAGAATGTTAATTGTTATTAATTATTTTAATTGTGTATGTTTAAAATACGTGGTTTCAATTAATTTGATAACCTAATCGCCACACTGTCTATTATGGATTTAATTAACAAAAAAAAAGTGCATATGTACGCACGACGACATATCAAGGATTGTACGTGTTTTTTTTTTTTTTTTTTGGGTGGGAAATCAAGGACTGTACGTCTGAACTTCGAAGTTTAAAATATCGATGTATTTAATTGAGAATGTTCATAATCGCGATGTACGGAACTTCGAAAGAAGATCATACTGAAACTTCAAAGTTTGAATAGCATTCTTTCGAAGTTCCGTACTTACATCGCGATTATGAACATTCTCAATTAAATACATCGATATTTTAAACTTCGAAGTTCAGACGTACAGTCCATATCAAGCTATACATTTCCAGTATAAGTTGACTTCTCATTGTACGAAAAGCCTATACAATGCGAGGTCGGCTAAAACTGGAAATGTATAGCTTGATATGTAGTCATGTGTACTAGTGTACTACCTACTAAACCTATGCCATAGATAGACTGTCCGGCTGTGCTACGCTTACAGATTGGGACATTCGTAGGCCGTTTCAGGTAGCGCCTACACATTTTGCAAGTTAGGTAGGTAGGAACTACTAGTAGAATTTACATCCAATCCAAGAAGTATAATTATGAGACTACGTAAAAGTATTACTTTAATACACATACACAACCATACATAAACTCACGCCTTCTTCCCTTGGGTTCAGGCAGAAACTACAGAATGCCGCCTGCTACGATCCTTACATACTCCTTTTGCCTCGTTTACGGTCATATTACATCTGGTCACACATGCACGCCGCCGGTTGCCAGTACTGTACTACGCACCAAACCTTTCTGAAGAACATCACCAATAAGGTCACTATATGTGCTCCTAGGGCGTCCCATCCCGACGTTTCTACTCACATCTGCCTTGTAAATACCTTTTACTACTTAAATACCCCCCCACCCTTTTTTATTACTTTAATTCATCACCATCAGCCTATATTCATCCACGCCTGGGCGTAGGCCTCTCCTAGTGAATGCCACTGAGCCCGATCTTCGGCTCTCCTCATCCAATCTCTGCCAGCCGCCTTTCGCAACTCGTCACTCCACCTAGCCGGCGGGCGTCCCACACTACGTTTGCCTAAACTTTAATTCATCAATATTATTAAGACTGTGGGTTTTATTCTCTTGGGCTCTTCTAGGATGCATCAGACTTAGTCTACTATTAAGCAAACTCATGCATGAAATTAACACTTCATTTCTTTTTATAACGTTCCCAGTTTTCAGCAAGCTCCTAAACTCTTTGTACAAACGCAACTGTAACAACAATACCTTTTGTTTAATACATAGGTATAATAATATAAAACGTTCAACAACATGCGTCCTATCCTCCTAATTATAATTCCAAAGTCTTGCATCTCAGCGGGCGCGACGTGGCTGCGTCTACCTATCCGTACCTAGCGCTTTACACAGAGAGTTTCAAGCTCTATTTGTTCCCCGATAAGGTTGAGTTTGTATTGGTACAGTGCGTGGTAAACAACACAATAAGTTTTCTGTGTAATTGTTATCGCGACACTGCGCTGCAGGGCCGCCGCGCCGCGAGGTCGGGTGACGCATAGATAGTGCGCCCAACCCTACCGCGGGCACAACCTTCGGTCGAGCGTGACTGCGTGGAATATATATTATCGTTGGTTTTACGCACTGTTTTTTAGAGTTTGGTCTAATTAGACCAATTTATTCGATCACGCGGAGTTAGGGTTGGCACGTTGAAGCGTTGGCAGAGATGGTCAATGCGAGCGACGGCAAAAATCTTGTAGAACGTTGCATGTTTCATGAAGTACTTAGGTGGCTTGTTTTCCTGATTAGTTATGCAGTATGTATTTACATGTAATTATCTATATATACATCTATACAATACATACAAATAAATAAAATTGAAGTTGAAATGTCTGTATCACCTTTTTACTAAATGTATATTATGAAAGTGTAATTACGGTATTTATAACAAAATACAATTTTTAAATTTTTTGTCTGTCTGTTTCTTCCGACTAATCTCCGAAACAGCTGGACTGATTTTGATGGACTTCACTGGCAGGTAGCTAATAAGGAGTAACTTAACTTCTTTTATTTTAGAAAAGAAAAAGTAGTAAAGAGACACATTATTGTTTTCCGACATTCACTCACAAGAAGTCGCGGGCGCAGCTAGTCAATAATAAAACAATAGTATTAAGAAATGGCCGTGGTCATTAATCTAAAATAAAATATACGTTCTCAAAAAAGTTTAAATTTCTTATTTAATAGCCTCGCGTGGCTTTTACTGGTTTATAAGACGAGTAAAGGATACCCACATATTTTATCTCAAAGCGAAAAAAACTATGTAACTTAACTTTCAAGGCTTCTAACAACAGTCACCTGATAATTATGTGTTAAGTTATCTTGGATGGGTCGTACGACATGGAAAGAGACGGCCTGTTGACCTATCGCGGTCGCCTACGTGCGCGGTAATTAACTGCTTCCTTCAGTTTCTTACAACTTGCGTAGGAAGTTAAGTAGCTAGGGTACCTACTGGTTTGTTTTAAACGGTTGAAGATATTAAGTATTTTTAGGAAACTGTAAATCGTCGCTTAGGTAACTATACCGCGCAAGTTAAATTTGATAAGTTTCCATGTTTTCATGGTTTTCGAGGATGCATAAGCCGATAGTGAGGTCAAAATGCAAATTCAAGATGGCGGCTGCAAAAATTTTGAAAATTTTCCTCTTGTTTGTCGTTTTGATGGTTTTTGAAGATGCTGCAGCCAATAGTGAGGTCAAAATGAAAATCCAAAGTGGCGGAAGCGAAAATTTGAAAATGTTTCATCATACAATCTAAATCTAATAAAAGAAAAAGAGTACGGAACTTCGTTTCAGACATGTTTTTTTTTTTACATCATGAAGTATAAAACGACACGTGGCTAACTTCGTCTTACACGGTATTGTTACCTAAGCGACGAAATTTTCCACTCAAACTCAAAGCCATAAACCATTACAGCGGTAAACCTTTTACAGACACTTGAATTGTCAAGGAGTCGGTCAATCAGAAATATGAAGCTAGTTGCCCATTCCAAAGCGTAGTAGGTACCTATGGAGAAGAACGGGCAAGAAACTCCATGGACACTGTTTTAAATTATATTTTTAAAATGTGAATGTTCCAATTTGCACCCAATTTGCGATAATCCGAACGCGATTTCAACATCACAAGCTGTACGGGCTGATAAGGGATGCGTTCTATTTTTAAAATGGCCCGCGAAACTGCACATCTGGCGTTTAGGGCAGGCGATTATTGTCCTGTCCATCGACTAAATCGACAACTCCAAAATATTAATGCGATATCGCGTGTTGTTAATAGAGCTTTTGTTCAATTAACGACAATGTCCAGTTGTGGGTTCGATTGTTGTGAAAATAACTTGATTGTTCTTCCGCGAATGGCGGCACGGATAACTATGTATACTAGTCCGAAAAATGGCGGGGAGCTCTGGCGCAATAGCGGGATGATGACGTGTCGAAAAGCTGCGGGGCGCTCAGTCAGCCAGGTACTATTTGACCGGTTATGGCTATGTACAAATACTTTTTGGTTCTTTTCCCCTGGTATTGATAACGTGGTCGGTGTTATTGAATTCTCATAATTGTACAGGTCGTGGGATTCTATGGATATGTGTGGATGAGTAAGTAGATTGTTATCGATCGACTTATTGTAAATAAGGAAATATTTTAGGAAATAATGTGTCGCCGATTTCTTTCTGTTGCTGACAAGAGGGCAACCAAACATCAGAATTAAATATCTACGAAACATTTAAAATATGTCAGTATTGACAGTTAAGTAGGTACCTACTTAAACAATTCAATTTACTTTTACACGGAACCATCTTAAAAACAACGGACACGGACAAAATTTTAAAGATATTATGCAAAAAAATGGCCGTTCGTCAAATTGAAACCCGGACGACATATTGCACCCCATTGTCAGTTCCTTCGTTTTCACATCACATAAACAATAGCAGGGTCATTCAGTGATACAGTTGTTCTCTCACTGACGTTTTGTTCTCATAGAAAAGTTTCAAAAAACACGGGAGTTTATTATAAGTGTCAGGTTACAGGCTGCAGGGTGCATTGTCTATGATTCGGTTATTGTTTTTTTTTGTTACGGACTCTACTGGCCGGTTATTGTAACGAACTCTTATAGACGTTAGTTTTAAATTCCACATGCGAGTTTATCAGAGATTTTTTGGATTATAATGAGCATGGTTTCCTTAAGAAAGTTCATGCGTGTAGTTAAACAATCTTCTTAACAGAATAGAATAGAATACTCTTTATTATGTACACCATAAAAATTACAGATATAAATGAGAGGCATTTTACACAGGGTGACCACCGAACATTCGTTACTACAAAGTAACTTTCTTCTGACATTTTCACTAACGCGGAACTCCGTCAAAATGACAATAGCTGACTGACCCACTGAACTTACAGCGATCAGATCCTATACAACATTTAATATTAATGCATGGAGTCATAAAACGGGACCTGTTGCTCGGTCCCCGTGCATTGTGCGTTTACAACCAGTGTTTCGACTAATTAAACCGTTTTATGAGCTTTTGTTTTGTCTTAATGGCCATTCCACGGGCTTTTGGAGTGACTTTTGATGATGTTACATTAATTTATATAGCGCTATAAATTACCTAAGTAATACTTTGTGTTATGATTTATGATATTTTAGAATAAAACTTCATTTTGACAGAAAATACTGTCTGATTTGTTACCTTTGCTAAAAACTGATTATGTCATAGACAATTCTTTTAAACGTACTACATGAATGATATAATACATTACATTGAAATAAAAAAATAAGAAGAGATTTAGTGGCAGTCAACAGGTTTGATACTTACTGAGTGAACAAGATAAATAAGTTGCCTATGCGATCATATCTTAACAAGTTATCTGGCGCACGATCAAGATAGTTACCGGCGAAACTTGATTTTTTGCAAGCTTCTCTCATGGTGCATAATAAATGATAACTTAATTTCAGTCGTTATTCAAAATGAATGATACTGGTTACACTTTGATGACTGCAAACCAGATTATTCTGAGTGCCTTTTCATTCATCAAAGTCTTATATATTTTTAGAATCATTTATAATGCCCTATTCCGTCATAATTGTAATCGTGTGGCAGCTTGTTGTTCATGCTAACACAAGATCTAGAAAACCCTGAGAAAAATCTAGTTATCTACCTGCAAGTGATACTGCAGCTAGAGCGATTTTATATATACTTGTATAGCATGAAGTAAAACGCTCTACCGCTATTAAAAGAGCCACCCTAAAAAAAGTGAGTCACTCATGGACTTTAACGACGCTTTAGACGCTGCCAGTGCTGAAGGAGCCAAAAATATAAATCGATTGGATTTTAAGTACATTTTTGATTGTGTATGATTGAGGCAAACCTCAAATAACTCCAATATAATGTTTACAAATCACATGTTACTTGATTGGGACGGGTCACGGGAGTCGGTGCCGACAGACGTTATTTTTTCTCGATTTATTAATTGCAAACAGGATCTTTTATTCCGTACGAAATCGTAAATGGAAACCGCATTTCAACATCCTTATTTGGTAGGCATACTTACAAAGGAAATATGTAACAGCTCTACGGAAAGGCGCCACATTAGGCCCACCCATTAGGCCCACATTATAAGCAACTAAATGATTTCTAGATACTATGAAACCTTAACTGAAAAATTGGTAAAACAAATAATGATTTAAGACTCGACTTCACACTTAGAAAGGTTGTTTTTTTTTTTGCTATAATTTTATGTAACGAATGTTTCAAGTCTGGATTGTCTATGGATGACATACAGTTATTGTCGTGTCAGGGTTAAATTTTGTCCGAAGCATGTTAATTACTGTAAAGCGAGCTAAGTTTTGTGATGAAACGGGAAAACACAAAATTCTTTTTATTTGACCCGTTGGATTTTAGTATTTCGCATCGCGCTGGCACCCGCTTCTTTCATGAACAGTATGTATGCGTAATCAGCCTGTAATATTCCCACTGCTGGAACAGCACCCTAATTGCGTAACACATTATTAATCAGAATTTGAATAATTTTGAAGGATATTGCTAATCCATTGCTTCCTATGTTTGAATAATTTGTCTGCTCAGCAACGTAAATAACGCAATGAATGTTGTTGAACTGTCAAAATGAAAGCCATTCCTACTGTTAGTGTGTTACGCAATTACGCCGCAGGCCTCTTCTCTTCGAGAGGGAATGGGCTGTCATCTACCACGCGGGCCCAGTGCGTGAACATAATCAGAACTATAGTAAAAGGGATACTCAGCTGGTACCTACTTTGTCTAATGAAGTTTAAAAAAATATTTTCTTGAGTCTTACACATAAAAAAAAAAAACACTATTTGTACTTTACTTTCGCCTCTGAATAAAACTCAAACTCAAAGCATTTATTTCAAATAAACCAATTACAGGCACTTTTGAATTGTAAAGGGGTCGGTCAGTCGCAAAGATGAAGCTAGTTGCCCATCCAAAGCGTACTGGTATCTATGGCGAAGAACGGGCAAGAAACTCCACCGACACTCTTATCAAAATACTGTTACAAAAAAAAAAATGTTATTTCATTCATGTTGAAATTATACATGTGAGAACGATGTACTCGTAGAAAGACGTGAACGTTAAAAGCGTCCGTAATAAAAAAGCCACAAACAAAACAAAACAATTCAGAAATTAAAATAAGCCGTGGCAGCTAAGAGATGAGCAGTCCCTACTGACGGCGCCCGTTCACGAACATGACGTATGGATCAGCACCATTCAGCTCAACCATTTTGAAGAGAACCTAATGATCCAACACACACCACCACCAGCGAGACATTTGAGTGAGCATGACATACCTTCAGCTGCCAGTGCACATTCAAGTCAATGAAAGACGTACCCAGTAAATGGCAGATTTATAGAGTTAGGTAGTGTTATGTAATTATACAATGCAAAGAGATTGAATTTATACAATGCATAGATAGTTTTTACAATCTTCAGCAGCTCCAACAATATTTTCGAAAGCTAATTAATTAGTTTATGCGCCCTTGTGGAGCAGGACCAGCGTTGAGCCAAGCATTTTTGTCAGCGATGTAACCAACTTATAATATGTTTGGCTGCATAGTGTGCGTTTTATACAAGATTTAAATTTCGTTTCATTCAGTTGTAGTACGTGGGGAGGTATTTTATTGTAACATTTTAAACAGTACCCCATGAAAGATGAGTCTACTTTAGCCAGTCTGAAACCTGGTTGAACTAATTGGTCCCTATTTCTAGTGATATAATGTGTGTCCTTCGCCTCTTTTACTGAAAAGATTTAAATTTTTCTTTACGTACATGAGGTTTTCATAGATATATTGACAAGATATAGTCATGATGTTAATATCTTTAAACAGTTCCCTTAGAGAATAGCGCCTACGGAGGCCATAAATTGCTCTGATGGCTCTGTTCTGCAAAATAAAAATAGACTCGATATCTGCAGCCCGTTCCCATACTAAAATACCGAAAGACATGATACTATGAAAGTAACTGAAAAAGACTAGCGTCGCGGTATTACATTACACAATTTACGGATTTTTCTTACAGCATATCCTGCTGAACTTAGCTGCCCTGCAAGAGAAGTTAAATGAGGACCTTATTGCAGCTTTGAGTCGATCGTGATCCCCAGGAAAACAGTTTTATCGACGAATTCTAGTTTCTCTTTATTCAATACTTTGTCACAATCACTAATTTTAACATTCGGTAAAGCAATTCTTATGCATTTCGTTTTTTTCCATTTAATACTAAATTATTAGCAGTGAACCAACTTTGTACCTGCAGTAGGGCGTTATTTACGTGGTCAAGATTTGATGCACGTCTATTTATCTTAAAAATTAAGGAATTATCGTCAGCAAATAACACCATTTATGGTTGGTTTTTTAATAAATGGGTTAGATCATTAATATATACTAAAAAGAGGAAAGGATCTAATGTCGAGCCTTGTGGAACACCCATTTTTAGTTTAAAATCCATGGAGTTGACAGGTTTTGTGTTGTGTTTATGTGTGCGACATGTAACTTTATTACCTAATAAATTTGTCACTTGTTCTAAAAGTAAACTCAGCTATTGTTTTAAAAAAGTACGAATTATTGATGACTAGTCAAGTTGAAAGAATTTGTCCCACAGTTGGTACCCGCAGGTCTATTCTTTAGTTACGTTGAAACCTCTTTTTCGTTAACATGCAAGCAGTACACAGTACCTAAACCAGTATGAAGTAATTAAGTTTTTAAGCACTTAATACCTTACCAAACATGACCGGGATGCATTCAAAGAATTTCAGTAAAAACCCAAATGAGGATTGTTTATGCGTTTCTCACAAAATCGCGGCAGCCGGCCGTAGCCGTAATAAGTAACAACAAAGGCGGGCTCGCGTCCCTTTCAATTAGTTTTTACGCGGCGGAGATAATGATTTACAACGGACGGATGGACGGAGCCCACGGTGTAATCGCGGACGGCCATCTTTTCCCGGAAAGAGCGACAATGAACACACGTTCGCGGTATTTCGCCCCCTCTACACTATGGTCTCGTTTAGTTTAGCTGTGTGAAAGCTCTCGTGGGTGCGTGCAGGAAGTGTAGCTACGAGACGCGATAATAATAGTAGCGTCCTACGGTCCAACTCCTAGCGGCTTGCCGACTATTATAGTTCTTAATCGATTCGAGCAGATTTGCTTTACGAAACTTACTTTTTTGGGTATGTAATAAACATAAGCTTAGTGCACAGCATACCATAGATATACAGCAAGGCATGTCTAGCGGGCAGGCCGCAGCGTGCGTATCAAATCGTAGTCAGAACGATGTTGTGCCACTAATATCGGTGCTCACGACAAACCCACTGCGCTTGTTTGGACAGGCTAGCGAAACAAAAGCCTTTTGTACTGCAGTTACGCTGCGAAGCACAAATTTTGTGGAGTTGAGTGAGATATCGGTAATTTTCGATGAAAATGGTTATTTTCAGTTGAGTCTTTAGTTATATAAGCTGGAGCAGATTAGAAGACTATCATTATGAATTTTAACGAGTAAATATAATGGTAATTTTGTCTTAGGTGATTTTGCTGCCTCTTCCTGCTTCCCTGTCCGTTTCAATGAAGATTATAACATTTTTATCGGTTTCCAAAAGTGCCATCTATTACCTATTTGCTTACTAGAACTTGATATTCTGAAATTACTTTTCTTTCTATAAGCAACTTGATTTTCTTCTGAAAAACATTTTTAAATGTTAATTATATACTTGTTTGTTCGTAGTTTTTATCTTTCGATGACTCATCTAGTTCGCATACCTTGGTCGTGTCCTTGATTTTATGCATTGAACGGGACCGGAGTTCTTTGGCGCAAATCGATGGTGCACGTCCTCGTGCGACTTTCAGAGGAAACGTGGAGTACTACTTGAGTACTCGTAAGACGGTAACGAGCTGACAAAAGAACTACGTAAATAGTTTGAGAAGATATGTTAAGAAAAAAAAATTTAGTAGGTATTGAATGACGAATGAAGTGATAGACTTACAAGAAGTGATACCAATGTGAATTCGAATGTATCGTTAAGTATAATATGGATGGCGCCTAATCATCGATATTCGTAGATAAATGTCTAGGCAGTATCGAACTAACAAAACTTTATTAACTCTCATCATTAATTTCATGTTCGGTAGGTACTTATTCTCCACTTATCTCCATATTTTCTAAAGGATCTCAAAATATCTAATTTGTGTAACAACGCGTAACAAAACCTAACCCTCCCTTCGCTGTAGCCGGGTAAAAATGGCAACGCAGCGTCTCTCGCCGCGGGTAAAAATGCGCGGTAATGGTCGCAGGCGCGATACTCCGCGACTCAGGTAGGGACATAATGAGCACAGCACGCAGGTACGCGCGAAACAATGCAGCTGGAAGGGTCCGCGACTAATAATGTAATGTTATTATTGTTACTTCACTTGAAAGAGTAATCGGCATCGCACGTTACCTGCGATTCAGACGCGGTTGGGAGCAAAGTCGCATTTTGATGTATTTTTTTTGTGAATGTTGGATTAGCAGATGAGAAAGTAATAATGTTGAGCCCTTCTTAGTTTGGACTTCTGGTCTTGAATTGTGTCTAACGATATTGTTCGGAAATTTAATCTATTCTGAAATTGGCTGAATTCCTTGCTAAGCAGCTGGTAAACTAGGGTAAGATTCTGGATTTCGCTGTTACCTATAAATTTCTCTCCTACTTGAATTCTATGACAAACTTCAAAGTAAGACCCAAATTTTTTTTCTATACGGCCGTACCCGCTTCGATAGCATCACACTGCTCGCACGCGTATGGAAAATAATGATACCTAAGTTATAACAGAATTTATACTCTCGCCCCTACGCATGAATACCGATCGCAACGTGTCGCCCGGCTGACGATTGATGGCAGCAATTTTCGTGGCCGTGCCCCTTCAAGTTATAGCCTACACGTATCTGTGTCGCGCTAATGGCGGCGCGGAGGCGGCGATCGGTCGGTGACGGGCGCGTAAAATGCGTAAATGTAAATGTGTGCCTGCGGTGTACGCCATCGGCGTTCGTCGCGAGCGGCGATAATTTAGCCGCGCCGCCCCGCGCGTCCCGTCTCCCCGCAGTCGTCCCGACCCCGTGTCGCGCCGCGCCGCCGCCGCTGTCGCCGGGTGAGACGCGCGTTACGTAAAAACTCGACGTCTGAACTGCACTTTATGTTATGGATATGGTAACAATCGCTTCATCGGCTTTCTCTTGGATTCTCTGCGTTCGCGTTCTTGATGCGAACTTTGGAGTTTAACGTTCCAAGCTTTGTTTGTATCTGAACTGCCTATAATCGAGAACTAGGAAGACTCTATCGCACAGGTACTTACCTATATTGTCCACTGTAATAATTGCCCATACCATGATCTCACATATAGACCATAAAAATCCTTGACCTGCAAAAAGGTTGCATGTTAAAAAAGCCAGTCAAAAATCGTAAATAAACTTTCAATTAAAATTCAGCAGCTTCAACGAATAAAAGCCAGCAACTGATGAAGTAATGATATTGATATTGACCTTTATGAAGCTCAATAATTACACTAACACTTGGTAAATTGAGACATGTAATCATGTTATTGAGGCTTAGTCATCAGTTAATCAGTGTTTTCTTATCGGGACACAAATAGCTGCAGTACAATCGACGCCGGTCGATGACTTATGCAAATTCTTTCTACGCGTTGACATTGAATCTCGGTTTTTGATAAATCTGTTGGCGTCTGCCCCTCGAAACTTTGTTTTTGTTTGCTTTTGAAAAGCCTATTTGAGTATTCGAATATATACAATTTAGGAACCAAAAGATTTGGATGGGACTTGCATAGACCAGGGAGGTATGGCAGAAAAGGGAGGAGGCTAAACTTGGCAGTGGCTGAAACAAAGGCTGTCAATGATGATGTGGTTCCCAAATAGCACACAAGTTGTAAGCCCATAAAAGATTTATGTCAGGAGAGTTTAATTTTATCCGCTACCAGCTCCATAACTTTGAATTTAAGAAATCTGACATCTGCTTGGCATAATTTTATTGAAGGGTGGCATACCGTACGAAAATGTAAATGTGCTTTATCTTTATATTTTGCACCCAGACCGCGGAGGCGGCGACCTAAGTACAGCTTGGTCTGACCCTGACCTTTATGAAATATGGAGTAGGTAGTTTTCTTTATTACTGATGTCCTATTTCAGACTAGGCCTCCAGTACCGCCTCTATCATGTATCTAGTGCTAGTTGGTCGTTATGTGCCTGAAATCTGTGACCTTGGCTCTGAGGATTGCTGTTTGAAGTTATAATTGCCTGTGGTGATATTATTATCATTGGTTTTGTAGAGTAAAGACTGATAAAATTGTCGAGTATGATAATCAAAGCGGGATTACTTATGCATGTCTACTATGTAAAGGATATATCCACCGTTATTTTTATGAATAAAGAGCAGAATGTGGTAAACTTAACCAAAAACTCTCGCTCACCCTTGAATTTAAGGTAAAAAACTGCTTATTGGGTTGGTTTACTACACAAAGAATTTTACACAAAAACGTATTGCCGACCGTCCCAAAAATACAATCGTTACGTTTGTGAGATAAGCACGACAATTACTATGTAGTCAGCAGTGAGTGTTCAAAGGCGCGTTGGGACGTGCCTTATCAATGGGGTGGCGGGTTTGTGCCGCGGTCGCGTCTACGTGGAGCCCGGCACACGGACAAAGAGCTCCTAGACTATGTCGCGGATATTCGTGGGAAGAAAGGGTTGGCCACACCGCGCCCCGCGGATACGCAGCAAAAAACGCAATAAACAGCTCATCGGATCACCGTCGCGTGAGACCGTCTCGTTTCAAAAACTAACTGAACCCTTTTCGCATCGATTGTTATGTAGATCGAGTGACGTTCCGTCTTAAATATTCTTTGTTTTTTGTCAACCTTCGATCCGGAAATCGTTTCGTCTTTGTCTCTTGTCCTTACGAATGTAGATTTACTTCCGGCGCGGTTTCATTTACGAAATCATATTTCTTGTGTCCATTTACTTCGCCCTTACTTCTTTCTAATTGCTGGGCATTGTTAAAACTTAATTCTTAGCGTTTAAACAAGGATTTAAGCTTCTTTTTAATTAACCCTTTAATTCTTAAGGAGAAATAGAGTTGCGAAATTGCGAAGTGAGAATCAATTCTGCGAAGTCTGTCGTACGATAAGTTTTGTTTCGCAAATAGCGGTGTGTCGCGTTTCGCGAGTGTTGCTCCGTGATTATGTAAGTGTATTGCGTCTGTTATCTGCGTCGTTATCGCGGCACCTAAGCGCGCAGCCGTCCGTGATCTGTTATCACTGGACAGGTTCGCCTTGCGACATATTGTGTCGCATGTGTGCACGCTATTACAATTAATCACTCGTATGCAGGCAAAGGATCGAAATTCGAATTTTGTGCTCGAGTTTTTATAGAGCAAGCGCGATATTGGAATGAATGGTGGGCAAGCATGATATATTTTGTCATTATCGTTTATTACTTCCTGCCCACCCATTTTCCTTATTTAATATGCACCTTCGAAGGAAAAGCCAATCCCGAACACATAAAGCGCGCCACTTTCCCTATCAAAATTATAAGCTTTATTAAGTAGATTTGGGCTTAATCGAGTCAACTCGAAGTTTTCATTTTGTGAACGGCTCAAGTTGTTGCGAGAGCACACGAATGGGCGCGGGTTTAACGAGCGCCGCCGACAGAGTTTCTGAACGATTATCTCCACGACTAATTATTTCCGGCGGCGCGCGGCGGCGACTCACGCGCCCGGCCGACACGTCGCCAACGCGTTCGGCCATCCAACAAGCTTTTTAAAATTGTACATCTGCGCGGTCAATAGACGGTGCATGCATTTCACGCGCGGCTGCCCGGAGCCCATCTATACTCTATACCTGACGTTGACGCTCGCGATCTTATTACCGCGCGCCGGCGAGAAAAAAAAAACAAAGGAAGCGGCGGCAAGCGGAGCGGCCTCGGAGATTTATGGAGGCGCGGCGCCGCCGGGGGCCGGAGTGTCCCCGAATCGCCGCGGCTCGCGGCTTCCAGGAAACGCGATGCGGGCGAGGGTTGGCTTGCACGGCGAATATTGATTACCCACTGGTCGTACTATTAATAGGAGGTCGGTTGACGTCGCCCGGTGGGAGTTCACCCGCTCTGTCCGCACTCGACCTACGCGAGCTGAGTACGTTCGCCTTTCCGGCGTCCATTTCGCTAATTGCCTCAAGCCACATCGGCTAGGACCCGGTCTTAGTGTGCTATGTACTAACTAAATTATTTCGTGCATGCAGACCGCATCGGTAATTGTGGAGCGATTTCCGATCCATCTACGAAAGTGCCAAATTATTTAAGCACAAGATCTAAATTGCTTCTTCAATAGGACCTCACGTGTGCTACAAATGCTTAGATAGAGTAGGTACCTAAGTAGCGAACATTAATAACACGTGTTCTTTCGTCCATTGTTATTGCGACTTGTTTTTCAATCGCACGAGATTGACTCTACCTGTAACCTCAACACTGCTGATGCTAAAGTAAAAGCAGCCTAATTACCTCACATAACAATCGATTCGGTTCAGAGTAATTAACAAACTGCAGCTGCAAACGTCGAGTTATTTGAACAAGATAACAGCGGTCATCCGCGGAATATGAACTAGGGGAAAGCGAGCGTACATTGAGCTTCTAGAAAGTTCGAACAATGCGTTAATCGTCGGGACAGGCAGTGAGCAGTGAGGCAGACAGTGACCTGCAAGCGCCGGTTGGTCCGTCACGCGGGTAACGCGTGTGCGGGCTGCGCGGGCGCAGTCGCGAGGTCACCGCCGCGCACCGCTACTCAACAACATATTATGACAGAATGCCCACTAACGCGAAGGGCGATCAAGAACGTATACATAAATAAGTTGTTACGATGCAGACTGGTCAGAACTTTAGATGAGCACGCGATATCTCACCGGGCATTTTACATACACAAGTAATTAAGTAAGTATATTAGAAGACCTCGAATTGACCTCAGTGTCCTCGGTCAGATACTTGAGAGGGAGTGGTCGTTACAATCGGCAGATTGATTTCATATTATGTAGCTGTTAAAAATAAAAAAAGTATTAAAAACACATTAACGTTTCCAGAAAAGTGACTTTCCACTGTCATGAATCGGTATTGTTCGTGAATAGAACAGTTTCAACCATTTCGCAATGGCAGATTTGACTTTCTGCGAATTATTGATTCATTTGCCTATGCTTATGTTTACACATGTATTGCAGGACAGTCTACTTTTTGCATCTATTTTGTTTTTGTCATCGCACCGCGGCCATGCCGGCGCACGCGCAGCTACGACGCACGCGCTGCAACACGATGCGACGCGGCCGCCATTATCTCCGACATATTTGATCGATGGCACCGATAATATTCAACAGCTCAATAACGTACTCGGGTACCTACAATATAGTTAATATTGCCCAAAATACAAGAGGGGTTATTGTCAAAACCGATTGTTTTTCTTTGCCAATATTTACTTCTTGCTAACATCAGTGTTTACTTTTGTCTATGAGTATTCTAGGGTAGTGTATTGTAGTTACATCTATGATGTTCTTTCCGGTCAAGTGTGTTACAAAATTCTCTTGCAATTCGTTCTGATGATGACCGCTATTTACTGCTTATTGTAATCATATTTTGCAGATTACTTAAGGTTGAATTCATACGTCAGATAGCCGTCATTGCAAAGGTCAAGCCGCGATATTATATTGCAGAATGTACCAATAATTTAACAATGCACCTTCGATCTTTCCCCATAGCGACAATCACGTCGCGACGGTAATGTTTTAAACAATGCCGCGTTATCGCGAAACTAAATGCGTCACCACACTGTTCATTTGAGCGTGGTGTACATCGGCAGCGCTGCAGCGTTGCGTCACCGCATCGAACGGATATAGCCGCGATCGATCAACATCGCTTCCTTTATTTTTGCGCGACGCCATCGCTTGCAGCCAGCTCCGGCTAGCGGTCTCGCCCACGGTACGGCATTCTGTACCTAGCTTTCTATTCTATTCAGAGATACGTAGTTTCACAATGTGAGTGTCGATGCAACGTCAATACACGCGAACTGAGGAAGCGACGAGACATCGTCCACCTCTGACACGACTATTTTCAGCGTTTACGCAATATGCAGATTAATACTGGCCACGGCTGTCATGTGTGGTTTTGTGACCATTTATATTTATAAACTTATCAATCTAATGCCATATTGATCTAACGAATTTTGTAGAAAAAAGCTTGACGCTAGATTTCTCCCAAACTTAATTGTAATTTATAGACACTGCCACTGTCAAATAACAAAAGACCCATTCACTTTTTTGATTAAGGTTTCTGATTAGTATCCATGTCAAAATCAAAAACACGTATCGTTGCAAGTGTCGATTTGATAATTTTAATTATATGATGGCGGATACGTGATGATAACAAGCGGTATGTCGACGTCATTCGCGCGACGATCTCAAACGTACCGACTAATTGTGCTCGGACTAGGTTGGAAAGAATTATTCCATCGCTGTAGCTCGCAGTTCCGCGTGGGTGCATCATTGCACTTCAACCCACTCTATTTAAACTTGTTAACGCATTTCGAACGCGTCCATCGACGCTTTTACTGTTAATTCTTGCTGGACTGTAGCAAGTTATACATCGATGGGCGTTGTGCTACTCGATGCGGTTGCTGTGAAGTGGTTTAAGAAGTGTACCAGGGAAGGGGCCTGGCGTCTCCTTGCCAATAAGTTTCAAAGTTTTATTTTATGTCGCTGTATCCACGTGTACCACTTTGGCTTGTCTTTCGCTTGCGTTAAATGCGCGACTTTATAATAATTCGCTCTTTTACTGTTTCCGCGTTTTGTAAGTAACATGCTATTGTTGAAACGAACATGTTGCTACAAGATTGTAAACAATCCAGTTTATTTGTCCTAAGGTTACAGTTATTTACATTGCATTCCGTCTAGGGCCAGAGTTGAATTGCCTCGATACACATAAAAAGAGATTCTTTAACCTAAATCTCCAAGCTCAGGCAGTTGTTATAAAAAGAAATAGATACATTTTTATAAAGTACATTAGTGCTCTTTTTGCTTACATCTGTAGAACATAGTCAAAGAGTTCTACACGAGTCCGCAGTCCGCATGTTGCTAGCAGTCGCTACTTGCTGCTTATAATCAAGTTTTCAGTAGTTGCGCGGTAAAGGATAGCTTTTGCCAGTAATTTGTCTGAAATCCCCGCTGGCTACACGTAGGGAGGTGGTTCCTAGAACTCAGCGTCTGTTGTATTCCCAGGACTACTTGTAGTTGATGTTTCACGAATATTATCAACTAATTCGCATAAAGCGAGCCAAAATATTATTACTAGCGGGCCCTCGCCCGCGGCATCGTTTAGGATTCGTAACTTAGATATTATAACAATCGATATTTTAAACCTGTCCCTGTTTCTTTTTGGTTTGTGGCTTTCCAAGATCTGTTTTTGTGGGAAATTATAGGATTGCTCTCAATCTATTATCAGTGAACCATCCATTGCCTTTCCTTCTGTCCGTTATGAGGCTCCTATTATTTCTGCTGTGTGGCGGTAACCGGTGATAATTCGAAGCGGTCTCTAATATCCAATATAAATGCATTTACAATCGGCGAATGGCGGTAGACATTAAACTCTATTGCACGTGCATACCATTATTCTAAAATCAATTACGTGTGTGGACTTTTATGGCCATAGTTAAGTTCCGTCATGTAAAGGGCAGTGCGCATCGATCGCCCTCTATTAGCGCAATCGTTGCGGCGCATCGTGGGAGCGCGAGCGCGGCGCAGGCGCACCGTGTGCCGTGCGCTTGACTCACTGCGACTGCGCCGCGCCGTCATATGTCAGTGGGCGGCCATTTTCGGTGTTCGGTCGCCGCGCCGCCAATTTGAATTGTTAATGGCGATTTTAACAGCCAAATAAAATGCCTAAGAAATGTATTTTACGTTTCCAGGTTCTAGCGTATTCTGTTCGTTTACGATGGCGCTCATAACATCACATTGTGATGTCTCGCAGAGTGAATAGTGAGGTATTTCAGTTAGCTTTAATATGTTCAGTTGTTTCTATAACTTCGTTTACGGGGTAAGCAGAGTTGTGAGCGGTGTGCTTAGGTTCGTTGACACGGCTCAAGTTAACGAGCAGCGGTAAAGTGTAAAGTTTAAAGACAATAAGAAACCTCGCGAGGTAATACAACTTGTTGTTAAAAGTGCATGCTAGGACATCTCTTCAAATGGCAGTTCGAAATCTTTAAACTGGGAAATATGACCTATTTTCTGCTAAGACTGCAGATTTTTTTTTCTATTCTATTCTATTTGTCTTTTGTTATTTGCGAACGAACTCTGATCTATAATACATTTCATTCAAACCATTTCTAAATCTGTAGAGGTAATAGATTACCTGCTAAGTACCTACTCGTCCTCATGCTCTTAAGAGTATTTTCAAATACCTTACAAAAAGTAAATCAAGTATACGTAGATAAAATACGATATTTTCTACCAACAATTTTCCCGAAGTTCTCTCACACCAAAACCCGCGGAAAATTTTTGTTTCTCCTAAATATTCTAACACTAGAGGCTACGTTGCTCTTGACGAATATTTAGACATTCATTCTAGGTAAAGAATTGCGCGAAAAAAATGAGTTACCTGCGTAGGATCGTACCTACCTGGGTAATCAGAGAAAATGTATGCGTTATACTCAAGTTCTCAAGGATATCTAGTGTAAGGGACTTACCTACGCGGTCGCGAAATGCGTAGTATCCGCTGTCTCAGGGTCATGTTATGTTTGGTAATATTTTTAGGACAAATATTGAATATTGGCACTTGCAAAATTAGAGGATAAAGGCTCCTGCAAACAGGCGTGACACGCGACGCGACTCAAAGGCACCGCCTAGACCTGTCGCGCGCTGTTCGCGTCGCGTGTTTTGCTTGTTTGAAGGGGCCTTTAACGTGTTAATTACTTTTTTGTCAATAGTACGAGTAGTGTGTATTCGAATAAAAATTGGTCTCAATACGAAGTATGGCTTTTGATTGTTGCTTACCGCAGTTTCTTAGGTTGTCGGTGTGTATACTTTTTTGGCATAAGGATTACGGGTAAGCCCACAATGACTTTTTCTTCTAGACACAATCAAAGTTCCTTCAAACAGGCGCGACACGCGACGCTCTTGTGTCGCGTGTGATTCACATCGCGTGTCGCGCCTGTTTCAAGGAGCCTTCAATGTTCATTCCTCTCAATCCAATCTACTTAGTTTGTCTGACCGTTGATGCCATTTCAGTTCGTAGTATTTCGTTTCTTAGCGGTTTTCCGCTTATTTACTAAATACAAATGACCAACTGCTATACCCCTAATCAGTAATACCTATCATCATTTTAAGCTGACGAAGGTACTTAAATTGCCGACGTGACATAACCACCCACTGGTCACGTACCCACCACTTCCTACCAGTTTCTCAAAAAACGTCATCAGAGTTGAAATATTTCTTTACCTCCTAAGCACTTAATTAGTTATTATTACTTAAACTATTACTCACAGTGATGTACGCAAGTACGTCAGCCTCGTTATCCTGTTTCCTCGTGGACTGCAATGCGCTGTTCGCAGCTGCGCCGTTTTTTTAGCGCGAAAACTGTGCAGATGCATGCGGGTACGGACATAGTGCGTGGGAGCGCGGGATATGAAGCGTAATTTAGTAAGTTGGGTGGGTGCATGTCATTAACGATGGGAAATTGAGAATTGAGATCATTATCGTGTTGTTTATATCGTGATTGTGTTCGTTCTGATAGAGAGACGGGTGTGTTTTTTGTATGCCCAAATAACTCTGCCATTTCATCGTGTTACTATTGATTTGTATGTATTTTATGTAGGTTGAGGTGAGGCTTTTACGACTGAGTATGACATAAACACTCAATATGCTTTATAACTGGGCCAGTGAAGGGTGTTTTCCAATAAATTATAACTATTTAGCCAATAGTTTGAATAGTTCCATACTGGCAAGGTGCCCCAACCCGGGTGCAAGTAGAGCAACTATGTATTTGGAACGATAAATCTGTTTGTTTGCTTTTCAAGTATCAATTGATACTTTTACGTTCATTAATAGATAATCAAGGCGGACTTGGGCGGTGAACGTGTACTGTAGCTATTTGTTGTAACTCCTTAACATCTTGTGTTTGATGTGATGACATAATATCAAAATCGATATATTTAAAATGAAAATTAATCGCTCCCGCGTCCGCTATTCCCGCCACCATACCCTCTACCAGTCGGTCGGCACGTTTGCACGGCTGACGGTCACCGGGCGTCGACGCGCGCGCATTACGCGGACGCGAAGCTGCTGCGCCCGCGCCGCCAAACGGTGAGTCACGCGCGATACCAACAACATTCAAATGTTTGTGCATCACCCACTTGTGCACAGGGTTATCATCCGTCCGGACATGTCCAGCTCTTTGGCCGCCCATCCGGACCTTGTCCGGCCTTATAATTTGTCTGGATTTTTGTGCAAAACGGTTTTTTTTTTTGATAAAAAACTTTATGATTACTATTTAAACAGAAATAATAAAAAGTGAAAATATCCAGACTTTTTTTGAAGGTAACAACATAACGCCTGCATTCCGGGAAGGGTTAGGCAGAAATGAACCTATAGTAAACCCACATTTCGCCAGTCATGTTTTAGTCCTTTGGAATAGGGGGCAAGAGGGGAGGGGGATGAAAATTTCGATTTTTTTACGAGGTTCACTTTTCAAGTATCGAGTTGTAACCCTACGCGCGATACCAACAACATTCGAATGTTTGAACATCACTCACTTGTGCAGTTGTGCTGGTATTTGGTCGTCTACGTCCGCTTTGAGGTCACCTGGTACACTGTACGGTCTAGAATTCGAGGGGATACTGTTACTTAATGCGTGTTTCGAAGATCACATTATCGGTACAGTTCACATTATGTGATTTAAGGCTCTCTCAGATAGGCGCGACGCGACAGCGCGACTCGGCGGTTGTAGAACAATTTCTATGAATTTTTAATACAAATTGTTCTACGAGAGTCGCGTCGCGCCTGTTTACGGGAGCCTTTATGTCATAGTATTTTGATAGGTGTTCCTACCGTACTGGCTGGCAGACTTACGGATACAGCACTCTCTAAATTCTTGACTGTTTTTAGAAGTCTAGTGGTATATTTTAAAACACACTATTTGTGTTACCGTTGAACATACATGACTGTAACATAATTATGTGTCCGCAGACTCTTAAACTGCCACTGTGCAAGCCACATCATAGGAGTTTAATTCACAAAACTTGAATTGCACTAAAATCTGTTCAGTAAAATCCGAGATCAGAAAACAACAGACAGACACTTACATTTTATTTTTTATCTGTACTGAAAACAAACTGTGAATGACAATGAACGTTGAACTTGTGAAACCTACCGGTCACCGGTCGCCCTTGATACTCTCGGATTGTCGAGTTCTTTGCACCTATGTATAACACAAATGATCGTGTTTTGATAACGTATTAAATAATTTACTGAATTTTCATGCACTTTTTTATGCTAGTATAGATTTTATGTAGGGTTAAGACGTGATTTTATTTGAGTTATCATTAAACTTATTACAGTACAACTATTTTCTTAATGTCCCTCGGAAATCATCGCATTTCCGAATACAAACGAATGCTAATTTCCATGTCCATCAATTATTAGATTTATCGTGTATAATAATTTTAATTCAGAACTAAGTACTTTATTGTGTTGTTACGTCAAAACAAAACAACAATAAAGTACTTACCTGCCTTCCTTATTGGTATTATTTAAAATGTCCAAAATAATTAAAACTCTGACTTTTATCATAATAACAACGATTGTTAGTTTATTAAAATAATAGTTACTTACAACTATTTATACCGACAGCAGCGGGGTATCACTAACAGTAGGAATGGCTTTCATTTTGACAGTTCAACAACATTCATTGCGATATTTACGTTGTTGAGCAGACAAATTTTTTGAACATAAGAAGCAATGGATTAGCAATACGCTTCAAAATGATTCAGATTGTGATTGATAGTGTGTTACGGAATTAGGGTGCTGGTTTAGATTTTTATTGTTTGATATTTATTAGTCGATAATCTTAGATTATAACAAGCGAAGAGACAAAAACAAAAACAAACAAGCAATTCCTATCAAAATACAGCTACAGCTTAGGACCTTTACCACAATTTTAACATACATTTTGACTTAAACGGGTGCTACGACTATGAAAAAGAAAAAAACACATTCTACTTTATGACACTAAGCAATAATCAATACACCGCGGTTATCATTAGTAGCATTGATCGATATAGCATTGATCGATATCTGTGTATGCACATATATTGTTAGCATTGTAAGTACGTGACCTTGCGCTCGCTCTATATTCTCCTTGGATCAATATTCATGATTACCTGCATAATTCTTACAACACGCCCCAACACTATCTTTATAAATATCGTTGAACCAACCCTTTCCCCAAAAAAAGGGTTGTCGCAACATAAAATATACAGAACACAATGAAAACAAACATCTTACGAGCAGCTGATCTCAACGACAACTAACATGTCTATAAAACGTTTTCAACACAAAACGTATCGCTAAACTGCTGAATACGACAATTGCCCATTATTAACACAACAAAATAACTTTTAATTCTCAACAATAAAGTTCAAATTGGAACGAAACATAAAGGGCAATGATATTAACAACAGGGCAAAGAAAGGCCAGTTTAAATTGAGCTTCCACCCTCTTTTCTTGACTCGAAATATGGACTTATTACGGGGAATGGATAGTAGTTGTAGAGGTCATCTGAAACTGGTCGATTCATTGAGTTGCGTCGGAAAGTTTTGTAGATATTGAAACGAATAGCGCCACCTGTTGAGCTCGGTTTGCAACTTCGTTAATGGCGGCTCTATTGGGCCAATGATGTCTGTGTTAGATTGTTGCTAAGTACTCAAATTGTATGTGTTTATGAGGGATAAAGCCTTCCGCGCTCTGGGGCGGTATGCTACGTGTAACAGGTAATAATGATTGGGTTGTTGAGTGGTTTAATATTGTACCTATATGTTTTGAGATGGGTTTGGTTTTGAATTCATATTTTGTGTAGTTTAGTGGCATGTGATCGGAGAAATGACGTCCTACATTGGCCTGCTATAGGCCCAAGATTATGATTGTAGCGGTGTTAGGACAGAGTTGCGTTGAAATCAATAGAATCTAACAGAAAAATAGAGGTTGTCTAGAAAGGGACGTAGTCTTATTATTGTTTATTGAGAGGAGAATTTCATATAATATCAGTTAGATGAATTGATTCAGACTTTTAGATGAAAATCCCGCAATTTATTGAAGAGAGCATAAAACGCTAATGTTTTTGTTTCAGTGTTAAAATAACCATTTTTGATTGACTATTCCAAAGAGTAAAAATATTTTTCATAGAAATCCTGAGAGATACCCTGCGGCTAGTTCGAGGGGTATTCGGGTAGACGACTTTGGGTAGGTACTCAACCAAAATTCAGTACCTACTCGATAATACTATAACTACCCACAACCCACGGAATTACGTGCCATTTTAAAATTGCAAACTTTAAGAAAAACTGTATATTTTCCTTCTAGGAGCGGTAATAACCGCTTACGCTACTCTGACGTGGACAATTACTGCACCTTGACTTAGTAACATAATTAATCATGTGACGTCACGATCATTATGCTACGTCAGTATTATCAGTTAGGTAAACAATTAGTATTGGTAGTGAAACGGATGCAATTGGCCGTAAAAGATGAGGACGTTTTGGAATATTAGGAGCAGCCATACTTGTTTTTTGGGGTTATAGGTATGTCAGCCCTGGTTGTTACAAAAGCTTCTCGCGGTTCTTTTCGCTGCTGATCTATTACTCAATAACAATCTTGAGTTCATTCATTCAATGGCAGACAACAAACAGCCTGAACGGTTGGGTATATAAACATTAAATTTTGTACAGAAAGAAAGAAAGAAAAATAGGTTTAGTTGTCACAGAAACACGTGCATACAAAAAAGATAATTAGCTCTGGCAATAATGTAAAATAAAAACAAACAAAATAGATCTATAATCACGAGCACAAAACAGAAATAGTTGACAGCTGCACATCATGACTGTGACAAGAATGCTTCCACTCAGCATGTTGCTGTGCTATGGGGTACCCACAGCACGGCGCCGATTTGCAGTGGTTACCCAAAAAGGACGTACGGAAACCAAGTCAGGTTTAATGATAGGTACTATAAGTAACAAAATGAAATAAAACACAGGAGTTCCTTTTATGATGGAGGCGAACACTAAGGAAGGATTTTTGAAAATTCATACCCTAAATACGTTAAATAGGGGATGAACGTTTACACGTATGGAAGTTTGTAATTTTTGCCGATAGGAAATCCCATCAGACATACGCCTTGTTATTAATAACTTTTTGAGATTTGACCTAAAGTTTTTGTGCCAAAACCCACCTCTTTGCAAAAGTCAGATAACTTTTATCTGTAGTAATAAATGTTGTGTTTGACAGTTTTTGTATAGAAAATATGTCAAACTGACAGATTTATTCTTAAGATAAAATTGACCGGACTATTGAAATATCAGCCCTTAGGGATTCAGCTACGAAGAAGACTCATTGCATAGTGACACATGCATGCTGCTGATCTTAGACATTCTGTCAAAATTTCTGCAAATCACGCAATCAACACTGATCAAGATGACGGTGTCATCTACCGAACACCCAACTAATGAATTGAGCGGTAATCGATTACAATAACAAAAGGTACACGTACTGACTCGATACTCGGCTCACATAACAAGCGGTATCGAATCAATAGCCTGCTCGAGTCATTCTGAGTCAAACGATCGACTCGAAATTAGAGCGCGCGAACGTGCGTTCCTTTGAGCACCATTTGCGACAGAAAGCAACGCTAGCAAAGGGGAGCTTATTACTAGAGGTGCGACGCTTCGGCCCAGGGGATGACGAAGATTGTAGTGTGTTACTGACTTGTAGATATTTTCTATTTGGTTGATTGGGCGTTTGGGCAAAGTTGACTT
Source organism: Dryobotodes eremita (assembly GCA_917490735.1). Taxonomy (NCBI): domain Eukaryota; kingdom Metazoa; phylum Arthropoda; class Insecta; order Lepidoptera; family Noctuidae; genus Dryobotodes; species Dryobotodes eremita. The sequence goes on along the minus strand of OU823257.1, from coordinate 5,606,563 downwards.
ATTGCATTTTTTGCCAAGTTTTTTTCACTGTTACTTTATTTATTATAGGCATACTCATATACGAGAGCAGTGCTGGCTCAGTGGTAACGGCCCCGACTTACGAGTTGTAGGTCGTGAGTTAGAACCTAGTCAGGCAGGCGCTTTAATTTGTGTAAATAATGTCATCACTACTGCTCTCAAAACGGTGAAGGAAAACATCGTAAAGAAACCGGTATGTCGTAGAATCAAAAATTCAAAGATATGTGGCATCTACCAACTCGCACTGGGCCCGCATGGTAGATTACAGCCCACTCCCTCTCGAAGACAGGAGACCTGTGTCCTAGCAGTGGGAACATTAAAGACTGATTATGATTATACTCATATACAGATATAATAGATATTGAATACTTACTTTATATTATTCAAAGTATCTGGGCTTATACTTTGAATTTTCTTAAAAGTGATTTAATCCGTATCGAAGCTTATTTGAAATCTTTATAGATCATATACTAACCTTTCAATTCATATTAATAAGTTCCTAACACCATTTCATACACAAAAAAAAAAAACAAACAACTCGTCGTGTTCAAAAAACTCGTCTTCGGCCTCGGCCAAAAACCCTGACGAAGCGCCTCTCTACTTATTACGCTCTGAGGCGCTTTATGGCGGCTGGACTCGGGTCAGCTCGGGTTTTTTGTCGTGGCACGTAGCCACCCCCACCCTGTGCCACCCCCGCGAGTATCACGCGCGACTCCAGATACGGGGGGTAGCTGTCCGCGTGTTGGGAAGCGTCGCAGTTCAGATGCTTTTTTGGTATGTACGGAGTACGGAAAGTTCTAGGTTTTGCCGTACCGAGGTAAAAAGTCTCCCTAACTTTTTAGATCAGCACAACACTTGTTATGGCACAGCTGGGTTTATGTTACGGCTTCTGTTAAGTACTCGAAATGTTGTAGCTTTTCCGTTTTTGTGTGGACTTCAGCGTTCTGATTCATAATAATAACTTAAAACAGATATGCATCCCTGGATAGCGATATAGGTATCTTATCATCACACACAGTACAGAAGGCAGACGCAGACGGTGAAGTTTTTCATACTTCAATCTTTAATTTCTCCAGAACAAAGACTCACTCTCACACTGAACCGCGACGCTACCCTGTTCTGCAAGTATCGCCTTCATTGTAATACCGCGCCCGAGGCCGCGTCGCGTTGCCATAACAACCATCGCGAGAGCACACCACACCCCCCCCCACCCTCGTGCCACCCCGCCGGCCACCCTGCTCTACCTGCTCTCATTAATATGTACCCAGCCGGACACAGCGGATCACTTCAACTCGAATATATCGACAAATGAAAATTTTATTAAAAAAGCCGGAGCTGTTTCTTACTTTTGCATAGCGAGTGGAACTATGGGCCGCTGAAACTGCTGGTTCCCTGAATTTACATACCAAACCGAGTCCTTTGTCAGAGTTGTACGTATATTTCGCTGGAGGATTCTTTTCTCTTAGTTTTATAGGTGGCTCACCCGCGGCGTTGCTCGCGCGAAAGGCTTTTCGTTTTCTGAAGTTAAAGTACTCAATATAATTTTTCGCCACTTTTACTCTCAGTCAATTTTCATTTCTACCGATGTAGCCGCTTAAAAGACTGTGTCTTGAATCAATTGGTAGCAAGCGGAACTCCTGAGCGTAGGATCCTGGGTTCGATCCCTGGAACGGGTCATGTGACGTTATCTCTGAAATATTGAAAAACGTATCTAAAAAGTTAACAGCTTTGTGTACATTTCATTCAAATATTTATTAAGGCCATTAAGCCTTTTTGTTTGTATTAGCCGTAATGATCTAGAACTCGTTGAAAAGCGACGAATTGAGATGTTTATCGCTTTGCACAATTTATGTGAGACATTCGTGAGAAGCGAGTTAGTCGCTAACGGTACTCCGAACTATGTGCCGTCTGTCAGCGGTCGGTCCAGCAGTATTGCCGTAGTTAAACTTGTCCGAAGTACTATCCACAAAACAGATAAGTATACAGGCAGATATCTACTTTTAATTCATGTTCTGTTCAAGTCTAGCACCCTAATTACGTATCTATCACAATCTGAATCATTTTGAAGCCTATTGCTAATCCATTGCTTCATATGTTCGAAAAATTTGTCTGCTCAACAACGTAAATAACGCAGTGAATGTTGTAAAACTGTCAAAATGAAACCCATTCCTACTGTTAGTGTGTTACGTAATTACCCCGCTGGACATGCTCTTCAGACGGGCTTAGTATTTACACTTACAATAACAATGTATATTAAAAGCGTAGTACAAACTTGATTACTGTATATGTTGAACTTGTATAATGATATATTGTTGTGTGCCTTGTAGTCTAAATAAATGTATTTTCTTTCTTTCTTTCTTTTCTATTTCCTAGTAGGGGCTAGGGGCCAGGGGCCAGGGGCCAGGGGCCACTGATGTTTGTGTCTTGAAGAGGAAATAAATAAATAATTATAATTATTTTTATATTTTTACATTTCTCGGGACCATGGGGTCCCGGTCATTTGGAAGGCGTACGAGGGACCGAAGCCAATTCGCAGAGGCCCTTTAGACAATTTTAATGAAATGCAGCATCAACCGACAATTTTCCCTGTATGCACTGTGCAAGTGCACCCAAGGAGAACCCCTGCTTGGTGCAGTACTATTGCAGGATATGGAAAAAGAAATATATTGGACTATGGGTTTGGGTGGCTAAAGTAGACTGGATACCAAGAACTACGGAAGGACTATATACTCCCCTGATCAATGTTTTGTATATACATGGATAAAATGGCAGGGGGTGATTTGCACAATCAATATTGGGCCCCCGGGAACTGTCGCTAGCACATAGTGACGTAGCGGCAAGGGGGCAACATATCCTGAGGTGCTTGAGGAGTGGAGAGGTATTCCACGGCTATCAGAACAATCCCAGAGCCCGGAAGATGATCAAGAGCCCTACCAGCACTTACTGCAATACTTCCTTCCTCCGATATTATTATTACACTCTTTTGTTGACTGTACCGTACATAATTTTGAGTCTAAGGCCCACTTGCACCGCCATCACTAAACACGATTAGCGCTAAACGAGTTTTAAACATCATTCTTAACTCTGTCATCTGCAAACATTTGACAGAAACAGAATTATGTTTTAAACTCGTTTAGCGCTAAACGTGTTTAGTGATTGGCGGTGCAAGTGGGCCTAAATCGTTGTCCTCGTCATTAGCAGACAATGGTAACACGAACTGTCGATACTAGCGTAAAGTATGTGTCCTGGCGAGCTTCCTGAGCTAATACGCTCCCCCCTTCTTTCTCATTCGAAGAGCTATCTTAGCTTTAGCGCAAAAAGCTAATGAAATTTTGACAAGTGCACCTTAAAACACTAATTTAGTACCACGAACAGATGGTCTGTTTTGTATAAATCTCACCGTGAAAACTTAAGAAGTGAACTCTCATCCCACCAAAGTCAAAGTCAAATCATTTAGTACAAATAGGCACATAACAGGCATTATCTATTGAAATCAAGAGGCTACTTGGATCGAACACATTTATTAACACCACAATTATTATAATATACAACGACTTTTTTCTCCTTGACGGAACAATTTCAAGTGACATATTCTAAACAGTTTTTACTCGAATATTTAAAACACTGTCATGTAGGTATACAACCTCCATCACGCACCCTTAATCTATAGCAGATGCATGCGCAAGATTACATTAAGTACCTACCTAACATATTACCTACATGTGCACGCACCCTTAAACTATTCAGTGTGTACACACCCTAAGTACACAGTATATTCAGCTGGAGCTATCGTTCACTGATATACAATCTATCTTTATTACTGAAGTCTGTTCATAACACAGCTCTATAACAAAAAATACTGAACACAAACAAAATAAAATTATCTATTACAATTCATAACAACTCAAAATAAAATCACATCAAAAACAATATTAGCTAACATCATTACATCACACATCGCTCGCCCTATTGAAATCAAGAGGCTACTTGGATTGAACACATTTATTAACACCACAATTATTATAATATACAACGACTTTTTTCTCCTTGACGGAACAATTTCAAGTGACATATTCTAAACAGTTTTTACTCGAATATTTAAAACACTGTCATGTAGGTATACAACCTCCATCATTATCGAACGTCAAAATTTACAAAAAAATTGAATTTATTCTAGTCGCCCCTTCCAAAAGGTAGTTTCGTATAGAAAAGCATGGGCAAGAAACTCCACTGTTACTCATTTAAAATGTTTTGCAATATTTTGTATACATTATTTATATAATTAAATGTGAAGACCATGCACCTAGAATAAAATTACTATACCACAATAGGTAAAAATAATTAAATATAAAGCAACGACAAACAAATATTTGTATGATCTACAAGTAGTGGTTCCGGGTCTGGCTGTTTGTGTATGTGAGTTTAAATGTTTGTAAACGCACCCACAATACAGGAGAAATTCTTAGTGTGGGGCAAAGTCATGTCAAAAAAAAAAACAAACAAACAAAAAAAAAATTTAAATGACAGGTAATTTAATTTATGTGACAGATACATGGTGCTCACATATTTACAAATATTGTAAAAGTAGATAATTTTCCAAAAATGTTAATAAGCAGGAATTTACAGTTAACAGTTTAGATGAGTATTTTACAGAACAGCACCGCAGTCCTCAATTTAGGCCAACTCAAGATTAACCCCAAACATCTCTTTCGAGACCAATTCTTTGAACCAACAACCTCCTCCCCCGTCCAACCAATAAAACCAGCTTCGATAGCATCTTGCTACCAATTCTTGTGTGGCACAGCCGGCGTAGAGGGAATTAGCGATCCTCCGTGAGGACTAATGGAGGGCCGGAGGACGTCGGCTCGCTATAAACTGGAAGGTTTATGTGTACGTGCCGCCCCGAGCTGGGGAATGAGATTATTACTAGAATAGGAATTGGTAGGTTCAAGTTATTGTGCTTTTTCTGGGTTTAATTTGAGCGTGTGCGGGTGGTGATTGGGAGTTTTATTGCTTAAGATGGAAATTGTGCAAGACTGGATTAGTTTAACAAAATAATTGGATGGATTTACGTCCCACCTTTTTTTTTGTGTGGAAAATCATCAAATTACTTCTCCCGCTCTGGCCGGAGCGGGAGGGCGTGTTAGACTTTTACTGACTAAAACTCTCCCGTGTTCCTTCAGTTGCCTGTGCGCCAGGGCCACGGTAACTGTTTCGAACAATCCGCGACCTTGGCAGGCAGCGGCCCTAAGCGGACCCCGTCAATGTGTGCTGACATCTCTTTGAGGCCAGCTCTTTGTCACCTGATTCCCAGATATACTTGAATGCGTATTATGAAAACCATGAATTTAAGTAGTAAGTCATTTACTTGCATGAGATGATCATGTATTGAAACTCTGAAACAAACGATTAGCACTATTCTTGATGTTTATGAATTCTTTAGTATACATTAAGTCCATATCTACGGACACTTCAACAATGAAAAAAGAAAAAGAAACACGAAGGTAAAAAAAAAAAAAAACATAATTCCTAGAAGCACCGTTGATGTCTTTTACTGAAGAAAATTGAGCGGTTCTATTGTAAGTATTGTAAGTTGTGGCTTTGTGAGGTTTTCGCTTTTCAGTGCGAGAGTTTTCAAAGTTTTTGTTATGTTGACGTAATTACTCAATTAAGTCGTTATTTTCGAATGAAAGTAGTGTTACGTAAAGATATAACCATGTGTGATGTGTGTTTTTATGATGTGTATGGTGTAATTCAGCCAAAAAGTGTTAAGTACTATATATTTGACACTTTTTGGCTGAATTAGCAGACAGATTTTTTGTAGGTACGAGATTTTTTGCTGAATTTTGAGTATTAGATTCGGATATCTAGGTAAGAGAAAGATAAGATAAAATATAGCAATCAAAAGAATTAATGCTGTTAATAATTAGAACTATCAAATGTGCTCCATAATTATATCGATAGGAAATACATTTTGGAATCGCATTTTCATCTTGATGATATATAGGCTGTAAAAATACCCATCACATAGCCGTCAACTACGCATTCTGTACATCAAACTAAGTAACATAGCACAAAAATAATTCCTGGGAAACGAATTTTATTATTGGTATCAAAAATCGCTGTTTACGGCAGGATGCAACGTGCCACACGCTAAACATTGTGCTTATGGGTGCATGCAACGGTACAGGGGTCGTGGGGTATTTAAAGTTGTGTTATAATATTAAAAACTTGTTTTCGTAAAAAAACTTCAGTAAAACTGGGAATTTTGACCTTCAATATATCCGTAACCAGAAGGTTCCCAGGTATGGTCCAGTACAAAAAAAAAATTACAAGGGCGGGGAGTATACAAGTGAGTCGGGTTCGTTAAGTGTCTTTTTGCACCTGTTAATGATGAAAACTTTTACACAATCTACCGATAACTTTTCCATCTAAATAACAAACATTAGCCAACACATCAGAACCAGAAACCCGGGGCATAAGAAGCGAACATTCTAAAGCTAAACGCGTAAAGTGGACGGCCACACATGGTGCTTTATACCGGCGCATACGTCGGCGCGTCGGCGCTTGAGGGGCTATTACACTTGGCTTAGTTTAGTCGTATAGATGGCTGTTACTGAATTTAGGTAAGTGTACTGCAGGGTACCATCCTCACTTGGTTGATATCCCGACCAGTCGTACTCAGCGCTTCTCCTCCACATTTATTATGCGCACAGCCAAAGTGTGGAACTCTCTGCCAGCGTCTGTGTTCCCTTCCACATTTAACTCATCTCCCTTTAAAGCGAGAGTGAATCTTCTGGATACGCTCGTTCCATCATATACCTCATCCGTCGCTTTCCATCAGGCGTGTTCGAGGTCAAGAGCAGGCCCATTCGGCAATTTAAAAAAAACCGTTATTGCATTCAGCAAGCCTCTTAAAAAGTAACCTAAGTTGAAAGAAGCTAAGGACGCGATTTAATATGCAGATGAATTTAGTAACTGAAGGCCAATTTTCGTATCGAAAACGTTCAAAATCTAGTCGCAATCTCATCTCAGCCACAATCAATGTCAAAAACTTGTCAAAAATGTAGAGAAATATTATGGTATGGGTATTTTTGACAAATTGATACTTAGATTAAATTGCCAACGTTCTTAAAATACGGGATTTGTCTTTCTGATTCAGTAACTAATTTTCCTAAAAATACGACAAAATTCAGACGACTGAATTCAACCAAGTGGAATGGCCCTTTTATACCGGCGCATACGTCGGTGCGTCGGCTCGCGCATGTGCGGAAGAGCGTGCCGCATCTGGCAGCATGCGCGCGCGCCGTTGTGCCGCGTGAAAGCGCCGAGCTAGGGCTTATATGCCGCCGAGGATATTGTATGATGCAGGAGTATTGTTTCGAAATTAGAAGTGGTGGAAGTCAAGTGGTGAAGTGAGGAAGGAAGATGACGTGCACTGTTGAAAAGTGTCAGTAGACAGTCTTGTGCTCACTAGTTAGTTTAGGATAAAATTGTACGTTAGTGATAATACATAAAAAATATGTAATAGTATTCTGTAGTAGTCGTAACTTCCTAGCATCGCCGAGCTACCGAGCTACGGAGCATTTTCTCTACTGTAAGCAAAAAATCCCGGAGGATTGAACTTAATCTTGGTTACTTTCCCCATATTAAATGGCCTCGGTATAGATAAGTTACTAAAATTTATGTTCTATGGATTCAGAATTTGGTGGCCACCATAACTGACATAATTAAGAAATGAGACAAATAAGGCTAATCCTGTATGTCATGGTTGCATTTTAACCGGCGGGGTAATTGCGTAACACACTAACAGTAGGAATGGCTTTTTATTTTGATAGTTCAACAACAATCATTGCGTTATTTACGTTATTGAGCAGACAAAGTTTTCGAACATATGAAGCAATGGATTAGAAATAGGCTTCAAAATGGTTCAGATTGTGATTGATAGTATGTTACACAATTAGGGAGGGGAACCATGTGACGTTTAAAATGATAGAATAGAGCATTCTTTTACCTACATAGTTGTAGACGAAAATATACTATGATTGGACTCTTTTTGGGTCAACTCAAAACAGCTCTCGAAACAACAGTAGCCCAGTAGTATACATCCATTCTTAAAAAAAATACGACACACTCACTTTAACACGTGAATGTAACAATACTGTAATATTAAACGTTTACCGCCGCAGACGCAGTTGCATAACAACTTATGAATAAAGGGTAGCCAGCGAAACGCATCCGTAATACTAATTCTGCGTCGTGAGGAGATGAGCGATGCGTGGGGAATGTCAAAGTGAACGGCTACTAATTGTGGACGCTGAAATTTCTCTTTGGTATTCAGGATCCTGTGTTAGATCCCAGAGATATCATTGCCCGAATAAATATGGTCTGTCCCAAAAGTATCTGACGAAAAGGTATACAAATAGATCAGAAAACGTACCTGTGGAAGCCAATTTCTACTGCCACGTACAAATTGAGTGCTTTGATTTGATTATTTGAATGCTTAAACCCGAAGTTCTAATTTTAAATCACCTTAAAGATATTTTTCATTTGCCAATTGAGGTTGATTGTATAACCACAATTTTCGTCGATGATTTTCAATTGAACAATGGAAAATGGACAATGGAATTTTATTAAATCTCTCAAAAACTAAATGTATGCATATACACTCGCCATATAATCGAAATGCTAAATCTGTAAATAATGAGTATCTCACAGTGATAGGACATACATACGAATGTTTGCATAGAAATAAATGTAATTGTAACTGTGCAAAATTGGAGTACGTAGATAAATTTAAATATTTAGGTCTAACAATAGATAAGAACTTTAATTGGAAATTACACATAAATGACATTTGCAATAGGCTAAGATCTGTGCTAAGTAAGTTTTACCAATTAAAAAATGTATTGAACAAACAGACGTTAAGAATTGTGTATTTCGCACTTGCCGATTCGCTGTTAAGCTATGGACTCCTTGTGTACGGGCGAACTTTTATTACATATTTAAGAGATGTTAAAGACTTACAAATAAGACTGATGAAGTTTCTGGTCAGTTAAAATGTTAAAGATAAGTGCAACAAAGAGTATGATAAGCTATTTCCCATCTGTAAAGTTTTACCCGTGGATAAAAAAGTAGATTATTTGGTAGGTCTGCAATATTATTATAATGAAGAGTATAAAGTTAATGTTAAAAACAAGTACAACACACGTAGGGTTAGAGAGAACAAATTGGTTCAACCACAGATAAAAAAAAATTATTATGGTAAGAGAACATCTAAGTATTTGGTACCTAAAGTTTTTAACAAATTAGATTTATTAAGAGAAAAAGTCAAAATTAGTAAAGGATCACTTAAGACAAAATTAAAAAACATTATACAGGATAGCAAATAGAATTAAAAACATTGTTAATAATTATATAAGTAGTAGGTATGTGCGTAAGGTGGTGCATTGTTATGTAAAAAGAGCGCCTCTCGCCATCAAACGTAAAAGTTTGGCGAGTTTAGAATTAAGTAACACCTCTGTATTATAATATCATTCAATAAATAAAAAAAAAAAAAAAAAAAAAATTACAATATAGGTAGTAATGAATTGTTGAAACAAAAATCTTTTTCACACAAAAAACAACCGACTTCCAAAAAATACACTAAAATACGTGGAAAATAACTTTGATTTCGGAAGTCGGTGTCTTTGGTTTTGTATTTTCGTTTTTGGCGACTGACTTCCGAAATTAAAGTTATTTTCCACGTATTTTAGTGTATTTTTTGGAAGTCGGTTGTTTTTTTGTGAAAAAGATTTCATTTTTTCTTTTTAGTTGTGGTACCTACCCTACACACATTCGTATACCACTACTTGTTATGTAAATAACGGTGACAGGAAATTATTAAAACATCATCGATATAAACAAAGTGGAAAAAATACGCAGTATTAAGGATAACTCAAAAACTACTAATCAGAACTTGATCAAATTTAAACGGGACCACAAATGAAGCACCAGCTTTCAAATAAAAAAAGAATCATCCAAATCGGTTCACCCAGAAAAAAGTTCTGAGCTAACACACAAAAAAAAATACAGTCGAATTGAGAAAATCCTCCTTTTTTTGAAATCGGTTAAAAATGGTGAAATCTAAAGTTGAAACCTTCTTCCTAAAATCCTATATACAGATGAATGTGTTACTGATTCCGTTTAGTGAGTGATTGCGTGCAAATTTAACTGGAACAGGGTTTGTTTACACTTTCAGCAGATACTTTTGGAACAGGCAATATGTATCTATATTTTAAGAATTGATGGGGATTGAGTTTGGTTTAGCCTTAAGTAGCCTTGGGTAGCCTTTTTATTTTAGATATATCATGCCATCATATATCCATGATTCCATGAATTAATCAATTTCTTCACTCCGTGATTCCATGTAGTGCCATTGCTAGAGAGGTAGTGTCATCGTGATAAACTACTTTTTACGATTTTTTATGAACAAATTACAATTTCAGTACTTATAGCAATTTCTCTGTTGAAAGAAAGGGAAAAAAGAAAGAAAATAAATTTATTTGACCTAGGTTAAGGCACACAATATGAAAGTTTAGAAGTTCCTTGCTCAGGAAAATATGTTTGCAGGGAGATAATATGATGCCTCAATCATCACATAACGATGATTCTAAAGGACAGCTTGTAGGTTCATTGCTCAGGTTTTTACCTAATATTATGGCATCCCGAACAGTGCGAAGTTTCTTTGTGGATCGTACGGTTCACTAGTCTAATAAGGCGAAATTTTAGAGCGTCCAACTTAATACATGCAATCCACTTTGTTAGTGAAATTTTGGCACGGTTTGTGATACTGGGTCCAGCAGCCAGTAAAAAGATTTTTTATTTTAGTCCAAAATTAATTATACTGTGGACTACTGGACACTTGGCCATATACTAGTTGTTGCCCACGACTTCGTCTGTGTAAGTACAGATATCCAGGATGAAAATATGCCTATGTCCTTCTCCAGGTCCTAGGCTATCTGTCAACTCGCATAATGATCGGTTCAGTGGTTTAGGCGTGGAAGGGTAACAGACAGACCCTTTACTTTCCCATTTCTTTATTTTTTCGGCATTTTGTTTTTGTTTTGATTGTTTGTTTGTTGTCATTTGCCAGTTTCGCAACACAGAGCAATGTGTATTGTCTTTGGTCCCTGGCTTTAGCATCAAGCAATAGACAAAATTGTCAAACTTTTATAGCCTGAATGCGACTTTTTTGGCTATTTTGTATGTGCCTATTAAATTAATGCCGTTCATGTGTAAAGTGCGTTTTGTTTGTGCAGAATAAACTATTTTTATTTCTTTTTCTTTCTATTTATTATATTAGTATGGAAAGTATGGATGTAGGCTGGGATAGTGCCACTTTTTCAGGTAAATCATGGGGTAGGTAACTAGATATGGTAAATACTAACATGAGTCGTCGTGAAGTTTTGTAAGTATCATAAAATAGTACACAACTGGATGCCGTGGACTGTGGTCGTTGACTTCGTTGCCCAACATAATTAAAGACAATCTCTTTCTGGAACTGCAACGATATATCTAGCTGCAGCAGCTTAGTCTCAATTAAAATAAATCTTGCTAATTAAAATTAGCGAATTTAGCTATTTGATTGTAAAAGCTCCAATTAGAATATAGTGTTAACATAAATCCAGTTTAAATATGTAAACGTAAACAATAATAAGCATCATTAGCCTACATCATTACTCTCATAATATCCTTCTTACTATTATGACAAAATAATTAATGTGGAAACGAAATCACGTTGAAAAATCTTCGTAAGTGATTTTCTTGATAGAATTTCAGGCCAATAAACTTGCGTCATGTACACCCAACCTAACACACATAAACGTATAGAAAATAGTTTTTGTCTCAAGTTTTTATGCGCGGATAGAGTATGGAGCTCGGCAGGATCACAGGCGCGGTTAACGCCATAGGCGGCGACCGTACACTAAAACTGTTTGCGAATATACCGACTGGTATTTACGATAAACTGCGCATTTTGTAGCTGACGGCAGAACCTTTCGAACGAGATGTGTGGGGCTGCAAACTGTACACTTAAAATCAAAAGTTATCGATGAGGTTCGAAAACTAAAGATTTTATGAAGACAGAAAACTGTAATATGTAAGAGATTGTTACTGTTTTGACTGTAGGTACTGATTGAAATATTTTTTTAAATACAAATGAATGAGTGGCTCGTGTGTATTTATTTATTTAATCCTTTTTAATCGACTTCAAAATGGAGGTGGTTCTCAATTCATCTGTTTTTTTTGGATGTTTGTTACGCGATATCTCCGGCAATTGTGGATCAATAAAAAAAAAAGTAATGGATAGGGTATGCTTCAGGGGTGGTCCCATATAAATTTTATAAATTTTGCATGGGGGGTTTTTCAGTTAGCTTCAATACTACATATTTTTTATGATGTTATAATATCTTTCTGTCACTGTTATTTACATAGCAAGTAGTATATGAATTTGTGTGGAGTAAGTGCCACAACAAAAAAGTTAAAAATAAAATCGATCTATCAAAAAAAAAAACATTACAAATTCATCACAAACCATGTACATATTTCGGTTTTATGGCTATTTCTTGTGTAGTATTGTGTGATTAGTTACTACAAACGTCAGTGTCAGTCAAATTAGGTTGGTAGCAGCAATTTCTCCAGAATTGAACATCTTGCGTTGTGGTTGCCAGTGATGGCCAGCCGACATGATTGATAGCTTAATCAAATAGTGTGGTATGAACAATGTGCACTGTCAATCACTTATATATATGACGGAGAAGGTATGTTTCTCGTTATTATCAGTAATATTTTAACTACTGTGGGCGTACTATGGGAAGTGTTGGTTATTGCGCAATAGAAAAACCGTTTGCAGTTCAAATCAAATTATAATTTAGGAACAAATTAATCACACTAGCGAATCACACACTGTAGGTACACGACACAACTATACGGAACGCGCGACGGTTTCTAAACGTGTTCACTGCTTAACCGCCAACAACAAACTTTGCTTTTACTCCGGTCAAGCGTTATGTTATAGACTCTGTCGAGCGCCACCTGCAGGCTTAGCATGACGCTTTCTATTTCTTGGAAGAATAGACATAGCTATTTCTATACAAAGTAACATTTCGTTTCTCCATTTTTGACATCGCACCGTAAAAATCCTTCTACAATCTGCCATTTTGTCTTTCGTTTATACCCATCGTTGTCTAGGTCCTTTTTTATGTAGACTATTTCAGAAGAAAGTTTTCTATCCCGAACTGACAAAATCACACTGACTACTGAAAGTTGTCTAAGGTAGTGAAGACAAATTGATTTTGTAATTGCCGTGCTTAGACAGTAGAAAACTTTTTAATCGACGGCCACAAAGTATAAAAATAGAATGGAAAATGTGAAAAATTATTACCTACATGTTGAGTTTAAGGGGTTTATGTGTCTTATATAGGGGGTCGAAACATTAATTATTTTTGCGATAGGACATAGCATTTTCGAGATATAAGCAAAATAAAAGAAAAACGTGAATAAATTAATAATACTAATATGCCGTATCTGTATCTATTTTACTGTGTGTACATAAATAATAAAATAAATAAATAAATAAATGATTGAATTTCGTAAAAAGTGCAGTTGACTCTTTCTACTTTGCTGCCGTCGTACTGTCTTCACGGAACGTCATTTTTGTCTATTCTTCCGTCGACAAAACGGTGCTCGTGCTAAGCCTGCTGGCGGTGCTGGCGTCCCGATTAGTCAAATTTAAATGATTGATTTAACGTATTTCTGACATATATATATATAACGCCCTAAATCTACATACACTTCACTAAAAGCAGTTTATGGTTCAACACACACAGCTTATAAAAACAAGTCCCTTTCAAATTACTTGTTTGATAGCCATTTTGTCCTGTTAATGACCAGCGATATTTTATTTTAACGGCAAACTTTAGAGGTCACGGCCAGGCCCTTGTTTGTTTGTATTATTGCACCTCGTTGAAAGTGAAGTTGGTTTCGTTCGACCTTGGACGGAGCCCATAAAACTTTTGTTTCTGAACTCATTAGGTTCGCTTCATTATGCAGTTTTGAACGGGCTATAAACTGTGAAATGTGCTCTAGATTTTTGTCCTTTCAAGAATAAGTACGGTCTGAGGTTAGATTTTTCGAGCTCTTAAGAATTTATGAATTTGGGTATGCTACTATGTTTTGTTATATTGGTATTTTTATGTGGCCCTTTACTGCAATGTTAAGAGTTACCTAATGTTGTAACAGACTCATTTTATGTGGGTAATACCTCCGTTTGATTGCCATTCAGTGGTCTGTACAGCATGACCATGATTACAAACCTGTTGCGTATGCAGTCATATCTACGTAAAGCGCATAATAAACAGCGATTTATAGATACTTCGATATTGATAACGCAAAATCGATTATAGGTAAGTAGGTACCTTGTTCGCATTTCATCCTCGGTCTCTCAGAGACTGAGATATCTATAGGATATTGTATTATATAACATGTCATATTATGTACTATATCACGCCAGTATTCTACGAAAAGGTAGACAGAGGTGTAAAGTACACCCAGATTTCCCCAATTATGTTTAATTCCCATGTTCGCAGGGGTGAGTATTTTGCCATCAACCGGGCACAAATCAGACCCCGGGCTGCTACTGAGAATTTGATCTTGTCGTAGGTAGGTCGAGGTACCAAAGACAAAGCGCTCACGAATTCGGTCCCAGTAGGTGCGGGCAAGGCTTGCGGCGTAGATTCGGCGGCAATTATTGTCCGTCAGCGAGCGGGGGGGGGTGTTGCGGTGGGGTGTAGGGGGGGCAGCCGGCCCCGGGGGCTAAGATGGCCACCGTAATTAATTGGCGCGACGCGGGGGCCGACCGCGACGCGTCTCGTTCGCAGCGCGGCATTGCGCCCGCGTGTATGGTAGCCAGGTTTTGGAAACTTGCGGGATGTTTTATTAAAACATTATTTTGGGTGAAAGCTTAAATGGAATAATAAATCGATAGGTTACGGATGCTAGGCTGAGAGATATGGTATATGTATGGATTGGACTACTTTGCTAAAAACGATTTCTCGTGGTCTTAGAGCGGTATAGCTCAGGTGGTGCAGTCATTCACGTCACTGCATACAATTAGAGTATTCTTCATCTTAGCTACGAGTTTGGCGCCATCAGTAGTGTCTATCAGTTCCATTAGAGTATTGGAATTAGAAAGTCCAGAAAGAAATTGGTACGTAAGTATTACCATATACCTAAATATCGATGGAATTGCTGCTATTTTTTCCTTCTTGGCAGAACTATTGTTTTCGCGAAAATATTAGTCCAAATGAAATTATTCTGTAGCATATAGTGTTTAGAAATGTGTTACGTAAATAAAAGAAAGAAAGAAAGAAAAAGTATTTATTGAAACTCGCACAGTATTATCAGAAACTAAACTAAACACACTCATAAAAATAAAATAAAAACAAAAGTAAAATGAAAATAACAACAGTAAGTCCTGTACGAGGACAAAAGGCCCCTATCTCAGCAAATAGGCAAATAACAAAAATAGCAAAAAGGCAAATAGGCTGCAGTTAGCTATTTATACTGCTAACATTTGACGATATCTCGTGTCGCTCCTGGCTGGAGGCATTTTGAGTAAAATCATTAAGGCACCCACAGGACAGTTCGGTTAAGTAGCCAAGACTTCAGTGGTCAAAAATACGAGTTGGCAACTCCAAAAAAAAATACTATATCTCGTGTCCTTTGGCCCGAGCCGTGGTCACCGCAGCGTCGTCGACCAGCGATCCGACCGTAAACGTCTCTCCCACACGCCGCGCGCGCCCGCTCGCCACTCGCCGCTACATACCTACCTACGTAATGTACTGCCGACCAGCCAGCTCACACAGGTCCTTCACCATGTTCACATCAACTCTCCGAAACACAGAACCCAACTACGTTAGAGGAACGTGGGAGCTCTAGTTAGAATGGACAGCTACCAATACCGCACTATACCATAGTTTGTCACATCAAGACCTCTGACCACTTGCATATTCCACCCCTCTGGCGCCTCGGGCTCTTCGAGCTGCGGGGTGTGGGGTAGCTCGCACGGTACTAGCCAGCAGCTCATACAAATTGCATGGGTGTGAGTGAGTAACGTTAGTGCTCGGACCTCGGTCCGCTTAAGCGTAAATTCTGTTGCGTAAGTCGGAAAAGACGTCTGGTTTTCGAGATAGGGACGAGGGGAAAGTTATTGGAAGAATAGTTCGGTGAAATGAGATAATAGAATATATTATTCAGTTAGCAGGTCATTAGTATTCAGTATTTTTCTCGCTTTAATTCGGGGGAGAAAGTTGACGGGTAAGATTTTCCCGCGCAACTTGTAACTCTGGGAAAGGCGACCACGACCAACGTTCTGACAGCACGTGCTAATATTATTATTTTTGTGACATTAAAGCCGTTACACAGCTACATTTAGTCCTAGTTTAGCTATTATTTTAATTGCTCAGTATATTTCATAGGCCATTGCGTGTCTAAGTATAACTTATTAAAAGAAAAGTAGTTCATTCATGGTTGGAAATACATAATTAATTTTATCATAAATACATCAAAAGAACCCTGTCTGAACTTTGTATTGACGTTGAAAAAATGCAGAAATAATTGGCTTTAACATTGCCATTTGCAGGGTTCTAATAAAATATAATGCTACGCGAAATACATAGATGGAAGAAAACACATCTGCCACTTGTAATGTGTACAATTTTGATTTAAAAAAAATACAACGTAATTAAAAATAAATAAAAAGTTAAAAGCCAATCAAAATTTAAACAATGTTTTTTTTAATAAAAAAGAGTTGCAGATAGGGTTGTCGATATTTTTTCATCTATAAAAAAGAATTACACGAGAAAAACTTAGACGCACAAAATCGTTAATAACTTTTAGTTTTGTTTGCGCTAAACGTCCTAAAGAGTTCGATTGCAATCGGTATTCTAGGGAAGCGCACGTTAAATATAAGATTTCTAGGATATATTGTTTGAGAGACGGTGCTAAGTTAAACCGTGGTCATGGTACGGTCTTAAATTAAGAAGAAAAATACAATACTAACGCGTGATAAAAATAATTATGACTAAATAAATTTGCCACAGTGTAGTTTAGAATAACAAAAATATAAATATCTGGAATATCCACCAATCGTCGTGCGCCGTCGTGACAGGATCACGAGGTGTAGTAGTGTTGTCTCGTTGTAGGTCGAGAGGTTAATTCATTACTACTTACAGGTTAGATATTTAGCCCGGGGAGGGTGAGACCGAAATTCAGCTTGATAAACATGGTTAATACTTAAGACAAATAATAGGGCATAAGGTCCGTCATATAAGCAGAATTTTTAATACTACAGAAGATGAGAAAATTTACATACCGTTTTTTTAAAGGTATTGAATCCTATTGCTATAAGATATTCGAAGAGAAAAGTGTACGTTTCACTGAACGTTTCTATGACAAAGAAATAGAACATAATATCGAGACAAAGAGACAGAGCTTTCGATCATTTTAACGAATAAGAAAGAATACGTACCCAGTTTACAACGGAAAAACTAATAACTTCATTGGATAATCTGACTGATTACCGTTAATAAATCAAAATAAATTATAGTTATCTCGAGGAATTTTGGCTTATTTTTCTAATCAAATTTAACCATTCGGTTTAAAAAAAATCTGCATTAACATCCATTGTAAGAGACATTTGCATGTCAAACGCAAAAATTCTAAAATAAAAATAAAAACTAGGATAAAGTTAATTGCCGGTCAAGTAAACCTTAAAACAAGTTGAATATGTTTCAAGCGAAAGAGGAATGTTACAATTTTTTTAATGCAGGTATGTAGTCGTAATACTGCAGCTGCTAAGAGACTCAATTCACCGAAAATAATTAGTTTCCCAGCTACCTAGACCCGAAAAGCATTTCCATTTTTCGTTGACAACGCAAAAAATGTAAAGACAGGACGCATGTTCGAACCATACCTAATTGGTAGTCAGCTAGTCAGGACTTGGCTTATCCTCTGCAAGATGTGTGATGCCTACGTACACCATGTGTCAATTAGGACAGGACATATCCACACTATAAGGCTTTGTACCTAAAGCAGTTTTGGGCGAAGTCTGGTGCCAATCAGTCGACATAATTGCCACCCGAGGCGTCGTCCTCGCAGACGAAGGAAAATAGAAAAAATGCGGGATTTCACGATGGATTTCCCGTTTTTCAAGTATTGGAAATATGGAACGTTCACGAGCGGCTCTGAGCGTAAAACTTGAAGTGAACAATCAAACAATGAGTGAACTGCTCGGAGATTGGGTGCTTTGTTTAGTTTTTGTGATAAAGTAGTAATGCAGCGCTGTAATTGGATATATAACTTATTTTCAAGGTTCTAAAGAGAGGTAAAAAGAAGACACGAAAAAGTCCACTTAAGAAAACTCCTTCGATTTTCAAAGCAATGATAACTTTTTGTTTTCTGTCTCCTTTTCAAGAAGCCTTATAACAATTTTCCGTCCACACTCTAATATCAAAACCAATTTTCATAAACTCATAACCCACTTTTTAATCGTCGCACTTCGCGTGCGTTAGTGACGTCAGCATCGTTCCGACGCGTTGTGGTCTGCGATCCAATCGTGCGACGTGATCGCTGAGATAATAAAACCTACGACTTGTCTAACAGTGGTTGCGTCATGCGACAATGGGTAGCGTCTGTCGGCTGACTGCGTAAGTGAGCACTGCTATGTGGATGCTACTGCGCGTATCAAAGAATTTGAACTGTACGTGGTAATGGAGTAATAAGAAGGACTCTTTAACAAGTTCAATTTAAATTAGCTAGCGAAACTCCGCAGACGTGACGGGTATCGATATCTAAACATGATAAAACAAGAAAGAAATAAATTTGATGATGTTTTTTTTGGGGTCTTCAGCCGCCGCGCCGATTATAATCAATCAAAATTATCAGTTTACAAATTAGTATTTTTGTGTGTTAACTTCACAGACGTGATGGGTATCGATGTCTCAACACGATAAAACAGATTTTATCAACTCACACTTCAAGTAACAACACTACCAGCGTGCATTGATCCCATAAAAAAAATCATCAAACCTTTTTTATTTTGTCTTGTTAAGATATCGATACCCATCACTTCTGCGGAGTTTCGCTAGCTGACTTAATTTGACCCTGTATTCTTATAAACTCTATTAATTTCTGATAAAACAAGTCGTGGCCCCGATGGGATTTCCCATCGGCCATAATTATGAATTTTCCATATAAACTTTCATCCCCTAACTGACCCCTTAAAGTGATGATTTTTTAGAAATCCTTCGTTAGTGCTCACCTTCGTTATACACGGTCAAATTAAATTACGTAGCGAAACTCTGCAGATGTGATGGGTATCGATATCTAACCACGACAAAATAAAATGCGTTCTTTTTTGGGGTCAACCAACTCTTGAAGTAGTGAGTGAGTTGATATAATCAGTATTATTTTTGTTTTAGCGTGTTTAAATGTCAATACCCATCTCGTCTGTGAAGTACACACAACAAAAACTGATATTTCAAGTGACCACACTACCTACGGTTGATGACTCCCAAAAAAATACTCGTCAAATAAATTTATTTTTCATTGGATTATGTTTATACATTGATACCCATCACATCTGCGGAGTTTCGCTAGCTAATTCAATTTGGCCCTGTATAAGGAACTCTTGTGTAAATTTTCGTACTTCTAGACCCAGTGGTTTAGGCTTTATCTGAGAGTGAATTAATGAATTTAAGATTTTGATTGTGCGTTCTCTGTCAGTGAATTAATGAATTTAAGATTTTGGTTGTGCGTTCTCAGTCAGTGAATTAATGAATTTAAGATTTTGGTTGTGCGTTCGCTGTCAGTAAATTAATGAATTTAAGATTTTAGTTGTGCGTTTTCTGTCAGTTAATTAATGAATTTAAGATTTTGGCTGTGCGTTATCTGTCAGTGAATTAATGAATTTAGGATTTTTATTAACTAATAGATTTTGGTTTGGGACGTGCTATTCGAGAGCATATTAGTGGCTCATGTCATGTGGTAACAAGATAGCCAGTCAGCAATGCTGGTAACGGGGCTGACTGACCAGAGAGTACCGGAGTAGTGGAGGCTCCCTTATTGCGATATCCACATGTAGGTACACGACTACCTATGTATTTGGACTGGAACTAATTGACATCACTTCCTAGAAAGGATGACTCGGTCGCATTTTGGAATATAGTAACTATAGAGTGGGTGGATTAGATCGGGGATCGACTCTGGGTCTGCGTATACATGAACATGGCTTCCTTACAAGTTTAAAATAACTATTTCCTTCACGATTCATTACAGATGAAACAGATTTTAATTACGAATGCATTTTTTTCATAGAACTATTCCACAGCCAATTCACCGGATAAAGGATGTATGAAAGAGAATGCATAGCCTTTCTTTGCCTCAAATTTGCTTAAAATTCTCTTTTCGCGTCACACGCGAAGGTGGCATCGCTGCACACTTGGGGTAATGTACAAAACGCGGCAAGGCGGGTACTTAGTGACGTCACGGGTACTCGGTAGATATCGTCTCGCTGCATACCAGTCCGCAGCGGCGGAGCATTCTGTACAGCGACGGAATGTTCTGGCACGTTCGCTGGGTATACAGGGTGGTGGGTTTTGGAACAGCGATTTTGGTTGAATATATTGTATCTCAAGAGATACTGTTAGAGGCAGAAATCCAACGAGAACGTCAACAATGAGGCAACAAAAAGATAAAATTATGAAAATGTTAAAATCTTGATAGCTGTCTGAAAGTTGCTGAAACTTTAAAAGTTGTTTATAGTCGTAAATCTCACAAAGTTACATATGGAACTCATTTTAATTACACAATCACGATTAAATAACACAAAAATATTTAGCATTTTCCAAATTCTACTTTATTTGACAAGATCTGAAATCATTATATTATATTAATTTTGGTTGTCGTGTTCCTCACACTACACGACAGATGTCTCTTACGAAATTTTGCTGAAGTTTCAGCACCAACCTGTATACAGCCGTGCATTTAGTACGTAGACAAGTAAGGTGGCGAATCCCGAAGCGTTATTTAGGTACTCGCTCGAAAATAATTGTTAACTATGTGTTTAGTTAGCGGCGCCGGCGCATTATATGAAAACTTTTAGCAGAACACGTAATATTTACAAATTATAATGTACAGTGTAGCAGGGACATCGACTCGCAACCTGTTACCATATGGATTCAGTACATGATTCTGGACCCCTAGGGTTATTGATCGTCGGTGATAAAAAAGAAATACCTGTTACATACATTTTAACCACGTAGGTATTGAACTTTTCTATGAAACAGCAGATTTTTTTTTGGAAAATTTCTGCACTAGGGGGGGGGGGGACGGTTCAGACTTATGTGCTGAATTTATGACTCCAGTTTGCGCGTCGATGATGCCAGGGTGTATGAGCTAACACATTTGTGGAAACGTTATTCAATAGATTCTTTGAAGGTGCTTAAGAATAGAGAAATTAAGTAATAAGGGTACATGCGCAGGCGATTAGTACTTACTCATAATTTAAGCCACTTATGACATCTCAAATACTAAAAAAAAACTGTTTCCTTTCGGAGAAGGCATAATCTTTATTAACCGACTTCAAAAAAGGAGGAGGTTATATGTGCGCGGGTATGTATAAAAAAAAATATGTTCAACGATATTTTCGTCAATTGTGAACAGATTTTAAAAATTGTTCTTGCATTTGATAGAGCAAGATTGCGCGGTGGTCCTATATAAATTGTATTAACCTTACTGAGGTAGTTTTTGAGTTAGCTTCGATGACACGTATTTAAGTTACTTAGGACCCGTTGTTTGATACACAGTTAAACATGACCAATAGTTAATTTAACAATTAGTCACTTGACAATAGTCAAAAGCTGTCAAAGATAACTACTCTGTCTGCGCATGGTTAACTTTTATAGCAATTTGATTTTTTAACTGTAGTTAGCTTAATCATTTAACAAACAACATACCTCTGTAATTTTTTAACAAATTGTTAGTTTAACTAATGCATTTTAAGTATTAGTATGTTTGACTACTGATCAAACAACGGGCCCTTATTGTATCTTGATGATGTTATAAAACTTCCTGTCACTGTTGTTTACATAGCAAGTAGTGGTATACAAATTGGTGTGGGGTAGGTACCATAACTAAAAAGAGAATTAAAAACGATTAAAAAAAAAAAACAACCAACTTCCAAAAAAGCACTACAAAGTGAATAACAACTTAAATTTCGGAAGTCGGTGGCAAAATATTAAAATACAGATCCAAAGACACCGACTTCCGAAATTTAAGTAATTTTTCACTTTATAGTATTGTTTTGGAAGTCGGATGTTTTATATCTCACAATCTTATGATCTAACGGAGTAATTGCGTAACACAATCATAATGTATGGCAATGCCTTTCATTTTGACAGTTCAACAACATTCATTGCGTTATTTACGTTGTTGAGCAGACAATTTTTTTAAACATATGAAGCAGTGGATTAGGCTACCTTCAAAATCCTTCGGGTTCTGACTGAATGTGTGTTACGCAATTGGGGAGCTGGGTCATACTAAAGTTTACAGTTAATTGGAAAGTCGGGCTTTATGGTTTTTCTTTTAAAAAAAGCACTATTCCAAATCTGACTCACGTTGCGTGAATGACATAACTATTGTACGAGTCATGTATCGTACGTGGCACGCAAGCATTGCATAGATCAGCACTTTTCCGTCGCCTTGCACAAGTTATAGTATAACGCTACCGTACACAATCCGCGTTGATAGTAAGCAGTACTCATTCACACAACATTCATATAGTATTAGTTATGTGTTAGTTAAATATATTGAATAAACCATCATCTTTGGCTATCCGTGACTTATCATCAGAGATCGGATATTCGGATGCATGTTCACCTAAAGTTGAGATATTGGCTAATATGGAATGCGCTGTTGTTGTATAGCAAAATCCAGCTGACGTTAGATTTCAGAGACCAAACCAGACCAAATCATAGCGATCGAAAGGTAGTGATTAAAGTTGTAGTAGTCGAGGTAATATTTACGCACAATCAGGATATTATAGTACTTAAATTAGTAAAAAAACTTTTTTACAAAAAAGCAACAGACTTCCAAAAAAACACTGAAAAACGTGAAAAATTAATTTAATTTCGGAAGTCCGTAGCCAAAAACAAAAATACACAAAAAAAGACACCGACTTCCGAAATTAAATTAATTTTTCACGTTTTTCAGTGTTTTTTTGGAAGTCTGTTGTTTTTTTGTAAAAAAGTATTTTTACTAATTTCCTTTTTTTTACAAATTTTTTTCTACACATGAACAGAGATTCTAGGATTCTTTTGGTGGACACTAAAACATCCGCCGACCCTGGACTAACAAGTTCATCTGAAACCTTAGTTCGGAATTGTCCCCTTTAATTACGACTTCATAACATTTGGAAAACACTTACCGTCTTATTCATAATAAAGCCATTTGCTTAATAAACCTATTTTAGCTATCGAACTGTTATGTCCCTTTCTGTCAAACTTTATTTTAACTTGGTAGAAAGGGACAAATCAGTTCGATAGCTAAAATAGGTTTATTAAGCGAATAGCTTTATTATGAATAAGACGGTTAATTTCTCTCTATTCATTAAGTAGAAGCGGCATGATGGCAGTTACAAGCTCTAGATTAAGGTCATCCACACATACATTAGCGGCCAACGGCAACGGTACAAGCAAGTACATCGTGCGAACTTGTCCCCAGGTCCTCGGCTTCAAGGGAATTCTAATTAATAGCTGAATATGAATATGAAAATTGAAAAATTATAAATGCAACGACAATTAACAACTCGTCCGAAACATGTTGGAGCCATGAGTTTTAATGTTCTATGCTTCATTTTAATGTAGTGGCGGCATTTCGCATTTTTATTAAGTTACTCAAGAATCGTTTAGATCTCGATCTACATGTGATAAGGAAATTATGGAGTTTTATTCGTTTTTAAACGGTTGTAAGTTTCTTATTAGGTTGGACATGAATATAGTGTTTTGGTTCACTCAAGTGGAAAGTTTTTTCAGGATGCATAATCAAGTCCTGAAATGATCTGACCTTGATAATGGACTGGACTTTATAAAATACACTTTGACCTTTGAGTTTGTTCCGTTGTTTCTTCTCAGACTAGTCGGAGGTGATACGCCAACCTGATCAACTTTTTAAAATATTATTGACGTGTAAAAGTGTTTGTATAATAAACCTAGTTACAGAAATAAATATGATTTCATTTTGAAAATAAATGTTACATTTTTACCCAAGTCTAAACAGATCTGGCCAGACGTTTTGGCGTCATTGAAAACTAATTAGCATTACCGCATACAAATTAGAATCCAAGTATCCTAACTTTACCGTAACATCAGTAACTACTAGTGACAAACTGTTGCTAACCGCTGAATTACTGCTGTATGTAATCCCCATAAGACTTGCAATAATTGCTTTGGCTCTGCTAGGGCTGTTAGAAACTACCTGAAGCCGCGAAAGCATAGCAAGACGGGCATAATGTGAAAACGCTTATTGGGTTATAAGAATGAGCATAATAATAATTTCTTTGGAAATATCTAGGTTGACAAACACTAACTTTTGGCGGATCACAAACTACAACGCGCCACGCGACGGGACGCAGATACTCGTAACGCGCCCCCGCGCGTGATTTTTTACATACATGTTCAATAAAAACGCGCTTCCTCGCGGGAATTGGCTACCGCGCCCCGTCGCGTGGCGCGTTGTAGTGTGTGATTCGCCTTAGTGCTGACACCCAAACTAGGCTTAAAACTGACACCTATCATATTTATAAAGAGGTCCCAGTATGATTATGATGGTGTTTAAGCTGGAAATACAGCTACTTAGTTATGATGTTTTTAAATATTCTATACCTGTCTCGTAAAACAGGAATAGTTTGAAACCATAGCGTTGCCCTCCATAAACAATTTTCATAGAAGGTAATGTGGGTTTATAGCTTACTGCAGCAATGGTCCAGTTAAGCGATTAATATCCAAGGATTTCGATCGTTAGATTTGCTGTCACCGTACTAAGGTCGCATGAAAAGGTGTATATACTGAGAAGAGTGAGCACCCCGCATGAGGCGATAGGTACGATTTTCAGTATGAGTAAGCGTGACAATACTATTTAAATGTCATTGTCAACGAAACAAAAACGAGACCATCTTTTGATGAGGTCGGGCGAATCGAACGATTTAAATCTTTGTTGATATTCAAATAATATGTATAGTCAGCGCATAAAATGGCGAATAAATCGCGAATGCCTCTGGTTACCGTTGGTTTAACGTACCTTATTTAATTCGAATTAAATGTCTCTGTAAACTGGTAAATGCGCCATCCAATACAGGCATGTAATTACATAAATATTGAGAGTCTCATGCATAATTTATGTTAAAATGGAGACTTATTAGTTATTATCGCTTTACTGCGATCAATGAATCGTGGCTAACTGCTAAGATGAACTGTCCTGAAGGGTTCAACTAAGAGGGCAGAAAATAACCAACGTCTGAACAACTTAATGTGTAAAAAAAGTTGAATTTTCTAAGGTTGCATATTTTAAAGGAACTCCCAATTAATAATAATCCCTTTTCCTCTCTCAAGTTTTCATTAAACATTTTTTAAACATTGAGACCAACGCGGCACAGCGTGAGACTAATGCACTATACACGATTTTTAATTTACTTCCCCTTTTCTCATTTCCTTGCTACACAAAATTACACCTTGTCCTTTGTTTACTAAAATCGATTTTAGTAACCACATATTACTCGACTTCACACGGCCCAGGCGTCCCTGGCCGCGTGGTCGCGCGACGGGATGGCGGCGCGGCGGCGCGGCGGCGGTCGCGGGACTTAATTAAAATCGCACGCCGGGTCGCGGCCGCATGCGACCGAAATAATGTCGTGTAGTTACATACATGCATATAGTATAGATTGGAGCTTGGCGTGTAGCGTTACGGGTCATGTGATTTAAAAACCGTGACTTAAAATGCTCCATTAGGGTAAGGAAACTAAGAAATGACACGTGGGGTTGCGACAATCGTTGAGAGGATCCGTCAATTGGGAGTCGAGGTGGCCTTGCACAAGTCCGAGGCCATGTGTTTTCATGATCCTCGGAACGGGCCACTGTCGTGTTCCCAAATAACGGTAGGACGGGTTCACATCGGCTTCGAGTCGACGTTGAAGTACTTGAGACTCGTCCTCGACAGCCGGTGGAACTTGGTGGAGCATTTCCGACGTTTGGCTTCCAGACTGGAGCGGGCCGGAGCTGCCTTGAAGCGGCTCCTGACCAATCTAGGGGACCCAAACGCCTCCTGACGGAGGCTCTACGCGGGGGTCGTGCGGTCCATGGCTCTTTACGGGGCACCGGTGTGGGCGCGTTCATTGAGGCGACGACCAGCCCCCCGGTTGAACGCGGCCCAGAGGTTCATGGCCATCCGGCTGGTCTGGGGATACCGCACGGTCTCCTGTGAGGCGGCGAGCCTCCTTGCTGGATTGCCGCCATGGGATGTGGAGGCAAAAGTCCTCGCGAACATTTGGGAGTGGCGCGAGGAGGCGAAACGGCGGGGCGTAACTCCGCTGCCGCGAAAAATTCGGTCACAGCGGACAGAGCTTTGGCGGGATTTCATGGCGGCATGGAGAGTGCGACTATCGCAACCCAGTGCTGGGCACGCCACAATTGCGGCGGTAAGTCCCCTCTTTGAGAAGTGGATTTAGAGACGCCACGGCGTCCTCACCTTCCACCTGACGCAGGTCCTCACCGGATATGGCTGTTTCGGGAGGTTCCTGTTTCGGGAGGTTCCTGTTTCGGGAGGTTCCTGTTTCGGATAAGGCGGCAGGAAACGCCCGGGTGTTACCATTGTGTGTAAAGCATATATTGAAAGTTTGCTGAGGAGTTTCCCGCAGTGAACGTGTTAAGTGTAAATCTTCATCCCTCCTACTGCCCACTTTTCAGTCCCCGACAGGGTCCATAATGATATCTGAGTATGAAAATAATGCAATTAAGTATTGAGTGTTCAAGGAGAAAATTACTAGAATTGAGCCTTTCGTCTCAGCAAAATATGAGAATAACCAGGGTTTATACAACGTTCGTATTACATTGCACATGCATATATAACAAAGAGTCTCGATTTAATACCTTCCAGTCAGAGAAAATATTTAGCGTGACAACTCCTATAAATGTTCTAAACACGTGCGAACTGTGTACTAAAAACAACGGATCGCAACGGACTTTATGACGTACGACATGATGAGTTAGGCGGTCCGTACACGGCGCAACCAGTCACAAACTACACTCGAGAGCAATGAATCCGGGTCACTTAAAGAATGTTAAAAATCTCGGAAACTAAAAATGATAGGTTAATGCAATAAATTGTATTTAATAGACAATGTAATACTCCTTAAATGAAAGTAAAAAAAATATGAGTCACCATACATTTTATTAACACAAAATTACATAAAGAAAAAAACTGCTGATCTCTCCTTAAAACAAAAATAGGAAACATGAAATTTTTGAACTTTATTACGATTTTCTTGAATTTTAATACTTCGTATTGCCTCCTCGTGCTTCCATTACTGCGTTTACGCGGTTTGGCATGCTGTACACCAAGTTCCTTATACGATTTTGGGGAATATTCTCCCATTCCTCTGTGAGAGCAATTTTGAGCTCACGAAGCGTGATTGGGGGAGGGTTTCGTTGTTTTACGCATCTGCCTAGCTCGTCCCAAGCATGCTCGATCGGGTTGATATCCGGGCTGCGCGCTGGCCACTCCATACGAGTAATGTTCATCTCTTGAAGGTAGTCATTCACAATCCTACCTGTATGAGGTCGGGCATTGTCATGCATAAATATAGCATCCTCACCTAAATTGACCATAAATGGACCAACGTGATCATTGAGGATTTCTTCCACATATCTTACGCTAGTTAAAGAGCCGTTTTCTATGATCACCAGCTCTGTGCGACTTTCAGAAGAAATTCCGGCCCACACAAGTACAGACCCACCACCGTAGGCTACTTTTTCTTCGATGCATGCTTGCTTGAATCTTTCCCCTGGTCTTCGATACACTCTGTGTCTTCCATCGTGCTTGTAGAGCATAAATTTTGATTCGTCGGAGAACATAACTTTTGACCAATCTTCAATACTCCAATTTACGTGGCTCTGGGCATATCTTAGTCTTGAAATACGATGCCCACGCTCCAGTTTAGGGCCGTTTGCAGGTCTAAGGGGTTTTAAGTTAGATTCAGCAAGCCGACGTCTTACTGTCCATGCACTTGGGTTACTTCCTCCGAGGCGTCGAAACTGATTTGTGAGTTCAGTTCCTGTGAGAAAGCGATTTCGAAGCATGGTGTTCACCAAGTATCGGTCTTCTCGTGCTGTGGTACACCTGGTTCTGCCCGTTCCTGGTCTGCGTAGGTTAGAACCAGTTTCTTCGTAACGTCGGAGAACTCTTTGTACTGTTGACAGCGACACACCGACAGTCCTGGCTGTATCGCGCTGACTCCGGCCGGTTTCCAGCATTGTAAGTATTCTGGTGCATTCTTCAGGCGTAAGCGACATAATTTCAGCTTGAATAATGAATATAGAGCACTATCAACATGGTTTATGTACCCACATAAATGACAGATTACAAACAAAAGCAAAACCAAATGCTGTAATTTCGTAGTTCCATCTTCGAAAGTGGCCCTTTTTCAAATTTGATTTTTTTATGATATAACTTTACAATAACTAAGAAGTTTTAATACCTTCATTTAAGGAGTATTACATTGTCTATTAAATACAATTTATTGCATTAACCTAGCATTTTTAGCTTCCGAGATTTTTAGGATTCTTTAAGTGACCCGGATTCATTGCTCTCGAGTGTAGTTGCTGACATTCTGGCTGCTCAGTGGTGATTTGAGTTTGGAACACGTTGCTTTTTAGTAGCACCGTGGACGATGGACTGACAATAGCTAAAGCGCGGTCACTGTCGGACTGCATAGAAAAGAAAGAGAAGCGCGATGACACAATGCTGGTAATTTATTGCAAAATATGAAGCAACTGTCTATTTACAAAAAAAACTATTGATTGGACTAAAATATGGTTAATAATTGGTTAATATGTTGCTTGTAGAATAATCTGACAAAAAATCAGAATTATTGCATGTATGGTTTTTAACGGTTAAAAGAAATTTTTAGAGGTATTGTCGTGATTTTTCTCTATCGTATCAAATTAGTTGCATTATGAGTTCAACACACTATCTAATTAGCATATATCCTGAAGAATATCATATATTTTTCTGATTTTATTTACTGCAGTGGATCATATACGCTTAGGCATTACAAAACTTGCGTTTAGGTCCTGTATAGCTCCCTTAATCGCGCGTGACTAGTACACGTTAAACTATGACATGCCATATTGCGCGACTGTTCTTATTATCGCGCGGTTATTTTATTAATTGCCGCCTTGATGTCGAATAGCGATTACCGGTTCGTTTTTATAAATGTAGGCTGTAAATGCATGTTTCCTTTGCTTTATAAAATGGGAAAACCGTGAAGGAGTTGTGACTTTTTGTGTGACTTAATTATGTCAATTCGTAACTTTCAGTTTAAGGGCCAGTTTCACAATACTGCGTTTATTCTAAATGTCCCGTTATGGTATTTGACGGATTGTCTCACTACGAAAAATAGTCCGTCAAAATGCTTAACATGGGAGTTAGTAACAGCAGAGATTGGTGAAATTGGTGCTGAACTTCTAAGTTTTTTAAATTAGGTGAAGTTTACAAAAATTAATCGTATTGAGGTTTGTGTGTTTAGTGTGCATAGAATTTATAATCGTATGGTACGAACTTAGTTGGTGTATTCAGGTATTCCAAATCTAAAACAATATTAATAGTTTATATAATTATTTTGCTAAAATAAACTGTCAGAAAATTTTGCCGTCGGGAAAACTAAGTATCACGCGGTGTTGCTTCGAATGAAACTTAGAAAGTGCAATATTTGCAAAGATTCGCCGTTATTAATTAACATTGGCAGCCTAACATCCACTACTGCGGGGCAATTGTGTAACACACTAACAGTAGCAATGGCTTTCATTTTGACAGATCAACAACATTCATTGCGTTATTTACGCTGTTGAGCAGACAATCTTTTCGAATATATGAAGCAATGGATTAGCAATATCCTTCAAAATGATACAGATTTCGATTGATAGTGTGTTCCGCAATTGAGGAGCGTTTTTACAAAACGATACATAGTAAAATAATTTATTTTTCAATAATGTAATTTATTTATTTATTAGGGTTTAGATATAGTACGTTAAATTAAATTGCCGTTAAATAAATAAAAAAATATAAAATTCGATGTATCGCTTTGTGAAAACGCTCCTCAATTAGGGTGCTGGTTATTAAGCCATCCCTATGCTTGCTTTTTTTGTGCTCTTTCGATCTAACCGAGCCCAGGTTTCTTTCAATTTATTAAAAAATATACAATTTATTTCCCAGAAAAATATTTCGTCCCCTCACTTTTCCCGCGTTTTCTTTCAGAAGCTCCCCATTCTTACCCTCGTTGCAATTTCCCTTGCGTGTCTAATCACTTTCCTCTAATTACCTACTCCAGCGAGGTTCTTACATAAATATGGAGTTGCTATCGGGAGGAGTCGCAGCATCCGCCTTGCCTTTGACGCAGATAAGGTGCCGCGAGCGAAAATAACCGCGCGTTCAACGACACAACCAACGGTTATCGATTCCAAATTGATTTGTGAGATTGGAGTGAGAAGGGAATTATGTTTTTGAAGTAACACGTTTTTATCCGACTGCCCCAGAAGGAGGGTAATGTTTTTGTTGTCATATTTTCATTAAATTATTTAAGTTTATTTTCTTTCTCAAGATTTTTGGCGTCTACATAATAGAATTCGTAGGATATGTTAGTGTCAAAACAAATGAAGATCGTATTACGTTACATTTTCAAAAGAATCCATACTAAATAGATTAAAATCAAAGGACAAAGGATTCAAAGGACGGACGGTCAGATTGGTCACCGATGTTCGCTCGTTGCTATTAGATAATGTTTTGCTTAAATACCCGTTATAAAGTTATTAATTGTTTATTTCTTTACTAAGTACCTTCTTAGGTGGTTTTGATGCTCTAAATTATGTAGTCGATGACTTTGGTGCACGGTAAAACTCTAATGAGTTTATGTTGGCACCAACTTAAATACATAATATGTATGTGTACCACTGAATAAATAAATAAATAAATATACAAGCTAACATTAAAAAATGTATACTATGTACAAGTATATACTTTAAAAATAAAGAGAAGAACTCATAGGGCATCAACAAATTGGGAAAAAAATAGGCCAGCCTTCTGGTCTAATGAAGAGTCGACCAACCGCTTGGCGATGTCCCGAAATATTCGATGAGCAGTGGGCCCCAACGCCCTTTTTTCTAAGCTATTGCATAGCTTTTATCGCGGGCTTTGAGCGCGGCGACCGAATCAAGAAATTCCGTAACGAAAATAAAACCTAACACCCCTCACTCCGCCTACCATGTAGCTCGGCCGAGCGTTCGCTTAACGTGTATGTATATGGTATGACTGTACTTAAATTAATAATAAAGAAAAAAAAATACTGCATAAATAAAAAAAAAATTAAAAAATATATATATATATATATATATAATATATATATATATATATATAATTGCATAAGTTGATAAAAAATGCTATGCAATAGCTTTACCGTGGCAGTCCCCGAGTGCCACACGTGTTTATTTTGGTTGGGATATCTTCAAATGACCTCTCACGCTCTGGGCGGAGCGGACGGGCGTGTCAGACTTTTACTGACTAAAACCCACCCGTGTTTCTTCAGTTGCCTGTGCGCCAGGGCCTCGGTAACTCCTAGTGTTTAGATCATGTTTGAAATTATTCGATATTTGAATATTATTTTGAGGATATCGAAAAATTGCCTGAACCCGTGAGATTTGGTCATCTGGACGCTGTGATCAGGACATAAAGGTTATTTTTGAATGACTACTTACACGTAATGGTGAAAACGCAGGTGCTGTTCGTAACCATTGTTTTGTTGATGAGCAGTTAGGACAAGTACTGTTAACGACCAATGAACACTGAGTTACTGAATTCGATACCATTGGCTTGTTTTGTGTTTTGAAGTTGTTGAGCAGCAATTGGTGATGGTTCATGAATCTTATGACGTTACTGGGTCTATTGTTATCACCACACTTTGTCTTCAATTTGCTAAGAACAGATTAGACATTTCCTTAACATGTCACGATCCTCAGTCGTAATCTCGTTGCCTTTTACGGTTCCCAAAATGGTCCCACCTCTATTTTTGAACTGCAACCAGCCAGACCGCGGAAACCAAACCAGAATCAACAAAAATAGAGCCGTTTAGACGTCCAATCTCCAAAGATCATAAAATTTTTACAGCCTGCGACTAACGTTTCGAAACGATCGATAGTATACGCGGGACAATCGAGTCTCCATAGTAGGTGCCGGGTTTCCTCATTACGGACAGAATTCCTGACCGGCCGGCTATAAACCCTGGTCCTAGCAGCCCGAATGTAAAATGAGACTCGTTTTATGTAGACGGCTCTTTCATGGCCTTTTAAACAGCGCAGCGCAGTCGGCCAGTCTGTACATAGCTTTATATCTGGACGGACTACGGTCTTCTAAACTATTTGTACTATTTTAATATTCACCCTTTGAGATTTTTGTTTTAGTTGAGTGTTTTAGTTTGATTGCTGTTCAAAAATCTTTATTGCTTTTTTGGGTGTTCAGCCATTTGTGTTATTTTCACTTTCAAGTTTGATAAAGGCGTCAACTATCGATGTAAGAAGATTACGCGAGTGCTCTATCTAAATCTATGTCAATTGTATTTGCTCTAGTTAAATCTATGTCAATCGTATTTTTCATTAATTGTTCAGACGGGCCAGCAGAGTAGTTCTCTCTAGGTGATATCTCCATATCACTTAGAGAGAATGTAGGAATGCGATCTATCAGTTCAATTACTTCGTACTTGAGTACGATTTCGTCCAATATATCCATTCTGAGTTCCAGGTAATCCTTTGCATTTCTGTAACGGACGTTAACAGAGGATTGAAGAGGATTTTTTTTAATAAAAGGGAAAATGGGTCACGGGTTTCGCAAGCAATGGTGATAACATGTCGCCAAGAAATGTGTTTTGTCTATGACTTGATTCCTAGTTAGTAGAGGATCAATGAAAACGCCTTCATTTGATAATAGGGGGCGAGCCTATTGCCACTAACCGGGCACAAGTGTAGACTAAGAAATTCATAAAGGAAAACCTCAATGACAGCTGACCTGGGGATCGAAAGCAGGAATCCGTGCTCAGCTGTCGCGCTTACGACCACTAGCCCAAGGACGCCAACTTTTACTAATAACTCAAATTACCTGCTTTATGTATTCTCTAAGGAAAAGAGCTAAGGTTCGTACTAACAAACACATATACATACTTTATATATTTAGAGCAGGATATTGCTATATACACACTCACTCGTACAGTAGGTACGTTGATGTCAGTGCATCGTATTTTTACGACTTCATCGCCGGCCCTCGTTCGCGCTGTCCTTTCTTAATTATACTCGCCACCCCCTCACCAACTTGTGTATCGTTAGGGGGTAAGCAGGGTTCGTAAACATGTGATTATAGTTGGTATGATAGGAGTGTAGAAGTATTTGAAGCTGGGTTTAAAATGCTTTACTTAACTGATTCATGATTTCACAAGCAGCATTTTATTCCAATATTCATAAGTAGTCGCAGAATTAAGACCACAAACAAACATACAAAATAGCAATAGGTAAATGCCTCGATCAGTTTTCGTTCCACTCTATCCCTGAGGCGACTAAACATCAATGTTTTTCTTACGAGCGCAGACGATGTTTACCGACCTGTCTATTATAATACCTACCCACTCCACGGGTGAGAGTCTCGTGTGTTTTCCTTCAAACTTCAATTATTCGTGTGCCAGCCGATACGCCAGGCGGCGATCACTCCCACACGACACGTTTCGGCCCCTCTGTTGTGCTTTACCTGCCAAACTAAACAAACGCGAGGGGGGCAAGGGGGGGCGTCCGCGCCTTATCGAACCGCGACCCCGCGGCCACCGCAGCCGGCCTGCTGACGACGTACCTACCTGTCGCTACGTCTCCATCCACCAACGTTCCCCAAGTTTCCAACCTTCGTCAATAGCGACAAGTTACAGATCTGCCGCCGAACGGTCGAAGTCATAGCACGCAGCGAAACTTTACCGACACTTCATGTTCACGTCCGCCGCGTGTCGGGTACAAGCAGTACCTCTCCCGCAGATAAGGTCGCCGGGCACGTGTGCCGCGGTTAGTGCGCTGCGGAACGATTAAATCTAATAAAAAACGAGCGCTGACCGGTCGGCTTGACCGCACCGGCCCGCAGCGATAACAAACAGAATTCTGTAAAAAACCACTCGATGCGACTGAATCGATGACCGAAGCTTTATTTCAACTTTATCGTTTTTGCGTCGTCCATAACTTGGCACCCTCTATGTTCGCCGAAAGCCAGTAAGTATGTAAATTACGGTCGCGAGCGCCGGTCCTCGGGTGCCCACTTATCTATTCAAATTCGGCTCTGGGTGCGGGGTTGCGTCGCCGGCCCACGCTAATCAAAATCCGATCAGCCATTAAGTCCTCTCGCTATCTGCGCTTAGTTTACGAGCTAGAGGGGGGGAGGCGTCACGAGGGGGGCACAGGGAGGGGAGTAGCGCCGTGATCACTTATTTATGTGGCGGGGGCTCGCTCGGCGACTGAAAAACTACCCTCGCGTCGTCGGAGCGGCGCGGCGGCGGCGGCGAGGCAGTGAGGCACGCGAGATGCGCGCCCATAAACCCGACGCGGCTTTGTAATCAACCTTGCCGCGCTTTTTATGAGTCCGCCTTTTGCAGTCACTGCTCTGGATCAATTTAACCCGCTATCTGATATTGAGGCGACGTATAAACTTTAATACTTATCTACCAGCGCTTTCAGCGAGACGCAGAGCTTTTGTGTGCACCGCATTGCGTCCAACGTGTTTGTTTCGTACTATTATAGCTGAATCTTCTTTACTACTGCTGTTTATTTTAATTGCAACAACTATGCATCTAATAGAAACAAAAAAGGTGGACATCGTGGATACCTTTTACGGAAGGACTTTTTTTCTTGTCAACTCTGAAATTCTACGAAGTCTTAGCGTTTTTCCGAGAACTTTTCATTTTCACTCTTCAACCTTTTTGCACTTCCGTTACTTCTAGAGAAGACTGTCAGAGCTTTTCCAGGTAGGTATTCAAATTACATTAAAATAATCGCTAAGAAAAATTTGTTTATTTCACATCAAATATAAATAAAATATTGACATTTATATTAGAAAATGGTTGTATTTAGGTAATTCAATGAATAAAAAAAAACGATGAAGATGTGGTGACAAAAATTGAAAAGAGTATGCTTCGATGGTTTGGTCATGTTGAGAGGATGAATAAAAGGCGACTAACAAAAGGTATTTACAAGACAACTGTGAGTGGAAACGCCGGCAGGGGACGCCCTAGGAGGACATATAAGTGACCTTATTGGTGGTGTTCTTCAGAAAGGTCAGGTGCGTCGTACTCGCCACCGGCGTGCGTGTATGACCAGATGTATGAAAGTAAACGAGCCAAAAGAAGTATGTAAGGATCGTAGCTGATGCCGTTCTGTAGTTTCCGCCTACCCCCATGAGAAGAAGGCGTGAGTTTATGTATGTGTGTATGTGTTCAATGAATGAATACATTAATACTGACAGAAAACTTTCAATTAACAATTACTTTTGAGCCCCATCACTGCAATTTATCTAGACGACATTCTTTGCTTCCTAAATAAGTTGTGTAGCTAAACGACATTATATACAGGTTGTACCAGAAAAGTGTGATCAAATTTAAGGGTGTGGTAGAGATCATCAAACTGACCAACTTTCTCCATGGGACTAATCCATACAAATATTATAAATTCGAAAGTAACTGTGTCTGTATGTTAACTTTTCACGCCTGAACCACTGAACGGATTTCGATAAAATTTGGCAAGGAGATAGATGGCATCCTGGGGAAGGATATAGGCTACTTTCTGTCCTGGTAGTACGTTCCCGTGGGCTAATTGCCGATATCCATGCGGGCGAAGCCGCTGGCAAAAGCTAGTATCGTAATAAAGTAAATAACGTATCAGCCGCGCATAAAGTGCCTCGTTGGTCTAATGGTTGCAACCGCGATTTATGAGCATTGCGTCCTGGGTTCCATTCCCAGG
The DNA here is from genome assembly GCA_917490735.1 of Dryobotodes eremita. NCBI lineage: Eukaryota > Metazoa > Arthropoda > Insecta > Lepidoptera > Noctuidae > Dryobotodes > Dryobotodes eremita. Next base: position 5,570,153 of record OU823257.1, on the reverse strand, counting down.
TCGGGCAGTTATTGGATTTTACCGTAAGGAAGTTCTCAGAGGCAGTCCTAAGTCTATAAATGTCAATAAGCTCGCTTCCATTACGGCGGAAAACTGGTGAAAGGTGGAGATGTACTAATTAATAACTAGAAAGAAGAAAAGAAAGAAAAATTGTTTATTCTGCAGAAACAAAATGCACCTCAAAGCAAATACACAACAACAACAACAACACAACTAAACAACAACACAACACAACGCAACTATACATCTCTGCCTGGCCCTTCTGGAAATAGGTACTGGCTTGGTGTTATGTAAGTTCCCTGACTATGTATATGGTATAGGCGCGGGCTTGCGGACGGCGGGCAATGGGCAGCTCGCCGTCCGGTAAGGACCAGGCCCGGGTCGACGGCGCGTCGTGTTCCACGCGCGCCTCAAAGAGATGTCAGCAAAATTGACGGGGTCCGAGAGGACCGATGCCTGCCGGGGCTGCGGATTGTTCGAAAGAGTTACCGTGGCCCTGGCGCACAGGCAACTGAAGGAACACGGGTGGGTTTTAGTCAGTAAGAGTCTGACACGCCCTTCCGCTCCGCCCAGAACGGGAGAGGTCATTTGATGATTTCCCACAAAAAAAGTCCCAGTACTCTGTACCCATCCAGAACCCTGTACGTCCTGTGTAGGCGGTATGAAGGCCCATTATCGTCAGCTAACAGCGAGAAACTGGTGAAAGGTGGAAATGCACTAATTAATAACTATACATCTCTGCCTGGTCCTTCGGGAAATAGGTACTGGCTTAGTGTTATGTAAACGGCCTGACTGTATATGGTAAGTCCCAGTACTCTGTACCCAGCCAGAACCCTTTACGTCCTGTGTAGGCGGTATGGAGGCCCGTTATTGTCAGCTGACAGCGAGAAACTGGTGGAAGGTGGAGATGTACTAATTAAAAACTATACATCTTTGACTGGCCCTTCTGGAAATAGGTACTGGCTTGGTGTTATGTAAGTTCCCTGACTATGTATATGGTAAGTCCCAGTACTCTGTACCCAGCCAGAACCCTGAACGTCCTGTGTAGGCGGTATGGAGGCCTGTTATCGTCAGCTAACAGCGAGAAACTGGTGAAAGGTGGAGATGTACTAATTAAAAACTATACATCTTTGACTGGCCCTTCTGGAAATAGGTACTGGCTTGGTGTTATGTAAGTTCCCTGACTATGTATATGGTAAGTCCCAGTACTCTGTACCCAGCCAGAACCCTGAACGTCCTGTGTAGGCGGTATGGAGGCCTGTTATCGTCAGCTAACAGCGAGAAACTGGTGAAAGGTGGAGATGTATTAATTAATAACTATACATTTCAGCCTGGCCCTTCTGGGTACAGGCTTGGTGTTATGTAAACTGCCTGACTGTAAATGGTAAGTTCCAGTACTCAGTACCCAGCCAGACCGTTTACGTCATGTGTAGGCGGTATGAAGGCCCGTTATCGTCAGCTGACAGCGAGACGGATCGCGGGTATTTTTGTTGTAGGATCCAAGCTGGTGACATATTGCATGGGAGGGAGCGGGAAGCGGTTTATGGGATTGAATGTTGTATTTGGCACGTAAGGGTAACTGATGTGTAAGTTAATCAGTAATCTTGCGGTTTTGGAGGTCAATTTGATTACTGTTTGGTTTAGAGAAGTATAATAGTGAGTGGGAAGGAACGGTTTTGCTTGACTGATATATAATTGTTTTCTTACTAGCTGACCCAGCGAACTTCGTACTGCCTCGGAATCAATAAATGTTGTGTTAACTAGTTAGCTGTATTTAATTCAGTTTTTTAATAAGATATCGAAATCAGTTAATCCTTTCTCGAGATATCATCAAAAAAGCCGTTCCATACAAAATGTATGAGAAAATATATTTTTTTAAATATATTTTTCCCATGTTTTAATAGTTATTCTGCTTTTCGGGGTGGAGACAAATCCAACAAATCAAAGATCATAAAAATCGGTCAAGTCGTTCTTGAGTTATAAACGATGTAACTAACCCGACTTTGTATATAGATGTACACTGTACAGTCACGAGCATAAACACCTTTCAGTTATGCAACATTCAAAAGTGTGTTTCTCGTGAAAAGAAATTGCAATTTTAAGAAAAAGACCTTTCATAATGGTATGGTTTCGAGAATACCATGTTCTTACACACTATGAAATATCTATCAATACTGTCGGAGAAAATCGCTTTTAAAGTAAGCACGTAGTTATAGTTATTGCTCATCAAAACGTCTTTTTCCAAGTATGAAATTATCAGTAGTGTGATTGGTATTTATTATTTATAACTCTTCGGTGTAAACTTAACATAATTGACCGTCTGAGCGCGAAGCACGAGCGAAGCGTCACTGTTTCAGCTTGGGCAAAAATGCTTTCGTATGTCCGGATGGCTGTTCTCTTCTACAGGGTCGCATTTCACAACCGATTCTCGTGAAATTATGTGAGCAGGTTCGACAATTATATGGATATTTTTTTGTCGATTCAGTTTTTCGAAAATTTTCAAAATGGCGGAAACATGGGGGTTGAAAACGTAAAAAAAAAACTTTTTGTTTGAAAGATTTTGTATTAAGGTGAACATTAATTCAGTTTTAAGCTATGCAAAAATAGACTCGCGATGTCTACAACTCGCAGAGCCACTAGTTTAAACTCGCTCCCACTGTTCCACCCCACTATGACCGAACCGTCAGTAAGTGCGGTGTATCCAAGGCAATATACGATATAATCGTATTTTTAGCGAGATCGATGGGAGCCCGGCCACCTGTGGTTTCACAAGTCTCCACATTGATTAGGTACCGTGTTACGGACTCCCTGCATTCACCTCCGTGCCATAGAAATTTTATTTTAGATTAGGTATGTTCTAGAACGATGCCTCTTTTAAATAAAGAAAATACGTTTATTTGCGGTAAACATGACGCAGAGAAAAACAGACAAATACAAAAAAGAACGAGTTGGGGGAAAATATGCGTCACATCCACGCAAAACGGCAATCGCTCAGCATAAGGCTACAACCCTATGCTAGACAGAGCCCTAGCGCTGGTTTTCAGCGACAGCCGGTGTTGACGTGATGACGTCAACCAGTGCAGCATATCGAAATATAAAAATAACAAACATATACTCGTAAGAAATAAAATAAGTACACTATGCCTAGTACTAAGTTATGAAAGCTCACTTAAGAACATAATAAATGACTCTTATCCCTGAGTAGACTTGATGACAAGCGGTTGATTTTGGAAGTTAAGAATACATCGTCATTTCAGTGTTATAAACGTTTTCCTCAAGGGAGTGCATTCAACTTGTTCACCTTCGATTTGTAATGAAGATCAACTTTGTTGTCATCATTAGCAGGGTTTTTGATGACTTGCTGAGTGATGGCTTTATTTTTGAGAAAAGTCAGAATAAGGGTCAGTCTAAGACTTTTGAATGTCGACTGACATTATCATCAGCCTGCAGGAGTCCTTTGCTGGATATAGGCTTCTCCAATCCTGGACATTCAACTCGATACCCAGCAACTCTCACCTTGCTGTTCCTATCAGCTACCCTGCGAAGATCGTCGCTCCAACTATACAAGGTGACTTGTAATTTGACATATTCCTTCCAGGACCTGACCGATTTGCAACAATGAAGCACCCCATAAAGTCTAGGCGAAAATTCATGGGATTCGAGAAACCCAGATATTATTGAATTAAAAAAAACCTATGTTCTATGGTGTGCTTAATTGTTGCAAATGGGTCACACTATCAGGTCTTGGAAGGAATACGTCAAATTACAAGTCTCCCTGTATACATGCCATGCTTTGCTGTGCCCGACAGGGTCGACAGTGATCACCACCATCGGTCTTTGTAAAACTACCACCTAAGTTCACGTTGGGGAATGCAATAAATATATTAAGTTAAACTCAAACTCAAAGCATTTATTTCAAATAAACTATTTACAGGCACCTTTGAATTTTCAAAGGGTCGGTCAGTCAGAAAGATGATGCTAGTTGCCCATTCCAAAGCGTAGTAGGTACTTATGGAGAAGAACGGGCAAGAAACTCCACGGATACTCTTTTAAATCAAAATATTGTTACTAAAAACTGGTAACATCATTCATGTTGATATTATTACATGTAGGAACGATGTAGAAAGACGTGCACTTTAAAAGCGTCCGTAATCAAAACAAAAAAACATTTAAAAAAACAGAAATTAAAATAAGCCGTGACAGCTAAGAGATGGCCAGTCCCTACTGACAGCGCCCGTTCACGAACATGACGTATGGATCCGCACCGTTCAGCTCAACCATTTTGAAACTTGGAACTTAATGATCCAACACATACTTCACCAGCGAGACATTTGAGTGAGCATGACATATTCTCAGCCGCCAGGGTACATGAAAGACGAAGTCAAGTAAGAAAGAATTAAATTTTATACAGGTTGACTTTGAAAACATGCGACAAAATTTAAGGTGGTGTTCTACCCATCAATATGAACAACTTTTACTAAGGGACCAACTTAGAATTCTCAAAAAAGAATTCGACCTACTTAAACAAAATGGTCCAATCGGGTATGTACCTTTATACAGGAATATTGTTTTTTTTTTTGTGAATTCTAAGTTGGTCCCTTAGTAAAAGTTGTTCATATTGATGGGTAGAACACCACCTTAAATTTTGTCGCATGTTTTCAAAGTCAGGCTGTATAGTAGGTACAGTTTCATAGCAGGTAAGTATTGAGTAGATAATGGTATAGAAAGTAGGCCCTCCTTGTTGTGCACTCCGGAGCTAGACGCTTGACGGTCGGGCTATAGAGGTATGAGGAACAGGGTGTAAAGCTCACTCACACCTCCATAGAAAAGGAAGGATCCTCCGGCCAGACGGGTGTTGTGTCTGGTGGGCAACTGCCCGACGTTTGATGTCGGGACGTTGATATGCTAGTTGCGCGGTAAACTCTGCTTGTGCGATGCAGGATTTTGCGTGACGTCAGTGTGACGCGTAGCTCGCTGGCGTTTGTAGATGCCGCTACAGGGCCTTCTAAGAAGGTAGCTTACCGCAGGAGGCGCCGCTAAAACTCATAAATACATACATAGTTTGGTCTACAAGAACTCGTAGTCGTTTTGGGACGAACCCTTTCATTGCAGAGTTTATCGTTATATAGTCAACAATGGCATTGCTATAAAGTTATTTTTGAGTATCAATATATTATGAAATCTCAGAGATCCATGATAATTATCTCTTTTAAATAAAAACCAATCGCTGTTCCTTGGTCTCGCTAAAACTCAAAAACGGCTTAACCGATTTGTTTTTCTTTTTTTTGTTTTGTTTTGTTCGCTCTTACACAGGGGTGATTCGAAAAAAAAATTAAGGCATTGCAACGCAGTCAGGCAGCTAGTCAGTGATAAACTTCGATCCGCGAAGACCAATTTATAACCTTCAATTTTTAAAGGTTTGTTCGTCGCATATTCGTCCCAGTCAGTTGACAAGTGCGGCCATTTCGACCGCGAATAATAAATATACCAAAAAGAAAATACAATACGTAAGTATTGTATTTTTTTGGATGTAGGTAGGTGAAAAAATATTGAATGTCGGCCAAGTGACTTGTCACGCGCCGCGCTCACATAAGTACATTAATTAGTACCCATGTATTTGTTATACAGAAGTATGTGGTATTATGTTGTTTGTGTAGGTTTTCTTGTATTATGGATTTATTTGGGAGAGTTTCCTTCACGTGCATCATACAACATTCTACGCCAAGACAGGACTTACTTCTTCGAATGTCAAAAACTGCTTGACCTGCAACCTGGATTTGCACAAGTAAGAAAACGCACGGCCATTTTTCTTGCTTTCGGTATGGTCACTTCGGAAGCGGTTTTTGGTCTCGTAGAGCTTCTAAGGACCAAAAAATCTTGTAAAATTCCAAGTTTCTTTACACGATGAACAATAACTTATACAGCTCTAGTTCATTCCATTTAAGTAAGTACTGTAACAATATCTTCTGGACCGTTATTCTGCAAACAAAAACAAGGGTGTGAAATGCTGAGTATGATTTGCAAAACAATACTCGACCGATGCGCAGGCGCGGGCGCACACTCGCACAGTCTTTGTGCAGCACGTGTCGACATCACACGTGCGCATATTAAATAATTCATTTGATTGCGATCGCTGTGTCATTTGCATTCGCTTCAGCGTTGAATCCTCGGAATCCTATAAGGCTAATTCGTAGCATTCAAGAATGAATCCCGAATATTATATTAGGTCTTTACCTATGAAATTGCCGTTCTGCAGTACTGGCCATTTCAAATCAAAATATTTTTTGTTTGGCTATGAATTCTAATTTCAAATTAATTTTATTTTAAAAACATGGATTTTTTTTTCTAAAAGTAGTCATTTCTTTATTGATTAGTGTTACATTTTCATCGCATTTCAATCTTTTTCGTCATCATGGATACGTTAAAAATTCGAGTAATTATGGAATATGAGTACCGTCGTGGCAGCAACGCGGCACAAGCGGCACGCAACATCAACGACGTTTACGGAGCTAACTCTACAAACCAACGCACCACCTGTTATTGGTTTGCTCGCTTCCGTTCTGGAAATTTCGACCTGAAAAATGAACCTCGCGGTCGTCCGAAGACTTTGGTCGACAATGACGAATTAAAGGCGATTGTGGAAGCTGATGATACACAATCTACGGCTGAATTAGCAGCAGCTTTCGACGTTAGCGTCAAAACAATATTGGTCCATTTGCGTCAAATTGGCAAGGTAAAAAAGCTTGACAAATGGGTGCCCCACGAACTCAATGATCGCCAGCGCGAAGTACGCGTCGAGACGTGCCTTGCACTGCTCAACAGACACACAAATGAAGGAATTTTGAACCGCATTGTTACCTGCGATGAAAAATGGATTCTGTTTGATAACCGTAAGCGCTCAGCAAGTTGGTTGGATCCTGGTTCAGCACCTAAACAATGCCCTAAACGAAAACTTACCCCTAGAAAAGTGATGGTCACTGTTTGGTGGTCTAGCGCCGGTGTGATTCATCACAGCTTCTTACCAAACGGGGTGAGCATTACTGCAGATGTGTACTGTGAAGAACTGAACACAATGATGGAGAAGCTGGCGCATCTCCAACCAGCATTGGTCAATCGCTCGTCTCCGCTGCTCCTGCACGACAACGCGCGACCTCAGCACACTGCACAGCAGACGGTCTCCAAGTTGCAAGAACTGGGGTTGGAAGCTCTCCGTCATCCGCCCTACTCACCAGACCTTGCGCCTACAGACTACTACTTTTTCCAGAATTTGGATAACTTCTTGGCGGGAAAAAAATTTAATACCCGAGAGGCAGTACAAAATGCCTTTGAAGAATTTGTTGCCTCCCGTCCAGCTGATTTCTTTAAGAAGGGCATCAATAAACTGCCACTGCGATGGCAAAGATGCATTGATTGCATGGGTGATTACTTCGATTAATACAAATAAAAAATTCATGAAAAAAATTCGTTTAAATTTTTTCATACAAAACGGCAATTTCATAGGTAAAGACCTATTATGAAAATGTGATGGACCATACTCTTTAAAACGATGCTTAAGCATGATTATCGATTTATACGATTAACGAATGTATACCCGAATCTATTATTAAATCGAGATGTTGCTAATGCCCAAGAGACAGATCAACAACTCTTTGTTACAAAGTTTTTTTATAAAGTAATTTTAATTTTAGTAAAAACGTTTGGAAAATCTTTTAGCGTCTATTTCGTTTCCATGAGAAACACCAAAAAGAAGCAGGATGCGGAAGGACAAATAGATGAAAACATGATAGTAAATTTAATATGAATGATTACTGAATGCCGCTATTTTTCTTAATTCATGTCGAAACGGAAAATGTTGCTATCATCAGCACACTAATTGCGTAACAACATACTAAGAATCAGAATCTGAATAATTTTGAAGGACATTGCTAATCCTTTGCTTCATATGTTCGAAAAATTTGTCTGCCCAACAACGTAAATAACGCAATGAATGTTGTTGAACTGTCAAAATAAAAGCGATTTCTACAGTTAGTGTGTTACGCAATTACCCCGCGGGTCGTAGTGACAGAACATAAATAGGTATGCGCCGTAAAAATGTGTAAAAAATACCTATTCGAGCGTTAGATGGTGCAGCTGAAATGTCACAATATGTTTGTCGAATAATATAAAGCGTGTCAACTAAAGTCAGCTGATTATTAAATTGTTTCGCTCCACGGAAACCGTACAAAGTGCGCACAGTAGGTAGGTATGAGTCAGCCAAGACAAAGAGGTTATTTAACGTGTCCACAAGCCGATCAGTTAGTACTGCTTACTGTGTCATTGAAGATTTACTTACGCAATAGATCGGATAGGTACTCTGATAGCGTATAGATCGTAAGAAGCTGGATAGATATTATAGTGTAAAGTACTGTTTAGGACATTTTCGTTTCGTGTTTGCAGACTGGTTAATGTGTAGGATAGTAACCTACTGGTCAGATGACCTAAAAACATCATAATGACATTGTGCAGACTAGATGCAGAGGGTGAAGTAGGAGAGGGTATCTATCGTGAAGCAATAGGGGCTGCCAACTCGCGATGTTGTCCGAATAATCTACGTTTCTGAAAACCTGATCGGACATTTCTTCTGTTATTATTTTAGTTGAAGTGATTGTTACTTCTATGAGGTTCAACGGCGACGAATAAAGTGCTTAATATTATATTCAAGTAGCCCTGTTTTTGAAATTTGTTCCACCTAAGAATTTTCATCCTATCCTACTTCGTACTATCCTACTAATATATATTATATATATATATATATATATATATATATATATATATATATATATATATATATATATATATAATATTATAAATGTGAAAGTGTGGATGTTTGGATGTTTGTTACTCAATCACGCTAAAACGGCTGAACGGATTTGGATAAAATTTGGCACATGGGTAGACTATGACCTGGATTAGGACATAGGATACTTTTATCCCGATATTCCCACGGGATCGAGATTTCTGCGGGTGAAACCGCGGGGCGCAGCTAGTAATATTATAAATATGAAAGTTTGTGAGGAAGGATGAATGGATGGATGGGTGTTTGTTACTCTTTCACGCAAAAACTACTGAACGGATTTGGATGGAATTTGGAACACAGATAGTTTATAACTTGGATTAACACGTAGGGTACTTTTTATACCGGTAGTACGTTCCCGTGGGATAATTTCCGACCTCCATGCGGGCGAAGCCGCGGGCAAAAGCTAGTATGAAATATTCTGAAAAATCCTTAGGTGGAACAAATTTCCAAAGTTTTTGACGATTGATTTGAAATTGATGATTATTATTCAATAAATGTATCATTCCTACAGTCGCGAATCGCATTTTGATCAACAGATAACGTAAAACAGAGCTGCAATTTGCAAAAAAACCAAAGAAAATTTGAATTTCACCTGAGGATTCACCTTAAGAAACTACCTTAGAAAGTCAGTAGTAAAGATAATTATTTTTGTTTGACGCAAAAACTTTAAGTACCGTCAAACGGGGTGAATAAGGATGCAGGGGTGAATCGGGACGAAACTTTAAAAGGGATTTTAACATTGAAATAATATAGTTTGCTACCAAAAAGGACTCTTAATGTGTTTACTGTATCATAATTAACAATTAAGTGCCCTTGTTGGCAACTATCTATATTATTTCAACGGTAAAATCCCTTTTAAAGTTTCGTCCCGATTCACCCCCCAACAAGCAAAGTAATCTTATAAAAAATATGATAAGTGTATTAACACTTATAAGATTTTTATAAGTGCATTGGTGTAGACTATTTTACTTATAGTAGCATTTCACAAGCCTTAATTTACTCAGGAGCATTTGCTTCTATAACTTAGTCTTCTAGTAAATACAAATTTAACTTATAGAACAGTTATAAGACTCATATACTTATAAATGCATTTCACAAGACTAAATATACTCAAGAGCATTGGTTGCTATAACTAAGTCCTATCGCTACTACAAGATTAACTTATAGGACAGTTATAGGATACATTTACTTTTAACATACTTATCAGAGATCCTTATAAGTATTGGCATTATCGTCTTGTTGAAGTCTCTTATATGATTGTTAGCATGTTACGAATACGCTATGAGAGCAAACATGCCTACAAGTTACTGGACCAAGTACTTTGTAAGTAAACGTCACCCATTTTTTCAACTTATAGTTTGTCATCTCATAGTCAAGTGCAACAGATTCTGTAATGGTGGGTTCCGTCGAAAATGATGCTGTACCTGTTGAGTGCTATTCTAATCATGAAGAACAGGAAGAAAAGGCCATGAGGAAGAATATGATTCAGAAATAAAAGAAAGCACAGACTCTGAAAAGAATCATGAATTACTTCAAGATATACAAAGCTGGGCTATAAAATTGAATATAATGCATTTGACACCAAATTAACTATCAATAATATTATACAAAAGAATTAAAAACATTCTACCCAAAAATGCACGAACTTTGTTAAAAACAAATAAAAGTCTTGTAAACTTGCTTAAACAGTTGACGGACGAAAAAATAATCAAAGCTTAGTCAGATTTAACGGGTGAGGTTGATAAACAATTCATGAGGAATCCTAATTTGTTTTAAAATGGAGGAGAAGTGATAGTTACCAAAACTGTAATAAGTACTAATTTGCTAATAGTGATTCTATAAAGTACTCAATGCAGAGCATTTTTAAAACATGGCGAATATTCACAAGAATCATTGAAATTAAATTTTAACAACAACTTCACAATGTTCAATTTTGCTCTAGGCGTTAAGAAAAAAACAATATGCGGTACATATTCACAGTAAATTTGACTTCCCCACCAGTTTCCACACTATATTCACAAAGTAACCAGGTATATTAAAAACGAATGAATACTAATGGAATTATTTATATTAGTAAGAAATATAAAAAGAAACAAATTTCTCAAACAAAAAACACGTGCACGTTACAATTTATACCTATATAAATAATGTACTTATAACAAATAATCAAGTATGTTACAAGCGCATTATAAAATTGATAAGTTTCATAAGACACTGGAGTCAAAGCGTTATAGAAGCACTAGTGCCTGTAACTGCATAGGCTAAGATTGTTATAGAAACTATTGTTTTTCGTCAAGTATATTATATGAGTTAATGACTTTATCCAAGTTCATTGTAAGATCGTTACAGAAATATATGCTCCTATATTTGCGCCCAAATCCTTGTTTGTAGCATACTTCAAGTATCTTATAAGTGCATGAAAAAATAGTCTTGAGACCATTATAAGTACTGATTTTGCTACTTGGGCCCTGCATCCCTATTCACCCCGTTTGTATAGTACAATAGATTTTTACCCAGGAATTACAAGTATTCTTGAAAACGTCTAACACTTTACACATTTCAGCTTGTCCAGAATATAATAGAATGGATAGAACCGTTAGCGATGCAGACAGTAAATTGTCCATCAACGCCCAGATAGCGTGTGGGTGCGTAATGGTAGGTAGCCGTCTTGCCGATAAGCGCGGCCATCTAAACACTGTTTAGAGGACCAACATGTTACAGTAGGGCTGCCAAACTGAGGTATGCGTGCGTAGCAAGTTGCAGTAAGTACAATGTTCTCGACTGGCTTGGTATTTTCTGGCCTAGAAGCAATAAAAGCAATTCATCAAGCTAGTATACTAACTTAAATCATCATTCTTTAATACTATTGCACTAGAATTTTTCTAAAACGTTGAACATTCGTTCGTATTATCTCCCTCTTTCTTTTCAATCCCATTTGACGATGTGTTTAGCCATTCTCTATTATCATTGATTTTCTCTGCTTATTGATCTTCATTCAAAGCAAGATTTGAACATTGTGTACCAAATGTTTTATACCTTTGCCGAAAGCACAGACAGAATGTCATGTAGCTTGGTCTCGTCTCCTTTGGTAGATACTCAAAGATTCCGCTTGATCAGGATACAGATATAACACCAACTGCCATGCCGACTGGATTACACTAGCTCCTAGCTTGCACGATGTACATCTAAACTGCTAGGATAACACCTAGCGATCTCGCGTTCAGGGTTGCCAAACTTGCCATGAAGTCGGTTCATATTTGAACTTAAAATTTGCCTTTTCTAAAGTGTATTTGGGATTATTGTTGTGTGTGTTCCTGTATTATTTTGATTTCTTCGTAGTTTTCATTTATACTTACTCGTAAGTATCCTGCTTACCTATCATAGATAAACAAATTTTATTTTTGGAACGAAGTTCTTTAACGCGGCTTGCGGCAGGAGTAAACTGGTAGAAATCGTCACGTATGGAAAAAGCGTATCACCCCTCCGTGCAACTTTCTATAGATAGTTTTCCTAGTTTTCAAGGGAACTGAATCCAATAGTAAGGTCAAAATGAAAATCTGCTATGGCGGCTGCGAAAATGTTAAAATTTTTCGTCATGGGTGTCGTTTTTATGGTTTTCGCGGGTGTTAAAGCCGCTAGCGAGGTCAAAATGAAAATCGAAGATGGCGACAACTTTATGAGAGCTTCTAAAAACTTATACTAGATGGCTCTGTATTAGAAACGCGTATTAACTTCACACTTTCTCTCTCTCTGTCTCTTTCTATCATACACGAGAGTGTGTGCGTGCAAGTATCGCGTAAGGAACTTCGTTCCCGAAACGGGTCCCCCGACCGCTCACGTTTTTTTGTTTAGCGTTTTTTCTCTAAGACGATCTTTGGCAAAAGTCAAGGGATGCTGAGCATGATGGAAGGAAAGAAATTGAAAACTATTTCTTTTTGCCTTTTAGCATATTGTCTTTAAAGTTTTGCTCTCGTTACAGACCATCATGAACCTGGCTTACAGCAGGCACAGTGGTGGTCTAAGCGCTCAAGTTTCTTATGCCCAGTCGCGAGTGCGTGGGAGCGTTATGGTAGGCAGTCGTCTGGGTGAACGGTTAGCACCACGACCGACTCGCGATGGCGTGTTGATCATTATTACTGTACTAATATGGCGACTGCACAGGGCTGTCAGTGACAATTGACAAGCAATTGTAAGGTTTCAACAAAAATGTAAAAGCATTGCGACTGTTTAGCCGGATCATTAGTGAGTATTGGTAACAGATTCGTCATAATGATGATTTATTGTACAATTTTAGTATTTTTAATTTCTAGTAATCCTTTCCAACTTATTCCAATAAGATTGGAAGCGTAAAGCCACTTTGATGACGTGGCGCTTATGCCAGTCAGACAACTTTGTAATAGGACTTTTATTGCAAGTACTTGTCTCAGGAGTTTTCATGGGGATTTTGTAAATATCCCTAACGAAACAAGACCACATAAATATGTCCTTTATTATCATATCTGCTGGTAAAGTCCATTGTTGCTGCCTTTCAATGTTAGTAATTACATTAATGAACAGATAATTAATTAAATTGATATGTTTATGAAACGATAAATAAATTGAATTGCTTGTTATTACATTTTATTGAGTTATGTTCGTGAGACTAGGTGATTTGATATAATTAATGGGTGTATTTATCATAATACAGTGAAAGGTCATGAGGAAATACTATCATGATCACCACATTAAGTAAGCGGATAGAAGTTCCTTTCTCATCATCATTTAACCGCAAGACGTCCACTGCTAGATATAGGAGTCCCCAAATAATCGCTAAATAATCGGGGCCTTGAGCATCTCGTATCCAGCGAATTCCCAAGGCCTTCACCAGGCAGTTGGTCCATTTTTTGGAAAGCATAACCACGCGACCCAGAGCACGCACTGGTGTTTAAATAAGAAAAAAATCATGGGAATGACACAATCTACCCCATTCCTTCCTCTTTTTATGGAGTCACTGAAAAGTGGGGATGGCATTAATTTATTTTTTTGTATTATATGTGGGATTGATCTTCATGGGATTTAATGTGAAAAACTTTGTACTGTATTCCACCAGCTAATTTCTTAAAACTCTAATTTGCACTTAAACGTCAGCTGAGTTTATGAGATGTGTCGTGTGTGGGCGCACTGTAGGTAGCTGGCGCGGCTGGCGCCGTTGGCCGATAACCGCAGTGCAGTCGTCGCAGCGCGTGCAACTTACAATTTAGCGCCCGACACGACCCGACCTAGGGGTGTCCAACTTATAAACTATGATATTTATAATTTAGCAGTTTATGGGGATGGACATGCCAAAACCATTAAGAGCTAAGTGGACAATGTTTCAGAAATAGATTGTTGTGAGAAAGCGTAAACAAATAAACACGTTCAACTAAGGACCGTCGTCCTTCGTAGAGTTATAGTGAGAGTAATTGCATCTACAATTATTATTATTTTAAGAGTATTCGTTAGTAAATTATGTGGTATTTACATTTCGATCTAAAGATCAGCAGGGTAACACACTAACAGTAGGAATGGCTTTCATTTTGACAGTTCAAGAACATTCATTGCGTTATTTACGTTGTTGAGCAGACAAGTTTTTCGAATATATGAAGCAATGGATTAGCAATAGGCTTCAAAATGAATCAGACTGTGATTGATAGTGTGTTACGCAGTTATGGTGCTGATACGTAAAGCTAAAACGTTGTTGGTAATAATTTAATTCAAATGAAGTAAGTACAGATAATTTATTTCTGCGATTTATGGTTTGTCTCTCAAAAAAAAAAATCATTTTTCGACAGACTCATCGTCACGCTTCGCCTTGCTGACTGCATGTCTCTTTAATAGATGTTGCTCACTCATTTGGGCTATTGCCATCCCATTGTGTCTGACTTTTCCCTATACGTCATCAGGCCTCTGGTCTGACTGACGTAATGAGAGGAGAGGAGTGGTTGGCTGATTTATGACTTTCTTAAGTCCAAGATGCAATGAAAATGAAGAAGGGGGTGATCTGATTGGTCTTGGAAATAACGCTGGGTTTGTGGGCAATAATGGGTAAACCGTTCTCGGATGGACAAAAGTGGCTTCCTTTCTCTTTAATTTACCAACGTAAATTCTTCTGCCAGGGGTGGTTGTCCCTGGTTCAGGCCATGGTACGGAGCGAGAGGGAATGGGAAGCCGTCACCTCCTTCTGCGAAGCAGTAATGCTCGCGAAGGAGGAGGCGGAGCGCGAGAGGGAGAGGCAATCTCTACGCCCTCGCGCCCCTAGCCGCCGCAGGAGGAGGAGACACCCTGGGCGTCGGGAGTCGATTGCCGACTCCCGGCCACCGTAGGCGCGGGCTTGCGGACGGCGAGCAATGGGCAGCTCGCCGTCCGGTAAGGACCAGGCCCGGGTCGACGGCGCGTCGTGTTCCACGCGCGCCTCAAAGAGATGTCAGCACCATTGACGGGGTCCGATAGGACCGATGCCTGCCGGGGTCGCGGATTGTTCGAAAGAGTTACCGTGGCCCTGGCGCACAGGCAACTGAAGGAACACGGGTGGGTTTTAGTCAGTAAGAGTCTGACACGCCCTTCCGCTCCGCCCAGAGCGGGAGACGTCATTTGATGATTTCCCACCCAAAAAAAAAAAAAAAAAAGGGGTGGTTGTTTTGGCAAGGGCCTGGAACAAGTAAATCTTACGCTGCCGACTCATGATAAATGATAAATGATTTTATTTCTGTAAGTAGGTTTGTACAAACACTTTTACACGTCAATCATATTTTAAAACTAGATGAGGTCGGCGTTTCCTATCTGACTACTCTGAGAAGAAAGGCCGAAACAAACTCAGAGGTCACAGTCTCTTTTAAAGTCCAGACATAATCTTGGTCAGATCATGGGAAGACCATGTAGATTTGAGTCTGAAATGGTCTTTTGAGGAAAAAATACCACACAGAATGAGTGGACCTGTCCAGTCAGTTCACGCATTTGTCAGTAGGTACCACCCTATGGATTTAGTCGGCAGGAAACCGATATACTTAAGGCGGTTTTCGCCACTGAATCTGAACGCGATCAGCACATGTAAACCTCTATACCTGCCAGTGTCAATAGTCCACAACAATGATGACACGAGCTGTCAGTGTCAATATTCCATAACAAACAATGATAACACTGACAGCTCTTAAACGGGGTTTAGATGTGCTGATGGCTTCAGTTTAATTGGTGAAATTCGCCCTCAATGGTTTATCCGCCCCAGACCGAAGACCATTCATGAAGATTTTCCCACGAGTTTGCGTAATAAAAAACAAACTGGAAGTTTAAAAACGAATTAAAGTAATTTGATTATGAATAACCTCTCAACCTACCTACGTAGGAACATTCTGAAAACACACTCATGAACGAAAAGATAAAAATACAGGTGTGTTATTATTTTTAGCGAATGTTACTAATTGCTGCGTTTATTGAAAACTATTTCTGGATTTGTGTTGTATTTGTTGTGTGTTCTCAACTGTACACATAGGTTTGTCAGTAAATATTTGTTTGTTGTTTTGTTACGTTCGATTGAATTAAATGTTTAATTAGATTATGGGTTCATTTGATATTCCTATCTTTATCATTTAACAATGATGTATTTATATACTTTTAAATTAAATATATTATTATGACATCTGTACATAACTCAGATTAATTATAATTGTTCCGGTTTTAATTAAGATGATCAATCCTACATCATCATATTATCATTATTTTCTTACCAGCTGAAAGACGTCCACTGCTGGACATAGATCGCCCCAAAACATCGCTACAGCGATCGATCCAGATACTCCTTGACATCTCCTAAATAAAAAGAAAGAAAATAAAGAAAATAAAAAAGAAAGAAAATACGTTTATTTGCGGTAAACATGACGAAAAGAAAAAACACTCAAACACAAAAAGAAAGAGTTGGGGGAAAATATGCGTCACATCCACGCAAAACGGCAAATGTTGGGTAAGTACCTCAACCAATTTCAGACTACTAGAACGAGGGCCTTTCATCAGCAACCTCACGGTTTTCCCTTCACCTTAACCAAAATCATAATATTTCATAACTAGCGAAGTAATTGCATAACTCACTTACAGTAGGAATGGCTGTCATTTTGACAGTTCAATAACATTCATTGCGTTATTTACGTTGTTGAGCAAACCAATTTTTCGAACATATAAAGAAATGGATTAGCAATAGGCTTCAAAATGATTTAGATTGTGTTTGATAGGGTGTTACGCAATTAGGGTGCTGTTCCAAGTTCAAGGTTATTTAATATTAGTGGCCGTAAAACTCACCGTTTTAGACCCGACAATGACTGGCGTAAAGACGGGGTGAGGAAAATAAGGTCACGTTATAAAACGGACTTCTTATGACAAGGGTGTAAGGTTCATTTTCGCGAAGTTGTTTTGTTCTCCTTGCACGGTCGTTCATAGTTATGGGTCCATTGGCTCATGTCACTTTTATGATGTTAAGTCAGCGTATTTTGATGACCAGCACCTTCGGTTTTGGTATAAGGTTAGAATTTAAAAGTAAGTAGATAAGTAGATGTTTTGGTAACTTAATCGTTGAATTATGGTATAAATGTCTATAATCGAGAATTAAGTGCAATTCTGAAGAATTTGGTCCGTGGTGTCTGCAAGTCGATAGCTCTATCATTGTAATAGGAACCTCTATTTTTGCGTGCCGTGAGTTAATTGATTATTATCTATCATCCTCTTACAATTTTGAGAGCTTGAGCTTTTTGGGATACCGAGGTGCGCTACCTTGGTATCCCAAAAAGCTCAAGCTCTTCATATGCGCATGCATTTCAAGTTAAGTACAAGTGTTAGAGTTCTCTGAACATAAAATTTTATTGCGCGTCTATCGTATCCGTCCGAAGTAGATCCAGTCTGAGCTAGGCTTCGTTTTTATGAGTGTTTATAAATAGCTCGGATGTATAGGTAGGTAATAATATCGGTATCACGCGGCAACCTTGCGGCTCGCGGCGTGTGCATGTGCCGGCGCGGCGGCGCGGCGGCGTCCGTCCGCTATCGCTCCAGGATGATCGAAATCGTTGACATCGCGCCAGCGCCGCGGTGGAATGACCGCCCGACGTTAATTGTCGCGTCACCTTCGAGCAAGGGCGGCCTCGCGACGCGCGACGCCCTGCCTCCCCCGCAACCCCGCACGCGCCCGCGCACCCCCGCGCTCGCCGGCTCGCGGCCCTCGCGCGCGTCACGTTACCTATGACGGTCAGCCACCCGCAATCATGTTTTGTTTCGCGTGTCCGCGCCGCGTACTTACGAACCCGCGTCACCGCAGCAGACGGATGCGCGGACGCGGGACGCTAATAGAAACCCGACCTATACATAGATACAAGTATTCGCCAAATGAGTAATAGCGCAGAACGCGCCAAATCACCGAATGCCTTCGAACATTTGGTTCGATTTAAGCTCGATGGAAAATGGTTCGCAGAAGTTATTGTCATCAAATGTTCTTGGAAGACGGAGAGCATCCGGAACAGCGAAGCGTCGCGAATTAATTATGATGCGTGCTTTACCTCGAGGACGTAACGAAGGAGTTATGGGCCGATTATTGCGCGCTAGGATTAAATAGAATCGCAGTTTGTCATATCCGTCGCTGATCTACGCTACCTACTAGTGTAATTATGTGCATCTACTTGGATTGGAACACAAGTACGTAGTTGTCACAAGCACCGACCTTAGGCCCGATGATTTCCGATTCTAATGTCCACTTTCAAACATTTTGTACACAATGTAAGACTCCTAGTTCTTTAGAGTGTAAGAAAACATGCTGTGGAAATCAACTTTTCATGGTTCACAACGAAGTAAAAGACCCGAGAAAATAGCTTTCAAAACCTGTAATCCCCGAAGGGTTAGGCAGAGGTGTACCTATAGTACACCTACATTTCGCCAGTTATATTTAAGTCCCATGTAGGTACTGTGATACACTATGGGCGTGTAATGTTTAATAAGGGGACGTATGAGAAAGGAAACTATGTATATTAAATAAATTTGATTATTATTTATATCAAGAAATTAACGTGTTACATTGATGGGCCTAGCCCTACCTCTCTACTACGAGTAAAACAAAAAATATTCTTTTACCATTTGAAAGCTTATTCCAAACTTGCTTGATTGTTCGAACATAACTAGAGTTAATTTGCTACCAGACTAGACAACATAAGGTTGACACATGAAGACAACCTCTACAGTACTGTCCTGAGAAATATTAGATGGAAAAACATGATAATACTTTGCCCGACCCGGGAATTGAATCCAGACCTCATGCTCGGCCATGGCTTTCCTTTTATATAAAAGTTAATAAAATAGCCTAACAACAAACATTTTATTAGACACACTATACTACACTATTCGTTGCGCGGAAACCCGCAGATGCTCATGCGCATACGTGCATCAGCTGCCGCCCGGCGCCCGCGCAATGGTTAACAGTAACAGTCAGTTGAGGGTTATGGCCTATTGTGGCCTTTGCAACGATGGCTACCTATTTGTCACACCTAATTCGAATGAGGGCTACCTCTGGTGTCATGACTTCATTTCTCTTTTTATCATGGTCCTTTATATATACTTAAGTTACATAAATCCGATTTATGTAAAATAAGATTTGTGGGCGACAATAGATTGGACGTAATGATGTAATGTAGGTAGAAGCACACACCTAATATGCGTGAGTGTTTCAGCAAATCAATCCATAGAACCTCACCCCCGGTTTCTGAATTGAGAATTTGAAGTTTAGGACTTGAAAATCTCTACTTTAGCATACTAAAGGAGATCGTTTTAATGAAGGCCGCGAAATTCATTTTTTTTTATGATTTTTTAAAAGATATTTTTAATTTCGCGGGCTATAAGTTCTCAACTTCAAATTCTCATTTCAGTAACCGGGTGTATGCTTTAGAAAGTTACCATAAATAACTTGCTGAAATAAGCAGCGAACAAGAGTGCTTTTCAATATCCAAAAGTATGGTGTACATAATGAGATTTAAGATGTAAATACCTACAATGTGATTGGCTTTCTAATTGCAACTATAAATTATCTCTAATTAGTCTTTGCACATACCTGAAGCAATCCCAACCATCTTATAACAACTTATTCAACCCCATCTCAACTCTACATTCTAAGTCACCGGTGCAAAGGGGTCAATTATCCGGCGATAAATCGAACGGTCCCCATCCTGTTACGTCACACGGCGACAGTCTTTTGCTATCTATAGTATGACGTCCCGAAACGATTAACGTGGCAGATAGGGCTGTTTGTGTAAGCTTGTAACAAGAGGTAGTAAATCTTGAGATATATCGCAGGTTCTGAAGCTCTTGTGCTGTTATAAGTTGTCTAAGTTATTTTGTGAGTTGGCTTGCATAATTTCATTGAGATTGTGAAGTTTTAAAAATTATAATTCATTTATTTCAGGTCCTTGACCCATATTAAATACATACAATGTTTGGGTCGGTGGTCATATTATATAAATTGTTGGTCCCCTTTTAGTGTTGTGTTGTGGTGTATTAACAAGATAGTTTTATAAAATAGTAGATTGTTATACAAGGGGCTAAAATTACCCATTATGTACGAGGTAGTTTTCCTCCTGAGCTTTAGCGAGGGAGTAAATAGAAACCGAGTTATAATAGGTTTTTAGCACCGTGTGTTACACTCTACTTTTCACTATGATTGCAAGAAAATAAAATAATCCAATACAATATTAAATAGTTTATTTTATTAAAAATTTAATCCAAACGTTTTATGTCCTCCACTTCATAAACTTCTCGTAGGTATTTAAATAAATGTTTTGTGACCTTGACGGCAACAGATTGAAAAGTATTTCTTTTCCTTTCTCTTCCATCTGCAAATTAGGGTCTCCATTCTCACTATATGACGAAATTTTCAATACTGTAAAATAAATTACGGTCACCAATTCAATTTGTAATTAGAGAAAAATTCTAAAGATTTCGCGCCAATGCTTTTTTTTTATTTCTTCTGTAGCCGCAACGCAATGCACGCATTCTACCGAAGATATCGCCGCTTTTAGTTCCATTTTCAAAAATAAAATGTATTTTTTTATGAAACAGTAATAAGTCGAGTCTTTATTCATGATTATTCTACTTATGAATAAAGACTTTTTCCTTTTTGTAGGCTCGTTGGTAACAAACAAAAATAAAATAATAAAAACTTTTTCCCCTAGAGGAAAATATGCTATTATTCCCGCTCTGGTACGCTACAATGACGGACTTTTTAAGCAAGAGGAGTGAAAACACATTTTCTTTGTTTCTCTACTTACCTACTTTAAGGCCCAATTATTAAATGAAATTTCGATTTAGATACTATTAGTTACTATTGAATATGGAGCTCCTAAATAATATATTATCGAACGGGACTTTCCTATAATTACCACGCTTGGGAAATAAACGGTGACGGACAGATGTGATCGCAATTATATTGTTAGAATAGAGTAGAATGGAATACTCTTAATAAAGTGTATTCCATTCTACTCTATTCTACATAATAACACAAACATATTAATTGTACATAATAATGTAGGTACCTAGACCATAAAAATAAGCGTGTCTAAGTGCATGCGAGCAAAATGCATGCATGCGTGTATGGTTGCCTTTCTTGAGCCCTAGTGCCCATTTTTAATGCCTACCATAATTAATATTGAAGAGAAGTCTGACTATAAACGCTATCTACCTTTAATTTTCTGAATAGTTACCCCCTTTCATTCTGAAAACAAAGTAAACACACAATAAATCAGCCATAACTAGACGATAAACCTGGGCTAATTTCCAGGCGACCAGTCAAAACAGTCTGCTAAGAACTGGGTCACTTACAGTAAACAATAACTCATGAAATGCGACAAATAGTTTTAATTTGTCTTGAAGCTACATCTGCTGCCATCTGTTGGCGCGCGCGCGAACTAAATTAATAGAACAGTCGGATGATTTATAACCTAAAAGTTTTCGCGGAAAATTCTTGCCAGGTCTTGATTTTTCTTCTGGATTTTGTGGAAAATATGTTTTGTAATATACCTACTGTTTGATTTTGGTTAGGTTAGAAGGTTCTTTTTGTTACTTATGTTTGTAAAAATGGTGATTGAAATAATGGGGTGGCAATGATTCCTGGATGTTTTGATCGGCTCTGGGGCGGGGTTACTGACGGTCAGGTTTACAAATTCAACGATCTATGGTGATAATAGTCTTTTGCCTGAAAATGCTCACTTTTTTTCACTTTTGCTGCAATGACAATTTTATTAGGTACTTACTTACAAGAAAACTCTCATTGAAACTAAATATTGTATGAATCCCTGAAAACCTACCTGAAAAAAATAAGTAAGCTAATTATTTCATCATTTTTAGTGAAAATATTAATACAAGGTTATGTATTATTTTTTTTATTAAACTTTGTCATAACTACTGTTTATTTAAAGAATATTTAATCGAATAAAATAAATAAACAATTACCTTAGCTAATATCTACATAATTTAAAAGCTCTTAAAATAATAATAATATGTTTAAAAATATACTTATCCAAATAATTATGATATTATAAACTCTACTTACATTTAACGACAAAGAACAAAAAAACTTAGCGAGTTGACAAAATTCACCTACTTAATTACGACAACGAAGTACGGCATTAAAACTTAAAACAATAAAAAATCCTAACAATTAAAGAAATGAAAAAATGAAACGTTTATTTGCGGTAAACATGACGCAGAGAAAAACACAAATACAAAAATGAACGAGTTGGGGGAAAATATACCTACCTACCTACCTATAAATACCTTTTAATAACCCAACTCGACATCTCACTCATTCAACCCAGTTGTTAGCAAACAAAAAATAAACAAAACACCATCAACAATAAAACAAGATGAAATAATATGAAAAGAATAATTTCGACGCTCGCTTGTTTTGATAACAATCGTTCCCGCGCCCTTTCGTTTTCATTCATGCTCGTTTCCCAACTAAAACAAACTTTATTTCAATCTATAAATGTGTGTCTTACGACGACAGTGTTGAAGTGCGCATGTGTGCGTTTTGTGGGCAAAGAATAAAGATGGATGTGGGTAGTATTGTGCCTATTGCTTAGGAGAAAACCCTCTGACGAGTGGGATTGGAAGAAATTATGGAAAATGAGGGTGTGATGAATTTGAATTGATAATGAAAATGAAATATACGGTCAGGGCAATTAATTGTTTATTAAATTGAAACAGCGTCAATTTGCTGTGTTATTTCATGCAACTGTCAAAGAATGACAGTTGCGATTTGAATCTAAAAACAATTTAAGTTAGTAATCAATTTGATGAACACTTCATTTCCCTGACTTTAAAGATCTTTCATTTATTATGAGTTTTCATTCCTCAAATAACAACGAAAGAGAAGCACGTGTCCAATTTTGCTATTGTTAACAAAATTGGGTGAATGTGCTTTTTTTGAGTCATCTTTATTTAACCAATTCTGAATGGGCGGGACTCAAGTTCACGGCATCATCTTCTGCTGTTCTTCTGTGGTGTCATCATAAACAACTTTTGTTTATTGACCTGTGTTTTTTTCAAATATTAATAACATTTACTTAAAAGTGAAAATCAAAATAGCTTTAGGTACCTACTGCAATCTGTGACTTTGGTAAAACAATCAAAGCGACGTCTTATCACATTTCCGACCATTAAAAAAAACTTAATCTTTGGCGTGTCACAGTCGCAAACACATAAATATGTAGGAGGTATCGCCGCAGATAAACTTGTAAAAAGTTATGAATGAAACCGAGAGTGCCCCGTAGTAGAGTTGTAGACTGTACACCCCCCCCGCCCTCCGCCCGTGTTCCCCTTCCCTGTTCCCCTCCCCCCGCAGCACCCTGCCACCCCGCGTCCACCCGCGGGCCGATTTGTTTTACGCATTTACTTTTATTTTGTTTTGACTTATTTTGTACTCTTGTGCTATAGTGTAATGGAGTGTCCGCTGAGTTATTCTGCAACGTTTTGTTGTAAACATAATGGTGCGTTTTGCGTTTAGTATGCGGTGTTTAGATTTATTTTAGTATTGTTTGGTGTGGTTCTTATAAGTTTTTTTGTAGAGTTTTGTCAAAATTGTACTAAAATATACCTAATTGTGAACCAGTTTTAGCATTTTTTTAATCGAATCTCTTGCCGAATAAATGGAAAAAAGCATGTTCAACATTCGGTACAATTATCCTCTTACACCGAAAATTATTCTAGCATACACTGAATATTCGACAACACTGTACATAGAGTATGTACGTACGTATATACGTATATAAGCTGGTACACACTTGGCTTAGCGTTCGTCTGAGCAGGACACGTGGGGCGCGGCAACTAGGGCAGCGCTTTGCCAACTAAGCCCACATAGTGTGCCTACAATTACATGGTACTAACTACCTACTATGAAGCAGAAATACTATGTACCTATATGTCTTGTGAATTTTGCTAAGATTCTCTCAATGCCGTCATCATCATTCTCCTGCACATACCAATTTATTCGTGGTCGGCGCGACATATCTTTTTCTTCGATACTTCTATATTAGTCGTCATCTCGGTAGGCAGTCAGATTAGCTTAATTTCTACTAGATATATTTTTTAAACCGAGTCATTAACTACCTCCTGCCATTACCCTAAATTATAGGGGGTCGGCGCAGAATGGCTTCTTCTTTCATTTTTCCCTTTCTAACCATAATATCATTCACAGAGAGCTGTTGAGCTCCTTAAGTTTAGAGTTGAGCTGCACGCATTTGTCATTAATCGTATCGCTCCACGATTACTGACAAATGCGTGCAATGACCAGTCAGGAAAAACCATTTTAAACACAAATCTACATGGTCTTCATATGATCTGACCAAGATTATGTCTGGACTTTAAAAGAGGCTGTGACCTCTGAGTTTGTTTCGGCCTTTATTCTCAGAGTAGTCAGATAGGACACGCCGACCTCATCTAGTTTTAAAAATATGATTGACGTGTAAAAGTGTTTGTACAAACCTACTTACAGAAGTAAAATCATTTATCATTTATCACAATCTATCCATCGATGAAAGAACCGAATAAATCGAAATTATTACCAGCACCCTAATTGCGTAACAGTCTATCAATCACAATGTGAATAATTTTGAAGCCAATCCATTGCTTCATATGTTCTAAAAATGTGTCGGCTCAACAACGTAAATAACGCAATGAATGTTGTTGAACTGTCAAAATGGGACCTGTTCCTACTGTTAGTGTGTTACGCAATTACCCCGCAGTTCTTGGGAGCATCATCACTATCTGCCTAGCTTTCATGCATCTTAAGGAAATCTTTTGCAAACTTGACCCGGGCTCCCCATTTATTTGAAACCTACGAGTAATCAATCTATTTATATTGGTGATAAACTTTCTATCTAATTAATAAAAATCTAAATTTCTCTGACGGACAACGGACAGCCTAAGCCTTCTAGAAGTATGAAATTTGCTCAAGAGTTCCTTATGTAACGAAAGTGAGCTATAAAGAATGATTTATGAACATTCATCCCCTAAAGGGGTTGAATGCATACGGCTTGTCAGTGAATAAATATAAAGAAATACGTATCAACTTTGTACTCATTTTTCTGTTCCTTTCTTCCTGTCTGTATAAATGTGTGTACATACATATATGGTTAAATAAATAAAGATAGTCCTATGTATTAGACATTTAATACCAATCCTAAAACAAAGAACTCGTACTTACCTAATATGCTACACACACTCTCACACAGGTATACATACAGGTGTGTCCCGCAGCTTGCTTTGTGTTCGTTTGAAGACTGGACAGTTGAGGTGTCCTCCGAACGCTAAGCCAACACGTTGACGGCTCAGCCCGCACTGACACAAGAAGGGCTGTTTGTGCTTGTGTCATGACTTCGAGGATATTTTTTCTATTCCCAAAAACTGTTGGGAATACTACGTCATGTTCGTGAACGAGCGCCGTCAGTAGGGACTGGTCATCTCTTAGCTGCCACGGCTTATTTTCATTGAATTTAATATTTGATTTGTTTTTGTCTTTTTATTCCGGACGCTTTTAACGTTCTGCATCGTTCTCACATGCATAATTTCAACATGAATGATGTAATCAATATTTTGTAACCATATTTTGATTTATAAAAGGGGCCGTGGAGATTCTTGCCTGTTCTTCTCCATAAGTACCTACTATGCTTTGGAATGAGCAACTAGCTTCATCTTTCTGACCGACCGACGCGACCCCTTGATAATTCAAAAGTGTCTGTAATTGCTTTATTTGAAATAAATGCTTTCAGTTTGAGTTTTACGAATAGTAATAATGAGGGCTTGAAAGCATTCAAGTCAGTCAGTCACTTAATCTCGAGAATTATCACCTGTCTGAGACCAACAGCCATCTCATCTCTATAAAAGAAAAGCGCCCGTTCTTCGTGGGAAATAAAAAAAAAATGTTTATTTCGGTAATTAGATCTTTTAAGACTTTTACTCGTCAATATTTTGTTGGTCAATATTTTAAAACTAGTCGACGCCGGCATTTCCTAGCTGACTGATCCCTGAGAAGAAATGCCGAAACAAACTTAGAGGTGATGATCTCTTTTAATGTCCAAACATTATATTATTAAGATTTTATGTGAATCTAACAATGCAGGGCCATGTCTGGAAGGGCCTTTTGAAGAAAGAGCCATTGCAGCTTTGAGTTGACCTGTCCCAACAGACGGCATGCATATGCATCAGCCATCGTGTAGCTCAACCCGTTTTTAGGGAGCTCAACGACCCGTCATACGACGCTACCAGATCAAAACCGCCAGACAGTTATAAAGTCATGTATTTAATCTAGCCTGCATAGTACTCACATTCACTGCCAGTTTTCTCTTTAAATATCATCAAAAATATCAATAACATATGTCACGTAAATCAATAAAAATAAAATGACAATATTAATTCTAAAACACTTAGAAAAAACTTAAAAAAAGCACTACAAAGTGAAAAAACTTTTAATTTCAGAAGTCGGTATCTTTGGTTTTGTATTTTCGTTTTTTGCCACCGACTTCCGAAATTAAAGTAATTTTTACTTTGTAGTGTTTTTTTTGGAAGTCAGTTGTTTTTTTTTTGTAAAAATGTTTTATGGTACCTGTCCCACCTAAATTCGTATACCACTGCTTGCTATGTAAATAACAGTAACAGGAAGTTATTATAACATCATCAATATACACTAAATGGAAAAATACGTATTATTGAAGCTAACTGAAAAACTACCGAAGCAAATTTAATAAAATTTACGTGGGACCACCCCTGAGGAATACCCTATCTATTAAAGAATTTTCGAAATCGAGCCACAATTGCCGGATATATCGCGTAACGAAAATACTAAAAAAAGAACACGTGTGGCACTCGGGGACTGCCGCGGTAAAGCTATTGCATAGCATTTTTTTATCAACTTATGCAATTATAATTATTTATTTATTTTTTATTTATGCAGTATTTTTTTTTCTTTGATATTAATTCAAGTACAGTCGTACCATATACATACACCTTAAGCGAACGCTCGGCCGAGCTACATGGTAGGCGGAGTGGGGGGTGTTAGGTTTTATTTACGTTACGGAATTTCTTGATTCGGTCACCGCGCTCAAAGCCCGCGATAAAAGCTATGCAATAGCTTAAAAACATGCAGACAAATTTAGAACTTTTGAAGTCGGTAAAAATAGTTTGTTGCTTGGAGGTACATTGGAGTACCTTAATTAATCCGAACCCTTTTTGTCATCCAAGTAATCTTTAATTTTATAGAAACCTTTTTGACAGTGTTTCTGTTTAATAAATTATTTAAATTTATTGAGCCTCAGTTCTTTAACATAGCTTGGCGTGTGATGCGATGAAACCCGCTAATTCGGCGAAATTCTCAATTTTTGCTATTAGGAAAAAGAAACAAGTAATATCTACTTTATGAGGACCCAAATTATAAATGATAAATAAATGATAAATGATTTTATTTCTGTAAGTAGGTTTGTACAAACACTTTTACACGTCAATCATGTTTTTTAAACTAGATGAGGTCGGCGTTTCCTATCTGACTATAGTTTAGGGTTGCAATTTTTTTTTTTATTGCGCGTACCACGTACATACCTAATGTGTTTTATTTTGTTAATCGCATACTTTGAGAGTCTCGTGTTCAGAAATAGACGTTTCCAAGCTGATAAATGTCAAATAAGTAAGTATTCTTTGTATCTCATAGGGCCACTCCTATAAAACATGTTTAGCTAGAGAAGGTGGTTTCACTATAATCCACAATAGTTCAAGGGCTATAACATGTTAGCTCTTGGCCACTCTATAACCTTGTCCACTCATGGGTGATTGTTATTTTCATAGACTAATTAGGTTTCCTAATTAACTAGTGCAGCCTGTGTTATACTAAAGCTAACTGAGTATTTATTTATTCTCTAGGTCCTGCATATGTAAAATTGTAACGTCTGTTGCCTGCTTTTTGTAACCGACTTCATAAAAAGGAGGAGTTTCTCAATTCACTGGTTTTTTTTTTGTGTGTTACGTCAGTACTTTTTGTTCGTGATGAACCGATTTTGATAATAATTTTTTTTTATTTGAAAGCTGGTGCTTCTCATGTGGTCCCATATAAATTTGATTCAGATCTGACCAGTAGTTTTTGAGTTATCCTTAATAATGCGTATTTTTTCCACTTAGATGATGTTTTAATACTCGTAATTTCCTGTCACTGTTATTTACATATCAAGTAGTGGCATACGAATTTGTGTGGGGTAGGTACCACAAAAAAAAAGGGAAAACAAAAAAATTTTTTACAATAAAAAACATCGACTTCCAAAATAAACACTAAAACGTTGAAAATAACTTTAATTTGAGAAGTCAGTGGCAAAAAACAAAAATAAAAAACTGAAGACACCGACTTCCGAAATTAAAGGTATTTTTAACTATTTAGTGTTTTTTTTGGAAGTCCGTTGTTTTTTTTATAAAAAGGTTTTTATTTTTTACAGAATAAGTTATCTTTCCATCAGGGCTGAAACTCCTTGAACTCAGCTTTATAGGTTTCCCAACTAAGATTCACGAATGTTCCATAAAGGCTCCTCCAAACAGGCGCGACACGCGACGCGAATCGCACGCGACACAAAGGCACCGCTAGTCGCGCGACAGGCGGTGCCTTTGTGTCGCGTCGCGTGTCGCGCCTGTTTGAAGGACCCTTAATGCGGCCGTATGTGTCCCCACGATTTGCGAGCTCGACGTTTTAGGGGTGCACAATTTGAGCTTTTAAATAGGGCACAGAAATACTTGCGTGTTACTATCGCTTTAATATTAATGATGAAGATAATTCGAAAATCCTGAAGTCTTTAGGGCGTTGTAGGTGTACATGTACGTTATAACTACCAAGTCCTTGTTTTGACCAACCGTTTGATTTTAGTTAACATCATATATCCAGAGCTGCTCGTGGCAGAGCTCTATAGAGATCCTGTAGGTACATAGAGAAACAAACAAGTATGTAGCGTATACGGTCCTTTTTTCAGTTGTTCGAGAAAAACATTCTTCAATAAAACGTCCTCACCTCTGCAAGTTGGTTTAAAATCCGTCCAGAAAAACGTGCAGCAGTGACAGACAGACGTTAAATCCTGTTCTATTTAGAGAAGGCTTTGGGAAGTTTTGTTTTTCTTACATTTCCCCGGAAAATTCTCTCTCAAAATTCTGGCAAATTTCACCGAACTCAAGGAACCATTTCAATTTTACACATTTTTCTGAGCAAGAAGAAAGGTGAGCTTTTCCCTCCCCTCGTTGGTTATGAAGGTACCAAGTACTTACTACGTACGTGCATTACCAGGAGAGCATATCGCCTTAATACCTGAGACGATACGTGGTATCGGAACATGATATAGTTAACGTTATGTAAGTCCTTTATGTCTCACGGTGCGCCTCCGTCCATTTCCATGACGTTGCAGCTGCCAGCCGCAGGATTGGGAAGCGGTTTTGTTGGGGAGAGGAGCGGCGGAGGTAGCAGATACGTGTCTGATAAAAATGGCAGTAATTTTTCCACTCGATGTACCTAATTCAATGTGGAAAAGAGTGAGCTGTAAATTACTGTAGAGTCATGAGGAATCTAAATTGAAAAAACTTGTTTTTTTTTAAATTAAGCCGATGATCGAACATAACTGTATCGCATATATGACAATTGACAATTCACTTCATTAAGAATAATAAAAGCTTTGGTGATGAAGAAGTGAACCAGTTTTTCATGTCACGAAATCTAAGGAAATAAAGTAAGTTTGTTTAATTCGATAAATATAAAAGCGGAACCTAAACACAGTTGGAGGAAAGATCATTAACTCATTACAATATAACCATCAAACGCAAGGGTGAGGGTATGGCGGTGTGAAGTGCGCGCTTGCACAGGAAATCAGTTTTTTGTTCAGCGGCCGTGACTATCCACTTCCATGCCGACGCACCTGCCCGGGCTGTGGTCGTGGTGACCGGCTCAATGGATAATGTGGAGGACACACGTGTGTCTAAATAAAGCTTAATAATGGAGGCAGAGTGCGTGGGAGTATGTGATTGGGCAGTTTTGGAAAATATTGTATGATTTCTGAGTTTTTTCGGATGGAAAATTTAGTTTACTTGCTGTATAGTTTAAGCTAAGTTGAAACAAAAAAAAAATGAGCTCTTGGCCTTATCTATTCCGAAATTTACACAACAGCCTCTCAAGTTTTTAAAAGTCAGAATCAGATTTTAAAGTTCTAATTTTCCACTTTTCGGATGCGATTATAACGAGGTGACATTTTTTTAACAAACCGCAGTGAAATCCGAGTAGGATAATGTTTTTTATGAAATTAAATTAAATTTATTTGCAAGAATTGTAGTACATACAGATGGTCGGGTTTTTTTTAAACAGTTTCTAAAACAATTCGCTAGACCTAGCATGCAAAATGATTGTTACATTAATTAAATAAATGAAGCTAATAAAATTGGTACATAAATCATAGTTATTAAATTTAAAATGTCAAGTATTTGTTAAATTATAATAGTCAGATGTCAATTTCAGTGTGAATCTTTGAAGTGTAAATACTCCTTGACAGTATATAATGATTTTTCTATAAGCCATTTGAATAAAGCCGCTTTAAATCGATTGATTGGCAGTTCCCTATACAATTTTGTAGTTTATTAAATATCCTTATAACCATTGGAAAGCAACATTATAATTTACATTTCTTTCTTCAACTATTCAACCATTTGGAAATATCGTCTCCTCAATATTTTACCACCAAAATATTCACCATCTCCGAAGCAACGCACTAAGCTAGCTGCCTCAAATCGTCATCACAGGAGGTCGTATTCTAAGCTCGGCCATGCACGAGCCGTTCGCGTATAACCTATGTACCGTACGAACGTACTCGTATATAAATCCTTATATACAGCGCTGTAGCCATCATGCGAGTACACACTGTATATAACCGTTATGTGTTTCTGTTTTAGCTTCAGATGTCGATGAAAATTTGTAGGTGTGTATTTAGTTGGAATATAGGGTCCTGTGCCTGGTTTGCTGGAAAAACTCGGTTAGTTTTCTTTGCTGCTTGAATTTTCAAAAGAATTCTGTGTATATTAAAAGCTTAAGGCTCCCAGACGCGACAGCGCGACGCGACTCTTGTAGAATAATTTTCATAAAGTGTCCATAGAAATTGTTCTCCGCTTCGTGCTGTCGCGTCGCGCCTCTTTGCCCCTCTTTATTCACTTCAAACTTCCATTTTCATAGCGTCTAGTAAAACTTTTTCACAGTTTTTAAGGCTATTTTGTCATTTCGTCGATCTGATCGGTTGCTTTATCTAGATATTTCTTCCAATCCTAGAGTTTCTCGTCTTTGTTTTTCCTTACAAACGTGAGTAATGCACAGCTTACATTTTTGCGCAGTTCGAGTTCGGCCTTGTTATCTCCGAACCATCGCAGAAGGCACGTCCTAACTCCTAACAATACGTCACATGTATTCACACCAACCGTCCTTTAGTTTATTTAACTTCTTAAATAAGGGTCATCCCGGTCACCCGTCCTAGTTTACGTGAGTTAGTATCTTCCGAGCGATAATCCTGAAAATATAACGATCTAATTTCCCTGCTAGACGTGTGGAGAGCCGGTGGATATAATTCTCTGTCGGGTGGCCACTCAGAAAATGAGCTGAGTCGCGGGTCCACGTTCTACTGAACAGAGCCCGTAGGTTACGTTGGTTACATACGGAGTGGAAGGTTGTAAAGTTGTGTGGAAAAGAATATTGGGACCCAGAATAGTTATACTCCAAAAATTGTAGTCGAAACTTAAGGTGAAAATCTTGTGAGAGAATGCAAAGCTATGGGTCAGGGAATTTCGAAGATTAGTAATACCATTCTTCAAAATTCCTTCAACTTTGAGCTTTTGAAGACGCGGAAGAAGAAATTTTAATCCTGAAGCCAACCAAAATTAATAATACTAGTCTTTAACATAGAGCCTGGAATATGTAACCGGTTATAGTTTATTATTGATTTTATTTCTGTAAGTAGGTTTGTACAAACATTTTTACACGTCAATCATATTTTTTAAACTTGTTGAGGTCGGCGTTTCCTATCTGACTACTCTGAGAAGAAAGGCCGAAATAAACTCAGAGGTCACAGTCTCTTTTAAAGTCCAGACAAAATTTTGGTCAGATCATGTGAAGACCATGTAGATTGGTATCTGAAATGGTCTTTTAAGGAAAGAACCACACAGATTGAGTGGACCTGTCCGGTCAGTGCACGTATTTGTCAGTAATCGTGCAGCTCAACTCAGAACTTAAGGAGCTCAACGATTCGACGAACAATACCAAAGAAAGGACATTTGGGTACGCCGCATAAACTACTTAAACTGCCAGATCATAATTAAAATTAAATTAGAAAAAAAAGAAAGCAATTACCCACATAGTCCTCATATTCACAAAAATTTTAATAATATAATACTTCACAAGTAAATACTCATGTCATTGTATATACAAAATTTATCAATGTCAAAGAATATATATAGAGTTGAGGTATATGAACATGCTCAGAAAGGCTTTAACATTGTGTCTGATTGGCTCCATGATAATATCCTAACATTAAATGCAGATAAAACAAAACACATTTTATTTACAATGAGAAATACTAACATACCGCTTACTAATCTAAAAATTTACGCACATAATTGTTGCACGAGCGCTGACACTGCATGTTCGTGTCCCACTTTAGCTAACGCTGACCATCTGAAATATCTAGGTGTCACTATTGACTCCAACCTAAATTTCCGCAAACATATCGATTTACTATGTACTAGAGTGCGCAAATTAATATATGTTTTTAAGAATTTACGGAATATAGCTGATTATAAATTAATTAAACAGGTTTATTTAGCTTTGTGTCAATCCATTCTTACATATTGCATAACTTCTTGGGGTGGTGCTGCAAAAACAATTTTACTCCCCCTAGAGCGCGCTCAAAGAGCAGTTCTAAAGGTTGCTACCTTTCGCCCTTTTAGATTTCCTACGCACCAGCTATACATAGCATGTAATGTGCTAACAGTACGGCAATTATTCATTCTCAGCATAGTTCTACACCAGCACACTGCACTTCCTTTTGACCCAGTACCCTCCGACAAGAGAAGGAAGGACTTGGTTTGCATCAAGCCTCAAATTAAACATGCGTTTGCTAATCGATTTTATGTATTCTTAGGACCTTTTCTGTATAATAGGCTGAACAAGGTACTAAGCCTCTATAGTGTTAGCTATAAAAAATGTAGAACAATCTTATCAGAATATTTAGCGATACTCAATTACACAGACACAGAAAAACTTCTAGAAATTTTGTCATGATTTAATTTATTCCCTCGTATGTAACTAGTAGTACTTTTGTATTATAATTATTTTTACATAGGATAGATTTAGTTTTATTTTTAATAGATTATTTTTATTTTACTTTTACTTTGTCCCAATGTAATTAAAATGTAAAGTGATGGTCTGAAACACAGGTTTGAATAAACCTAGTTCGGGCGGGACGCTAAGCATTCTAATTCCGAATCATCATTACTTGCACCTGTAATTAAAAATATTTTAGCTTTAGTTTATTAGTACGCACTATAATTGTATAGGATATTTATACTACTATTGGCTAAATTTACACCTTTTGTAAACGTTTTTATTAAATAAATATTATTATTATTATTATTATTAATATGTCAAAAGAATAAAACTGAAACAATGACCCACATAGTCCTCATATTCTTCATATATTAGATTGTTAGTTAACAATGTGCTGAGTTAAGTCGTCGACGGGGGTACTAAACTTATTCGTCGGGACACGTGTCCAATAACGATTTCAAAGCGACACGTGTCGCACTATAAATTCCGTGTGCCGTTCAGTAATCGGTTTGAAAAAAGAAAATGGCAAAGACAAAACTTATGTTGGGCCACGTTATGTATTAACATGTATAGCTTGACGACACGGTTTTCGCAGTGGTTAAGCGATTGACTGCTGCGCTGCGTGTCGCGGGTCCGATTCCCGCACGGAACAATTATTTCTATTACCTACGAGTAGTTGTTCCGGGTCTGGCTGTTTGTGTATGTGAGTTTGAATGTTTGTAAACGAACCCACAATACCGGAGATATTCCTAGCGTGGGGCAAAGTTAAAAAAAAACAAACATAATAAAAATGCTTACATAGTAAAAATGGCGTATTGCAACTGATTTCTAATAAAAATTGTCTTGATATATTCTACTAGATTTTGCCCGCGGCTTCGCTCGCGTTAATTTAGACTGACTATAAATTTCGGGTTATAATTCAATCATGATTCGAAAGACTCGTGGCGCCATCTATTATCATAAGAATGTTATTGTTGTTTTCCTCGGGAACAGTACTTTTTTGCGGGATGAAAGGTACCCTATGTCCGTGTGTGTCCGTGTCCGCACCTGACAACATATATGCAAAATTTCAGGATGATCGGTTCAGTGGTTTAGGCGTGAAAAGGTAACAAACAAACAAACTTACTTTCGCATTTATAATATTAAAAAGTTAGGATTCCTTTCTGTACCTGTTCTGTTTCTGTGTGTCTTTTTATGGTGTACATAATAAAGAGTATTCTATTCTATTCTATTCTGTACCTGCCACGGCTCTGTCCTCCAATCTCGATGTCAGTATGTCAGTTTAGCAAGCGAGGCGGTATTTTAGCTGCGTCGTCACGCGAGCTCTCGCCTTGAGACTGCGGCGAAATAGACCTCAGTGTAATAAGCTCAACCTATCTATGCGTATAGATAGACCATGCGCGGTACGTTACTACTGTTGTCTTACTATCTCCGAGGAATATGGACGATTCATTGCTAACGTACGAGGTATTAAAAGGTTCGTTGCAAAAGTAATTGATCACTGTTTGTTTGAGGGGAGACCTCATACATTTGGTGATGGTGTTAGATCATGGTATCTGCATGTGTCAAGCATGTTCGAATCTGGAAAAGGGTGGATTTCTGCAAAAAAAAAATCGGAGTTACGTGTGTTGAATCGGATAATGCTGATCCGGTATTCAGCGCTTGCACGTATGTATATATACAGTCACGAGCATAAATATATGTATACACTTGACTATATATAATTATGTTGTTTTGAACATAATATTTCCGAACCTATAGGTTTATGTAATATTCAACGTTGCATTCGTTAATTCACAAAAAAATCGCGATTGAAAGTTGCCAAGTATTGACATATTAGTGCTCGTGACTGTACCAAGGAAATATAAACAGGTGGAGAGAAAATTACACTCAGAAAATGAGACTTTAAAATCAAATACCTCTGCAATGTAACCTGTATAAGTGAAAACTCCAAATTTATCATTTCACACATCAATATCTCGCGTGTTTTACGACACCTGGGTAAAGGCAACGGTTTGTGAAGTGGAAACCGTTGTGTATACGTATATATACACGGTATGTATATAAGTGTGTGTGTTACATAAACTGAGCCGGCGACAGCTAGTCGGAGCCGACCGACCAAAATACGGGCACCTGACGCCCGCTCGCAACCCAGCCAGAATGGGGACATAGTGGAGATAGCTTAGCGGGTTTTCATTTATTTTACAAACTTTTCCTAATGTTAGGTTTTGATTTATAATTGGACTATTTGACGCAATTTATTGTGATCAAAGTTTTAATGTAACTTATTTTTGTATTCGATTATTTGTAATCGACTAATTGTGCTGGCAACACCGACACGTGTTTCTCATTGGAAAGGCTGTCAAAAAAAAGTAATGGCGGGAGAGCGGATCTGATAAGTTGGGTTGTTCGATTGTGGCATCCGTCGAGGTCGGACGCACAATTCGTCTTTTACATTTTTGGTTTTCTTCTGCATTTATACAGAGTTGTTATGTTATAGTACTTAATTAATAAATACCTATACTGGAGTGAAGCAGTTTTATTACACTAATTCTAGCAATATTTTGTTATCGATAGCCGTTAAAGTAACAACCCAATCATGCGTTCTCACTACGCAGTATATCCGTCTCAATTTCAGTTTTAACCAATGAATTATAACCTTTTGTAAAAACTTGAGGCCATTTTGTGATCGCAATTTGTAGTCAGCAGAATTCATCATTCATGGGAGACGATGGCAGCTGTAATAGACGATCAAAAATTATATTTTTGTGTGGTTGCGATGGATGCAGTTTCGTTCATCTGACCTTTTAAATTTTCCACATAATATAGAAAAAAAAGATAATAATATGGTGAGTGCATGTGTATACCTACACCCACCAATCTCAAATTACGCTTTCTGGCTTTTATATGCAGTTTTTTGTGGACAGAAGGCGGTGGTTTGCAATGAATTAAGGCTCGCACACACTGGCACGACGCGACGTCCGACACAAAGGCACCGCGTATCGCGCGACGAGCGGCGCCTTTGTGTAGCGCTGTCGCGTCGCGCCTGTCTGTGGGAGCCTTTAACTGCAAGAAAAGATGAGTAGGTGGTACCTTTTGAGATGGTACCTTTTATTTATTGGCATTTTTATCTCTCGCTCTGTTCATGAGCGTGTCCTCAGCGTAATTTCGCCACGAGCGCGCACAAAGCCTGCCCGCTGCGGTCGGTCGTCTTACCATCGGGCGCGATTGTACTGCTATACTTATTTACTCGTACACTTATGTACAGTGTTTATCGCGTGTTGACACTGCGACTGTACTCAGCCAGCCTATCGTACACGCCTTTGACTAAAACGGCGTACGCAGAGCGTGTGGTTATCATTCTTCATTTCAAAAGTCAAGTTTTAAACGATGGACCTTAAATGATTGTTTGTTTATTTGCTTGGAAACTGGAAAAGCTACCGAACTATAATAGCTAAACCTCACACCACACAAACACGATTGGTAGCACGTTCATAACATAACACAGTCGCAGACTATCAAATCATCATAGTTCAAAACAGTAATGAGAAATCATTGAGAAACAACATAATTACAGAATTGTACATTCGGATCGAAAATCACTACCATTTTGCAGCGGATCGGACTACTATTCTAATACAAAACATTAAACACGAAATACAGAAAGCTCTCCGTTTATTTCTGCAAAATCAGACTCATGTGGGGCTTAAACATCGCTTTGACGGCTCCTCGCCTAATCCCAACACAGTCGTACGGTCATCAGTGTATAAATACGATGTATTTAGATGTTTGGCTCTTTGACTTTGTACGGAACGTTGGGGGCGTGGGACCAGAGCCCTATACCACAAAACTTTACAATTACAATTTACAAGTTACAAATTTGTATATTTTACAAGTGCATGATCACAAAACTCTTGAGCCAGACAATTGTAACGGAAAAGCTTACAAATATGTAAGTTGTAGTGACAAGTCTACAATTTATAAGTACATAGCTCTCATGCTTTGTGTTAAGGCTCCCACAGACAGGCGCGACGCGACAGCGCTACACAAAGGCGCTGCTCGTCACGTGACATGCGGTGCCTTTGTGTCAGGCGTCGCGTTGCGCCAGTGTGCACGAGCCTTTACGCTTTTAGAAATGCGAAAACATTGTAAATTATAACTCATAAATATTTGTAATTTCTGTGTTAAGCAATTTTTTCTGCAATTTAACAATTATCTAGAATTTTAGACTTGTAAAGTTTTGTGGAATCGGGCCCTGAACTGACGCGACTTCAAAGAGAACATGGTTCATTAAAGACCTGTACCCTTATTGCGTAACACACTATCAATCAGAATCTGAATCATTTTGAAGGATCTTGCTTCTTATGTTCGAAAAATTTGTCTGCTCAACAACTTAAATAACGCAATGAATGTTGTTGAACTGTCAAAATGAAAACCATTCCTACTGTTAGTGTGCTACGCAATTACCCCGCTGATCAGAAAAGAAATGGAGACGCGGTATTATTACCTTCGCAACTAAAATAGGGACACACTCTTTGTCTTTGGTAGATTTGTAAGTTTATTTATTATTTATTTATTTATTCATACAACAATTCGCATTGTGTCTGAAATATTTTTTACATTAATTAACATAATAGAATACAGCTAAAAATAATAAATTTTGAGTTTCAAACAGTA
This sequence comes from Dryobotodes eremita, assembly GCA_917490735.1. NCBI lineage: Eukaryota > Metazoa > Arthropoda > Insecta > Lepidoptera > Noctuidae > Dryobotodes > Dryobotodes eremita. The sequence continues at coordinate 5,531,745 of OU823257.1, read as the reverse complement.
AATCAATAACATGTAGTAAATATTAAGCAATTCTGTCCATAGATCGTAAATCGATAATAGGTCTATAATTTTTAAATAGTTATTATATAAATGATTGTAAATATTATTGTGTCAAATGATTGTAAATATTATTATGTCAAATGATTTAAAAAATCTATTCTCTATAATGTATAAAATCTAATAGTATTGCATATATTTAATGTCATAAACGAATTAATAAATATTAAAACTATCTACTATCATTCGTCAAGTATACCAGTTAATGATGAAACATGTACCTAGATCTACTCTTGAACAACGTATACTTATACTTACCGTGTTTCTTGCAAATAAACTAAGTACTTTGATTTTGACGTGGACTTTAGAGTAATCCATGATTAGAATAGAATAGAATAGAATACTCTTCATTATGACACCATTCAAATTACGGATATAAATGTAGAAATTTTACATAGGGTGACACAATGGGCGGTCTCATCGCTAAAAGCGATCTTTTACAGACAACCTTTGGATGGATTCAAGGGAGAAGGAGAGACAATAATGCAGATAGTCAGTGGTGTACCATTTAAATATACAACAAATACATACATGAGTAGTCTCGATTAGTCTCTTAAAGCGATGTAGAAGAGTAAACGAAGAAAAACCAGTGTGTAAAGATCGTTGTAGGTAGCGTTCTGTAGTTTCTGCCTACCCCCATGGGAAAAAGGCGTGAGATTATGTATGTAAACAGTTTCTAAAAGATGTAAGAAACCTGAAAGTACGACTTCTGGAATCTTTTTTTGGAATAAAGGAATAAGAGAGAGGAATAAAATGGAAAAAAAGTCAGGTGGTCAGCGGGGTAGTTGTGTAACACACTAACAGTAGGAATAGCTTTCATTTTGACAGTTCAACAACATTCATTGCGTTATTTAAGTTGTTAAGCAGACACATTTTTCGAACATATGAAGCAATGGATTAGCAATGTCCTTCAAAATAAGTCAGATTCTGACTGATAGTGTGTTACGCAATTAGGGTGCCGGAGCATAGGATACTTTTTAACCCGATTTTCCCACAGGATCGAGACTTATGCGGGTGAAACCGCGGGGTGCAGCTAGGATCTGATATTTCTACGATCCGAGGCAGTCCTACAGTTTCCAGGGTGGCGTGAACTAAGTTTAGATGTCTGGTCACCATGAGGAGTTGTGGTGGGAACTTGTATTGTACTATAACAACATGCTTTTTATACTGTATCGTACAACAATATTGGACTAATAACCTACAGTCAGCGATAAAAGTCGCTTTACACTTCAGTTTTTCAAATCTTAATAATTGATTTAAATATTTAATTATAATCGGAACACAAGTGAAATTAAAAGAATATTATCTCTTAGCTATTATATAAAATACTGAAATAGGTACAATTGTAATAAAACTCCTTAGGTACATAATAATATTATTTAACTACTCCAATCCAACAATCTTTACAACGACAATCAACCAGCCACCATAATTATTTAGAATTCTCGATACAATTACTTTAGTTTGTCCGACCCGTAGCTCACTCCAAAACCAAGTGAACGAGTCGATTGATCGCGCCTTCTTTGACCACTTGTCAACTGTCACCGCTTGGTGCTGCCACATAAATAATCGTTGGCAATAATCGATATGTCATTTTAGTCGATTTTAAAAATACAGATAAGTGAACCGAACACAATGTATCGAAAAAAATTGTGTCAATCATATTAATCGACTTTTGTCGCCAACCGTTCCATATTTAAGGGGCCAAAATCGGCTAATAGAGAGAGACATGAATCGATCTGCAACGATTGCTCCTCTTGCTACATTTTGTCTAGCCTGTGGATAGCTGACCGCTATGACCATTTAGTATATGGATCCCTTGGTCTGAAATTCTTTTTTTGAATTTGAATTTGAATTAGTACGCATAGAGCAAGCAGCTTTTATCGAGAAGATGCTCCAAAATTTAACCAACCTGCACCCAAAACGTAACCAACTGGTGCAACCATATCAATATTGCTTGGTAACTTGATTTCGGAGATCAGATACCTCAGATAGGTCAACAACCTAAAAGCAGGGTCTTACTAAGTCTGAATATCTTGGATGGCGAATGTTTTATAGCATAGAAATTTTTAGACTAACAAAAGTGCCTATGCGGTCAAAATGTATGGACCAGCAATTTTTTTTTATAACCGACGTAAAATTGTAATGCAGGTGGGTTGACAGCGCGTTGTGTTCCACGCGCGCCTCAAAGAGATGTCGGCACCAATTGACAAGGTCCGTTAGGGCCGATGCCTGCCAGGGTCGCGGATTGTTCGAAAGAGTTACCGTGGCCCTGGCGCACAGGCAATTTAAAGAACACGGTTGGGTTTTAGTCAGTAAAAGTCTGACACGCCCTCTCGCTCCGCCCAGAGCGGGAGACGAAAAAAGGTGTGTCCAGAATCATGTACTGAAATCTATGGTAACAGCTTGCGCGTCTCGGTCCTTGCCACCCTGTATAGCTGTAGAAGTAAATACTACTTGGATCAATAATTTTGATCAATAAGCACCAAATATCCTCCCAATTTTAATCTGTGATCAGTATCTCACCATTGTCCTTATAATATCTAAGAATTGGTAATACGAACAACGATATAATCAATATATACCGTCAAACGGGGTGAATAGGAATGCAGGGGTGGATCGGGACGAAACTTTAAAAGGGATTTTAACATTGAAATAATATAGTTTATGCCTACAAGTGCATTGAATCGTTAATTATAAGACAGTAAACACATTAGAGTCCTTTTTGGCAACAAACTATATTATTTCAATGTTAAAATCCCTTTTAAAGTTTCGTCTCGAGTCACCCCTTTTTTTTTTTTTTTTGGGTGGGAAATCATCAAATGACCTCTCCCGCTCTGGGCGGAGCGGAAGGGCGTGTCAGACTCTTACTGACTAAAACCCACCCGTGTTCCTTCAGTTGCCTGTGCGCCAGGGCCACGGTAACTCTTTCGAACAATCCGCAGCCCCGGCAGGCATCGGTCCTATCGGACCCCGTCAATTTTGCTGACATCTCTTTGAGGCGCGCGTGGAACACGACGCGCCGTCGACCCGGGCCTGGTCCTTACCGGACGGCGAGCTGCCCATTGCTCGCCGTCCGCAAGCCCGCGCCTACGGTGGCCGGGAGTCGGCAATCGACTCCCGACGCCCAGGGTGTCTCCTCCTCCTGCGGCGGCTAGGGGCGCGAGGGCGCAGAGATTGCCTCTCCCTTTCGCGCTCCGCCTCCTCCTTCGCGAGCATTACTGCTTCGCAGAAGGAGGTGACGGCTTCCCATTCCCTCTCGCTCCGTACCATGGCCTGAACCAGGGCCGGACGTCTCGAGTCACCCCTGCATTCCTATTCACCCCGTTTGACGGTATTCCTTTTTCCTCAAGAATATCAGTCTGAAAGATATCAGGTTAGGTTTAAAGTACATCATTCCACTCCGGGCTATTGCTGTTTCTTATAGCCTTATAAGCCCACACTTCACACAAACTATAAAGCGCAACCTGGAAAATGCAATTTGCAATATAGCCTATTATTTTGCTCACTGCATTTACTTTTCATTGAAATAGAAAAATAATCACGATTCAGGGTATATAAAGGCTAAATAGCGGTGTACAGTCGACAAAAGTGTTTAGTATGCAAGCAAAAAAATCCTACATATTTATTTCCAACGTCTGGCACTAAGAATTATCTCCTGTATCGTTCACAAACAGCCAGACTTGGATGTAACCTAACTTAATGTGTCAAAAAATCGTAAATCAAATTCGCAACACGTACAGTCACGAGCACTAATATGTCAACACTTGGCAACTTTCAATAGCGATATTTTCGTGAAATAACGAATGCAACGTTGAAATGCAACATATTACATAAACCTATGGGGTCGAAAATATTATGTTCGTAACAACTTACAAATTCATTAAAAAAATAAGGAGAAAATCGCTTTTGAATTCAGCCAAGTGTATACATATTTATGCTCGTGACTGTACCACAGCAACCAATCGCTCAGCTAGTGCGCTTACCATGCCGTCACTTTTCATCGCTGTTATATGCCTAAAATGTAATTTTTTAAACTTATTACACACAAATGAGCATTGCTAAATAACTTTTGGATTTCCAGTACAAACAGCAAAGTTCAAAAAAGAGTTATTTAGCTACATGCGACTTATATATATTTCGATGAGTATTCGAGTACTTCTAGCGACCGAAGTGAACGTTCCCTCCGTCACACTTTATAATGTCCATACAACGGTAATATGAACTCGTGGCTAATCCTTTGTCCTATATGAGCGACAAATGCGAAAACTTGATTACATGCGATACCTTCAAACAGCGGCTCCTTTTAGTAGGTGGCGTAGATACCTACGTTTTCGCGAAAAGTTAGTTACGATAAAAGATGCGACGAAGCGCGAGGTTTAAAACAAAGCTTTTGACAGTAACTGTCATCCTTTCCTCCGTGATAAAGTCAAGTTATATAGTTTTACTAGCTCATCTAGGACGTGGGTTAAGTGTGTTGTATAGGTAATGTGACGTCACTGTACGCCATTCAGCCAACATGGCGGACACATGTGCTAAGATTCCTTCCATTTCATTTCCTCCAAAGAATATAGCAGTATCGCTATCTTTACGTTGTGTTGTGGATTTATTTAGAAGTTTTTATACGTGCTTTCAAGATTGCGTTCTAAGGACGAAAGAAAGTCCTTAAATAATAATCAATCAATCATAACTCATTGAAAAACACAAGCAGAACATAAGCGTACAAACTGTTGATTTATACTCACTGTACTTGATTATTAATAACTAAATTAAACAAAGGCTCTTCATATTTATCTGAAATATTGATTCACTAGCTTTTGCCCGCGGCTACGCTCGCGTTAATTTAGACTTTGACTATCAATTCGGGATATATAATTAAATCATGATTCGAAAAACACGTGGCGCCAACAATTATCATAAGAAAGTTATTGTTGTTTTCCTTGGGAACACTACTTTTTTTCGGTATGAAAGGTACCCTATGTCCGTTTCTGTACACCTGACAACGTATATGCAAAATTTCAGGATGATCGGTTCAGTGGTTTAGGCGTGAAAAGGTAACAAACAAACAAACAAACTTACTTTCGCATTTATAATATTAGTTAGGAAGTTAGGATAGTTAGGAAGTTGGGATGTTGTAGAGCTTGTTCTATCAATTCTGATCAGGCTGTTTAATTTTAAATTTACTTATATGAAGGGCATCCAACATATCTGGATCTTTTTATTTATTTGCTAACATATATTTAAAACACTGGTTAAGATATGCATCCAAATTTCATAACACAGTATTAAAACATGTACCCTGTAAGGGCACTGCAAATTTTATACATCGAATGATTAAATTACATAATAAATAATATTGATTGTAATTGTTAAAACTTACTATATTATACTAAACATGAATCAGTAATTTTTTACGTTTTATTTTAAAATAAATTATTACTATTAATTCGTTTATTTATTTTAGTCATATAGGTAATATATAGCAAAGTCATTTATTAATATTTTACATTTACGTCAAGCATATTATTACAAGGTCGATCGAATCAAAATTTGTCAGTTTTACGTTCCTCAACGGCCTTTCTTTATTAACAAAGATTTCAACTGTTTCGAGAAAATTTAGTCATTTGGTAGGGACTTTAAACTTTCCGGTAGCTTATTAAATATGTTTGCTAGTCTTGAGTATGGGCTTTGCGCGATAACTTTTAAGTTTGTGATGTATTCTTGTTCCGTCGGTTATAGTTTTCATTTAGCACGATATTAGATTTAAAGAGGTGCCTATATTTAAAAAAAAATACAACTTTGTAGTATATACTTATATTACTGGTAGTGTAAGAATTTGTTGTTTAATGAAGTGCAAACTCAACTCAAACTCAAAGCATTTTTTCAAATAAACCGATTACAGGCACTTTTGAAGTGTCAAGGGGTCGGTCTGTCAGAAAGATGAAGCTAGTTGCCCATTACAAAGCGTTGTAGGTAGCTATAGAGAAGAACGGGCAAGAAACTTCACGGACACTCTTTTAAATCATAATATTGTTACAAAAAATTGGTTTCATCATTCATGTTGAAATTATACATGTGAGAACGATGTAGGACGGCCTACAACTCTTTCGTTGCTCTATGTTCATTCATATTCTGATACACTTCTTTTTCAGAATGAAGAGGTCCAAAAAGTCAGTACTTTCTCCCCCCAGAATGATACCATAATTTAGCAGGAGTAGGCGTACGCATAATAGGCAGATAAGTCTGTGTTGCATTTAATTTGCTTAGCGCATTAATAAATTGGGACAATTTTGCTTTCGTACTTTCTATATATGTTTCCCCCAATTTGGTTTTGAGTCTAATGTTAGGCCTAAAAGTGTGATTTCGTTTATTTCTTGTAATTTTATTTTATGCGTTAGTATATTTAGATTTATTGGAGTTTTTTGGTAAGTTCTGAATTGGCATATTTTAGTTTTAGATATTTTTATTTGTAAGCTATGTTCGTTTAACCATTGCTCAGTTTTTGTGAAAGTTTTTAAAATAGTTTTAACTATGTAGTTTTACTTTTGTAGCTGCGGTTTTTCGTTGCAAAAAATCGTGGAGAATACTTCGCGAGAAAAATCTCCCCGCCTTAATTCGTAATTAACTAAAATGGTGACAAAACCTAGCCACGTGTAGCGCTGTTTACTGTCCTTTAATCTGGGAACTTGCTAGGGATATTTATTGTTCTTTGCTGGTATACAACTCATTAGAGTTTCTGCCTACTACCATGGCTGGATAAAATGTGTGATCTAACAAAGGAATACTACGGTGACTGTAAACTAAGTACAACTGTAAAAGCAGTCAATTTTATATTTTGATAATTACTTATGGAGATGTCCTTTGAGTAAATTATTTCTGCAACTTATTACTGTATTCTATAAATATTAAGTCTCACCGTGTCTTATTCATACTTTATCTATACTTGATATTTTATCTATACTTATAATCTCCGGAACTACCGGTCGGATTTGAAAAATTCTTTTTGCATTTGATAGCCCAATTCTTGAGGAAGGCTATATATAGGCTATTTAACATCACGACGGGACTCTTAGTTGAGCCCTATCAGAATACCAGCGCTGCGACACTTATTTTTTTTTAAATGTCGCAGCATCTTGCTGAGATAGGAGCCTTTTGGCCTCGTACAGGGCTTTCTGTTTTTATTTTAATTTTACTTTTTTATATTTTTGTTTTTATGAGTGTGTTTAGTTTGTAATAATCCTGTGCGAGCCCCAATAAATACTTTTTCTTTCTTTCTTTAGTTGCCTAGCAAAAAGAGAAAAAGTCACAAAGAACGCTAAGCGAAAACGAAGTGATAGCGCGGGTAGGTGATGCGATGCGACGGGATGGGTGGGGGGAACAAGAAATTTCACGCGGATGAAGTCACGGGCATAAGCTATAGTTACTCATATTATAAATGCCAAAGTAGTATGTCTACCTGTGTGTTACCTTTTCACGCCTAAACCACTGAATCGATAGTTATGTTTGCAGATCGGTAACCTAGGACCTGGAGAAGGACATACACCACTGACAAATCTTAAGACCATTATAATGTACCATATTCTGACAAATAAATGATTGTGATTATGATTATGATAGGCTACTTCTCATCCTGGATATTTGTATAAAATACAGACAGACGAAGTCGCGGACAAATGATTGTTAAAAATAAAGTCAACAACAAATCCCGTAGAAAACAGTTTCCGATGTTGACTTTGCAAGTCCACCATCGCAAACATTTTCAACGCAACTCGGACAGAAAAGTATGGACCCCATAAGCGGGTATTTTGAACTACATAAACTTCAGCAGTTTACACGGTGGCCTGTGACTTATGCAAAACGGTGGGTATTTATCAACGTACTGTTTAATGTGACGTCATTTTTCATGTCCGCGCTTCGGATCCACGACGCCGCGCCTCACTGGATCCTGACAGAATGTAAAGTGTGCCTATTTGCGATACTTTTTCCGTTATAATCGAGTTTTGAGAGGTACGTAGTTTTCATTTTTGTACCCCTAAAAGCTACGGTTTCTTAGACGACCAGTGGCCGCCACATAGCGTCCGCAATTTACCGGCAAATGACGTCACTGAAACATTATTTATACAAATAATAAATTATTTATTTTCTCTCACAGTGGTTTTGTAGCACTTAACAGTTTTTAACTTTATAAATTCACATTGTGAGAGCTGGTGTCTGAAGTAGGTTTTAGAAAAAAAAAACAACTGTATTACAGGTCACCACATCCCACTTAGTGGCATCATAAATAAGCAGGCAGGTAACATGTATTTTTCTACTAAATAATTTAAAAGAAAAATAAATACTTAAATGAAAAGAATGAAATTTAATAACAAAAGCAGTCAAAGGGTGTGTGGTGAATGGTGGTTAACGTGAAGGTGAATGGTGATGCGTGTGTATTTAAATGGTGGTGAATGTGTAGGTAATTATTTGAGTGCAAGTATTATGAAATTGTGTGGAGCAATTTTTCTGTGTCCTCATAAGAAAGAGTTTTCAGAAAGTCGGTTACTTTTTTCTTACAACTGGGTTTGTGTAGTGAATATACATTTTGACCCTTGTTAATGACATTATATATTTATAAAAGTAGGTTGGTGTGTTTTCCTAGAGAGCGTTTTTTTAACACCGTGTTGTCATACCCTGCTGCCATAATTTTTATGATAGTCGTCACTGCGGCCGTTATATGGCGGCCACCGCTTTTCTAAGAAAGAAAGAAAATACGTTTATTTGCGGTGAACACGACGCAGAGAAAAACACCCATATACAAAAAAGAACGAGTTGGGGGAAAATAAGCGTCACATCCACGCAAAACGGCAATCACTCAGCGTAATGCTACGACCCTATGCGAGACAGAGCCCCAGCGCTGGTTTTCAACGACAGCCGGCGTTGACGTGATGACGTCAACCAGTGCAGTGCAGCACCACCACCACCACCACCACCACCACCACCACTGACAGAAACTGTATCTTAACCGCTGGTTGCTGAAAGCTTATTGAATTTAAACTATTGTCAAATCGAATGTCAAGCGTAGAGCGGCTGTTGTGATATAGGCAAACCAATCACAGCATTTAACTTTAACATTGGAAAATTAAATTAAATATTGGAAAAATTTTAGGTTATTTTTGCATTTTTGCAGGTCTTTCAATACTAGCCCACAGCTAGTTTGAGAAAAACTAGTGATTCTTGGTACAGTGATGCCGTAATCATCGTAAACGTACATGGTTTATCTCTGAACAAGACACCTGTCTCCTGTAACCTCTTAGAAATGTCCGAGCTACATTTGAGGGCATGTCATCTAGCTCAAGATTTAGATTCATAGCGGTCGCTGTAATCCGGTCAAGTTGGGAGTTGAGATGGATGTAACTATCATAATACTATGACGGCTTGGTGATAGGTCTTCTTCCACCAGGATATTTGACCTTCGGAAAATAAACCGTCAAGATAGTCCTTAGCCTAAGTCAAATCGAAAAACGACTCAAAAGAACAAGAATATGAAAAGAACACCTCTTTCCAATACTCTTTCTACATCCATCATAAGAAAAATGATCAAATTCTGCTGCACCTGGCGCATTCTTCTTTGAAGGCAAGCCAAGAAGTTTATCCGTCCAGTAACAAACGGCGAATGTTCCCAGCTCAGTATTCAGTATTGTGCCGCTCCCGAACGGCGTCGTTATATCTAAAGCTGGTAATGACGTTATTCAGAGGAGGCCACTCAAAAGGATCCAGAGAAGTCCCATTTTATTCTTGGTTATTGAGGCTTTTTACTTGTCTGTGCAGATCCACTCATAGAAGGCTTCGAACGTTTTTATTTAATTTTTAAAGACTGTTGTTTTGATTTATTATTTTTTCTGTTTTGTGTCATAATATTAAGTTTGTGTAATCATCTTTCTGTGCGCGTCCCAATAAATACATCTTCTTTCTTTCTTCGATTCGATTCAGTCTAGGGATCTTTTTGTCCTTTTATGACAAGTAAATGAACATTTGTATACGCGCCAAAATATTAGCCTACTGAATTGTACATTTGTAATGGCTTATCTCTAAGCAACAGTGTCAACTAGTACTGACAGGCAACAACGACCAAGCTTCGCGTTAACGTTGGTGCACTTTCACATGGCCTGTTTGATAGGGATTTCATCAATTGGATAAAATGGGAGCTCTTCACTCGGAGTTCGATCCTATTACTAGAGGCGTTTATTCTTCTTCATGTCGCTGGCAGGACAGAATTTAAAATCGTGTTTGCCCAAAACTTTTCCGCTTCCACGGCGTCGCCGGTGGCAGCGTAAAGGTCGCAGAGGCATTTTAAGAGACTAATACATAAAACCCCTGTCTCATTTGAGGTCGTGTAGATCCACGCTTTAAGAGCACAGTGTAAAGCCAAGAAAATTAATTATTTATAAATCAAATAAACTACCAACTAATTGACGGCACGGTTGGCGCAGTGGTTAAGCGATTGACTGCTGCGCTGCGTGTCGCGGGTTCGATTCCCGCACGGAACAAATATTTATATGGCCTACAAGTAGTTGTTCCGGGTTTGGCTGTTTGTGTACGTGAGTTTAATGTTTGTAAACGCACCCACAATACAGGGGAAATTCCTAGTGTGGGGCAACGTTTTAAAAAAAAAAAAAAAACTTAAATTGTCCGTATATTGAAATCACAACTTTACTGTCATTCTTTGACAGCTGTATGAAATGGCTTATAACAAGGCAAATGGACATAGTGTGTTAATTTGTTAAACAAATTATTTTAGTGACTGTATTTTTAATCAGTTAAAGTCTCGCAGGCCTCCGCCTTGTCAGAATACTCGCCAGTAGCAAGGTATAGGCCTCTTTTCTCATCTGCCAGTTTATCTGGCTTTGTGCATCCCTTATTCATGTATTTCCTTCCAGCCGCTTTGGCAAAGTCAAGCCCAACCCAGATGTCCCGGGTTTCTTTTTACCCAAGAAAAAGAACAAGCTGTGAAGATTTCAAATCGCTAAAAAGCTCCGCGCTTTGCTCTCTCTCTCTCTCTTTGTGATAATGTGCGCATGATTTGTGCAGGATAAACAATTTTTATTTTTATTTTTTTTACCTGACTACAGCAAAACAAACTTAATCTTTACGATTTATCTAAATAAGAATTTACATGACATAATTAACCAGCCGCACGAGTCGATCGATCAGGTTAAGCTACGCTTGCCGCGGTCGGTCCGTGGATGGATGACCATCTTTACCTACCGACCCCCCCGTGCCTCGGTAAGCACGTTATGCTGTTGGTCCCGGCTGTTATTCGTGGATCTTTGACAGTCGTTACGGGCCGTCAGAAGCCCGAAAGTCTGACAACCAGTCTTACCATGGGATATCATATTACCCAGTAATTGGGTAGTGGAGGTCAGATAGGCCGTCGCTCCATGTAAATCACTGGTATTCAGCTGCATCTGGTTAGGCTGGAAGCCAACCCCAACATAGTTGGGAAAGGGCTAAGCAGTTGATAATGATTTAGTAACGACGTGTAAATATATCCTGTCGGAAAAACGGTCGAAAAGTCAGACTAATCGGGACGCCAGCACCGCCAGGTGGCGCTCGACAGAGTCTATAACATAACGCTTGACCAGAGTTAAAGCAGAGGTTGTTGGCGGTTAAGGGGACTACAGGACCTAAATGTAAGTTTTATAATGCCTAAAAGTATATGATCCACTGCACTAAACAAAATCAGAAAAATATATGATGTTTTTCAGGATATTTGCTAATTAGATAGTGTGTTGAAAACATAATACAACTAATTTGATATGATAGAAAAAATCACGAAGATACCTCTAAAAATTTCTTATAACGATTAAAAACCATACTACTATGCATTAAATCATTCTGATTTTTTGTCAGATTATTCTACAAGCAACATACTAACGTCATAGTGTTTTTAGCCGACTTCATAATTTTTTAATCCAATCAATAGATTTTTTGTAAATAGATAATTGCTTCGTATTTTGCAATTAATTACCAGCGTTGTGTCGCGCTTCTGTTTCTTTTCTACGCAGTCCGACAGTGACCGAGCTTTAGCTGTTGTAAGCCTCTTAAGCAGTGAACACGTTTAGAAACTGTCGCGCGTTCCGTATAGTTGTGTCGTGTACCTACTGTATGTGATTCGCTTGTGTGATTAATTTGTTCGTAAATTATAATTTGATTTGAACTGCAAACGGTTTTTCTATTGCGCAATAACCAACACTCCCCACAGTACGCCCACAGCAGTTAAAATATGACTAATGATAACGAGATAGATGTACCTTCTCCGTCATATATAATAATATGTATGACTCCGTCTGTACGAAAACCGATGTTATTTTTAATTTGTCTGTCTGTGATGTCTTGTTTATACCTTTTTAGTTAACGTTTTAGTCGTAGTTGGGTTTTAGTTCTTTCTTTTCTTTTACATTCTCTGGAGTAAACCTTCTCCGTGTCTCCTCGTGGTGTATGCGGGCGGTATCGCCGCACTAGCTCCTGTTCAGCAGCGGTCGTTTGAGATCGCGCGTTTACGAGTTCGTCCGGGCGATGCGCCCGCTTTATTGTGCTGACTGTACTCCGTGACGTCATGGATACAGTCGCTATCGCTGCGACCCCGATACGAATCGTGGTGGCCTTCTGTGCGAATTAGTGGAACTGGCTCGTAATTTTGAAGATGGCTCCGCCTTTTCGGTTTTTAGATTCGTATTTAATTTGAGACTGTTTTTACTGCTTGCAACTCTATTAACTTATTTATCAACATGATTAAATCGTAACAACTGAGTCAGTCAGTAAAAAAAAATAATTGATTTAAAAAAAATGGATTTCATTAACATTAACTCTTTCTATTTTGAGAAAAATAAAAACAAAGACAATAAAACCCAAAACTGTTGCTGGAAGTTCTATGCCAGAACTAAGAGTTTACATCAACAAGATAATTTGGCAATCCCAATGGCTTTAACAATAGCCTCTGAGTTTGTCGATCTCTATCAACACGTAATAAAGCAGTGAGCAGGTGAGCCCAGCTCCACTGTTTACGAGCACTGAACTAACGAGTACACTCATGATAATAAACCGGCCGTAAATAAAGTCATCCATGACGGGAATAAAGTCAACCTTTCGTCGCGTCGTGATCATCACTTGGATGATAGGTCGCGGTACTTATAAACTAGTCGAGAAGTGTGTAGGTACTTGTTAATAAAATCCGAAGTCACATGTTGATAAATGTTAAGCTTCACTAATGAAAAATTAAGGCAGAACAAATGAGTAAATGCTGAAAATATGGCAAATTGTTCAATTGTATGCTGTATGCTTGTCATAGATCTTAATAACTTCATAAAATGGAGAAAGCCCGAATTCGAAAGTCAAATAATTTATTTCAAGGAATTTTGAAAATCAACATTTACAAGAAAATAGAATTGCTTGTATATAGTTGCCCTTTTCAAAATGTAGTTTCGTATGGAGGAGAATGGTCAAAAAACTCCACCGTTACTCTTTTAAATTGTTATGAAAGTTTGTAAGAAAAAAACTGTATTTTGTAAATATTAATTATATGTATGGGATGACGGTACTAAATGACTATAAGTACTACAATCGGTACAAAGTATTAACAATTATGCAATGACAGATAAATTAATTATGTTCAGATACATGGTGCTCACATATTTACAAATATTGCAACCATAAACAATTTTTTATAACATTTTAACAATTAATTAATGTATGTGAGTTAGTGTAATCACAGAATGTAGAGTTAATGCCTTTAATTAAATTTACCTGGGCTGGCTTTTACCTTGGCCAGAGGCTAAGCATTGCCAGACAACGTGGCAATGCCGCCAGTCTCTTGGGTACATTACCAGTCGACAGCGGAGGATTTTTTTTCGACGCCATATTTAAGCTTGTTAATAGTTTTAGTTAGGTTCATTAAAGGTCATTATATTTTAATTTTAATTGTAAATACTGTAATTTTATATTAATAAACATTAAATTAGCAACCAGCACCCTAATTATGTAACACACTATCTATCACAATCTGAATTATTTTGAAGTCTTTTGCTTATCCATTGCTTCATATGTTCGAAAAATTTGTCTGCCCAACAACGTAAATAACGCAATGAATGTTGTTGAACTGTCAAAATGAAACCCATTCCTACTGTTAGTGTGTTACGTAATTACCCCGCAGTTCGATTTAGTCTAGGATTGTCCTACGGAGCAGGAACAAGCTTCCTTATCTTGAATATAATCCTCTAATTTGTAAAATAATATGGTTGTTTTGCAAAGTGTAATTTTAATATTAGTTTGAAATTTTCATTCATTTAGTTTTAATATATCACAAGGTATTTTGTTGTAACATTTAACACAGTATCCTATAAAAGATCTACTTAAATAGGCTGTGGTTTAAATAGGCTTTTATTTTTATTATTTTATATATCTTTTATAAAAATCCTTCTATATTTTGTGAATGTGAGAATTTTTGTAGGCCTAACTGTAGATTTTTAGACCTTTTTCTATGTTGTTGAGTACCTGTTACTTGTTGACAGGCCTACACTGTCCTCCCATTCCTATTAACACTGTAATTTGAAAACATTGTAAAAGTCACTTATTATAAAAGAGTAACCGTGGAGTTCCTTGCCAGCTGGGGAAACCCATAGGAAACGACCAATTGGAACCGTGCACCTAGCTTCTAACGTTTCATAAGTGCCCATGTAGGTTTATGTGAAATAAAATATTTTGACTTAAGACAATCTAAAAATACAGTTTTTAAGGTTCCGTACCCAAAGAGTAAAATGGGATCCTATTACTAAGACTCCGCTGTGCGTCCGTGTGTCTGTCCGTCTGTCACCAGGCTGTATCTCATGAACCGTGATAGTTAGACAGTTGAAATTTTCACAGCTGATGTATTTCTGCTGCCGCTATAACAACAAATACTAAAAAAAGAATAAAATAAATATTTAAGGGGGATCCCATACAACGGACATGATTTTTTTACCGTTTTTATAGATAATTGCACGGAACCCTTCGTGCGCGAGTCCGACTCGCACTTGGCCGGTTTTTTTCTTACATCCATAATATTTTCGTAACTGAAATGGCAAGCGAGTGCTGGCTTCTTATCCATCAGCTATAGTAAAGGCAAGATACCGCCAGCAGCTGAAGGGTTAAAAGAAAGAAATACTCAAGTCTACGGCCCATCTCACCAGAGAGGTCCGAATCAGCATCAATTTTTAATGAAAACGCTTATACATAGTTATAGCTCCGAGTCTGCGGGCTATTTTGTGGGCGCTATAATAAATAGTGCGAAACAGTTATAGTGTGAAAGTGATGTCGTAAATCTTTTAGGGGGTGTTATCGAGGGGTGAAACGAAAGATTTGAGTGTCCGGGACAATAAGCACGTGAGATGGGAGATGGTTTGGAAATTCATTTATTTAAAAGCTGTGAGAGTATTGGAGGACGATTTGATGATATTTCTATTCATTTACTGGGAGTCAGACGTTCTTTTGTTTGATTATTAGTGACGTCTGTGTGTGACTTATTTCTGGTGAAGTCCTGTCACAGTCATTAGGTAGTTAGTTAGTAGACTTGAAATTAGAAAACGTTGCAACCCGAAGCGCCCCCCTGTAACCTGGATATGGCAGAGAGGAAGGGTTATTTCAATTTAATATATTAAAGTATCTTACTAAGCTGTGTTCAACGACACGGATTCCCCGCGTGAAAGTTTTAATTTTCCGCAGGTGAAAAAGCGCCTTCATTATTTACTAGGGTTGAAGTTTTCTTTCTGACGCGTACTTTTGCAGTCATGACCTAAGTATGTTTTTTTCACGTTAGAATCGTGATTGTACATTCCTTCTTTTATTTCTTTACAGGTATTACGTGTAATGAACATTGTTTCGTAACACGTTATGCCTAACACACATAATGTACCCACTGGACTGTACATCCTGAAAACACTACACACTACACTATAAATAAGCCCAAGTTTTCACCCCCCATTAACTAGTCCCAGTTACGCCGAAACTTCTGTACTTTTACTAATAACGTGCGCTTACTCGTGCGGTACATATTGGGTGGTGAATTTTTTCCATGTGGGGGTGTAAGGGGGTGTCAGATCTCGCTCTTTTTGCGTTTCTTCCCGGTGCGATGCAAATCCCCCGACGCGCCGTGTGCCCGTCGAATGGGAATCGGGAGTTTTCGCTAATGCCCACTGCGCTGTTTAAGATATCGTGTGATGGAAGTGTGAGCGGGCTTATGTTCGGAAGATAAGTTCGTGATGTTACTTTGTGTAAAGAGGTGTAGGTATTTGATTTTGTGGTATGTTTTTCGATGGAAAAAAGATTTATCCGATTCCACGATTTCTTGCTGTAGCTAATAAATTTTTGCAATATGGTCACGAGACCGTTAAACAATGTAATGAGTGTTTCGAAACATTCTTTGTCAAAACAAAAGTTTCGCTCTTCAACACGTTTCTCGCTACCCACAATTATTACACAACAACTTTCAAAGGATCGGGGGCTCCTTGCGTGTGACGTCACCATGTTTACGGCACACGGTGCCACGTGCTCCCGGGCACGTTGCGTCATTACCGGGCACCGGCGAGCTCGTAAATCAATATCGACGGACCCTTATTAATTAGTGCGTTCGCGGATCCCCGTGGCTACCACCCCTTCTGAACTCCCCCTCCGCCCCCCACTCTCCACGTCTTCCGGCTACGATGAGAGTTTTTAATTATCCCAACGGGAGCAGCCGGCCGTGTTGACACCTTGCTCCGTCCTGATGAGACTTAATAAACTCCACGATGGGCCCTTTGACGACACTTACTTTCGGTGCGATCCTGCGAGATTAAGACTGGATACTATACAGACGTAGCTGTATATGACGATGCGCTCAATAGTATCTGCACCAGTGATCATGATGGACCACTACGAGGGACACTCCATCCCATTGTTATTGTGGACATCAAGATCATTGCAAACGTTAGTTGCCGTTACGATAGAAGCTTACGGATCCTTCAAGTAATCCTCTGTTCCGTTCACTTTGGTCCGATGGCTCGTAAAATCCGATGTCCAGTTATATTGAGGTTATATCTATGCGGCGGACCGCAGTGTTCCATCGCAACGCTATTAGAGATTGCCCATAGCAACAGCGGAGAATCTAGGTTAAATCCGTGAGTCTTGGAAATAGAATGCTGATTTCCTCGAGGAAGTGATAAAGAAAGAAAAGTCTCAGGATACTTGTATGTATATCTATGTGGCTGCGTCATCAAGAAAAGATTATCGGCCGATGTTGTAAATCGGAGGCTGAGCACGGAGCCCGGAAGGCGGAGCGCAGTCCCCGCGGGCGACGGCGGCGTCCGGCGCGCCGTCAATTAGACGGGGAGGGGCCCGGGGGCCCGGCGGTGCGGGGCCCGTTGGTACGGAGGCCGGGGGGGCACGCGAGACGCCGCGCGCTGCCCAGATACGTGCCACGTTAGGTATATGCCCGGAAATTCGAGCCTATATACCGAGCACATAGCGCGTCCGCCCTGGGCACCGTAATTAATAGCAAGAGGCCGAATCCGCTCCACCATCCTAATCTTCAACCCTAATTATTATTCAGGGAGTTTTTCTCGGAGCTTGTTTATGCTGCCGGCGCAAGACGCCGTGAGATGAAAGGAATTGTTCGACGCCTTTATGTTCCTCTGTCGTTTTATGTCGGATTTTTCGGCGAATCGTTCATGTAAATTGGCGGGGGGTCGCGCTTTCCTCATTATCGAATCACCATTGGCAGGATTTTTTGAGGGTAGCTTAATTCAAGAAACCGTTCTTATAATACAAAATACTGGCATTATTTCGAATGACAAATAAGGTACCTCTGTACACAGTTGAACAATAAAAGTTATTCAGTTCATTGTACGAGGAAGTGGGTCAAAGTTGCGAGGGTAGGACGTTTGTGTACGTAAGTAGGTCTGTCTAGTAGTGTGATGGCTCATCTGCCGTCTGGCCTGTCTGCGATTCATTAAATTAATTGCTATTTTCGTGAACATTTTTATTACCCCGCGTTTAATTTGATTTATCGTTTCCGTGAAATTTGGAGATTAATTTGTCGAAAGGGGCTCTTAACGAGTGCTTTATTAAAAACGTGTTAAACGGCCATTTTATTGTGATTAAGTTGTCCATGTAAATTAAGATGTCATACTTTTTTACTTTGTTAAACTGAAGTATTATGGGCTTGTACCACTGGCGTTAATAAAGTTATTTGATAACTTAGTTAGGGTGCTGGTTGCAAAACCTACCAGTTTTGTTAATTAGCATTAAGTAAAGTGTGATGACACTATGATACTATTTTAATGTTAATATTATTATTTGATTAAATAAATAAATACTTTTGAAAGGAAACTTTGTTCCCTCCTTTGAGTATCCTCATGAAATTTAGGAGAATTTTAGGGTCTTAGGGTCCTAGGCCGAGTGTTCCTTTCAAGCTTTCGAACTTAAAACTAGAACAGATTCAGACCTGCACGCGCAGAAACTAATTATCCTTACATAATTTAAACTTACAATATTATTACAATAGTATTTTTCTTTCTCACTTTGTTGAAAAGTAATGGACTAAGTGAAGAAGTGTAAAAAATAAATCTCGCGGAGTATCGTCGAACAATCCTAGAGAGATGTTGTTTCGGACCTACTCATAAATATCTTAGTAGATTCAATGTTAGAAGTAAGAAACTTTCGACGAGTTACTGTGCCCAAACCTGAGAGTTCATCGAAATAAGTACCTATAGCAGTCAGCTCATCTGTTCAGATTCATCAGATTATGGGTCTACTTTCAGGCAAACGGTTTTACTCCTCGCCCTCTATCTCTTTTCTCCATCTTTCATATACTTTCTACCCGAGTTTTCGGATTGTTCATCGATCAATCTGTCTTTTGAATATTTTCCCGGAATGTGTGATATCGTCTTTAAATAAAAAACAAAATAACCGTAACAAATAACAACATATTCACAAGACCAATTGACCAAAAGAAAAACAAACACAAGTTCGAGCCAACATACACGATCCAACATGACCCCACGACGACTTAGTACAATTGACCACGACACGCCGCTACCGACCGGTATCGGTACAAACTACCTGTGTGCGTAGGTAAATCTGAATACTAATGAAGACATTAGGGTGTCGCGGTATTCATCGTTACCGGGACAGGGAAACTTGACCCCACTGGATAGCACATGGTGTAGTTTAGTTAAAGGGCATGAAGTACGGCACTGCAAACAATGACTAGAAAATCCGCAGTTGCCAAATTGACACGACTTTTGTTTTTTTGCTGCAACATTAATGCTTATTGTGTAGAAGCTTTTGTCTGCGGCTTCGCCCGCGTGGAGGTCGGAAATTATCATATTGGAACGTACCACCAAGATAAAAGTATCCTATGTGTTAATCCAGGTTATAAACTATCTGTGTGCGAAATTTCATCCAAATCCGTTCAGCCGTTTTTGCGCCAATCCGGAACATACATCCAGACAAACAGACAACAATTCTATAAACTATCTTTTTGGCATCAGACTCGTTCCCACACAACGTGGTACCTAATTAGTTTTTTATTTTTTATTATAACGAAGTCAGTACATTGAATATTTATTCAATGTACAGTTTTGACTTCGTTATTATTTTATTATATGTAGGTATAGATTAGAAGCAAACCAACGGGGGTAATAACGTGGTCTTCGAGCAATTGTATTGATGATTTTATCAACATATAATCATATTTTGATCAACATACAACCTCATACTGACCGGCACATTGCAAAACAAATATAATTTCCCTACCCTAGGCCACTCTGGCGCTTTCGCCTTAAGATAAGTGTTAATTAGTAGAGAGATAAGAGGTTAATCAAACTTCAAGGTCACGATATACTATGCTCAATACCTTATTTGCATTCCACAATTTGTGTATTTAGGTGGTAACTTAAAAATATGTGTGACTAGGTAATGCATACGTTGGAATGCCTTTTTCAATATTTTTATTAGGATTTTTCCCCGGCGCGCACACAACACCAAAGTTTCATCACAATTGGTCGAGCCATTTTCGAGTTTTTGCGAGATTTTGCACGGCAATTGATTTTTATATACATAGATCATTGTGCGTGTTGGTGTGTGCTATAGCAGTTGCGATTCATAAACTTAAATTACGGATATAGACCGCAAACTAAAATTTTACTATCACACATGCGTGGGCGCGCTCAATTATGTCCTTTCCGCTAGGTTCATGGTATAGGTCATAGGTAAGCACGTGTAGGCGAGTAGTGTCACTCCTACGCAGCAAATTCTCGCCAAACACGCTCTAATTGGCGCACTGTTTTCGCAGTATAAATGTTTTGTATACTGTGAGTGATGTATCACTGATGTCTTTTTGTTGTTTTCTTGTGTCTGTGTCTTGTTTTGTCGTTTGTTTTTTTGTACACATATTTTGTGTGATATTTATAGCATTTTTATTTTCATGTAACAGGTACCTTTATTTTGCCCAAAAAAGAAAGGGAAAAGGAGTATTTGTAGCGTGAATTTAACTTTATTCTCACTTGAAGTTTGTTAACATTTAACACCCATTATATCCTATTTACTTTCTTAAGAGGCTTACAACAGCTAAAGCGCGGTCACTGTCGGACTGCATAGAAAAGAAAGAGAAGCGCGATGACACAACGCTGGTAATTTATTGCATGATACGAAGCAATTATCTATTTACAAAAAATCTGTAGATTGGATTAAAAAATTAAAACACTATTACGTTAGTATGTTGCTTGTAGAATAATCTGACAAAAAATCAGAATGATTTAATGCATAGTAGTATGGTTTTTAATCGTTAAATGAAATTTTTAGAGGTATCTTCGTGATTTTTTTCTATCTTATCAGATTAGTTGTATTATGTTTTCAACACACTATCTAATTAGCAAATATCCTGAAGAATAACATATATTTTTCTGATTTTGTTTAGTGCAGTGGATCATAAAAAATTTGGCATTATAAAACTTAAGTTTAGTTCCTGTAGTCCCCTTAAGACAGCCGAGTATTAGCACTAATCGATTATTTCATTACTTTCTATCACAACAACACAATACAAAAAGTTGTAGCACAGGTGCTACGAAACAGCTCACGCAGTGATGTCATTGCTACGACTGCTACGCTTTCGCAGCAGACAAAGGAGCTGCTACGCCGCACGCGTAGTCATTATTCTTAAATTTTGTTTTGAAACGGACGCGCTTATTGTATTTGGCTAATACCACCGTCGTCTTTGAAGAAGACTTTTGGCCGTAGGACGTGGTGTTCCGTCGCTTCCGCGGGCAAATACCACAGGACAGCACAAGGACAATTAGCTAGTGAAGTGAAGTGCTACTAACATAGTTGTAAGCAATATTTATTAACACAACTTTTAGTTTTATTATGTATTAGTTTGTTATTTGTATATTTTATCTATGGGCCTCAGTTGTCTGACAATAAAATTATTATTGTTTATTTATTTACATCCTTATTAAATACATTTTTAAATATTTTTATAAAAAACTTAAAAAAAACATTTAAAAATATAAAAAATAGTGGTCCGCCGGTATCGGGAGCAGGGTCCAAGCTACCGGTGGTTAGGACTCCAGAGACAGGAACCTCCTCACAATGCGAGCCGTATCGAGGAGTACTGCCTTCTGGATCAGGCCCTTGATCCAACCGCCTAACGAGAGCCTCGAGAGATGCTGGTCGAGGCTTTCGGCCATCAGGCCATTGGCCGATACGACAATCGGCACAATGATAGCCGAGCTCACATTCCACATGTCAACAACCTCGTGTGCTAAGTCGAGATATTTAATTTGTTTCTCTTTCTCAGCTTTCACGAGGTTCTCGTCATGCGGAATGGTAATATCGATAATCATTGTGCGACGCGCTAATCGATCTATCACCACTATATCAGGTTTATTGGCGACAATAGTCCTGTCAGTAATGATAGACCGATCCCAGTACAACGTGATATGGCCATTTTCAAGAACTGGGTCGGGCACATACTTGTAGTACGGTACCTCAGAATCCACCAGTTTATATTTCAAAGCAAGTTGCTGGTGAATAATCCTGGCTACTTGGTTATGCCTGTGCAAGTACTCGCCGTTAGCTAGACGAGAACAACCAGAGATAATATGTCTGATGGACTCACCCGGACGATGGCATGCCCGACACACGTCAACCGTCCCATCTTTCATAATATGTCTCCGGTAGTTATTCGTCAAGATAACTTCGTCCATAATTGCACAGACGAAACCTTCTGTTTCCCCGAAAAGGTCACCAAAACGTAGCCAGGATACGGACGCTAAGAAATCTACACCGGGCTCATGAAGAGCCCGGTAGAAGCGTCCGTGAAGCTCCTTGCTTTGCCATATTTCCTTGCGGTCATCTGTAGTAAGTACCACAGGTTTGCGCCAGTTCTCTTTAGCCATGGAGAGCGGGGTGAGTCCCTTGTCCACTGCTACCACATCACGGTGCATACCCACTTCGGCTTTTAAAAAATATTCCCTGAGACTGCACACTTCACGGTTGTGGAGGGTCTTTGCATTTAAAAAGCCTCGACCCCCGCACTTCCGCGGTATGTACAGTCTCATCACCAATGATCGTGGGTGATGCATCCGGTTTGCGGTCAGCAGTGTACGGACCCTCCTATCTAGGGCGTCGAGTTCAGTCTGAGTCCATTTGAGTATGCCGAAAGAGTACATCAAAACCGGCATGACCCAACCGTTGAAGGCCCGCACCTTGTTTCCGCCTGAAAGAAGACTAATTAATACTTTCTTCAAGCGACCAAAGAAGCGCTCCTTCAACGATTGCTTCATGTCAGTAACGTTGATGCCTAACGCTTCCGACATACCTAAATACTTGTAGCTTTCGGATAAGGAGAGGGGTCTAAAGTGTATGGAATCCGAAAGTTGAATTCCCTCGGATTCCATAATCTCACCTCGCTTTACATGCATGACTGCACATTTGTCCACACCAAATTCCATCCTGATGGTGCTACTGAAAGTTTCAGTTACCTTCAATAGCTCCATCAGTTGCAATTTGTTGGGTGCAAAGAGTTTCAAGTCATCCATGTAGAGGAGATGAGATATGACTTGACCACCTCTCCTCAACCGATAGCCTAGTCCTGAATCCTCAAGTAGTGAGCTTAAAGGATTCAGGGCTAAGCAGAACCAAAGTGGACTCAAACTGTCGCCCTGAAATATTCCCCGTTTAATCCATACAGGCTCATCGCTCCCCTGGATCTGTCGACACCCTGGATAGCGAAGAACCGTTCTCCATTGCCCCATACATGACCTAAGGAAGGTGCGTAGAGTTGCATCTATCTTGTACAACTTCAGCACCCTCATGAGCCATGTATGTGGCACCGAGTCATAGGCCTTCTTATAATCAATCCAGCATGTCGACAGATCCTTGCGGGATCGACGAACCTGTTGGCTTATGGCCATATCGATGAGGAGTAGCTCCTTAGTACCGCGGGACCCGTTCCGACATCCATTTTGAGAGGTTGACATAATCGAGTTACTTTCAATGTGCGTATTAATTTTCGCTCTCAAAATGGATGTAAGAAGTTTATAGACCGTCGACAAACACGTGATCGGTCTATAATTCTTGGGATCCGTGGGACTACCTGACTTGTGGAGCAGGTGGGTAACGCCTGTTGTTAGAAACTGCGGAAGCGACCCAGACTCTAAAGATGACTGGAACTGAGATGCCAGGCGGGCGTGTGAACTAATTAGCCATTTCAACCAAAAGTTGTGCAATCCGTCCGGTCCCGGTGATTTCCAATTCGGTAACGGACGGACTGCTCTGGCGACATCTAATGGCGTAATTAAAACTGCTTCCATTTCTGGTACAGTTTCACACGCTCGCCCGACATCCAGTATCCAGCTAGCCTCAGAGTGACAGACGGGCACTGACCAGATGCTGCGCCAGAATGTATTCGTGGCGGCATCATCCGGGCGGCACTCGTCTGTCACATTTTGTTCACATCGCTCCCAAGTTCTATACACCCATCTCTCATCGCTCTGGAACATGCGATTCTGTGTGTACCGATCAACCCGCCGCTTATACCGCCGAATACGACTCGCCCATGCACAAACTTTCTGCTTCAGGAAGTCGATGCGCTCTGTGACACGGGACATGTATTCTCGAGGGCTGATTCCAGTCCCCGAGAATGCCCGCCTTACAAAGCGCATCACTCGTGGTCGTGTATTGCCTTCCCTGAAGCAGTATAGTTTACCGATGAGTACCCTGGCCTCATCGATACGACGTTCGATCCTGCACTGCCAGGCTGGTACGGTTGGGTTTGGTCGAGTAGCCCCGTCACAGTTTGGAAACCTGACGTTAGCTAAACGACATGCCGCAACAGCCGCGCAATACAGGATCGAATGTGTATCAACGAGATCCTTGCTGCTCTCGAACACATTCCTAAGCTGCGAGTCCAGGGCACACACCAGCGCCCTATTTTTTTTGTGCATAGGTAGGCGTGGTAATCAGGGTCTAAGTTCGGTCGGAGTGGATCTGTACTCACGAAATGCATCCTCCAGTGCGCTCCTCAATCGGGCGTTGCACTGGCTACTTACTGACGCAACCATATCATCTTCTAATTCTACACCATGATTAGACCGCGACGGTATTTCATCAATGGTTGATGCGTGTATCGCGGTTTGTGCTGGACTTGAGACGATATAGTTGCTCAGCTCTGAGCGCAGCCTATCAAGTGCGGCATCGTCCAACCTATGGTTGCGTTGGATGACCCGCACCTGATCCGACAGTCGTTGGGCCGAGACGTAGTTCCCCCCTCTGTAGACCTGTAATATGCGCGCATGACGTTCTCGTTCATAGACTGAGTCCATTTCATACGCTGCACACAACCACCGGCAGCGGGGACCCGGCTCGGGGCCGGATGGCCCCTAAGTCCCAAGCTCCTCGGTGGCCGGCCTCTCCCCTGCCGACGTACAGGTGTTGGCGACGTTGGTGGAGAAAAATACTCGTCGCTCGAGCTCGACGCAACTACCGCGGCCGGTGTCATCACAGCGCTCACGGTGGGGCTGGATACCGGCGGCGGCGAGGCGGAGCTGAGCGAAGAGTCCGGAGGTGGTGGGCGTGCTCGTCTCGTAGCAGATCTCGTCAACATAATTTAATTATTCATTGGTTTTTTGGTGTTGTTTGTTTTATCGGAGGTAGCATGACAGATGTCACCTCCGATTCGGCAGTTTTTGATGGAAACGTTTAAAATTCTCGTTCATTTTACTTTCTTAAAAATATTTTGTATTTATTTGGATTTTGAGATTGTATGTTTTCACATAAAATATATAAACTGTGTCTAAAATTAGTAAAACTGTGTGAAAATTATGAATAAAAATTTTGTGACTTGTTGACGTTAATAAATTATTATTATTATTATTTTGAAATTTATTTTATTTTCTCGGCTAGCCGGAAAGAACTGATTGATAACACGGGCCTAAGCCAAGTGATTATCAGTTGGATTAAGAACGGTCACGTGCAGAAGATTGCACAGAAGATGGTTGCGTATTTGTGTTTTGATGTGGGTTTTCTGATTCACATTGAAGAAACTTTCTCACGAGTCTTATTATTACTATTATTATGCTCCCTTTTGGACACGTGGTTTAATTATAATTAACTTACGTTCCACGGAGATTTCGGGATGAGCTGGACTCCTTTAAGAAAGTTTGGTCCCTAGCAGCTCTGGACAGAGAGAGGGAGAAAGAAAGTAGGGAGGCCTTTGCCCAGCATGCACTGGAGACAATAATGGCCAAAACTAACGATCGACCAATATTTAGGGACTGGTATTTTGATTGCCTTGTAGTAACGGCATCTTTTGTTAATTCAATTTACTTTCAGCTAAGTTTGTTGCAGTCTAGCACCTTGTCACATCTAGTCAAATATGATAATATCTCTGTAATATAGTGTTCAAGGAAACATATTGCGTCCTATTGTGCTTGGACCTGGCACGGACATTTTGATTTGGGGTAAGTTTTCAAAGGAAATTTCCCCTTCATAATGTTGGCCATGACAAGTTCAAAGTTGATTGAGTTTCATAAGTTGAGTTAATTAAGTATTTTTTGCAAAAGATTTTTAGTTTCAATAAAAAGTTTTACGTAAGGAATAATAGATTCTACGTAGGTCATTGGTTGGATCAATAGGGTACTTCCAAAGTGCTCCAAAATTTGTTAGATGTACAAAATAAAACTATCATGGCTAAATATTAATTACTTACTTCTACTTACGATCGAATATAAAATACTAGCGATCCGCCCCTATTTCGCATGGTTTCTACGACCAGATAAATAATCGAGATTTCTGTGTTCTATGCTAGTTTAATATTAATGTATTATACACATTATTATTATATTTTATTATTTATTTATTGTGGGACGCCCGCCGGCCAGGTGGAGTAACAATTTGCGAAAGGCGGCTGGCGGAGACTGGATGAGGAGAGCCGAGGATCGGGCTCAGTGGCGTTCACTAGGAGAGGCCTACGTCCAGCAGTGGATGAATATAGGCTGATGATGATGATGATGATACACATTAACCTTCCAGGATAAATTCTCTAAGTGATAGTGAAAACCGCACCCAAACCGTTGCCTAGTTTAGAAGAACAATGCGATTACATAGGCGGGCACGAAAAGCGACTGTAACTTAAAATGATATTATTAAAATGATATTATTAAATGATATTATTAAAATGATATTATTAAATGATATTATTAAAATGATATTATTAAATTTTGCTATCCACATAGTCAAGCCTAGCACGGAAACACCAAAGGTGTAAGTGAGACATTGATAAGGGATGACCGGTGGATAACCCGTCTTAGCCCAACCGGCCCTGTGATGTTACGTTAAGTAAAAGCAAATATGCTTAGCGTTATTTCTAAATTTTTATACGAGTATTTTTGTATGCTGCTCGGGTTGACGTCATCGCGCCGGTTGTCGCTGAAAACCAGCTCTGGGCCTCTGTCTCGCAAAGGGTCGTAGCATTATGCTGAGCGATTGCCGTTTTGCGTGGATGTGACGCATATTTTCCCCCAACTTGTTCTTTTTTAACCTACTTCATAAAAAGGAGGAGGTTCTCAATTCGCCTGTTTTTTTTTCCTTTTTTTGTGTGTTTGCTCAAAACTTTTTTAGGTGAACAGATTTGGTTGATTCTTTTTTAATTTGAAAGCTCGTGTTTCTCATGTGGTTCCACATTAATTTGATCAAGTTTTAAGCAGCAGTTTTTGAGTTATCCTTAATACTGCGTATTTTTCCACTTAGTTCATATTGATGACGTTTTAATTAATAATTTCCTGTCACTGCTTTTACATATCAAGTAGTGGTATACGAATTTGTGTGGGGTAGGTACCACAACTAAAAAGTGAAAATTAATATTTTTTTTACAAAAAGACAATCGACTTCCAAAACCGGCCAAGTGGGAGTTGGACTCGCGCACGAAGGGTTCCGTACTATTATCGATAAAAACTTTTGTATGGGAGCCCCCTTAAATATTAATTTTATTCTGTTTTTTAGTATTTGTAATTATAGCTGCAACAGAAATACATCATCTGTGAAAATTTCAACTGTCTAACTATCACGGTTCATGAGATACAGCCTGGTGACAGACGGACGGACAGCGGAGTCTTATTAATTTACCCTTTGGGTACGGTACCCTAAAAATGGAGCGTGCGCGATCGGAATTAGGATCGGAACTGAACAATAATGTTGAGTGGCCTCGCCGTCGCGCCGTGCGCTGTTGCCGTACCGTACAATTATACCTAAAACCATGCTAAAACTACTTATTTCTGTTACACATATTAACACTTATTAACACTTATAAAAGGTTACACTTTGATTTTGTAACACTATTGTGTCTGTTACATTTATAAGTGTTTTTCTTTTAAAACAGTTTTAAAAAACAGTGTTAAAAACACTTATGACGGTTACAATTTGAGTCCCTGGGTAAGCGCAGTCGGGAACCTGCCCCTAGCGCGCTCCGCACCCGCTACCGATCAAGCCACGCCCCGCGCGAATTATAATTATTATTTACTTAGCACCTATTACCGATTTATTATTAGAAAGTAATGGTTCACGGATTATGCATAAGGTTTATGTTTATGACATTAAATGTTTTTATTTTATTTTTATATCTGAGTTGATTGAATGACAGGTAAATTGCGGTTTACGATTTATGACGTATTAAAAAAAAACTACTTACTAGATCTCGTTCAAACCAATTTTCGGTGGAAGTTTACATTGTAATGTACATCATATATTTTTTTTAGTTTTATCGTTTCCTTATTTTAGAAGTTACGGGGGGGGGGGCACACATTTTGCCACTTTGGAAATGTCTCTCGCGCAAACTATTCACTTTTGAAAAAAATTATATTAGAAACCTCAATATCATTTTTGAAGACCTATCCATAGATACCCCACACGTATGGGTTTGATGAAATTACTTTTTTGAGTTTCGGTTCTAAGTATGGGGAACCCCAAAAATGTATCGTTTTTTTTCTATTTTTGTGTGAAAATCTTAATGCGGTTCACAGAATACATCTACTTACCAAGTTTCAACAGCACAGTTCTTATAGTTTCGGAAAAAAATGACTGTGACATACGGACGGACAGACAGACAGACAGACATGACGAATTCATAAGGGTTCCGTTATTTGCCATTTGGCTACGAAACCCTAAAAACACAAAAAAAAGTGAAAAATAACTTTAATTTCGGAAGTCGGTAGCAAAAAACGAAAAAATTTAAATACAAAACCAAAGATACCGACTTCCGAAATTAAAGTTATTTTTCGCTTTTTTTGTGTGTTTTTTGGAAGTTGTTTTTTTTTTTTTTGGAAAAAGGTTTTTGTTATTATGTGTTTTTCTCTGCGTCTTGTGGTTACCACAAATAAACGTATATTTTTTCTTTTTCTTTCTATATTTATTAAGGATCTCCAAGAAGAGATTTACACAATACATTACACGTAAATAAATGGCCATGAAGTAGGTGTACTCCTTCACGGCTTCCCCTAAAGGAGACTACAGTATGCACAATAGAGTTAGCAAAAAAGTTAAAATATAAATAATAGTTAAATTTGGAAAAAGTTAATAATTTTTTAAAGGACGTGGATTTAGAATTATTTGGAGGATTTTCAAATTTATTAAATCGGTTTGATGGTCAAAAGACATAACGTGCAATATAATAATATGTGATACAATTTCCTTTGTTTAATTTAAGAGTTCATTCAAATATGCTGCCAGAGCCCAATAAAAGCATATACAGGGTGGAGTTTTGAGATGGGGCAGCAAGGGCTGGGGCAGCAAGGGCAACCTTAACCGTTGTAGCTACAGGAAAACGGTCTTAGGAGACTTGAACATTTCACTTTTTTTTTTCCTGGGAGTTCATTAAATAACTTCTCCCGCTCTAGGCGGAGCGGGAGGGTGTGTCAGACTCTTACTGACTAAAACCCACCCGTGTTCCTTCAGTCGCCTGTGCGCCAGGGCCACGGTAACTCTTTCGAACAATCCGCGACCCCGGCAGGCATCGGCCCTATCGGACCCCGTCAATTATTGCTGACATCTCTTTGAGGCACGCGTGGAACATAACGCGCCGTCGCCCCGGGCCTGGTCCTTACCGGACGGCGAGCTACCCATCGCCGTCCGCAAGCTCGCGCCTGCGGTGGCCGGGAATCGGCTATCGACTCCCGACGCCCAGGGTGTCTCCTCCTGCGGCGACTAGGGGCGTGAGGGCGCAACGAGTGCCTCACCCTCACGCGCTCCGCCTCCTCCTTCGCGAGCATTACTGCTTCGCAGAAGGAGGTGACAGCTTCCCATGCCTTCTGCCTTATGCCCTCATGCCTTCCGTACCATGACCTGGACCAGGGCCGGACGCGAGAAATCGCCGCCACGAGGACACGGCGGCGCTTGGCCCAAGCCGGGCAGACCTCCACCGTGTCCTCCGGGCGATCCATACAATGGTAACACCCGGACGTTTCCTCCCGCCTTATCCGAAACAGGAACCTCCCTAAACAGCCATGTCCGGTGAGGACCTGCGTCAGGCGGAAGGTAAGGACGCCGTGGCGTCTCTCAATCCACTCCTCAAAGAGGGAACTTACCGCCGCAATTGTGGCGTGCCCTGCGCTGGTTTGCAACAGTCGCACTCTCCATGCTGCCAGGACTGCACAGAACTAACACTTGACATTAATGATATCTACTGTCATAATAAAAATAAAATAAAGTAAAATATTTAAGGGTCCCTTTAATTATTTAGTTTATTTTATTTTTATTATTTGTTGTTATAGCGGCACTATAAAAACACACTCTGGGAAAATGTCAACTGTCTACCTATTACGGTTCATGAGATACAGCCCGCTGACAGACAGACGAACGGACGGACGGACGGACAGTGGAGGCTTAGTAATAGGGTTCCGTTGGCACCCTTCGGGTACAGAACCCTAAAAACGTCAACATAATGTATTTGTTATTTCCATAAGAAGTCGCTCTTGATGCACACATTACTTACAGATATAACATTTATGACTACTAAAAATTCCAATCTCAATTATAATAAAGCTAACATTATCATCTAAATCGCTAAAACAATTATAATTATAACAATAAATAATACCAGTATATCTCCGTAGTAGTAGTTCCTTAATATTATTGAAAGCGGTTATTCATACGCGAAACCCTTCTATCGAGGGTGGCACCCTTCTCGGAGGGGTGGACGGTGGTCGTCGTCTTGTGCCTTTATTCCCTCTTGCCCTGAGGCTCAGTGGGCTTACTGAGAAAGACACGAATGTGAGCGATTTGTTAATATGCTTGTGTGGATGAAATATTGCAAGTACTAGCTGTGACCGTGAATATGTCTCCCTGTTAAGTTTATGAGATGAAAAGTATCCAGAATAAGATGGTACGGAGGATGACATTGTTTGTTTACCCCATGGTATGTCAATGATAAGCGTAAAGCATACTCAATTAAGTAACGAAAACACCTACATTACCAAGTTTGATCTCGGCTTTTCGCTGAAATCTGTTCAGGAGCGTAGGTAGCCAAAACAACGGTCGGTGAACTGTCCAAATCTATTCCCATCCGCTCGACAAAATGTTAAAAGTCTCGTTGGAGGCTTTTGTTGATTTATGCACGTTCACTGAACACACTAAACCTGAAATTAACCTGTGAAAGTCTACTGCTGAACATAATCCTTCCATACATCTAAATTAATATTATAATGAGAAAAGATTTGATTTTTTTGTATGTTTATTTCAAACGCTTTCACGTTAAAACGGTTGAACAGATTAAGATGAAATTTGGCACATAGGTAGACCATGCCCTGGATTAGGACATAGGATAATTTTTATCCCGATATTCCTACGGGATCGAGATTTATGCGGGTGAAACCGCAGGGCGCGGTTAGTTCCTAAATATAAATAGTAATAAATATTAGAAATAATGGAACGCTGCTTTTCTTTACATTACAGTGATTGCTCTCTCTCGTCCATAGCACTTTTACGCAAAGTTTACCAGTAACTCTAGCAAGCATAATTTCCACGCGTCACCTCAATATAAACTGTTATAGTTTCGCGTACAGTTTCATGTTGTTTTTAACCTTTGGAGTCCATTTTCTTTTATACTGCCATTACATGCACTGCTCAATACATTAAGCGAGAAATGGCCGTTAACTGAATCGATGCAGCTCCGCGATGTGCTTAGAACAATCGGGGATACGAGGCGGACACTGGACAAGCGATGAAAGTGTTACTAGCTATTATGAGTAGTATCACGGTACCGTGTTTACTTATGGTTATCAAAGAAGCCGTTGATAAGAAATTATAGCTATTGTTTAAGGTAAATCCTCAGCTGTAGCCCGCCTAATTCAAATTTTCTTTCGTGTTTTGCAAAATGCAGCTCTGTTTTACGTCGTATGTAGATCAAAATGCGATTCGCGGCTGTAAGAATTATATATTTACTGAATAATAATCATCAATTTTATATCAATCGTCAAACTTTGGAAATTTGTTCCACCCAAGAATTTTCATATGAAATATTTTGAAAAATTCTTAGGTGGAACAAATTTCCAAAGTTTGACGATTGATATGAAATTGATGATTATTATTCAGTAAATATATAATTCCTACAGTCGCGAATCACATTTTGATCATCATACGACGTAAAACAGAGATGCAATTTGCAAAATTTGTATTTGGCGAGATACAGCTAAGGATCCTCCTTAAAGACCGATATTGCGATCCCAGAAATAAAGTTGAAACTCCCTTGAATCTGTAATTTTACTAGACCTTTCAAACCTGACCGTAGAATAACAAGTAGCATTGTAAAAACAATCCTACTTAGTGGCAGAAATAGATTAGTAATACTTCTTATCTGTCACTAGTTCGGATGCAATTATTGTAGGCAACGGCGTACAATGCTGATCTCACCATGCCGTTGCATAGTGCATTAGTCTGATAGCTAGGTGTGTTGGTTAATAACTGTCTCTAGCAACAAACTTTTGATGTCAACAAGCCATTATGCACATGAATCCAAAAATAATTTGTATCTTTAATCACCAATTCGCCATTCTATACCAATCAAATATGTGCTATGTCTAGAGTCAGCCAAGACAGCACTGCGCAAAAGTGTCTACTGCATGGCTCCAGTAGCCTTCAACAAAATACCGAAGAGTTGGAAAGAGCTGCTGCTTTCTTCATTTAAAAAAAGACTCCGATACTTTTTACTGGTGAAAGGTTATTATAATACTCGTATAAGTGAGTTTCTAAATGAAAGAGATTTTTTAGTTAGTGTATGTTTTTGTATTTTTTGCATGCCTATGTTAACATGGCTGAACTTTTCATAATTTTTATGATCCTTTATTCCCATATTTGCAAAATAATATTATCTTTATCAGTGTTTTTTAGACTGTACTTCGGTGAGTGTGCTCAAGAACTCCACGACCTCATTCCACCGGCCCCCTTCTACCATCGGACATCTAGACGCACTGCAAGTTACCATCCTTACCTAGTTGCTATTTCACCAATTCGCACTAAGCGCTTCCAAATATCTTTCATAATGCGCACAGCAAAAGAGTGGAACTCTCAAACTGCGTCTGTGTTTCCGAACGCATACAACCCAAATCACTTCAAATTGAGAGTGAACAGACTTCTTCTGGGTAAGCTCACTCCATCGACTTTTTCTCTTTCATCTCTGACCTAGACTAGAGTCAAGAGCATACGCATAAAAAAAAGTGTCTTATCTTTAAATACTAAGAACGCATCATTACATGATCCTTTACGTAATTAGTTTAGTTGTGTTACGCAAGCTCCTAAACTCTTGCCTCCCGAAACTTGACCAGTCCGTGACAAAACACTGTCGCACCGAGATTAACCTTGATTCTTTGGAAGACAACAGTACTCGTAGTAAAGTAATAACATAATTTATAAGAAGTAATTACATAATTACAGCTGAAATAATTACAAAATCTGCTAAACCCAAAAACTATTTCTATCATTAGAGGTAGTTTTTTGGGTCTAGAAGATTTTTGTCGTGAAAGTTTCGCGAGATTTAGGAACTTTGATTCTTCCGCGAATTTTGTATAGAGACGTGAATTATGTGATTTTCCTAATGATTATTATGAGCCCTGTCGTTCTGCCTACGTAAGCAAGCAGACTGATTGGGGAGAAGCGAAATAAATAGGTATATTTTCTTGAATTTAATTCTCAGTTTTATACTTTCTTTCGATTTGTGCTGATATTGCAATGCTTCGAAAAAACTGCTTAGTCATAAGTACCAAAACAATATAAGACCAATATTTGTTTAGTTTGCAATAAACATTTTGTCTTTGACTTTGACTTCAACAGATTTTTAGTTCTAGTTTTTTATTGTATCGTTATATTTACTATTTGCACTCTGTTTGCTTATTTGTCTGTGATTTCGATTGCATAATTTGTAACCAATCAACATTATCTTCGCACTTTCGAAGTACTTATGTTTGGTCTGTCTTTTTTAGCAACCATTATGAGACTGAATTATCAGCATTTTTGCAAGGAAATACTGCCGCTTGACCTGAGCATTTCAACGAATAAAGACACCGTATCCTAGCTAGGGGTACCCTTAACGATTGTAATAGATATTCACATAGCAACAGACGGTTAACGTGCTCTTGAAGACAGAAGGGTCTTAAACAAACAGCGTTTACCCATCCGAGGCTTGACCGCGGCTACGTTGTTTAACTTTTGTGGAATGATCGATATT
This sequence comes from Dryobotodes eremita, assembly GCA_917490735.1. Taxonomy (NCBI): domain Eukaryota; kingdom Metazoa; phylum Arthropoda; class Insecta; order Lepidoptera; family Noctuidae; genus Dryobotodes; species Dryobotodes eremita. The sequence goes on along the minus strand of OU823257.1, from coordinate 5,497,430 downwards.
TGTGTTCTTTAGTCACGTGCCTTCGTGATGTTTGCGTTATATCTACATGAGGGGGAGGTAAAGTTGTATCGGATTTATAAAAAAAAACGTTTCTTTTTATAATCTTAACCGAATGGTGTCCACTGCTGAACATGGACATCCTCTAAACATCGCCACAAAGACCGCAAAAAGAATTATTCGTGAATGGATTTCTTGTTTTGAATCATTCTTCAATGCGGTAGCAAACGGCTAGTAGGTTTTGTAATTGCGCTTTAGCTCCAACGAAATTGGTTCCAGGTATGTGTTTTCATGTATGTATGTATGTTTTGTGTATAAAATTGTAATGTGTGTTGTTTTATGGACTTATGGTCTGAAATAAATTTTTATTATTATTATTATATTATTATTATTATAGGAATATAAACATGAAACAGGACCACGGCGGGAAAGAAATCTTTTAAAAGCGGAAATGAATGTATCAGAAGTTACATCGGTAACCAGTTCAATGTGAACGGTTTTAGTAACAAGGCATATAAACACGCATATATAAGCCATTTGACTTCTTTGACCGTGACGTCTACATAAAGTTACTTTTATTGGGCCAGCATAGTCTACACCCGTATGCACAAACGCCTTGGTCTCCTGTACGTGGCAAGTAGGCAGATCAGCAATTATTGGACTAAGGTTTGAAGGCGAATTTTTAAAACAAAAAAACTTTTTTACAAAAAAACAACAGACTTCCTTTTTTATTTTTCACTTTTTAGTTGTGGTACCTACCCCACACACATTCGTTAACCACTACTTGATATTTAAATAACCGTGACAGGAAATTATTAAAACATCGTCAATATAAACTAAGTGGAAAAAATACGCAGTATTAAGGATAACTCAAAAACTACTTGTCAGAATTTAATCAAATTTAAATGGAACCACATGTGAAGCACCAGCTTTCAAATAAAAAAAGAATCATCCAAATCGGTTCACCCAGAATAAAGTTCTGAGCTAAGACACATAAAAAAAAAACATCCGAATTGAGAACCTCCTCCTTTTTTTGAAATCGGTTAAAAATTACAACCGTGTAATATTTTTCTAATGACACTTCTAGACGAGAGTATTCAATACTTCTGACGCAACAGCGAACTCAGAAGGTTGGTTCCAGTATGAAAATGAACGCGGTGAAAATAATCAGTTAAAACATGAGTAATTTTATCACGTTTGGGTAATAGAGCGGGGTGCTAGCTTCTTAAGGAAGGTTTGCATTGGCTAAAGTACCTCCGATTCTAATAATTTTCTTGTCGTGGATAAAGAGATCGAGACGTTTAAGTGTCTTTGTACAATTGTTTAAAGTGATATTTTTGCACAGAGCGGATTAAATATATGTCAGCTATATGTATTTAACTTAGAAACGGTAATTACATTGTTACAGTTGCCACGAGAAACAATGCGTAAAAATCGCAGTACCTAAGTAAACTATAATGTGTAAGATTGTATGCCAAGACGGAAATGTATGTGAAATAATATAAAATAAATCAGATTCTAAAGAAGCGGACGTGTTGTATATTAAAGTTTTGAATTCAGGTAATTCTTCACAAAATGTAGGGATAAACAGAGAGATAGGCTATTCAGATATGGGATATTGAAGCCATTTTGGGCCTTGCCACCATAAATCATGTGAAAATAACTGTTCAGGCAGAAGACTTCTAGACAAACAATCACTCGGGTTTTCTTTACCATTAACATAATATTATAAATGTTTAAAATCAAGATTTTCTTGACATTTAGTGACGCGGTTGCTATCAAAAGTATTCCACCTATGTGGGGAAGAATTAATTCACGAAAGGGTAATTTTAGAATCGGAGAAAGCAAATATATTATTAATTACTACACGAGCGCGGTAAGTATCATTACCTAATTATTTTAATGAGTTTAAACATGAGAAGAGCGGTGTTTAAAGGCTCCTACAAACAGGCGCGACACGCGACGCGAATCGCGCGCGACTCAAAGGCACCGATCGGCGCGTGACGATCGGCGCCTTTGTGTCGCGCTGTCGCGTCGCGCCTGTCTGTCGGAGCCTTAACTCTAGCCGAGCTAAAGGAACGACCTTTACAGGTGTGACCTTGGATTTAGCACACACCAAACGTACGTGTGTGTTATCACATCATCCATATCAGTGACATGTCAATAAATGACGCAACCCTTGCATGCTGGCGTCTGCGAAACGCACAATATTTATAATGCAGTTCGTATTAAAATGGAATCATATTTTCTGATATCTTTGATGATCATTAGTAACAGCAATTTGAAGATACATCTGCTTTATATCTGCGGTAATCGGAATTGGAAATAAGCGGAATTTTAATAATAATAAAAATTGGTCAGCCTGCAAATTTGGCCCTGGTGTCATAAGTGACACGCCATTTTGACATTTTGTACTAGCATCGCAGACGATGCGAACCTTAGCGGTTACTTTATCCTGCCTAACAACAGGATGATGCGGTATACCCCTTATGGCGATCCATAGTAGGATGATTAGAAACTATTTCCGTTAAATAATTTTTATCTATGTATTACTGAATAATTTCGTTATAACCGACACGGAGCTCGATCTCGCCCTGCAGTCTCGACAAATATAACGACAAAAATCGGTCGCTGTCAAATTTCTTTAATAGATTTTCAACCTAATGCTTTCGAAATAAAGTTGAAAATCTATTAAAGGAATTTGACAACGATACGACTTAGCGACCGATTTTTGTCGCTGTCTAATGTCGAGACTGCAGGGGCTGGTTAGAATATCCTAAAGAAAGTAAATGTCGATATGCTACAGAATGGGAATTTCCTAACACATCTGGATCTTTACAAAACGGTATCGCAGTACAATATCTGCCGGTGGTGTCACGTGACACAGTAGCAGAGTAGGTACTGCTGCTTACACTCCATTTCTGACGGACTGCAGAAAGTTTTCTCAAGAATTTCCTCGAGATTCCAGAATTTATGAAGCGAGTGCCGTTTTGCGTGAATGTGACGCATATTTTCCACCAACTCGTTCTTTTTTGTGTTTGTGTGTTTTTTCTTTGCGTCATGTTTACCGTAAAGAAACGTATTTTCTTTCTTTCTTTCTAATGAAAGAAAACAATAATTATAATCACAAGTTGTGAAATATGAAGCGGTAGTCAACGTAGTGGACGCAGGGTAGCAATCGTACTGCACAGCGGGAATATCACCCATTAAAATATAACCGAATATGGTTTCAATGGCTTGTGGAGTGGGAGGTGATATAATTTTTTCACCTAACAACAAAAATGGGTACAATTGTGCACCAATAAGTATATTAATTTCTACGGGCATATGCCACAGATGATCGGCCAACGGCAAATTTGTTAAATGTTGCACTATAGAAGGGTTAACATTCATAGTAGACAATGAGGGCTATCGTGCTTGAGTTTGCCGCTAGAGGCGTTAGTGTAGAGTGAGGTCTCTAGATGTCAAAATATGTACTGAACGCTCACTGTTTGCGGGATTTTTTATCACGGATTTTAACGAATGATTCATAATTGTTGTATGTAATGGTTGTGCCATTCCTGATTAATTATGACTTAAGATTTTAAGTAAAAAGTTAGGATCTAATTTGGTAGCACTTGAACGAAAAATAAGATTTGTCTGATTCATGCTTGCCAATTTTAGGAACATTGTAATCTAAATATATATTTGAGGTTTTAAAATGTAATAAAATAAACATAATATGAATTTATGGGTACTTGAAGATATCCAAAACATCAAATAAAGGTACTGCAACAAGACCTTACTCGCTAGTGGCGCCAACTGGTGAGCACAAAAACGATAGCCCCCATTTGTCCGTAATACAATCGACGACAAGCGGTTATATTATAAGAATTTTCTTTATTCATTGCGGTAATTTTTATCTTTACGTTTCCTTCAATAGGGCGCGAAGCAGACCCGACACCCTTTATAAAAGAATTAGTAAGCGGAACAACATTTAAATGAAGCTGCTTGCAGCAAGCAGAAATCATAATATTATTTTGCGACGCGTTATAAATCAAAAACCTAACTATTACGTGTTGGTTGTTATTATTTTATACGTACACTTGATAAAAGAACCATGCCGCGTGATGAATTTAAAGCAAATGATGTATTGTTGTCACTGGCTGTACTGTTCGACTCAGACGGTCTAACTCCGGCCTTACTAGCCGAGCTAGCCGGCTGCGAGCTAGAACTTGCGGAATGAGTACTACTCGTATTATTATATAAATGTACAAAAGAATGATGATGCTTATTGCAAGTTTTACAAAGATTTGTAGATTTATATTGCGAAGCTGTATGTGTAATGCCGGGCCGGCAGTCTCGACAAAAATATAACGACAAAAATCGGTGATTAAGTCTAATTGATGTCAAATGTAATTAATAGATTTTCAACCTTATGCTTTCGAAATAAAGTTGAAAATCTATTAAAGGAATTTGACAACGATACGACTTAGCGACCGATTTTTGTCGCTGTCTAATGTCGAGACTGCAGGGGCTGGTCACTCACATTGGCACGAATACGCGGACCCGCAAGTGTAGGACGACATTTGCAAATGAATAATGCACAGTTTTTACCTCATTCACGGTTATACATGACCTGTCGGTTTTTGATGCACATCAAAATTCGCGAACTTCGAATGAATGTTGGCGCGCATGTAAGTGACCGGGGTAAACCTAAGGCAGTTTACACACCCTCGTTTAGTTTTTATAAAATCTAAACCTGCTTTAGCGTTTATCGCTTTAAACGATTTACAATAATACATTTGCGAATGGTCTGACTTACTGCAATATAAACAAGCGGATTTTATATTATTATTATCATCGCGGGCTACCTACGAACGAATGGACTGTATTTCGCGGTTGGGTACGTGGTGCAGTATTATTATTTTTATTCGATCCCGAGGCTGGTGACACGGATCGGTCTAATATTTTAGCTTGAGATCTAATAAAATCAACAAGATCCTTATAAGAAGGAATCTCTACATCTCGCCTATGCATTTCGAATAAATGCACGGTTGTGGAATCTAATTTTCTTAAAGCTAAGTTTAATCAAATTAAATCTTTAATTCGTAATTGTTCTAAAGCAGAAATGGATGCCTGAAAACTTTCAATAAATGTATTTAAGGATGCGGAATTTTTTGCGGCAGATTTCACACATTTGTTTGAAATACAGGGTTATTGGTAAAACACCAGCAACCTCTTAAGGGGTCATTGTACTCATCATTCTAAACAACTTTTACTATGGACCAAACCTGAAAACTCGAAAAAAATATCTGCTGTTCCCTACGTTTTGACGTGTTATGCGAATATAAATGTAGGGAAAATCTGTTTTCTTTTTTTGCGATTTCAGGTTTGGTCCTTAGTAAAAGTTGTTTATAATGATGAGTACAATGACCCCTTAAGAGGTTGCTGGTGTTTTACCAATAACCCTGTATAGTGAGCACCTAGTGCCCTTACAAATCTTGGTGGTATCTTTTAACTAAGCAAGTATTCGTTTACTTTTCTGTTGTTATTAATCCGTTATTGTTAGTTTTTCTTGTTGCTTTTTACTGTTATTGTGAGTGGTTGTTGATTTTAATTATAGAATCACAGCCTGGCGGCTCTAGACAACCTTTGAAAGATATCAATTCACCATGGCACGAAAAAAAAACTTTCTTTTACTAAAAATGTTATGAACCCCTGAAACTTTTTCAGCTATTGCATAGCCCTTATCGCGGGCTTTGAGCGCGGCGACCGAATCAAGAAATTCCGTAACGAAAATAAAACCTAACACCCCCCACTCCGCCTACCATGTAGCTCGGGCGAGCGTTCGCTTAACGTGTATGTATATGGTACGACTGTACTTGAATTAATATCAAAGAAAAAAAAATACTGCATAAATAAAAAATTAATAAATAATTATAATTGCATAATTTGATAAAAAATGCTATGCAATAGCTTTATCTTAATTTTTTTTATTTTTTTGCTCGTCTTGTTGGCCTTACTTTAGTAATCGCGTACTACGAGGGGTACCCGGTATAAGCTACCGGTTACGCATAGTAATGCTGAGCTGTTTCAATAAGGTAGTTAACGCTAGGTTACTTTTATTATGTGAGAATTGAGTATGATATCAAAACTAAGTAATAATTATGGAATCAGTTAAAAAAGAGATAAATAGTATGAGTAATCGACTGAAAAATATATTAAATGCGACCAACAAAAGGTATTTACAAAGCAGAGGTGAGTGGAAACGCTGGGTGGGGACACCCTAGGAGGACATACATCAGTCCATTCCTTTGTAACCCGCAGGAATCCTGCTTATCTATGCTATTACTAAGATATCTTCACATAATAATCAAATTTTCTTCGGATAGATGACCAAAATAATCCTTCATTTTAACTACCTCTAGATCTTCGTAAGTACTACTATAATTACATAATTACTCGTAGATGATATTCACCTGATCGATATGGACCTAGTGCGCATTTCAGTGCATTGAACAGCAGACAGGAGCTGGTAGACGCGGTTGGATCTAAAAGGCGTGCCCTTATGTACTGGCAGGTATATAAGCGGTATGTACTTCGGAACTGAACGCAGAGACGCGGGTAGAGATGTGCGGGAGAGTTAGGTATCGATATCGATGGCTTAGGTTGTGAAGATAGTTGAAAGATGGTGCAAAGTCACGAACTTATTGCAAAAGACAAGTTCTGCCTACATATCGTATACCTACAGCACGTCTTGTTACAAATTAAGGACAATTTTACGATAAATAAAACAAATTTTATTGAAAAAGATAACTTTATACAGCTTCGTCAAAGTTTGTTAAGTAACTGTCGCTCGAAATTATCTATTCTTATACTTACCTACTTTTTCCAAAACTACCAATATCATTTCACTTAGAACTTTTGCTACCAAACAATGTTATCTTTTAAATATGGTATGGACACTATCCCACCACTAGGGGGCAGCGTCGTCGACGGCGAGTGTGCGCGTCGATAAATTCCGAACGCGTTGTCAATCGGCCGCGGCAGCGCTCAGGAATTAACGGCGCAGCGCTGTCAAGGAGGCCGCGTCTCCCCGCGCGACCCATACCTCACTGACAGGGCTGTGCGGAGCGCGGAAATATAATAGTTTCAATATTTAGAATTTGGAATACTTGCTGCTCTATTTTTAAATGGCCTTTGAGGTGTATGGACATGGGAAGTGTAGGATTGGTCGTTGTGGTGATGCTAGGGGCAATGTCCAACTTTGACGACTTTCGGCTGACTATAAGATGATTATGAAACATTATACTTTTAGAATAAAAAGATACCAAGCTGTCGCTTATATTCGCGCCGTATGTTACATGAACAGGAGTGTGCCGAAGTCTTTATTACGTAAGGAACAAAAGTTTTAAAATAAATTAACGACTCCGTACCAATTTTGCGGCATCTTTGCTACGACCAATATCTCTCCGATGGATTAGTAATGCCATTTTATATTATGCCAGTAATTCTGTCGATTTATTATAAACCTTTATTGGATTGGAACATTACTAAATGCGCGATAAATAATATCCCAAGCGCGTGGTCATCGGTCGCGGACACGCACAGGGATTACCGAAATTAAGGCGTTCACCCCCCGGCTATGCACGCACGTGGGAAGTAGGGTTCTATACTACATCTGGCAAAAAAAAAATTGCTATTTGCACCGTGTTCAAGCTTTGGTTGCCATTGCATTGTTTTAGTGAAATTCTTGGCGTATTTTCGCCACGTGGACTGTGTCATGATATTTCTATTTTAACGGAACATATCCCCCTAGGATTACCTCATTGGTCTAGTAGTCGCGCAACTGCTGAGCATGAGATCCTAGGATCTATTCCTAGGTCAGGAAAAGTGTTATTGGGTTTTTCGATCAGGAATTTCTTAGTAGCAGCCCGGAGTCTGAATTTGTGCCCGGTTGATGGCAATAAGCTCGCTCTTTATTACATGGGCCTTAAATATAACTGGCGCATCGTGGGTCTGCTATAGGTACACCTCTGCCTAACCTTTCATGGTTTACAGGCGTGATGTTATGTGTATGTTTATGTGAAATCACCTAATCAGTCACTATAGAATATTGACTAAATGCAATACTACTAGAAATGAGATTTAAATAACAACTAGGTATATGAAATAAAAAACTAAGTAAATACTGTTTGAAGCTGTGACAACCCTGTCGAAATTGCGCGTGTACTAGTCATGTGAGCTACCTCGGGTGGATGCGGGCACTGTGGACGAGTGAGCGGCCGCTTTCACCCGCTGCCTTACACTCCAGCGGCTATCGCTGATTATAATGTGACGTAAGGGAATATGCTGCCCACTCGATGTACCTACCCTCGACTCGAGTGGTGACTGATTACTCATAATGCAATTTCAATATAAGTTCTCTGAGGATTACTATGGTAGTTGATTGATTCTAGACTGTATGGATAATTTTTCATTAGTAACATCTAAGTACGACAAAGTCAACAACTTACTTGTTTTATTTCTATCAAGTTTTAACACTGTTTGAACTCGTAATGCTCAGATTCTTCAGGTTTTCTTATATGCCAACAATTAGGTACCGGTGAAATATGCCAACTTTGCCAATCAAGGTATCTTTTCCCAGCATATATAAGCAAATATAAATTGCTTTTAGGGCAAAGATACTTTGATTGGCAAAGTTGGCATCAAGGTATCTTTGCCCTAAAAGCAATTTAGAAGTAAATCCGCTAGATTTGCTTATAAATTGCTTTTAGGGCAAAGATACTGTCATTGGCAAAGTTGGCATATTTCACGGTACCTACTTCTATTACAATTACAAAAGAAAACTCGAGTTTCAGTAGAGCGTCAGACTTCGGGTAGAAGCGGGGCAATATAGAGTATCGAGCACCTGCTGTCCATTTTCACCCGTCTCCCCATCGCATTGCGATTATCTACGACATGGTTTATTTATTAACCATTTTTCGTTCCTGATATCATAGTTAGCATAGTTCTAAGTATATATTACGTTCTAGAACATATTTAATTTTGGTCAAGCTATAATCTTTTACCAAAGTAGTAGAGTATCAGCACCAAGCAATATCCTACTTATTGTATTGTCCATTTTCCCCCACCATCTGTTCTCGAATGGACTCGATAGAGCGTGAAAAATAACGGTCTCGATTTGGTAACGTTTTTAAACCAAATCAATCCTGGAAACCAAAACGAAAACCACTTATTTCGTCCACTTTTTTGAGACCAGTCGAATTGCAAGAGTAAACAAGCATCTTCTGGGCTCGCTCGCATAGACCTCATCCATCGCTTTTCACCAGGCGAGATTGAGGTCAAGAGATGGCCCATTTCGCAAACAAAAAATGCCAACCTGTCACCACATCCAAAGTTTAACTTATTGATTCCCTCGCACATCTAAGTGAAGATAGTGATAAATATTCCATTCGATATTCCAGGGGGACAGCCTATCTGATGGACATAAGAAAACCTTCGCGTTTTCCGACGTCGACTTCCTTCGCAAAAAATTTCATCGCGGTGCGTGGTTCCGCCGAGTATTGAACACAAACTGACTCTCACTATTGTGATTTTGCATTTTTGTAGGCCTGTAGCTAGATCTGGCTAGGAGGATGTTAAGAGATAGATTTTTGGTTTTGTAGAGATAAATGTTTTATTCAGATTTATGTAAAACTAGTTTCTGGGATTAGTAAACGCCGACAAATAAATTTTTTACAACCTGCTGAAAAATAGAGAAATTATTAGATGGAAAAGTGGTTTTCCTTTATTCTCATATCGCTGCGTTCATTGAGGCACACGCATACTAACATGTGTGCATTTATAAATGCTAAAAACAGTGACATTCCTAAATATTTTGCATAAATAAACCCTATATCGTCTGACGATTAACGCAAGCTTTGGTCAGCTATCCTACAAACTTGTCTAATACTTATTCCACGTTTAATTTAAAACCTCCTTTCTCTAAAAAATCCAAATTAAAAAAACATAAACGAGAAAAAAGAGGTTGTAAAATAAAGTCCTTATAGCGAACGCGACGCTAAACACGGGGAACAAACGGCGCTGTATTTTCCCGCGCTCCACCCGCCATCGCACCCTGTCGCGCGGGAATTGGAGCGCGGACTCGAGTCTCGTAAGTCTTTGTGTGGAAATACGTACGCGGCCTGAGATGGACGCGAATTTAGTTTTGAAGTTGCACTAATTAATTTATTTATGCTTGTGTGATGGATTTTTGTGCAGTTCGTTTAATATTTCGCTTGTATCAACTACTTTATAAGAAATAAATAATTTTCGATGAATACATTTTTAGTTCAAAGCCTAAGACTGTTTCGACTACCTTCGGTTTGCCATGAATAGTTTTCCCTATCCATTTCAGATCCCGACAAAAGTAAATCCATTAGGATAATTGAAAACCCGAGTTCGAAGCATTCAATAATTAACTATAATTCGCCAGCTAAACAGTTCTAATATTGGCGAACCCTCACAGAATCGCGGTCCACCAAAGTAAACGTATCAACTTCATTAATTATTCATTGCGATTTGTATTCAACTATCTCTATACACAATTAGGCACAAAGCTTTTCCCTTATTTCTGAACGTGTGCTTTGCTTGCGACGAGGGGGGCAACGGGGCGGGGAGGGTGGGTCGCGTAGCCATTAGCACGACGGCGTCGTCGGCGACCGTTCGCGGACAATTTTAACTTTGCTTTTGTTTTGACTCCTATTGCAACTCACTAAGGTTTAGTCCTCTTTGTTTGGGAGGTAGATGTATGTTGTCTAGGCGTGCATAATTTACGCGCGGCCGATAGACGGTCGCGATTGTTATTACGCGTGCGGATATTGGATTTGGCGGGAACGCAGAGCGCCGGTGGCGTTCTGTCGCAAGATAATGCCGGAGGCCACGCTCGGATGCTGTTCGACGAGTACTTTACAATCGACCCAGATGGGGCTTGCCAAATAAATTACCAATAATTTTCTGAACGAAACTCATATAATAACATACTGAATCATATGCGCAGGAATAAACTTGCAGTTGTGTCTTGCGCCCATTAGCCAGATGTTTCTTATATACGTTATTTACGATAACAGGATGCGGATATTCGCACTAGTGGTGACCAGTAAATTTTCGTCGATTGATTATGTTTAATGACTGTTGATATAATTATAAGTATTGTCATGGTTTGTGGTAAACAATCCTTTCGAAACTTTTATTAGTAATCGGGCGAAAGTACAAAAACAGTTATGTCATCAATGTAATTTAATGGCGACAACGAGCTAAAACCTGTCTCACTTATGAAACTTTTGTTAATCGTTGGGTCAAGGTTAATAAGTTTGATTGTCGTCCTTATTTCTAATGTGTTAGGGCGATCAGCAACCTAACTTCGATCACAATAACCACCACATAATGCCTCTACATCACAAGCGTGTCTTACTGACTTCTGTTACTGCAGAAAATAGTATATGCGTGTCACGCTCCCTTTGCGTCGCACGACGTGACGCGCGACTGTGTCCCTCGAAGCTAAGTGCGCTCTAATGGCTTAAACTTCGCTATAGTGAATAAATAATGAGTATTGACAGCTAGCTAACTTCACAAAATTAAACCAACGTCATTTTCATCAACATTTTTGTCACTACTTCAATAAAGAATCGAAACTTTTCCACTTAAATTTTTTCGCTCACCGTTTTCACGTCCACGAAAAACTTTTATAATATCTAACGTAAAATTCGGCAAACTCTTCAGATATATCGAACAGCTATTACTTGCATAGCAGAGTAGCCAATCAATCTAATACTAATTTCAGTCCAGCCCTATCCTTGGCGGGGGTCTATAAAAGGCATACGATTGTGTTTGAGCGCGCTCGGGGGCTACCTAAGCGGGCATTAGCGAAGGACGCGTAGGTTATACAGACCGACTAACTTAACGAGACCCGTGATGTCCCATTCGCGCCGAGGCTTAGAAATACGAACACAGGGATCTGAATAAATTGGTCATGCTACGTAATTTACGCGCGAGCGGTCACCGCCGGTGGTGATTACACTCGCTTGTTGGCGTATTGGTCGAACCTGGTAATCCGACCATTTGCAAAATCTCGCCGTGTTACTCTACCCGGGAATGTTTGAGGACGTTTGGAGTTGGTTGGCTTGGCAAATGTTTGGCCGGTTGGGACCAACGTCGTGGGTAAGTCATTAAGGTGGCGTGTGCATGTCGGGACGTTGACTACCGCCCGAGGGTGGAGACTGTTCGTGCTAGCCGACGACGGGTGCGTTAACTTAATTATATACCTAGCCTCCCCACGGCTCTGCCCGTCAATATATTTTATCTCACACTACGCGATCAAACTTGAAAAATACTTTTCACGAATGATTGTGGAAAATATGATAGGTAGGTACCTATTTATATTTTTCCGATTTTTATTAAAAACGAAAACTAACATGACTATTGGACGCGCAGTGGTTTTATGTTACATGAATTTCTATATTCCTGGAATGCCAATATTTCCTTTTATACTTATAGTGCAGTCGATGTGTGTAAAGTTTTAATCACAGCTTTTACCACAGAGCTTCTTAATAAAACTGCACATATATAGGTACATGATGCTGAAATGATTTTGTTGAACATAGTATTATTATTTACATGGAATTGTTAATTTAAAATAGTTTAATGAACAAAAGTGTTCGAGAGAGTGGAATCCAATCATTAGTGATCCATATCTTGGTAGTAATCTTTTTCTTTCGAGCAATTCCGATAATGCAAAGTATATACTTTGGAACACTGAGTATTTACGCTGCTGCTCATTTACTATATAAGCTGGTATAAACGACAGGAGTCAGGTGGCACATCGCGTGTGCGACCGACGGGGGACGCCGGTGGAGCGCGGCCTCAAAATCCACCCCCTATCCGCCTCGAAAACCTTTAGAGAAACGTGCAGGGACTTTCGGGTCGCGCGACCCGCGAAATTCCATTTAAAGATGTCGGGATAATTTAGCGCTGACGAGGCGGAGGCCAAATTGACGCGCCCCCAGGGTCGCCGTGTCGCCGCGCACTGTATCGATCACGCTTTTTTACAAGGATCACCTCGAGGGATGGCTCGAGTGCACGTAAACAACCCTCATCCATTTACCCAAATGTCGCGACTGTCGAAAGATCTTGGCTTGCAAAAATGTTCGTTTCAACCCCGGTCCCGCGTTGGGCGCCATTTAGTTACGCCCCCACATGTACTAAGTTTTAGATAAATATTTACCAACAAATATTTTACTTGTTTTAATATCTGTTGGGAACTTTTCACTGTGGGAGGTTTCTTAAATGATTCGTCAAATGCTTTAATACCGCGATTTTTGTAATTGGCGCCCACGTGGGACTTATTATATTTGATATTAAAATGACACTCTGATTATAATGCCGTGAGTAGGCGTGTTTTGGCTAGATGAACGAGCTTTCAATCAGACCGTGCATTACATAAAACGAGCACGTCTTCATTGTCTCGGGACCGGCGTCGCTTTGCAGAAACAAAGATTTAAAATATTTTCTCCTTGATATTTTTATCACTTTCTGGTTTCGTCTTATTTATAACTAGCGACCTGCCCCGGCTTCGCACGGGTGCAATGTAGATACTAATGTGGTGTCAGTGTGGAGTGATTAGTAATATTATGTTACTAATAAGTACCATATTGGATTGATTTATATGCACGCGCCGCGCGCCGCTGCCACCCGGGACGGACGTACAGCCTGACGGCCGCTCTGCCCCCGTATTTGAAATCTCTGATATCTTCTAAGATATTCATTTTAATAGTATGCTGTAAAGGGCAATTTTGATCTAAATTAAATGCACAACGTATCTAACTTATTTAATTGGATAACGAATAATACTGTATTGTTTAAAATAGCTTCGTAAATAACCTATTATATTTTTGTAATATGTAAAAGATAAAAATAGTTACTGTTGGTTATCCTTGGGATATAGACGTATGATATTGCAATTTTTTTTGTAGATCTGTATATTATATACAAATCCGTACTACATTCTTTTGATTTGTCTCGTAAGGTATAGCCAGCGTTTGCAATGTATGCGCACGAACAAATATTTTTTACGACATCTCATTACAAATCCTTGAAATTATCGACTTTTCTCTACTATAATATGCATGTATTATACATATAAACCTTCCTTTTAAATCACTTTGTCTATTGGTGGAAACCGCATTAAAATCCGTTGCACAGTTTAAAAGATCTAAGCGTACAGACAAAAAAGCGACTTTGTTTTGTACTAAGTAAAGATTTGTTTATCACTATAGCAAAGATTCATATTTCTTTTTCAGAAACAAAGTTTGCCAATGCTATGTAAAAGGTAATACCACCTTTTACATACAAGTGCAATATAAGTGAAAAAAAAGTGACATTTCTAAATGTATAAGCTACTTTAAATTACAATAAAACATTGTATTGTAGAACTATAAAAAGCGGTTTACTGAATTATAAACTTTCTAAAGAAATACATGAACGTGTCAGTCCCAAAAAAACATTACTATTGTTCTACCTCTGTCAAAAAGCATTTAATGCTCGAAAAAATATTTTGTTTCAAATCTATTCTTATTTAATCAGTTATCGTTTGGACCGAGTGACAAGTTTTAGTTAGTGATACATCTACTTATTTATATCTATCATTTAAAACCATCTACTCACTAAATCTATTGTCAATTCTGCTCCTTATATCCATCCCCTGAATTAAGAGACATTTAAACAGTAAATATAAGTGCTTAAATTTATTGTCACTACGATTACAAGCATAAAATGCTTAAACATTTTGAATACTTTCTACGTTTATGCGGTTGGGTATGGTTAGTCCATCGATTCTTATCCTTCTTCATAAACCTGGACACCTATGAATGCTCCATGATTATTGTCCGACATTACCTCATGGACCTCACTTATGATAGTTGTCTGGTTGTTGTTCTTCAAAGATATCATTTTCATGATAAATATTTTGAATCATATTAAACATCGCATTTTAATTTTACAGATACCTACTTACATTCAAATTCAAACATCAGTAAAAGTTACTAGTAAACTTCAAGCAATATTCATCTCTGTTATGCTGATTTAGCAATCAGTCTATCAAGATCCAGCGGACTATCGAAAATAGAAGAAAATTCCTCACAATCAGCAATTACTGTGAAAATCATAACGATTATTGAGTTCCCACGTGTCCGTCCGTTGGGAGGCGTGATTAACAGTTAATTGGGAGGGTCGAGGAGTGCCCTCCAAAACATGTGGGTAGTCGCACTTATACGTAGAGTTTTTACGAGGCAATCTTATTCCGCGGTGCGTGGATGTTCTTTTTTACGTCGCCGTAGGCGGCCGGGCACGCGACACAAAGACTATGCCGCAGAGTCGTCACGTTGAAAGGGAAGACATTTATTGTTGGGATAAATAGATCATAGATTTTAAAGTATTGTATGTTATAGATTGATGAAGAAATGAACTACCTACGGATGGTTGTTTTTGAGGTTATGTTATACATTATTTCTAGACTTATAATGCTCTTTTCGCCGTTTGTTGATATCTTTAAATGTATCAGCAGCCATTTGTGTCAATTATGGGGTACAATCCTATTTTTGGATAAATTCAAACTTCGACTTCTATCAGCAATTAAATTTTTACCAAAAGCTGCTAGTTCTAAGTACATCAACAAAATTAACTAAGCAGTCGCGCTCATGATTAGCAGTCAAAATTATTTACTCAGTAGGTGTCCAACCATCCATTCATATATTCTAATCCTGACTGTAATAATACATGCGAAAGTAATTTTGTTTGTTACGCTTTCACGTTAAACGGCTGAACGGATTAGGATGAATTTCGAAAATTTGGCACACAAATACACCATGACCTGGGTAAGGACTACTTTTCATACTGTATCGTAGACGAAGTCGCGGGCAACAGTTAGTATACTATATAAAATTAAGTAAGTCTGTCTGTTACCTTTCACGCCTTAAGGCTGAACTGATAATTTCCGACTTCTATGCAGGCGAAGCTGCGGGCAAAAGCAAGTAGATTGTTAACAAAACAAAAACCACCAAGTTTCGAACATTGATCTACTCTGAAATAGGAGCTGCATAAACCGTATCATTAATTCCACTTCAACAACTAGGCACGTAAAAGAAAATCCAATTCCACCCTCACCCAGAAATTACAGCAAATAATCTTTGACGAGCATCGGTCGTGGGGTGGCAGGGAGGGTCGCGAGGGGTGTTTTAATTAGAGCGCGGACGCGGCATCGGGCCGCACCCGATGTCCTGCCTGACCGATACACAACTGTGTTGGTTCTGTGTACCTCTGTGTACGCTGTGTACTCCTTTGTCTTACGCCGCCTGTGTTTTGGAGCCTAAAGCCTCTTAGAAAGCGCCTGCCGGAGACAAAACATTTGATACTGCTGTGAAGCGTGTCTGCGGCCACTGGGCTAATGTTGCTTGTAATTAAGTGGGAATTTCTTGAGATGTTTAGCTGGCTAGGGGATTCTTTGTATGAGAAAACTTTATTTCAGTATGAGCTTAGTTACACGAGGATTTTATTTTTGTTAACACGTTGTTTCTTACAAAATACTCGAGAATGTTAGCTTATTGTAGGTCATACTTCTCTTCATCTTTGTCGTTCCGTCAATGCTGAGGATCACGACCACATACGACGCGTGTCCAAGTTATGCGGTCTTCTGCAATGTGAACTCCTCGGTACATGCTGCCTCCAACAGCCTTCTTAATCGCGTCTGACCATCTTTTAGGCAACACTTTCACATAACACAAAATATTATTCGGGATAATTTAATTAGAGCGCATCCACGAACAAGCACGGGTTAACTACGCTTAAGTAGGTATGTCCAGCGTACCCTGGATACTCTGCCTTACCCATCTTTGCAGACTGGCTAATTATTTTATCGCAGCACACAGTAGGTACTTAACATAACCACTGATATAGTTATCACACGGTTTGGTTGTTGGTAATTAACACATAGAAAGTGCCGCGAAAGAAAATAAAAAAAGTAGTTTCGCTTTCTCCCATTCATTTTGCCCTCAAATACATAATGACCTAAATTCAACGCTTGTTTTCCTCAGAATATTTCGCTAACCAGAACCAATGGTTTTCGGATACCGGTGTTCCATATTGCGTTATCTTGCCGGCCTATATACTGAGTAGGGTCGCGATGTAAGAAAAAATAGAAGACCAACTCCTTTGAAATCTCAAAAAGTTGGAGTTGTTTTCAAGCGGTCTTTGTATTTCTCGCCAAAGGTTAAGAACGGGATTATTTTGATGGTGTACATAATAAAGAGTATTCTATTCTATTTTATTCTAAAGGAGGTTCTTCGATCAATGCTATCGTAGAAGGTGGCTGAAGGTGACTGACGTCAAGATAACGTAGCGTTGCCAACAAATAAATTGCGATCAACAATAAATTTGTCTGCCTAAAGGTGGTCGCACATTTATCAGCATCGTACGCGCCGTACGCGCCAGAATGCTTCTTTCAATATTCGGATGCCTACACAGCATTTTACGAAATGCGGCGCCTACGGTGCGGGGAAAATGTGTGAGGTTTCACATAATTTCATACAAGAAATTCTAAAATACGGCGTGTGGGGCGCGTGCGGCGCGGGCGTTGCTGACAAATGTACGATCAGCTTAAAGTAATGTAATGGAAATTTTCTTTTAGGTCATATAATTACATATTTTATGGATCTCAAGTTTTTACTGACCTGTAAGCATCTTACTACTAGGTGTAGGGCTCTCCCTTGTTAGTTCATTATGTTGGACTAATTAAGGATACTTTCTGCCGAATTTTCTACCAAGTTTATACTTGGTCCTTCTGCTTCAATCTATGCGGTACACTATGTACCGTATATTATGGCTCAGTGCCGTCAGCTGTGAGCCGGTGCACTGCCAGCGACCCCCCCCTCCCCCCCCTCTTCCTCGGAGCCGTCCATTCCTCAAGCTCCGCGGAGCGTCACTAAGGGAGCGATCCAAGGCGTGCTCCAGTCGATGGCTACACTGTCGGTAAACATTTTCGGCAAGCGTAAACTTTTTAATTAATTCTCGTTAAAGGTGGTGCCGATGCCTTTGCCGAATTTTTACCCGACTACGAGAGCCGGCTGTAAAGTTTTATATTACCGAACGGTACTAACAAGGCTTCTCAACTATCCAATCGATTTTCATGTCTCGATTTCAAAGATGAGAATGTAATTTTCAGTGATTCTATCTACGAGACTACGATTTATACAAGGAGTTCCTACATTGGTCCTTCGATCATTGGTCCTTTTACTAGCAATACAGAATGTAAAGTAGGCTTTAAGAAACATAAATAATCTATAAGATAAAATGGACAACCCGTGAAGTCGTTAATTAAAGCTCGCAGTTATCACTCACGAAAACCCGTTTTTCTAATAAGGTGATCATAACGCAACTTTGAGGCTCTGCAATAGCTACTTACTTTATCAAACGCTTTTTGCAACGTGTCTCTTTGAAACGCAACTTATAGAAATTTATGTCAACATCAAGTTCCTAAGTGTAAAGTGTAAGCCTGGAACCAACAGATTAAGCAAAAATTAAAAAAAAAGCCGCTAAAATGTATAAACAGAACCTTTTGAACCGTTTTTTTTTTGTTTTCAATGTGTAAATGACATCCTTGAACCCTTTTGGATATGATAATATTATAAAAGAGTAATATATATTATTTTAGAAGAGCATTTTTAATAAAAAACATTGTGTAAAAAAAATATTGTGTGTGCTGGGAAATTATCAACGCCCTTGGAAATTCTCGCTCTTTCTAGAATTGTATTCTGGTTTTTTTCCGTAATTTCACAAATTATACGTTCACAAACCTACCTACTTATTACCTAGCTCTAACTATACAAGCCGAATACAAAACCGTTCAATACTCGTGTATTCGACTTGAATACATTTGAGCTCCATTTGCCTAACCCTCCCCGTGCGACCCGTTTAAAGATTCACAGCACCGCGGGCGTAGGGTCCTTTCGACCGCTTTGAAGATATTCACCTTCATTAACGCGGGTCCGAATGACCCGCGGGGCCGGCCTTGATTCTCACAGTGTAATTCGTGAGTTGCGCTTCTAAAGTCCTTTAGTTTTGATGTCTGCTAGTCGCTACTGGCTATCGTAAGTAAATTCATTGGAGCAATTTTTGTTTTGAAGTCTCAAATATACCTAGACTAGGATCAAATGCACTTTGAAAAAGAAAGAAATTATTACTGGTGTTTTTTTTTGCCCTAAACAGCTATTTTACCGTTATAAGTAGGTATATCTTAAAACTAGACAACTGATCGTCTTAGAAACGTTTCAAAACTGAAAGATGTTCAAGACTGGCAGTAATTGTCTATGGTTTGCTATTATTTTTCTCGTAGTCACTTATGACGGACAACGGCAAATCTAGCGGGCGTATATTTTTTAACTTACAACAGCCAAACTGTTCATTCTGTGTAGGTGGATGATTAAAAAGCCGTGAGAGTAAACACAATGCCGCAGCCGATTCCGCTCTGTATTGACTGCGTTCGCTATTAAGGATTCACATTTTATTTCCATACCACAGTTTCTTTTTAACACAGTTGAAATTAAATTCTTACTAATGAATCATGATTATTCGTAAATTACACTTATCTGCCTCAAGGCTATTTTCCGAAGTATGTTGGGGTCAGCTTCTAGTCTTACCAGATGCAGTTGAATATTACATAGTTTACTTATAGTGTGGGGTCACAGACAACTTAGCCCCGTAGACACCTCATTAAGAACATTTTGTTCGAATATACTATCGTCAAAAGTCATGGGGGGGCGAGGTGCAAAGAGAGCTGTGATTGGCTATTTCAATGTCACATGTCATACGTCAAATGACTCATAGGACGGCTTAGGGTTGGTATGAGACTCGATATTTTTTATCGATAAGCAACATTTGTAAGTACTTAGATTTATTTATCTATTGAAAAAGGTACACCGATCAAATACTAATCTCACATTATAGCACAGAGTATACCGTACCGTAATTCGTTATACCTAGTACTTAATTCAGGAAATATTTTTGCATCAAACAGAAAATAGTTTTGGAGAAGCACGTGCCACATTTGCGCCAAATTCCATGCACTGAGTGTATTAATTAGTGCCAAAATATTTCGGGAATTAGAAAACAGAAGTCGATAATATCTGACAATATTGACAAGTGACCCACCAAAGTTGGTAACAAAAGCGTTGGTACAGCAGTAATAAATAAAATTTGTCGTTTCTTTTTGAGTTCAAAGCAATCCGTCGTAAAATGACGGGAACATATAACACTATTTGTAGTGGGACACCAATTTCCATCTCGTTTTGTAGCACTTAAACAGATTTTCTTTAATTCTAGGCATTTAGGAAACCTTTAAAATAAAATAATGATTATTTATTTATTTTATATTTGTGGTAACATATCGATATTTTATTTGTAGATTTGTTATCGATTCATCATCACTAGTAAACTGTTACCGATGATAGAGCGAGATAGTCATATATAAATTAAAACGTGAAAGAAAGAGATTTTTCAAAAGACATCAACGAGCGCTACTTCACCTTTGCATTTGTTTCGTATTCAAATATTGTCGTTAAATTATTTTTTTAAATTATTTTATGCTTCTAGATAACTTATCGGTGAAATGTAATGCCGTCTTTGTGTAACCTCGAAGTTCTGCTACATTTTCCGCACCAATTCACTGCACAAATACGGCATTTTGAATATTCTTTTCGATTTTTAAAACCTCAGAACAATAACTAAAACACGTCAACATTCAGTAACGGACTGACTGGCGCTTCCTAGACGAGTTGGGGGCGTGGCCATCACATATGAGGCCGTAGAGCTAATGCTTGGCGAGCGCGGTTGCCCTCCTATGCGGTGTCTACGGGGCTAAGTTGTCTGTGTGTGGGGTAAATTGAACCCACACTATAAACTCAAAAGTGACATCACAACACTAGTTACTCTAACATCTCAATCCAGCATCACACCGCTGACGCAGCACCCCACATTTGTATCAAGTGGGCAAATAAAGAAGGAAACAAGTTAGATGGAGTGGAGCCGGACTGCGTTCGCGACTAATTAACCCTCCCACGGAGGGTGGCAGCGGGTAGGGGTTTAAAAAATATGCGGCGCCGTGGGACGTTGCGATGCCTCCAAGAATTTCCACTTTCAGACTGCAGCTGGGTTTGTGAGTTTGTAATGTTTAAGCTTTGTTTGTAATTGTTGTACTAAGAATCGTGGTTTTGTAGTTACGGGGAATTGAAAAGGTGAAAGGGATTTTAGGGTTGAGTGAAAGGTGAAGAGATGATTGGCTATTTAAGATTGTAATAGTGGATCTTACCTATAGTGTTGTTTTCTGGTTTTAGGTATTTTTATTGTCCTTTCACAAAAAGAGGTTGCTTATGATCATGGCATTATGTAAATAACAATTTTTTTTAAAGAAAATTTTGGGTGTCATTAAAAAAAAAAATGTAGAGTCGAATTCCGAATGGTTGCAAGTAATAGGTACCCGTGAATAAAGAAGTAGGTATTCGTAATAATCTACAACAAAAACGTACCTACAAAATATACCTATTATTATAATAGACAGCTCCCTAAGAAAGCCGTAAGTGAAGCGAGTGTAAAAGTCCGGAGCGAGACAAGGGAGGGGGCGACACGAGTAGACTCAGACGTCCTCTCGGAGGGAAGCAAGGTCGAGAGCACGGAGGAAAAGGCACGGAAAATTTGTGCTTGGCAAAATTTTGACATACTTATTTGAATATTTATAACGAAGTCATACAGTCGAATTCGATTATGTTTAAAGTCTTTAGTCTTACGATCTGCTTGATTAGCATAAGTTAAAAGGTCAACTTAAGCTGTCGCAGCGGACTTGTTTTACAACATAATTAAGGTATATAGGCTGAACCTAGCTAGCAGGAATTAGGCTTTAAAAACATTTTTCAAACCACTTGCTCGACAATGTCAAATTATATGTCATGTAAACCCAACCTAAAGTAAGTCATTAAAGCCCTGGAGTCTAGCCGGGCATTAATATTGTACGGAATTTCGTTATGACCCGCCGGTCATTAATATGATTTGAATTTGGAACAGGTAAAAATAACATACACACATTTTCCATAGTACGTACTAATCCCATGCATTTACCATTGAGACCCGCACTAAAAATAGTAGATTGTTTGCTCAGGGAGCAAACAAATATTTTAAAGGCGAGAGTGTTTCTTTGAATCCAGAGCGGAGCGAAGGATTCTAAAGTAGAATCGTGAGCGCAGCGACGGATTCAAAGTACGTCACTCGAAGTTAAAACAGTGTTGCTCCCGAGGTGGACACTCTACTTTTTACTCAAAACGGAACGAAGGTGGTTTTGGAGGAGGTTGTTTGTGTGTATGTATATCTGTTACCATTTTCCTCAAAAACTACTGGGCCGATTTTGATGCGATTTTTTGCAATATATAGCTATAATTTCAGAGCAGATTCTTAAATATGTTTTATAGCTGTAAACCACCAGGGAGCTCTGCAGCAGCCAGGATAGTCAGCGCTTGAGGGCTTGGCTTCTCAGAAACTATTCATCAGTTTCCGATGCGTTTTTTTTTTGTATTGTATAGGCATCATTTCAGAACAGGTTAATAGACATGTTTTACAGCTATAAACCGCCAGGGGGCGCTGCAGCAGCCAGGATGGTTGGCGCTCGAGGGATTTTTATACGATTGGAACGCCCTCATGCGTTTCAATAAGTGAATTAAGATAGGGACCAAATAAAGACTGTATTAGCGGCAGCCAGCTGGATATAAAACTGCGTGTAGTATCCGTTGCCTTAAATCTGTACCTATTTAGAATAAAATATAATATATTTTATGATCAGCTTGCATGTTTGTTTGACACCGAATCAAAATTAGTTAGGTACAATAGTTTATGTGAGCTTAGATAAATAAAAATATGTACAAATTCACCCAGTCATTTCAGCGTAAAGAAGTAAAAAATACACAAACATTCGATGGATGTCGATGTAAGTAACCTACTCTCTAAAGTTAGTTTAAAGTTAGTTTTTTTTTTAATTATCATACTATTAATTTTGACATACCTACCAAATAATTTGTTTGTGTTTACCTCTCGCATGATTTATATTTTTTTTTTTATTATTTCGCATGCAACCATATATTTGTACGCCTCTTGGCATAACATAGCGACCTATTTTTAATTTAATAACTGTATTCATTACCTATGTTACACAAATAAAATTGATTTTGATTTTTTTTTTGATTTTTAAACACTTTTAAAATAAAAATTAATATTAAAAAATTTGAAAAATCCCCACTCCGGGTGTTAAAATGTAAACGAAGAAGGTTTATAAAAAAAAAATATGGTTCCCCGACTAGAGGCAAATATGCATGGACAGATTTAATTAAAACACCTTTAAAAAATGTTGATCTATTTCAAGTTCTGCCATACAAACAACGAATTATGAATATTCTTTGTTTTGCTACCATTACGTACTTACTTATTGGTTTCTCGTAAGGATTGACACAGCAATAATATAAAATATTGGTACTACATATTATACTCATATACCTATTAATATAATTTATATTTATCAAAGAAAACCCGTCGGGGACTAACACTTTGATTTTGGGAGTGAATGGCGCTTGTCGTGGAAATGAACTCTTAAACATTAAAATCGAAGATATCGAAAAACATTCAGATTTGTTGCTGGTAAATTTGCCAGATACAAAATAAAAAAGAACGGCTACGAATGACGTAGTCCGTGAAGAACACGTAAGAATTGTAGAAAAGTACCAAGCTCTACGCCCCTCGAATATAAACACTAACAGATTTTTCGTAGCTTATAATAATGGCAAGTGCACCAGGCAAGTAATTGGCACAAATAAGATCAGCACCATGCCGAAAGAAATTAAGAAATACCTGAAATTGACAAATGCCGAGCTCTACACGGACTGTTGTTTCAGGAGAACATCGGCTACTCTATTGGCGGATTCAGGAGCAGACATGATCCAGATTAAAAGAGACGGTGGATGGAAATCTGATGCAGTAGCGGAGGGCAACATTGAAAATTCAATACAGAATAAGGATAAAATAAGCTGCCTCATTGGTGACAACGTCAAACTAAAAACACCGTCGATAACTGATCCTTTGGACACCTTTGTCACCCCATCCATCCACATCAAAACACTATTCATCTAGCCCGTTGCCTCAAGCACCACCTTCACGATCCAAAATGATCCTTAGCAGACACTCAAGTTTCTGAAACTTTACTCAACAGCGATACGCAAATAGACTCCACCTCCACTTCAATAAATGTACCGAATGAAAAGATAACTTTGTCTTTGCACAACTGGTCTCATGTATCAAACATTACGAGTACCTTTAACTTTTAATTGTTTTAAATAGGTCTACTAACTGTAATTGTAATTTTAATAAATACTTCAACTTTAGTACTTACTTACTTTTATTGTCTTGTAGATGGTGTTAAAAGTTGAGTATCCTCCTCGGGGATAAACGTGCTTTCGTTTTGGGCGAGCTTGAATTCCTCGCTGCACTCAGGATTCTTGTCTTGACCGCTGGAATCCTTCGTTGCGCTTAGGATTCAATACGGCGCTCGCGACATAAGAAACTGCTTTATCCTCTTGGTGTATAATCTCTACTATTAGGGACCTCAGATTAAAATATAAATGTAACATAATCTGCCAGTAATTTGTTCGCACTTCTGGGACTCAGGCTTCCTCTGTGAGAGGGAGGAATAGGCAATACCAGAAGGCCTATTCTCGTACTGAAAAACAAATAAAATTCTAGTCGCCATCTCATCTCAAACTCAATCAATGTCATAAACCCGTCAAAAATATATGTAAATTGATAATTTTTGACAGATGGAGACTGAGGGCAGAATGCGAGAGTTCTTAAAAATACGGGAATCACCCCGCTGGGCTCAGTTTCATAAAAAATGACTTTAAATCAAAGCACAGAAATTAATAACGAGATCAAATGTATTTTCATTGTCCCACCGGCTACAGCTTTCATCTCAGGAAGGTACAATTAATGCACGTGCTTGGTCCGTCCACGGGCTATTTATAGACTACACGTGACGCGACGTCCGGGCCCAATATTTATAGCCCGAGGCTAAGTTGTGTGTTCGAAACGTGGCCGATGGTAAGTGCGGGAAATGTGGTCACGTTGCTAGGTTACGGCTGCTGTATCTAGTATCAATATGGTTTGCCTGATCTATCTACATCTATACTAATAATAGGTAAAGCTGAAGAGTTTGTTTGTTTGAACGCGCTGATCTCTGGAACTTGGAACTATCAGCCGGATTTGTAAAATTCTTTTGCATTTGAACGCCTAATTCTATAGGAAGGCTATAGGCTACTAAATATTATGCTAGGACCCTTAGGAGCCGAGCAAAACAAAAACAAAAAACAGAATGAACGTTGAGCGAAACGAAGTATTAGCACGGGCAGGCGATGCGATGCGACGGGGTACGTCGTCGGGGGAACAAGAAATTTCACGCGACGGAAGGACGCGGGCAGAAGCTAATTACATGTAAAATTTGAGTATATTCGTGAGTGCGGCTTTATTAATTTGTCAGTTTTAGTTTCCTGGCAAAAATCTTCGTATAGAAGTTAACTCACCACAGTCATCACGAAGAGCCTCAAAACCGAAACGTGAATCATTTTTGGGGCGAAGGTATGATATTACTCTTCACTTGACACAACTCAAAAGCTCGCACTGCTGCAAAGTTATATGTTGGGGATTTCTGTGTCAGGTTGTCGTGTCAGCGTTGCCGTCGTGGACTTGAAATCAGACACAAGACTTCATATGGTAAAGTGTAATATCGTTTTCGCAGTATATTAACATATTGGTTATAATTTGCGTCAGATCTTTGGCATGTCACCAAGGCAGGGAAAATCCGCTGCGTGTCGCTAGTTTCGCGGCGTTGTGCTTGCTCCTTCCCCACGCGTCGCCTTCGTCCCATCGATTGGTATCATTTTTCGCCAATAGATGGCGGTGTGGTCGTCAACATGCCCCTGACCTTGGAAGCACCAGGTTCCAATGAATCTGAGATGGTGCTGGTTCGATCGTCATCCGGTTGCAGGAGCGGTCAAATTTTCGGATATGATCGCCGAATAACGCCCGTCGCTGTTTTAATAGTTGCCACGCGTGAGTTGCCATCCTAGCCGGTGAATGTCTGCAGCACTCGTCCGATGAACCATTTCAAAGGTGGTAAGTTCTCGTCTTTCATTAGGACGAGGGTGTCCGGGGTAAGTGTGTCCTGGTTGAGTTGCCACACCGTTCTCATCTGGAACTCAGATATATACTCGGTTGACCAGGGTTGCCAGAAGTTCTGTCTCATCTGTTCCACGTGATCGTATCGCGGCAGGCGCTGCTTAGCCACCACAGTAAGGTCCCGTCTGGCGGGTGCGGTGAGCGATCGGCCAATCTGGAAATGAGCAGGACATAAGGGAAGCAGGTCATTCGGGTCTGAGGACATTGGGTACATAGGTCGGGAGTTGAGGACAGCTTAAATTTGTGCCAATACTTAACTCCTCGTATGTGAAATGTGCATTGCCAATATTGCGACATAATTGAAATTTTATAGGACTTGACCCCTACCTCCCACAAACAACCAAAATGAGTCGAGTACGACGGAATAAACGTTAATTCTATGGAGTTATTAGTTGTGAAATTTATAATATCTAATATTGAAGAATCTACAAAAAAAAAAGCTCCTACAAAAGTCGTGCCATTGTCAGAATAAATCTGCAATGGTTTACCACGTCGAGAGATGAAACGTTTCAACGCCAGCCATAGTACATTACTGCAGCGGCCGACAACAGAGGCATTTATGCACGAACGTGAAAATGTGGGCCGAGGCGAAGCCGAAGCACATATAAGTCATTGTCCATCAATGCCTGGTTGCGGCCAAGGCTTGTATAGTACTTTTCTCAAATAATGCGCGGAAATTCAAACTAAGTAAATTAATTATAAATTTCAGAATCAATGACGTACAACGACAACTTTTCCTGCGCCAATGTGTGCATTTGTTTTTTTTTTTCACTTTAAATAGCTCTATTTGCTAAGCCAGTTCGTGATTTAAAAAAAATATTTGATAAGTACCTCCTTGGTTGCCATGGGTCGAAGTAAAAAGTTCGTTCCAATTTTAAATTACACGACCGATATGAGTTTTCATAGTAATTAATTCAGCTGCTAAACACGACAGACATAGATTTTCATATTAACATTGCCGACCGCTAAACACGACAGATATGGATTTTCATATTAACATTGCCGGCCGCTAAACACGACAGATATGGATTTTCATATTAACATTGCCGGCCGCTAAACACGACAGATATGGATTTTCATACTAACATCGTTGGCCGCTGCTATTTGACCAGTACAGCATTTTTGATTTATCTCGAAGAAGGTTGTCAAAGTAACGCTCCAATTTCCAAGCATATTTGAGAAAATATGCTTTAGTAGTAAGACTTGTGACCAATTTTAAATGTATTGCGCGCGTAGTAAAAATACAAAGAGACAGATATCACAATTTGTTAGCTTTGCCCGCCCCTTCCAGCACGGTTCAGCATGACCAGTGGCCCAGCATAATCCACGCCACTAAGTATGAATGGATACCCTGGCTCCAATCGTTCGGTTGGTGAGTTACCCATTTCTATGTTTAACGGTATAAGTCGTCTACGCTTACACCTCATACAGGTGTGTACCACTTGTTTAACCAAATTACGACCTCTAATAGGCCTCCGAGTATCACGAATTGTGGCCTGCGGGGTAATTACGTAACACACTAACAGTAGGAATGGGTTTCATTTTGACAGTTGCACAACATTCATTGCGTTATTTACGTTGTTGAGCAGACAAATTTTTCGAACATATGAAGCAATGGATTAGCAATAGGCTTCAAAATGATTCAGATTGTGATAGATAGTGTGTTACGTAATTAGGGTGCAGTAATAACTGAGCCCCTGCGTGTGATAGTGATTTATGTTGATGCTCAAATACAAGTGTCCCAGAAAAAACTAACATTTGTAGATGCATAACAAATATATTTATATATACACGTTAAATTACAAAATCAGAAACTGAAGGCATGGGAAAATTACTTTTTGAAAAATAACATTATTCAAATGTCGTCCTTCGCGGCTCTGGCACTCTTCAAAGCGATCTCTAACATTCATGAAAACGCGCTCGCCCAGACCTCACATCTCCGGAGTTTTCCTCTGGGGTTATCTGAAGAGTCGGGTGTACAACAGTAATCCATCAACCATATCTGAATTGAAGGAAAACATTAGGCAAGAAATCCACAACATTCCTACTCAACTTCTGAGGTGCGCAAACGATTAAAACATGAATACCTATCGAATAGAAAATCATCTGAATTTACTTGAACGAGTAATGAAGTTTTAAGTGATTTTAATTCAGGTAATTCATCGTGATTAACATTACTATAAGAATTAATAACATGTTCCCATTGTGGGTTAGGAACCTGTAGAAATGGCGGCCCCCGCCACCACAATACACAAGTTTTAAGTATATCTAGAATTCTAGATGCACACCATGCGATAACAAATCAGCTGGATTTTGTTTACCGGCTCCGTGAAGCTTATCACGGCTTATCGCCCGGGAGTTCATTAGTTTGTACAACGCGGTTCTGTACAAATGTTTTTAACAAATTAGGTAACATTTTAAGCCATCCTAAAAATTATTGTTGAGTCTGACCAAAAGTATACGTTATTAAAAGTTAATCTTAATGAGTGAGTTCTTAGTCTGACTTTTGTTTTTTTTTTTTTTTGTAATTCTATTGATTTGACATTTATATTTAGTCGGCATCAATGGAATTTCTCTCTAAGTTTGGAATTAAAAATTATTTGCATGCCCATGAGACAATAGAATTTGGAGGACTATATTTTGTAAGAAACATCTAACTATGTACCAATTACCCATGTTTGCAATAATAAATGATTTGATTTGATTTGAGTTACTAATATTTTCGTTAACAACTTTGCAGCTACTAGCGCGCCACACAGTTCTAAGGTTCTAAGCGCGGCACGCAAACCGGTTTTACGGGAGCAACCTTACTTTTCGCACACAACTTTAAGGTGACTGATATTTTTGTCTGTATAGCTGCGTATATAATATGTGCACGTGCAGGCGCCCGCGCCGTATGCGTCTAGTGCGACGTCACAAAATATATACAGGATGTTTGGCAGAACGTTGAACATACGAAAATGGTGGATAGGTGGGGTCTTCTGCTACTTACTCAGCCCTAATTTATTTGACCGTGGCATTTTTTTTTTTAAGTTCAAGTCGAAATTAAGATTTAAGTATTTTCTACATCTTTCTGTAAGTTTGAAGACTCGATACCTTTTTTTGTAGCTAACATCTGAATAAAGCAATAATTTTATAAGAATCTGCCAACATTACAACAAAAATATTGCCTGTTTTACCCATTTTTAATAAAAAATACACTTTTAAGTTAAGAAAGTGGTGAAACTAGAAGAAAGCAAAATATTTTTTTTTTTAATGTCCAGTGGGCCAGGGCCAAATAAATTAGGGCTGAGTAAGTAGCAGATGACCCCACCTATCCACCATTTTCGTATGTTCAACGTTCTGCCAAACACCTTGTATACTTAACTCAATAATGTATGTATTTTCTCCAATGACATAACGTGGAATGCATGTGTCTTGTAAATTGGGTAATTTATGAATGAATTTTTGCCATTCTACTAGTATTTGGTTAGGAACTGCGTCATCCCACCCTATCATACATAGCCACATGCTTTGTAATATAATTTTAGCTGTAATAATATTTGGTGTGAGTAAACCCAAAGGATCATATAACTTCTCGATGACTGAAAGAATAGGTATTGCGTTCGGTAGCGTGATTTACGTCATGATCACATTTTGTGTTAATATACAATTCATCGGATGAACAAAACCATCCCATACCTGTTTTGGTATGACAATTTTCTCATAGTGAGAATTTCTTAGACGTAGACGGTAACTGTTTGTGGAATCGATGACTTAAATATCCATTTTCTAAGGGAGAACCAAACTGATTCTAATACTTAAGAAACATCTTTGCATATTTCTATTAACCTTTGCTGATCCTGATGTCCAGTTATTAAATCATCAACGTAGAAATTGTTATTAATTACTTGTGTGATGACGACATCTTTACATTCTAACGCGAGTTGTTTTAAACGTATTAAATAATAAATTTTATTGAAACGAAAAACCAGTTTACAAAAACTCTGTGTTCGATAACAACTGCATTAGTATAGTACTGTGTCGCAGTCATTAACGCCCACCTCCAAAAAATCGGGACAGAACCAAAGCTAAAAGACTAAAATTAAACTAAAAAAGGTAAATTAAAAATGAGAACTTAAAATTAAAACTGAACAATATTTATATTAATTTATACTGTGTAATTTTACGTGAGATTGTGTGTTTGTATGGAAGGATTGTGTAGTTTTGTGGGTGGAGTGTATGTGTGTGTGCGTGTGTGTGGGGGGCGAGGAGAGATGTCCGTTTGTGCAGGGGGTGTGTGTCTGCGCATGTTATACATATAAAGAGCAATTGGAAAGTGAGCTTAAGTGTTTACATATGTTTCTAATTCTTCATAAGTGAGTGTATGAAGCCATTTTTCCGTAATCCTTCGACATGCTCTCAGGGTCATTGGATATATATTGAGCTGTTTATTTACTCGATTATAAAAAGTGGAGCTAAGAAAGTCATATCGCCGCCGAACAACTTAAACTCTGGCAGATTCAGACACCCTGAGAGGTTTTTGTACCCTGAGAGGTTTTTGTTGGGTGGCTAAACCAAAATTGTAATAAGCTAAGTTTTTTAGAAATAAATAAATAAAAATAAAAAAAACCACCTGGCAGACTCTGTTAGGTCTGCCTTTTTGGCTAACGGCAATATTAGTTGCAGATTTCTCTGATCAGGCTGAACTAATATTTTCAACGTCGGCGCATGCTACTTACTTAAATTGTCTAAAATATAAAAAAAATATATTAATTAAATATATTGTATTATGTTCATATACATTTTGAATAGGTATAGTGTATTTATTTTATTTCTTATTTTTTTGTTTATTTTTAATTTTCGTATGCTGCACTGGTTGACGTCATCACGTCAGCGTCGGCTAACGCTGAAAACCAGCACTTGGGCTCTGTCTCGCATAGGGTCGTAGCATTATGCTGAGCGATTGACGTTTTGCATGACTGTGACGCATATTTTCCCCCAACTCGTTCTTTTTTGTGTTTGAGTGTTTTTTCTTTGCGTCATGTTTATCGCAAATAAACGTATTTTCTTCCTTCTTTTCTTTTCTTTCTTTCTAAAACGGAGCAAAATTTAAAACAAATCATTTTATAACGTAGGCCCAATATTTTGATTTCCCACCCAAATTGTATGGCGCTTAATGATTTGCCCGACGTGGACATTTACTTATATATTACTTTTTATATCAATAGACGTGGACTTTGCACTTACATCAAAGACAACTCTTAAGTTTGGTTGGTGAACTGTGTTCTCTGTAAACACCATGACGTGGTAAAAAATAACAAGTTGAAGAGTATTCTGTTACGCCACTCATGTGACCCAGACTTAAGTATTCACTAATTAAATCGTTATACATTTTTCTATAGCTAGGCGCGCTCCTAATTAGTTTGCGTTCGAGTGCAAGGAACCTGTTTTTGCCATAGAAAATGTGTCATGTAAAACATCAGCTGATTCACTGAGTGGAAAGCGCACAGAAAAACGGCCTTTAAAGTCGCTTAAAGTCGTATCTTTAAATAAATTTTCGCATACACTTTCATCTTTAGTGAGGTTGTTATGTGTTGAAGATATTTCTTCCAGTTCCCAAAATCGTTTGAGTTCTGAATCTAATGTTTGCGTGAAATTACAATAAGTTAGGTTAACGCGTCAAACCTTTCTATGAACAGCACCCTAATTACGTAACACACTATCTATCACAATCTGAATCATATTGAAGCCTATTGCTATTCCATTGCTTCTTAAGTTCGAAAAATTTGTCTGCTCAACAACGTAAATAACGCAATGAATGTTGTTGAACTGTCAAAATGAAACCCATTCCTACTGTTGTGTGTTACGTAATTACCCCGCTGTTCCTAATATGACCCAACCAAGTTGTGTGTTTTATAATTATGGACCAATCGGCCACCGTATCACACCTTCATTAATGCTCGAACCTACTCGTATAAACAAAAACGAATCGTTTTGCCTACCAATAGTAGCATTTTTTATTGCCAAACTGGGCATATAAATAGATTCTTAAGATAGCTACTTCCATATGGGAGGGTCTACTATACCTCATAAACAAACAAAAACCTCATAAGGTATTTGTTTCATTATTGGTAAATACACAAGTCTTAATTTTAACCAATAATGGTTCGTAAATTATAGGAATCGGCCGCAGGTCCCAGAATTTATCTGCTCCTAACAATAAATTAATATCGCCAGACAGACAGAATTCTGGATCGGCAAGTTGAACATTGCCTGGTATTTCAATGTGGTAATTACCTCATAGTGATTGTAATTGTGCCGTAATACGAGGCAAAACTAAATAAAGAAAGAAGAAAATAAATAAAAAACGTTTATTTGCGGTAAACATGACGCAAACAAAAAATACACAAACACAAAAAAGAACGAGTTGGGGGAAAATAGGCGTCACATTCACGCAAAACGGCAATCGCTCAGCATAATGCTACGACCCTATGCGAGACAGAGCCCCAGCGCTGGTTTTCAGCGATAGCCGGCGCTGACGTGATGACGTCAACCAGTGCAGCATACGAAAATTAAAAATTAACAAAAAAATAAGAAATAAAATAAGTAGACTATACCTAGTTCAAAATGTATATAAACATAATATTTATAAAGTGATAACATTCCGGGCGTAAATCCGCGTAAATGACTAAAGTGCGTGCTATACGTGTTCGTTTTGGATCGCAACTGAATACGACATGATTGCGTGGATTGGGATATATCATTAATTTGCGAGAAGCTTGACATAATTCAAAAAGAGCAATTTTTGGATATGATGATTTAAAAATTCAAAAGTAGTGGAAAGAGTGCGACGAATCATAAACTCACATCTTTCTAGCTCCCTCATTTTTAGGCTTTAACTGAACATCGTTTGTGTAGCAAAAAGAATACAATTTGCTGCGTTCACCTGTATACTTAACTCAAAATTGCTGTTTTTTTAGTTATGTCACCCTTGTTGCCAATGCGCTCAATGGCAACAAGGGTGACATAACTAAAAAAACAGCAATTTGTAGTAGATGTAGTATTACCTACCCCTATAATTTTAACAGTGGACTGTATCAATGGAAGATTAAGTCTTTTACTAAGCGATTCGGATATGAAGCAATGTTGGCTGCCGTTATCGACGAGAGCTCGCGTTGTGTGATTTATCTAAGATGTTCGTCCGCTATTTCCACTAATGCGGTCGATAGTAATACCGGATTTAAAAAACATTGCGCTTTGGTATTATTACATTCTTGGTAAATTGTGTGAGATTTGTGAGAAGTAGTGAGCGGCATCATTATGTGTGAAGCACTCATATCATTAGATTCAGACTGTGGCACTATTTGCATGATTTGAGCAACAGCTAATGATGTGCGAGCGTCTACAACAATATCTGTGTTAACGTGTTATGTTTTTTGTTTCAATGTCTGCACGGCCCATACCAACACTCGTTTTCTCGTGATCTGATCGTAAACAATTACGTCATAACTTTTTCTCCTCAAAGAAATATAATTTATCTTTAAGAGATAGATTAAGGAAATCTACACACGAGTAAACCGGGTGATTGGACCCGCACTGCGCGCATTTGTAACGTCTTGTCGTCAGGGATTTAAATAGAAAGCGATTATTAAATTATAATTTGAATATATATATTTAGCTATTTTTCCTCTATATTCTCTTGTCTCTAGTCTCCGGTCTTTTTTGTGTGTCATGGTCATGTCATCATTCTGTCAGCCAGTCAGTTTGTCGTCACTATGGGGGTTGGACAGCCCCGACAGTGGTGAATTTGATGGTTTTTTGTTATTATTATCTTTGCGTGTAATAACATGACTGTGTGATATTGTGACCGACTGTTTCTTTGTGTGAGCGTCTACTAATTGTTTCCTTTGAGGCCTAATCGATTCTAAAAAATCAGCACGATCCTTGAGCAATTTCTTTAATTCAGACAGCTTTAACTTTCCTACTTTCGGGAGAGTACTATTGTACCTTTACCAGTCGCGATCGGTCGAGGAATCTAACTTGGAAGTTATTATGTGGATAATTAAAGTATCCCACGTATCTGTAAGTTCTTGTAACGTTTTTAGCGCCCGATTATTTCTTAAAACTCTATCTATTAACTTGGGAATTTGAGAAGCTGATTCTTTATAATTCATTGATTAAGCATAGAATAAAGCTTTGCCATGATTACTAATTAGCAAATTGTCATTATTATATCTATTCTCTAATGGCCGATTCCTATAATTTACGGACCGTTATTGGTTGAAATTAACACTACATACACATACATAAACTCACGCCTTCTTCCCATGGGGGTAGACAGAAACTACAGAGCGCCACCTGCTACGATCCTTACATACTCCTTTTGCCTCGTTTACGTTCATACATCTGGTCATACACGCACGCCGGTTGCGAGTATTACGCACCTGACCTTTCTGAAGAACATCACCAATAAGGTCACTATACGTCTTCCTAGGGCCGGCACTCCCGGCAAATTAACACTCTTTGTATCTTTACCAATAATGACGCAAAGTCCTCATAGCTTTGCATCGTACCTAGACCCTCCCATATGGAAGTAGCTATCACAGGTAAAATTAGCTTACGAATCTATTTATTTGCCCAGTTTGGCAATAAAAAATGATACTATTGGTAAGCAAAACGATTCGCTTTTGTTTATAGGAACCGAGCAAAAGAGACTCCAAGCAACTAAATAGTTGTCGGAAAAAAACTCTAGTGCCTTAACTACTTGTAGTGCATCACTTGTAAGAACTGAACGAAGTAGTGGAACTTCTGAACAGTATCTAGAATATCACTAGTGAGTAATCATTGATAACTAATTATCACGAAACTCGAGCAATTAATCGTATGAACCATGGTATAATAATATACTTCGCCAGGTATAGCATTCCGAGACACAGTGGTCACGTGGGAGACACAAGCCTACGTCATCACCGCTGTGTTACCAGTAGTGTGTCATAATAACTCCCCAGCCGCCTTTACTACCTGTGCGAATGCGATAAAACAATGAGGTTTTAACAATAAATTACGTTGGTATATGTTCAAATTGAATTGTTTCGTTTGATTAGAAAAACGAAACGACAATTTAAATGCTTTATATATACTTTTTTACAGAATGGTGAAAAATGTTTCCATAATTCATGTTTTGTTGCAATAAAGTGGCAACTGGGTAGTGACGTAAGCATGTGTCACTCCCGGAATGCCAGACCTTGTTTTGTTTAGACCATGGTATGAACCATCGAATTTTGATAATGAAATTGTGAGTAAATTCATGCAATTAAAAATGCAACTTTGACCGCCGACATTTTGACTAGAAGTATCTTTTAAAATACATTTAGCCTTGCCCACAATAGAACAAAACAGATTTTGAAACGTTTCTCTGTCTAGCAGTTCCCCGTCTAACTAACTATCTGACACAATGGAATCTAATACATATTGTATAATAGACAATTGATCGATCAGTAATTTAAAGACTTGAAAACGCTCCTCTAACTCCGCTTTCTGAGCGTCTGTTATTTGCGAAACATCTAATGGCTGCGCATATTTAGAAAACAAAGTTAATATTCAGTTAACGGTACCTTTTTTCTTAACAAAATTGCGAATGATATCTTTAATACTTTCTATTTCTACAATTGAATGCCTCTTATTGTTGGGCATTTTGGTGGCTTGTAAGAGAGAAAGATCAAATACTTATAGTTGACCGGCGTGCGCCCGAGCGATGTACGTGGTAAACGCACAATTTTGCACCGTAGTAGTAGTGTTGAACATTGGAATTTTTTGAAATAACGATATAAGCACAAAATAACCAAAGGAAATTGGATTGATTGACTTGACGGTTGCTGAAGATGGTGCTTGCTGTTACGGATGAACATTCGGCTCAAAGGTCCAAATATGTTGAGGTTTCTGCGTCAGATCGTCGTCGTGTCAGCGTCATTGATTGAAATCAGACACAAGGCTCCTTGTAATAACGATATTACACATTATCATAAGGAGCCTTGTGGCTGATTTCAACCAACGACGCAGACACGACGACCTGTCGCGTAAACTCCAACATATAACTTTGCAGCAGTGCGAGCTTTTGAGTTGTGTCAAGCGAAAAGTCATATTATACCTCTGCCCGAAACCCGATTCACATTTCGATTTTGAGGCTCTTCGTGATGACTGTGGTGAGTTGACTTCTATATGCAGAATTTTTCCAGAAAACTAAAACTGACGACCGAATAAAGCCACACTCACGATTATACTAAAATGTTCATGTCAAGCTTCTGTCCACGTCTTCGTCCGCGTAAATTTTCTTGTTGCCCTCGACCTACTCTGACGCATCGCATCGCTTGCCCGCGCTATTACTTTATTTTCAGCTCAGCGTTTATTCTGATTTTTCCAACGAAAGTCACGTTCACAAAGTTTTGACAAAGTCAGATTCTATCAGCGATCAAAGTGATGGAAAAATAAAAAAATGAATTGAATCGACATAAGCTACTTAAAAACTTGAAAAGCTTATGTTAATATTGTTGAAAGTCGTTATAGAAATACGAAAATGCTTTGAAAGCGATTGCCAATTGTCTAGGTCTTCTGCACCCTAATTGCGTAACATACTATAAATCACAATCTGAATGATTTTGAAGGATATTGTTAATCCATTGCTTCATATGTTCGAAAAATTCGTCTGCTCAACAACGTAAATAACGCAATGAATGTTGTTGAACTGTCAAAATGAAAGCCATTGCTACTGTTAGTGAGTTACGCAATCACCCCGCTGGAACCGAACTGAGTTTCAACCACGAGAACAATATTACCCTGATATAGTATAGGTACCCAATACATAGGTTCGGACAGTGTATCGTTATCAATACACGGTTGAATGCGTCTGCCCATCCTCCTGATATAATCAGTCTCCGATTCGCCTCTTAGGACAACACGATTCATTTTCCCCCTTTCTCCCACTGACGGGATACTCCATAACTTACGGGGGATAATCTGAAAATGATCCGCTGACAAGTATCTTAGTATAAGTACTTCATTTGTTTTAGTGGCATCGAATTCTTTTGTATCAGAACGAAAAAGGAGAAAAAACTGACTTTGTTGGCAAATGACCTCAGTCAATCAATCGACTCCGCCTATCGCAGTCCACTGCTGGACATGGGCCTCTCCCAGGCTGCTCCACAACACCCTGTCCTCCACCTTCCGCATCCAGTCTGTCCCAGCCACCTTTTTGAGGTCGTCGGTCCATCTAGCTGGGGGGCGTTGCACACTGCGCTTGCCGATACGCGCTCTCCACTCCATGACTCGTCTGCTTCACCGGCCATCGGTCCTTTGACAAACATGGCCAGCCAACTGCCATTTCAGCTTGCTTACTCTGCAAGCTATGTCGGTAACTCCAGTGCTCTTCCGGATAACTTCGTTTCTGATTTTATCCTTCAAAGAAACCGCGGGCATAACCCGCTCCATAATGCGCTGCGCGACCTTAAATTTGTGGACCAGCCCGACTGTCAGAATGATCTATTTAATAAAAATCTTAAAATGCATTCATTTATTGACGGACAGACAAGGCACAGTCTAAAACGCTGGGTCTAGAATCTAGAAATTTTGCGCAGGAGTTCCTTTTATATCGTTAGGTGCGACCACTAAGGAAGGATTTTTGAAAATTCATCTCCTACAAGGGTTACATAGGGGTGAAAGTTTGTATGGAAGTTCATTTTTGCCGATGGGAAACCTTACCGGGCACACGGCTTATATCCAATAATATTGAGCTCCGTTGAGCTCCTTAATTCCTGACTTCCTGAGTCGAGCTGCACTGACAAATGCGTGCACTGACCAGACAGGTCCACTCAATCTGTTTGGTTCTTTCCTCAAAATACCATTTCTATATGCAATAATATTGAGCTCCGTTGAGCTCCTTAAGTCCTGACTTCCTGAGTCGAGCTGCACTGACAAATGCGTGCACTGACTAGACAGGTCCACTCAATCTGTTTGGTTCTTTCCTCAAAATACCATTTCAGATATCAATCTGCATGGTCTTCGCATGACCTGGCCAAGATTATGTCTGGAATTTAAAAAAGACTGTGACCTCTGAGTTTGTTTCGGCCTTTCTTTTCAGAGTAGTCAGATAGGAAACGCCGACCTCATCTAGTTTAAAAAATATGATTGACGTGTAAAAGTGTTTGTACAAACCTACTTACAGAAATAAAATCATTTATCATTTATAATTTACACCTTTGGTGTTTCCGCCCTAGGCTTGACTAAGTGGATAGCAAAATTGAATATATCATCTTAGGTTTGAGTCGCTTAAGCAGTAATGCTCGCGAAGGAGGAGGCGGAGCGCGAGAGGGAGAGGCAATCTCTACGCCCTCGCGCCCCTGGCCGCCGCAGGAGGAGGAGACACCCTGGGCGTCGGGAGTCGATTGCCGACTCCCGGCCACCGTAGGCGCGGGTTTGCGGACGGCGAGCAATGGGCAGCTCGCCGTCCGGTAAGGACCAGGCCCGGGTCGACGGCGCGTCGTGTTCCACGCGCGCCTCAAAGAGATGTCAGCACCATTGACGGTGTCCGATAGGACCGATGCCTGCCGGGGTCGCGGATTGTTCGAAAGAGTTACCGTGGCCCTGGCGCAGAGGCAACTGAAGGAACACGGGTGGGTTTTAGTCAGTAAGAGTCTGACACGCCGTTCCGCTCCGCCCAGAGCGGGAGACGTCATTTGATGATTTCCCACCCAAAAAAAAAAAAAAAAGGTTTGAGTCGCTTTTCGTGCCCGTCTGTGTAATCGCGTTGTTCTTCTAAACTAGGCAACTGATTTTGGCGGGGTTTTCACTATCATTTAGAGAATTTATCCTGGAAGGTTAATGTGAATCATCATCATCATCATCAGCCTATATTCGTCCACTGCTGGACGTATGCCTCTCCTAGATTGCAATTAGTGACAATAAATTCTCAAATGGCTGGCAGGATTTTTCAAAGACCTCCAGCGTTACCACCAGTTTAATTAAAAGAAAAGCAAACATATAGGTTTGCTGTAGTAATGATACCAACCTGTGAATAATCAGAAAAAATAATAACTTTTAAAGGAGTCGAAAATCTTTAAAATCAATTTTTATTCGCATTTTTTTATGGCAGGCTGCCATAGTTGGTGAATACTTGACCTGTGTAGTTAGTTTACTAGGTAGGCATTATTTAATGGCCTTTTAAAACTAATCGACCCATCACCTGGCTAGAAACAGAAAAATAAAACATATTAACATCATTATTCAAGCTACTGTGAAGCAGTTGTGGTCCAGTGGTAACGGCCGCGACTTTCTAGTTGTAGGTGATAGGTCGTAGGTTCAAACCCAGGCAGGCGCTTTAATTTGTGTAAATTATTTCATCACCACTGCTCTCAAAACGGTAAAGGAAAACATTGTGAGCAAACCGGCATGTCCTAGAACCAAACATTCGAAGACATGATTGTGACATCTATCAACCCGCACTGGGCCCGCGTGGTGGCTTATGGCCCACTCCCTCTCGCCAAGAGGAAGCTTGTGTCCCAGAAGTGGAAACATTATAGGCTGGTTGTGTTATTCAAACCATTTTTTTTTGAACTCATAAGTACTCGTAACATATTCAATTATTAAAGAGTACCTATCGCGAGATACTTAGCATCTGGGCTACGGGACGTAGTAAAACGTTGAGATAATGGTTTACGAAGAAGACGCAGCCAGGCCCTGCAGTCTCGACATTAAATAGCGACAAAAATCTGTCGCTAAGTCGTAACGATGTCAAATTCCTTTTAATAGATTTTCAACTTTATTTCCAAAGCATAAGGTTGAAAATCTATTAAAGAAATTTGACATCGATACGACTTAGCGACAGATTTTTGTCGCTATTCATGTCGAAACTGCAGGGCCAGTATAGATAAATTCACCTGCTACGATGAAAAATAAAAATATATCTAGAGAAGCAGCGCCGAGACGTCGTGGGAATTAAGTTGTTTATTTTTGCGCGAACGTTGATCGTAATTGTATTGGTCCTTGGGACCTTGTTTGTGTGTATACTGCATAATGTTGTTTTTTAATGGTCCTTTGACTCTACTTGCTTTCGTACAAGTATTTTGATGTAACTTTCGTACGTCTTGTTTTACTATTGGTCTGGTACACGTATGTGTACACGTATGTCTGTATAGACATACATAAACCTACGCCTTTTTCCCATGGGGGTAGGCAGAAACTACAGAACGCCACCTTCTATGATCCCTACTTACTTCTTTTACGTTCTTATTACATCTGGTCACACATGCACGCCGGTTGCCAGTACTGTACCACGCACCTGACATTTCAGAAGAACATCACCAATGAGATCGGTCTGTTTCCTTCTAGGGTGTCCCGTAGAATACAGGATACAGTTGGATTCACAAAATATATTGTTGACATGAGCCGTCGAGAACCAGTCTGTTATGTAAAAAGAAACAGTTACACGCGCTAGACTCAAAATGCGAAATGATATAAAGTTGTGTCCCGGTACGGACTGCGACGAAGCCCTTACGTCTTTGTGAAAAACAAGAAGTGTAAGACTATATAAACAAAGTAAATCATTGTTACTCTTTTAAAATTAATAAATTAGTTAGATATCCTATTCCAATCATTTTATTGCTATTATCTTTACCTCTAGATTATATAATGTGGAGACGACAATACGACCATAAATGATAACACCGGCAATAATAATATATAGGCAATAATAACAGCCTATACTATTATGAGTAGTATTCAGGCTATATTGATTATCATTTTAATATTGTGAATGTGAAGAAGACTATGTGGATCATTGTTGCTTTTTTTTTCTCCTCAGTTAATTTTAATCATGGTCTGGCAGTTTGAGTAATTTTTGTGGCCTACCCAAATGTCTTTTCTGTGGTATTGTTCGTCGAATCGTTGAGCTCCTTAAGTTCTGAGTTGAGCTGCACGATTACTGACAAATGCGTGCACTGACTGGACAGGTCCACTCAATCTGTGTGGTTTATCCTCAAAAGACCATTTCAGACACAAATCTACATAGTCTTCACATGATCTGACCAAGATTATGTCTGAACTTTAAAAGAGACTGTGTCCTCTGAGCTTGTTTCGGCCTTATTTCTCAGAGTAGTCAGATAGGAATCGCCGACCTCATCTAGTTTTTAAAATATGATTGACGTGTAAAAGTGTTTGCTCAAACCTACTTACAGAAATAAAATCATTTATCATTTATTGCCTATATATTATCATTGCTAGTTTCAAAATACTCCTACGAGTATTTTGAAACTCATGTGGAGACTTAAACTTATGTGGAGACGACAATACGACAATAAATGACAACACTAGCAACAATAATATAAAGTAAATAATAATGGCATTGGAGTATTTAGAAACTATCAAATAAATCCTAACATCGAAATTATAAAAGGGGTTTTATCAAACAAATAACTAAATAGTAGTGATGGGCCATCTACGGGTGTTGCCAATGTTTGACTAGCTAGAGTGACTAAACTATTGGATATATTTGACTGAATTTTTGTATGTACACTGAGAACGTCATTAGCAATACGCAGTTTAATTTATTTTTGTATTGTCGTCTCCAACTTGTATAAAAAAAACTGTTCCTTACGCAGCCTTTGTATCGCCTAAAACAACACATCTAAAATATAGCTAGACAATATCAAAACACCTACACCCAACGCTTATAGAACCTTTATATCGCCTACGACCAGAAATTCGTCTCTTTACGTAAAACAACAGTAGGTAGGTGTTACCACTCGTAGGTACTGGGAACCCTTTTTTAAGTGCGACTCGTTCGATTTACGATCGCGTTTACGATAATGTCAAGCTTTGTTAACACGCTTTGCAGGTGCGCCCCTTTCAACAGATTAGTTATAATCCTACTACACTTTTTTATGTAGGTGTATATTAGTATTGTGCGTTTAAAAAAATAATAATATTAATAATAGCCACCCAAACCTATACTTCAATATCTTTGTTCCCATGTCCTGCACCAACCGGTGGTTGTCCTTGGGTGCACTTGCATAGTGCATAAAGGGATAATCGTCGGTAGCTACCTCATTTCATTAAAAGCGTCTAAAGGGCATCTGCTAGTTGGCTTCGGCTCCTCGTACGCCTTCCAAAGGCCCGCGACCCCAGGGTCCCGAGATATGTCAAACATTTTAAATAATAATTAGAAAAACACGGTACAATATTTAAAATATCTAGTAATACACTACATAGGAGCCTTAGGAACTAGATTTTTACAAATCCACTAGGATTCCCTGTGTCGTGGGGTCCAGTCTCTAGACAAGTAAGGCAAACAAGTGGAAAAAATTGAAGCAAATTACCG
Organism: Dryobotodes eremita; assembly: GCA_917490735.1. Lineage (NCBI taxonomy): Eukaryota > Metazoa > Arthropoda > Insecta > Lepidoptera > Noctuidae > Dryobotodes > Dryobotodes eremita. Next base: position 5,454,757 of record OU823257.1, on the reverse strand, counting down.
ACTGTAAAACTTGTTAAAATCCATTATTTACTTAAATTAAAAGGGACATTTTATAATAGTCTTCCCTGACCCCTGCGCTGTGTTGTAAGAGTCATTGGCTTTGATTTGAGTTTGATTCGGCTTCTCAGAGTAGTCAGATAGGAAACGCCGACCTCATCTAGTTAAAAAAATATGATTGACGTTAAAAGTGTTTGTACAAACCTATTTACAGAAATAAAATCATTTATCATTCAACGCTGTAAAAAATGGCACTTAATTCCGAGCAACTTGCAACAGAAAATAAATCAAACCGCAGCTCCAGTTCACGTGACCTTGTAGCGGAGCTTTACCGGCCGGAAGCAAGCCTACCGGCTGCGCGGGCGCAGCGGACCGCGGGGTGACACGCAGCGGTCGCGGGAGGAAGGGGGGGAAGGATGTGGTCACGCACATTCGCGGGAGATCGTATCACGGCCCCGGGGAGCACGCGAGCCCGCGGAGAAACCGCCACGTGGTAGTGATGACCAGCGAGGCGTCGATAGATGAATAGCAATATAGCCATAGTTGATACAGTTTAGAAGGTTTTAATAAAATACTGTTGGGCATGTAACTTCTGAGTCGCTACGGTCGCTACGGCGGTTGCTACGCGTATGCTACGCGTTTACTACGAGCTTGCTACGAGTGTGCTACGCATTTGCTACGACTTTGCCACACGTTTGAAATCATTTCGCTACACCTTTGTTAAGCCTTCGCTACGAATTGATTACGTATAATTATACTACTCGAGCCTCTCGTATTTCATCTACATTCTACAGTCAATAAATCAAAATACAACAGCGTAATTATACCTAATAATACAATACCTAGTATCCCCTGATCATGTCTGGTTTGTCAAGGTCCTTTGACCAACAAACATGGCTCTTCACTACACGACTAAACACCCTCCTCAACATTTACATATCTATCTCCAAATTCAAACCTCATCTAGTTTTAAAATATTATTATTTCTTTTGACGTGTAATAGTGTTGTTTACAAGCAATTTACAGAAATAAAATATAATTTATTATTTATACATATTCATCGATATTGATACATCGTACCTCACTAGCGGATGCGGCGCGCGCGCATGGGAGGCACGTCGCCTCCCGCGAGTGCCGCGAAGTACCGCCCGGCACTGCGCGGTAACGCCATCGGTCATTGCGATGCCACCTGGCAACGGACTCATGAATCGACTGCTAAAGTTGATGTGGAATAAAATTGCGGTACATGTTACTGTGTGGTCCTAAATAATAAATTATATTTTTTTTCTGTAAATTGTTTCAAAACACTTACTCAAAAATAAATTATGTATTAAAACTAGATGAACACGGTGTTTCCTGTCTGACTACTCTAAGAAGAAAGACCGAAAAAAGTTCAGAGGTACAGTCACCAAAAGAGATAAGTAACCAGGGTCATCGGATATAATTGATGTTAAATAAGAAACCGATGGATGTTTTCGAATGAAATTTAATTTAATAAATGACCTGTTTGTTTTCTATTAATTAAATTTTATTTTATTCGAAAATATTCATCGGTTTCTTATTAAACTTCAACTATATCGATGACCCTGGTTACTTATTACTTTTAGTGACCGTACATAATCTTGGTCAGGTCATATGAGGACCATGCAGATTAGTGTTTCTTTTTTCATATATTTTTCTTTCTTTAAAACGGTCTTTTGAAGAAAGAACCACAGAGATTGGAGTGAACCTGTCCAATCCGTGCACGCATTTGTCAGTAATCATGTAGCTCAACTCAGAACTTAAGGAGCTCAACGTATACCTAGTATTGAAATGACATAACTTAGGGGAATAATGTAGATGACGGGAAAACAATAATCAAGTTCTTTTCCATAAAAAAATTGTATCGGTAAACCATAGCCGATCCTTGAATTATGTAAAACTAGCTGCTGCCCGCGGCTTTGCTCGCGTGGATGTCGGAAATTACCCCAAGGGAACGAGCTACCAGGACAACGTAGCCTGTGTTTACTCCCTATAATATCAGCTATCTGCCAGTGTAAATCCCGTCAAAATCCGTCCAGCAGTTTCGGAGATTAGCCGGAACAAACAGACAGACAGACAAAAATTAAAAATATTGGTGTTTTGTTATGCATTTTACTAAATACATATGAATGTATAGACGGTACTTCGTCTATACATTCATATGTATTAAGTAAAATGCTGTTATTTTGACATTACCAACAGACACTTCAATTTTATTTATTTGTATGTATAGATATAGTATAATATTGTCTTCAGCAAAATACTTTTTGCAAAGCTTTATAATTATGTGCGTGTATTAATTTTTAATACAAATATCTAGGACGAAAAGTAGCTTATGTCCTTATCCAGGTCCCAGGCCCTGCAGTCTCGACAATTATAACGACAAAAATCGGTCGTTAAGTCCAATCGATATCAAATTTCTTTAATAGATTTTCAACCTTATACTTTGGAAATAAATTTTAAAATCTATTAAAGGAATTTGACAACGATACGACTTAGCGACCGATTTTTGTCGTTGTCTAATGTCGAGACTGCAGGGGCAGGCTACTTATTTGTCAAACATAACGATCGGTTCAGTGGTTTAGACGTGAAAAGGTTCAAGAAGCGACATGTGATGTGGCAACCTATGGCCTGTGTAAGTTTGACGACTAAAGATCCCCCACACTGGCAACATTTTGCAAAAAAATATGAAGGTATCGTTTTCGTGCAAATATATTTAAAATGTGGGGAGAATATTGCGCAAAAACAGGGGTATTCAATATTTTGTGGGGCGTTCAAAAGTTTTCTGAAAATTTTTGCGAACCCGTCAATATTTTATTAAACACTACTTCATTAATTCTCAGCAAATAAGTATAAAGTGCAGGTTCCAGCCTCAGTTCACGAAGTAGGTTGCGATGACCATGAGTTGGTTGAGGAATCAACCAGTTCCAGACCCACACTCTTTTCTTCTTCTTATAATTGAAATTCTCCATCAACGCTGCAGACAATGCAACTATGAAACTTGCAACCTCCGGGTCAGCCCTGGGCAAAGCGACATATGCAGCTATGGCTGAGTACAACACGAGGCGCCGCGCCCTCCTTCCACCGCAATAAGTTTAATCGACACTGAAATGTTGAGTAATATTTTTGTGCAGTGTGAAGGTTCCACGACCATTCAATATTTTGCACAAAAATTAAGCTCAGCATTTTTGCACAAAAATTAAGCTCAGTATTTTTGCACAAAAATTAAGCTCAGTATTTTTGCACAAAATTTTGAGCGACATTTTTGCCAGTGTGAAGGACGCTTAATACAGGCCGATTATTTCCATTGATAGTCTAGTTATCTGTAGTAGACCTTAGTAATCTGACAATCATAAGGGAATCAAAACGTTTATTTGTCAGAAGTTTGCCCATTTTCAATAACCTAGGTTATAGGTTCAAAGCAAAAGCACTGACAGACTTCAAGACAGATTATATCTAGGATTGTGATTTCACTAGATGACAGCTTATATAAATTATTGCTAAGCAAGGACGAAGTAACAGAATAATATTATGAATCTGAAGGGCAAATCCCTTCTTTTTAGGAACGTACGCATTCTAATATCTGTCTCCTGAAGGGCAAGTCCCGTTTTTTTAAGAGACGGGTAATTCCCGTTTTTTTAAAAGAAGGGTAATTCCCGTTTTTTTGAAGAGAAGGGTAATTCCCGTTTTTTAAGAGAAGGCTAATTCCCGTTTTTTTAAGAGAAGGGTAATACCCGTTTTTTTTAAGAGAATGGTAATTCCCGTGTTTTTAAGAGAAGGGTACTTCCCGTTTTTTATGAACGTACGCATTCTAATCTCTCGTCTCAATTTGTCAAAAATACTTCTATCTTCCTGTTTCTAAATGTTTGACAAATTTTTGACATTGATTGTCGCTGAAATGAGATTGTGACTATGTTTTTACGCATTCTAATCTCTGTCTCTTGAAGGGCAATTGCCGTTTTTAATAACATACGCATGCTAATCTCTGTCTCCTGAAGGGAAATTCCCGTATTTTAATAAAAGGGCAATTCCCATTTTTTATGAACGTACCGCATTCTAATCTCTTGTCTCAATCTGTCAAAAATACCTCTATTTTCCTGTTCCTAAATTATTGACAAGTTTTTACATAGATTATCGCTGAAATGAGATTGTGACTAGATTTGTAACGTTTTTAATTACGGGAATTGGTGTTCTGAAAATTTTGAAATAAACTTTTGAAAAAGGGTTGGTTCTTCCTTTATATAAAACATGACATGTCCCATTTTAAATTAGGTGGCTTCATTTATTTAGGTAATGTAACAATAATTTTGCATGCTAGTTCTAGTGAATTGTTTTAGAAACTGTTTAAAAAACCCGACCATCTGTATATACTACAATTCCTGCAAATAAATTTCATTTCATTTCACTCACAGGATTCGTGAAATTTATAGTAAATTATTATTGATTTATCACATAATTCCTTTCAGCCTTATGGCTGCCAACATGGTTCTTCTTGTGACATGGTTTAAATCATCCAGCCGGTTTTTAAGCTATTGCATAGCTTTTATCGCGGGCTTTGAGCGCGGCGACCGAATCAAGAAATTCCGTAGCGAAAATAAAACCTAACACCCCCCACTCCGCCTACCATGTAGCTCGGCCGAGCGTTCGCTTAACGTGTATGTATATGGTACGACTGTACTTGAATTAATATCAAAGAAAAAAAAATACTGCATAAATAAAAAATAAATAAATAATTATAATTGCCTAAGTTGATAAAAAATGCTATGCAATAGCTTTACCGCGGCAGTCTCCGAGTGCCACACGTGTTTTTTATTGTAATTATAACGTAACTGTGATTAAAATATGGTTCTTATACAAAACTGAAAACTGAGTCATCAGTTCTCTTATTAGTACTAGAAACTTTATCGTAGTCGAAATAATGTTCGAAATTCTAAAATGGCTCCATGGTTTCCTTGGTCTGAAGTGAAATCTTGTTTTTGCTATTAGCATCCTAATTGCGTAGCACACTATCTGAATCATTTTGAAGGATGTTGCTAATCCATTGCTTCATATATTCGAAAAAATTGTCTGCTCAACAACGTAAATAGCGCAATGAATATTGTTGAACTGTCAAAATGAAAGCCATTCCTACTGTTAGTGTGTTACGCAATTACCACGCTGCTCTGCAAACCCATCTCAAAAACACAGCCTGTATAAAATAGACATAACCATACTAGGTCATATCTACACAATGTTTAACGATTGGAAACAATATGTGGTTCACTTCGAGGGATCTATTTACATTGTAAAAGTTATCTTTTAATAAGCGTTAACGTTTGACCTAGTAAAATATTAGCTTGTAGAGCGAATTAGTTTGTTGAAATGTTATTGGGGTTTGATTTCAGTGGTTTATGGAATTACTAGCTATACTTTTTAATGAAACTTTACGGTTTTAAGAGTTACTTTCAACTCATATGATGGTGTTGTGAGTTTTTAATATTCTCAATTATTCAATAGTTTTTATTTGTAATCAAAGGTTACAACAGTGTGCAAGATGTTACAATTGTTATATTGTATGTAGTTTCTTTTTGTTTAGCCATTTGGCGTACAAATATACATATAAGGGAGGCTTTTACCAATTAAGTTAATTAACAACAACTAGCTTCATAGGCACAAAGGGCACTAACTAGTACTAGCACAAAGGGCAACTAGCTTCATCTTTCTGACTGACAATTCAAAAGTGCCTGTAATTGGTTTATTTGAAATAAATGGTTTGAGTTTGAGTTGAATTAATAATAATTCAGTAGAATCAATGTAATTTATTTTTTAATGTAATTTATTAAAATGCAATAGGTAATGTCAGGTAATGACAATATTTAATGCGATAATTTCAATAATAAATAATTATAACGTCAACAAAAAATGCAGCAATATAACAGCAATCAAAAGCAAGCCAGCAACATAAAGATGTACCTAATTAATTCGATTGCTAACACGAACAAGTGACATTATCGGAATTTATCAATACTTTTAACATCAATTACCATTTTCGCTTCCTTAGACCTGACCAAAACATAATAAAAAAATAAAAAATAAATCTGCAAGTTAATTTATTTTCTTTCTTTCTTTTCTTTACTGATCAGAATCTATTATGACTAGAGAAAACCTTACTAATAAATAGACCCCAAACATTATCCAAAACCACGTGAAATCTGAAAAAAATAACCCTCAAATAATAGCCTAATAAATAAAATCATCAAATAGTAACCGGAGCCTTCGTACAGTTGACGGCTATAAAATATCCGGTAATAAGGCCACCTGTTGCCAGACGGTTGTTGCGCAACAAAGCACCCGGGTGATCCGGTTGAGAGCGGATTTTATAACAAACTACTGTTTTTGAAAGTGTATTGTGAGAGGGTTAATTTTTTATAGTGTAGGTAATTAATTTTACGAGGTGTCTTTTTTTGTGTTTTATATCTTGGTTTGTTATTGTGATGATGGTATGAGATATGTATGTATATTTAATTGGTTAGGCATTACATACATACATAAACACACATACACACACACATTACACATTATAACATAGTTTTTTATGTTAATACTAACAATATAAATGTAAATTTAAATTTAATGGATCAATGGTTGTCTGAATTATTATTATTAGGTATTAAAATCTTCGCAATCTCGAATACCTGATTTTCTGTAGATATGTTTTAAGATAGCGAATATTTTAATACTAGTTAGCAATATATACAATGACGATATAAGTGGCCTAACTAGAGAGATGTTGTATCTATGGGACGAAATTTCTCTTTGTACTGACACGTTTTGTCTGATTTGGGTCAAATTGAACAAATTATAAATAGGAATAATAATAATAAATCACGGGCATCAATCAGACACATTATCTTTGGGTGTCCTCGTCTAGCTAACGAAGAGTACTTGCATAGACACAACCTTGTAGGCAGGATTATCCATCAGCAATTTGCTCTGAAATACAACCTTGTGGATTCGGAAGTGCCGTACTACAGGTATTTGCCCGACCCAGTTCTTGAAAATGAAAATATCACATTGTACTGGGATCGACTCATCATCACTGACAGGACTATTGTTGCCAATAAGCCTGATGTAGTGGTGGTGGATCGAATAGAGCGGAGCGTAATGATTGTTGACATAACGGGAACCTCGTGAAAGCCGAGAAAGGTAAACAAATCAAGTATCTTGACTTGGCTCGCGAGGTTGTCGAGATGTGGGATGTGGACTCAGCGATCATTGTGCCGATAGTCGTGACAGCCAATGGCTTAACAGCCAAGAGCCTCGACCAACAACTGAGGAGGCTTTCGTTGGGCAGCTGGATCAAGGGCTTGATCCAGAAAGTGGTACTTTTGGACAAGGCTCACATTGTTAGGAGGTTTCTCTCTGGAGCCCTAACCGCCAGTAGCTTGGACTCTGTTCCCGATACCGGTGGGCAATTTTTTTATTTTTTTTTTATTTTTATATTCTAATATTTCATAATATAATTTGTATATACTTATTTAATAAAATAAAGGAGGTAATAAATATTTATTCAGTATTTAAATTAGTGAAATACTAATATTAAATCTTAGAAATAATTTACATAGGTTGTATAATGTCAGATGCCTGTATTTACTAGGATGAACTTGTATCACAGGCGGCATGCGCTCATAATACTTTATGTTAATTGTATGACAATAAAATTCTTAACAATATTTAACATTAGAAGTCTTGAAATAATGACAAATTTTAAAAAAAATTGCCACGCACAATGGTCCACTTGAAGGACTAAGTGCGGAAACCAAAACCCTAAAGAAGAAGAAGAAGAATAATGACAAAATTTTATTAATTCATTATCTTATACAGTAGGTAATTTACTTAAATACTATTTACCTTAAAGATAAAAATAACAAAAAGTCTTATATACGCAATTTATTATTTAGTTTGCGTAAAATAGTTCCTTGCACTTTATAACCTAGTTAAACACAATATTATATGATTTCGCGTGAGCAGAACATCGACATAAATTTTTGCAGCGGGCGACTAATATGTTAGACACAAAGTCGATTGCTTGTAGGCTAGGCCAGTGCAGCGTTTTGTTGAGTCCATTGTTCATATCCATGTCCGTGATTTACTTCTACACATCATTCGAATATTACCAAATACAAAGATATACGGATCCCAATTTGTGCATAATTACAACGAGAATATCCCCCAAAAATGCCAACGAAGACAAAAAAACAATAGCGATGTTCTCTCCATCCTTAATTCCCGCGCACCAAATTAGGGCAGCACGCATGCCAATCGATATCGCGTGATTATCGAGTATAATGGTCGCGAGACGCGGGACGTCGCGTCCCGGGTCGGGTCGGACTAACAGACCCGACCACCGATCACGGACCCGGCGGATAATTTGGGCATTATGTATTAGGGGAGTATGGTGTTATTATTATGATGGAAAGTAAGCGGATTTACGATGTGTATTGGTGTATTAAGTTGAAATGACATTGTTTTATGGCTACAGACATTGCATTCTATAATGAATTATGAGTTTAGTTTCTGTGATACTAGAATTTCGCAGGCGACGACGAGCGCGTTAAAGTAATTTTCTTAAATACTGAATTTTGGGGCATCGAACCAATAAAATTTAATTAACGAGTCGTTTCGCATCTCATAAAAATAATTAACAAGTTTCGAGTTCATGCCTTAAACAGATATTTATGGACGTCCAGTAAACATATATGGTATCGATAGAATCGAAATGAAATCGACCCGGGGCGCATTCGTATCTGCTGAATAATTTACTGCGATTTGATTGGTCATCACGGGCGAGCTATTTGCATAATTGCCCATTAGCAAGTTTTTGTTTACAGCCAACTACGAGTTGGACAAAGCAGTCGTGTGTAGCCCGAGGCCACATCTCTACCGTTCGGGGGTTCATTTGCATTATTTTATTTAAAACCCTTCGCCGTCAGTTAATTCTAAGCGGAACGCGTGTTTAGAGGACCTTTCACTTTAAGATTATTAACTCAACCCTACCGTAACAGGAATATTGTGGAATAGCGAAACGTGCTCCTGCGAAAATTTCAAAAATTGTGTGGGAATATCCAAATTCTGGCGCCGGATTAACAAAACCCAACCGGCTCATCAATAGGGGTCCAAGCAAAATTCCGTCTCGAATATCTTCAGCGGCTTCTCGTTTGTACGTAAACACGCAAAATCCCTGTGAAGGTACGGCCGCGGTCTCTAGACATGTGCGGGACATAAATTTGGCGAGCGTTACGTAGGTACAGGCCGGCCGCTATGTGCCGCAATACATAAGGCGTACCTATGTACGGAGCAACACGGGCGTCACTTATCCGCGCGGAGGATGCGGTGGCCGTCCGATCACCCCCCGGGGGGTGAGGGTGGTCCCCCCACCCCCCTCGCGATTCATTAAGGCGGCCGCGCCCGACGCGGCGGACGGTCGCGGAGTCTCCGTGAATTCAAATTAGAGGCGGCTTGGACGTCGTGCGGTAGAGATGCGACTCAGTACCCTCGACCAACCTGCTGTCGACAAAAGAACGTCGATATTATGTATAGCTAGGATTTCAGTTTGCAGATTAACAACCCTTTTTAGATCAAACATGAATGTTTGAAAATATCGGCAATAGACTCTTCTTCTTCGTCGTGTCGATGGCACGACAGTGTAGTAAAATTTCCACACAAAACGTCACCACTTCCACGGCATCATCATTGTCAACGCAGAGGTCGCTATGGCTGCATTTTTTGGGGCACAGAGGACAGGTTAGGACATAGTTTGCGCCACAGCTCCACATCCGTACTCAATAGACTGAAGTAACACATAACTGGCGCAATATGGGTGATCTATACACCTCTACCTAGGTGAATACGTTGTCTTTGGGGTCACTGGTAGATTCCGGAAAAGTACACTCAAACTTGCCATAAACGGTACGCCATTATGTAGGTTCACTAAGTTTAATATCTTGGGCATTTTCTTACCGACGACCTCAGTGACCATGGTCACATTGAGAGGGAGTGTTGGGCTCTGGCGGACAGGGGTAATATGTTGGCATGAAGATTTGCTCGGTGTAGTGACCAAGTAAGATCTCACATACATTTAGTAACTCCACGGTCGTCCCACCTACTACTTCGGAGAATACAGGCGTGATATTATTGATATTTGACTGAAGCTTGGGTTTTCTATGAAAATGGTGCTGCCATTTATAACGGTCACAATATGACGGTAGACATAAAATGACGGGCGATGGCCGTCATCGCGGTGCTGTCGTTTTAAGACGGCTATCATAGCGACAAATTGTGGCGTTCGCGCCTTTTTAGAACACCCAAGACTTCAAGTAGGTACATGCACTGTCATCCTTTTGAGGAATGCAAGGGAATGTTCAATATAAGAATTTATAATTTTGTTTCATGAACGAATTGTACCATAACACTCAGTTTTTTAACTCTAGTGCAAAATCAACCCGAGCTTCTTTATTCAAGTTATTGGTATTTACTACCCAGATGTCTGGTTTGAATGATCAACCATAAATTGGTATTATCGAGTAACATTATTAGTAGGTAGTCCTTCTAAGTTAAAAGATTTGGTTAAAAACAAAAGAAAATCTTAAAACTTTTATCGATAACGAAGTTTGGTCACATCACTGGCGCCCCTTTGTCTCGACAAGACAGACGCGCAGCACGGGCGCGGGGGTGTGCCGGGCGCGCGGGGGGCGGTCAGCACGTGCCGGACGGAAGTCGCGCCCCGCGGCCGCACCGCGCTAAATGATTCAAAACTCGCCCGGACTCCGGACTCCGGACCTGCAAGATTTATGCCCCTACCCCAACCCTAGATTAAAGATGTCGCCTTTATTGAAATACCCTAAAATATTCGCGGGTAGAAACACCCGACTGGGGTAACTCGATGCTCGATGCGCCCCATTCATTCACATTCAGTTCTCGTACTCATTTCATTCACTCTTTATTGTTTGTTTTTCGGACTGTTTATTGTGGGGAGTGAGTTTTCTCGTTAATTTTTTCTTCGCGGATACCAATTTGTATAAAAGTAGGGATGTTTTTGTATTATTATGTGTTCATTTGTATTGAGGATCAAGCGCTCATTAGCGCGGAGTATCAAATCGTCCTTAAAATATAATTTAATTCAATTTATAATTGACTAGCACTTTGCCACCGACGAAACGTGGGAATTTCGAAAAATTCGCATTTATTCCTAGCGTATCATAAAGGAAACTGTGCAAAGAATTTTCTAGGCCCAAGAGGCATTGATAAATCAGTAAGTGAGTAAGTCAGGACTTTTATTTATTAGGAATTGATGAATCGACTATTTGGAATGATGAGACCTACTGATTAGAGTTAATTTCACTCAAACGACCACTATATAAATAAATAAAGCCAATGTGACGTAATTCCAATAAATAGTGCATCTAGATACTAGATGTTCAATCATATCGATATTGATTTAATAATTCCACTACCATCGGTAGGTATTATTCGGGAAATATAGTTCGAATTTTCCCCGCGACTATCAAAATAAAGAGAATCGAAATAGAGTTGTGTATTAATTAATATACATAGGCAAAGGAACATCATGTTTTTCGGACAGCAGATTTAAAAATAAAACTCTGAAACACAAAGCTTTCAAATAAATAAATGTTCAAAATGTTGTGTGCATTAAACAAAAAGTTAGTACAGCAGCAATAAAAATCACCAAACAAACATGATAAAAAATACAGTTCTGTCGTTCCAAAAAAGGAGGCCCATACAAATTAGTATATTAGCACGGAGTTGGCAACCCTGATCAGTTGGCCTCACAATCGAACAAAGTTTGTCGTAAAGTTCGCGGCGCCGAGCTGAGGCCAATATGCAAATGTGAACTTTCCCTCTTTCGGAGGGCGGGAGGACGCTGCGACTGCACTTGGCCGATTTACGGCACTCCCCGGCTTTCAAATTGAAACTTACTACAGTTCGCGGACCCTAACGTACCTATTTTTTTAAAGATGATAAGTGCACGTGTGTTGGATGTGATATTTTTGGACCTCTTCGGTGAGTCGTTATCTTTCGGTGGATATTTAAATCGATTGAAAGGTTTTTGTTTATGTATAAAAATTGTTTACCAGTGTGACGCAATAAACGTGAATTCGAATAATGAAAACTATTACAACTAAAAAACAACAATTAACGTAATAAAAATGTTAGTGTTTTATTCAGACACTTGTTGATTGTCTCAATGTTGGACTGTTCGACAAATTTTTTTATGCACGATTTAGTATTTCTGAATAAAATACACAGATAACTAACTAGATTATCAGTGAAGCTTTGTTAATAGTAACCAAACCAGATGAAACGTTATCCTCATCTCAGCTGCAATGGCTCTGACAGAAACAGCCCGTAGGCAACGCTAGGTAATACCGCTCCCATCTTCTGAGTAATTAACGCGATTGCGAGAGCACTATGTACTGATACAGTGTTTGAAACAGAGACGCCTAGGCCTTTAACCAAGATTCGAGATGCAATGGCCTATATACGGGACGAGTAGGATATCAAAGCAATCTGGGCGGGTGGACGTCCGAGGTGCAATTCGGGCCTGCTCCTTGCGCATATTGCATACACGTACCAATGAAGTTTGCTTTGTAGGCGGTAATCTGCGGGGGAGTATCGGCCGGGGTGGTGGGTGGTGGGTGGTGGGTGGCGGGTTATGTACACACGAGCCCGAGGCGTCGAGGTAGGCAAATGGCCGGCGAGGCGGGCGCGTAGGCCGGCAGATCTCGAGCGATATCGATCCGCGGCCGGCCCGCTCGTCGCCACGGACAACACTCGCGGCGCCACCCGCCGCTAGCGACAAAAACACTCCTTTGTTTGCGCACGACCAAGTGCTCCAGCCTGGGAAACGAGGCCCTGTTGACAATGAAACTGACACGTTTAAATAACCGTGAGCTGCCGATAGCCAAACGACTGTTCTTTTCTCTGCAAACATCTACAATTTTTTCAACATTAAATATATGACTACACAATCTCAAAATACCAACAACAAAAGCCTTTCTCCCTAATCCCTAACTTGACCCACCTCAACGAAAAAATTTGCCTACATAAATAATTAAGCATAATATCGATGTCGATAAACTGTCGTAATGGCGGGCTCACCCCTACTACGTCGCGACCGCTAGGCGGCGGGTGGCGCAAATCACTCGCGCGGACTGCCGTTCTTGGAGAGCGCCCCCGCGCTGCGCTCCTTTATCAACGTGTTTAGTTTTATTTGTCGATAAAAAATACCGTTCTGTGCACTACCCGTGGACCGGAGGATGCGGTCTTTTATGTCGTATGTTTATGTTAGGTGAAAGGGGTGTTTCTGTTTATGTGGGTGTGATTTTAGATTCTCTGTTTTAGGTCATACGTTCTGGTTTGAAGAGGTTATCATTTGAATAGAGAATACCTAGCAGATAAGAAGGATTTTCGGAATACCTTTTTATCAATCTATACTGCCCCACTGCTGGACATAGGAAGGTCTCCTCAATAGAATGACACATCTCTCTCTCTTTCTCTCTCTCTACGTGGTTTTCTCTGGCTAATCCGTCAAGAATGTATCCGAATCGTCACGCAAGCTCTTCCTAGGCCTGCCTTGATAATGATGTCCGTCTTCATGCAGCCGCTTATCATGCATAAAATCTTTTTAGATGCTAAAATATCGTTTTCTTACTACACAAATTGCTGCATGCTTTATTACTTCCTGTACCTAACTATCCTATACGTGTATATCATTAAAATATTATTAACTTAAATTTTTCAAAATCAAGTAAAATATTAAACCATCGATTATCGACATCGACATAGGCACAGCGTATTCAATTAGAGTCACAGCACGGTCTCGCATGAGTGGCGTCTCTACGCGTCGGCAGCCGCGAGCCCCCCGAATCGATACTGACTATCGATACCGGGCGAGCGGACGTAGCGCAGCCCTAGTGCGGTGGGCGTCTTGTTCGAAATCCGAATAACGCTTGGTCAAGCGCGACTCAAAGCGAGGGACGTGGCATGGTCTAATTTGCGCCGGCTATAGAGCGTACCGGGCTATATGCGGTACCTACGTGGCTGTACCGTGTGAGCCGTATGTGGTACACCTCAGGCTGCGCTTTTGAACTGAATATTATATGTACTCTGTGCTCTGCCCTCTGTATCTCCGTATGGTCTGTGTACGTCCATTTCTTATTCACTGTTCGTGGAGGCTGACATTGTTTTCATGTTCTATTGTGCTGTTGTGCTTGTTTAAACTAAGTTAATTGGTAAATAGCTTTGCTAATTAGGTTGGAGTTGAACTAAAGGAATGGTACTGTCGCTTATGCATAATTCTGTTTAATGCTGCAGCCCAGTGGCTTGAGAAATAAGAAACGGTTGTTTCGAAATGCGTCAGTCTTGAATTAAGACCTAGCTGGGTTCGATACCAATATCAATGACCCATTGTTTAAAAGAAAATAAAGAATATATTGCAAAACACTTGATCATCTATCAACTGGTTGTATATGATAAATATGATAATAGAGACTACATAAGGAGGCCGGTCGTCGTCGACTCTTGGGAGATTTTGTAGGCTTGAAAAATCCGTAGAGCTATTCTGCAAAAATCTCACCGTGAAAATTTTGGAGCATCACGTGGAATGACAGTTCACTTCAAGTCACTTCATCAAAGTTTCACCGTAACATTTTTACAAACAGACCGGCTGGTATTCATTTTTAACGGTCTGCTCAATGTTGACTATAAAACCAACACCCACCATTTTTGTCATGTCATTTAGACAACTTACTGGTTTAGTTAAATAACCCTTTGCCCTCTGAAATGATGCCCAAGTACGAGAACTTTAAGTTTTCTGAACTGTAAGGCATATAATTAATGAGAAGGCTTCGTTACATAATTATAATCACCACCATCATTAACCATAGCCATTAAAACGCACGGGTCATTGCCAGACCATTGTTCTCACTTCAAGCCGGCATGACGCGCCGCCATCAGTCACCATCAGTACTGTGCATCAGTCCCGCGACTTTCCGCTACATTTAATCTGTCCCGGTCAAACTCTCCTCAGTCTGTGAGGGTATTGTTGCCCCTCTTAACGGAATTTGTGTTGAACTGAAGTTGATGAACAAAGAGAAAATCAATAAATATCAAAGACAAGATTTAAAAAAAGAACACCATCTCACAGTCGCAAGCGTGGCGATGTTTTTTCTCTTTCTGTGCTAAATGAGATTATTAGAAAGAATAATTAGTTTTAATCCGCCAATAAAGATTTGACAGACGGATCAGATTTATCTTTGTTCGATGCTAATGACGATTTTTTTTTTGTTTTATCGTGTTTGGGCGGCTTACCTACAGCTAACAATACTTAAGGGGACTACAGGACCTAAATGTAAGTTTTATAATGCCTAAAAGTATATGATCCATGGCAGTAAACAAAATCAGAAAAATATATGATATTCTACGGGATATATCCTAGTTAGATAATGTTTTGAAAACATAATACAACTAATTCGATACGATAGAAAAAAATCACGAAGATACCTCTAAAAATTTCTTATAACGATTAAAAACCATACTACTATGTATTAAATCATTCAGATTTTTTTGTCAGATTATTCTACAAGCAACATATTAACGTAATAGTGTTTTAATTTTTTAGTCCAATCAATAGATTTTTCGTAAATTGATAATTACTTCATATTTTGCAATAAATTACCAGCGTTGTGTCATCGCGCATCTCTTTCTTTTCTATGCAGTCCGACAGTGACCGTGCTTTAGCTCTTGTGAGCCTCATAAGTAGTAATAGTGAGGTAATTCACGACAAGCCATTTACAAGCCTCCACAGATAGCAATAGAGTATCGCGAGATATTATAAAACAAAATCCTCCCGCCGCGTCAGTCTGTCTGCCTGAACGCGATAAACTCAAAAACTACCGAATGGATTTTCATCCGGTTTTCTCCAATGAACGGAATGATTCATGAGGAAGTTTTAAGCGTTTGATTAAAGTTTTATGTAAATTGACTGAAATATGACGATGATTGTTGAAGATGTCGGGAAAATCATGCCGACTGGGAGCTTTACGTTTGCCGCGTAAACATTGGATGAAATTTGGCATATTTTTACCGTACTCATATTTTAAGGTATGGTGTCGGATATACCTACCAGTACTTAATTCGCAAAACTGATGGAGTCGACTGAATACGAAACAGTCCTATCATTTATTTTGAGACCGACCCGCCCCTGGGGGCCTACTCTCTGTGTCCGTCCACGAAGATACGGGCCCCTCCGATAGTAATTTGCAACTTTGGAGTGAACCCTACATCCGACTAATTAACTTTTTCGGACAGGTAAAAACACATCGGGAGTAGGGAAAACTGACACATCGGGGTGTCATTAATTCTTAGGTCGGGCCCCAAACTAATCTTATGTCCGTAGGTGATACGGAGTAGGAAACGCCCGGAATGTTGGCCGAAAGAACGGATTTCGTGCTTAGAACGTAGAACCCCTGCTTCGAACGGTTTCTACGACTTGACAAAAATCTAATTTTTTTTGTTATAATATGTAAGTTTAAGATTAATGTAGTGTACACCTAGACCGTGAAAACCGTATCGAAAGGAGAACAAACGTATTAGAAAAACAACGCAGTCACACAGACAGACACGAAAACCGAATTTATTTTAAAATATGTATAGATAAAAACAGTAATGGACGGCGAGCAATGGGCAGCTCGCCGTCCGGTAAGGACCAGGCCCGGGTCGACGACGCGTCGTGTTCACCGCGCGCCTCAAAGAGATGTCAGCACCATTGACTGGGTCCGACAAGGCCGTTGCCTGCCGGGGTCGCGGATTGTTCGAAAGAGTTACCGTGGCCCTGGCGCACAGGCAACTGAAGGAACACGGGTGGGTTTTAGTCAGTAAGAGTCTGTCACGCCCTTCCGCTCCGCCCAGAGCGGGAGAGGTCATTTGATGATTTCCCACCCAAAAACAAAAAAAACCCATTCAAGTCCTTGTTGTACAGTGGCCAGCACATCATGTTACCACAGACTGTCAGATTTTCTCATTCGACCTTCAACATTTTAAGGTTTAAATTCGTTTGGATTAATTTGACAGTTTCGTGTAGCTTGACCTGCTGGCGAAAAATGACACGAATAGACTTTTTAGCTGCACAAGACTATAAAAGAAAAAGTGGTATCGTACTGTACCTACCCATGATTTTAAGGTTATTTATTAGGTCTATTGAAAACAAGCAAGTCATCTACCTAAAACTTTTTTTTTGGGTATCATTTAAGCTATTACCAATTTAATTAGTTTTGTGTTTCTTAAATAATAGGGTTTGTCCTCCAAATAGTAGATCTGTCACCAAAATGTAGTCACCAAACAATGCAAAATCAGTTCCACAATAAATCACCTAAAATCCTGAGATATAAGGTCTAGTACCAAATAAATGTTTTTGTATGTATTATATTGTGTTGCTAACAGGCACCGAGCCTTTGTTTCGGCGAGGCCTCCTATTTCTGAATGGCGATAGTAACGATAAGGCGTAGTCGACGGAGCCCCGCTTCGCGGGGCTCCTACTTCTGGGTGGTTTGAAAAAAAATAACCACGAAGGGGATGGCGGGGTCTTTCAGACCCCGCCATCCCCTTCTAACCTAACCTGTCCGAGTCGGGGTGCCCCGAGTCTCGAATTAATTTGATAATTCATACCTGGGAACAATTTTTGTTTATCTGAGAACGAAAATATTTCGTGGCGATAGATCTATTTATTAGGTGATACAACTTGATGACAAATATAAATTTTGGTGATAGAAAATATAGTTTCCTTTTTTTTTTAACTGTATAAAATTTAATACAGAAGCACTCAGACAGAACCTACAAAACACGACGCACTTACTTAAAACTTGTGAATGTAACATTTGAAACTATTCCGTGCAGCGACAATAAAATGTAAAAGTGAATGGGAAAAAGAAAATTGATAGCGAAAGTGCTGAAAAGTTTTCAGCGGAAAGTGAAAGTTGAGTCGCAAAAGTTGCGAATGCCGACTTTGTTTCCCTCAACTTTGGATTCAATTTGTGGGCGGGGGAGTCCCCCGTTCCCCCAACCGTTTATGATTCCCAACAATAATAACCGTGGGAAGTTACTTTTTTTTCTCGCAACTTTTGTACAAAGATTTGTTTAGTGTTTTTTTTCTGTCGGGCTTTTAAAAGGCGATTGGTTCTCGTTTAATTTGGGGTTTTCCCTTTTGTAAACATTGCTTTTATTGTTTTACAATTGAGTCTAAAATTGTCCTGAAATCTTTGAAATTAATTCAAATTTGTTTTGTGGTTTGAAGTTGTTTTACCGTACAGTAATACCATTTTTCAGAATTTTATTACACAGCTGGGAGAAATTATATAAGAAATTAATAAAAATATGTCTATTTAAACGTTGATAGCATTAAATATTTGTTTTTACCTTTACCGATTCCGAACGCATACAAGCCAAATCTCTTCAAAGTGAGAGTGAACAGGCTTCTTCTGGGTAAGCTCACTCCATCCTCGACGTCGAGGTCATAGACTAGAGTCAAGAGCAAACCCACCTCAAATAAAAAAAAATGCATTGCAAATGAATAGAATAAAATGGAAACATATATGTATGTTCATTTTCCAGTAACAAACAGTACCCATATTGAAAACTAACAGTGGTGTCATGCGAATTGCAATCACCTGAATATAAAAAATACTCTTAAATATTTTACTTTCAAATGCACTAACTAATTCACCTTACTTCCATTGGCATATACATTATTTACTAATATAAGTACCTTGAAACGTATGATTTTAAGTTTCCCGGCTGTTGGTATCGCTGAGTATCACATGAAAAGTAAAGCTGACTTTTCCTACAACTAGCGCCATCTATACTTTCTGTGAGTAATTAAATCGTCTAGTAGAGCTCCAAGTTTTTCATTGGGATCCATGAGAAGTGAGGACTAAAAACCCGTTTGATTGCGTCCTTGTAATCGCAGAGAGCGACATCTACATTACAATTTGGTTCTCTAAAACAATTATTCCGGCTGTGTATCCTAACTTTTTAATATTATAAATGCGAAAGTAAGTTTGTTTGTTACCTTTTCATGCCTAACCACTGCACCAATCATCCCGAAATTTTGCATATACGTTGTTAGGGCTACAGAAATGGACATAGGGTACCTTTCCTCCCGAAAAAAGTACAGTTCCCGAAGAAAACAATAATAACGTTCTTATGATAATAGATGGCGCCACGTGTCTTTCGAATCGTGATTGAATTATATTATTAAAGTTTATTTTTATTTTTTATTTAAGTACCTATTACATTTTGTGAGTCTAGAGTGTCGATAGACCGGTTTTTCATCCTCCTAACTGTAATTCCCCGAACAACCCGAATTGATTGTCAAATTCTAAATTAACGCGAGCGAAGCTGCGGGCAAAAGCTAGTTCCTAATAAATAGTAAAATTCAATTCAAATGGTTTTATATATAATACAAAGTACAGTTAAATTATTGATTGATTAACTAATAAAACAGGCTCATTATTTATCTATAGCGATTTTTTGCAATCGACGTCTTCTCAGTTCGTTAGCCGCAACCACATCAGTCTTGCCTAGGTAGGGCTGCTCCATCGTCGAAGCCCAATGACATGGCTATTCAGTGGTTATATTCTAGGTACACACGGCTACATATCAAGCTATACATTTCCAGTATAAGCTAACCTCTCATTGTAAGGAAATAAACAGAACACACAGAAACACGTGCATACAATAACGGTGTCTTTGGTTATGTATTTTCGTTTTTGACCACCGACTTCCGAAATTAAAGTAATTTTTTACGTGTATTAGTGTTTTTTTTTTTGTAAAATTGTTTTTATTTTACACTTTTTAGTTGTGGTACCTGCCCCACACACATTTATAAACCACTACTTGATATGTAAAGAACCGTGACAGGAAATTATTAAAACATCATCAATATAAACTAAGTGGAAAAAATACGCAGTATTAAGGATAACTCAAAAACTACTGGTCAGAACTTGATCAAATTTAAATGGGACCACATGTGAAGCACCAGCTTTCAAATAAAAAAGAATCGTCCAAATCGTATCAGCCAGAAAAAAGTTCTGAGCTATCACACACAAAAAAATAAAAAAATACAGACAAATTCAGAACCTCCTCCTATTTTGGAAGTTGGTTAAAAAAGATAATTAGCTCTAATAATAAATAAAAATAAAAACAAAATAGATCTATAATCACGAGCACAAAACCGAAATAGTCGACAGCCACAAGTCATGACTGTGACAAGAAGGCTTCCTCTCAGCATGATACTGTGCTATGGGGGACCCACAGCACAGCACTGATTACTGGAAATGTATAGCTTGATATGTACCCGTGTGTACTATTTGGCGAAACATATGAAGTCCTACTAATAATATATATCTATTCTAAATTCAAAGTGTGTGAAGATGTTTGGATGATCGTAACTCAATCACCCATTAACAGCTGAATGTTTTGAATGAAATTCAACAAGCAGCATAGACCATTTCTTTCTTACTTTTCTTCTTTTATTTTTTTCTTTCTTTAGTGGTTGCATGCGCTCCTGCTGAACATGAGGTCCTGGGTTCGATTCTTAGGTCGGGCAAAGTGTTATTGAAATATCTCAGTAACAGCCCGGAGTCTGGATTTGTGCCCAGCTGATGGCAATAGGCTCGCCCCCTGTTACACGGGACTTAAACATAACAGACGAAATGTGGGTGTAGGTACTATAGGTACACTTCTGCCTAACCCTTCGGCGATTACAGGCGTGATGTTATATTATGTTACTTAAGATATTTTACTACTAGGATACTTTTTATTCGCATACAGACGCCAGCAGGTCAAGCTACACGAGACTGTCAAATTTCTCCAAAAGATTTTAAACCTTAAAATGTTGACAGTTAAGTTCAAAATCGAATGAGAAAATCTGACTGGTTGTGGTAGCTTGGTGTGCTAGCGACTGTACATGAAATAGTTCCCCTAAGGTTCTGAGCGATACCATTTTCTAAAAAAACAAGGTCTGGCATACCGGGAGTGACACATGTTTACGTCACTATCCAGTTGCCACTTCATTGCAACAAAACACGAATTATGGAAACATTTTCAGTCACCATTCTGTAAAAAAATATATTTATAACATTTAAATTGTCGTTTCGTTTTTCTAATCAAATGAAACAATTCAATTTAAACATATTCCAACGTAATTGTTAGATAAAACCTCATTGTTATATCGGATTCGCAGAGGTAATAAAGGCGGTTGGGGAGTTATTATTACACACTACTGGTAACACAGCGGTGATGACGTAGGCTTGTGTCACCCACGTGACCACTGTGTCTCGGAATGCTATACCTGGCGAAGTACATTATTATACCATAAGCGTTACCACAAACAGCAGCTGGTAAGTTAATCATTTCCTTCTGAACTCTTTTATATCCATGTTCTTTGCCTTACAGCCGGAGCGGCTTATGTCCCCCTACACTGCTATCATCCGCCGCAGCGCAAACCCGTTCGAACTGGCGCACGTGCTGGTGTCCTGGCTGCTCGGCGGTGGGTACGACGCATATGTTGTGGTGGGCTGTGCCAAACGAGACGTGTGCATGGCCATCCGATACCGAACTGAATGTCCCGATTTACCTGATGAGACTGTGGTAAGAGACGCTACAGACAAATGTATGTATCTATGTATGCACAGTCGAAAAAGTTTGTTCGATCTGTACTCCTTACTTTTGGATTAATATAACTTTTTACTATACAATTATTTATTTAGAGTATACAGTACAACCTTTACTTTGAAACAGTTCTTCCATAGCCAAATACAAGCACCTTTTCTGGTGACAATGAATATTCCTGTAATCCGACTCAAAGGACATGGACTCTAGTGAAATTAGTAGTCTTTGACGCGATGGCAATCTGCACCCTAATTACGTAACACACTATCTATCATAATCTGAATCATTTTGAAACCTATTGCTAATCCATTGCTTCATATGTTTGAAAAATTTGTCCGTTCAACAACGTAAATAACGGAATTAATGTTGTTGAACTGTCAAAATTAAACCCATTCCTACTGTTAGTGTGTTACGTAATTACCACGCTGGTTGACGGCAACCATACGTATCGTAAAAACTTTACGACACAGTCTTATTTCTTCTGTTTTCAGTAAATAGTTAAAAGGACAACACAGTTTCGCACACAACATAAGTAATAACTCACTACATACAGTCAGCAAAGGAGATAAGTATCCAGGGGTCGCCGGATATAATTGAAGTTTAATAAGAAACCGATGAATATTTTCGAATGAAATTTAATTTGATAAATGACCAGTTGTTTTCTATTAATTTAATTCGAAAACATCCATCGGTTCCTTACTAAACTTCAACTATATCCGGCGACCCTGGATACTTATCTCTTTTGCTGACTGTACATTAAAAATAAAAAATCATTGATTCAAACTAGACTAAGAATGAGGACATTTTTATGTCGAAATTACATAAGATAGCTCCCCAATACATTTGCTCTACACTACCCTTTGGGAATCCTTTTTAGAATTCTTATACATAGTGTCATCGTTCGTCTAAATACTTATAATGAATCTTATGAATTGCAGAAAGTGGAAGTGCCCCCACCGCCAGAAGAAGAGCCCCGTTACAAACTCGTGCCCCTGCCAGACCTCACGTCCAAATATATCATAGAGATGGACAAGAAAGAAGCTGAGAAAAGGCAGAAAGAACTCGAAGACATCCAGAATGAGCGGCGCAGGAAAATTGCCGTAAGTGGAATAATGCTGAGCAGATATACGAGGGGCGTTCAATGTATTCACGGTATCGGCATGTAAAAAACGTAAATTTAATTAAAGTAGATCAAACTTTAAAGAACAACGAATTACTTTGAGTCTAGAACCTCTAGTTTAGAAACTATAACAGGCAAGATTCTAAATCTAGCGATGGTTAATGGGGTCAGGAACTTCCATTTCTTAAAACCTAATGATGTTCTTGCTCTTCCATGATTTCCTGTTTTGTAAAACAAAAATAACCAAAAGATAAAAATAAAACACCTGAACCTACACTTATGAAACGTTAGAAGCTAGGTGCACGGTCCCAATTGGTCGTTTCCTATGTAGAAGAGCCGGCAAGAAACTCCACTCTTATATCCTAATTACGTGCTTACTTCCGCCATGTACAATTGCAGGAGTTGGAAAAGCCACCTCCCGATGACATTGACGGCTGGCGCACACACGCTTGGATTCTGGTGCTTCCACCCAACATGGGGATCGAAGAGCCGTTCTTCATTGAGCCCAGCGAGGGGAAAGGATACCCGTTGAATGCGGAGCAGTACCAACACATTGAGAGTGTCTATAATAACGAGAACTATTATGTAAGTCTCCTTTGTTTATTTTGAAACATGTTTACTTCTTGGCGACAAAACATTAAGAATTAAATGTTAGTAAACTAATTGCGGCGAATCGAGATTTCTTCTTTAAAATTGTAGTTTCGAGTTTGTGTTGCATGATGCGTCGAAAATCGATCAAGATTGAGGTTATTTTACATACGAATCTCCGAAATACTCTTTATTTAGCCCTGTTTTTGTAATACTTTTGCTGTTATGTTCGATTTTTAGGTCGGAGTATTCATTTAAAGACTGTATAGCTCGAATGTCACAGGCGTCCGTTAAAGTTTTGTATGTCTTTTAATATAACACAAGTCCTTGTTTTCACTCAAACTAAATGTCTTTCGTACGATTTCTTACTTGTTCTATGCATACGGTTTTCACTGCTTGAAAGTCACTTTTAGATTTTGTAAACTGATTTTTGTTGCGAGCCTATGTCAATACCGAGACAGGTACCTACTCGTCTTCTGGTGTGGTAGGAGCTTGCGCGCTCTGAACTCTAGGTCTATGCCGGTAGAGTTAACTATGCCGGAACAGGTCTAGGATGAGGAATTGCAAAGGCAATTGTCTTGCAAAATTTACCCGCAGGGCAGCATGTGGCAAGCTATCGGGCAGTAGCAATTCTACGGACCCTATCTCCCAGGAGTAGCCTTGTTCCTCGCCTCCTAGCTTGCCTTTATTAGCCGGTAGGAGTGAACACTGACGAGGAACAGAGCTACCACCTCTTTCTTACCTTTATTGTTCGGCTTGAGTGGAGATTCGCAAGAGCAAACGTGCTCGGAGGAAGGAAGTATTCCATTAAGTGGTGGTAGGGATCCTGGTCACCTTCCGGGCTCTGGGATTGTTCTGATAGCCGTGAAATACCTTTCCAATCCTCAAGCACCTCCGGACATGTTGCCCCCTTGTCACTATATCACTGTGTGCTAGCGACAGTTCCCGGGGGCTCATTATTGAGTGTGCAAGTCACCCCCTGCCATTTTATCCGTGTATTTATAAAGCATTGATCAGGCAGGGGCTATAGTCCTTCCATAGTTCTTGATAACCAGTCCACTTTAGCCATAGTATCTAATATCTTTTTTTTTCATATCCCGCAGTAGTCCTACACCAACCAGGGGTTGTCCTTGAGTGTACTTGCACAGTGCATACAGGGATAATCGTCAGTTAGTGCTGCATTTCATTAAAATTGTCTAAAGGGCCTCTGCGAGATGGCTTCGGCCCCTCTTACGCCTTCTAAAGGACCGGGACCCCATGGTCCCGAGATATGTAAAACGATAAAAACAATAATATGAATATTTCTTGGCTGGAAAGGCAAAAAACTATTCTTGGGAAGCCTCTTACCTGACCAAATTTAGAAGAAACACCTTGTATTATTATTTTTATAAAGTAAACTTAACCAGATCACATTTAGGTACCATTAGCTCTCCTCTAAAGTTATTTTACTTTACTTCCTATCGGCAAGACTTCAAGCAAACGGAATGTGTTTTTTTTATCAACACGGAGTAAAAGTACATTGAAAGTATAGATGGAATAAACTTTATTTTGAAATCAGAGAAATTAATTGTTCAGCAAATTTAATACAAACTTAATTTGCCCGTATATTCGGATAACACAACAGTCATTTTGTAACAGTTTTATGAAATGGCTACCACACGGAATTGACGTAGTGTGTAAATTTGCTAAACAATAAATTTCCAACATGGCAACAACGCTTCTTTCGATCGGGTACTGTACAAAAGCTGATAATCAAACCAGGTAAACATCCAAAATGAGACGGAAGAAGGTCCCGGCGCCCTCAACTACGACCTCAGTGACCTGAAATGCTGGGAGCACCTGTTGCCTGGCGAACCCTTCCACAGAAGACAGCAGCTAGGCATCGACACCGCTGACAAGAAAACTGCTACGGACACTGAGAAGCACCTGGACATGCCGGCCAGTTGGGTGGAGAAGCTGGATATCACTGCTGATGGTGGGTTGTAGACGTACTTAATCTTATATCAGGCTTGTAATCCCCGAATGGTTTGGCAGAGATTGTGATCACTGCCTGTTTTGGCAGAGATTGTGATCACTGCCAAACCCTTCGAGGATTACAAGCAAGTTGCCACCAACTCACTAGTCTAACGAAGCAGTCGTTTGCAGTCGAATCATGTTAACAGCTTGTGCCGAGTGGTACAGCATTCTTCAGCGTATATGTTTGCAGATGACTTATGCATTCTTTGCTCCGGAATTAACATAGACGATACCTGTCTGCGGGTCCAGCAAGATATAGACGCTGTTGTTACATGGTCGCATGACAACAGCATTATATTAAACGCTTATAAAACTAAATTAATGTTCATTCATTCGCCATAGTTGCGACCTCATAGTGCGACTCCACCTTTATTTACCCATGATTATGTAAGCCAGACAAGCGCTTTACATTGTGTAAATTATTTCATCAACACTGCTCTCAAAACGGTGAAGAAAAACATCGTGAGGAAACCGGCATGTCCTAGAACCAAAAATTCGAAAACATGTGCCATCTACCAACCCGCACTGGGCCCCCGTGGTGGATTACGGCCCGCTCCCTCTCACCGAGAGGAGGCCTGTGTCCCAGCAGTGGGAACATTATAGGCTGATTATGCTATGTATGCCGCCATAATAACTTACTGGACTGTAAATGTAGACCTATTGAAAGAATTGACTGTGTAATAAACCTTGGCCTGAAAATATATGAAAACTTTTCTTGGTCCCAACACATAGATTATATTTATAGTAAATTAGGAATTTTATTAAGTAAAATGTACTATCTGAGCTTTAAAGTTCCCAGTAACATATTAAGATATGTATACATGTCATTAGTGGATTCTATTATGAGTTGTGCTCTTGACAGCTATGGATTAACATTCAAAACTAACTTGGATAAATTAGAAGCTCTTCAAATTCGATTCTTGAAACTACTTGTTACTCAAAAAACTAAAAGCAGTTGTAAAGGATATTATAGGAAACTATTTAAAATATCTAAAATTCTACCGATTAGTTACAAACATAAGTATATTTTAGCAGTTAACCACCATGGTACCCAGGAGCATAACCTAGCTCATGTAATCAACAATCATAATACACGATCTATGGCTGCTAGCAAATTCAATGTCCCCAGAGTCACTAATTACTATGGTGACAGAATCCTAAAAAAACGATTACCATATCTATGGAACGGTCTGCCAGCTGACATAAGGAGTAAAATGAACAAAAATAGTTTCATAAATAAATTAAAAATATATTATTTAGAAATATGTTAAAATGCTACCTTTAAATAATAATTAACTTTAAGTACTAAGTTTATTGAGTGTATAGAGACTCACCGACCCCACATGCAGTCAAACCACTACTACGGTTTTGTGGGCCTTAGTTTATAAGTTATACTTAACTTATGTGAATATAAATAAATAAAATAAATACTCCGAATAATTTTCTATATTTCTAGAATACGAACAACGGTACCCAGGGAGACACAAAGTCATCCACTACAAGAAGGTAATCCTGGAGAAGTTCTCGCCGTACTCCCAAAATGATGGAATCGTCAAAAGGGTTAAAATTTACCAAGACTACGCACTCACTGAGCTTTTGACCACGTGAGCTAACTTCTTTGTGATATCGATATTTATATTTTCATTCTGGTTTTTAGTGTCATCACAGATTTCAACTTTAATAATCGCGTTCATATTCTGGTTAACTACCAAATACGAGTAGTGATTTCACCAAAAAATGTAAAATAAAATTATTTCAGTCTTATAGTCTAAAAAGCCTCGTACTCAATTTTCAAAATGTTTAAGATTGTCACTATGAAAGCATTTCGGTCGTTTCCTTTATCCACCCCATCCCCTCCCATAATGATTGAGAGACCACATATTTCTACGAAGGACACTGCGCATCAAGACACCGCTGGAATCGCAGATTCGTATTTACGCGTGCGCACGCAATTTCTGGAACTTTTATAATCGCCATAATTTAGGGCTACTAATATTGCAACCTATTATCTTAGTGAACATTATTCGTGAGAGAAGTGCAGTGATATCGCCGACTGTCAGACATCAGTATTCCAGGCCAGTCCTTACTCCCTTCTTCAGCGACGAATGCTCTCTTCGAACGCGTCACGTAATTAGTAATGAACCCGCGCACAATATCTAAAATCTCTTCACAAACGTCATATTAACACTAGACAATTAACCCTCCATGTAGTGTGTTTTTTCCATTCACAAATAATGCACCTGCCGTGATATTTGCAACTTTATTGAGTATAGTTTAATAAATAAATAAACGATTAAACAAAGTTTCCACTTGTTTTGCCAAGAGAAAGTTTATCAAAATTAGTTCGCTAGAATTCATCTTCAAACACAAATTACTTAAACATAAGAACGGCAATAAATGAAGGCACATAACACACACTGGTAATGAATTTCAGGTTCGAATGGTACAAACAAAGAGCAGACAAGATGCTGACTGTGAAGATTGACCATGAAGCGCGAATGGTTAAAGAATCATTTGGGATCGGCAGGAGGGACCACCTCTTGAGTAAGTCAATCTTAAACAAGATTAAAGACGGACATTAGTTTCAGTAACACTGAAAATTAAATATAATGCCTAAAGTCTAACCAAAAGCGCCCCGTTAAATTTTCAACGCTTGGTGTAGCGCCGAGAGTTGAAAATCCAACGTGCAATAATATATTATAGGCATTACGCGTGCCTAGTGTTAGTGATAACGAGCAAAAGCCTGAGGCGATTGATTTTCAAGAGAGAACGCGCGAAAAAAAAATTGTGCGGCCCGTAAATACAATACGCTGTCAAAGAGATTTAGGGTGGTCGCACATCTGACGAAAGATGCGTCGGGTAAAACTTTGTTACTATGCTCGACGCACTAACGCATCATTGGTTGAGTGTATAAGGTTGAATGGTTTATTATCTTCTTGTCCGTTCTGGCGTCACGCGATCGACGATACACGACGCATCTTCCGTCATGTGCGACCACCCTAATTCTTTCAAACTGACGTACGTTTTTAATTTAATTCACGTTCTCAGCACTGTCACGCTGATGGTAACACTACAATTTTCCACACGTACTATCTGAAAAATCATAGTTCCCTACATCAATCAACTAAGCATAAATTTAGAACACTATCCGTCTGAGCTCTTAAAACATTACATTCCTTGTGCTGAATGAAATGCTATCTTAATCATTCACTCTTACGTTCATCATTCTCCGTCTCCAGAACACGAATATTCAATGGATGCGCCAGTAGCCACAGTTGAAGGTGACCGCGTCTTGGAGTTCAACTACTACCCTCGTCTTGACCATCTTACCAAGCTAGTCTGTAGTCCTATAATTTTCGAAGAATATTACACCGATCGGGCTGACAGGTGAGTTTGACTTTTTGGTACTAGCGAGTATTTCCCGCGGTTTCATACTAGGGGAATTAACTACGTCACGAATTCGTACAAAAAGTATTATATGTGTCTATCCAAATAAACCAGGTGTGGGAAATTTTCGTTCAGCTGTTTATGCGTGATGAAGTAACATATTAATCATCTTTACAAACTTTCAAATTTAAAATAAAGTGATGTATATTTGGGTAGTAGAACATTTATAAAATTGGCACCTGTAGGCAAGGCAGATCGCTTGTGCTGGTGATCTCCACACTCTCAACCCCGTAGTTATTTAGATAAACTTACCTACTGTTTTTCTTAGTTAAGCTACATATTAATCATTTTTAGTCGAAACTTACAAACATTAATATAACAATCTTTTAATAGTCATAACCGCTGACATAATAATCCTCCCATATTCACAATACCATTACAGACTGGAATCCCGAAAAATAGTCTACACACCAGGCACGAAAACAGAACCAAAACGAAAAGTGAAAGACATTACGGAGACATATAGCCGTAATTTCGACATACCTGCCAAGAAGGACATCTGGAAGAAGATCTTCCACATCCAGGACAATACCATAGACCTCCTGTACCAGTATGCCTACAACTTCGTCACCAATAACACCAGGAACTTCATCAAACCTAACTTGGCAGAAACTGGTGGAAAGATTCTGTTCTATCCGGAAAAGACCTCGGGATATATTGTATGTATTTTTGATTTTCTGTTTTAAGTGTATACTCTTAAACTTAGTATAGCCGTGACACATACCAAGCCTTAAATGAGTATTTTGTTTTTTTCGCTGGAGACCTTCAAAAGGCACCCGACCTCTGGGGATGGAGGTCGGGGAGTGTGGGATTTTTACCTCACTAAAACCACCCCGGTGATCACCATCAGCACATAGAGGGGGGTCCCGGTTCCTTAACTGAGCCTAAACTAGATACACGTAGGAATCAATGATATTCCATGATTAAAATTTTCATGATTGATTTTCGTGAGTGTGATGAACCTACTGGCCAAAAGTGCATGCACTGCTTCACGAATTTGTCTTAAACCTCGATTTACTACGTGAAAACAAACATCCAGTCAAACAGATAATATTATGCTACCACATACCACGTTTATTCAAACCATGTTAACAGCAGTGCCCTTAAACTCGTTTCAAATTTCTTAGGCAGACCCAACAGCTGAGCGCCCCCGTCCTTTAGACGTGTACTACTCACTGTGCGAGAATATAGACCAGGAGTACAAGACCTGCAAACACAATAGAGACCGGGAGACCGATGTCAACAGCTATCTGCGCCAGCGGTACCGCGAGCTGAAGGAGCCGCAGTTATACGTCGCGCTCTATGATACTGAGAGGAACGAGGAGGCTAAGAAAGGATGGGCTGATCAGGTAAGGATAGATAGAAGGACATACGATAGAACATCACATACCCAATAAACACAATAGAATAACAATAGTCACAGCCTCAATAAATTATATTGTTTGATAAGTAGTTGTGTTATAGAAGTAGAGTCGAAAATACCAATGCAAGTGCAGCGAACAAAACTTTTTTGGTCCAATGTGCCATAAAATTGTGGTCGATTAATTTCGACCGTCGCCGTCGTCATCTCAAAAATGTCACACTATTATCTTAATTACATGTATTTCAAAATGGTGCCACAATGTCATCGATCGACCGCAGTCTAAGTGCACTCCTAACAGCAGTGTAACAGGTCTACAACCTTAAACAAATTCTCCAGGAACTCAAAAAGGCTGAAGTGACAGAGCGAGAGAAGGAAGCTGAGATAGATCCTCTGGCCCCATACCTCGCTCGTATGTTCGGCTCGGGCCATGGAACAGGTTCGCAGGTCTCTGTGAGGGAAGCAACTCTTGTCAGAGAACAGTGTATCAACGACTTTAAGGCCAAGCAGCTGGCAAGACAGCACCTGGTGCAGGAGAGGTTTGATAAGGTATTGTGTGAAATAGATACTATAATATTATAAACGCGAATGTAACTCTGTCTGCCTGTTACCTTTTCACGCCTTAACAGCTGAACGGATTTCGTTAAAAGGCATGTAGCGGCATCTACATCGCCACATGCGAACTATACTTTACACCGACGTCACGCAAAATCGTACATCGCGCAAGCAGAGTTTGCCGCGCAACTAGCATATATCCAACGTGCCGATATCAATCGTCGGGCAGTTGCCCACCAGACACAACACCCGTCTGGTCGGAGGATCCTCCCTTTCAATAGAGGATGAGTGAACTACATACCCTGTTCCTCCTTTAGGCACACCTGTGTGCCTAAAGGAGGTGTCAGGAGGTGTCAGGTCATGACTTGGGTTACGACAGAACTTTTTATCCTGGTATGCGTTCCCGTGCAATAATTTTTGATCTCCACGATGGCGAAGCCGCGGGTAAAAACTGGTACTGTATATTGGACTCTACTTTTGAAGTTACGCCAAATTAGACCTTAAGTTATTATGTTTTGAATTTAGAGAAATGCACCAGCTGCCTTCATGTAACCGAGTTAAACAGGTTCAGAAACTGCCCGTATCAATCCTATGCTAGTTAGAAAGTAAGCAAGGAAATATATTTATTTGCGCTAAACGTGACGCATAAACAAATACAAAAACAAAAAACGTAACTTAGATTGAAGGGCAGAATTGCCTGATTCTGTCGTTTTATGTTCGGAAAAATAGTCAATTAAAAAATATAATAAAAATAGTCAAAAAACTTTTCAATCCAAGCATCCTCAAATGATCACCAAAGCGCTTTTTCCGGTTGTACTCAAAATGTATGTCTGTATTTAATTTATAAAGTAGGTTTATTCGCCTATTGGTTAATTTGGCCCCCTTTTTTTTCAGTATAACGCTGAATACAAGACTAAGAGGCTCTGGTACTTAGCCAACCAGTTCATTCTCACACCGGAGAAAGAGGCTGCTTATTTCGCAGGAAGGTATGTAGTTATTTGATTCTTAATTACTGTCTGATTTTGCTAGAGGCCAACAAAACTACGTGACCATCATCTTTCTGCTCTCATACCAATTTTCCTTTTCCACAAAACTCTTGTGCTGTCAATTCTACTCTGCTTGCAACTCCTTTTTGATTATAAGGACATTTGGTCATCAGAACTCCATTTATTGAAGTAATACTCCCTGTTATTTCCTGTCAAATATCCTGCCAAGTAATTGATTGGCTGTTATTATTTCTGTCATCCAACCAATTGGCAGTAGTGGCTTATCAGTAACAGCCACAACCTATGAGTTGTAAGCAGATTGTTGGTACAAACCATAGAGCTCGGAATTGTCCCAATAACTTATGACATCAGTTGTGCCGAAAGTGCATTGAGCGGCTCACTTCCTGTCGCGGACGCCATTCAAAATCGTCACTTTCTATACGTGATTTGTGTTGTAACGCGGAAAAACGATTACACGCTGGGTTTTTATATAAAGTGTTGAAAATACCACCTCTAGGAACCACCGCCGAGGCGTCTCCATGGTCCGTGGTACAAACCCTGTCAGACATGCACTGAATAAGCCAATACCTTTTAAGTGTGATAACAATAACGAAATTATAATTCAATTCCCAGCGCTGAACTGTCCTTCAAAGTCCATGCTCTGGAGGTAAGACTGACGCGCCACCGGGACCTCTCTGGGCCCAGATTCAAGGCGCTCATGGATTACCTGGAGAAACACCCGCTGCTCAAAGAGTACAACAAGGCGGCACGGCACCACCACACGAGGAGGACATAGAAGTAATAGAAGGTTTGAGGTATGAGGAAGGTGGAGGAGGAAGGAAGAAGAGTATGAGGAAGGAGGAGGAGGAGGGAAGAAGAGTATAAGGAAGGAGGTTGATATTGGCAATGAGTCAGAAAACTGTCTCGAAAACTGATTGTAATCATTACTGTGGCGACATTTATACCGCCACATACAAACTACGTTAGACATCTGACGTAACGCAAATCTACATCGCGCAAGCAAAATTTACCGCGAAATCTGCTGACACAACTTCCGTTTGGTAGGAGTACCTCTTCAAAGGTCGATGGAAGAACTTTCCACCGTGTTTCTCCATGTCTCCAAAATCATTACCGTTTTCTGTCTACAAAACGGGTTCGAATCATCATTATCTTACTCCAGGCCCTGCAGTCTCGACATAGATAGCGACAAAAATCTGTCGCTAAGTCGTATCGTCGTCAAATTCCTTTAATAGATTTTCAACCTTATGCTTTGGAAATAAAGTTGAAAATCTATTAAAGGAATTTGACATCGATACGACTTAGCGACCGATTTTTGTCGCTATCTATATCGAGACTACCGGCCCTGCTCTTTTTCGAGATCGTTTTCGATCGGCGGAAAACTACTTAAATTAGCCTTATTAGCCACAATTTCTATCTTAGTTTGTTATCGACACGCTAAGATCCTATGTGGACAGATCTTGTCCATGGGTTAAAGTAGTAGACATACGTGCATAAGCATTGATCCCTTATTTATTATTGGGTTTCGAAGACAATGTTTTTCTAGTTATAACCAAGCACTACTTACGTGAGCATAAAAAATACTTTTTAGACAATTGTTTTTAGACAAATTATATACACCTACGTTACGTTTTATTATGGTAGCAAATAATATTATTATGTTGATCTAAATCGTTTCTCTATTGAATTTCGTTAGTAATAAAACTAGTTTATTTGGTAATAAGATTTTTATTTACAATAAAGTGTTTTATTTGAGACATATTACTTCAAAAAAAACATAGTGAAGTAATACAATCAGACCCGTCGCTCTCAGTTTAAGCTATTATTTGACTAAATAATGCTAATGTGCATCCTCACTTAATTTTAATACAAATAATTCATTTAAGTACCGAAATTTCCCAATGATTTTCACTTCAGGCTCTGCAGTCTCGACATAGATACCGACAAAAATCGGTCGTTAAGTCCAATCGATGCCAAATTTCTTTAATAGATTTTCAACCTTCTACTTTGGAAATAAAGTTAAAAATCTATTAAAGGAATTTGACATCGATACGACTTAGCGACAGATTTTTGTCGCTATCTAATGTCGAGACTGCCGGCCCAGGTCAATTATACAGAGTGGTAACGTTTAGTATCAACTTTCTGCAGTATTAACAGATATAAATCAAAATTAAGTTCCATGAACTATGTACCCTTAACTACCTTTAATGAAATCACATATTGACACTGAACGGTTTCACCCTGTATATGCACATAGTACTTTATTTGTCATTCATTCATTCATTCATTAATTCATTCACCAACCCGAAATTGGTTCACCTGATAGATTACGGGACACTTCTTCTCACAGAGAGGAGGCTTGAAGTCCAGTCTAATCGTTTTCGGCTGATTTTGCTTACTTTTAGTGTAGCGGCGTCTGACATCGCCCACGGTTGGGCAGGGAGTTGCCCATTCTTCCCTAATGCTTGGGCAGTATCCATGAAGGTCGTGGATAGTTGAGGTCAGTGTTCCAGTCGCCAGCGCCTCCTAGCAAGTTTCCTCTGCCATCGTGTGTTGCGAGGGCTAAGCGGGATAGCTTGTTGGCTAGCCTGCGCTGCGGGGAATCCGGTCTGGACAAAGGGGGCAGGGATATGCTACCTGAGTCTGAAAAGAAAGATACTAATGGGAATTTTTGACGTTTTTAACGGCTGTGTCTCATTTGAAAAGAGTTTCAAAAGTTAATGCAAACATTTCGGTAATGGCTAGTTAATACTAACAGGGGGATTTTTAACTAGTGCGCAAACTGTAACCATGAATGCAGCATATGATTCTGGACCCCTTAGCATATAAATTCTTTGTCGGTTATCAAAAAAAAATCTGCAGTTTCATATAAAAGTGCAATACCTACGCGGTCAAAATGTCTGGAACAACAATTTATTTTTTATAACCGTCGCAAATTTCCTATGCTAGGGGATCTAGAATCATATGCTGAATCCTAGGTTTGCGCACTGGTTAAAATTTCTTCCTGTATATTAAAAATAATCTATAAGCCTAACTCCAAATATATTTAATTGACGAAAATTATTAACATTTACAATCCATCAAGAATCATCTACTGTGGAGTCACTACGACTGTATTAGAAGCATATGTAGTATGTGTATATGTAGTATGTGTATATATAGTATATGACGGCACGGTTGGCGCAGTGGTTAAGCGATTGACTGCTGCGCTGCGTGTCGCGGGATCGATTCCCGCACGGAACAAATATTCGTATGACCTACAAGTAGTTGTTCCAGGTCTGGCTGTTTGTGTACACATACACAAACAGTCACAAACTCACAAGTTATATAAATGTTTGTAAACGCACCCACAATACAGGAGAAATTCCTAGTGTCGGGCAACATTTAAAAAAAAAATATATATATATATATACAGTCCTCCAGACCGTATTTCGGCCACGGCGGCCAATCTCAACGGATTGCCTTCGGCGCGGGAGATATTATAGTGCACAAGTGTATGCGCAGGCACAGGTGCGCTCTCTCTTCCCTCACTTTCATAGTCCGATGGGACGGCAATCCGACACGACCGGAGAGAGATCAAGAAGAGGAGGGAGTTATTAGAAGTACTATCAAAGTCACAATCATGTAAAAACTTTACCTCTGTTTTTCGTCAATGTCACCAGAGCATTAAATTGACGCCAAATTGATAGTGGTTTTCTTACAGTCCTTTTAACACCTACCAGAATGATAGTCATAATTTGCGTGGTCACTTGGCGTCTCCTGTCCGAGCCTCTTCCTGTACTCGCCGGCGAAATGCTCGATCAGAGTGTCCATCATAATGGCTTGTTTCGAGAACACCTGAAGAACAACAAAATATTCGAATAAATTACCAATACCGGTCGTGCACACCTTGGGAAGAAGGGTGCAAACCGACCGAAGACGATCGCCGTTGATCGTGGTCTGGTTGCACTCTTAGCTCTGCTACCAACTTGTGTTGACTGGCAATATACTCGTATTTCATGCATTTTTTGTTTGGCATAAATTAAGTCTGGGTTTATTAAAAAGGGAAAGTTAAAATCAGTAGGATTTTAATAATAAAGTAGCTAATGTCTGGCATGCGTTGCAGTGACTTTTCAAACCACCCCTGTATTAGAGCGAACAAAACAAAAAATATTCAAATCGGTTAAGCCGTTTTTGAATTTTAGCGAGACTAACAAACAGCAATTGATTTTTATTTATAAAGATATCTTTAAACCTAAACCTAGGTACCTTAATTTATCGAAGATCACACTCGCGGAAGAGAAAGGTACAGTGAAACTGAAAAAACTGTACAGACCTGCAGTATCTTGGAGACCCGCAGCCCGTTCTCTACCACCATGAACTGTAGGAACAGACAGGGCAGGCAGTCTTCACTGTCGTCTGATGGTATACCGAAGTCCCAGGACAGCTCCTCGTAAAGAAGGCCAAGTAGAACAGTCTACAATGTGATGTAATAATGTGGATAATGTAATTAACCGATGGCCGTTTTATGTGTGGATTATTAGATAACTGTGAGTCACTAAGTGCTGAAGTTTCTTTTGTGAATGGTTTTAAGGATGAGCCAGTTTTAAGAATAAATATGGTTACTTATAAGACCCAAAAGGATGATGAGAACTTACACTTTCCGTGTCATCAATGACGTAGACTCCGTTAGAGTTGACCGCGACGAGCACCGGGATGTCCTCGTGGGTCAGTAGGCTCGTGAGACTGCGCACTGGCTGCTCAATCTGGCCTTGAAAGAACGCCGCCCTGTATAAAAAGTCATATTATTTGGTTTATGTTAGCCTCAGCGTATAAGGGGGAAGCTCCAGGTTGTCCGCAAAATTCAAATTTTCTTACGTTTTTCAATTTGCAGGTCAGTGTCAGGTTGTATGTTGAACAAAATATGATTCGCGACCGTAACAAGTGTGTATTTACAGAATTATAAACATTATTTTATATTGATATTTTATGAAATTGTCATTCAATAGGATTATATGAACTTAGAGGGTTGTAGGATAGGAGGGGTGACAATGGATAAAAGGAAACAGTGAATCACTGGGTAACGACGCAGTTGTCGAACTGGCTAGAAGTGCTCTTCTAGCCAGTTCGTCAGCTGCGTCAATCTGTGGACCCGAACCCATCGTGCCCATCCCCTTCAACCAGCTACGCAGGTGGCTACAGGAGTACACCCACACACAAGCGGAAAGCTGGTGGACCTCGACACCGGGCTGCAGGCAGTCCAGGGAAGCCATGCCATCCTTAGAGTGCAAGCTAACCAAACGTTTATTACGTCTGGAGAGGAACAGCCTGCGCCTAGTGACGGGAACCATCACGGGACACTGCTCGCTAGACAAACACTTCCACACAATAGGCATAACGGACAGTCCTCCATGCAGGGCTTAAAGCTTAAAATCGTTGCGCATGTGCTCTTTGAATGCACAGGCGTCACCCAGATTAGGTCACAAACCCTCGGGGCACTACGGGCGGGGAATGAGGTGGGCTGGTTGGAATACCACCGAAGACCGCCATGGCCCACGCACAGTGGTCCACATGAAGGATTAAGTGCGGAAACCAAAATCCTAAAGAAGAAGAGGGTTGTATTGATGATTTTAGTGATCATAATTCTGGCAATACATGTTACGGTTGCGAATCATATTTTGTTCAACATACAACCTGACACTGACCTTCAAATTGCTAAAAACGTAAGAAAATTTGAATTTCGCGAGCAACGGGCGCTTCCCCCTTAAGGTCGTTGTTTTAATTTTATCGGCCTACTAAAGTTCTGATCAGATTGTATTGTATATATCTGATCAGATTGTATATTGTATGACAGACTGGTGTCCCCAACTCCACTTCCAAGTGCAGCATTATGTATACTTTTACACAAGTTAGGGCAATATGTGCGATTGTCCAGCCACTGACACGGTTTAAACTCATAGATTTATTGCAACACTCGCGTCACTTTCGTGACTTTCGCCTCCAGGCTGCCCTTGCGCCCACCGGCAGCAGTAGTGGGAACATTACAATATGTGTAGCTAGGTACCCGTAGGTGGGCAGCGTCCTGGTGTGCGCGAGGTACTTGTGGCGCAGCTTGCGCGGCGGCGCGGCGGGCGGGCGCTGCGCCTGCTCCAGCAGGCGCGCCTCCGGGCTGCCCTTGCGCCCCGCCGGCAGCAGGCCTGCCCAGCGCCCCGAGCGAGCGTGTTTCGGCAGGTACTTGTCCTGCTGGGCCCTACCGGCAAAGAAAGGAATGACACGGCTGAACTTGTCCAAGGAGCCGAGAAAAGAAATTTTGTAATATGGAAGGACAGCAATACCGTATCGGGCTACGGACTTTAAAAAAACCTGCATATTTAATTCGTGCTAAAGTCAAAGTAAAAGTATTTATTTGTTAAACATACCTAGGTATAAAAATAGATGTTGTAAATAAAATAGGTACAGATATCTTTATGTCTTGCCGTTTTACCGTAAAACAGGTAACCTATTCAAAATTAGAATTAAATAACAGAATTATTTTTTGTTACAATTAAAATAAATGACAGAAGGTATAAATGTTTAAAAAAATTATAGACCCAAGAGAGCATTTTTTTTATCCAGATACGCAGACTATTTCTGGTGTACCTAAAAAGCAGCGCCAAACAGAGCTTCCACTGACCTGAAGAACCTCGCTGTATGTCGATGTGGGTCGTAGGGTCCTAACTGTATCCTAGCCTGCAACCCCCCTAGCATCACCGCTTGTGCACTCTCGAGGGGATACCTCCCCGTCACCACGTTGTGACGAGCCTCTTCGTATAACAGTTCTTGGATGCGGGAGTCCCTGGAAGAACATGTTTAATAACTCTATATATACCACGGCGTGAATAATCTAGGATAACAACCTGAAAGGCACAAAAAGTACAACCGCCTTCCATAAAAAAACACTTCGAAGTGAAAAATAACTTTAATTTCGGAAGTCGGTGGCAAAAGAAAATTCAAAACTATTCACTTTTTTGTTGTGGAACCTACCACACTTATTCGTATATGTACCTCCATTATTTGCTATGTAAACAACAGTTACAGGAAATTTTTTAACATCTTCAACATACATACACAAAGTGGATTAAATACGTATTATTGAAGCTAATCAAAAACTATCAAAGCAATGTTTGTAAAATTTATATGAGACCACCTCGCGTGATTCCTCTACCTAGTGGACAAATAATCACGTAAATCGGCACAAACGCAGAGAAATCGGTGTACAGTCAGCAAAACAGATAAGTATCCAGGGTCGCCGGGTATAATTGAAGTTTAGTAAGAAACCAATGAATGTTTTCGAATGTAATTTAATTTGATAAATGACCGGTTTGTTTTCTATTAATTTTATTTTATTTTATTTGAAAACATTCAGCGGATTCTTACTAAACTTCAACTATATCCGGTGACCTTGCATACATATCTCTTTTGCTGACTGCACATACATGAAAGAAAAACAAATCCCTTTTTTGAAGACGGTAAAAAAAATTCAACTGCGGTAAAGCCCTCCGGTCTTCATGACAGACATCGATCGATACAGACACAATTTTATGGTCCTTTTTATTCTCCACGAAGTCGCGGTGGCAGTTCGACATTCTTGACGAGCGTAACTTTGGTCCACAGATTAAACTACGGTTTTCTAGATGAGTGGTGGCCGCCACAACACATCCGAAATTTACCGGCGAATAGCGTCACTGAAAAGTTATTTATGAAAGAAAAACCTGCACTAACTACTCGAGAAGTTGATCGAAGTTGAGCGAATACGAGTGTAGAAGGGCACTTCGGTTCGCTTCGTGCAACCTCGGTTCGCCTCGGGCGACTTCCGATCGTTGTCGGGTTTTGCGCCCGAGTCAAAGGACTCGAAGCGTCCGGTAGTTCTTAGCATGAGTGTATAGTCACTTTCTTGGGATGTTTCGTCGGATATTTTGGGATGTTAGCGTCCTAAACTCTAGAGCGTCCCCTCTAGGTGTTTCTATGTCCTTCAGGGGCCTAGAAGGACATATAGGTATGTAGGACCTTATTGGTGCGTAAGACTCCCAACCGGCGTGCGTGTATGACCTCGTCCAGCTGTATGCACGTGAACGAAGCAAAAGGAGTATGTAAGGATCGTAGCAGGTGGCGTTCTATAGTTTCTGCCTACGTCCATGGAAAGAAGGCGTGAGTCTATGTATGTTTGTATGTATGTAATAAATGACAGACCTTCTGAGTGGAGTGCTGACTATCAAAGATAGAACCTCCTTATTAAGCAGATCCGGCGAGTCCAGGGCCGCAGCGATGATTTAACATACTTGACGAAAGTGGTCTTTGTAAAAACTTGTTCTACAAAAATCACTTTCGCCACATACGTCAGGACAGCAGAGCAGGTTGGAGCAAATCCTTCTTCGATCTTCCCGCCATCTGTTTCTTCTTGTGAAAGTGTTAACATTTGCCACAGTGGGTACACTCTTCGAAAGGTTTGAAAAGTGGTTATAAATCCATGTTTTTAGAGTTCCGTACCCAAAGGGTGCCAACGGAACCCTATTACTAAGCCTCCGCTGTCTGATTGACTGTCCGTCCGTCTGTCTGTCTTTCTGTCAGCGGGCTGTATCTCATGAACTGTTGGCGACGAGACCCTATCTACGCTCTAGGGCGCAAGTAATGGGAGGACTGCAACGCACCAACGTATCTAATGAGTTAGAAAAGTTTTCTAAATCACTAATTAGAATTTAAAGAAGTTTTTGTGTATTATGAATTTATGATGCATATCTACTTCTAATAAATTTATCTAGTTTAGTTATGTTATTAGTTTTCATGTTTTGATCTAATAAGACTGATTAAAGTAAGTTTGCAGAGCATTTTTTGAATAATATACAGTATGTCGTATATTTAATTACTAATTACGTAACTCGAAAATGTGAATTTTACTTTATGTAAATACTTGAATAATGTTAGTCTCAAATGATAGAATTACGTTTAAAATTGATATTCCAATTGGATTCATGTAAATCGGACAACGCATTTATAAAATATAAGAAAATTTGTGTAAGGAAAATGTACTGAACTAAATTTATTTAGAGTTTATGTTTAAGGAATATGTACTCGTATATAGTAAAATATATAAAAATAAAGGCTCCAAAGTTTTCAAAGAAAAATAGGCCCAAATTACGCGGACCTCTGTAACACAAGGCAGGCCCATATAATAGACGTGCTATTTGGTCAGTCGCAACACAGCCGTCGAAGAGGCAACAACAAGATAGGAGCCGAAATCTGCGGACAAGATTCAAGACAAAATTCTGCATTTTGTTTCATCGCCTCCTCTACCCTTCCCGTCTCTCCCAGAAGTCCTTGTGGGTTATACCCCACACAACACATCCGCATTCAGGAATGCGTGACGACGTGCATCGCCGGCAGAGTCACCTGGCTCAGGTAGCAGGGAGCGCACGTCAACAATACCTAGTGGGAGGTTGTCCCAGGACGACTGCGAGTGTTGGACGCGCCCTTGCCGTCCGCAACATGAACCGTAAAGGTAACTACATGCCGAAGATGCCTCACTGGGATACCTCGCGATTGCGGGTTAGCTCCCTACCTCGATGTCACCTCCATGTAAGACAAATGCATGCGAAGCGACACGCACGCACATGCCGAAGGATACCACACTGCGATACATCGCGGGCTGCTTGGGGGTTTACCGCGAGGCCTGGCATGTGCGTGCGTGTCATTAGCATGCATTTGTTTTATATGATGGTGACATTGAGGTAGCGAGCTAAACCGCGATCGCGAGGTATAGCAGTGAGGCATCTTCGGCATGTAATTACCCTAACGCTACGTACGCACTGACAGGCTGCTTGCTTAGCTTATAAATTCTAGCGAGTCACCTGGCTAGTAGCGAAGTAAAATGAACGTTCTAGAATCTTCGCAAGCGGCCGCATTGCGCGCTTGGCGCCTTCGCGTGTCGCCTAGCGTGTATCGAAGTAAACGTGTTTGTTTTTTGTCACAAGGCGCTAGGCATTTTGGATACAAAAAATGGATAATATATTAATTGCATACGTCTTTTAAAGAGAACCGCTGTGGAATCCAGCTAATAAACTCCGTAAAAACGCAGTTGTCCTATAAAAAATATGGCAAGAGGTAGTAGTAAGCAAGTACAAAAAGATGGTTATTTTATTTTCAAATATGTAGTGGATTTATTCATTAATATAGTATGTGATAATTTTATCACAATGAGAAGTTATAGAAGTAGAAGTTTTTAAGCTATTTTTGAAAGTGACATCTTGACGACGACGTGCTTACAAGTAAATGAACGTAGGCTCCTGGCGTCTCAACACGCAATCCACCTTCTAGTGCGGCCACCGTAAATCCTAGCAAGTAACCAGATGTAAATCACTAGGCTCTAGGCGCTAAGCAAGCCGCCTATCAGTGCGGACGTATTAATGGGTAGACAGTTGACATTTTCAGTGTGTATTTCTATTACCGCTATACAACAAATCATAAAAAATAAAATAAAGTAAAATATTGAAGGGGTCTCCATACAAGAAACGTGTTTTTTTCCGCGTTTTTGCATTTGTGGTACGGAACCCTTCGTGTGTGAGTCCGACTCGCAATTGGCCAGTTTTTTCTTAAACCGGTTTATCACACAAATAAATAACTCTTTATTTCTTAATAATTGGTGCTGTCTAAGAGAAGCTGTTGAATGTGTGGGAATACTCTTTTATTGAGACAGCTAAACGTTATGTATTTTAATATTTTATTAGGTACTTTTTTTTTGTCGTTTGAGCATGCTACCAGCCTTACCGACCTATACCTAAACTAATACTTTACATGAACGTGAATCAAAATTAAATATCCGGTTTCGGCACTTCGCTAACTTTTATCCCTAAACTCGCTTACTTGATTCCTTCTTCTAGATGTTTGGGAAAGAACACATTTCTTTGTAGTCGTAACACAGGCTGGTCACGATTGAGTCTGGACTCCGAGCCATGGCCGTATCGATGGACCAGCTTCTGCCAGTTCGCCCAGAACCTCCATGGGCAATGGTGAGGCTTTAGTTGGATTTCTGGAAAACGGAAAAAAATATATTCGAGATTATCCTACTTCTGAAAAAGAAACAGGGGTGTACGTATTCTATTTTCATCGCGAGATTACGAGAAGAAAACTATTGGTCTACCAACTACGAAGGTACCACCTAAGTCCACATGTGGAATGCAATAAATGATATGAGTATTGAAGGTTGGAAACAGAGCCTTACCAAAACGTCGTTGCTGTAATGATCTTCGAAAAATTTCCTGATACTGCTACTGATAAAAATCATCTTACCTAACAACGGACTGCACATCCACAACGCGAACACATTGACTGCCAAACTCCTAGTACTGGGCTGCGAAAGACCCAACTCCTCAGTCGCCATCAACGCGTTGAGGAACCGCGCCGCAGTCACGTGTGACGGCACTTCTTCGGAGCTCATCTCCATCATGACGGCTGTGCGGGACATCAGATAAATGCAGGTCACGGGGTTCGACGAGACCGTCGATGATGAAGCTGTGCTGCCTGATGAGCCTGAGTTTGGGAAACTATTTCTAAATATTTTTTAGGATAGTCTTCACTGAGAAGGCCTACGTTCTGTTTTTTCTTAATATTTTTACCACGGCATGTATGTGATCATCATATTTATACATACTACATATATAAATAAAATATTTTTACGGAGGTGTAATTGCGTAACACACATAAAATGGCAATCGATCGCAATACCTTTCATTTTGACAGTTCAGTCACGGTTATTACGTTATTTAGGTTGTATTATTGAATTATTTATTTATATATGATAATAGATATAATTATAATATATAATTATATATTTATTTGAATTATTCAAACCTATTGAATGGAACAATGAATTAGGAATTTCCTTCAAACCCTTGGATTGTGAAAGTGTTACGCAGTTAGGGTGCAGGACTATTCGTGCCGATACAAAATACAAAAATGAAATGAAAAAGAATCCAGTAGACCTTACAAAGTTCCTGATGGCTCAGCAACAGCCATGAATGAAGATAACGAAGTAATCAAACCTGGTAAAGGTGGTGATATAGCACTTGAGGAACTGCCCCCACTGGTGATAGGTTCTGTGGTGCTGAAAGACCCTGCTGCGATACTGCTGGACCCCGTCTGGTTTGAACAGCTGCTGAGATTCGAGCCTGCAAGGCGTACTGCGTTTGAAAACAGCACAAGCGATTATGTTCCATAAAAAAATAAGTTTGAAGATGAATCTCCATTTTTCCTGTTTCATCGAATCACTACCTCTCTGTGTTTCTTCATATTATTAGATAAAGGAATTTTGAGCCGTTTGCATCTAACAGCGGGTTTCGACTTTCACGAAAAAAGTAGTCTGTTGAGGCTTTGGACCTTTGGAGGGATCTAGCTTTTTTAAGGATCTTGCACACTTTTCAATACAATTTCCTAATTGGTCGAAAACACAAATTAATGCATTAATTCACCCGAAAGGTCATTTTCCACTCTACTCCGCTTAAAAACATGGCTGCGTACGCGGACAGGGGAGGAGTGGCTGTGCGGACTTGCACTCTTAGACATCCACAGGGATGTCCCAGTTGATGTCGATAAAATTATAGATAGGTTTGCCAAAAGCGGCACAAGGCGCGTTAACTTTATTTTGTAAAAATTCAAGCTAATAAAAACTTAATTTTTGGTTTACTTGTCATTTTAACCCTAGCTCCT
Organism: Dryobotodes eremita; assembly: GCA_917490735.1. Classification (NCBI taxonomy): domain Eukaryota; kingdom Metazoa; phylum Arthropoda; class Insecta; order Lepidoptera; family Noctuidae; genus Dryobotodes; species Dryobotodes eremita. The sequence continues at coordinate 5,410,206 of OU823257.1, read as the reverse complement.
AACCTTATCAGAATGCCCCCCCCCCCCCCCCAATGACATCCTAGATCCACTTCCGATCCTATGAGAGTACGTTTACACAAATTCCAGCAGTTTCATCCAATACCTGTACTTAAATATGAATTATTACTTGTACGCATAGGTACTAAAAGAGGATACCAGCGAGTTACTTGTGCTTACCCATAACACTTTTCTCCAGCGAGTCCGAACTGTTGCTCTCCTTAGAATCTGGCTGCAAAGGTTTGTGTGGGTCATGTTTGTCCCAGTCACTGTGCCGGCCTAGGGGACTGTACGATAAGTGCGGCAATCTTTGTGAGACGGAGTATAGGTGGGCGTTTACCTCAGCTTGCAGCTTCTGACTTTGAACGCTGTAGTATTCTTCACGGGATCTGAATTCACTGTGGACAAAAAAATGAAGTTTGAAAAAAAAAACAAAAAAAAATGTGCTGTTTATTGCACAAATATGTGTTTATTTATTACTGTAAGAACTCATGGTTTAACATTATGTATTTTTTCATCCTATACCATTTTAATAATAAGTACGTTTACAACATAATTAACAGTTTCCATACTTACTTGTATTGATATTCAGCTTGCATAGGATAACCACGCCTAGAATAATCCACAGGGATTATTGTGATATAATTTCCACTATTTTGCACATTCGGATTTTCTCCGTACGCCCCCATATCAGATTGATGTTCCATTTAGGTAAATAACTACAAATATTTATTTACTGAAAAACCATTTTCCTAAACAATGACTTCCGGCGGGACAGGATATCGATCGCCGTCCTTCGCGCCCTTCTAGTGTGTTGCCATAGTGAATATAAAACGTAAATACAAAACTAAAACAGATAATAGGTAGAGGTAATAGTAGATTTATAAATACCATGACTAGAATCAATTCTATTTTATTGTATATTTGGACGATCAAAAGTGCCTTTTTGAAATAAATGCTTTGACTTTGACATGGTAAATTTATCGTAATAATCTTATGCAAATATAATTTACTTTTAATACGTATCCCTGATGATTTTATTTATTATTACTTAATATGTATCATCATCTTTCTCCTGCCCTTACCCCAATTTATTTGGGTTTGCGCAGATCTTCTAATAAATCAAGATGAATTATGTTTATCATATGCCCCGAACACGTGTCCAGTATCGTGTCACAAAACGTTAAATTTGCCGCCATCGTTTTCATTCGTTCAATTTTCTGTCAGTTGCGTTAAATTATATTTCGATTTTGAATGACAGACCATGGTCTAGAAAAAACAAGACGTATATTATTTGACAGACGACAGAGTATCTGAGTATTTAGGTTCTGTGGGCTGTGGACTGTGGATGACAGTGACAACTACAGCTGTGCACCTACGTGTTTATTTTGATAAAAAAATAAATTAGTTCCTTCTGTTTCATAGATCCAATGCCATTATTTGTCGACCGACACGCAACATTTGTTTAAGTAGCTGTTAAGATTAGTATGCGCAATACAAGTTTTCATCAGTAAACAATACTTACACGCAAAAAATCTGGGCAACAAACTAGTGTTCAGTGGTAGTGATCATAACTTTGTCCTACCTGAGGTAAATATGGGTAAATATATGAAATTTTAATCATTTTTACACATCGTCGTATCCTCTTTTCTTAATCAATCACCAACTTAATCTTCCTTCCCTTATAGTAGATACAAATCAAGAGCTAGTTGCCGCTGAGCGGATGGAGGCGAAACTAAAAGAATATCGAGCAATACGACGCCGTAAATGGCTTAAAGACAACGTTACGGAGAAGTACGAGAAGTCCAAGGCGACATTAGTTAACTTATTCATTCCAAAAATATTTCAGGACATGGCTAGAGTACATGATGATGAAGTCCCTCTGGTAAGTTATTCACCTTGTATCTTTGTTCACTAAAATTTAGAATGTTAGTTTAAAAACCTTGAACATAAATAAATAATGGAAATGCAAATACTCAGTCAATTATTTATTGCACACCAATTTACAGAATAATTGATGCAAATCATTAGTTATTAACACAATTTTGGAAAACAAAAGTGAAATGTTAATGTGTGTTAATAAAGGTACAAATTAAAAACATTTAAAATTCAAGTGGCAGATCATTGTGCAGTATGACTTGCCTGCCTTCCTTTTTCAAGATTCAGGAGCAACTCCTCAAAGGCATTAGTTATAAACTGGGATTTAAACTCAGTTCTAAACAATTCTAAGATAAACTTTACTATCTTAAATGTCAGAGTAGAATTTTTTTATCATTAGTAAACTGAAAAACAAATAAATATTGTGAATCCTTAATTTCAAATATTTCACCTATTACAGTTGGTAGATGAAGAACAAGCACCAAAGCAACCAATGAAACATCCAATCCAACCATTTGAAGCATTCGACATGGACGGTGTAGATGTAGTCTCAGAAGTGAGCGATTTGGAATCATTTGATGAAATTAAAGTACCATGTAGATACTACCTCTTCAGGTGGGTATTACCCATTGCAGTATGGTTGGTATTCTGGGGAATCTTCTTGTATCTACAATTTGGTGCTGTATACTTTGTAATATCAATCTTAATAGGCATTTATCTGAACACTCGCACTGGACCGAGGAAGGCGGGAGAAGTTTCAGCTTATAGTGTGTTTAACAGAAACTGTGTTAGTATTGAAGGAACATTAAGACCAGAGCAGTTTGAGAGGGAGATACGATATGGTGTGGGCACTGTTAGAAATTTTTAAGGATCTTTTACTGCTGCAACTAATTTAAATTACAAGAATATTTGAAAGTGTAGAGTACTATTGCCAATTATGTTATTTTGATCTATGCTACTTTATGGATCTCAATATAAATACTATTTATTTGGCATAGCTCTGTGTTACCAGTAGTCAAAATGTACCTATGTAAGCTTTGACTTGTAGGTCCCATTGTATGTATGTGCATTTAATCAAATTCTAGGAGCCTGGAAGACTCTGGCCGAGAACTGTCTGGTTAGAGCTTAATTCATTACTGACAAAAAAAGGTTCATGAATGTAATTGTGCAATCAATATAATTTAACATATTGATGTTGTGCCTTTTATATGTAGTATATTAATTATGTGTATATTTACTAAGTGAATGTATAATCTTAACACTAAAAAACTATATTTTAATATAATTGATTTTAAAATCATGGAGTTGTTTTACTTTTTTTAGGACTCAAACAGAATTTTAAAATGGCAACCCAATGTACTAAAGGTGGATTTATAGACCTAGGGATTACCTCTAAACGTAACAAAGTGGAAAGGAGAGTCTCCACAATAAAGAAATAAAACCACTTCATTATTTATAAATTGTATTTCCATTTTTATTATCACATTTACAAATTGACAACAAATAATATACCTATTATAAATTTCACAAATATAAATGCAATGCAATACAAATAGATAATTATATGAATACAATACAATAGCGTACAATATTTGTATTAATACAAATATAACGTCGGTAACTTTAATTTATTTAACACAAACTTAAAAGAGCTAGCAACATTAAAAAAAAAATAACTGTGCTCTTAAGTTTGTTTTACTGACCTATACACACTGTTAAAAACAAACAATGATTCTGCTATAAGCTTTTATATAATAATAAATTTGAGCTAACTTTTAGCTAAATATTATTTTCGAGACAAATTTATGTTGTCTACTTTAGACAACATAAATTTGTCTCGAAAATAATATTTATTTATTTTTATCGTGTTGTCCCACTGCAGGGCAAAGGCTTCACTTTCTCCTATCCACTCTTCTCTGTCTTGAGCTAGTGTGGCAAATAATAATGGCAGGTATTTTTTTTGTCATTAGTTTGCTTGATAAAAGGTGGCACTATAATATCAGTTTTACTATCAATATTGATCAGTTTTATTCGCACGGTAAGTTCGAGCTCAAAAAAATGGCCTCGCAGTCCGGTAGTTAGGTGCCATAATTACTGCACTACTGGTTTGTTAGTATCAATAAATGTGATCAAGAATCGATGTGTAAAACAGACAACGATAAAACAACAAGAAAACATAAAACACTTATTTCCAATATTTATCCCTAATCGGTAATCACTTTAATTTACTATCTACCATTAAATTTTTTCGAAAGGTAACACTTATTTAAACTCAATTTGAATATTTTTGTCAAAAACTTAAGAACCAGAATAAATTGGAAGGAATGTTCTAGAAAGCGACAAATCATCTTTAAAATATAATAAGCATTTTAAAGCTTTTGCACATAATTATAATACTAAATTAACTAACATCCCACGAAATAATCACACAATATAAAATTGACTATGCAATTGATCTAATTTTCTAACACACTACATGCGGCATCATAATTTGTGTAGCTTTTGCAAATTATAATTTTCCTTCTCTAAAATGTACGAATTTAACATTATAAATATAATATTGCACTAAAATAAGAAAGAACTGCTGTTGTACTTAATTAAAACTTCAATAAACTTTTATAATATTTATTTCAAATGAGCTTTCTGCTCATGTACATATTTTCAAAAATGGCAGTTTGAAAAAAAGGATGGAAGAGAAGAAGCAGGCGGAGAACAGGCGTGAATGTTATGTGTAGATTAATGTACGTTGAATTATAAATATTATAATATTTTATTTCAGCTTATGCATAAAAATTGCATATAGCTACACAAAAACACGAGAGGTGCCGTGGAACACCCGGTTGGAACGAGGTTCCTGTCGCTTTCTTGGCGAATGATAGCTAGACCGGAAAAAGTGTAACATAGGTCAAAATGTCCCCTTTTTCCGGTACAGCTCTCATTCGCCAAGTGTGCAGAGTAGGAATAACGTGCGATAAATAAGGAACTTCGTTCCGAAATAAAAAACAGAGTTATTCAGTATTATTAAAGAACTACTAAATATAATGGCACAACACTTCTAATATCTTTATAGTTTCAAGTGGACAATATAAGGCACCATATCAGTATTTACAATTAGCATCGTGGACATTATTATTAGTTATAGTACCAATAAAGTATGTGTAGAAAAATATACATGATTCACACTTGGCTGCTGAAAAATAAACCAAATATATGCACAAGTTCTATGCTTTGTAAATAATAAATAGCAGTATTTTTTTTATATTTACCGTGATTTTTATGACGTTCAGGATATATTTTATAAATTGTAAAATGTAGGGCCGGTTAAAATATTATGTCCATAATTAAAAAAGCACCTTATTATTAGTAAAAGCTGCCACCACATCCAATAAAAAGTATAGAACTGCAGTTTATCAGAAAGTGTGGTCACAGCATATTCCAATCTATCTCAGACAAAATCGAGTTTAGTTAGTAACGAAACCATGGAGTACACAATGTGGAGACGACGACACGACAATACTTTAAACTTTGTAAATCTAATTACGTTCCTATTCTGCATACAATTCTTTTTTTTTTTCTATTCTTGGAACTTACAGTCAGGGTTCTTAAACAATACGAAATTACCTCTAAAATTCTAAAATAAAAACGAAAAAAAAGTCGGTACAAAATACCCACTATAGCCAGTTGGTTGATAGACAAAATCCATAGTCAGCCCGTCACTACTATCAAGTTCGTTTGAAAAAAATAAAACTAAATCAAAGTATAGATTTATTTGATACTTTCAATAGGTTACACTCCTATGCACTAGTGTTGCCAATATTTTAATTTACCTACTGTCGTATTGTTTTCTCCACATTGTGTATTTCATTGCTTTTTCTTATAAAAATAATCTAAGAAAAAGATCTTATAATGTTAGTATAATTGTTGAATTTATGATTTTACTCTGGATCATTACATACAGTGGCGCCACCGTAACTAGCGACAATTTTAGGAAGCTTCTTGAATTATTATTTTTTCGATTGATTTCCCGATTTCGCTGGTAATAAATTGAAATGTGCAATATAAGTTCATAGGAACATAACAAAAACACACGAACATACTAAGGAATGTAATAATTATGTAGAGTTAAATGCAATTAATAGGAAGCAACTAGTGATAGGGCATTTTAAACTTTATCATTATGATATTAAAGTCTACTTTTGTTATAATTTGTGTCTCATAAGTTATTGTCGAAGTAGAGTAATTGGGGTCGAAGGAACTTTTTAGAAATATTTTGTTTATATAGCAATAAACAAAATATCTGCAGTGATTTTGTACATACGCAGGGCCTGATTTAGAGGTCTGGAGGCCTTGGGGCAACAAAGGAGAGGAGGCCGTCCCCTCCCAAATTATTTTCCAAATAAAATTAACAATTTTTTCACTCGCGTTTTTCAATAAATATTTTATTGTGAAACCAAGTAGATTCTTTTAGCATTTAGCAAAAATATATAAATCTTAATCGAAAACGAGAATTATCTGAAATCAAAAAACATTTCGAATCGTTTTGTTTTCATATTTAAGAACGATCATGTTTGTACAAAGTACTAGGTATAGGTAAAGCTAAAACAGCGAATAAAAAATGTCAAAGTAAAAGTTGTTTGCTAGTGTTTACTCGTCGGAATTTGAAAAAAAAAAATTTTTTCCGAAGTCTTTATTATGGGGGCCCCGGGGCGGTAGCTCCGGATCCCCTGAATCTGGCCCTGTATATACGTAGAGATCAATACCTACTTATATTATTTCTTTCTAACCTTTATTTGATCAACATATCCAAAATATTATTAACATTATTTCTTTATAATAATAATAATGTAAATTAACTGACAAACTATTAAAATAAAAATATAAAAACCTAACCTAACTAAAACTAAATATGGCGTCGAAATATTCCTCCGCATTGCTGTCGACTGGTAATGTACCCAAGAGACTGGCGGCATTGCCACGTTGTATGGCAATGCTACGCCTCTGGCGAAGGTAAAAGTCAGCCCTTGGATCACGGGAAGTGACAACCAGCCGTACTCAAAAGAAAATTTTCAAGTATGACAATGTGAACAAAACGTATTCTCATTCATAATAATTGTTGAACTTGACTTGAATAATTAATCTCAAATATCAATAGCGTGAAAAACATGTCGTCACTTTTAATTTAATTTGGGGCAAAGGAATTATTATAGCCTGACCCTTACCGCTGTACCGCGCCTTAGGTATGCGCGACGAGGCGGGGGTCGGGGGGCCGGGACCGTTGACGAATGAGCGGCCTGCACTGCGCCCCCGTTTCGCCGCGGACATACCTAAGGCGGGGTACAGCGGTATCAGTCAAGCTATAAAAGGAAACGCGGTCAGCTGGTCGTTGGCGTTCATTCCATACTAACATATTTCTCTATTTTCTCCCTGTTTAATGATACTAGACCACACAGCACTGCCATGTCCCGATGTTTTGTTCTTTGGCCATTTTTTCTCACTTAAATTAATATAATTACGCCGTGTAGTATCATTAACCAGGACGAAAACAGAGGAATGTGTTAGTTTGGAATGAACGCTAACGAGCACGTGACCGCGTTTCCTTTTAATCTAACGTTCTTTTTCTTTGGCAGATACTTTTAGTCTTGCCATATTTAAATTACTATGACGTAGATACATATTTTAAGCTAAATTCAGTACATTTCTATAAATGTATGGAAAGTATATAATTTCAATCTGGTTGGTACTTATAGTAGATTTGGTATCACCATCACATTGACTCAAGATGGGGCAAACATACATTGGACCATCGGCAACCTTGCCAAATGTTGACTGACCAACACCAACGAATTTAGTTCAACAATCCAATAAAATTGAAGACAATAATTTCGTCAATGTTGGTCGGAAAACATTTGCAAGTATATAGAGTCTTTAGTCAAACTTAAGAAATATTATTATGCTTCAATTCCTTTGTAACATAGTCCTCTCAATTTACGATTTCAGTTAACTATCTTACCTAATTCACTATAAAAATACGTCATAGAAAAGTTTAGCATTGACACCTGTATAAAACAAACCTGTACTTTACTGATGACTAGTAGAAAAAATACTAGGTTTTAATAACTTGTACTTATAACTAAACTAAATAATAATATTTGCACCTCTATATTTGTTCGTAATTATCACTCTTAAAACATAAAAAGTCGGACATAACCGAAAAATATTTTGCTACCAGTATATACTTGTCACAAATGTTGGCCGTACAATGACCAACATTTTGCTTCCTGTACTTTATGCTACAAATGTTGGTCGTACAATGACCAACTATATTTGTATATTTCAATAAATAACCTTTCAATGTAGTTAAAAAATATGCCAATTTAGTTATTAAAACTTCGTAAATGTGAGTTAGTTAGCTGCTACAGGGCCTATAGGTGCAGGTCGTGCAGGAGGTCTACGAAAAATTCTAAAGAACGGCATCTTGTAATTTCCGCGAGCTGGACAGAACGGGTTGACGCCACCCCCGCGCTTGTCGTCAGGTAACAAGAACACAACACTTACAGCTATAATCATATGCCAAAGAGAGTGCACTATCTTATAGTTTTGTTCGGTTTGCAAAAAAGCGTAACAAACTAAGCCTATACTAACTAACACAATACCGAGAGGCAAGTGTATGACATAGTAGGATTTAGGGTACTTCAAGCTACGGCTTTTTCTATACGATATATACCAGGAACTGAAAACCACGCATACTCCTACCGCGACTGGTAGTAAAAACGAGACAAAAGAGTGCATATTCCAAGTAGTTAAAAGTGCTATTACAATGGCACCTATAAGTTGTAAAGAGGACCTTAATTTCTCATGCATAATGCTCATAGCGAGTAATGTCACCCAGAAAGACATGAGTCCACAATAGAAATCTCCAAACTGGAGAATATTACCTCTCATGATGCAATAGGCGACCTGCGCTGGGGCATCGCAAGCGTGGTAGAAAGTTGAGAAGATCATAGTGAAGGCATACATCATGGCTTCCGTGTAGTACAGACGTATGACCGCGATGTAGATGGAGAAGAGAAAGAGAATGTTGCTCAGAGTGAGTAGGAGTACGGAGACCAGCATGTAGACTCTGCTGTCCATTCTAGAGTTGTCCGAACAATCCCAACCTGGAAATGAGAAGAAGAATTTTTACATCGTTTTTTTTTTGTAGTTGTTGCGACGATTATAGAAACGTTGATGTAGCGAGAATCCTATCACAACAAAATAAGATGTATTTTGATTTTTATAGATATATCATTAAAGCTAACATTATATTAGACTTCTAACATGCATACCAGCAGTTTGTATAAGGGACCTCTTGTAAAGTAAATTTAGAACTGTATACAGAGGGGAGAAAACCTTTTGCATGAACTTACTTCCGAAACCAGAATTACAGGAACAAAACGACATCACCAGCGCTCCAAACGTATTCAGCAAACAATTCCCGTGGTTACTGCACTTTCCAGAAACGCAAGACATCGACGATATAGTTAACACGACCGTCGCGTTGCACTCCGAAGTCCCGGGCCGAGTCCCGTTCCAACCAACCATAGACTCGTCACCCTCCTTCTCTCCAGTGTCCACGTAGTACTTCGTCCCGTTATTCGAAGTCCGACAAGGACACACACTCTGGTCACAAAATAACCTAAAAGTTAAATACCAAGTGCCGCTGTCAGGAAACGGGATATACGTCTTGTCGTATATCGATTCCGAGTCAGTACTGTTCAGCACGAACAATGCCGGCTTCACCTTATCGTTGTACCGACAGTGACCACTCTCCAATGGTATGCTCGGATGACCAATATCCATACATATGACAGTCTTGAAGAACTGGTTGTCCTCAGTAAAGGCTAACAATGCGTCCTTTTCGAACTCCCTCTTATAGCCCATGTAGTATTTTAAACTCATAAGAAGGCTCGCTGCTATTGATAAGCTGCCTCCAATATCCAAAAACTGGTTGATTTTAAACCTTAACGACTTAATTTCTGACGAAGTTATGTTGATTAGACTGGTAGCGTCTTGGATGTCGGCTGTGGGCAGGCCGTAATCAAAAGTGAAAAAGCGACCTTTGTCATCGCGCATAAGGTCGATAACTGTATGATTAACTAGTTCGTCAATGTCGGTTCTCATGTAATAGGATTCGCAGTCAGCGATTTTGGAGACATTGCCTTCGATTGGGCTTATTTGTACGTAGTGCCAGGCGTTTGGGTGAGGGATGAACGTAATAGTTTGATAATTGTTCGCTCGAGGGTCGAAGGCGCAGTAAATGAGGTAGCTCTCCTCTGTGGGTATAGAAAGCGCTTGTACTCTAAAGAACAGTTCCTGGTCGCTTACGGAAGTATTGACTATCGTAATGTTCAGTGCAATCGGGTCGACTCTGTCTACAGACATGCATTTGAAAAGCGCGGGAAGGTCTGAATAATTTATCTCTGTTACACCAAGATAGCAATCTATTAATTCTATGTTTTCGTTTCGTTTCACTTGCAAATCTGTGTAGAGTATCGTTTGGCAGTCGGGAACTAGACCTGGAAACAATGAAATGACAGCGGTTTTATTATCTGTGATTCACGCCACATGAACCGTTCCTAACCAGTAAATAAAGACCGATTTGCCTTGCTGTAGGACAATCCTACTAATATTATAGAATGTGAAAGTTTGTGAGGATGGATGGATGTTTGTTTGTTACTCTTTCACGCAAAAACTACTCGACGGATTTGGATGGAATTTGGAATACAGATAGTTTATAATCTGGATTAACATGAAGGATACTTTTTATCCCGGTAGTACGTTCCCGTAGGATAATTTCCGACATCCACGCGGGCGAAGCCGCGGGCAAAAGCTAGTATTATAATAAAAAGCTGCAGCTAGATGCACAGGCGCGCAACAGGTACAAATAAACTAAAACCTCCCGCATACAATAATTAAATACTATTGTGTGAATTAAATTCAACTAGTGTCGCACGTAGCAAATAAACGATGGAAATAAGTATAAAGGCAACAGCAAACAGGCGCTCTAGTAGAACAATTTCTATAAAAACTTCATGGATATTGTTCTACAAGAGTCGCGTAGCGCCCGTCTGTGGGAGCCTTAATGGCCATGACTGCGCCAGCACCAATTTTGATGAGTCATCACATTTTTTACAAATCATACGTAACACGACTAGTGACGAACTTAGTTCAGTTCAGTTAAAGTTTAAGCAAAGTTGAACGTCCTAATATGGATTGATGTCGATTCTATCAGACCGCATATTGGGTCGATGTGTGCAAGGAACCTTAAAAATTACATGAATTAACATCCTACTGCTAAAACATTATCTGCAATACAAAACATTATTATGATAATAATACGTTAACTAGCATACAAACTCAACACAAGCATCCTCATTGCATTAAGCACCCAACAATTCCAAAAGAAAATCCATCATAACGGCCACTCTATCCCAACAATAGGTAACATAAATCTAAATAACATTATAGCAGAGCTTTTGTGTACCATCACGACTGCATACAATTGTCGCAGGATGTCGGCAGTCGAACAATCAAGGCATAACGAGGTCACACACAGTGGTTTTGAGCGGTCGTGTCGCGAGCGGGACATTATCTAGTTTGGACCCGCATTATCTTCATAGGCGTAAAATGAGTTTTAATAGTAGCATCTACTTCGGTTTTGGAATTGATAAGATATGTTGTTTGACCTCTTGTTTTCAATTTATACCTTATAAAAAGATATTAGACATATCTGCCGCATGCCGAGCTAACTGTGGGTCCAAATAGCACAGAAGTGTCCTGAGACAGTGAGGCGGGGTCGCGGCAGGCCACGTAAGAGGTGGCGGGACAAACCGGATAAGTTCTGTCAAGACTGGAAGGAGGATGCGCGTGCTCGCGAAAGATGGAAGGAAGGGGTCTTTGCCCAGGAGTGATATAAGTAATTAAAATGCACAACGCCTTTGTACAATTTTTTTGTCCATTGTTAAACATAGGCGAACTTCCGGCTTTGAGTTCGGCCGGAATGCATACAAGCAAGTTACAATCCCAAAGTATCGTATTGTTTGAAATTAAAGGTGAGTAACATGCTACTCAAGGTCTGCTAGAACTAAATTTTGAGTGCGAAAAAAACAGGTTTCAAGAGCTAGTGGTTCTTGAACATCTTAACCGAAGTCCAAAAGAATTTACGGACAAAATAATCACACCGAAGATCAAAAATATATGATAAATGATAAATGAATGATAAATGATTTTATTTCTGTAAGTAGGTTTGTACAAACACTTTTACACGTCAATCATGTTTTTTAAACTAGATGAGGTCGGCGTTTCCTATCTGACTACTCTGAGAAGAAAGGCCGAAACAAACTCAGAGGTCACAGTCTCTTTTAAAGTCCAGACATAATCTTGGTCAGGTCATGCGAAGACCATGCAGATTGGTATCTGAAATGGTCTTTTGAGGAAAGAACCACACAGATTGAGTGGACCTGTCCAGTCAGTGCACGCATTTGTCAGTAATAGTGCAGCTCGACTCAGGAAGTCAGGACTTAAGGAGCTCGAACGATTCGACGAACAATACCAAAGAAAGGACATTTGGGTAGGCCGCATAAATTACTCAAACTGCCAGATCATAATCAAAATTAAATTAGAAAAAAAAAGAAATCAATTACCCACATAGTCCTCATATTCACAAAAATTTAAATAATATAATACTTCACAAGTAAATACTCATGTCATTGTATATACAAAATTTATCAATGTCAATGTGTATATATAAATTCAGTAATAATGTTTGAAGACCATGTAGATTGGTGTCTGAAATGGTCTTTTGAGGAAAGAACCACACAGATTAAGTGGACCTGTCCAGTCAGTGCACGCATTTGTCAGTAACCGTGCAGCTCAACTCAGAAATTCAGGAGCTCAACATTCGACGAACAATACCAAAGAAAGGACATTTGGGTAGGCCGCATAAACTACTTAAACTGCCAGACCAAGAATAAAACTGAAACAATGACCCACATAGTCCTCATATTCACAATAATGAAAATAATATAATACTTTTTATAGTAAGTATTCATGTCTAAAAGAGTTAGCAAACTAAAATCAACATTCACTGTGTTAATTTATTGGAGCAGCTCAATCCCAAGCCTTTTTGTCCTCAATATAGTCTTTCACAGTATAATAGGCTTTCTGGCATAGTTTCCGCTTTATAAAAGATTTGACTTTTATAGTTTTTTATAGTAACTTACGTTCAGAATGAAAACCCAGAATTAATAAGATAAAGAAGAATTGCACCCTAATTACGTAACACACTATATATCACAATCTGAATCATTTTGAAGCCTATTGCTAATCCATTGCTTCATATGTTCGAAAAATTTGTCTGGTCAACAACGTAAATAACGCAATGAATGTTGTTGAACTGTCAAAATGACCCACAACATTCCTACTGTTAGTGTGTTACGTAATTACCCCGCTGCTATTAAGATTTGACACCATGCCTTGCATCGTTGAATTAGCAAGGACTGTGGCAATACAGTCCTGCGGGGTAATTACGTAACACACTAACTGTAGGAATGGGTTTCATTTTTACAGTTCAATAACATTCATAGCCTTATTTACGTTGTTGAGCAGACAAATTTTTCGAACATATGAGGCAATGGATTAGCAATAGGCTTCAAAATGATTCAGATTGTGATAGTGTGTTACGTAATTAGGGTGCTGGCTAATTCAACGATGCATGCCTTTGGCTAGTTGTAAAATTTTCCTGGATTGCTGCTAAATTGAATATAAGTGGCAACACGTAGGTATCACGAATAAACTAACATTACAAACATTAATAAATGGACATTATTCAACGGTTTTCTTGACTGCGAATTATCAGGTGATGATATTATTTTCTGTTTATTTCATAAAAACGCAAAAGAAGACACTGAACAGTTACAGGCTTCCTTCACCGTATTTATACTGCTATACTTCATCAGGCAATTAATTGAAATACAATTAAATAATTACAGAAATAATCATGGAATCGTGACGCGATGGTAGGTACCTGCTATGTGGAAAATTACGTACGAGGCGGTTATTATGGCCACTTAGTTCGATTGTGGGACTTCCTGCTACTTTAAAAGGAAATATTATGAATAAATAATAATAATAAGTTTATTGTACAAAGAGAAAACACATTCAAAGTTAACCATACGCTAAACATTATTGTACAAGTGCAGGTAAGAAAACAGTTTGGACAGCTGGCTCCTGCGGGGTAATTACGTAACACACTAACAGTAGGAATGGGTTTAATTTTGACAGTTCAACAACATTCATTGCGTTATTTACTTTGTTGAGCAGACAAATTTTTCGAACATATGAAGCAATGGATTAGCAATAGGCTTCAAAATTATTCAGATTGTAATAGATAGTGTGTTACGTAATTAGGGTGCTGAACTAAGTAAAAAGATACCTGTATCTCAGTAGCTAATAAATAATTGTAATTACCATAAATTGGGTATGTAGACTGCACACACTCGGCCGTAGCCTATTATTACTTTCACATATGCATTGGCTTCAAATAATTGGCAGGTTTGGCTTCAAATAATTATTGTGAAGTCCGCATTATGCATACGCTGACTTTTAAATTATTACTTAAATCGCCTGGATCAGAATTGGCAATAAATCGAAGTCAACGAGACTATTATTAAACCCTGACGCAAAAAAATGGGATGTTTTGACCAGAAATCTTGGTTACCTAAAACGGGACATTGCCAACAAGTTTCATTTACTCAAGCCAGCTCTCAATCATAAATTAGTGAAGTGGCGAAGTAAATATCGATTGATGCTATTTTTATGCCTATTGGGAGTTCGGGATGGTTATAAAAGATTCTTGTACAAATAACCAACCTTTTCTCAAACCAATCGATTTTTGAACAGTCTTCAGTGCATATTTCTGGAAGTGTAGGTATGTTTTTTAACACATGACCTTACAACAACATAACATTTACACACACACACACACACACAAAATACTAATCGTTTTTTTTAAGTAACGTCTGTTAAGATAGTTATAGAGATCCAATCATTTTTAATACCATAGTAGATTCTTTCCGAACTAAGATTTTGGGAGGGTCTACTAAGCAACATCAATTTGGAGATCTACATACCATAAACTCACGCCTTCCTCTCATGGGGGTATGCAGAAACTACAGAACGCCACCTGCTACGATCCTTAGATACTTCTTTTGCTTCGTTTACGATCATACATCTGCGGGGTAATTACGTAACACACTAACAGTAGGAATGGGTGTCATTTTGACAGTTCAAAAACATTCATTGCGTTATTTACGTTGTTGAGCAGACAAATTTTTTGAACATATGCAGCAATGGATTAGCAATAGGCTTCAAAATGATTACGATTGTGATAGATAGTGTGTTACGTAATTAGGGTGCTGATCATACACGCACGCCGTTGCGAGTACTAAGCACTAGACCTTTCTGAAGAACATTACAATAAGGTCACTATAATGTCCTTTGACTCTAGGGCGTCATCCCGGCGCACAGTATACGATTTACCCAAACTAGAGAGACAAAAGTCCCAAATCATAATTCTAAAACAGAGCGTTTTCTTATTATTATTATTACATATTTAGACGAACGCTACAACTGATAATGCATCGTATACTGTGCGGCGGTTCCACTCACATCTGCCTTGTAAATACCTTTTTCACTCCTCGTGCCCAAAAAGTCCGTCATTGCAGCGTACCAGAGTGGAGATAAAATAGTATATTTTCCTCTAAGGGAAAAGTTTTTGGTACGAAGTACTTTATCGCACGGTACTGACTTCGCGGATGGGGGCTAGGCGAAAAAAGTGTAAGGGTAGTGCATAGTGTTCCACGACACTCACGCATTTTTTTTGTCTTTTACCAACGAGCCCACAAAAAACGAAAAAGTATGTAAGTAAAGTTTATTAATAAGTAAAATAATCATGAATAAAGACTCGACTTACTACTGTTTCATAAAAAAGACGAACATTTTATTTTTGAAAATGGAACTAAATCGGCGATCTCTTCGGTAGAATGCGTGCATTGCTTTGCAGAATAAAAAATTAAAGTAAACTATTTAATATTGTATTGGATTATTTTATTTTCTCGCACACACACGGCGCTAAAAAACTCATTATATCTCGGTTTCTATTTACTCCCTCACAAGAGCTCGGGAGTAAAACTACCTGGTATATAATGGGTCATTTTAGCCCCTTGTATAACAATCTACTATTGTGAATCGCCTTTCATTCATCCTCTCAACATGACCAAAACATCTAAGCATACTCTTTTCGATTGTCACTACATCTTCTTTTAAACCGCAACGTTGCCTCGTTGGTCTATTTAACTAATAGCAATACGTCATAGTAACCGGTCCTAAGTAGTGACATGCGGTTGTTGCTTTCCCGAACGTTGGTAGGATATAATCAATCAACGTTATGTCAAACTGATAGCCACAGCATCTGTTTAGTGCGCTGATAACTGGGGTCTTGGGTCACGATATTAATACGAGGAGATAATTAAAAATACTGTCCTGCATCATTCCAGTATAGATGTATGAGGAACAGGGTGTAAAGTTCACTTATACTCTATGGAAAAGGGAGGATCCTCCGACCAGACGGGTGTCGTGTCTGGTGGGCTACTGCTCGACCTTTGATATCGGGACGTTGTATATATGCTGGTTGCGCGGTAAACTCTGCTTGCGCGATGCAGGATTTTGCGTGACGTCAGTGTGACGTGTAGCTCACATGTGGCGATGTAGATACCGCTACAGCCTTATTGAAGTTCTTGAAACGATTCTAAAGACACATTTACGACGGTTTGCATAAAGGAAAGATAACAAGATTACCACCAGGCTAGGCGCATAAATTTCTCGAAAATGGGAACTCAAATGGACAAAAAAATGAAAACGAAACTAAAAAAAAAATGGGAGTCATCGCATCTCTAAGCTAGACGAAGCGGTGCGCAGTTTTTACCATCATTTAGTGTTTATTCCATTCTTAGATAGATATAGATCCAACTTTTGATAAATCACAGAAATCTCGACGTTTTGACATGTCGCCATTGCCCGTGCGAAGCAGGGCGAGTCGCTAGTATTTAATAAGATGCTCACCTTGCTGCTTAACTTTTTGTTCCCTCGGATCCTCCCATTTAATATAAATGAGTGCGTACCAGTTTCCTGGCTTTGGGTTCTCTATCGAATAGGTATTGTTTTTGCCGTCTGACTGCACTGCCAGGGTGTAGACTGGCTCCCTGGTCGCAGGATCCAAGAAGTCTTTGGGGAAGTCGTAGCCATCAGGGTTCACTGCAGGGTACGCTCCGTGCTTTATGTTTATAATCACCTCTTGTGGATCGCATGACCCTGTAATAGAGAAAAGAAGCATCACGAATCTGGTCAGGTGTTGGTGCGCATTAAATTAAAAGCTGCGAACGAATGTTTTTTAGTATAAATAATAAGTACATCAGCTCATTACGATAAAAAAATATGCATGTTGTACTCCACTGCTGTGTTTTTGCATAATTAATGTTTGATGAACCTGATAACTATCAGTCGGACTCGGACCTGAACCGAACTGATAAAACCTTTGTAAATAAACGGCAGGGATTCTGTATGCGAGCTTTCTGCATAATGATAATGTGTTAGTAATTCCGAAACCCAAAACGGTATTTTTGCTCAGTGATTGCTTTCTGGTTGTGGATATCGCACAAAAGACGGTGGAGCCCTGAACCTACGCCCGCCAATAGTACTTACGAGGGGCGTTCAATGAATTCTCGGTATGAGGGTGATTTACTAATGACATGGGTAATTTTACTAATTAATTAATTAATGACATTATCTAATGGTATCACGGTTAAATTTCATAGAGTTGTGATCATTAGTTTGCTAGTTATCATTAGTCAACGAAACTAGAATGGATTAAGTGATAATGTTGAATAAAAACGAGCACCGCGCTGTTATTCAATTCCTTATCAAACAAGGAAAAGTCAAAAAACTATTCACGAAGAGATGGTGGCTGATTACCAAGATTCTGCACCTTCGTTATCTACGGTTCAAAAGTGGTCAAGTGAATTTAAAAGGGGTAGTGAGAGTATTGAAGACGACACTCGCTCGGGCGGCCCGGGTACTGCCTCTACGGAAGAAAACGTGAAAAAAGTGGAGAAGGTTATACTGGAGGATGCCCGAATGAAGATGAAAATAAAAGCAGAGATGACCCTCTCTCCGTTGATACCGTGGACATTATTCTTCATGACCTTCTTTACTTTTAAAAGTTACTGCAAGATGGGTGCCGCGAATGCTCATGGCGCGGCGGCGGGCGCCTCAAAAACAAGTGCGAATCGAGTGCTGTAGATATTTTGAGCTCTGCGGTGAAGTTCAATTAAGTATTTTCGATCGAATTATTACTAGAGATGAAACGTGGGTTCATTATTATGACCCCGAAAGTAAGCAGGAGACCATCCACCTTGCCCCAAGTGATTATTATTTGTTACTGCTGGAGAATGGTTACCTTCAAGGGTAACCATTTTCCAGCGATGAAGACCACAAGGCGGCAATAAATGTGCATTTTTCAGATAAAGAGGAAAGTTATTTTTTACAGTGTATTGAAAAGTTAATTTCGAGATTTAATGGGGGATTACATTGAAAAATAAAAATTATTTTAATTGAATTTACGTTTGTTTTCATGCCTATACATTACATTGAATGCCGCTCGTACCTAGCTCCATTCTTGGTACATACAAGTAACAGATAGGTACGCAAAATAGATTAAAAATTCTCCAAAGGTATACATACATACGAGGTGCATTCAATAAGTACCTAGCCTCATCGCCAGAGGGCGCTGTAGTTTCAAAAGAGTTTTACCACAGTGTAGCACATTCTTTTTTAATTCTTTTTTCAAATTTTCATTCCAATCCCTTCATTTGTTTTAATTTGACAACTTATGGAAGCGATCGTGTCGATCGGTTTTACAAAAATGGAAAAAGAGCAATATCGTTCGGTGATTCGATTCCTATTTTTGGAAGGGAAAACGCGCATCGAAATCAAAGAGCGCTTGGATGCTGTGTACGGTGACTCTTCTCCATCGATGGCCACCGTCAAGAATTGGTTCAACGAGTTTGCACGTGGCCGTACGTCGGTTTTTGATGAACCACGTCCAGGTGCACCGAAAACAGCTGCTACGGAGGAAAACATTAAAAAAATCCATGATCTCGTATTGGCAGATCGCCGATTGAAGGTTCGGGAGCTAGCTGAGACTGTAGGCATTTCAGAAGGAACAGTGCATCATATTCTTCACGAGGAACTCGGCATGAGAAAGCTGTCGGCGCGATGGGTGCCGCGTTTACTCACACCAGAAAACAAGCGCAACCGTGAGACCACATCGGAGACGTGTTTGGCGCTGTTTAAGATGAATCCAGCGGAGTTTTTGCGTCGTTTTGTGACCGTCGATGAAACCTGGATCCACTGGTACACACCAGAGACCAAGGAGCAATCAAAACAATGGATCCAGACCGGGGAACGTGCTCCAAAGAAGGCGAAAACTGTAAAATCGGCCGGAAAAGTTATGGCCACCGTTTTCTGGGATTCACAAGGTGTGATCTACATCGATTACCTCGAGAAGGGTAAAACAATTACAGGGCTTTACTATGCCGATTTATTAGGCCGATTCGACGCCGAATTAAAGAAAAAACGACCCCATCTGGCGAAGAAAAAAGTGCTGTTTCACCACGACAACGCACCGGTTCACACGTCTGCCGTTGCCATGGCCAAATTGGTCGAATTACGCTACGAATTGCTGCCCCATCCACCGTATTCTCCAGATTTGGCCCCTTGTGACTTCTTTCTGTTTCCTAATCTGAAAAAATCACTCGCCGGGAATAGATATGGATCGAATGAGGAGGTCATCGCCGCCACGGAGGCCTATTTTGCAGAGTTTGACAAAAACTATTTTTCGGACGGGTTAAAAAAGTTGGAGCATCGCTGGGCTAAGTGTATCGAACTAAAAGGAGACTATGTTGAAAAATAAATTGCCACTTTTCCAAAATTTTCGTTTACTTTTTGTAGGCTAAGTATTTATTGAATGACCCTCGTACCTCTGTGACCTAATATTAACACAAGAGCACGCACCGAATTGATAGTTTTTACCCGACTGCAAGATTCAAAGGAGGGTAGTGTGTGTTTAACTGTTAGTCGACATGGCAAGGGAAATAGGCCACTATTTTTGTCCCAAACAATGTTCCCAGTTTGTATTTTTCAAAAATTTTATCCATGGTAAAATATTGACATAAAAAACCCGACCTTAGACTGTAACCTGACCTCAACCTAATCTACTTAGAAAAAGGCCAGACTGATGTTTCTGGGTAGGGTAGAGTTACCGTCAATTAATGTCACAGGGGAATGAACCACCTCTGCCTATGTCTTCGGGGAATACAGGCCTATTATACGTATATACGTGACCTGCAGTAGCCTATATGAAAAGCAATCAATCGACTGCGGACCCAAGTAGGCAGCTGCAAGCACAATCTAGCGAAATGGGGGATTATTGACCCAACCGACGCCCATTGCGAATGCAGTGCTCCTGACCAAACCTTGCCCCATATGTTAGCATGTTCAAAGTCTCCATACACCTGCACTTCTGAGGACGTAAAAACGCCACTGATGCTGCGATTGGCGTGGCCACCTGCTGGGCCCAACGAATACTAGTGGCTTTGTGAGCTGTAGACCTCGCGAGTCTGTCTTTGCATAGCTTAAAACTGAATAAATGTTCATCGCGCACCTTAAAACAAAAAGTGCGAAATGGCTGAATATTTCAACCCCCATATCCCCGCCGTTTTGAAAAATTTCGATTAACTGAATCGACAAAAAACGTCCATATAATTATCGAGCCTGCTCACAAAAAAATACGAGAACCGGTTGAGAAATGCAAAATGTAGAAGAGAACAGCCAACCGCCGGACATTCGGACATACGAAAGCATGTTTGCCCAAGCTGAAAAGGAGACACTTCGCTCGCGTTGCGCGCTCGCTCGATCAATAATAATTTACCATCGACTCCAAAAGAAGAAGGCCTATTTTATTGTTTACATTCCTATCAGTCACACTGCGTGTGTGCCTTTTAGTAACGCAATTGTTTACCGACGACAATTAACTAATTTGGCCAGTGTCGTGAAACAACCTACGCAAGTGCGTCTCGCTTACACTAGCGACAAATTACTTGGAACGTAATAATTGTGTGGGCTTCCTGCCCTAAGATGTAACACACTATCATAACCTCAAGACTGAGTAGTAATAAAATAAATCGTTCTGCAGACCGAATTTCGGCCAATGGCGTCAAATCTCAACGGAGACTAGGCATCGGCGCAGGATATTTTAAAGTGCACAAGTGTGTGCGCAGACAGAGGTGCAATCTCTACTCCTACTCTCATGATCCGATGGGACGGCAATTCAACACGACCGGAGAGATCCGGCGCAGGACCAACGGCTTAACGCCGTGGATTAAGCAGTAGTGAGTGACCAATTACTGAGTAATGCCTGTTACTATGTCTACACTGACCGACCATTAAATTGTCATTATCGGTACATCGGCCTATAATGTTGTGCTGGGACACACGCAGCCTCCTCTCTGTGAGATCAGGAGAGTCCACGCGCGCAAGTGGGGGTTGGTGGATATCATACATAACATAATCAGCCTATAACGTTCTCCCTGCTGAGACACAGGCCTCATCTCTGTGAAAGGGAGTGGGGCATAATCCGCCACGCGGGCCCATTGCGGGTTGGTAATATCACAAATGTCTTCCAATTTTTTGGTTCTAGGACATGCCGGTTTCCTCACGATGATTTCCTTCACCGTTTGAGAGCAGTGGTGATGAAATCAATTTCAGGTAACTGCATGGCCTGCCTGGTACAACTCGGTAAGTCAGGGCCAACTGTGCCATAACCACAACTGCTCTACTGACCATTCATTATCAGTTGGTTAGTGCCAACTGACAATTAATGATCGGTTGGTTAGTGCCAACAGACAATTAATAGTCAGTGTACGATTCACACCTGACGGAGCGCGGCGGATCTCGCTCTCTCAAAAGCCTCGATTAGATTATGCTATTTTAAAACACGAATAGATAGCATTGTCCAATGAGGACACGCAAATCTGTAATTTATTTTCGTAAATACATTTAAACTTGCAGCTTTTCCCATGGCGGTAGGCAGTAACTACCTACAGGACGCTGCGGTCCTATTACTGATTTTGCTAGTCATGTGAGCGCGCCGGTTGCGAGCACAACGCACCTGACCTTTTTGAAGGACATCTCCCAAAAGGTCAGTGTGTAGTCGACTTCGTACCTAATTGCTTTACGACCCTAAGGTTAAATGTCACTTGCACGTCATAAAACGTTAAGGTCTATTTTTGCTTTAAATAAATAAATAGTTTATTTCTCACCAGCATAGCAAAAAGGATTACAATTTAAAAGTACTCAAAACTAGGTAAGTATACTAACGTCATATACTTTGAGACCAATGTGACTAGTTAGACAATTACAACCGTAGTGAAGTTTTAGTTTCGGCAAAAGTGGTAAAACTTTAATGAGGTCGACTATACATGGAACCAATTATGCATTATTACTTTTAATAGCAAAAAATATGATTTTAAGCAAAACGGCATGGATACCAATTTTATCCACACAGAGAAATGATAAGTAAATAGTTTGGCAATGATTAAAATGCACACATTTTGTACAGTCGGCAGCACATCAAGTTACCACAAACTGTCAGATTCTCTCATTCGATTTTGAACTTAACCAGAAACATTTTAAGGTGTAAAATCGTTTGGAGAAATTTGACTGCTTCGCGTAGCTTGACTTGCTAGTGACTGTACATGAATCGGTCTGAGTTGAGATAGTGAACTGTTGCTTAATGATTTTCAATACAGTTATCAAGAATGTTTTTATTGATTGATTACCTTATCACTGTAATTGTTAGGTACCGTTGTTTCAGGTTTTAACATAAATATAAATATTTTTTTGTTTATTTATTACTAATTGTTATCTTCTTTTTGGTAGTAAAACTGAATTTAAGGAACAATGGGAATTTTACTAGTAAGTAACACTTACTAGGGATATTGAAAATAGAGCAATTTTTCCAGTAAAACTAACAAGGTATAATCAGTAGCCAGGCAACATCTAAAATCTTAAACTAAACCTTAACTACCATTAAATTAAATAAACTTAACTTTCAGTTAATGGTGTGTAAGCTGCTTCTTTGCGATTTAATTTACTGACATTTCTATGTTTAGTTTTAAATATGTCAATAAATTAAATTAAAAATGAAATAAAATTAGAATTGAGAATTCAAATTTTATTTCATTTTTAATTCAATTTATTGACATATTTTGTAGTTTATTTTATTGGCTTGGCCTAATTCAGAATGTTTTTGAATAATATGAGTATTTTTAATAATGATAGTAATGTTGCTCAGTGAATGGAATCTTTTTTGTTTTTTATGTTTTTTTTTTGTCTGGTAAATGTATTATATTAAATAATTTTACATGCTGTAAGGCAAAATGTATCAGGACTCTCATGAAAATAACCATCATATCTGTATACCTACATTATTGGCAAATAAATTATTTCTATTTCTATTTCACGTACCCTGAAAAAACACACCTATAAAAGTCTCATCATACAATAACCACATGAAATGAAGCAGGAAGTCTGTCAATTACCCTGAGACAAGATGGTCACTTAACGCAGCGTAGCAACAGGTCATACAATAAGTGCACTTATGTGGGTGTATAGCTTGCATCATACCTGTTGCGGCGCTAAAATTAGTGCATACTGCCGTGTTAATCAATGCGAATACCAAGGTTCCTATGTTTAGATGTACTTAAAGGGCGTAACTGTGTTTTATTTACGTAATATTTTCTGAAACTTAATTCAGGAGTACCTGACTATAACATTACGTTAAGCACATACTTGTATCAAAGTTCTTGCATTTTTGCCAGCACATTATAGCCAGATATTATCTGAAATAATGCTGAGAATTCAGGGAGACTTGATATTTTATATAAAATATCATAATAATACCAGCCTATTACTGTTAATGATTTTATTGAAATATAATTTAATATAAATTAAAATGATTTTATTTCTGTAAGTAGGTTTGTACAAACACTTTTACAGGTCAATCATATTTTTTTAACTAGATGAGGTCGGCGTTTCCTATCTGACTACTCTGAGAAGAAAGGTCGGAACAAACTCAGAGGTCACAGTCTCTTTTAAAGTCCAGACATAATCTTGGTCAGGTCATGCGAAGACGATGCAGATTCTCTGGTCTGATGGTCTTTTGAGGAAAGAACCACACAGATTGCATGGACTTGTCCAGTCAGTGCACGCATTTTTCAGTAATCGTGCAGCTCGACTCAGGAAGTCAGTCATGATTTAAAAATAAGATAGAAAAGGCTGTCCTGCAGTGCAAAAGCCTTTTCAAATACAGATATTCTACATATTGTACAAAATTTGGTCAGTGGGTAGTCTTAGGGGCGGATTTCAAAATTTAAGTATAGGTACACTTTTGTGTTTTTTTTAAATATTTATAAATGAACTAAGGAGTGAACTGTGGTCTTATGAATTATTTAAAATTTATAATAAATTGTAGTAGCTTGAAAAAATTATAGGTGCTTAGAGTGCTCCTCTCCTGTATCATCAGGGCCTTAGAGACAAGCTTAACTTTAATATAGACATGCAGTATTTAATCATTCTAAAATTATAATACACATTCCAGTTGCAGAAATATCATTTAGCAGAAAAAACCTAGATAAAGCATATTAAATAAAAAGTGTTAGCATGACACCTACCAATGGTATTTAAATGAAGCTCCTCCGATTGGTAGGTGAAGCGAGCGTCGATCACATCCCTCATAATAGGGTAGAACACAACAGAAACGGTGCGGTAACTTCTAAACATATATACATCAGTGGCAATCTGTCTGGTAACCAAATGGTAATCATCTAGTAACACCGTGCGGGTCTTTGTTAACTGCTCAAGTATCCTCTTCCTGTTCGCATCATCTTCTATTTTCTCTTGTTCACCAAGAATAAGCTCGGTGCACACAAATAATAAAACAAAAAATTGGCAAACTCTCATTTCGACGTTTAACGCCTACCTGCCTAAAACACGTCCCGATTACAAGTCCGTAACATTAACAGACACTATATAGAATTATATCTTAATTCAAAACTATTTACATATATTTTACAGTCATTATAATATTTATGAATTTACTCGGCTTTTTAAACGAACAGTGAACCGACCGTCACATTCCGATCCTCAGACGACCGTTCATTAATCAATCAACAAACTATTTGTCAATGTCAAATTGTAATGTCAATAAACAAACCCATCTTCTGTCAAACTTGAAACTTTTTTATCACTTTGGACACAAGTTTTTTAAGTCATGTATTTGCTGTAGGTAACGCAACATGGATCAAAAATATGAAGCGGCTAAATCGAGAACCAACAAAATTCGTACCAAATAACCTCAATTAACAGTCCGACCATGGCTCTTAACGAATGTGGATGGTGGTGCTTCTTGAGAAAGAAGAAGACAAAAACCTGTCAAATTCTGCTGTCAAACTGAGGATACCGCGCGGGATACGCTCAAAATTCGATCGTCCTAATTGTGTTGACTAACTTGTTTGGAGATGTTCAAACTGGGGCGAATAGTTGGCACTCAACTGACTTTTTGAAGTGAATACTTCTTTAGCCCCGTTGTGATATGAAACAAAAAAATACATATAAAGGATTTAACGTGTGAGAGAATAAGATAGAATACATTGTACAGTCTTGAAATTCACATTTTTGAACGTTTCACTTATAACGTGTGTGAACTACACAATTTTTTTTTAAATTATAGAGCCTTCTCCACTTGCAAATACTTGTAACAATTTAGTGTCCTGAGTTTTAGTTCTCAAAATGACCACGTTTATTTAAATCTATGTCGGACTGTAAACCGGTTTTTACTTCCACAGAAATTGAAATCTAAAGGGGACCTGATACGATCAGCCTGGCTTCAATCGATGATCGGTTTTTCATCGCGCGCACGTGAGCAACTGAATGTAGCGTGATGTGAGGGTAGGATCAATTGACCTCAGATTGATCGTGTAGATTGTGCAAAATCTCCATACATTTTAATTTGTCCTTATCAAATTGACAACAGACCAAGATGCCGTTTCACGAGCGACAGGCTACTTACAGGCAACAACAGCAACAACAACAATAGCAACAACAACAACAGCAACAACAGGCAACTTTAACTTTGGGATCGTAAGCTGATAAAGGCAGTGGATAGAGGAAAACGTTAGATATTTGTCAGTGGGCAAATGCGACAGCGTTACAAAATATCATGGGAATTCTGTATTCACTGACATTTCAAAGCAAATGAATGAATTTATTTGAATGATTGAACTATTTCAAGCTCAGTGTTGTTATACTTTGAGTATACCCCGAAATGCAGGAATATTTTGAAATAAGTAAACTTCCAACTGGCTTAAATAATGCCTAGCAGATTTTAACAATGCCTGAAAACTGAATAACCCCAACTATTTTATATCTCACAGTTTCGCTCGCAGTTTGTTATCCAAAATTGATTCGTCCGTTATTTGTTTATATTTCATTTATTACAACTGATGGTATTTCAAAACGGTTCCATAAAATTAAACAAGACCCGGGATTATGAGTACTAAGGGGACACCGAACTTCCTTTTCGTGTTTTCTTTGTTTTTCGGTCTTCTGCATTTATTCGATTTCTTCTTTGTGACTACGCAGATTTCTAGTGTTATGGGAATCTTCTGTCAAAAGCTAGCTTTACAAAGGTAATAATAGTGCTTGAGTATGGCATCACAGTCACGGAAACCTTTTTGCAACTGCGACCCCGGCGCGCGCATGTCTCGCTCTTTCTTATAAAATTCAGAAGTTTGCAATAAATAATGGCTTCGACGGTAAATTCGAAGCAAACAGCCGTAAACGGTGACGTATCGTCAAGAACTTATCCGTGCAAAAAATCTAAAATGGAAAATAAAGTCGCCGTTGTTTTGGGTGCTCAATGGGGGGACGAGGGAAAAGGAAAAGTTGTGGATTTATTGGCTGTTAACTGTGACATCGTGTGCCGTTGTCAGGTTAGTTATATATTTATTGTTTTCCTAATTATTTCTACGATATCAATGTATTTCACTATCGGTCTTTTCTAAGTGAGAATTGTCTTGTATTTGCTCTCCACCGCTATGTTTATGGATGACATTTTGAGGTTATATTAGGCACGAGAATTAACGCTAATAATTAATTTTATCGTGTTTTCATTACTTTCATCTACATTATCATGTTTCGGGCTACGAAAACAGATATTTTGATGAGCCTTTGGTTTTGGCGTCGCGCCAGAATTTGTTTGAAAACATGTGAACAGTGAACACAATGTTTTTGTATGAATTTCGCGAATACAAGACGCGTGCCAAGAGTCTTAGCGGGAACTCAGAGATGCTGTGCGCTAGTTCAATGTTGCGTAAACCAGCCAGTTCCGGTCATCATTATGTAACAATTATATTTGGAGATTTTTTCTAAATATTTTCAATAGTCATGTGACAGAATGATACAGGCTTGTAGTATATTTAAATTCGTAAACAAACCTTGTGCAGTGTGCTCAGTAATTGTGGATTACTGCCAAGGTCTGGGACATTTATTGTTGATTCACTATGAATATTTCTAAATTCTTTATATGTAGTCTAGGGCTCTGTCTAAATATAATTTTGATAATGTTTTTTTAGAACTTGTTTGACACTTGAAGGAGAAACTGCTGTTCAGAATCTTGTAATCTTGGACATTAATCCATTTATTTGAATATATAGAATAACGTTCATAATTACTAATCAGCTAACTCAACAATCAATCAATCAGATAACCATATAACTCAGTCACTAACCAGTCACTACAGTCAGTCAGTCAGTACTAGTCAGTAATCAGATAACTCTTACTTATTAATCAGTCATGGTTGGAACTCTGGAAATAGAAGAGAATATATTTATTTGTATTAAAACATAGTACAATAATGGCTTTAATAATAGGGTTATGATCTATATGTCTCGCCATGGACTAGCATACAAATATTTTAAAGAAAATAAGTTTAAAAATATCAGGGGTATAGAATCAAATCTGGGTTTGCCCTTGCAAAAAAAAAAACAGTATAGAAAAAATATACATATTATTTTTGTAACCAATGTTTTACTACCTCATACTAATTTGAAATAAATGGAAAGCAACTTTCTCATTACAATGATATCATGCATACTGTAAGAGAAATAAGCCATAACGTAAATAACTGTTGGACGTAATCAGTTTTTTTCCCAAGCTCTATATTTGTCTAAGTATCTATTTAAAATGAGATAAAAACGACGAAAGATCATATGAGCAGCCATTAGTGTTTTGTTTCCAATGGAGCACTCCCATTAATTTAACTTGGGCCTAGCCAGCTTTGACACTAAATTCAAAGGGACAAAACCAAGAATCCAAATTTAATTCTAAACATATTTTTTTATTTAAAATTAATAGCAACAGCAGTTTGATGATAGTTTTTTGAGGTATAACATAGTCCCGAAATTAAAATGTTGCCATTAAAACACGTTTTTGAAAATTGATGGACAAAACCAGTTTTGATTCTATAACCCCCCAGGTATGTAGTATTATAATTATTATCAGTGTAGTCAAATAGCCATTAAAAATACTAGTAAGTAGGAACACTATTACAAAATTGTAATTCTAACATTCTTACAATGTCTGTAACCAGTTCTAAAACGGTAACAATATTTATCACGTAGTATCTGTACAATATGTAGAACAACACACAATGTTCACGATGAACTGATAGAATGTACTTATTAATTTAATATAATTGTGTACCAAGTTCAATAGGCATCGTAACACTGGTTTCATGATTGTGTGCCTAGCAGCATGATGAACTGTCCCCAAGAATAGTATAACAGTAATAATAAGGGCAATTACGGAAACTAAAAAATTATAGGCTCTTTATTTTCCCAGTATCTAGCTACGACAGACAAATTATTTTAAGAAACCAATTTATTTTGCATATATTTATGCCTAGTAATAAATTTATCGGACGCAAAACTTATTCAAGTGATACATAGCCATAATATCTCATTTACAATCTAGTTTAAACAGGAACCAACCGCTACGATGACACTTGCTATTCATATTATAATAATTATTTGCGGTGAACTTTATATTGGACCATGACTCGGCTGATCTATATTTATATTTCAAGGTTGCAGGGTACCTAAAATCAACTAATTATGCATGTACCCAACATCCATACTTCCATATTTAGTATTATAAACCTTTTCACCCCTAAACCTCTGAACCAATTGTTATAAAATTTTGACTGATAGGTAGTCCTATAGTCTGGGATCTGAAGAAGGACGTACACTACTTTTCATCCCGTAAATTTATATTAAAAAAAAGAATTCACACAGACCAAAGCAACAGCTACTTTACTGAAAACAATAATGTAAAAAAAAAATTGTCTATTAGTGTCTTTTAAAATAGAACTTCTGAAAAGATGCTACGGGTAGTAACAGAGGTGAATAACCTTTAAGCATAATTAATTGTGGCTGAAGACTATTTTGTTTTGTTATCAGTAAAATTAGCTGTGTGATACTTCAGTCCTAATTGCTACTTAATTTAAATAATAATAACTTAACAATTTTAGTTACTTACAGAACATTTGTAAATCTGCCCCCATCGTTTATAGTATTGGATTTCAGTCAACAAAATCTATGAAGGAATTAGGTGCAATCACAATGTTATTTAAAATGCTTTAACTACAGGTCAAATTAAAAATTGCATTTAATCATGTAAATATCAATTTCAGTTCAAAATTCACATACATTTCTCATAACGCAGTTTATCAATTCGAGAATAGCGCATACGGTTGGAGATTACGTATTATTATGTAGTCGGGAAAGTTGGTGTCATCGGTGCTCACTGCCAGGGTGCGCCGGACGTGCATATCGTAAAACCCGAAAGCACGTTTGCGATCTAAAATTAATGAAGAAATGTAAAGTTTGTGTTTAAAAAAAACGCCCAAGTGCGAGTAGAACTCGCACTCCAAGGCTTCCGAATCACAAGCTAAATAAAAACTTTTTACAAAAAAAAAAAACAACCGACTTCCAAAAAATACAATAAAAAGTGAAAAATTACTTTGATTTCGGAAGTCGGTGTTTTTGGTTTTTGTATTTCTGCTTTTTGCCACCGACTTCCGAAATTAAAGTTATTTTTCACTTTTAGGGTTTTTTTTTTGTAAACGTTTTTATTTTTCACATTTTAGTTGCGGTAACTACCCCACACAAATTCGTATACCACTACTTGATATGTAAATAACAGTGACAGGAAGTTATTAAAACATCTATGTTATGCTTAGTGGAAAAAATACGCATTATTAAAAATACGGATAATTCAAAAACTACTGGTCAGATCTTGATCAAATTTATATGGGACCATATGCGAAGCATCAGCTTTCAAATAAAAAAAAAGTATCAAAATTGGTTCACCTAGAAAAAAACTGAGGTAATACATAAAAAAATAAAAAATAATTACAGTCGAATTGAGAACCTCCACTTTTTTTTTGAAGTCGGTTAAAAATGGCGAAATAAATACGTTTCTTGAATGTTTCCCCTTTAATTTTTAAAGAAATACACACTGAAACTTTCCAACTGTCTACCTATTATGGTTCATGTGATACAGCCCGCTGACAGACAGACGGACGGGCAGCGGAGGCTTAAAAGGTTACCGTTGGCACCCTTTGGGTAAGGAACGAATTATTTTAGATGTAGCTAAAATATAATTGCAGTTATCTCAATTTGCAGTTGCTAATATAGATAATATAAGTTACCGAAGTACAGTTATCTTCAAAAATAAGGAAGTTTTGTAATCTAAAATAAATAACTGATTCATGTGTCCTTCACAGTTCACAGTAATATTTTCATTAAACGTAAGAAAATTACGATTGTATGTTGATAATAATCAGAATTGTGTACTTTATACTTATTGCATTGTGCGCAGTAAAACGCCAAAGATCTACGTAACTTCTTGCCTATTAGGTTAATGAAGACTATTGTAATGTACACTTAAATACAATTTATCAGCACTTAAATAAAATTTATCAGCGTGTCTCTAATCGCCAGTCATCATCACCAACCGAGCCCATTCATTTTACTGTCAGGGAATTGCGATATTAAATGATATTTATTTCTGTAAATTGGTTAAAAAAACACTTTTACACACCAAAAAAAATTTTTTTTTAGAACTAGATGACTTCGGTGTTTCCTAACCGACTACTCTAAAAAGAAAGACCGAAAGAAAGTCGGAGGTCACAGTCTCTTTTAAAGTCTAAATATAATCTTTGTCAGGCCATATGAGGACCATGGAGATTAGTGTCTGTGATTGTCGAGGAAAGCCCCACAGATTTGAGTGGACCTGTCCAGTAGTGGACGCATTTGTCGGTAATCTTGTAGCTCAACGCAGCTCAACGACTCTACGAACAATACAAAAGAAAGGACATTTGGGTAGGCCGCAAGTATTAGTCAAACTTCCAGAAACTCAACAAAAAATTTAAGAAAAAAAAATTACCCACGTAGTCCTCACATTCACAGTAATTAAAATAATAATGTATTGCAACCATGCTGCCTTTTATATAATTTCACTATAATCTAAAGTCAAGATTTTACCTACCAAACGGTAAACCAACTACTTACGTAGTTAGTATTAAAACAATCTAAAGATAAAAAATAGTAATTTTGAAAAACATACTTCACAAACATTTTTCGATGTGAATAATTGAAATTCACTGAAGAATCCGCTTGAAAAACGTTTCAAAACAGCAGCCCAATTGCGTATCACACTGTCTATCACAATCTGAATCATTTTGAAGCTTATTGCTAATCCATTGCTTCAAATATTCGCAAAATTTGTCTGCTCAACAACGTAAATAACGTAATGAATGTTGTTGAACTGTCAAAATGAAAGCCATTCCTATTGTTACGCATATTACCCCGCAGTTTTAATATGGGATTAAAATAAAATAATCTTTCTATTCAATATTATCTGGATATAGTGGGAGGTCAGACAGGCAGTCGCTCCACGTAGAATACTGGTATTCAGCTGCATTCGGTTAGACTGGAAGTCGACTTCAACAAGGTTGAGAAAAGGCTAAGCAGATTGATTGACTATCTGGATATAATATCAATTTTCTTTTCGTAACGCCACGGTCCACGACCTACCTAGACATGACAAAATTTTACCGTGCCGTTAAATAAGATTGGCATAGGCCCGAAAGTTTGACAACCAGTCATACCCAGGGGTATCATCGTATTACTCAGTAACTGGGCTGTGGAGGTCAGATAGGCAGTCATAATCAGCCTGTAATATTCCCACTGCTGGGACACCGGCCTCCTATCTGTGAGAGGGAGTGGGCCGTAATCTACCACGCGGGCCCAGTGCGGGTTGGTAATGTCATATGTTTTAGAATTTTCAGTTCTAGGACATGGCGGTTACCTCACGATGTTTTCCATCACCGTTTTGAGAGCAGTGGTGATGAAATAATTTACACGAAAGTAAAGGCTCCTACAAACAGGCGCGACACTCGATGCTAATCGCACGCGGCACAAAGGCACCGCTCGTCACGCGACACGGGGTGCCTTTGTGTCGCGCCTGTTTGAAGGAGTCTGTCAGGATTCGAATGTACGACCTAACTCGTAAGTCGCGGTCGTTACCACTTGGTCACCACACTCACCACTGCTCTGCCCACCCACTGCTCGATAAGCAGTCGCTCCATGTAAAATACTGGTATGCAGCTGCATCTGCATGCAGATGATGAGTGAATTAGATTGGCTAGTCATCACCAGGGTCTAGCTGGGCTAACTCGTAATTTTCCGCAGTAAAGCCTGATTAGCCATGTAGCCATGCCATGATTCAGAAGTCAATACCTGAACCAATTTCGTAGCCACCATAATATGCAGCCATAGTGACCTCTACGCTACCATCGACGATGCCGTGCAAGTCGCGATATTTTGGGCCAAGAAATTTTAATTTACTGTAGTGAAGTGTCGTGCCATCGACACGACGAAGAACAATGCCTAAATCTATGCTAGGAAATCCTCTTCCAGAAAAGGCATTCAAAAGTTATGAAGGACCAAGCAAGCGGCGAACCGCACTTTGCGCGCGGTGACGCTAAATTCTGTCAATTAATCAACAACTAACTGCGTATGGAATAGATTATAAAACCCCTTGTGTGAATGTTTAGTCTGCCACGGTTTTTATTGTAAACATACATTACAATTTATTGCTAACATCAGCCGTTGTAGTTTCCACGAACAATATACGTTGTTAATAAAGATTAAACGTATGCTTGTGGTTTTGGAGAACTGTGGAATTTACCACAATGCCACATCTAAATCTGTTCAGTTTGAATTTTCAGTTGGTGTGCTAGATTTTATCAATAGGCCAAAGATACCGAGAGATCGAGCAATAGTATCCTCTAGGCCAGTCTAGTTAATCCGTTTTCCAAGCTTCGTCACTGGTACGAGGTGCATTCAATAAGTACCTAGCCTCATCGCCAGAGGGCGCTGTAGTTTCAAAAGAGTTTTACCACAGTGTAGCACATTCTTTTTTAATTCTTTTTTCAAATTTTCATTCCAATCCCTTCATTTGTTTTAATTTGACAACTTATGGAAGCGAACGTGTCGATCGGTTTTACAAAAATGGAAAAAGAGCAATATCGTTCGGTGATTCGATTCCTATTTTTGGAAGGGAAAACGCGCATCGAAATCAAAGAGCGCTTGGATGCTGTGTACGGTGACTCTTCTCCATCGATGGCCACCGTCAAGAATTGGTTCAACGAGTTTGCACGTGGCCGTACGTCGGTTTTTGATGAACCACGTCCAGGTGCACCGAAAACAGCTGCTACGGAGGAAAACATTAAAAAAATCCATGATCTCGTATTGGCAGATCGCCGATTGAAGGTTCGGGAGCTAGCTGAGACTGTAGGCATTTCAGAAGGAACAGTGCATCATATTCTTCACGAGGAACTCGGCATGAGAAAGCTGTCGGCGCGATGGGTGCCGCGTTTACTCACACCAGAAAACAAGCGCAACCGTGAGACCACATCGGAGACGTGTTTGGCGCTGTTTAAGATGAATCCAGCGGAGTTTTTGCGTCGTTTTGTGACCGTCGATGAAACCTGGATCCATTGGTACACACCAGAGACCAAGGAGCAATCAAAACAATGGATCCAGACCGGGGAACGTGCTCCAAAGAAGGCGAAAACTGTAAAATCGGCCGGAAAAGTTATGGCCACCGTTTTCTGGGATTCACAAGGTGTGATCTACATCGATTACCTCGAGAAGGGTAAAACAATTACAGGGCTTTACTATGCCGATTTATTAGGCCGATTCGACGCCGAATTAAAGAAAAAACGACCCCATCTGGCGAAGAAAAAAGTGCTGTTTCACCACGACAACGCACCGGTTCACACGTCTGCCGTTGCCATGGCCAAATTGGTCGAATTACGCTACGAATTGCTGCCCCATCCACCGTATTCTCCAGATTTGGCCCCTTGTGACTTCTTTCTGTTTCCTAATCTGAAAAAATCACTCGCCGGGAATAGATATGGATCGAATGAGGAGGTCATCGCCGCCACGGAGGCCTATTTTGCAGAGTTTGACAAAAACTATTTTTCGGACGGGTTAAAAAAGTTGGAGCATCGCTGGGCTAAGTGTATCGAAGTAAAAGGAGACTATGTTGAAAAATAAATTGCCACTTTTCCAAAATTTTCGTTTACTTTTTGTAGGCTAAGTATTTATTGAATGACCCTCGTAGTTCTCTAGAAATACCCCTTTTCATTTGCTAACTGAACATTTTGGGATGATCTAAATCTTTTAAATATTTGATTAGCCTGCTGGGCAAAGGCATGATTTCTCTATTCCGACATATCACTGTCTACGTGTTGTCTTGAACTAAGACATTAGTAATGTATTGAATTTTCTGGTAATGAATCTTTAAGACACCAGCCTATTTGTAATTTCTACTGCCATCCCACTTTTGGATCTATCGCGTTGTCATTAACCGCTGTTTGAGACCCAGTCGCAGCATATAAATTCGAAGCATTTATTTCAATTAAACCATTTACAGGAGTTGAACCTAGTTGCCAATTCCAAAACGTAGATTTTTTTCAAGAAGAACGAGCAAGGAACTCCAGGGGGAAATCCTTAACCAATTCGGGTCCATCTCACCTCGAACTGTTTAGTGCTTGTCACAGGCAGTTCGTGTTTTCATCGCATAAAAAACTAAACAAAAACAAGGCATACCATAACCGTATTTTCATTCTTTTTATTTGCATGCCCTTGAAATTCACCATAAAATAATTGAAAAAGAATGAAATGGAAATGTTATTGCCAACGTAAAGTTTCGTATTTAATCAGTCGTTCACTGTTGACAACGCGAAGATTTTGCAATGGTTTACAAACTGGAATTGTTTGAGTTTCACAATGTTTTGTCACTTTGTTTATTTGACGCCAGACAATTAGAGAAATCTGTAACTTATTTATCACAAGGCTGATAGCTTTCGTTATCTGATTGAAACCCCAATACAAAGTACTTATATTAATTACATCTAGTAAATTGGCTATGCTCTGATGTAACTTATAAAATAGATACAGGCGGTACCTACCTTAGGTACTGTTGACACAGTTACCGTTATGATGCAACAGAAATAGCTGGTTACTCAGACTACCTCTGATTGTCCGTGTGACTATTTGCTTATCCCATTACAAATTTCATCGGGAAATTTTAAGGTACTTAAAAAGGGATAAAGTTTGAAAGAAACCCTTTAAGGTGTCCTTTCTTTTGCCGGTACAACCTGAGTATTGAAGGACCAAAAAATCAAGCAATTACCGCCTTTGTTTGTCGTATGTGTTTTTTTTTTTTTTTTTTTGGTTTGTATTAATTTTTTGTTCGAGGCCCGGGCTAGTCTTATGTCCATAAGTAATAAGGAGTAGGAAATGACCGTAACTTAGGCCAAAACTACGGATTTCGTGCTTAGGGAGTAGGCTTCCAGGGGCGGGTCGCTAGTAAGTATATGAAAAACATGTGATTATCATTTAGTCAACAACACACAAATGACCCTGCTTTTGTTGGCTATACATGGCTATACTTATAAGTATAGACAGACGGACGAACAGTAGTTATTAGTAACAATTTGTGTGACTAACGCGGCCTTGACAAAACCTTGAATGAACTAATCCGGAAAATAACTACATATTATTCATCATATAACATGTTAGTAATCATCTCAATTAACAGCAGTTTATGTTACTGTAGGTTTGCTTTTCTTGCTTTTGCCAGTCTTGAATAAATTATCTGTTTGTGAATATTTACTCCAAAAATGGGGCGTTAAATGCCAATGCAACAAAGTCAAAACACTATCACATCAATAGTGAGGTAGCTGTCACTAATGTCATCTGTCAGTCACCACGAATGGCGGGAAACAGTTGAAAATGAAGCGGTGCCTGCATGAGACGCTTGTCGTGTGGTGATGAGCGAGTGTAGTGATATAATCAGCTTAAATACAGGATCAACAGGATTCTACACTCATCATTCATTTCTATGCGGATCGCGTTGTTTACATAGGAGAGTACAAAACTTGAGGCAGGCATTAAAGATAAACTGGTGCTGGTGCATCGAAAGAAAGAGATTCTTGATGGAAACCACATAGACCTCACAATGTTATCTGTCAAGCACAGTCTATCCTGTTAAACCCTAAATCCGGAGTAAAATTAATCATTTCATAGTTCTTGTAGGCTTATTTCAAACAAGATTTTTGATCTGCAAATGGCGAAATGTGCGTGTACTATAGGTACACCTCTGCCTAACCTGTTCGGGGAATACGGGCGTCATGTTATGTTATTTCATCTATCAAACTGCTCTATTACAGTCTGCTTACACATTCCGGAGACATTTCGCATCTCCTTTATAGATCTTTATAGCCATTTAATACCCAAGTTTTTTATTGCCTCGACTCCATAAAAACGTACTGAGATTACGCGATATGCCCGTATAAGTATGACACTCTGACTAATAACTATTATACTATATTATATAAAGTGCAAACAAGGTAAATCTAGTTATTCTTTTATCCACTTCTCGATCGGAATCTGCTATAAAGAACAACTTCAACGGAAATAGTCGATGGTCGCTGATATTTTAATTATGCAGTATCAAGATGCAGTCGCTACTTAATTTGTATTTAGTCAGATGTCTCATCTTGAGAGTGATGTTCATAGAACTGGGCAAAAAACCACAAATGGATAGAGCATTGGTTCATTTTTTCGCTAAAATATAATTTTGCGACAATGTGCGGCAAAAATTATGAACTTCCATAGAAATTTTCATCCCTTGTTTAACCCCCTTTAGGGAATGAATTTTCCAAAATCCTTCGTTAGTGCTTCTTCTTCCTGCTCGTTGTCTATCTGTAAGTGAATGAATGAATGAATTTAAGATTTTATTAAGTAGATATTATACCAAATCAACCCTTTACGATGTCAAGAGTTCGAGATTACATATCTGGTCTGTAATTTTAAATATCAGGGTTTTTCGTGAAGTAACACTAATACCGAAATCATAATGAGCCAGGTTTGACCGAGGTTGTCCCAAACAATTGATCAAATCAGTCTTTGAGTTGGTGCAAATAGAAATTCCACCATTGCAACAAATTCAGAACTGCTTCCACTTTCGATACCTTCGTATGTGATATAGCCAGGCTTGTCCGAGGTTGTCCCAAACAATTGATCGAATCGGTCGTTTGAGTAGGTGCAGATGGAAATTCCACAATTACACCAACTTCAAAACTGCTTTAACTTTTGATCCCCTCGTATGTGATATAGCCAGACTTGACCGAGGTTGTCCCAAACAATTGATCGAATCGGTGGTTTGAGTAGGTGCAGATGGAAATTCCACAATTACACCAACTTCAAAACTGCTTTAACTTTTGATCCCCTCGTATGTGATATAGCCAGATTTGACCGAGGTTGTCCCAAACAATTGATCGAATCGGTCGTTTGAGCAGGTGCAGATGGAAATTCCACAATTGCACCAAATTCAAAACTGCTTAAACTTTCGATCCCCACCTATGTATACGTGTTAGCTTTCTTCCAAAGTTTCCATATTACCTCATGTCTGTCTCACTCTACATATTTTCTCTGCCCATGACCTATCATACGTCCTGGCAGAACAGCAGCGTTACAAAGATGACAGATAAGTATTTTTTGAATGAACACGTACGCATTCAAGATCACCTCACAATGCCATGTCAGCGGAAGCAATGTGCCAAAAATCGTGAAATATGTTACTGGCAGCTCGACTACGTTGTGGAGAATTTTCTTCTAATTGACCGTGTAAATACGCCAGCTGCACAAAGTGATTTAATGTCGAATTTAGAACACGGGAGAAAAAGATAAATGTTTTGTTTATTGCTTCTCAATGTCTCAAACATACTTTTTTTACACCCTGCTCATTCCTCGGTGTGAGACTGTGAGAATCCAGTTGTTTGTTTTCTGGCAAAGAATAAACCACACCCCCTCTTTCTGTAAGCTTGGTAAAATATTTTATCAAGGCAAAGAACGGTAGCCAATATTCTTAAATGTTACCTAAATAACAACATTAAACGGTATTTTACGTCATCTTTTGGACAAGCCCGCTTGTCTGAGTGTATGCTCTTTGGAATCCTGCACCCTTATTGCCTAACACACTATCTATCACAAGCTGAATCATTTTGAAGCCTATCGCCAATTCATTGTCTCTTAAGTTTGAAAAATTTCTCTGCTCAACAACGTAAATACCACAATGAATGTTGCTGAACTGTCAAAATGAAAGCTATTCCTACTGTTAGGGTGTTACGCAATTACCCTGCTGTTCAGTAGTGTTTTTTAAAGCTTATTGAGATGAATATATATAGCAAAGCTTTCTCTAAATTGCTACAACCTTGACATCAAAATCCGTTGTGAAAACTCACTTAAGAAAATGGCGCTAGCATAATGTCAACATTGTATTCATAAAAGGTTATGGACCAATTCTACGTTAGTTATCTATTGTTAAAATACTTTGTATGCTTTTGTTGTTTTATTATTTTAATCTTGATCGACTGGCTATAACGCTGTACTAAAACAGAATTTGCATACAACTCCGTACTTTATGACTGCCTTCGTTCGTCTGCCCATTGTAAATTCCTTACGTCATTGTGAGTGAACGGCTTGAAATTTCTGTTTACCATAACGAATGAAGGCAAACTCCTACTCGTTTTTCCAGCGTTTTCTATTAGAATTGGCTTATTGGCAAAAGTAATGAACTTAGCCAGTGTCTGGATTTACATAACCACACTCACCTGCAATATAATCGTAGATGAGTGTAGGTACAATCTAGCATTGGA
The DNA here is from genome assembly GCA_917490735.1 of Dryobotodes eremita. Taxonomy (NCBI): domain Eukaryota; kingdom Metazoa; phylum Arthropoda; class Insecta; order Lepidoptera; family Noctuidae; genus Dryobotodes; species Dryobotodes eremita. The sequence continues at coordinate 5,370,761 of OU823257.1, read as the reverse complement.
TGGGTGTCAATTTTTACACCTCGAAAGTCCCACTCTGTACACTAGATAAGCCCATTAACTCGTCATTTATTAATATGTAGGTACAGAACCTTACTCACCTGCAGTCCTTTTTTTTTGGGTGGGAAGTCATCAAATGACTTCTCCCGCTCTGGCCGGAGCGGAAGGGCGTGTCAGACTCTTACTGACTAAAACCCACCCGTGTTCCTTCAGCTGTCTGTGCGCCAGGGCCACGGTAACTCTTTCGAACAACTTGTGACCCCGGCAGGCTCATCTGCAGTCCTGCGGTTAAGTTGGGTTGTAAACATAATCGCAGATGAGTGAGTGTAACAATCCTGCCTTTGATTGGTGACAGTTCCTACACCACGGTAGACCCACTAAACTCTCGAATAGCCCATTAATTCGTCATTTATTCACGAACCGCAGAATCGACAGTTGACAGACGTTACCTAGGCAACAGCCTACCTGACATTAAAATACCACTGGCCTACCAACAAAGGTCAAAAAGCATTCCGTTCGTATAAAATACAGCGTGTATCTATTTATTATGCATGGATTGTGGTCAACTGTATATTTATATCCGCAGGGTGGCAACAACGCCGGACACACGGTGGTCGTCGATGGCCAGGAGTTCGACTTTCATTTGCTACCGAGCGGTATTATAAACCAGAAATGCATCTCTGTTATTGGTAAGTAACCCTTATTGTTACTACAGTACAGTTTTGGCAAACTTTTCAGCTCGTCAGAGTACACTCGAAAAATCTTGGAAAAATTGGTTACCCAGTTCTCGTTCTTCACATAAAAGTTAAAAAATGATAATTAGAAGTAATAGGTAAAATTAAAAAACCCCGACACAAAAAAGAGCTGATGACCTTGAAACGGCTGAACCGATTTTGATAAAGCGTCTAAGAGCCACTGACTCCAAAGACTTCTGAGGCTCTGGTAATAAATGGATGGATTATTGGTAAATTAGCCCAAGGGCTTCACCACAATGAAGTCATGGTGGAGAGATAAGCTCGTTTACTTAAACATACATAAACTCACACCTTCCTATGGGGGTAGGCAGAAACCACAGAACGTCACTTTCTACGATCCTTACATACTCCTTTTGCTCGTATAGTGGCTAGGAAATCTATCTACATTTACTGATAGGTTGTATAGTTCAGGTTATCTTGTAATATAATGCAAAATGCCTGTGACAATCCGACACAGCCTCCCGCTGGTTGATTGTAAATAACATAATAAAATTCTTTGCGATTACAAACAAGAAATTAACTTATCATAAGATAAGATGTTGGCCCTAATTCACTATGACCACGTATCGATTTCTTATTTCGAAACCACGTTAATTCCTTATCTAACCACGACATCTGTTATAACGTATTCTCTATGATACAATGAACAAAACCGTTTCTACAAGACACGATATTGACGTGGTTTGCACGTGGAAAGAGTACGCGGGGAATAATAATAACCATACAGAATTGGGGCCAAGAAGCCCTGAAAATTATAGGTACTTAATACAAAATTCAAAAGAATTGTGAAAACGAAAGTACGCCTGTTTTAATGATAAAAACATGTTACTAAATACATAACAATGTCTTATCGGAGCCAAAAGCCGGTTTATCCGAAAATAGCATTTGAAAAAAAAAAGTTATTTTAAATTTGAATAAATTGCATTTCCTTTATGAATAAACAATACCAATATTTTCCAGCGCTATGACCTAGAACAGTACGATAAAGAAATTATAATAAAGAAGCATTAGTGTTTAAAATGGCATGATGTTTCGTGTGCACAGAACTTTTTTCACTTGAAGTTTTCAATTCCATGATCACGGAATCACAGCACGATATTATTATAGGACTAGTATTACCACAGATATTTACTGCATTCTTAATAAGTAGCCTTCGCCGCTAGACAAACATATTCATTGTCACGTCAGATTTTTTTGATGTGAAACATCTATAGCCGCGGGTAAAACCGATTGTTGGCGTGGCGACGCATGCCGTGCCGACGCGCCACGCTATATTTTCTACACAAAATAATTTCGATGTTTCACATCTGCCAGGCGCCTGTGACGGCTCAATTTTTTTATTGTGACTGTAAAGACTATGTGGGCCATTGTTTTTTTTTTTTTACAATTGTCAGTCATAAGAGCAGGCCTACGTTTAGAGGACTCATAAAGTTTTGCGCGAACTGTACACCTGGCCCTGCAGTCTCGACATTAGACAGCGACAAAAATCGGTCGCTAAGTCGTATCGTTGTCAAATTCCTTTAATAGATTTTCAACCTTATGCTTTCGAAATAAAGTTGAAAATCTATTAAAGGCTGCTCTTATGAGCAGCCTTTAATAGATTTTCAACTTTATAGTTTTGCGCGAACTATACCTGCACATTTGAGGATCTAATGAAATTGGGCCCAACTAATCTTATAAGTACCATCGATTCGAAAAGAAGAAGTAGGGACTATATGTTATAGCTCGGGGATTCAAAACTTAGATTGGATTTCACATAGACTGACTCAATAGTTGGTCTAGTGCTCGCTAGCGCTACCGCTGAGCATGAGGTTCTGGGTTAGATTCCCGGGTCGGGCAGTGTTATTGGATTTTTTCCATCTGGAATTTTTCAGTAGCAGCCCGGAGTTTAGATTTGTGCTCGGTTGATGACGATAGGCTCGCCCCCTGTTACATGGGACTTAAACATAACTGGCGAAATGTGGGTGTACTATAGGAGCACCTCTGCCTAACCCTTCGGGGAAGACAGGCGTGATGTTATGTTGTTTGTGTGATTTCACATCAACATCACATTTCAAAATCAAAAGGTGAAGACATGGACGCGCAAAGGTATTCCTTTGCAGTCCATTGATCAAAATAATAGGCTTTACCAAAATTTTGTGACCTGTCCCTGTTTCTCTCAAAAATTGTAAGAGTAAAAACTGTTCATTTTATTAAAAAAAAACTTTAAATTTCTGTGACGTCAGTAACAGCACACTACCGTGATAATTGACCGATAACACTACGCTATCTATCCTTGAACGGTTGCCAAAAGCTAGCATCATTTTAGTACATCTCTACGTATCACATATAGTCTCTAACTCTTCTTTAGTATGAAACGGGGAAAAAATTAAAGAGCTATAGTAATAATAATAATAAGTACCATCATACCTAACGTTGATCAAACATTACGTCTCTCGATACTTTGCCAAGTTCTCATCCTGTACGAAAGACCTAAAAACGATGTGTATGCAATACGTCTCTAATCAGTGAGACTATGTCAACAAAATCCTGAAATACAGTTGAGTTTTCTCAACCATGTTGGCCTCGGTTCTCACAACTTTCATTCCTGTTGAAAACGTTCCGTGCTGTTTGCGTTGGTATTGTTCTGACATTAGTTACTAATTTAGTACTTACAGCATTTTCTTTAAACATGCACCCCAATTGCGTAACACACATTCTTTCAAAATCTGATAGATTTAGAAGGAAATTCGTAATCCATTGCTTCATATTTATGTTTGAAAAATTCGTCCGTTCAACAACGTAAATAACGCAAAGAATGTTGTTGAATTGTCAAAATGACAGGCATTGCCATTGATTGTGTGTTACGCAATTACCCCGCAGGTCTTAGCTATTAATAATTGTCCCCACTACGTATTTAACCTTCAATAAAGTTCCAAAGTCATCGTGTCCATTACCGTGTTATCGCCCGGAACAGTTTCGACTGTTTAATGGATCAGGCGGATCAAACTTGTATAATCTACCGTCAGTCCATCAATTTGTTATGATCATTTATTATAATTTAGATGATATTACCGACACGTGCCACACAAGCACTTATTGTTAATCTTTCTACATATCCGTACTTCAATACTAATATTACTACTGCGAAAGTAACTCTGTCTGGTTAGGAGATAGGATACTTTTTATCCCGTTAGAACGTTCCCGCGGTATAACTTCAGACGTCTACGCGGGCAAAGGCCTCTACTGAACAAAGACCATGTAACATAACATAATACCTATAAGAAAGAAAGAAAAATTTTTTATTTGGCACACGCACAGGAAATACAAACAGTAAAAATAAAAAAAGGACCATTTAAAACTAACAAAATTAACATTAAAAGTAACAATAAACAAGTAAAAAATAAAATACCTGTGCGACGCCAAAAAGGCACCATAGTAACTTACCATTACATAATATATAATAGACCAGCTTTTGCCTGCGGCTTCGTCCGCGTGGATGTCGGACACGGGAACGTACTACCAAGATAAAAAGTACCCTACGTGTTAATCCAGGTTACAAACTATCTGTGTTCCAAATTCCATCCAAATCCGTTTTGTGTGAAAGAGTTACATACATCCATCCATCCACCTATCCTCACAAAATTTCTTATAATATTAGTAGGATAAGCTACCACAGATGTGATACGTGCCACTGGGGTTGGTTAGCTATAATGATTATAGGGATTTTATGTGGAAATATTAAGATATTCATCCCTTTGTGAAATGCCGAGTTTAGTATGGTCTTTGATTGGAGTAAGGCTTGATGAAGCTCTAGAAATAGGCAGGTAGCCCTATTTCTAGAGCTTTGACGAACTTTAGACCAATAGACGTAGGACAACCGAGTATTGCAGACGCAACATTTATAATTTTCCAATGGATGCTAATTGATTATCTGGTGATACATTTCTGGGAATTAGCTTTCTTTTTAGAATATTTTATTAATGATTTCATCTTTGGCGGTTTCGATGCATGCAGCAAACTCTGAAAATCCCTCCTTTGACCCCGTATTTGTAAAAATCCTTTACATTTTAAGTTTCGTGGCCTCTGGGGTCTTCTTTTCGTGTCAATGGTAGGTACATTGATTTTATATTTTTTGAGCGCAGTAGGTGGCCACGTCGATTGCGGCATCAGTCTTTAGGTCATCCGAGGTCCAAGTGTACGGGTACTTAGGACACTCCAGCAAGTGGGACATGGTCTGATCAGAAGCACCGTACTCGCACTGGTCTTTGAATGGGTCAGTAATCCCCCACTTCGACAAGTTGTGTCTGCAGTGGCCTACTTTGGTAAAGGAGCAAGTGCGTTGCCGTGTACGAATTGTTTGTGAGATATTTTTGGACACAATTTTTATTTATAGTCTTATCCATGGTATAATAATATACTTCGCCAGGTATAGCATTCCGACACACAGGGTGACACAAGCCTACATCATCACCGCTGTGTTACCAGTAGTGTGTAATAATAACTCCCCAACCGCCATTATTATCTGTGCGAATCCGATAAAATAATGAGGTTTTAACTAACAATTACGTTGGTATATGTTTAAATTGAATAGTTTCACTTGATTAGAAAAACGAAACGACAATTTAAATGCTATAAATATATTTTTAAACAGAATGGTGACTGAAAATGTTTTCACAATTCGTGTTTTGTTGCAATAAAGTGGCAACTGGATAGTGACGTAAGCATGTGTCACTCCCGGAATGCCAGACCATGTTTTTTTAGACCATGGTCTTATCCATTCCTAGTTGTTATTCTTGAATTACTTTATCAAGATAAAGTTATGTCTAAGTTGGAAACCACATTTGCTTACATTGTTTGTTCCAAAATACATAATTATGAACAAGTTTCTTATCCTCCTTTATAATAATAATTATTTATTTATTTAACAGACAACTGTGGGGTAATTACATAACACACTAACAGTAGGAATGGGTTTAATTTTGACAGTTCAAGAACATTCATTGCGTTATTTACGTTGTTGAGCAGACAAATTTTTCGAACATATGAAGCAATGGATTAGGCAATATGCTTCAAAATGATTCAGATTGTGATTACGTAATTAGGGTGCTGGATCCAATTCCATCCCATCCTCAATTCCTTAATGGCTGAATAAGCAACAATATGATGCCTACTTTGAACAAACAAGATATTATAAAGAAACATAAAATAAAAGTTACCATTAGCATGTCAAATGATCAACAAATTGAATGTAACAAACGGAGCTCGCTAATCTAACATGCAAAAAAAAAAAAAACTAAAATTCGTGACATTGGTAATTGAGCTTTGTACCAGGTACGGTTAGCAAAATCACAGTAGTATTAATAGGTTTAGGTAACGAGTAATTTATTGCCAAGGTTAAGGTAAGCACGAAGATGATAAGGTTTATTTTGCTGACGTTACAACGTTAATGCAGGGTACTTGTCATGGCATGTCATGTCATAACATGGCATTATTGAGGACTTGTTTACGAATATATTGATGGGGAAATGATTCGACACGATTGTTATGGATGTTAGAACATCAAGTAGAAGTCCAGCTTTTTGTGAAGGACTCAATTTCTGGAACTATTATGCAGGGATGAAAAACCGGTACGAATTTGGATTCCCGCTCTTCATTTCGGTTCTTAAAAAGGTCCTTCTTTTCGGTACGGTTCCGGTTTTGTTCTGGTTCCAATCCAAAGTACCAATTCCTAATAAAGGTTCCAATATAACGATTCCGTACCATCCGATTTAAAGGTTCTCTAAGAAAGAACAACCAGAAGATCTACCAAAACAAAAATGCCCCTCTCCCCTTTCACAAAAACTCCAACCTCTTCACCCGTCGGCGGCCGCCCGTAACGCGCCGCTATCGTACAGAGCTTCTTCCTGCGCTGAGCGGCATTGTATGAACTCGTTCGGACTCGCTTTGAAGAAGAACCTGTAAAATAAAGGTTCCAATTTAGGTTCCTGTTCCGGTTCGGGTTCTAGTGACGGAACCACTAAATACCGGTTCTTTACCGGTATTTTAGGAACCTTTTCAATCTCTGCTTTTATATCGTTTTCTACCACTTAGCAGCGTTGCTGTTTCAGGCATGTGAGATATTTCAGCTAGGCCTCTGTGTTGGTAGAGACGTCCATAGACGACGGTGTCCACTTACCAAGAGTTGGGCCACTTGCTTGCACTCTTCCACCTTATATTATACAGAAGTCGTGGTGAAATGGCCAGGCGAATCTGTTAATGTTATTAATGAGAAATAAGCTATTTCAGATTTTTCTATTATTAAACTTCCCAAGCTGCTTTATAAACTGTCATTACCTTGAACATCCTTTGATGAAAGTCGTGGAAATTAATGTGGACAACTCATCAAGGCTTTTAGCGAGATATTTGATGACCCCTAGTGAACATTGGTACTTCTAATATTTTTACATTTGACTGATTTCGTGACAATATGAACCAATAACCTGTCTTACCAAGGGGTATCGTGTTACTCAGTAACTGGGTTGTGCAGGTCAGATAAGCAGTCGCTCCATGTAAAATACTGTTAGTTAGCTGCATCTCGTAAGACTGGAAGCCGACCTGAACGTAGTTCCTTAAGTTCCGAGTTGAGCTGCACGATTACTGACAAATGGGTGCACTGACTGGACAGATCCACTCAATCTGTGTGGTTCTTTCCTCAAAAGACCATTTCAGACACTAATCTACATGGTCTTCACATGATCTGACCAAGATTATGTCTGGTCTGAGTTTGTTTCGGCCTTGCTTCTCAGAGTAGTCAGAAGGAAACGTCGACCAACTCCAGTTTAAAAAATAATATATAGTAAATAATATATCCAGTTAAAAAAATATATATAGTAAAAGTGTTCGTACAAACATACTTCAGAAATAAAATAATTTATCATTTAGTTGAGAAAAGGCTATATTTACAGATAATGATGTTGAGCCAATAACATAACCGATTTTTATCCTGTAATGTCTTCTAAAATGTAGTTTAACTTTTTCTTTATTGTTGTCCAGGAAACGGAGTGGTGATCCACCTTCCCGGCTTGTTCGAGGAGTTGAAGAAGAACGAGCTGAAAGGCATGAAGGGCTGGCAGGACAGGCTCATCATATCAGACAGAGCGCACCTCGTCTTCGATATGCATCAACAGGTAATTTTTCCTTACTCCTAGTTACTTACAATCAAGTATGCCCGGCATGTTGAATGCTTTACCGGAATTACGACCGACCTTGCTACCCCCCCCAACGAAGCCCTAAGCCGAGATCCGTACCCCACAGGGGATGCCCATAGCGTGTAGTCGGTTAGTCTATAAGTTTTACGCCCTCGCTGGAGGCCTTCATTGATTAAGGCATCCACAGGATAGTCCGATTAAGCAGCCGACAAGTACCGAGGTTGACCTGCGAGATGAAATAACAAAAAAAAAAAGCTTTGCTGGGCTAATTTCAGGCTTGGGAACTCCAATGATATTCCTACGTATAATTCTAATTTAGATAGTCTAGACTGGAATTAGCCTACCGTACCCAACTTGGTACTTACGGCAATTTCTTACAAATTAAAAATAATGCTTTCTACAAAATACCTAGTAGGCTAATAAGTATTAATTTTCTCAATTCTGTTTTCACTGTTCACTCATTCAAAAGATTAAGAATTCCATATAGGTATATTGATGACTTTAGTCAGTCTAATACATATTCGTTGCAAGAGACAACGACATCGTCCGAAGGCCGTTTATACCTTAGACTTAGACGAAGCACATCAAGCAATGGTTTAAGATTCGGTAGCTAGAAGAAATAGAATCGTCATATTGAATAGTCTCACTCTCAAGTTCAAATCTAGGCTGTGAAGCCACATGCCAAGTCTTGTATTATATGTCACAGAGCAAACACAAGTTCATTGTACTGGTCCTCACAATCAAGCTTCACAAATATTAATTAAAGGCTCCTACAAACAGGCGCGACACCAAGGCACCGCCTGTCGCGCGACGAGCGGTGCCTTTGTGTCGCGTGCGCACATGTTTGTAGGAGCCTTAAGGCTCCCGCAGACAGGCACGACGCGACAACGCGACACAAAGGCGCCGCTCGTCGCGCGATGGGTGGTGCCTTTGAGTCGCGCGCGATTAGCGTCGCGTGCGCACATGTTTGAAGGAGCCATTAAGGCTCCCGCAGACAGGCGCGGCGCGACAGCGAGACACAAAGGCGCCGCTCGTCACGCGACGACCCGTGCCTTTGCGTCGCGCGCGATTCGCGTCTCTTTGTAGTAGCCTTTAAGTATATGCCGTAGATTGCCGCAGGATATTTTTACAGTTTGCGTCACACAATTCTGGATTATTCCAGCCCTTGCCTAGTATATACTAATAACGGTAGAAAGCGGGGAATTCCATCGAAGTATACAGTATGATTAATTAGAATTATTTAGAACAATGGCGTTCCTGTATGTATGTGTTAGCCGCGCCATCATTCTGCATATTTGTATGATTAGAATGATTCATAGTTATGACAATATTAACTTTGAAACGTTTGATTGAATCTTGATTGTGTTACTTAGTCTTGAGTTAACGTTTTCTATTTTATAGAATCGTATCTTTTAATTCGCTCGGAGTTTTTAGATGACACAATAACGTCAATAATATTTTAAGGTCCTATTATCGTCTTGGACATTATTGACATCGGTGAATTAAAGAGTCAAAATATTTATTTCAAATAGGCACTTCTTTTGCACTTCAACATTTACATTAAAACATATAATTAATTCTAGTTGTCCCTTCCAAAAGGTAGTTTCGTATGGAAAAGAATGGGCAAGAAACTCCTGTGTTACTCTTTTAAAATGTTTTATAATATTTTGTCTTACACATTAATTATATAATTGTATGTGAAGACGATGCACCTATAATACAATTATTATACCACAATAGGTAAAAATAATTAAAAATGAAGCAATGACAGACAAATTAATTATGTGATAGATAAATGATGCTCACTATAAACAAACATTGTATAAAATATACGATCGATAGTTACCGTGAAGAAACCTGAGGGGTAATTACGTAACATACTAATAGTACTTACATTTTGACAGTTCAACAACATTCATTGCGTTATTTACATTGTTGAGCAGACAAATTTTTCGAACATATGGAGCAATGGATTAGCAATAGGCTTCACAATGATCCAGATTGTTATAGTTAAATAATTTAATATAAGTCTGAAAACGCCAACCCGTCTTGAGCAAGCGTGGTGATCAATGCTCGTGACCTCTCTGTAGGTATGAGAAGAGGCGGTGGGACAATAATAGGCTGGTAAGTAAGTATTATTATTATATTATCCTCATGGCAAAAACCGTAGAACGCTATAAGTACGGCAAATGGTGACTGAGGGCGAGGCTTTCTTTAAGGAAAATACTATAGCCTTAAAATAGAGTAATGATGCTTCATCAAATTCAGCCTCAATCATCTTATTGCTGGGCTATTATGAACCTTATGTCAACCACTCAGGTGTTAGGGGGTCAAGCCTACGGTTACCATCTGATCTGATTTGTCCGGACACGTCCGGCTTTTAGGCCTGCCGTCGGGACTTGGTCCGGATTTATCGACTTAGTTGATTATTCCAGAAAATAAAAAATTAAATAAATACTGAAAAAAGAACGGCATAAAAATAAAATGTCCGGACCGTATGAGAATGTCCGGTTATTTGGCCGTATTTCACAATGGTAACCCTAGTCAAGTCAGAAAAACTCAATTCTATTCATGTAAAATGTTCATAAAAAGAACAAAAGAAATATAACTACACTTCATCAGTATGAGGCATTCAGGCCTTAATCACTGAAAATGCAAACGCGTGACGAGTGACGCATGCGCATTATAATTCCGCGAGACCGCTGTGACGTCAGCAGCGGTCAAGGAGGCGCGAGACGATGCATATCGCGACGTTTATGATATTATAGTAAATATTATCAGCCTATAGTTGACCCATTGCAGGGAAAATGCCTCTTCTCATTTCTTCTTACTACTCTGGCCCTCAGGCTCATGGACTTTTCCTTCACCTATCGTAAGCAAGAGCCACTTGTCAGATAAGTTTAAGTATATAATTGAAAATGTTTTTTTGCTACTTACCTGGGTTCGGTTCTAAGCCCACAACCTCTTGCTTAAGGACCAAGGATTTGAATCCTGCGGGCTACACGCTTTATAAACAGGCTGAAATACAAAGAAAAACCGGTCAAAGCAAAGAAACTCAAAAATCGACTCCAAAACTATTATAAAATGTTTAACACACAAACTTAAAGTAAACAGTTTGCGGAATCATGATTTATTAATTTGTATTTTTTTTTTTTAACTTATTGCATACTAGCAGCATGCAGCGTGTAGTTTAGAAGATCTAGCCTTCACACAGACACAAAAAGAGACTTTTTTTATCGAAAATGTACTTTTCCATTAAAAACCACTCCTACCTACATAGATTACCTTATCATCCATGACGTGATCTAACCATTACCAGTACCTACACATGCAAGTTACGCCCAACATTATGACGATGACGTACACACATACTCATCTGAAAGAAAGAAAGAAAGAAACTCCGTTTATTTAGCACAGCCTACAACACAACACAACACAACACAACACAACACAACACAACACAACACAACACAACACAACACACACACACACACACACACACATCACACACACAGACACACCCAACCCCACACACATCACACACGCACGCGCACATGGCACATCTGCGTAACATTAAAGAACAATTTATTATCGAAACACGTGCTTAAACGGTCGTTTTGTACGCCAATGTCCTATAGGATACGGTGTTGATAATGACTCGGTGAAGAGAGACTAATTGACACGCTAATTTAAATGTTGTTAAGACGGATTAAACCGAACTAATTTGTGGTTGATATTTAAAAATATTAAGTCTTAATATCACGTTTTGTTTCCCCGGAGGGTTAGGCAGAGGTGTAGCTATAGTACACCCAGATTCGCCAGTTATTTAAGTCCCATGTAATAGGGGGCGAGCCTATTGCCATAAACCATGCAAAAATCCAGACTCTAGCCTGCTACTGAGACATTCCTAATGGCAAACCCAATGACACTGCCCGACCTGGGAATCTAACCCAGGACCTCATGCTTAACAGTAGCGCTTGCGGCCACTAGACCAACGAGGCAGTACAACATTATCCCTTTTATTTATAAACGTTGGTTAAAGTTAAGTAATGATTAAGCAATTGTTTAACCATACATTTCTGACGTTCCAACTTCTCTTAACTTTAATCGTCGTTTATAAATAGACCCATAACTCCTGGCACAAGACTGAATAACGTATATAAGAACTCAGTCACATTGTTGTCAAATGTAAGCATTACTAAAGTAAGGCCAACTAGACGAGACGTACACAACCTGAGGGTCTAGTCCAGGGGTCGTTAAGTTGGAAGAGTCGAAAATTACAATTTACAAAATTTCATAATTTCTAAAGAGCCACAAAATTTTTTCTTGCCAACAATAAAAAGTACGTGCATAAATAATCTTTTTTGATTAAAAAAAACTAATCTTTTTATTTATACGAAAAATATCTATTTATTCATATTTAAGTGGTGTTTTTTCACAACAAATTAGATAATATATGTGTATATGGTATAAAAATAAATAATATTTGCGTATGGAACTAAAGATTCGCAGCTACACATCCAAAGAGCCGCAGGTTGCCGACCCCTGGCCTAGACAAAGTAACTTTTGATTAGAGATGACGCTAGTAGATAAACCAAAAAATGTATGGGGTTAACATAAGCTATCGAATTGTTACGTTATCAATCACTATCGTTCAATGACTATAAATTAGCTAGACAATATTAACATAATTCGATTCTATGAAACGAATCAACAGCGTCGAACGATTACTTCCATAGAGATGTGTAGCCAAATGGCACTTTTTTTACAAGCATTATCGCTAATAATAGGTCTTTACCTATGAAATTGCCGTTTTGTATGAAAAAATTTAAACGAATTTTTTTCATGAATTTTTTATTTGTATTAATCGAAGTAATCACCCATGCAATCAATGCATCTTTGCCATCGCAGTGGCAGTTTATTGATGCCCTTCTTAAAGAAATCAGCTGGACGGGAGGCAACAAATTCTTCAAAGGCATTTGGTACTGCCTCTCGGGTATTAAATTTTTTTCCCGCCAAGAAGTTATCCAAATTCTGGAAAAAGTAGTAGTCTGTAGGCGCAAGGTCTGGTGAGTAGGGCGGATGACGGAGAGCTTCCAACCCCAGTTCTTGCAACTTGGAGACCGTCTGCTGTGCAGTATGAGGTCGCGCGTTGTCGTGCAGGAGCAGCGGAGACGAGCGATTGACCAATGCTGGTTGGAGATGCGCCAGCTTCTCCATCATTGTGTTCAGTTCTTCACAGTACACATCTGCAGTAATGCTCACCCCGTTTGGTAAGAAGCTGTGATGAATCACACCGGCGCTAGACCACCAAACAGTGACCATCACTTTTCTAGGGGTAAGTTTTCGTTTAGGGCATTGTTTAGGTGCTGAACCAGGATCCAACCAACTTGCTGAGCGCTTACGGTTATCAAACAGAATCCATTTTTCATCGCAGGTAACAATGCGGTTCAAAATTCCTTCATTTGTGTGTCTGTTGAGCAGTGCAAGGCACGTCTCGACGCGTACTTCGCGCTGGCGATCATTGAGTTCGTGGGGCACCCATTTGTCAAGCTTTTTTACCTTGCCAATTTGACGCAAATGGACCAATATTGTTTTGACGCTAACGTCGAAAGCTGCTGCTAATTCAGCCGTAGATTGTGTATCATCAGCTTCCACAATCGCCTTTAATTCGTCATTGTCGACCAAAGTCTTCGGACGACCGCGAGGTTCATTTTTCAGGTCGAAATTTCCAGAACGGAAGCGAGCAAACCAATAACAGGTGGTGCGTTGGTTTGTAGAGTTAGCTCCGTAAACGTCGTTGATGTTGCGTGCCGCTTGTGCCGCGTTGCTGCCACGACGGTACTCATATTCCATAATTACTCGAATTTATAACGTATCCATGATGACGAAAAAGATTGAAATGCGATGAAAATGTAACACTAATCAATAAAGAAATGACTACTTTTAGAAAAAAAAATCCATGTTTTTAAAATAAAATTAATTTGAAATTAGAATTCATAGCCAAACAAAAATTATTTTGATTTGAAATGGCCAGTACTACAGAACGGCAATTTCATAGGTAAAGACCTAATATTCGATTCGTATGATGGAAACATTAGCGAAAGAGATAGCGATTGTAGAAATAGAATCGCTCCGAAACGAATGCCATTTGTCTAGGCCCCCTGTTCTGCACCCTAATTGCGTAACACACTATCTATCACAATCTGAATCATTTTGAAGTCTATTGCTAATCCATTGCTTCATATGTTCGAAAAAGTTATCTACTCAACAACATAAATAACGCAAATGTTGTTGAACTGTCAAAATGAAACCTATTCCTACTTTTAGTGTGTTACGCAGTAAGTTACCCCGCTGTTTTACACTACGATAGCGAGCGATTAGTATTTCTGTCCTTGTCTCTCGCAAGCAATAATGACGTCAATTCGTCGACGACGGGCGTCGTTGTGTGATTTGTGGTACAGGAAAGCAGTCGGCACAGCAGCTGTCAACATTTGGTCCGCACTTTTTGTGAACAAGTTTATTCTTGTTTGGATTGCGTTCGAAGTGATACGAATTTTTTAAGTTTTATGTGTCTATTAATCCGTTAGTTTTTCATGTTGATTTTTACTGTTATTGCGAGTGGTTGTTCATTTTAATTATGGAACCACAGCCTGGCAGCTCTAGACAACCTTCGAAAGATATCAATTCACCACGAAAATACTGCCTTAAAAAAATTATTGTAGTATATGTATATACGGGTCGACTTGAGAACCTCCTCCTTTTTTTCGTCGGTTAAAAATGTTATGAACCCCTGAAATTTTGTTTACATTCTTTATCTCGTGTCATTGGCCTTACTTTATTTAGGTAGGAAAAACAATAGTGTCCGAAGTAAACAAACTCGGTACAAGAATGTTAGTTTTTCACATCATACACGCATTTTAAGATGGGTATGAACGCCTTGTTGTTTTTTTGTCAGAATGTTAACAATTCACAACAAACAGTGAAATGAGAGTGATTTATTAATACAGGCAACGTAGCCTTACTTCAAATTAGCTAACCCGACAGACGTTGTACTGTCCAAATTTCATACAAAAATCTCATAGTAAACAGGACTTTCAGTTTTTCCCGAATTTAAACATTTTCCGGGTATTTTTCCAATTTTTCTGGCAATAAAAACCTAATTCGGACAATTACGAACATTTTAAAACTAAACCTTACCAACGAACAGAATTTCATTTTGATTTATTTACTAGTGACCCGCCCCGGCTTCGCCCGGGTAGCAAAGCATAATATAATATAGCCTATGCCACCCGGAGATAGTGTAGCTTCCCAACAGTGAAAGAATTTTTTAAATCGGTTCAGTAGTTGCGGAGCCTATTCAATACAAACAAATAATCATATCTTTTCTCTTTATAATATTATTTCACTGTATTTCGTTTATTACAAAATAAATTTAGGTTATACCTTAGCCTCAGCAACACGTGGTGGTTATGCTATTAAATTGTAGCTTATATGAAACGTTTGTATTTTTAACATAGCGCCATCTATTGAATACTTACTCAATCCAGTCAACAGATATCGCCATCTGTTAGAATCGTTTAGAGCTAACAGATAATTGTGACTGTCAAATAATAGACAAATAATTTGCAATAAAATAATATTGCGACTATAAATTGAGATGTAAGCTATCCTTTCTTTCAAGTTGGATCAAATTGCACACGGTGTGCAAATCAAATTTAAAATCGGTTCAGTAGTTTAGGAGTCCATCGCGGACAAACAACGTGACACGTAATTTTTATATATATATAAAGATAAGATAAATAATGAGTACGGATTTCAGTCTGCCTAAATGCGGCCGAGTAGGTATCAGAAATTAATATAGATCAATTTCTGTCTGACGTCTGTAACCCAATTAGTGGTGAAAATCGATATCCTGCTACGGGTTCGCCAGAACATCGGACGAAGAATAATTGCTATATTATATACGAGTATCGAGTATCTAGTATCGGGCTGTCCCACTTTCTAGCTTCTGGAATATCTTATCATATGAGGCCATGAGAGCCAGAGTGGCCTAACTGTAATTTTTTCAATACTGTTTTTATTTCAGAAAAAACTGCTCTAAACGGTAAAAGTCATAGCGCCACAGTGGCCTACAAATTAGTTTTTTTTAAGCTATTGCATAGCTTTTATCGCGGGCTTTGAGCGCGGCGACCGAATCAAGAAATTCCGTAACGAAAATAAAACCTAACACCCCCCACTCCGCCTACCACGTAGCTCGGCCGAGCGTTCGCTTAACGTGTATGTATATGGTACGACTGTACTTGAATTAATATCAAAGAAAAAAAAAAGACTGCTTAAATAAAAAATAAATAAATAATTATAATTGCATAAGTTGATAAAAAATGCTATGCAATAGCTTTACCGCGGCAGTCCCCGAGTGCCACACGTGGTTTTTTTTTTAAACTTAGTATTTAAATTAGTTAATTTATAAATTAGTTTAGTTTAAATTATTTGAATTCAGGGCCTCTGTTTTTTCCTTACGACTGAAAACTATTTTTTAAGTAGTTAGGCCACTCTGGCTCTCATAGCCTCATATATCATATCGCTTATTGGTAATAAGGGTGACATAACAAAAAAATCTGCAATTTTGAGTTAAGTATACAGGTGAACGCAGCAAATTGTATTCTTTTCAACGAAACGAACGTTTCAAGTTCCTTCATGACAAACATAATAGATATCTTAGGTCATCGGAAAACTTAAGACTAGAGATGCCGATGCATTCCACCAGCTTTTATGACAAGTCTTTTACAGTTCAAGCAGTACGGTTATGGAATGCCTTGCCCGAGTCGATAAGGCGTGCTCAATCTTTGTCCACTTTTAAAATTATGGTTAAAAAACACTTCCTCTCTCCTTAAACATCATCATTACATTTAGTTTCCTTGATCTTGTTTCATGTTTATTATTGTATATATTATATGTAGATAAGTATATGTTTTATGTATGTATGTATTTGTTGTATATGTAAATGGTACACCACTGACTACCTGCATTATTGTCTCTCCTTCTCCCTTGAATCCATCCAAAGGTTGTCTGTAAAAGATCGCTTTTAGCGATAAGACCGCCCATTGTGTCACCCTGTGTAAAATGTCTACATTTATATCTGTTATTTTTTATGGTGTACATAATAAAGAGTATTCTATTCTATTCTATTCTTTTTGGTACACAAACGACGTTACGCTAAAGCCTAAAAATGAGTTAGCTAGAAAGATATGAGTTTATGATTCTTTCCACTACTTTTGAATTTTTAAATCGTCATAACCAAAAATTTTTCTTTTTGAATTATGTCTACCTTCTCGCAAATGAACGTATGACAACCGGATCCCACAACTTAGCACCTAATCTACTAAGTAATGTATGTCGTATGTTATCAAAGTCCACAGTTTATATTTGCCTATACACACATTGGTAGGAACTGATAATGCGAGTGTTATGACTAGTGTGCTAATACGGATATTAGTGATATTTATTTATGTACGTCTAAAAGTGGGCTATGAAAGCACTTTGAAAGCCCCTAGATATGGAATAAGTAGTGGGGCCCGAGAATATTGTCATTACTGGACACAAATCCAGACTCCAGGGTTCTACGGAAAATTTCCCGATGGAAAAGTCCAATTTAAAGCAGTTTGCCCGATCCGGGGGTCGAACCCAGGATCTCATGCGCAGCAGTCCCGCTTGGGACCACTAGCCAGCGTTCACAATTTAGTTCCAAATATTTAAACAAATATATATTTTTGAAAAAAATTCTTTAAATGTTCCACATAAAGTTTAGTTTGCGCTACAACTTCCAACATTTTTATGATTTTTTCAATAATCATTCTCAATAATGATTTCAATGTAAATAACTAGCTTCTGTGCGCCACTTCGTCCACGTGAAATTTCTTGTTCCCCGACCCTCCCCGTCGCATCGCTTCGCCTGCCCGCGCTAGTACTTCGTTTTAGCTTAGCGTTCTTCCTTTTTTTTTTTGTCGGCTCCTAAGGGTCCTAGCGTCATGTTAAATAGTCTGTAGCGTTCCTGAAGAATTGGGTTACCAAAGGCAAAAATATTTTTTCAAATCCGACCGGTACACACAAACCTGCAAACAAGCAAATTTTACCACTTTATAATATTATTATTAAGTATAGATTTTGACACTACTGTCAAGTTGATATTTGTTAAAGTGAAAATAACATCAATTTGGAGACAAGGACTTGAATAGAAATTAGACAAAAGAGGTATTCTGCGTATGGTTATAACATATTATAACTTCCCCTTATATTTTTCTAGGTGGATGGTCTTCAAGAGGCGGAGAAGGGCAAGAACTCGCTGGGCACCACAAAGAAGGGCATCGGCCCGACGTACTCCTCCAAGGCAACTCGCAACAGTCTTCGGATAGGAGACCTACTCGGGGACTTCGTCATGTTTGAAGAGAAGTAAGTTTATATCCCTGGTACATTTATGAGTTTTTGAGAGCAGGGCTTGAAATACCGGTATTTTTGGGAACCGGTACCATAGGCCTTGGTGTAATACCGATACCAGATGTAGTACCGGTACTACTGGTATTTCTAATCAGTACCGGTACAAAAAATCTGTTACCAAACAAATATTTCCGTAAGTTAAAGTGAGAAAAAAGATATAGTAAGTAAAAAGGATAGTCAATAGGCATTAGAAAAATAACTTCAAGGTTGAAAACCGTACGAGGTTCCTCGTACATATAATTATGATATTCGTGGTACGCGCCGGGTAGCTGAATTTGGTATGTGTTAGATGGAGTACCGCTATCCGTCTGGGACCGGTACCCGTCTGCAACCGGTAACCGTCTGAAATCGGTACCCGTCCGGAACCAGTACCCAGGTACCGAAATGGCAAGAACCGCTATGTACCGATACAGAACCTGTGCTTTTGGTACTGGTTCCAAGCCCTGACTGAGAGTCACAACGGGCCTCATTAGAAGACTGAAAGTCACCCAAAGGCAATGAAGGGGGATATGCTTGGACTTTCCTTGCGTGATCGAATCAGAAATGAAGAGATCCGCAGGAGAATCAAGGTAACCGACGCAGCCCGAAGAATTGCCAATCTTAAGCGACAGTGGGCAGGATACATTGCTCGCAGAACAGATGGCCGATGATGCTGAATGGTTCTGGAGATGCGACCTCATACCGGAAGACCAAGCGCTGGAAGGCCTCCCACAAGGTAGTCCGACAACCTGGTGAAGCTCGCGGGAACCTGCTGGATGCGAGAAGAACAAGACCGGTCGCTGTGGCTACGCTTAGGGGAGGCCTTTGTCCCGCAGTGAACGTCTTTTGCCTGAAATCGTGAAGTGCTTCAGTTTATACAAAGTGGCGTGGACCTTATCACATTAAATTATACCACGTATACTTAGACGGTATACAAAATTTGAATGAAGTCCATTCACAAAAAAAAAATCAACTGATCCTTACATTTTGTTACACGTAGCTCGACAAAATGTATGGAGCAGCAGATTGTTTTTTGTGAATGGACTTCATTCAAATTTTGTATATCGCTTACGGATACCACGCAGTATACGTGGAATAATTTAATGTGATAACCTAATCGCCACTCTGTATACTAAGTTTTGTTAGTATTGCAAACTAAAATGTTTTTGTCAACATTACCAGTATTGACTACAAAGTTTACATATGTGTAAACAAAATTGTTTGTGCATACTGCGAATGATTGCTGTAACAGAATGTATACCCAGCCTAATGATGTATACAGCAGCGTGACCAAGTATGCACCTGTTATGCATTGATTCTGATATGACGTTTTAAAAAAGTGAGTTTGAGATGGGTATAGTAAATGTAGGTATAATCTGACGTCGTGAGTCGAACCCCATGCCCTAAACTGACTGAAACATACCCCCATTTTAAGTAGGTAGATTTAGTTAATATTATTTCCATATGAATGGGTATAAAATGCGCGTTATTTATCGTATGCTAAGTGCACATCTCGAGTGCAAATCATTGAACACAACAACTTCCTACATTGTAAGTGCAAAATAAAATGATTGATGTTAATGATCTCCACTTTATTTATGAATAGGATTTTTTTTCCACGTTTTGAATTCTCAGTAGGCCTAGACAAAAACTTTTCTGATAGCGTTAACGCCAGACGCTAAAGTCAAAATGTATGGCAATGACATTACCTGCGGAAAAGATACGTAATATCACGTGGTAAGCAAATGTCAACTCCATACAATTTTATTTTCCGTTGGCGTTAACGCTTACAGAAAAGGGATTTTGTCTAGGCCCCCTGATAGGCACAGGGGTTTAATCAATCAAAACTCTCTTTGAGATTTTTACGAAACATTTCGCTTCGTGTTCGATTTTGAATCAAATAAATGCTTTCTAAATTGGGCAGCTGAGTTCTCTATATGACTTAGGTGCCGGTCGCATGGAGTATCTGAGAAAGGTCTTTCAAATATCCACATCAACTTTCGATGATAGGTCCTGGGATAACCATGATTATCACGAGTAACGGGGAATCAGTGTTCAATTCTGTATAGCGAGGTTAGAGACTCGAGACAGGGGAGGATAGTTGGGATTACAAATTATAGAAGTGTTGTGTTGTTGTTAAGTTTCACACCATAAATTGAACACGATTTCAATCACAGACTAACGCTTGGTTTTTGGAATGAAATTCAAAAAAAAAAAAAAACGCTAACTGCTGTGATTGGTCGACTTAATTATCAACAGTCAATCGGATCACTTGACTTGCGTTTAATTTTGACACGTCGAAAATATTCGTTCGTAAAATTCAGGAATCTATAACTTCTAAAAGCCAGGGATCTAAAATAACGTTCTCTCTTCCAGGTTCCGGACCCTAGCAGCGAACTACAAGCGCATGTTCCCCGCCCTAGAGGTAGACATTGAGGGAGAACTGGGCCGCTACCAGCAGTACGCCACAAAGATCAGGCCCATGGTGCGAGACACCGTGTCCTACCTCCACAAGGCCATCGGAGAGGGAAAGAAGGTGCTGGTGGAAGGAGCTAATGCCGCCATGTTGGATATTGATTTTGGTAAGGAAACATTTGAAACTTCTATTAAATACAGGGTGTAAAAAGACCAATCACATAGCCGTTACCTACGCATTCTGTACATCAAACTAAGTAAAATTGAACTAAAACGATTGCTGGGAAACGAGTTTTAGTTTTGTGTAAAAAATCGCTGTTTACGGCAGCGCGCAATGTAACGCACGCAAAACATCATGTCCTTATGGGTGCAAGCAACGGTACAGGAGTAGTGGGAGTATTTAATGTTAAGTGACAAATGAAACTTGTTTTCGTGAAAAATTTTTGGAACTTTGACCTTCAATATCTCCCTCTGTAACTAGAAGTTTCCAAGATATGGTCCAGTACAAAAAATATCACAATGACGGGATTACAAGTGATTCCTCGGCATCGTTAGTCCAGGCGCGCACCGGCGATTTTTTCCCGCAGCGATTTTTTTCGCACACTGGATTTTCAACGCACTGCTTAGCGCCGAGAGTTGAAAATCCAGTGCGCGATAAAATCCCGTCGCGATATTTTTACGTCCGTGCGAACGTGTGGTAAGCGTATTTTTATACCCGTTATACCTCGATATCTAAGAATATACATTTTGCAAAGTTTTTTTCTAAAACAAAGGCTTACTTCGGGTTAGGTCATGGAATAAGTTAAATCTTTTAAACACCGTGGTAAAAAATAAATAAATATACCTAGTTATCACAAAATGTCGTCGCTATGCCTAATTGCGGATTAAAATCGAATTTCCTTAATTATAATCCTAATCATTAATTCTAATCAAACAATGTGAGTATGATATCATTGAAAGAAAAAACAAATGCAGTTTAGCCATACTTACTAAAGTAATTTTTTAGAGCAGCTGATTTCATTTTACAAATTTTCCTCTTATGCTATTATCACTACTTACCGTATTTATTATTTTATTATACTGCACCTTGGACTTAGAATAGTATCCTTTTTATTTTGTACACCATATTAATCATAGATATAACTAGAAATTTTATACAGGATGACTTAATTGGCGATTTTATCGCTAAAAGCGATCTTTTAAAGACACACGGTACACATCTGTCTAACTTTCCGGGCAAACCGTAATAATAATAACAAAAAATGAACCGCATTAACGATAGATCTTATCTAAAACGACATAATTAATCGCTTAATCCACGTGCCTTGCTTTGTACAGCAAACGCAAGGTTCGTATAATGATAGCAGTGCGTTATCATAGCACTGATGAGTGCAGGCGTCCGGAATACTCGTATCTGGGACAGCATGAGTTGATGTTGCACTGTATTTCATTTTTTGAGTAATATCTCTCGTTTTTTTTCCAAGCAGTACTGTCAATTTGTTACTTTGAAAAATTTATGATGAAATTTTTGATGCGGTATCACTTGTAAATGTTCAATAAACTGCCTTATTTTTAAATTTTCCGTCACAAAAATGTTGTTTACGGTCTCTGTTCAATTCGACTCTCCCAATGGGAGAGGGTAGTATGGGCAAAGCGGATTGTTCTCTATAAAATTGTGTGAATGTTGTCGCAAACCGTGTGTAGATAAATACAAGCACGTCTTGGAAACTGTATGTATAAAGATATCCTATACGATACTCATTGTTCTCATAAATCAGAGCATAAACTTATTATCAACGCTATTACATCACCATTTTTACCGCATTAAGCGATTTACTTTCGGTAATAAACCAATACTTATTACTTACTGCTCTTATCGTGATTATAAAACGCTTACACACGACGTTTGCGCTGGGTAGGTGCTCCTAGAAAATATGACTTTTTTGGCTGCTGCGTGCCTGTGCACATACCGCACTGGGGAAGCGGTAACGTGGGGCTCCCCGCTAAAAACTCCATCGAGTTTGCCTACATCTACTTAGCTACAGTACAACTATTTTTTTAATGTCCTTCTGGAATCATCGCATTTCCGAATAAAAACGAATGCTAATTTTCATGTTCATCAATTATTAGATTTATAACTTACTGAATTAAGTACTTTAATTGTTGTTACTTCAAAACAATAATAAAGTACTTAGTTCTGAATTCAAATTATTATACACGATAAACCTAATAACTGATGGACGTGGAATTTAGCATTCGTTTGTATTCGGAACAGCGATGATTCCCGAGGGACATTAAGAAAATAGTTGTACTGTACATAAATCTAACAAAACATCATTAGTTGGTTGATATATTTTTGTGTACAATAAAACTAATTATATTTATCTATCTATTACGTTTCAGGTACCTACCCCTACGTGACGTCATCAAACTGCAGTATCGGCGGCGTATGCACGGGCCTGGGCCTCCCTCCGCTGGTGATCGGCGAAGTGCTCGGCGTCGTGAAGGCTTACACGACGCGCGTCGGCGACGGGCCCTTCCCAACCGAGTTGCATGATGTTAGTATTCGATACTTAAAGTAAAGTTTTTCTCTCATGACTCCCTAGCCTTTCAAAGGAGGTTATCTCCTAGGGGTTAGTCGGCAGTCTTCAATAAAACGTTTTTGACCAAAAGACGACCTAAAACTACAATAATTATGTATTTTTTCCTGTCATCCAGGCTAATGAGGCACTCAGTCCTATACTTCGGTCAGCCCCGGTGCCAAACATGCTCCTGAATCTTTGTATCCACGACAGCATAACTCTTACCAGACGAGACGAAAGAAGTGATAGACAATTTAGACAGAACTCGAAACGTTAGGATTAAGCTATGGAATGCTACCGTGGAAAATATTAATATTCAGTGCAATTAAGTTTGGCCGCAGTTGGCAATGGCAGTTGGCAATGATAATAATAATATCAATAAAATATAATATTATTAATTTTATTTATATTAATAATATCGTTTGGTCAGTTGACTCCCCACCACAATTCAGTTAATTATCCCATACGTCAAGCCTACAAAAAAAAAAAAAATCACGCCTTTTTCCCATGGGGTTAGGGCAGAAACTACAGAACGTCCTGCTACGATCCTTACATACTCCTTTTGCTTCGTTTACGTTCATACATCCTACCTTTCATTACTACGGACCTGACCTTTCTGAAGAACACACCAATAATTCAGTTACACCTAGAATATAGGTACAAATTTTTTTGCTTCTGTTATTTTGCAGGAGACAGGCACGTTGCTACAGGAGCGCGGGCACGAGGTCGGTGTGACCACGAAGCGGGTGCGGCGCTGCGGTTGGCTCGACCTCGTCGTCGTGCGCTACACCGCCATGGTTAATGGATACACCTCGTGAGTTCCCTATAATATGACAAAATACCTGCCTTTAAACCAGAACCTGTTATTGTGCGAGTTTGAGGGTGTGTGTGGGTGAGTTTGAGGGTGTGTGTGGGTGAGTTTGAGGGTGTGTGTGGGTGAGTTTGAGGGTGTGTGTGGGTGAGTTTGAGGGTGTGTGTGGGTGACTTTGAGGGTGTGTTGGTGACTTTGAGGGTGTGGGTGAGTTTGAGGGTGTGTGTGGGTGAGTTTGAGGGTGTGTGTGGGTGAGTTTGAGGGTGTGTGGGTGAGTTTGAGGGTGTGTGGGTGAGTTTAAGGGTGTGTGTGGGTGAGTGTGTTTGCGTGTGTGTGAGGGTAAGTAAGTGTGCGTACGCGTTCATGCGTGCGCGCGTACGTTTCCTAAGAAAGCGGTGAACTGTCACAACACACAACACAATAACTGCAGATTTTCATGACGGAACCGCTTTCCGAGGATGCCAAAGCTTCACTCAAACAATCCTTATTCTTCTGTTATAGCTGTTGGCTCTCCTGTACTTAAATAAATGTCTTGCTGTCACAAGTATAAGCCACGATCGGGGCTCAACATAATTATTATTCGCTTAGTTTAAAAGGCGAATAATGAAATTGAATTATATAGCTGATTTGTTGGATTCGTTTTCTCCTCTACCGATCGTTATTTTTCCGACAAAGTTTTTTTATATGCATATATTAGTATTTATTCTTGTATTTTCTAGTTATTTCCGAGTTATCTACCCCTTATGTCACCTGCCATGTTTTGTCTGCATCTCCCTAAGGTTGACTGGTAGAAAATGTCTCCGGCATTAAGTCCGCCTTTGTACAGTATTTTTTTACCTATAAAGTTTTAATAAAAATTATAAACATCAAGATGATGGCTATAAAAACTCCGTGCACAAGTCTCTGCCAAACGTGATGGTGATTCCAAAATCAATCCAAGCCATGAATAACCTCCATACAAACTTGCATCCCCTATTTATCTCCTTTAAGGGATGATTTTTTTAAATCCTTATTATTCACTTTCGTTATACACGGAACTTTGCAAAATTTGCATGCTTCTAGACCCAAAGGTCCAGGCTGAGCATTGTCAGTGAGTGAATGAATGAATGAATGAGTTATAAGTAGATGTAAAGACCATGTTTAGCAGATCAATATTAGCTGCAAACGCGAGTTACAATCATGAGCTGATCACGACGTGCCCATGTGTTGTACGGTTTCGGAATATATCTCACGAAAGATGGGGTACAGTTCGTACCATATAAGAAAGTGATAGAGAGAAGAACTAGCAGGAAAACTCAGTTTTTATTCTCAATACTAATATCAAAAATTTACGTAATACATAACGCCTGTTTTCCCGAATTTTAAAGGCAGTGGTATACAGTCCGCGAGGTCTAAGCTGAGCTTTGCATTTGTGTGAGGTGCGCGGCGGAGTTGCGTCGCGCGAGGGCCGCACCGCGCCTCAGGCCGATTGCCAAAAAGCAGTATAAACCGGTTTAAACCAAGCAAAGGACGCGTCGCGCTCTAGGCTGACGTCACACCTACACTATCTCTATATGCACTCACACAAATTCAAAGCTCAGCTTAGACCTCGCGGTCTGTACCTAAGTATATCCACATTTCGCCAGTTACTTGAAAGTTCCATGTAATAGGTGACAAGTTACACACAGAAAACAATAATGTAAATGAATTTTCCAGGTTATGTCTCACAAAGATGGACATTCTGGACACGTTAGAGGAGATCAAGGTCGGCATAGCGTATAAATTGAACGGCAAGAAGATAGAGTACTTCCCCTCGTCGATGACCGAGCTCAGCAGTGTGGAGGTGAATATTTATTTATTTCAAACTTTTATGTGGATACTGCTGATACAGATACCCCCACGTACTTTAATACCTCGAGATAAAAGGGTAACTAACTTATGCAGCAGCATTATGCCGGTACAGATTGGTGAAACCTTACATGAAATATAGGGTGTCAGGGATATGGACGCGCAAATTGTAACCATGAATTCAGCACATGATTCTATACCCCCTAGCGTAGAAATTTATCATCGGTTAACAAAAAATAAATCTACTGATTCATTCAAAAGCGTACCTGCACGGTCAAAATATATGGAACACCAAACTTTTTTACAATAACCGACGAAATATTTCAACACAAGCGCGTTCAGAATAATGTACTGAATCCTAACAGCTTGCGCGTCGATGTCCCTGCCACCCTGTATAACGCAATAAGCCGTCCTAATTTATGCGTACGCACGTATTTTCTTCTCTTAACGTAAAAAACTGATATCGTTGTCTGCTATGTAAGGTCATTTTCATACACATCGGCTCTAAATAATGTTACTTCTGGCCATCTAATCATTTAAACGCCGTCATTATTTAAAAAAAAATTGACTATTCAACAACGTTAATAACGCAATGAATGTTGTTGAACTGACAAAATGAAACCCATTCCTACTGTTAGTGTGTTACGTAATCACCCCGCAGGACTAGAAATGTGAAATAAATTAGTACATCAAGGGCTAATTTTTCAATACTCAGATATCTCATAACTGAAGAGTAAATATAACCGTTTGACAGCTTTTGTAAAGAAAATATGTCAAACTAATCATATTTACTCTTCAGATATAAGTTATCAGACTATTGAAAAATCAGCCCTTAATGTAAATATTTATTTCACATTTCTAGTCCTGCGGGGTGATTACGTAACACACTAACAGTAGGATTGGATTTCATTTTGACAGTTCGACAACATTCATTGCGTTATTTACGTTGTTGAGCAGACAAATTTTTCGAACATATGAAGCAATGGATTAGCAATATACCTAAAAATTATTCAGATTGTGATAGATAGTATGTTACGTAATTAGGGTGCCGCTTGTGATGAATTTTGTTCGAGCGGCTTAGTAATTACCCTTCAATTTTTACAAGTTTAATTATATTATCAGGTGGAATACATCACACTGCCCGGCTGGGCATGCAGTATAGAGGACGTGCGGCAGCTGGACAAGCTGCCCGAGCAGGCGCGGAGCTACGTGAAGGCCATCGAGAACTTCTTACAAATACCTGGTGAGTTTTACTCAAATTCGTGAATTAGAGCTACAGTACATTCACTGTTATTTTGCCACTGACAGTAACAATCCAATAGCAACCTTATTGTTATGAATATAAAGATCATTGTGAATTGACAGACTTGTCAATGGGAGCAACCCAATTGCAACCTTATCGTTACGATTATAAAGATCTTTGTGGATTGATAGGTTTGTATTGACAAGCCATTGCCATTGGGCAGCAACCCAACAATAACCTTATTACAACGGTAATAAAAGATAGCTGTGATTTTGACAGTGATGCAAACTCAGGGGTAAAATAACTTTCGAAAGAGTTACCTTGGCCCTGGTGCACAGGCAACTGAAGGAACTCGGGTGGGTTTTAGTCAGTAAGAGTCTGAAACGCCCTTCCGCTCCGCCCAAACCGGAAGAGGTCATTTGAAGATTTCCCACCCAAAAAAAACCGGTAAAATAACTGGACGTACTGTATTCACAACCATTCGATACGCTTCCGTTCCGCATCGAACATAAGTTAATGTTATTGAAAGAGTCCACTTTAGAGGACTCTTTCAATTTTCGGGTTTCGATTTTGTGAACATCGTTTACGCTGTTCACAAATCCAAAACCCGAAATTTCAGTCAGGTTAAATCAAAAAGACGACAGCTATTCTTCCGACCGCAAAAAGCTTACCTAACCGAAACTGTGTCATATTCGACACGACAGCCTGTCGAATGGTCGTGAATACCGTTAAAATAATATAATACCGGCTTGTTACTGTCCCACTTCAGGCCAAAGCCCTCTTCTCATACAGAGAAAGCACGAGCATTGTTCACCACGGTTGCTCAAAACGGGTTGGTTATTGCAGACTTACAGTGCAGTACAACTATTTTCTTAATATCCCTCGGAAATCATCGGATTTCCGAATACAAACGAATGCTTATTTCTATGTCCATCAATTATTAGATTTATCGTGTACTAGCTGCTGCCCGCGGCTTCGCCCGCGTGGATGTCGGAAATTATCCAACGGGACTGTGCTGCCGGTACAAAAAGTAGCCTATGTTACTCCTTATAACATCAGCTATATGCCAGTGAAAGTCCCGTCAAAATCGGTCCAGCCGTTTCGGAGATTAAACAGACTGACAGATAAAAAATAAAAAAGTGGTATTCTGTTATAAGTCCCGTATATACTTTCATATGCATTTAGTAAAAAGCTGTTATTTTGACATTACAAACAGACACTTCAATTTTATTTATTTGTATAGATAATAATTTGAATTCAGAACTAAGTAAGTCCTTTATTGTTGTTTTAACCAAAAATAAAATACTTAGTTCGAACCACAACTTTTTCCATTGAGAATTTAGTATGGATCTTAAGTCAGTTAATGGCAGCTCATGGGACTTAAACATAACTGGCGAAATTTGGTTCGCCTATTACACTTCTGCGTCTCCTTTCGGGGAATAAAGACGTCATATGGTTTATGTTCAATTCAAACGCTTTTTCATTTAACCGCATATTTTCTCAATAACTGAATAAATATATCGTGGAGTGGTAATAATACGAAAACAAATTTTAATCTGTATAGTCTCGCTGTTAATCAGTTGTATGGAAAGAAAAATTATGAATAACAATACAGTCTACTCCTATAGGGGTCTGCTATTAGAAGAAGCATTTTAATGATGACCATGGCATTTGTAACTAATTGCAATACGGCAGTGCCACAGCTGCGATATAAATATAAATATTCTACGATTTATATAATACGTAGGTACAAAAGCATTCACAATGATTCTGTGTAACCATTGACGCTGTATTCTTAATTCTGGCAAAGTTTCAATCAAAACAATTTTAATGTCGGATTAATTGTGCTAATAGTTGGTCGGTGTTTTAGTTTATTAAACACAAAAACAGGACACTTATTAATAGCATTTGTAACATACATCTAACGCCATCTAGAGTTACATGTGTTCAACATTGTCATCCGACCTAGAAGATACTACATGTACGGTCACCAAACGTGATAAGTAACCAGGGTCGTCGGATATAGTTGAAGTTTAGTAAGAAACCGATGAATATTTTTGAATAAAATTGAACAATTTTAATAGAAATCCAATAGTTAATTTCCGATATTACATTTCTGAGTAGATAGGCTGTTCCTGCTGTACCTGTTTCAACTCCTACCACACAGAAAAAAAGTAACAAAAACCTTTACTTACAAAAAATCAACCGACTTAAAAAAAAAAAAAAAAACTGTAATAACCGTGAAAAATAAGTTTCATTTCGGAAGTCGGTGTATTTGGTTGTGTATTTTCGTTTTTGGCCACCGACTTCCGAAATTAAAGTAATTTTTCACGTTTTTTAGTGTTTTGTTTTGGAAGTCTGTTGTTTTTTTGTAAAAATATTTTTATTTTACACTTTTTAGTTGTGGTACCTACCCACACACATTCGTAAACCACTACTTGATATGTAAATAACCGTGACAGGAAATTATTAAAACATCAGCAATATAAACTAAGTAGAAAAAATACGCAGTATTAAGGATAACTCAAAAACTACGGGTCAGAACTTGATCAAATTTAAATGGGACCACATGTGAAGCACCAGCTTTCAAATAAAAAAGAATCATCCAAATCGGTTCACATAGAAAAAAGTTTTGAGATAACACACACAAAAAAAAAAACAGTTGAATTGAGAACCTCCTTTTTTTGAAATCGGTTAAAAAATAAAGGCGACCAACAAAAGGTTTTTACAAGGCAGATGTGAGTGGAAACGCCGGGTGGGGACGCCCTAGGAGGACATACATCAGTCCATTCCTTTGTAACCCGCAGGAATCCTGCTTATCTATGCTCTTACTGCTTTTACTACGATATCTTCACATAATAAACATCCAGATCGGATCACCCAGAAAAAAGTTCTGAGCTAAATACAGTCCAATTGAGAACCTCCTCCTTTTTTGGAAGTCGGTTACAAAAGTACTATAAAACTATTTTGTTTTTCCTTACAGTAAAGTTCATCGGCGTCGGACAAGGCCGGGAGTCGATCATCAGCACGGAAGCTTAACGTCGGAGCGAACTCGCCACCTAGTGTCACTTTTTATGTAATGTTGTTACTTTATAAGTGAAGGTACAGCTGCGGCGCTAGCGCCGCTTTTGTGCTCGTTATTCAGGCTAAAGATAATTGGGTCATAAGAAAAACAGATCGTTTTAAAGTTTCCGAATGCCTTTTGAATATGTCGTGAAATTCAACGCTGATTGATTCATGTTTTCTTGGTTATCCAATCACAATAAGAGGGTCAGAAAGAAATGGAATTAACATGAGTTTTCAAAATGGGAATTGTTTTATGACAGAGTGAGTTCCGCGCAACAGCCATCTGGAACCAGGATAGTTTCTTTTTTATGCCGAGACGGTCAAAAATAATATATGTCTATATTACTTTTATCAGTAATCAAGAAAAAATCCTTGACTACATAAAACAAGTACCCTAGTTGAAGCAGAGAGAAAATCCTATTTCTAAAATGTATGGAAAAAATAAAATACATTCACAGATCACAGACAATTTTCTAAAGAGATCGTAACAGTATGCGAAAAATCTATGGTTTTAATAATGAGCGCAAAAGAGGCACTGTCCTTTATAGCAGCTTTCCGCTGGCTTACTTACCTAACAGTTGTTTAAAAAAGGCAATACATTTTTAAATAGTCGGGCCCACAATTAATACACGTTTTTTTTTTTAGTTTAGGGCTTATGTATATCAATTGCCTATCACAGCTGGAATTGAATGTATGTATGTAATAATTTAACAACCATTTTTATGACAATATACACCATATAATGTGTTAAAAAACATAATGAGCCTTATGCCTTAAAATTAATGTTTTTTTTTTTCAACTATGTCAGCTACGGCCCTTCGTTGCGATGACGATATGTTTAATTGCTGAAATACACGAGCGGCACGCTGTCGGCGTCAATTGTCTCTGCCGTTGACGCGTGCCGCTCGTGTGTATTAACAATAACACAGATTATGCAGTGCATGGTCTAAAAAAGTAAGGTCTAGCATTCCGGGAGTGACATCTGCTTACGTCACTATCCAGTTGCCACTTTATTGCAACAAAACACGAATTATGGAAACATTTTCAGTCACCATTCTGTTAAAAAAATATATATAAAAGCATTTAAATTGTCGTTTCGTTTTTCTAATCAAACGAAACAATTTAATTTAAACATATACCAACGTAATTGTTACTTAAAACCTCATTGTTTTATCGGATTCGAACAGGTAATGAGGCGGTTGGGGAGTTATTATTACACACTACTGGTAACACAGCGGTGATGACGTAGGCTTGTGTCTCCCACGTGACCACTGTCTCGGAATGCTATACCTGGCGAAGTATATTATTATACCATGATGCAGTCAATGTCGTCAGGTAATTTATAGCTATTATTTTTATAACAAAGCCTCCGTGTACTTATAGTTTCAACTACATTAATTAGGGTGCTGTTACAAAAACGTTTTATACTATGTACTTATTGCATTGTAGAGTAATTATTGATGAAAATGTAGCGTTTTATCAACGCATGCGCATACGATATTGCGACGGCGCCCTAATAAATTGAGATGTCTTTACCTATCTCGAATAAAACAATCTCTGCAACACATTTCTTAAGTAGTTGGAACACAAAATATTTTATATACAAGCTAACATCACTAGTCAATAATTGAAACTGAAGGTGCCGGGTTTTATACAAGAAATATAATTCAGTATTGTTCATTGAAACTACAGTACCCGAATATCGTTAATATGGCACAAAGAGCGTGAGAAAAGTTACAGCCGCACGGATCGATCGATCAAGTTAAGCTACGGGTGCCGCGGTTGTTCCGTGGATGGGTGACGACCATCTTTACATACCAAGACCCCCTCCATGCCTAGGAAAGCACGTTAAGCCTTTGTTTTCTGCCGTCATTCGTGGATCTTTGACGGTCGTTACGGGCCGTCAGAAGCCCGAAAGTCTCGACAACCAGTCTCATCAAGGGGTATTGTATTACTTGATAACTGGGTGTGGAGGTCAGATAGGTAGTCGCTCCATGTAAAATACTGGTATTTAGCTGCATCAGGTTAGACTGGAAGTCGACCCCAACATAGATGGGGAATGGCTAGGTAGTTGATGAGCTTGTGAAACGTTAGGCCTGGTAGAGCGTTGGCCCTGTCACTGATACCTGAGTGACAATCTCCTTGTGAAGCTCGGTGTGTCATGTTTATTCTCGGGTATTGTATAGCGTATCGGCTAAGTGTTGATAGATTATCTTGCCTCCTTAATTCTATAGACAATGTGTCGTGTACGTGAAGTTATTACATTGGTATTGTATCAGAATTGTCGTACTTTTGTGGAAGTATTTAGAATTATATAAATGTCTTTATCGGAAGAATAGCTTGAGGCGTACTTGGTGGAGTTGCGTGTTTGCGATGCCGTGTTTAGTCAAAATATTTGCAATCGATTTTTCGTTCGGATAATCGATTCTTTTGGCGAAGACTCGGTGCGTCGCAATGCGGAAGGTCTTACCAATAGTAAAATAATTTAGCTAATTTTAAAATAACGTATCAACAGAAGTAGTAATCTTAAAGTTTATAGAATATTTTCATGGCGGATTTAGTACAAAAGAACTGTTGATGGTATTTATTGGCGGCGCATGGCCAACTTTCCTTTCACAGCAATAATAGGGTAATTAATGTATAAACAATATGTTAAGGTGCAGGACACGTTCATGGCGAAGTTATACTTGTGAAGTATTATTATAAAGACACCCCAAGGCTTAATTAATCCTAAAGTTTATTTTTAGTTCACTCGTTCTAAGGTGTCAATCGGATCCAGAATGACAACATACATGTTAGCATCTAAAAATAAAGTACTATAGAAAAGCACGCAATCATACGAATATTCTGGAACAATCACGATTTTTTTTTTGTTTTATAAATTGACTGTCGGTTTTTTGCACAAACGAAATAGCAGTAATATTGAATAAATACCTTTTTAGTGTTAACTATATTAACTTTTGTTTGAAATCAATTCTTTTTTACTAACTTTTTCATTTAGGGCTTCTTTACAGCTTTCAATAATCGTGAAAAGCGTTGTAACAATCTAGACATTATTTTACCAATTTAATACAATTTTACAAAGGCCCATTCCAAAGATCTTTTCAAATGAAATATTTTATGTACTTATTAATAACGAATCATCGTTTTGCTTCTACATTCTGTGAGTCGTGTTTTTTATGTGATATAATTGTGTATAATTAATACAAATGTTTACATTAATGTAATATGTGCAAATATTATATCAATGTAAATATTTAATTACAGTTAATATGCCAATAAAACGGTTTATTCTTTTATGCGTGTGTTTTATTTACAATTGAATCCTAATATGTGCCAAAAATGAAATCAGGGTTAATACCCTAACCTAATGGTTTCCTATACCCAATAATCGTTATCCTGTGACCTGTAATACAGGTTTTTATATAAACCTACCTCAGGCACCAGTCTCTCACATAGTTAGCTCCTTGTTCGTGCACTACTGTCAAAGATAACTTGAGTAGAAACATAAAAACGTTTATATCATTACCTATTATTTTCAAGTTAACGTCCACTTTACTTTACGACGTAGTATTGTAATCCTACCAGTATGCTAAACACTGCCATGCCTATCAATAACATTACTCCACAGTAAACTGGGCCGACAGTCTCGACATAGATAGCGACAAAAATCGGTCGTTAAATATAATCGATGTCAAATTTCTTGAATAGATTTTCAACCTTATGCTTTCGAAATAAAGTTAAAATCAATTAAAGGAATTTGACAACGATACGACCTAGCGACCGATTTTTGTCGCGGTCTAATGTCGAGACTGCTGGCCCAGGTTAAAAACAAGCTAAGTAGGTTCCCAGCGATCTCAAAGTCAAATTATTTATTCCAAATAGGCAAATAAAAGGCACTTTTGAACGTCAAAATTTACAAAAAAAAAAAAAATTGAATTGTTTCTAGTTGCCCCTTCCAAAAGGTAGTTTCGTATGGAGAAGAATGGGCAAGAAACTCCACCGTTACTCTTTTAAAATGTTTTACGTAGGTTCACATTAATTATGTAATGATATGTGAAGATCTAGCTGTAGACTCGCAGTGAGCGTGATAACTGGTGGTGGCGCCAACAGGTTGTAAATGATTTTATTTCTGTAAGTAGGTTTGTACAAACAAATGTCAATCCTATTTTGTAAACTAGACGAGGTCGGCGTTTCCTATCTGACTACTCTGAGAAGAAAGGCCGAAACAAACTCATTATTATAGTAAGTATTGCCATTACTCATTAGTATTGTATTGCCCGAAGGTCAACTTGTTGACTGCTACGCTACGAACTCGTAAATCTAATCGTGCCATTATGCAGCCGGTACCTATATTCTGTAAAAATCTGACCGTGAAAACTTTGAAGTGATTTGTCATTCCACCATAATGCTGGGGATTGACACCTTGACAGCTTACTAAGTCCACCAGTAACCAGTCTTACTAAGGGGTATCGTGTTATCCTGTTACTAGGTTGTGGGGGTCAGATAGGCAGTCGCTCCATGTAAAATTGTGGTATTCAGCTGCATCCGGTTAGACAGGAAGCCGACCAGGCTAGGCAGATTGATTGTGTGTGAGTTTATTTATCACATTGCACTCAACAGAAATTAGACCCAGTAAAAAATAAAAAAAGGTTTTAAATGAAAAACAACGCATTGTATCGCAATACATGTCTTTATTTCGTATTATTTAATAACTACTTCAGTCAAATAGGTAATACAGTAATAGTTACATTTAAATGATGAATATTTACATGAACATCCTGTACAGTAGGTATGTACAGGACGATTCCTAATAAATGAATACATTGTAGTATCAATAATATGTTTACAATAAATTTTACATCAAATTCAAGTTGTGACATTTTTGTTGTATACCTAAAGCTTAATTAAAATATGGTGATAGTTCTCATGTATTTTATGTAGCTTCTAACCTTTATCAGCAACAATTCCCTAACATTTAAGAGATGTCTAATAATTTGCTTCATCGTCTTTTATTTGGATGCATACTTATTTTGTTTAATTTGACCGTCGACAACAAAAATAAAATGTAGATATGAAGTTGAGACGGTGTTTTCATTTTGAATTTGTCTACTCAAGATTCTATTTCTAGATTTCTTTTTACAAAAATGTTATTGAAATTCTCTTGTTAGGGATTTATTACTGGGTTGCAGATAGAAGCACTAAATAATTAATTATAAATTCAATTACTACCAGTCACATTAATAATTACTATAGCAAGGAGCCACAACACCAACTATCTCAAGTAATTCAAGTATTACGGTTAGGCGACAGCGCAGACCAATAAGACAACTGAAATTATGAAGTGCAATTTTTTTGCAAATGGAGTAAATTTTATGTAATTACTGTAGTAGTGAATCAAGACAAAACTTCAAAAAGATTCGAACATTGAATTAACATACTTTGTTTCAAATAAGGTATATAAATTATTTTATTTGTATTCAATTCAAAATGATTCCTTGTTAGCCTTTATTCTATAAGTTTAGGTCCGAGTTAAATTTATGCAAAGAAGTGCCTTTCACAGGAATTGCAGTTGTCCTTTCGGTATGCAAATCAGAAATGGACACGTTTAGGAACCCGCTAGAGGGCGGTGAAGTATAACTGACGGCAATAAATAGATAGCCACAAGTTATGGTGTAGCACTTACTGTGCCAAGGGAGTAAGAGCCAATTTGAAATTGTAATTCCTACCTATCCTAAATTTTATCATTTTGAAAACTATCTAGAAGGTCAAAGACTTGCTCTATATTTTTGATGGACAATCTCATCATACCATAAGAATACAGACGAACTATTACATAGATTCAATAAGAAGGAATCAGCATTATCATCGATCAAAAATATAGGGCAAGTTTGTAGGCTTCATATTGAGTAAAAATCGCTCTACGGTCGGTACAGATCTGGGGAAGCGCGGTTTCCACTAACGAAAAATATCAATATTGTGATAGTTTAATAAAATAAAAATCCAAAAAAAAAAACCTCCACCGTTCAGCGGGATCATTAACCGCGGATCATTTATTTTCGACTTTATTTTTACTGTCGCATCGTTGATTTTTGTTTGACAATGAAAACCGCGCTTCGCCAGGCATATCCGTCAAATACGTGCGTCATATTAAAAGTGGTTTTTAACAGTGACAATACAATTGAATACGTATAAATTTTTGTTTAACGAGTCTATTATTTATTTATTACATAACAAACAAGCCTAACCAATTGAATTGAAGCTTACAGAGCACTATTTAAAATAATATAGGATGCACTTCGCTCCACAGGCCAAAAATATAAGTTCTTGGCATAAAACTGATGATATTTTTTTTTCAGCTTTCCATTATGTAATCTAGTATATCACTACTGAATACACAGTAAAAAAGCGCGAAATATTCCCTTTTCATAAAACCACACTACAATACAAATGCACAAAAAACCACCAGACGCCTAGAAAAAATAACTGAAATATGTCCAAGAAATATCAACATCATTGATTTTTGTCATAACTAAGTGGAATAATAAAAACTTAAACCTAAACCTACTGCAGGTAGTATTTTGAGGAACTTAGAACTTGCGTCATCCATCCAAATCATTACTTAAAGAGTTTCAAGTCAACTCGTCATAAACGGAAATCTGTTAAATTTAATAAATATTTTAAAATGCGTGCACACGCCGTACAAAGTTGGGTTCAGTCAACCATACATCAATGGTAACACAACTACGAAAACTGCTGAGCGAATATTCTTCGGCCAGTAAGTTGAGCAGGCGCACTATGTGTCTATGGGGGTATGTGGGTATTTGTCTTAGCAGTGAAGAGTTGTCCATCTTGTTGATCCCCCATCTCCGGTTGGGGGACCAAAAAGACGGCCTGGACTTTTTCCAGGCTTGTCACACCGAGACTTCGGATCGACACAAGAGCACTTCAAAAAAAAAAAAAAAAGTATTTTATTAAGTACATAGTACTGAAAAAGGAAATATGAAAAAGTAGAATGCCCGGCGTCTTGTCAGGACTTTTAAAATGTTGAAATGAAAATATTTAACTCCGTGAACGGCGTCTACTAACAGTAACACGCTTGGGTAATGTATGTCAGCTCCAGGAGTCACAATCATTATAATATTGGTAGTATTATATTTGACTATAAAGAAGCGTTGCTGTATAAAATGTAACCCACAAGGATCAACGACACTTAGGCCCAAAACCGATACTGGTTTTCACCTTTTTAGGATTTAGTGTCAAAATGAAGGGCGGATGTTTTGGGGTACTGTCTTATGTAATTTTGACGTTAAAAACGTGCTAATTCTCAGCCTAGTTTGAATAAATGACTTTTAATTTTGATTTTGAAAAGGTTCATCATCCCTTCGAAGTTGAAAACAGAAAAAATAAATAAATTGGAATAGCTTTAAATAATGCTAGCCCAACTAAAAGTGCAAGTGAAACGGGTGAAAGTGAAATAATTAGAAAATATATTTTCATTTCTAAAGCAATTTTGCATTGCATTGAAGTTTTAAATTGGGATTCACATTAGCAGTTTTTTTACTACTATACTTTGAAAATTAAGAAAGAAAACGTTTACGAAAGAATACATGTTTTTAATAAAAAGGACTATTCTCTACGTTTAAAATTTAATATTAATTTAACGGAAATTAATTTAATGAAAAAATTTATGTCTGTCTAGACCTGACCCGAACACAGTTTTTTAAACTCTGACCCAGACACTGTTTTATTTGAACCTATTGTCCGTATTCCAGCCAATTAATGAACGTGAAGCAAGCGGAATCGGAAAATAATTACGAAGAAATTCCATAGTCATGTAATGGCTATAAAAATAGAAAGCAAAATGCTTGTCGTACACCTTTAACAGGTCACTTTGAAGAATAAAAAAAGAAAGAGAAGAAACATATCGAAGTCGAAAAAAAAAACCTTTTTCGGGTTCAACCACAGTCTGGTAAAAAATAAAGATAGATGACAAGAAAAGAGTGTTTTTGGAATCTATCGCGTTGTAAAGTACAATATAATAATATAATTATTATTCCCACCGACTTCCCTGCCTATTTCTCAAATGAAGAACTAAGCTCGCATTTTTTTTTATGTTAGCAACACGCTTACTGTTACGACATAAAGGCGCAATTTTATATTGTTACCACAGACGAACAGTTGGCTGTACCAGTTACCACCTCTTGTAGTGGCCAAGCTAAACAAAATTAGTTCCTACAAGGTTCATCTTACACAAAATCAGTCCTTAATCCCTTGTATTAGGGGATATATTCCGTTCTCTCTTGTTTTTTGTCTTGGGTGGGGCTCGGTGGCGGTCTCGTTTGCGGCTGGATGAGGAGCATGAAGATGAGGGGCTGGAGTCAGGGGGGGAACCAGCTTCTTCGGCTGTGAGGCCCATGGTCTGGGACTCTGGGGTCGAAGGTTCTAGAACACTGTTGCGGAGAGCGCGGCGTTGTTCTTCAGTGTGTTGGGGACAGCGAGTTGATCTGCAAATTGAGTTTTTAGTTAAATAATGTCGTTTCGCAATTTTATTTGCTCTAAAATTTAAATCAACACCCTTATTGCGTAACACACTTCCAATCACAATCCGAAAGAAATACCTAATCCTATGCTTAATACATAACTTCTTCCCATGGGGGTAGGCATAAACTACAGAACGCCACCTGCTACGATCCTTACATACTCCTTTTGCCTCATTTACTTCATACATCTGGTCATACACGCACGCCGGTTGCAAGTACAACGCACCAGACCCTTCTGAAGAACAT
Source organism: Dryobotodes eremita (assembly GCA_917490735.1). Taxonomy (NCBI): domain Eukaryota; kingdom Metazoa; phylum Arthropoda; class Insecta; order Lepidoptera; family Noctuidae; genus Dryobotodes; species Dryobotodes eremita. Next base: position 5,331,631 of record OU823257.1, on the reverse strand, counting down.
CACCAATAAGGTCACTATATGTCTTCCTAGGGTGTCCCCTCCCTTCAATTATTATTCCTATGCTTAATAAGTTTGAAAAAATTCATCTGCTCAACATCGTAAATAAAGCAACGAATATTGTTGAACTTTCAAAAGACTTTGCCATTGTGTAAGTGTGTTACGCAATTACCCCGCGTATTTATCCTTTGTCTGGCACATGAAGCACGCAGGTAACTAAATAACAGGTATTTTTCCTTAAGGAAAATACTGAGAGAATATTACAAAGGTCACGTTGCTGGAAACCCTATCAATTCTCTACCCAGTGAGCTTTATCAAAGTAGTACATTATTTAAGTATATTTCGCTGTAAAATTTTCCTTATATTTAAATACAAAAAAACACACAAATAATGACTTGTGGTTTTGGCGATAAAACGATGCGACATGGTTTTGGTCGTGGGCTCTCGTACTTTTTAGGTTTTGTAAAAGGTCTCCATATCTAAGAAATGACGGACCCTTACTGAATCTTAGTAGGTAAGGTTGGGTGATGAGTAAGGTACTTATGAGTTGTGATAAACTAAAAAATTCTATCACATAAATAGACATGAGCTACAAGTAACAACATATTTAAATGAATAGGCGTTCAGGAACCGGTATAAAGTGCAGTCTCGAAAAACCGCAAAGTAGTTATTAGAATATTCATAATGATCTACTAATCTTAGTAATATCTGCCAGAAAAATTATATAACATAATATCACACCTCAATCGTAAGGCAGAGGTGTACCTAGTATAGTACACCCACAAGGCAATAGGTTCACCTCCAGACTCCATGTTGCCACTGAGAAATTACTGATGGAAAAACCCAATAAAACTTTGCCCGTCCCGGGAGTCGAACCCAGGACTCAGCGGAAGCGCTTACGAACGAGATAGCCAGGGTCCTATTTAATATGACTGACAATGCGACATATTTGTCAAAAAAATATATAACTGGCACAATTTCACGACAGGTGCTGTATTAAATAAATAAAAAATAAAAATATTTTAATTCAGATATCATGATCCATAGGTATAAAAACATTATAAGTAATTATTAAGATTGAACAATTACAAAAATGTAAATTAAAGCAGAAAATTTCTGAAATTAAACTTGTAAAATTTTTGAATTGTCGCCTGTCAGTTTTTTATTAAATATTAAATAAATAGGCCCCTGGTGGGAATTATTAAGGTGTCCAAGTCTAATCAAAATCTTACCTAGTGCATAATTTTTTAGTGTGCTCTGACACGACACCGCAGATCTGCTGCAGCAAGTTCTTCTTCTCGTTAGCGGTCATCGTTTCGTAGGTGGCGCCACCGTCGTTCGCGTCCGAGTTCGCCGTGCCGTTGTTGTGCCTGTTGGTAACTTGCATTGTAGACTTACTTTACGAGAAGACTATTGTGCTTGTGCATTGGGGCCTTTAGTCACCAGTAACTGTAGCGTATCGATTTGTATGGGAGACGAGTGAACTCGTCTTTAGAGGAAATAAAATAGGCAAAATAATAAATTCTGATGTAGGAAAGACGGGGTTAGTCTTTAAGCCCCTCCCTTGATCCGTCACTGCACAAGTGTAGGTACTGCCCTATTAAATAATTTGTCTTTAATTTATAAAGGTAGAAATAAATTTAAAAAATCCCAAATGCACAAACATGTTTCAGATTATAACACAAAAATATAGGCAATTGACATACAGGTATATATTTTCAAAAAGCATGCAAGTGCTAGCTAGATTTTATAAAAAAAAATGCGTAATCTATGTTTTTTGTTTTTTTTTTTTCTAAAAGCCGACTCTTGGAACATATGAACGTACCATTAATACTGTAGCCAGCCAGGGCATTAGATGTTTGAAACAAAGAACAATTCAGACTTTATTATATTCCTATGTTTTATGATCATACATATTATTTCATTATTTTCCATAAATTACTTTGATGATAAGTAATGCAACTAAATGTACACTACATTCCGTTTCGCATGACTACTGCACCCTAATTACGTAAAACACTATCTATCACAATCTGAATCATTTTGAAACCTATTGCTAATCCATTGCTTCATACGTGCAAAAAATTTGTCTGCTCAACAACGTAAATAAAGCATTGAATGTGGTTGAACTGTCAAAATGAAACCCATTCCTACTGTTAGTGTGTTACGTAATTACTCCGCTGGTCATGTCTCTCACTCGGACACGTACTATGTGAACGAGACCAATATAGTTGACCTGCCACGCCCAATCATACCCTTAATTTATCTAGCTTTGACGTTGAGACACGATTAATATAGGGTGTAAAAAGACCCATCACGAAGCCGTCATCTACGCATACTGTACATCAAAATAAGTAACGTTGTATAAAATGCATAGCCGGCAAACGACTTTTATTTTTGGTGTCAAAAATCGCTGTTTACGGCGCGCAATGTAAAGGGTCACCGAAACGATCAATTGGACGTGTCAATGTGTATTTATTGTCAATCGCTTCAATTGCATTTTGTATAGGCGATCAATTTGTGCATCAATGTGTATTAATCACGTAAAAATTGACAATTGTAATTGATAGTTTCGGGGACCCTTAATGCATACGTGTAACGGTACAGGAGTCATGGGGGGTAAATAAATTTAATTTATATCATTTAAAACTCGTTTTCTTAAAAAAAACGTCAATAAGTTGAAACTATGATCTTCAATATCTGCGTAACCAGAAGGTACAGTACAACTATTTTCTTAATGTCCCTCGGGAATCATCGCATTTCCGAATACAAACGAATGCTAATTTCCATGTCCATCAATTATTTGATTTATCGTGTATACTCATTTGAATTCAGACCTAAGTACTTTATTGATTTTTACATCAAAACAAAACAACAATAAAGTACTTAGTTCTGAATTCAAATTATTGTACACGATAAATCAAATAATTGATGGACATGGAAATTAGCATTCGTTTGTATTCGGAATTGCGATGATTCCCGAGGGGCATTAAGAAAGTAGTTGTACTGTACCCAGGTATGGTCATGTAGAAAAAAAATCACAATAATGGGAAAAAAGGGACTCTCGGCTTCGTCAAGCGTCTTTTTAAACCTGATAATTTTCGTTCGTGGTTCTTTTAGAAATCGGCAGGTCTCGGAAGGTTGAAGTTTACGAAGGTCTATGTAACTACGTTAGTCTTAAAACAATGTTAGTACTATATCTACAGTATAGGTACATACTTATGCATTTTGTTTGGCTTCCTGTTGTTGTTATTCTTGATCCTGCGTTTCCTCCGCTCATTCTGCATCGAGCCCCCGGACCAGTCGACGTCATCTTCGTCATCGCTGAGAAGTCCCGCGTAGGAGGTCGGCTCGCGGCTATTCGATGCGATACGTCGCGATGCTATGCGCGAACTGTTCCGGCCCATACCTAGAAGGAAGTATTTATACCATAACATCAAGTGTGTATTCTGCGATAGAGCACTAGTACACACACATATATACACTTACAACATATATACATTGTCACGACATAACATCACGACGCGTTTGTATTCGTAGGAAAGGGCGGGCAGAGGTGTACCCGTAGTAAACTTATAATGTGTTACCAGTTATAATTTTTTTATTTTTTATTTATAAATGTTTTTAAACATTTTAGGGGACAGCCTATTATTGCTATCAACAGGGAACCAATCCAGACTATTTAGTAGGTTTTTTTCACCAATGTTGGAGATAATATATTATGTGGATACACATGCCTCCTAAAATGGTTCACTGGTTTTCTTTGGAGGAAACCTTTTTCTTTTTAAGAATCAATTTATACTATTTTTGAAAACTAGGTAAGTACTTAAGTACCAGTCTTTTAAAGATAAAGTATAGAACTCGATGTATACTAAAACTTCCACACAACCTTTCATGTTTAACTCCCCCCCATCTCAAGGGTGGAATTTCCAAAGAAGGAAAACACAAGGATGTTTACTTCCCACCGGAAATCCAAATGTTTAATTTCGTGCCTCTAACTTTGAAAATGACGGATTTTCATACAAACTTTGAGTACCCCCTTAGGGGTAGAATTCCAAAAATCTTTTCTTAGTGGGCACCTACACGGTATGAAAAACTTATTTGCCGTAATTTCAAGTTTAAAAGGTTAAATAGTTCTTGAGATTTCGTGATTAGTCAGTCAGTCAGTGAGTAACTGGTGTTTCGCTTTTTTAAATATATTAAAACAATAATGAAGTACCAGCTCATTCCTAATATTTTTTTTACCAACAGACCTCATCTTCCATTTAATTTAATAAAATTATGTGATAAAGGGTTATTTTTAACCAATTTACAAAATAAATATTATTATCATTTACCATCACATTGGAGTTGAATTAATTGGCTATTTAATGAGGTCTGTTATCTTGTTTTGTTCAAGTTATTATATGCACCATTTTAGTAGGAAAATAACAACAATAATTGATGATTGTATTCAAAAACGCAATTTATATTTAAACTGTATGATTCCTTGTATTTTCCTGTTTTTGTAAAACTTCAATTATTTTGGTATATTATGATCAATACCATACCATATTATTATTATTTACTATTGCAATCAACATGAAACTACAATAATTAAAATATCAATAAACAATCTTTATATTATGTGATTTTGTAGTCAAATTGCTTTACTAAGAAATCATTATGCCAGTAGGGATTATTTCGGAAATAAATCCCTAAGTAGATGCATATAAGTCCTAATATTTTGTTTAAATTCCAATTTACATTATGGAAGCTCTATTTAAATTTTAAACAAAGGAAGCTCAGTGTAACTATTATAAAAAAGGTTGCAATCAAAATCAAAATCAAATAATTATTTTATTATTTTAATTGCATCATTAATAGGCACTTTTGAAAGTCAACATTTACACGAAAAATAATTGGTTCACCTATTCCAAAAGTGACGTTTCCTTCCTCCATTTTTAACAATATTGTCAGTGTAACAGAAAATTGGCTAATCCAAATTCCTTATTTGTACTAGCTAAACAGTGTAAAAAGATTGCTGGCCTATGCCCTGAGATCTTAACAGCTAAGGTCATGTTATTATTGATCCTACATAGTTATAACTTGTTTTCTTTAAAATACTTGTTTGCCAGTCCATGGCGAGACATGTAGATCATAATCTTATTATAAAGAACATTATTGTTCTTGACCATTAGACCAACTGCCTCGTTGGTAATAATAAAAAACTGGCCAAGTGAGAGTCGGTCTCGCGCACGAAGGGTTCTGTACCATTATCTATAAAAACGGCAAAAAAATCATGTCTGTTGTATGGGAGCCCCTTCAATATTTATTTTATTGTTTTTTAGTATCTGTTGTTGTAGCGGCAACAGAAATACATCATCTGTGAAAATTTCAATTGTCTAACTATCACGGTTCATGAGATACAGCCTGGTAACAGACGGACAGGCAGACGGAAGGACAGCAGTCTTAGTAATAGGGTCCCGTTTTACCCTTTGGGTACTGAATCCTAAAAACGTCTAACAGGACCCTGCGAGTTGGCTTCAGCACCTCGTACGCCTTCCAAAGGTCCCGAGAAATGTCAAGAGACGTAATAATAATAAATAATTAATTTGCATACAAAACATTTGTATACAATGTTGTTAAATATAATATTGTTATGGCAGAAACATGTTCAGCTAGTATAAAAATACATAGCATGCAAAATATCAGGGTTTTCCAAAATGTTACAGCTTACAGGGCGACAATTTTTTTATCCATAAATTCTTCTTAACTAATTATAGAAGCTACACTCATACAACCACTTGCACAAGTTTATCTTAATGAGGTAGGTACTTAACTCATCAAGCATCGTTAATGAGACACAAGAAGACATTGATTATCTATTGTTTTGGCCCTCTAGCGGGCCACCTCGGGCCTGACTAGTTAATTTTGAGTTGGTTGGCATCTTGTTATAAATACAGACACACATTCCTATGCAATTTTTGTTGAATTTGACAAGTCTTGACAAATCATTCAGTACTAATTTATAAGGATCTCGTCTGTTCCGAGGATTTACATCATTTGCTGCCTGAAACAATTCTTTATTCTTGTCTAAAAAAACACATATTTCGTAAATGTATAGAGATGGCAATGGTAACAAACCAAGTTTTTCAAATACTGGTCGACAAGAGTCATCCGGTTGAAGGCCACATATTGCTCTTATGCACTTTCTTTTAACTATCCACTATCCAGATCAGTAATATTACACCACATTACAACACCATAGCATAGTAATGATTCTACATATGTGTGGTAAGATATAATAGCAGTTTATATGTTCGTAACATTTTTAACCTGTTTCGTTCATATACGAATTTATTCATTCTAGTGCAAACATTATCTACGTGTTCTTTCCAGTTAATATCTTTATCTATTATTACACCTGAAAACCTATTATGTGTTACTTCATTGATTTTAATTATATTAATTTTGATGTTGTATTTAATATTATTCAATTGATTAAATTTAATGTAAACAGATTCGGACGGGTCAATTGGTTGCAAGCACTACTGATGAGCATGAGGTCCCGGGTTCCATTACCAGGTCTAGCAAAATGTTATTGGGTTTTTCCATCTGCAATTTCTCAGTAGCAGCTCGGAATCCCCATATTATATGGGATTTCAACATAACTGGCCATATGTGGGTGTACCTACAATGGGTACACATCTGCCTAACGCTTCAGGGAAACAAGGTGTTATGTTATGTATGTTATTATTGTACCATGCCTTAATGCAAATAAAAATATTCTATTCTATTATTTTTAATTATAATTGATGAGTTAACACTTTATGGTCATAACCAACAAGCAAACAGAAAAAAATGATAAATGAAGAATTAATTCTGTAAGGTTTGTACAAACAATGTTACATGTCAATCATATTTTTTTAACTAGATGAGGTTGACATTTCCTATCTGACTACTCTGAGCAGAAAGGCCGAAAAATCTCAGAGGCCAGTCTCTTTTAAAGTCCAGACATAATCTTGGTCAAATCATGTAGATTGGTGTCTGAAACGGTCTTTTGAGGAAAGAACCACACAGATTGAGTGGACCTGTCCAGACAGTGCTCGCATTTGTCAGTAATTGTGCAGTTCAACTCAAAACTTAAGAAGCTCAATTATTCGATAGGAAAGGACATTCGGGTAGGGTGCATAAATTACTCACACTGCCAGATCATGATTAAAACAAACTAAGAAAAAAAAAAGCAATGACCTACATAGTACTCACATTCACAATAATTAAAATAATATAATACTTTACACGTAAATACTCATGTCATTGTATATTCATCAATATCACTGTGTATATAAAAATTTGGACATAATGTTTGAGGACCATATAGATTGGTGTCTGATATCGTGTTTTGAGGAAAGAACCAAACAGATTAAGTGGACCTGTCCAGTCAGTCCACACATTTGTCAGTAACCATGTAGCTCAACTCAGAAGTTAAGGAGCTCAACTAAAATCCAGATAACCATAAGTATTATAATTAGAGAAGGTTTTTCTTTAAAACATTTTTGTGTGTTTCAAGAGCGATTGGTAAGTCTTCAAATAGCCAGTGTAAAACCGAGTACTGCTACTGGGAATGCTATTAAAAATGTTGGGCTGTAAAAGACTGTGGTGAAATATATTCACTTGGCCCTAGGGTTATGAATAGATCACAATACAATTAAATGAAATAAACAGAATACATTTCAGATGTATCATTTAGAACTGGTGAGACATAATGCCTCAGTTTTGTACCTTTTCAAAATTTTAAATTCTCCTCAAGGTGATGTAACCTAGAAGAGAATTTAAAATTAATATTTTGTATAACATTTTGTGTTACTTAGTACAAAGAAAGGGTGTATAGAGGTTAAGTATATGCAAACACTATCTAATGTTAAAGGTGATGTTTATATTTTAAATAGTAGTCTCCACAGAACCCAGTCAAATTTATATGACTTAATTTTCTCCATTCTTTTATTCATTTTTAGAAAAAGGTTTCATGAAACCTTTCAAGTTTCTATGATGCTGTTACTATGCTAAAAATATCATAATAAATACATCTATTTCAGAAAAAAAAACATACATATGGTACACAAAAACAGATTTTCCAAGTAAAAATAGAATTTTCAGAAAGAAGTGTATTGTTGGTGTCTGTCAAAAAAAGAAAAAATAATGGTAATGAAAAAATCATTGTATAACAAACACCAGAATCATCATGATTACTTTCTTTATTTTTGTACCCAGCATATGTATGGTATTAAAAATTGCTCATAAGTACATGCTTATGAGTCATGTTTAATTTATAATGGCATATAGGTATGGTAAAACCGCAGAAAATTCGTTAGTATTTGTTGGACTAATTAATACCTACCACAATGACTGATTGCAAGTTACAAGGAAAATAATACAGGATACAGGCAATAGTGTTTGAGTAACAATGCAAGGCTACTGTTAGGTACTTTTCGGAGGACTTACCCATGCATTTTTCTAGATGAGGAGCGAACCTAGTCGCAGAAACTGGCCGCTCACAATTCGGACAGGAACAATTTGAATCAGGGGTTTTTTTCATCATCGAGAAGCCAAACACATCGCATTCAGGCGTGCTCACGATCTTGTAAGGTTCTTCCTCTTCTTTTTCACCTTCTATCAAGTCCGTCAGACCGGTCTTCAGGCCGTGGTGGAACTCGAAGGCAAATCCTAGGGCCACATCTTCGCAGACAGCTTCATAGATATAATTTGCAGCAGCTTCGGCATTATTTTCATTTTGCATTATCTCAAAAAACCTAACGTTCAAATCATGCATACTCAACTCGCTTGTTATTGTATTCATTTTCTTGGATTTCTTAATTTTGACGACAATTAGGCAAAATAACGCACTTCACAATAAATAATAATTCTGAAAAATTGGTGTTGTGATTGATTGATTACCTTTTCATTCATGTTCATGGGAAAAGCGCTATCTCTTTTTTCCCCGTTAATAAATCAATCCATCTCTTTCTACACGACGTGCTAATCGAAATTGTAAAAAAAAATGTTTTCTAGAGTCAAACACTCATTTATTATAATCAAAATCGTCATTCATCAAAACTGGACAGTTGCGTCTTTTAAACATAATATTTTTCGTGTAAATTACAGGTTCATCTATTTATTTACCAAAACTGTGTGATTTTATGGTCGCATTTGTAAATTCTGATCTCAGTAGAAAGAGGAAGCTCAAGCCCACAAGATGCTCAAAGGAAGAACGAACGAATGAACAAATATTGGTCGCGTTCCATTTACCGTTTCTTTATATTTGAAGCTTTAAATAATGACAGCAGGATGGCTCGATTCGTTTCGTACCGTAACAAAAGAGATAGCTTTACACCATCTGACACTGACATTACAATCAAAATCAAAACAAAACATTTCAATTTCAAATGTTGGAACGGCTGATAAGGTGAAGAGGTGATATGAAAGTTGTAAACAATCGGCTGAACTGATGTTGATAAGAAGTAAATAGAACAAATGACACGAGATAAACTTTTTTAATGGCTCTCATTGCTCATCTGTCGTGCGGACTGTGCGGAGTGGACTAAAGTAAAATAAAGACATAAAAATGGTGAGTAAAGTTTTGTTTTAAAGTATTTTTGTAGTCTGTTTAAATACAGTTATTGACTTTGAAGGCCTATGGATCATTAACTACTTTATTTGCTTGAAATAAATATTTATTTTATATTTCAGCACTTAAAGTAGGTATTACTGTTTGAACAAACTACCTACATTGTCTTTACCTACATACCGTCAATAAGCTTTAAGGTACCTAGCATGAAGGAAGATTTCAATTCTCAATAACAAACTCGCCAGAGGGTTATCTTCTGGCGTGTTCACTAACTTACATTAATTAATTTCTGCATCCAAAAATAATACTGAATGTACTTTGTTTTTTTTTGTTAAGGTGTCCTTTACTGCCCGTGGCTTGATGCCCCCAGTCTTCACTCCCCTCAATGATGACCTTACCATCAACTATGGAGTCATCCCTGCTTATGCCAAGTTCCTGGCTGATTCAGGAATCAAATCCGTTCTGGGTAAGTTGTTTCTTTTCTAAATATGGCTGCAACCCCTATATAAACCTCAAAATCTTAATAATATAATGTTTAGACTTTAAAAGATGGAGTTTGTTTCGGCGTTTCTTCTCAGGAATCAGTCAGTTAGGGAACGCAGGCACCACCATGTAAAAAAAAAATAGTGACCAAAGAATTAATATGTAAAAGTGTCTTAAAAGATCTACTTAAGTACAGAAATGAAGATCATTTTATTTCATTACACGCCAACACCTATGTCATAAGTTTCACAATGGAGGCCAAGCCTATTTCCATTAGTATAGTGGTATGAGGAACAGGGTGTAAAGTTCACTCATACTCTATAGAAAAGGGAGGATCCTCCGACCAGACGGGTGTTGTGTCTGGTGGGCAACTGCCCGACGATTGATGTCGGGATGTTGTATATATGCTAGTTGCGCGGTAAACTCTGCTTGCGCGATGCAGGATTTTGCGTGACGTCAGTATGACGCGTAGCTCGCATGTGGCGATTGTAGATGCCGCTACATCACTCCCCCCCGGAGACCGGAGGTCGATAGTGGGCTGAGTCTTGTATCTTGCGATGCTTGCCAGGGCCAGGTGAGGTTCCAGTGAGTCGGAACCGGGTGTCGCATAGTTCGCGGTGAGTCGGAACTGTCTGCGAAGATTCCCCAGTGAGTCGGGGTGGCGCTGCGTTATGCTCCAGTGCGTCGGATGTGGTACAGCGCCGGGTTGAGGCTGACTGCTGGCGTCGACCAGGAGAGGGTTTGAAGGCTCTGCTTGTGGACCGGCCGAGAGTGCAGTGTGCTGTGCCAAGGTTGCTTGATGAGGCTGAGGGTGATGACCAGGTATGCGCGGTCACTGCATGCTGGTGGTCAGGATACCCGTAGAAGCCGTGGGTGCTGGCTGGCTGTGTGACTCGCCGCTCTAAAGCTTGCGGAAGTGATGATGATGACGTCACGCTGAAGTAGTTGCACGAAGGCTGCGCTGACGATCACGTCGGGGTCACCAGTATAGTGGTATGAGGAACAGGGTGTAAAGTTCACTCATACTCTATAGAAAAGGGAGGATCCTCCGACCAGACGGGTGTTGTGTCTGGTGGGCAACTGCCCGACGATTGATGTCGGGATGTTGTATATATGCTAGTTGCGCGGTAAACTCTGCTTGCGCGATGCAGGATTTTGCGTGACGTCAGTATGACGCGTAGCTCGCATGTGGCGATTGTAGATGCCGCTACATTAGTATGGCACAAATCCAGTTCCTGGTGCAGAAATGTTTTAATCATGAAACCCAATCATGCATCATCTTACCTGGTGATCAAACCAGAACCTCACCCTCATTAGTAGTAAGTACAGCACATCCTAGAACCAAAAATGTAAAGACCTTTGACATCTACCACACTAGGCCCGAAAGATTGATTACGGCCCACTCTCTGTCAGAGAGAGCAGGCCTGAGTCTCCCAGCAGTGATCATGTAGAATGCTTACCCGTTGCGCCATGAGAACAGTTGCAGTGATCATGTTATTATCTAGGTACTACCAGAAGTTGATGAGCTACGCTATCTATTTGCAGTTGGAGGCACGACAGGCGAGAACATGTCTCTGTCAGTGGCAGATAGGAAGAAGGTGATAGACGCGTGGATCGCCGCCGGCAAGACTACTGGTCTTCACATTCAAGTTCAAGTTGGTGGAGCTCCCCTGGCTGATGTTACTGAACTAGTGAGTTTGATAACCAATTTCCACAATTTACAATAACGAATAGGTACCAGAAAAATGAAAGTATTTTTTTTTTCTTATTTTTAAATAATGAAAACCAAACATAATTTTCAGATAGTTTTTCATCATAAAGACCAAAAAATGTGGAGTTATTGGTACCTAGGTATCCGAAAAAGATAGTACAACTGAATTTAAGCCATAAGCTGATCGTTTAATCTCGTCAGGTGAGATATCGCTCATTACCTAGGTACTTTATTGCGTTCGTACTCCACTCTAGTAGTCGGGCAAAGTTAATTAGGAGAGATCAAGAGGGCTGTAGTAACCCTGGAATTGCAAGATAGGCTGTTTGACTATAGACTCACAAATACTAAGACATGTAAGGGTATTGGGTTCGATTTGGGCACGGGTCGATCGAAGGCTAAGCTACGTTTGCTGCAGTCGGTTCGTGCATGGGTGACCATCCCTTATACATTGAGACCCCTCGTGCCTCGGAAAGCACGTTAAGCCGTTGGTCCCGGCTGTCATTCGTAGATCTTTGACAGTCGTTACGGGTAGTCAGAAGCCCAAAAGTCTGACAACCAGTCTTACCAAAGGGTATCGTGTAAAATCGTGTTACCCAGTTACTGGGTTGTGGAGGTCAGATCGGCAGTCGCTCCATGTAAAATACTGGTATTCAGCTGCATCCAGTTAGACGAGAAGCTAACCCCAACGTAGTTGGGAATAGGGTCAGCAGATGAGAATTTCAGTTAGTATGTAAAAAACATAAGTATCAAAATTATAAATGCCTACCCATATATCTTCTTCTTATGTAATGTCAAGCGATAAATTATTATCTTAAAATATTGTTTTTGTAAATAAAATTTATCTGCTCGCACTCAAGATAAGTTACAATGCTACTTAAAATATTGACGTAGCGTGTTCAAATACCTACATATATTATCGTTATGACCACAGAATTACATAAATAAAATAAGTGGATTCTTCCATCATGGAAGTTTCATGTCAGCTGATTAGATATAGGTAACCGATGTAAGTGTCCTCTTACGACACCTATAACTATTGGAAAGTACACGATACGTGTCACTTAATAAATCAAACATAACAACATCACGCTTGTTTTCCTCGAAGGATAGGGCAGAGGTATAGGTACCTAATAGTACACCCACATTTCGCCAGTTATATTTTAAGTCCCATGTAATGGGGGTGCTTCAATCAAGTCTAGAATATATTAGGTCGGTCGGTATCAGTCATACGGGGCCCTGATGTCATCAGTCCAAGTCCAAGAATAACAAGGAATACGTCGGTATCAGCCCCAGGTTAGCAAGTTGGTCGGCAAAGCAAAACCACTTAGATTATAGTTATCTACAATTCATTAGATAGGATAATCAGCCTATAATGTTCCTACTGCTGGGCACAAGCCTCCTCTCTGTGAGAGGGAGTGGGCCATAATCCACCACGCGGGCCCAGTGCGGGTTGGTGGATGTCTAAAAATGTTTGATTCTAGGACATGCCGGTTTCCTCACGATGTTTTCCTTCACCGTTTTGAGAGCAGTGGTGATGAATTTAACTATGCAAAGTAAAGTGCCTGTCTGGGTTCGAACTCACGACCTACAAATCGTTAGTCGGGGTCGGTAATACTGGGCCACGCCCACCACTGCTCCGGTCTTCTGCTCCGTTCATTAAAGTTCATTCGGCAAAGTAAACTCTATCGGTCCAGACCGACAGTTCGGGAGCACGCAAGTCCCACCACGACGTCAACGTAGAGATTATTAGATAGTCGTGACAGCCAATGGCTTAATAGTCAAGAGCCTCGACCAACACTTGAGTAAGTTCTCTTTGGGCAGCCGGATCAAGGCTTTGATTCAGAAAGCGGTACTTCTGGACACGGCTCGCATTGTTAGGAGGTTCCTCTCTCTGGTGCCCTGACCGCCGGTAGTTTGGACGCAGTTCCTGATGCCGGTGGTCTACTAATTTTTATACTTTTTAATGTTTTTATATTCTAATATTTAAAAACATAATTTGTATGTAAACAACACACAATAATGAAACAAAGGAGATAATAATATTCTCTATTGTTCTCTCATAATCACAAACACAGTACAAAGTCAAGGTACTTAATAGACACTGGTGTCTCTTGTAGGTAAAACCTGTATTACAGATCACCAAGCTTACCCTCCATAGAGAGGATCCGGCAATTGGGAGTCGAAGTGGCACTGCACAAGTCCGAGGCCATGTGTCTTCATGGTCCTTGAAACGCGCCACCGATGGGTTCCTAAATAACGGTAGGAGGTGTTTACATCGGCGTCGAGTCGTCGATGAAGTACCTGGGACTCGTACTCGACAGCCGGTGGATAGCCCTTTACGGGGCACCGGTGTGGGTGCGTTCCTTGAGGCGGCGACCAGCCCGCCGGTTGAACGCGTCCCAGAGGGTCATGGCCATCCGGATGGTCCGGGGATACCGCACGGTCTCCGGTGAGGCGGCGAGCCTCCTTGCCGGATAGCCGCCATTGGATCTGGAGGCAAAAGTCCTCGCGCACATATGGGAGTGGCGCGAGGAGGCGAAACGCCAGGGCGTAACTCCTGTGCCGCGAAAAAGCTCCGGCACAGCGGACAGAGCTCCGACGGAATCTTATGGCGACATGGAGAGTGCGACTGTCGCAACCCAGCGCTCTGCACGTTACAATTGCGGCGATAAGTCCCCTTTTTGGGAAGTGGCTAGAGAGGCGCCACGGCGTCGTGACCTTCCGCTTGACGCAGGTTCTCACCGGACACGGTTGTTTCAGGAGGTTCTTGTTCCGCATAAGGCGGGAGAAAACGCCCGGGTGTTACCATTGTGTAGATCGCCGGGAGGACACGGTGGAGCATAGATAGCTGAATCAATGAAAACGTATTTTCAGTAATTTGTACACTTAATGAATGCTATAGCAAATTTTTTAGATAACTGGTGTCAAAGTTCATGTAGGTACGTACTCGTAGATGATTGTTGCAAAAGGGTTAATAATCTTTTTCCTTTAACTGTTTGATGTTTTAGAAAATTTGCTTACCTCGAAAGGTTAGTATTAGGTACCTAATGAAATAGCAATAAGGCCATTCAATTTCAGAGTTTAGAGAAAAGTGGTATTTACTGACGAATTTTGGGAAATATTCAAAAATACATAAAAATTGGGTTTTCTCGAATCCCATGAATTTTTGCCTAGGCTTTATGGGGTGCTTAATTGTTGCAAATGGGTCACACTATGACGTCCTGGAAGGAATACGTCCAATTACAAGTCACCCTCTCTGTAAACCGTTTCTTTTCTCTACACATGTTATGAACTTAATGCTAAACTTTGACAGTAGTGCACGAACGAGGAGCTAACTATGTGAGAGACTGGTACCTGAAGTAGGTTTATATAAAAACCAGTATTACAGGTCACCAGGGCCCTCCCGCGGCTAGATGCTTGTTATTTGGATACACGACATAATAACAATGCTTGACTAACGATAAATTAAGAAACATAATATAAAATTTTGTAACATAATATAAAAAATACAATAGAATATAATAGAATAAAATACTCTATATTATGTATACCATAAAAATGACAGATACCTATAAATGTAGAAATTTTACATAGGGTGACATAATGGAAAATGTTTGTGGAAGTACCAGAGTGTGAGTAACCGGAGAAAGTGTATGAAAGAGGTGTAAGAGTATATGTATGTATGAGAGGTTGCTTGAGTGAGTGTGGTGCTAGTATGGTTGATGGTATGCAGAAGCAGCAGAGGTGATGAGTAATTAGTATAAAGATAGTCTATTCTTAGTATAGTAACCCTTTATGTACAGGGTAATAACTCTACATAGGGTAATAACCCGTAATAGGGTAACAATTCTTTATAATATATCCTTTACAGTTTTATCAATGCAGTTCTGCCTATCCAAGTACACGCGCATTTTTCATTATCCTCTTTTTCCTCAACCAGGCGCGTTACTGCCAACAAGCTGGAGCTGACTCTCTACTGACCCTCCCCGAGCTGTACTTCAAGCCGGCGTCAGTTCAAGACCTGGTTTTCTACGTGTCCCAGGTCGCTAAGGCCGCTCCTAAGCTGCCTGTGTTATACTACCATATTCCTTTCATGAGCAAAGTTGAGAGTGAGTATGAAATGTTTATTTGGTTCTGATCTTAAGGATAATTTTATGATAAAGTTAAAGTCAAAATTTACAAGAAAATAGAATGGATCCAACGTCAAAATTTATGAGAAAATAGAATTGATTCTAGTTGCCCCTTCCAAAAGGTAGTTTCTTCTGGAGAAGATTGGGCAAGAAACTCCACTGTTACTCCTTTAAAATGTTTTACATTAGCTTGTTTATATTAATTATATCATTATATGTAGGTATGTACCATTATGTGAAGACGATGCACCTAGAATAAAATTACTACGTATACCACAATAGGTAATAAAAGCTTTTTTACAAAAATAAACAACCAACTTCTATAAAAACACTACAAAGCATAAAGCAGCACGGGCCCCAGCGGTCCTCCGGGGCCCGTGTTGCTCTATGCTACAAAGTGAAAAATAACTTTAATTTCGGAAGTCTTATAAAGTCTTTGGTTTAGTATTTTCGTTTTTAGTTTCACTTTGTAGTGTTTTTTTTTTAAAATTTTTATAACCTATTGTGGTATTTGTGGTACCCCATTATTATTTTGACTCCTCAGATTTTATTTTAAACCAATCCCTGTTTTAGGTCATAACGGGATTAGGGCTGTTGTCAAAAATATTCAATTTTACAGATAAATGATAAATGATTTTATTTCTGTAAGTAGGTTTGAACAAACACCTTTAAACGTCAATCATATTTTAAAAACTAAATGAGGTCGGCGTTTCCTATCTGACTACTCTGAGAAGAAAGGCCTAAACAAACTCAGAGGTCACAGTCTCTTTTAAAGTCCAGACATAATCTTGGTCAGATCATGTGAAGACCATGTAGATTTGTGTCTGAAATGGTCTTTTGAGGAAAAACCACACAGATTGAGTGGACCTGTCCAGTCAGTGCACGCATTTGTCATTAATCGTGCAGCTCAACTCAAAACTTAAGGAGCTCAACGATTCGACGAACAATACCAAAGAAAAGACATTTGGGTAGGCCACAAAAAATACTCAAACTGCCAGACCATGATTAAAATTAACTGAGGAGAAAAAGGTAAAAAAAAGCAATAGAACACACGACATAGGTATAAATATAACATATTCATGAAATCAGCTTAATGAAGATAGAAATAAAACTTATATATATTAACTTCACTGTCTAAGGTCCCAAAACACAAACTATACCTAGTTGCACAAGGTTCTTTTGGCCCGTGGCTAAAATTTGAACTAAAGCCGCCATCTTGTTTTTTCTAAAAAAATTCAAAAATATTCCAAAAGATCCCTGTAGCACTGTATGAATCAAATGAATGCGTTTAAAAATATTTGTTTGCGTAAAGGATACCTACTCAGTTTCTGCAGGCTCCTGAAACTACACACTGGTAAACATAGGCCTTCTCACAACTGCAGTAGGTATTTAACTTATCCAATTATAATTTATTTCTCCTCAGTCCATATGCCTTCGTTCGTGGCGGCAGCTACAGTCACCATTCCCAACTTCAAAGGCATCAAGTTCACTTGCAACGACCTCAGTGAAGGTGCTCAAGTCCTGAGGACACTGAAGGAAGGCCAAGAGATGTTCCTCGGATCTGATACTGTGAGTATCCTCCTAACTTCGACTCAGCATCTCAGATAATTAACAATCCTTGTAACAACAAACTCAATGTAATACACGACAAAGTTCAAATTCCATTGGAACCAAAATTTATTTCGGACCTTTAATTACAAATGATCACTCAAAAATCAACTTAGAATACATGATGCTAAAGTAGATAGTTGAGTAAGGGCAATTTAAATGTTCATTATCTAAGATTCTGAATTCAAAATAGATCAATGTTCTATCCATCTTATGCCTCGTGAAAGACAAGGAAAATCATGCAAAGCTCATTGACAACCTCCAACAGTTTCGGTGATTGGAGGTTTCGCAACAGCCGATCTATTCTGTAAAAATCTCACCGTGAAAATTTTGGTGAAGTAAGCTGTCAATAGTGCCTATCCCTAACATCAAGGTGGAAAGACAGCTCATTTCACCTACGTTTTCACGGCAAGTTTATTTTATAGAATAGCACTACAGGACATGATGTACTTCGGATGTCTTCGAAAGTCATTACGAATCAAATTGTTCATTACTCAATCGAATAGAACAGAAATATCTCGAACGCGCGAAATAAAATATATAGTATGTTAATAAAATGATAATAATAAAATGTTTTATTGTCATAAAAAAGGTGTAAAATTTTCAATTGAAGCCCTGACTTCTGACCTAGGTGGTACTTGTGTTACAGGAGTCAGTGTCTTCATGATATGTCTATATTGACATCATTCCAAAGCGTGCCATTATAGTTTAACAAAATGCACACAGATGGCGTTCGGTACCAAAAAAAACCTCTCAATTATATTAAAAAATAATAACTTCGACGTCCAATAACTTAAAAAAAAATGATTCCAGCTTCTCGCGCCAGCTGCTCTCTTGGGCATCAAGTCCAGCATTGGAACCACTTTCAACCTGTTCCCGAAGCTAGCGCAGGAGATCCTGAATGCCGTCGAAAAGAACGACGTTTCCAGGGCCAGGGCTCTGCAGGAGAAACTCAGCTTAGCGGTTGAGGCTCACACTTGCGAAGGTAAGACTTTTTTTGCCAGTGAACAGCACTTATTACATAGCTTTTGTATTGATTTAAGTAGGTATCTGTATATCTGATATTATGGCTATTATTTTGTCATGTTCCACCTCTTGATTAAAAATAATAATTTGGTGGTTAATTTAATGGAAACTTGTTCGGTGGTACTGAAATGGGCCATTAAAAGTCAAATTTGCTTTCTCTTTAAATAAATTAGAATCGAATTATGAAATATAATCCTTTGGTCTGAAAACCACATACTTAGTTCGAAATATAAACACAAAGAAAGTTGATGCAGGAGTGGTTTTGATTAAAACAAATTATAACAAAAACTCGTTTAGAAACAAACACTCTGATTATTTTTTATAAGTAACTAGAATTAATATAATATTTTTCCAGGTGCCTGGGTACCAATAATGAAGGCTGGTATGGAAATAGCCACCGGCATCAAGGTCGGACCCCCCTCCCTCCCTCAAAGGCCCCTCTCCGCTGAGGCCAAGCAGAGGATCCAGTCCAAACTGAGGACCTTAGGCCTTAGCAAGTAAATAAACAAAAATGTGCAGGATACAGGGTTTGTTCTCGAAAATGATGTTTTGATAATTATCGTAAGTTGACTATTGTTGTAATATTTTATTAAAGAGTTTATTTTGTGAATAGTAAAGTTTTATTGATATTTAAAGAAGTTTCTACTTTGCGAATTACATAATCCTTTTTTTTGTATGTTGCACGTCACAAAAAATACATGAATATTTAAAGGTAGTAAGTTTACAAATACTTACTTACCAGTCCTCGAAAATCATTATTTTTATATCAGGAGATGTCAGGTAAGCTGTTATCCCAATTGTGAGAAGCATTACTGGGTTCAGTGGTCCGTAAAGCATCCAATTTGGTACGGTTGGTGCGTTCAATCTGACCGTTTCCTCTGGGACATGCTACAGCGTTTAATATATGCCTAAATTGTTTTTAAGTAGCAAATTTCTTAAAATACCTGCTCGTAAATGCTTTGCCATGATCAGAAACCACTTGTTCAGGATACCCAAATAAAACCTTAATATTTTTTTCAAAAGTTGAATATATGGTTTCAACAAAGTTAACAGTACGAGGTGGTTCAGCTACCACAAATTTGGAGAAGGCGTCAGTCATCACGAACATGTATTAATACCCCTTTTTAACCGACTTCAAAAAGGAGGAGGTTATCAATTCGGATGTTTATACTTTTTTTTATGTATGTTCGGGCATAACTTCGTCATATATAGACGGATTGGCAATTTTATTTTTTGTTTGAAAGGGTATGCTCTCGAGGTGGTTCCATTGTCACCAAGTCAGAATCTGACGAAGGGATCCCATGGAAATCGAGGGAAATCCTCAAATTTTATAGGCGCACCTATAGCGATTTGGGTATTTTTTATAGTTACTCGTGCATTTGCTCTCGGAAAGCACCATTCAGTGAAGTGGAACTGATGATGAAGACCAGAGGTGGCCACCGGAACTACTCAATAATAAGTATTTAGTGTGAGTGAACGGTCCTAGGTGGTCAATATGGACCATTCGCCTCAGCTCCTTAGGCTTTGATATGGGCCAGCTCGCCGTCCGGTAAGGACCAGGCCCGGGTCGATGGCGTGTCGTGTTCCACGTGCGCTTCAAAGAAATGTCAGCACCATTGAAGGGGTCCGATAGGGCCGATGCCTGCCGGGGTCGCGGATTGTTCGAAAGAGCTACCGTGGCCCTGGCGCACAGGCAACTGAAGGAACACGGGTGGGTTTTAGACAGTAAGAGTCTGCCACGCCCTCCCGCTCCTCCCAGAGCGGGAGAAGTCAAATGAAGATTTCGCACCCAAAAAAAAAAAAGCTTTGGTATGGGCTCAAGTTTGCCTTCCCTCTTGCCATATTCACCTTTTCCGTAAGCACAATGTAAACATGATAACACGTACTTTTTATGAAGCGCGACTTTTTGGGAAACCGCTTTAGACATACCTACATCATAACATATGTCGTCGTGGTGTTTTTGTAATATTTTCCACCTAGCTTGTCCCGGAACAACTAAGCGGTTGCCATTCAGGGTTTTACGATGAAGTCTCTCATTATTCCACGCGTAATTATTTACTATTTCAATATCTTTACAATCGATTTTAAGCAAATCTGTGATGTTTTAATTTTTCATCCTCGTTTCAATCCATCACATCTAAACGATCAACATTAAACGTTTGTACCGGATTTCTACTTGATGCATCTATATGTGCTGCATACGCTCGCAGGGTCTATAATCGATAGATATTTTATAGTCCTGAATTAGTAACCACCGCCGAGGAATACGCGGAATGAGATCGCGTTTTGCTAATGTGTCGCGAACGGCGGTACAGTCTGTCACTACCCGTACTTGTTTTCCTAATATGTAAACCCGAAATCTACGTACAGATTTTACTACTGTCAAACTTTCGAGTTCATAACTATGGTACACACCTTCTTCCCGATTAGTGACGCGGCTAAAATACATAAAGCTGAGTCCAGATAGTTATGTTCTTTTGTCCGAACCGTTCCTCCATTCCGTATCCGTTTCGCGCTCCAAGAACGCTAGTTTGGACGCCGTTCGGAACGGTAGGAACGGCGTTACGGCGCCTCTGAACGTATCGAGGTACGTCCCGATCCCTCGCGTCTAAACTAGCGTTCTTGGATCGCGAAACGGATACGGAACGGAGGAACGTTGCGGACAAAAGAATATATTATTATTATCATCTGGACGCAGCTTAAGAAAGTTAGTATTTCTGGATTTTGTTGATTTTCATCATCATAATCACTGGGGGTTATTTATAGTTTATGATTTTATTTATCAGGCGCATAAATACAGATGGCCCCATTCGCGAGGCGAAACGGTATCCGATTGTATTCGTAATGACCTTGAGATATTACGGCCCCAGATTATAAAAACTATCATTGCATTGTATAAATTCAATCTTTTAGTATTTTAGGTAATAATTGCATAGCACATGTGAGTACTATGTATTTAAACTATAAAGCTACCATTTACTGGGTACGTCTTCCATTGACTTGAATGTGCCGTGGCGGCTGAGAGTATGCCATGCTCACTAATGTCTCGCTGATGGTTGCGCATGTGTTCGATCATTTAGGTCTCTTCTGAATGGTTGAGCTGAATGGTGTTAATTCATGCGTCATGTTCGTGAACAGGCGCTGTCAGTAGGGAGGGAGTGATCATCTCTTAGCGGCCATGGCTTATTTTAATTTAATTTAATATTTAAATTGTTTTTATCTTTTTATTACGGACGCTTTTAAAGTTCTGCATCATTCTCACATGCATAATTTCAACATGAATGATGTAAGCAATATTTTGTAACCATATTTTGATTTAAAAGAGTGTCCGCGGAGTTTCTTGTCCGTTCTTCTCTATAGGTACCTACCACTTTGGAATGGGCAACTAGCTTCATCTTTCTGACTGACCGACACCTTGAAAATTCAAAAGTGCCTGTAATTGGTTTATTTGAAATAAATGCTTTGAGTTTGAGTAATTTCAAGTTAAACGTAACAATTTTATAACATTTCATTGCACGTGGATCGTGCTATTACGAGTATCTATAGATAATATTTAATAATATTGGGCTCATCCATACTAATTCTATCCTATCCTACTAATATTATAAATGTGAAAGTTTGTGAGAATGGATGGATGGATGTTTGTTACTCTTTCGCGTAAAAACTACAGAACGGATTTGGATGAAATTTGGCACACAGATAGACCATGACCTGGGTAATAAAATAGGCTACTTCTTATCCTGGATCCCGGACGAAGTCGCGGGCAACAGCTAGTATTATAAATTCGCAAGTAACTGTCTGTATGTTATTTTTTCACGCCGAAACCAGTGAACGGATTTCGATTAAATTTGGCAAGGAGATCGATGGCATCCTGGGGAAGGACATAAGCTACTTTATCCCGGTAGCATGTTCCCGTGGGATAATTTCCGACATCCACGCGGGCGAAGCCGCGGGCAGAAGCTAGTAGGCATTAACATACATTATAAAAGTTAAATGAATATGGAGGTGTAATCTTTCGGTTTTCGCGAATTTTTCATGTGACCCCACAACACCTTAAAAAAGCTCCAGCCACCGTTTTAAGCATGAAAAAGGTTCAAGTTTTATTCAACTGACACTGGGATATAAAATACAACAAACGACTGACTTATTTTCCTCAATTTATTGATCATTATTAGGTTTTTAAGAAATCAAAGAGAATAAAAATAACAATAAAAATGTTCATGCGGTAAGTATATTTTTATTATACGACACACATCATAAAACTTTTATTAACTTTCCAACAATACAACATAATATTTATGAATGCTATAAAACAATTTACGAACATAACTGCTGTTTTTCTAACAAAACCTACTTGCAAACATATAATAAAGATGTCAATTTGACTAAATATAAAGAACTCCAGAACCTGATGCGGCCTACCTTAGGCGCGAATTATACAGAAACGGCGTACGGTGAAGACGCGGCGCAGGCGCAGAGCAGGCGTGGAACAGATAAGGCACGGACGCGATTTAAATTATATCAAAGAGGCGAAGAGACGCCGCAACTAGTCTTAGTATAGTCGTAAAGAGCTGGATATTGTTCAATTATCTCGCAGAACTCTACATTAAACTCACTATCGTCACGCATTTTTCTGAACCTACTTTATAAACAGAAGTCGCGACTGCTAGCGACGCGGAACAGGCGACGAAACGACATGCCTGCGCCACGCCGCTTGAGTATAAATTCACATCCTGTCGCCTACCTACATTTTGTATTGAAACGTTTTGAAGCGGCAAGATGCCTGCGCCGCGCCTTCACCTTACGCCGTTTCTGTATAATTCGCGCCTTATACGCTTGATTTCCACTGTCAAAAGAGAGTCTTTTCACGAAATCTTCTGGACTACAAAGTCTACAAAATCTAAGGTTCTAATCCAGAAAGGATTAAACTTTCACGTTAACTTCCCGTGACCCAAGGGTTGGCTTTTACCTGGGCCAGAGGCTAAGTATTGCAATACAACGTGGCAATGCCGCCAGTCTTTTGGGTACTTAACCAGTCGATAGCGATGCGTAGAAATTTTTCGATGCCATTTTTTAGTTTGTTAATAGTTTTAGTTAGGTAAGGTTAGTATATTTTAATTGTAAATACTATTGTAATTTAAAACGTAAATTAAATAAAAACCCTTGCTAGTTCGTTGAACCAACAATTATTCAAAAAGGATTTATTCGAAATTAATCTCCTGAGGAGGTTCGAAGATTCCTAGAAAGTGCTAACTAAATGCATGATAAACTTTACAAATCATCATCTTTTCTTTCTTTCAAATAATTTGTGATAAAGTCATGCTGATAGGGTATTGTATTGGTGCTGGGTATCTCTATACTGCCATTTGGAGTTGGACATCCAAACTGATCAAGGCGTTTCTGAGTCGCTTCCTTTGTTCGCAGTTTAGAGAAGCGAGGGGCTGACGAGTCTGGCCCAGCCTGATGCCAGTCACCAGTTCCATAGTCGTTTTCATCGCAGGGACGAAGTCACCTGAAAAATATTAAGTACATTGATTTGTTTTAGAAGTTAGTAAGTCGAGGGTGGTTGAACAGTTAGGTTGGCTGTTCTCCAGCCAACCTAACTTTTCAACCACCCTCGATTTACTAACTTCTCTGGCAATAAGCAGCGCAGCACCTGCTCTTGGAACCTGGAGATCTAGGTGTTATGCTGTGACGAAATTAGCGATAGGCTGAGCATATTAATTGATTAGTCTAGTAGTGGACAGTGATAGACTGAGTTGGTTAAAGCGGCAGATTGGTAACTACTTTACTTTCTTATTTTCAGATATTAGTGTGACCCACGTGTGGCGCTGAACCTTTTTAAGAATCGACAGAATCCATAACATTTTTTTTTTGTCATATCGGTGCGACAACAACCTAGTAAAAGTTCAGGGTTTTATTGATCACCTTGTGAAGTTATAGCATCGACCAGTTTATTCAGTCTCTGCTGCAGGACCCTGGCCTTCACCACATCTCCATCCTTCACTGTCTCCACAATATTATGGACCAAGTCTGGAAACAGGTTGGCAACAGTCGCGATGCTGGAGTCGTGGCCCATCAGAACTGATGGCGCGATGTGCTGAAATTCAAATCCATACTAATATTATAAATCGACGATGAATTACCAATACCTCCTTATTACTACTACTTCTTACTACTAATATTACCTTTTTACGATTTTTAGTTTTTAATGCCAACCGACAAAGTCAAAGTCAAAGTCAAATCATTTATTTCAAATAGGCACATAAAAGGCACTTTTGAACGTCAAAATTTACAAAAAAAATTAGTTGATTCTAGTTGCCCCTTCCAAAAGGTAGTTTCGTATGGAGAAGAATGGGCAAGAAACTCCACCGTTACTCTTTTAAAATGTTTTACAATATTATGTAAGTTCACATTAATTATGTAATCATATGTGAAGACGATGCACCTAGAATAAAATTACTATACCACAATAGGTAAAAAGAATTAAATATAATGCAAAGGCAGGTAAATTAATTATGTGATAGATACATGGTGCTCACATATTTCCAAATATTGAAAAGTAGATGATGTTTCGAAAATTTTAACAAGTAATAATTTAGTGTGTGAGTTAAAGTAGTTAAGTACATAATGTAACAATCAATGTCATAAAAATTATATATTATACAATTAAATTAGCAACCAGTTTGATTTTGTTTACACTCTACTATGGAGCATGACCAGCATGTTTCCAAGCATTCTTATCTAGGATATAATCCTCTAATTTGTAATATGCTTGTTTACAAAGTGTACTTTTTATATGAGTTTTAAATTTTCTTTCATTTAATTGCAATATATCACAAGGTATTTTGTTGTAACATTTAACACAGTACCCCATAAAGATGTATGTACTTTAGACAATCTAAAAAATGGTTGATCTATTTTATCTTTATTTCTAGTATTAAAATTATGTCTATCACTTATTTTATTAAAATGATGTAGATTTTTTCTTACATACATAATATTTTCATATATGAATTGACAAGGTACCGTCATAATATTAATCTTTTTAAATAGTTCCCTAAGAGATTCGCGACGACATAGATTGTAAAGGGCCCTGACAGCTCTCTTTTGCAAAATGAAAATGGATTCAATGTCAGCAGCCCGACCCCACAGTAAAATGCCATATGACATAATGCTGTGGAAGTAGCTAAAATAGACCAAACGCGCGGTTCCTACATCTGTTAACTGTCTTATCTTCCTAACAGCATAAACGGCCGAGCTTAACCGCCCCGCAAGAGATGTTATATGGGGTCCCCATTGTAATTTCTCGTCTAGCGTGATTCCCAGGAAAACCGTCTGATTAATAAATTCTAGTTTTTCTCCATTCAATATGATGTCACATTCGCAACTTCTAACATTAGGTAATTTAAATCTAATGCATTTGGTTTTTTTTTCATTTAGTACCAAATTATTTACCATAAACCAATCTTGGACCTGAAGAATAGAGTTATTCACATCGTCAAGATTTTGTGACCGTCGGTCTACTTTAAAGATCAATGATGTGTCATCTGCAAACAACACCATCTTCGGTTGATTCTGCAGTAATTGGGGTAAATCATTAATGTAAACTAAAAAGAGGAATGGACCCAATATCGAACCTTGAGGAACGACCATTGTCATTTCAGACTCTAATGAGTTCATGCCGACGTAATGCTATTCCGCGTGTAGTCATAATCATAATCATTTATTTGTCAGAATATGGTACATTATAATGGTCTTAGGATTAGTCAGTGGTAGGTACTGGCAAAACCTCCTAATACTATATTTGACTATTAATCCCATTATAGTCCTCCAGACCGTATTTCAGCCACGGCGGCCAATTTCAACGGAAACTAGCCTTCGGCACGGGAGATATTATAGTGCACAAGTGTGTGCCCAGACACAGGTACACTCTCTCTTCCCTCACTTTCATAGTCCGACGGGACGGCAATCCGACACGATCGGAGAGAGATCAGGCGCAGGACCAATGCCTTAACGTGCTTTCCGAGGCACGGGGGAATCACACCGCCAACTTCCAAACTCCGGGCTGTTACTAAGAAATTCCTAATGGAAAAATCCAATAACACTTTACCCGTCCTAGGAATCGAACCCAGGACCCCACGCTCAACAGTCGCGCTTGCAACCACGAGACCAACGGGGCAGTTATCCCATTAAACACTTAAGGAAATAACTTCTAAATTATGAGAAGGTAATTTTGCTGCAAATACCTGCTAACTTTAAGTAAAAATAACTTCTATGTTATTGCGTTGAAATTTTCTAAAAATAGATAGAAGATATTGGTAGTTCGTCGACAAAATGCAAAAAGTTACTCTCCCTGTCTGTACCTTTTCACGCCTTAACGGCTGAATGGAATTCGATGTTTGACACAATGACCTGGGTTAGGACAAAGGATACTTTCCTTACTGAATATTTGTATAAAAAATTATAAAATACAAAATACACGCAGACGAAGTCGTGGGCCACTGCCAATTGTTAATAAAGAAATACTTAAAGAACAAATCAGCAGTATCTACTTAGTTCTGAGTCAAACGCTTTTAACGTTCAAGTCTTTGTACATCGATCTCACATGTACAATTTCAACATGAATGATGTAAAAAATTTTTTTTTGTAACCATATGTTGATTTAAAAGAGTGTCGATGGAGTTTCTTTCCCGTTTTTCTCCATAGGTACCTACTACGCTTTGGAATGGGCAACTAACTTCATTTTTCTGACTGACCGACCCCTTGGTAATTCAAAAGTGCCTGTAATTGGTTTATTTGAAATAAATGCTTTGAGTTTGAGTTTGACAATGGAAAATGCTACTTGGGTAAGTTGGAGTTTTGGACGTTAATCATTAAAACTACCGGTAAATTGGGGATGTTGCAACTACTGGAGTGAAAAACATTTTTTTTTTAGAAAAACGTTCATCTATACATATTATAATGACAACGTTTAACATTCTCTATATTAAAAGCAAATATTGCCATATTAATTTTTATTTATAGAGATTGTTAAATGTTGTCATTAGAAAGCGAACTTTTTTTAAATAAATTGTTTTTACCCCAGTAGTTGCAATATGCCCCCTATTTACTGTACCTACTTTTAGCGCTGAAGAAAAGCAAAAAAGATTTTTTAAAGGGTTTTTTAAAGGGTTTTTGCAACTCTTTCAGTGTCTCTCTCTATTTTCTTGTGACTCCCTCACTCTTTAGTCTCTCTCTTTTCTGTAATTATACGAGCGAATATCTAAAGACTAAAAGAAATTACAGATGATGAAGAAATCCAGAGTAAAACGTACATGGTTAGCAATGAATATCTTCTGATCTTCATCTAGCAAGTCGGCAACTTGGTCTGCTATTGCCAGGTCAGCCTTTGCACCTTTGAAGTTTGGCAGCTTGATTGTGGCTTCAGACAATAACTGGCCCATGTTTACTGAAAATATACAGGTTGACTTTGAAAACATGCGACAAAATTTAAGGTGGTGTTCTACCCATCAATATGAACAACTTTTACTATGGGACCAACTTAGAATTCTCAAAAAATAATTCGACCTACTTAAACAAAATGGTCCAATCGGGTATGTACATTTATACAGGAAAATCGTTTTTTTTTTTGTGAATTCTAAGTTGGTCCCTTAGTAAAAGTTGTTCATATTGATGGTTAGAACACCACCTTAAATTTTGTCGCATGTTTTCAAAGTCAACCTGTATATATAGGGTGGCACGGACATTGACGCATAACCAGTTACCATGGATTCAGTACATGATTCTGAATTCCCCTGCGTTGAAATTTATAGTCGGTTATTAAAAGAAAATCTCTGCCATACATACATTCTGACCGCGTAGGTATTGCACTTTTCTATGAAATTGCTGATATTTTTTTTGATAACCGACGTACAGTTTCTTCGCTAGGGGTTTAGAATTATGTGCTGAATTCATGGTTTCAGTTTGCGCAGCGATGTCCCTGCCACCCTGTATACGAATTTATATATATATTTTTTTATTTATTGTTAAAAGCAAATTGCGGTTTAAGTAGGTATACAATATCAGCACATGCAAAGAGACGCCAGAACCTCTACTGGAATAAAATGATCATTCATTGTCTCAAAACAATACCGATTCGTTCACAACGATATATGAACCACCGCTTTTCAATCGACATTAGATCGTTTTACTAATCAAACTCTGCATTACCTCCCCCGCCAGAGAGCTTGATCGACGTGGAATAAAATCGCTGAATCAGCTGATGTCGTTGACCGCAATCTAGTTGCACTTGTAGGGACACACTAATCTCGAACTGCTCACAGGTTCTTTTATTATTTACGTTAACAGTAAGAGAAAATTACCGTCGACTCCGGTCATAATAGGGAAGTGATAGTAGATCAGTGGCAGGGTCGGTGCGGCCTCGGACACTCTCTGCAGGTAACACACTAGTTGGTCCACAGTCTTCGGCTTGTAGTATAGCTCCGGAAGAGTCATTATACCATCAGCTTTCAGCTTCGCCGCGTGTGCCGCCTGGTGAGAAAGAGAAAAGGAAGTAACTTGTGCTAGTAATTTATTTATTTGTTTAATAGTTCAAGCACACAAATGTACAGAGGTGGGCAGTTTCAACAAGTCAAGCTTTTGATAATTAATTTGAAACTTTTAATCGCACTCAAGTTTTATACTTAACTCTGAACATTATGTATAAAGGAAATAAGGGAGAATATATATATTTATTATATATAAATATATTTACATCGTGGGGAAAACCGTTATCAGAATTCCTGATGATTCTAAATCTGCTTGGTGGCCACTAACTAACCACAAAATTCTGAAATAGGAATCTGTCTTTTTTGTGCACGTATTTGTTTGATACATAGTTAAAAATGACCATTAGTCAATTTAACAATTAGTCACTTGACAATAGTTAAAGTTTAACTAATCTGTCTACGCATGGTTAACTTTTATAGCAAATTGTCATTTTTTTAAATTATAGTTAGCTTAACCATTTGTCAAACAACATACTTCTGTAATTTTTAACAAATTGTTAGTTTAACTAACGCATTTTAACTATTAGTATGTTTGACTACTGATCAAACAACGGGCCCTAGGGCCGTTGTTTGATCTAAAATGATAATTTGCTATTAAAGTTAACCATGCGCAGACAGCGTAGTTAAAATATGATAGCTATTGACTATTGTCAAGTGACTAATTGTTAAATTGACTATTGGTCATGTTAAACTATGTATCAAACAACGGGCCCAAGTCAAACATTTCAATAACACATGGATAAAGTGAGAAGCAAAAACATATAGGAAAGGTTTTAATATCATTACCAGTTCTAAAACATCCGGTAACGAAGCGCCACCGACTTGGGCGAAAACTTTCGTACCAAAGGCTCTCGCAGCTATCATCCAGGCTTCGAGGAGCGACTTCCTCTCGTTCACGCTCAAGGACATGCC
The DNA here is from genome assembly GCA_917490735.1 of Dryobotodes eremita. Lineage (NCBI taxonomy): Eukaryota > Metazoa > Arthropoda > Insecta > Lepidoptera > Noctuidae > Dryobotodes > Dryobotodes eremita. Next base: position 5,301,607 of record OU823257.1, on the reverse strand, counting down.
TTCTCCTGTAGTTCCACCTACTTTGAGAGATAATAACTAACTATCAAATTAAAGAAAATATACTGCAAAGACAAACGACGGATGATCTGTGGGAAAGATGATATGACTAGAAAGAAGGTGACTACTAATAGAGAAGTATGGAGGAAAAAGATATGCTGAGCCGAACCGAAATAAATCGGCATAAGGGCGGTAAAATAATGATGAGTTCGAAGCAAAACTTAAGCTATGAGCATGTTCAAAATGGCGCTATTTCCATACAGGCTCGTGGCGCATGATACGCCCATTTTCGTTATTTTTCACGAAGCCTGTTTGAAAGAAAGAAAGAAAAATGCGTTTATTGGCATTACAGCAATTTCTTAATTGTGGACTTTTTATGACTTTGCTGTTATTAAAAATATATGATGTCCATAGTGATAATTACTTACCAAGAATACCGTTGACTCGATGCTTGTTCAAATGTGCCATGTAGATGGGTATGATGGAGAGGTCCACTCTACCTGACTCCAAGAAAGGAGTGAATACCGGTGCCAAAACGCCGCTAACTTGGAAAACCTGTAAGCAAATAAAACAAATGACATTCGAAGTTAAAGGTGAAAGGGTGTACGAGACATCGACGTGCAAACAGTTACCATGCATTCAGCTCATGATTCTAGACCCCCCAGCGTAGAAGTGATGGGTCGATGTCCCTTATATCCCGTATAAGATGTTTCGGAGACATATCGTCGAGAGCGTTCCCGCGTTTGTGATAAAATATCACCACTGTTGACGAAGTTTTGGGTTATTGAAAAGACATGATTTTGTGTTAAAAGAGAAAACAGAGGATACTGTGGTTTTAAAGTTTTAAGCTAATGCTTAAAAGCGTAAAAGGACACTAAATGTGTCCTTTTACTCATGCGTCATGTTCGTGAACGAGCGCCGTTAATAGGGACTGGTCATCTCTTAGCTGTTGCGGCTTATTTAAATTTAGTTTAATATTTGAATTGATTTTGTCTTTTTATTACGGACGCTTTTAACTTTCTGCATCGTTCTCACATGCAATTTCAACATGAATGATGTAACAAATATTTTGTTACCATATTTTGATTTAAAAGAATGTCCGTGGAGTTTCTTGTCCGTTCTTCTCCATAGGTACCTACTATATTTTGGAATGGACAAATAGCTTCATCTTTCTGACTGACTGACCCCTTGACAATTCAAAAGTGCCTGTAATTGGTTTATTTGAAATAAATGCTTTGAGTTTGACTCCACTTAGATAACGTCTGTTTACTCTCCATAGATTTGGAAGTTTTGGAACCGTGTTACTTGTAATTTCGTTCATAAGAGATTTGGAAATAAATTAAACGACTTCGATTTGACTTTCTAAGAGAGCCGGGTGATACGTCGGACACCGTTCTCTGTTTAAGAGGGCGCACTCGGGTCCACTAGCGCCACTCTTTTAAAATAATATTATCTCGTGACTGAGAAGGAATTTTGAATAACAGCTCAATAAGCACCCTTGGTAAGTGTGTCTAAAATTTTGTAATACCTTTTATAAACTTTCATATTGAGACACGAAGCAAAAAAATTCGATTTAAAGAAACACGGCCGCATTCCTCTAGATCGTATTTTTTTGCTTCGTGTTTCAATATGAAAGTTTATAAAAGGTATTACAAAATTTTAGACACACTTACCAAGGGTGCTTATTGAGCCGTTATTCAAAATTCCTTCTCAGTCACGAGATAATATTATTTTAAAGGAGTGGCGCTAGTAGACCGGTGTGCGCCCTCTTAAGATTGTGCATTTTATTAACTGACCGGCCTATAATATGATGGTGATATAAATTAAGATTTATGATATGATAGCATCGATTAGGGCGAAGGTCGATTATAAGGTGGAAACTACACAGGATTCAGGAATTCTTATTTCCTTTCTCGAAGTAGGGTATAGGATTAGGGTGTAAAACTGAGTAAAGTAAACTAAGAGCTCTGAGTCAATATATCTGTTTGGAAGCTGTGAGTAGTATATTATAAATATAAGTAGAAAGTAATGTAGGTATACGAATCCTACTAAGAACGATTTTAATCTTTTTCCTTCTCACCTATTTATAACTCAAGGACCGGTCTGCTAAAGCTACAGCTTATATACCACTCTACATAACTATAGCAACATACTTGAAAATATTTCTGGTCGGGGGATACCCTGCCAGACTCGCCCACTAGGGTTGCCCTTAAAATAAAAATATTGATGTAATTTTTATATCTTATTTTTTTTCGAAAAGCTTCTTGCCAGATTTTTCAGCACTGAAGCATTGCAGGTTTTTGTAACAATATATTTCCAATTTAGCTATACCTACTAGTTTGTGATAGTTAAGCTTCATTTAGGTTCACGGTGCAAATTTTTTGCCTGGTAGCATACACGGTGACATTTGAATCATAGTTTTGCTAGAACAAACTTTGTTCAGACCATGGTCTACTGCCATTCTATAGCATCCATTAAAATAAAAAAAAACGTCATTGGTTTTCGAAACAACACTAAAAGTTAAAAATGTCGGGATTATCGTTAAACTCAAACTCAAACTCAAAGCATTTATTTCAATTAAACCATTTACAGGCACTTTTGAATTGTCAAAGAGTCGGTCAGTTAGTCAGAAAGTTGAAGCTAGTTGCCCATTCCAAAACGTAGATCTCTATGGAGAAGAACGGGCAAAAACTCCAAGGACACTCTTTTTAAATCAAGATATTACAAAATCCTGGGTACATTATTCTTGTTGCTTCTATATGCGAGAACAATGAAAAAAATATATAAAGAAACAATTCAAAATATAAGATTAATAATAAAAATAAGCCGTGGCAGTTAAGAGATGACCAGTCTCCACTGACGGCGCCCGTTCACGAACATGACGCGTGGATCAGCACCATCCAGCTCAACCATTTTGTAGGGAACCGAATGATCCAACACACGCGCCACCAACAGTGAGACATTTAAGTGAGCATGACATAGTCTCAACTGCCATGCTGTCAAGTCAACATAATTATATAATAAACGAATCCATGGTACTCACATGTACAAAATTGAAAAATGCTTCTAAATTATACAAAACTATAGTTTGCTATGTATTTGAGCAATGAATAAAATTTTACTACATAAAAGAAAATAATCATTAAAATATCTATTGAGTTATTCAATAATAAAACATATTTTATAAAAAATAAACAAACATTAAGTTCGCAATGTCAGAAAAATAAAAGGGGGAATAAGAAAGGAGTATCTCTTCCAAACATTCAAATTTTAACTAGTGCGCCCGAGTGGATGTGGAGCAGGACCAGCATTAAGCCAAGCATTTTTATATACTATATAGTCATTGAACTTATAATATGCTTGTCTACATAGTGTGCGTTTAATGCATGTTTTAAATTTCTTCTCATTTAGTTGAAGAATATCGAGTGGTATTTTATTATAACATTTTACACAGTACCCCATAAAAGAAGTATGTACTTTAGATAACCTGAAACGTGGTTGATCTAATTTGTTCCTATTTCTAGTGTTGAAATTATGCCTGTCACTTATCTTACTAAAAAGATGTAGATTTTTTCGAACATACATAATGTTTTCATATATATATTGACAAGATACCGTCATGATGTTAATTTTTTTAAACAGTTCCCTTAGAGATTCGCTTTTGCGGAGGTTGTAGATGGCTCTGACAGCCCTCTTTTGCAGAATAAAGGAATAAAGATAGAATCAATATCCGCAGCCCGTCCCCACAGCAGAATACCGTAAGACATGATGCTATGAAAGTAACTAAAATATACTAGTCTCGCGGTATCCACGTCTGTTAATTGACGGATTTTCCAAACAGCGTAAGCGGCGGAACTTAGCCGCCCTTTTTTTTTTTGGGTGGGAAATCATCAAATGACTTCTCCCGCTCTGGGCGGAGCGGAAGGGCGTGTCAGACTCTTACTGACTAAAACCCACCCGTGTTCCTTCAGTTGCCTGTGCGCCAGAGCCACGGTATCTCTTTCGAACAATCCGCAGCCCCGGCAGACATCGGTCCTATCGGACCCCGTCAATGGTGCTGACATCTAATAATGTCGAATCTGACCAATGTAAAATAACTCATGTATATAGTGGTGAGAAAAAAAAAAAAAAAAGAAAATCTCGTTGAGGCGCGCGTGGAACACGACGCGCCGTCGACCCGGGCCTGGTCCTTACCGGACGGCGAGCTGCCCATTGCTCGCCGTCCGCAAGCCCGCGCCTACGGTGGCCGGGAGTCGGCAATCGACTCCCGACGCCCAGGGTGTCTCCTCCTACGGCGACTAGGGGCGCGAGGGCGCAGTGATTGCCTCTCCCTCTCGCGCTCCGCCTCCTCCTTCGCGAGCATTACTGCTTCGCAGAAGGAGGTGACGGCTTCCCATTCCCTCTCGCTAACTTAGCCGCCCTGCAAGTGATGTTAAGTGAGGACCCCACTGTAGCTTTGAATCAAGCGTAATCCCCAGGAAAACCGTTTTTTCGACGAATTCTAGTATCTCCTTATTCAATACAACGTGACATTTACTACTTCTAACATTCGGTAACGCGAATCTTATGCATTTAGTTTTCTTCTCATTTAATACCAAATTATTTACAGTAAACCAATTATGAACCTTAAGCATGGCGTTATTTACGTCGTCAAGCTCATGTGCATGTCTGTTTATTTTAAAAATCAGTGATGTATCATCAGCAAATAACACCATTTGAGGTCGGATTTTCAGTAAATGAGGTAAATCATTTATATATACAAAAAAGAGGAACGGACCCAATATTGAACCCTGCGGTACACCCATTTTGACTTTTAAGCCCAATGAATTTACACCGTTTATTTGAACTTGCTGCAGTCTATCATTCAAATATGATTTTACTAAGCTAAGCGCAAGTTTACCCAGTCCGTAATGCTCAAGTTTCAAGAGCAGTGTTTCGTGATTCACGCAATCAAATGCCTTGCATAGGTCGCAAAAGATGCCTATTGCATCTTGTGCCTCCTCCCATGAGTTAAAAATATGTTTTAATAATGTAACACCGGAGTCGGTTGTACAACGTCCTTTGGTGAAACCATACTGTTGATCGTGTAAGATGTTATTACGATTAAAATGATTGAGCATTTGATTTGACATTACTTTTTCAAGCACTTTGCTGAAAACTGGCAAAACCGATACGGGTCCCTGTAACGATACTCCCGACGTTTTTAACTTTTAACACAGACACTGCAGCGCTCGCTCGCGTCTCAAAGTAGGTAGTCGCGGCGCGGCGCGTGGCTCACGCACTGGGACGCAGCATTAAATATGTCTAAAGCCACGGTTCCTAACCTGGGGGTAATTACCCCTGTGTGGGTAAAACTGGTATTCTGTGGGGGTAATAAGCTGGTTACAAATAACAAAGATTAGACTAATAAGACCAAATCTAGCTTGCCAGTGCAATTCAGTGGTTTTTCAGCTTTAGTGACACTAAAAACAAAGGCCAAAAATCGTTTCAATGAGGAACATGACTTGAGATGTGCTTTAAGTAAAACAAAACCTAACATTCAAAAACTTGCGGATTCGAAACAGTAACAACCCTCACACTAAAAATTTTGTGTTCGCATGTTTTTTAATGTTAGGTTTAGTAAAGCCTGTAAAGACTATATAGATAGGTAATGTGATTGTAAGAATTTACTCAATATTTGATTTTTGATGTCTCGAAACTCGGAACATGTATTCTGAAAAAAAAATTGTCGTAAGGAAGTCTCCACTTTTTTTGGCTCTGTTCTTTAAACTTAAGGTACATTAGCTCTACCTATTCCGATTACTGATTATTAGGTACGGGTACCTATTGTATCTAACGTGACATTATTAGATATTATTTATTGGAATATTACAGGAACAAGACAAAAACAAAACTTACCACAAAACCGGGTTAGCTCCGTGTGCACCAAGACAACATTGACTCCAATTTTGGTTGAGAGTACATGCGCCTAGCTTGTCACCAGCAATTGCGTAAAAACGCACCATATCCAACCACTTCACATTCGAATAGGTAGAACTCATTTTCACAAAAAACGCGCGATGCGTGCCTGTGACGTCAATACACCGGATGCATACGCATCGCTCGCTCGAGAGATTTCGGTAGACTGGCTACCGTTCGGGCGGCTTGAGCGGCCCGCAGCATTTAACAAAAAAAAAAATGGGCGGAGCGGTACTTCGCGTGAGTGCATGTCATTGGCTAATGATTTATTTGCATTTTGGCCCGCATTGGCCGAACATCCTTGTAGTCCACGTGGACTCCTCATAACTCTTTTGAATGCCATATCGCTACCGCGATGAGTACCTACTTTGATGTTAGGGTTAATGTTTGAACACGTTTGAGCCACTTATGACTAATTTGAGAATACCTAGTTTAGTTTGTTTTAATAACATATTTGATGCTATAGAATGATGGTAGACCAAGGTCTGAACAAAGTTTGTTCTAGCAAAACTGTGATTCAAATGTCACCGTGTATAATAGAATTGAAGCAACAAATGACTTGCATCATCTAAACAGTTTTCTTAGACGGTGCATATGTCATAGGCAATTAAATCGCACTGTGTATATCAGGCTTTAGGATGTTGAATTAGATGCAATAAACGATGGGACGACAGTTGTGTTCTCGACTAAATAGAAAATCTTCGCCGCGCGCACACAACATCTTCCAAAGTTTCATCGCAATCGGTCAAGCAATTTTCGAGTTTTTGCGAGACTAATGAACAGCATTTGATTTTTCGATATAAGATGAAGAAGAAGATATAATATAGAAATTGAAAAATTCGCTTACCATTGCAGATATTGACGATGAACAAAGCTACACAACTGTTACAGTGAAAGAACGTGAGATGACTGAACTGAATCCAATGTCTTGTAATGTAATATATTCTTGGAAGCTGATGGAAAGTAGGTGAGGTAGATAGGATATCTAGGTCACGGTAATGTTATCTATTACCGTGTCTGGGTACTAATACCTAATTGTGGTTAAAGGTAAAAGTAGGCTCATTCAGGGTGGACCGACACAGATATTGAGTTATATCGATATTATTATGCTCAGATGACTATTTCTCATTACTCAATTATTTTTTGCACTCCTAAATGTGTTCACTCAAAAACGGCTTAACCGATCTGTTCTTTTTTGTTTTATTCGCTCTTGAAAAAAAAAAGGCATTGCAACGCATTAGCTAGTTTAAAATACACACACCGGCAAAATTAGAGGAACACAAAAAAAGGTGCCTTTTTTTAAAAACTTGTGGGTATTTCGACAAGTGGTTCCGTTATTTGAATGATTACCCTTTTTTCATTTAACATTATGGGCTTTTTTGACATTTTTCGACCTTCTAACAGAAATTGTACCCTCTTAAGTGTTTGTTTACACTTCACACTTCTGAGTGTTTTTGATAAGAAAGTTGGTTTATGTAGTCAATGGTGACCCTAGCTCATTTTGTTTGTTTTGTTTGGAGAGTAAACATTGTATTGCATCCAGAATGAGTGATTTGCAACCCGAAGATACCACAGTATTCTTAGGCATAACTTTGGATGCCAAGCTTCAATGGGGCCCCCATATAGACAAATTGTCGAAAAAGCTTAGCTCTGCAGCATACGCCGTTAGAAAAATTCGTGATTTAACAGATTTAGAGACTGCCCGTTTAGTATACTTTAGTTATTTTCATAGTGTGATGTCGTACGGTATTCTGTTGTGGGGAAATGCCGCCGATATACAGACAATTTTTGTTTTACAAAAAAGGGCAATTCGTTCAATTTATAAATTAAGTCCCAGACACTCCCTCAGAGATAAATTTAAACAGATAAATATTGTTACTGTGCCTTCTCAGTATATTTATGAAAATCTTTTGTATGCACATAAAAATATTAATCTGTTTAAAAAATACAGTGATATCCACAATATAAATACCAGGAACAAACACAAATTTCTTGTTCCTACAACCAGGCTCAAAAAAATTGGTGGCTCCTTTAGATGCCAATGTATACGTTTTTATAATAAACTTCCTAGCCACATTCAAGATCTAAGCTTTAATAAATTCAAATCTTTTATAAAGCGGAAATTATGCCAGAAAGCCTACTATACTGTGAAAGACTATATTGAAGACAAAAAAGCTTGGGATTGAGCTGCTCCAATAAATTTACACAGTGAATGTTGATTTTAGTTTGCTAACTCTTTTTAGACATGAATATTTACTATAAAAAGTATTATGTTATTTTCATTATTGTGAATATGAGGACTATCTGGGTCATTTTTTTTTTTCAGTTTTATTCTTGTACGTGCAGTTTAAGTAGTTTATGCGGCCTACCCAAATGTCCTTTCTTTGGTATTGTTCGTCGAATCGTTGAGCTCCTTAAGTTCTGAGTTGAGCTGCACGGTTACTGACAAATGCGTGCACTGACTGGACAGGTCGACTTAATCTGTGTGGTTCTTTCCTCAAAAGACCATTTCAGACACCGATCTACATGATCTTCAAACATTATTACCGAATTTATATATACACATTGACATTGATAAATTTTATATATACAATGACATGAGTATTTACTTGTAAAGTATTATATTATTTTAATTTTGTGAATGTGAAGACTATGTGGGTAATTGCTTTTTTTTTTTTTTTCTAATTTAATTTTAATTATGATCTGGCAGTTTGAGTAATTTATGCGGCCTACCCAAATGTCCTTTCTTTGGTATTGTTCGTCGAATCGTTGAGCTCCTTAAGTCCTGACTTCCTGAGTCGAGCTGCACGATTACTGACAAATGCGTGCACTGACTGGACAGGTCCACTCAAACTATGTGGTTCTTTCCTCAAAAGACCATTTCGGATACCAATCTGCATGGTCTTCGCATGACCTGACCGAGATTATGTCTGGACTTTAAAAGAGACTGTGACCTCTGAGTTTGTTTCGGCCTTCCTTCTCAGAGTAGTCAGATAGGAAACGCCGACCTCATCTAGTTTAAAAAACATGATTGACGTGTAAAAGTGTTTGTACAAACCTACTTACGGAAATAAAATCATTTATCATTTATCATTTGCCTGCAACTGAAGTCGCCAGGGCCGGAACAATGATTGAGGAAGGTCACACATACCGTTCAGTCAGTCAAACGTTGCGTGTATCAGTATCCGTGATCCACCGTAATGTGCAACGGTACAGACAGGCAGGATCTTACGTGCGCAGGCGAGGACAAGGCAGAAATCGTGCAACCAGTGCCGTAGACGACCGTTTTATAAGGGTACAAACTTTAAGAAATCGTCGTCAAACAGCTGTTCAGACCAGAAACCTCTTAGAAGAAGTGCGTAACGTACGTGTTAGTGAACGAACAGTGAGGAGAAGGTTAAATGAAGTTGGTTTGAAGTCATACGTGCCAGCAAAAGCGCCAAAACTTGAGGTGAGTCATCGAGTAGCAAGATTAGCGTTCGCTCGTCAGCATCAAAATTGGTCCGATGAGTGGAGTCGAGTTTTATTCTCCGATGAAAGCCGTTTTTGTGTTAATTTCATTGACGGAAGGGAGAGGATGTGGAGATATCGAGGAGAACGTTACCATCAAGCAAATTTTTCCGAAACAACGGCTTACGGTGGAGGGTCTGTTATGGTGTGGGGTGGTATAAGTTTGACGGCACGCACCGCACTGGTCATTATTGATGGCGGTTCTTTAACTTCACACAGGTACATAACTGAGATCCTAGAACCCTATGTTATGCCATTTGCCCCATTCATAGGCTCAGATTTCGTGTTTATGCACGATAACGCACGGCCGCACACTGCGCGCATAGTGCGTGATTACTTAAATGAGATTGGTGTAACCCAGATGGACTGGCCAGCACGATCGCCAGATATGAATCCGATAGAACATGTCTGGAACATGATTGGACGAAGGGTTCGAGAAAGAAATCCTGCCCCTAGGAATGTTGAAGACCTAAATTTCGCGCTGGTGGAAGAATGGGGAACTTTGCCTCAGGAAATGATTGAAGGTGTCATCAGAAGCATGGCTAGACATATCCAAGCTCTTATAAGGGCGCGTGGAGGCAACACGCGATATTAAATCTTTTTTTTACATTATTTAAACAAAAATTGGTCTGTTCTTACACATTAGAAAACATCAAAAATTTTCAGATAGGGCATTTTTTCGTTTAATTATAAATAAATCCTAATAAACTCTACATTTTGTTATTTTCTTGCATAAAATAAACGAACAGACTCAAATGAAGCGAAAACATTAAATAATAACCATTAAATCTCAAAATATAATGTATTTTTTTGTGTTCCTCTAATTTTGCCGGTGTGTGTATAATGAGACCATTATAGGCTCTCTCGGACACAGCAAAACAATCAGAGGGAGGAAGCTTTAAAACTTACTTTATATCAGTCTTTAAGCTTATCTAATGTTATTAGAAGTTGGTTTTCTTATTTGTATTTACAAATTATAATATATTGTTTCTATCTAGGAATAGCTCGCCGAGGCCGGCCCAGAAAGAGATGGCGAGATGACCTGGACCCTCACCGCGAGGGCTGTGTCAAGGTGGCGCGGGGAGAGTTCCTGCAGTGCTATTCTCTAAAGATACAGCCTTGCGCGTAGCGCTGCCGCAGCGAGGAAATAAGTTGTTTTGCCGCTGTTTCGTCGCTGCGGCATCCTTAGATCGCTGTCCTTAGAGAAAAGCACCGCTGGAAGGAATTGCGGGACGCCTTTGCCCAGCAGTGCGACAGAATAGGCTAACCAAAAAAAAGGTCATAACATAGATGAAATATTAACCATTCAGCAACATAGTGGTACTAATGCCATGGGTACACTATGACCACATTGGACTTACATTTCGTGGTAGAAGTTACTTATGTGAAAACGAAAGAGGTAACGATTGCTAGTTCGTACTCTGAGCGAACAACAGCAGCCAACCTTTACCTAAAAAAAGTATTCAAAAAAGTAAAACTGTCAATACAGTCCCTTTGCTATTGCACAAAAAATCAACAAAAAATAGGCGAATTGTTCTGCCCAGGAGTAATAGTGTTCTGTGGTGCTGCCTGTCTCATCAACAAAAGCGACTAAACGAAGAGTTGAAGTTGAATTTGAATCAGAATGCTTTCATTGACTGGCCCGCTAGATTTATCATCGGGGGGATCTAAATTGGATGGAATTTTAACACCCGGCGTTCAGTATGTTCAAGTCATCAAAACTTATAACAAGAAAATGGAGAAATCTGTCCTTGTTATCTACACCGGCGGCACCATAGGCATGGTAAATACTGATGATGGTGAGATATTTGCTTCATTTCTTTGCCTTTTATTTACAACTAGCAACTCCCGCTGCATCATACGGTTTTTACGACTTGACAAAACATGGAGATTTCTTTACAATGAGTAAGTTAAATATTGATGTTTTATACAGATAAAACTTCCGAAATATATTCTCTAAATGATGGTCAAAATTGCTTCAAAACCGGTGCGTAGTTTACAAGGAAAACGCGGTCACGCAGACAAACAGTTAAACGCGACTTTAATCAATACTTACATATTATAAAACGAAAGTCACCCGCCGCGTCTGTCTGTCTGTCTGTACGCGATAAACTCAAAAACTACTGAACGGATTTTCATACGGTTTTCACCAATGTACGGAGTGATTCATGAGGAAGGTTTGGGTGTATAATTTGTTGAAAGTTTTTTGTGAATTGGCTGAAATATAGTTGAAGAAGTCGGAAGAAATCCTGCCGTTTGAGAGCTATCTCGACGTGCGCTGCAGAAACCGTTACATGTACACATCAATAATATATGGTCGGATTGTTACTCATAAATAGGTTAAAAAAAGTCCGTGATAGCATATGTCTACCATTTAGGCGAACGCCGTTCTTGGAAAAACTTTGTCCGTTGCCTTATGTAATTTTGGTCAAATAGTTTAAAAGTTTAATAATAGCGACAGTGCACGTGTCACCGCTATGTCATAAAAAAACCTTCTAATCATCATCTTGCAGGATTGGAAATAAAATACATTAAAGATACTCCAAGTAGGATGAACATCAGTTACATTTTGATTTAACCACATGCTCGACGCAACAGGCTGCAACGACATTACGTCTGAAAAAAAGTAAGCATATTATATGCTCTACTACCCGTGCGACGCCGGGGCGGGTCGCTAGTTTAAAATATGTTATGTTACGAAGTCCGGTCACTATGAATAACGGCGGGTCTGAATAAATAATGCCCGTATCAAGTGGGCAATGTAAGTAAAACTGCATGACGAATCACTTTTCCCGCGGGGTAATTACGTAACACACTAACAGTAGGAATGGGTTTCATTTTGACAGTTCAACAACATTCATTGCGTTATTTATCTTGTTGAGCAGACAATCTTTTCGAACATATGAAGCAATGGATTAGCAATAGGCTTCAAAATGATTCAGATTGTGATTAATATTGTGTTACGCATTTAGGGTGCAGGTCCAAGTGATAAATTCAAGCTATCTAAAAGCTTGATTTAATAAATGGACCACGGACCGTCGGGCATTATTAATATGGGCCGGTTAAAGTAATTTTATCAATTTGACCGACGCTCTTGGACATTATTGATAATGATCGGTTCATATTAATACTGCCTGGTAAATCAAGTTGGCCGTAACTTATAGATATAGAAGCCTTGGCTCTGAAAACTCACCAAGTATGTATTAAATAGACATCCAGTTCCTGACGAATGTGTTAGAGCACAATATTCACTCTTACAATTTATCGATGTGATTATGCCCAGGCCCTGCAGTCTCGACATTAGATAGCGACAAAAATCTGTCGCTAAGTCGTATTGATGTTAAATTCCTTTAATAGATTTTCAACTTTATTTCCAAAGTATAAGGTTGAAAATCTATTAAAGAAATTTGACATCGATTGGACTTAACGACCGATTTTTGTCCGTATCTATGTCGAGACTGCAGGGCCTGGGGACTTGACTGGGTAGCAGTGTGGTGCAAGTAGATAATAGATTAGGTACCTATAGTATGAATATATATTTTTTTATCCCGGAAGTATCTACACAATATGAAAAGTGTCTAGGGATCAAGGTATAGAGGTATGAGGAACAGGGTGTAAAGTTCACTCATACTCTATAGAAAAGGGAGGATCCTCCGACCAGACGGGTGTTGTGTCTGGTGGGCAACTGCCCGACGATTGATGTCGGGACGTTGTATATATGCTAGTTGCGCGGTAAACTCTGCTTGCGCGATGCAGGATTTTGCGTGACGTCAGTGTGACGTGCAGCTCGCATGTGGCGATGTAGATACCGCTACAAAGGTATTAAAAAAATCCCCTATTATATAAAAATATCTATAAAGATTGCTTAAATAAAATATTTTCGTATGTGTAGAACGACGAAGTACTCTTTGCTTTTGCAATAATAAAGAATATTCGCGATTTTTGCTTATGCTGTATTTTTCACCTTAGTCAACCCTGACATTAAAATGTGATAAAAAGATGAAAAACGTGTGGCACTCGGGGACTGCCGCGGTAAAGCTATTGCATAGCATTTTTTATCAACTTATGCAATTATAATATTTTTTTTTTTTTTTATATATGCAGTATTTTTTTTCTCTTTGATATTAATTCAAGTACAGTCGTACCATATATATACACGTTAAGCGAACGCTCGGCCGAGCTACATGGTAAGCGGACTGGGGGGTGATAGGTTTAATTTTCGTTACCTACGGAATTTCTTGATTCGGTCGCCGCGCTCAAAGCCCGCGATAAAAGCTATGCAATAGCTTAATAAAAGATAAAAGTTTATAAAGGTTTTTATTGCGTAAAATAAACAAATAGTAACGTATTTCCGCCGATAACGCGTATAACATGATCGCAGCGATTCCGAACGACAGGCGAAAAAGATTTTCTGGTGTGTATACGGTATCCATATTTGGCAGAGCCTTCTCTTTGGAGCATAACCCATGCGTGCCCAATGGGATTCAAGTCTGGCGATTGAGCAGGCCATGGTAGGACGTTGATATTAGCTGCTACAAGTGTGTCTGCAACGACTCTGGCAGTGTGTGGACGTGCATAAGCAAAAATGAAGCACCAAATTGGGTCCGCAGAGGAATGACAACATCTGATACAAACGTTTCAGCGTAAATCTGTGCATTGAGATTGCCTCTGATCCAAATCACTTCGGTTCTTCTGCCGATCCAAAAACTCACCCATAACATGATTCACCACTATATCCATAGACTTCCTGGCATGATTTTAAATGTTCTTGGCGTCCAGGGGTCCTCTAATACCGCGTAAGTCTAGTATCTGGCCTCATACTAAAGCGAGATTCGTCAGAAAAACACACAGAACGCCACTTTTCTTCTGCCCAATTTCTGTGTTCACGAGTCCATTGTAAACAAGCTCTGCGATTGCGGGGCTCAATAGATGGTACACGTAGCGTTCCTTCGGGAACGGAGATTGACTTCATGCAAGCGATTTCTTATGGTTTGATCGCTTATTAACATATCTGAGAGAGAGCTTTGAAGCCTCGTAACCAACATCATCGCAGTCATTGTACGATTTCGTCGAGCAATAATTTTTATGTCAACGATCTTGTTTGCGTGTGGTGATGCGAGCTCATCCTCCATGTCGCTCAGCCACGCTGCCAGTGATGCGGTAACGTGTCCAAAGTCGACTTATAACACTCTACGTAGTGCACAGAGCGATTGCTACATCACGTTGCCGAGAACCAGTACCCTAATTACGTAACACACTATCTATCACAACCTGAATCATTTTGAAGCCTATTGTTAATCCATTGCTTCTTAATTTCTAAAAATTTGTCTGCTCAACAACGTAAATAACGCAATGAATGTTGTAGAACTGTCAAAATGAAACCCATTCCTACTGTTAGTGTGTTACGTAATTACCCCGCAGCTTACAACATTCCCACGGCTCTGATCATTTCTTCTTGGCTCAAATGACGTCTTCTCTCTATAATAATGTTCTTTTGTATTGATTCCACTCAGACGTATGGCAGACATACTGATTTGGCCTCTAACCCGTTGCAAGATTATATAGAAATACTACTTGACAGAAGATTGTAATTTTTTTTTGGTTTATTTTGACCCAGATTTAAAAACTATTCCCTTTTCAAATGTCGAAGTTTACACAACACCAAACTGACACTTTTGATGTATGTATTTCATTTACCTTTCCCGCGCTATGTCGTCATGCTAATAAAATCAGTAGTAGTCCAAATAATTTCTTTATTCATCCTACGACAAACGGAACAAAAATTGTGCGTGTCAGTTCCGACGCGTGACTGGAGTTACTCCTGTAAAACTATTGTCTTAAAATATACAGGATGGATTTTTGAGATGGGGCAGCAGGGGCAGCTACCTTAACCGTTGTAGCTACAGGAAAACGGTATTAGGAGACTTTCCTTAACTTTTTGAGAATTTTTGATATGCATTCACAGTTTAAAAAAAAATGTACAGTCAGCAGGAAAATTGGCAATTTTTACAAAAACGTTTTTATGCCAATCGATCATATTTCATACTTAATAAAGACCAAAAACCTCTATTTAACCAACTGACGTTTGAGTACCAGAAAAGCCATAAATCGCAAAAAAAAAACCATACATTTTGTAGGAAATGACACTACAACTTTTTTTATTTTATGGATAGACTGACCGCTACAATGAAGACTGGCCAAAAATCAAAAAAGGAAAATTAAATTAACTTCTAATTCCGAAACTTCGAACGAATACGCGTCACAATTTAATTAGCTTTGAAAACAGAATCGAGATAGTTTGTTGCCTGGTTGCATACAATTTCCGAAATTCTGTGACAAAAATTATCTCATTTAATTTAGAACGTAAGACTTATTAGAAGCTTGTTTTCAAATAATAAAAATTCATCTGTTGCTTTGGAGTCGTACAGGATAAAATTACCCGATGCGTTGAGTTCCAACCAGAAAGGTTATTTACAAATCTTGTAAAGAATCTCGCAGAAGGTGGGTCGTTCAAGAAAAAAATAATGCGACGGTCAAGTGTATTAGATGAAAATACGGTGATTGCAATTTTATCACTAGTAGGCTTGCGTATCCAGAGATTTCTTTTAGAGATGTCGCTAGCCAATGGCTGTTTCGCACTCCCTTGTTTTGAAGACTTGGAAGAACTACGGATACAAATGTTATCGGCAGGGATGAATAGTTCAAGCATTACATTCTGGAGACAACATTTGCAGACTTACATTTTGCAGAAAATTACGAGGCAAAATCAGCAGGGACAATAATTTTATAAACTACATTGTATGGTCTGATGAGACTAATTTCTCCACCATTATGGAAACCACCATTATTGGTCTAAAGAAAATCCTCTTAGATATTGGGAAAGTCATAACCACGTTTGATTCTTTTTTAATTGCTGGTTCGGTGCAATGTCAGACCGAGTTGTAATGGTGGAATTTTATCAAGGCACCCCTTATTTTTTGAGTGGGTAATCATCAAATGACCTCTCCCGCTCTGGACGGAGCGAAAGGGCGTGTCAAACTCTTACTGACTAAAACCCACCCGTGTTCCTTCAGTTGCCTGTGCGCCAGGGCCACGGTAACTCTTTCGAACAATCCGCAACCCCGGTAGGATCAAGGCACCCTTACCTCCGACATTTATAATAGCATCATTTGGAATAATCTCGAAAACCTGTTAGATGAATTATCTCAAAGTTTATTTCCAACAAGATGGCGCTCCGCCACACAACAGCCGCCAAACCCGGTCTAATTTAAACCGGCAATTCGGGAGGCAGTGGATAGGAATATATGGACCTATACCGTGACCACCTCACAGTTCTGATCTCACGCCTATTGTCTTTTTTGTGTGAGGCAATCTAAAAAAAAAAAATACTTGGTGAGTCCAAATGTAAAGTTTCAAGTTTTTAATTTTAAGGTAACACTCAAAGTAGAAGTTATTATTTTTAATTTTTTCTTTCAGTTTAACGTTGGTAAAACAGTAAGTTGTAGTCTCATTTCCTACGAAATAAAAATATTGTTATTTTTTGTGATTTCTGACTTTTCTAGTACTCAAACCTCAGTTGATCCAATTAAAGTTTTTGATCCTTATATGAAACATGATCGATTGGCATAAAAATATGTTTTTGTGATAATTGCCCATTTCCCTGCTGACTGCAATTTTTTTCAAATCTGTGAAAGCAAATCAAAATTTCTCAAAAAGTTAAGGAAAGTGTCCTTAGACCGTTTTCCTTTATCTACAACGGTTAAGTTAGCTACCCCATCTAAAAAATCCAACCAGCAGGGTAATTGCGTAGGTAACACACTAACAGTAGGAATGGGTTTCATTTGGACAGTTCAACAACATTCATTGCGTTATTCACGTTGTTGAGCTGACAAGTTTTTCCAACATATGAAGCAATGGATTAGCAATAGGCTTCGAAATGATTCAGATTGTGATAGATAGTGTGTTACGTAATTAGGGTGCTGCATACTCTATAGTACACAGGGTGGATTTTTAAGATGGGGCAGCAAAGACAGGAAGTAAATGAACCCATAAATTTATTTATATTGATTTGATAAAATATATTAGATCAATTACCTATATTACATAATAAAAGTACCTACCTACCTACTTCACAATGAGTGATAAGAACTATCAATACTCGAATATCAAGTACAAATGGAGCCGCAATTAGTGGTGACAATTTACGGAGAGTATACGCTGTGCACAATGATCTCTAAATTTTACGCAACCAAGGTTTGATCAACCCGCAAGTGCCAGGACTGCAAGTCATTTTAGCAACAACACAGCGACTGATTGATCACGGTTAGTTTCGCAGCCCACCCCATGCGCAAGCTCAGGGCCGCCCACGAT
Source organism: Dryobotodes eremita (assembly GCA_917490735.1). NCBI lineage: Eukaryota > Metazoa > Arthropoda > Insecta > Lepidoptera > Noctuidae > Dryobotodes > Dryobotodes eremita. Next base: position 5,283,772 of record OU823257.1, on the reverse strand, counting down.
ATTCACCTGTTCTCGAAGAAAACATCTTGGATTATATTGAACGACACCCGCGACGAACCGGAGTGGCTTCTAGATTTAATGTGGGTAGGCACCAACCTAAGGAACATGAGTCAAATTTCTATCTTTAATAGGGTCGAACGAAAACAAATTGATCAGTTATCATTTATACAACATTTCTTTAATCCTTGTGTACTTGTGTATTGTTTTTCTAAGTATACTAATAAACTATATATCATTTAAAAAAAAAACATCTTGGATTTACATTTTAACGTCACTATCGGCTTTAACTCCCTCTAAAACCATGAAAACTACACCCATGATGAAACATTTTAAGATTTTTGAAGCCGCCATCTTGGATTTACATTTTAACATCACGATCGGCTTTAACGCCCTCGAAAACCATGAAAACGACACCCATGATGAAACATTTTAAGATTTTCGCAGCCGCCATCTTGGATTTACATTTTAATTAACGTGACTATCGGCTTTAGACCCCCGAAAACCATGAAAACAACACTCATGATGAAAGATTGGAAAAATTCGCAGCCGCCATCTTGGATTTATATTTTGGCCTCACTACCGGCTTTAGCACTCTCGAAAACTATAAAAGGCTCTCGCAGACAGGCGCGACGCGACAGCGTGACACATAGGAGCCGCTCGTCGCGCGATGAGCGGTGCCTTTGTGTCGCGCGCGATTCGCGTCGGGTGTCGCGCTTGTTTGTAGGAGCCTCACAGCGACACCCATGGGTAAAAATTTTTAAATTTTCGCAGCCGCCATCTTGGATTCACGAGTGACAACCGTAACGCTCAATGGAGCGTAGCTAATTATTTCCAAATTGGTCATATTTATACTGTGGCGCTAATGAGCGGGGAGCACTATGAGATGCGCGAGTATGTTGCGCAGAGCAAAATCGTAATGGCTTTACTTTTTGTTAACGCTTGATTTTACTACCCATCTATTTTTTATACCGTACGCTATTTAAGAAACGATTCATAAGGAGTAAACTCCAAAAAAAAAGATCCGGCCGGAGTGCATATAATCTTGATTCTAGTCGAATCCATCAATTGTGATTCCTTGTCGAGTACTAACGTCACACTCTCGCTTGGCTGAATTTTGAGCCTGACTTTATACGCGGGAAAATACCCAACCGTCAACTTGTGTACCTATGGTCCTATATACACAAGTATACGTATCCTGTACATATTGGATAGCCCTAGATGTATGCACTCTTTACTGCGCCGTTGTATGAATGGTGGTGCTATTTTTAGAACACGTTAAGGGGACTACAGGACCTAAACGTAAGTTTTATAATGCCTAAAAGTATATGATCCACTGCAGTACACAAAATCAGTAAAATATATGTTATTCTTCAGGATATTTGCTAATTAGATAGTGTGTTGAAAACATAATACAACTAATTTGATATGATAGAAAAAAGTCACGAAGATACCTCTAAAAATTTCTTTTAACGATTAAAAACCATACTACTATGCATTAAATCATTCTGATTTTTTGTCAGATTATTCTACAAGCAACATACTAACGTAATAATGTTTTAATTTTTTAATCCAATCAATAGATTTTTTGTAAATAGATAATTGCTTCGTTCGTTGCTGCTATATTTTGATCAATGCCTATGTATTGTGCATGTCAGAATTCTACAGAGTGTTTTGTGAAAAAAGTTTTCCTGTTCGGGATTTCTCCCGGTTTTTTTCCTTACTCCCGACCTGAGATTCTCAGGGAATAGGATCCCCTGTTAAGTAGTCACAAATACTGTATCCCATGGTACTTTGATTAATATTGTAACTGTGTGTATTAAAGCGGAAAAAGGGGACTTTATGATAATATCGGTTGGGTTTTCACCTAGGTCATAGGTCCATCCGATAAAACTTATCAATCTCTATCAGCGTTTCATGATGAATTATCAATGCACGATATTTTATGCAGAACTTACTGCTGTATCGACTCAGTGAATGAGCGATGGGCTTCTGCGCTATTGGTCGTGGTTCGGTTCCCGCACGGAACAAATATTTGTTGGGGCTACAAACTAAGTCCTGCACCCTAATTACGTAACACACTATTTATCTCAATCTTAATCATTTTGAAGCCTATTGCTAATCCATTGCTTCATAATATGGTCGACAAATTTGTCAGCTTAGCAACGTAAATAACGAAATGAATTAAATGAAAGCCATTGCTACTGATAGTGTGTTACGCAATTAAGGCTCCCACAGACAGGCGCGACGCGACAGCGCTACACAAAGGCGCCGCTAGTCGCGCGACACGCGGTGCCTTTGTGCCGCGCGTCGCGTCGCGCCAGTGTGTATGAGCCTTTACCCCGCCGGATCTGGGTGTTTTAGAGTATCCTACGAGATTACTTATTTAATTCGGAAAACAAGCATTTGTGTCTGTGAACACAAATAACAAGATGAAATAAAGTAAAAAAATCTCATTCTCTTAACTATGATATCTGGTTGACCCTGGCTATCATTATGGGTTAGATTGGAATGGTACCTAAGCGTTATTTATTTATAAGAAACTTGTCCTCTACGTCATAGACATTTATCTGCATATTTAGATTGTTTTTTATACCTACTTATCTTCATTTGGCATACACATAGATAAAATCAGTGAAAGGTCAAGATCTAAGAGGGAAATTTCGCATCACTAGAGAAGCTGTAAGGGCCGTCCGTCATCTATGTACGTGTCGATAACGCAGGCATCTCACGCTGCGATTAATTTCAGTCTTAATACTTTAGTCTGCGTTTCAGAGCCGCGACGAACGCACTGTAAGCGGAACGCCCGCGGATCATTGCGCGAAAAAAAGTTGGATTAAAAAGTTTATTTTTCAAAAATGGAAGTTCATGGTGATGATTTAAAAAAGTTAAACAATGGTGTGGATATGTCAAAATTGGGCGCGAATCTTCTTCCGGATTTTAAAAGAGGGAGGAGACTTTCTAGGGCTCCTGAGACCTGCGAAAGACGTGTTTTGGTTATTTACACCGGTGGCACCATTGGCATGGTGAAGACTGACGATGGTGAGAATGTTTGGTCTACATAGATTTGTACAGTTCCTCTAAAAATAAGTTCTTATTTTAGGCAAATAGGTCGCTTTCTTTAATGGTAGTTCCGTGTTTAAAACGGTGCGACATAAATTGAGTTGGAATCTTGTCCTGTGGTTTTCTGCTAGAGAATGATTGATTGATATTTTTGTGATTTTTATTTAGAGGCACTTCGGAACAGCATTGCTTTCAACAAAAGCAAATTGTTACAAAATAATGAGTTGCTAGTTTGACCGCTTCACTGATCTATTACATCAAGTTTCATTGATCTTCAAATCTTCGTTGTAAATATATATAACACTAGGATTACATACGCTAAATGTCATAGAATATCAAAAAGTGGTAACATAGCTGTGACAGCTTATTTTAATTAGTGTCTGTGGAGTTACTTGCCCGTTCTTCTCTATAGGTAGGTACCTACTACGCTTTGGAATGAGCAACTAGCTTCATCTTTCTGACTGACTGACCCCTTGACAATTCAAAAGTGCCTGTAATTGGTTTATTTGAAATAAATGCTTTGAGTTTGAGTTTAGCAAAGAAATCCTTATCTTGATGAATAAACATTTAATTTATATGTGTTTGTCTGTTGCTCTTCCGACCGTCTTAACTTATAAATTACGTCGCTAATGACAGAATGTGTAGGTACCTACCTTTTTTGCGTATTATGAGTATTACCTTGACCTACCAAAAGAGAAATGAGAAATGTGAGTATTAGTGTACGCGGGGCACTCGGGTGGTTTTGCAAATAAACAAAACGTAGAACTCTGTAAAAGTAGGTAGCTAGAAAAACTATACAGGATTATAAGAGGCAAAGTAAATATCTTTGAGAATACTATCAATTAGGTTGAGAAAGATAAGTGGTGGCCACGACCAGGTAGGTATGACCTTGTTAACTTACCTCAAACAAATTTAAACAATTTCTGCCATTTTTTAATTATCTGGTATGTATCTAGGGCCTTGTCCCATGTTACTTGGGCTTGACGCAACACGTTTTCTTCCATCCTTCCTATCAACCGCCATGCTATCATTCATTCCTTTATCTTTCATATCTTTCCTCAAATAAATAATCCATCTTATTTTTCGGCCTTCCTCTCCCTCTCCATCCATATGTATCACTATCTAGTCCCTGTTCTCTGTAAAACAGGTTCGTGTACTCATTAATCTTCGTTAACAGTGTTGGGAAGAACACGTCCAATAGGTACTGTTAGTTGTCAACATTTTCAATCAAGTGTATTTAACGCACGTGTTAATTTATTAAGTGCAACTTACGTCACTTGTGTTGTTGCACTCGACATTCATTATAATAACATTTACTCACAGATACGGTTCTTGTTATGCCGTATCGTTATGAAACTTGTATTTACCACAGTATTATTATCTTCTACTTTCGATAGTTTTACGAGAGATAGTCGTATTTTACAGGATTTGAGAAATGTGACAGACTGACATCTTAAATATTTTTTTCCCGAACTGCAATAGTGCAGATTGGGATATAACCTCCGCCCAATTCCTCCGCAACCCCTAGCATGACTGCAACAGTGTAAACGCTCGCGTTGACCGACTGTAGAATGAATATATACCCTGTAGTTTACTCTATAGAGGTATGAGGAACAGGGTGTAAAGTTCACTCATACCTCCATAGAAAAGGGAGGATCCTCCGACCAGACGGGGGTTGTGTCTGGTGGGCAACTGCCTGATGTTAGACGTAGGGATGTTGTATATATGCTTGTTGCGCGGTAAACTCTGCTTGCGCGATGCAGGATCTTGCGTGACGTCAGTGTGACGTGTAGTTCGCATGTGGCGATGTAGACGCTACAATTGTTTCGAGGCGAAGACGTCACATAGGAGGTACAGTATCAAAAATAAATTATTGTAAATATTTTTGCTGTTTATCATAATATTGTGATCATGAAGATCGGGCGGAAATGTACCGAGAAATCAGCTGTTTTATTATTTACTAGCTTTTGCCCGCGGCTTAACCCGCGTGGGTGTCGGAAATTATCCCACGGGAATGTACTACCGGGATAAAAAAGTATCCTACATGTTAATCCAGGTTATAAACTATCTGTGTTCCAAATTCCATCTAAATCCGTTCAGTAGTTTTTGCGTGAAGGAGTAACAAACATCCATCCATCCATCCTCACAAATTTTCAGTAGGATTTACTTAGGATTCGAGTATTTTGTAAAGTGTGTACGAAGAATACGTGACTGTCTTCTATGCCTTGTCAAAAACAAATACCTTTGCTCACAATTTTTTGTAAGTTGCCTACATTTTTCATTTTTCTGTCGACTATTTTAGAACTAGGTAATAGAAGCATTATTCTGCGTAAAGGTGACAATAAATAAACACTTACTGTTTCTCTAAGTTATAACTATTCATAGTTTACGTCATTACTAATAAAACTCGTGAATAGTTTAGAACGTACTAACGCTTTCTTTGATGTAGTAGAAAAAAAGTACAGGTGGCGCTACAGTCAATCACAATTATTTTTGTACCACAGATAATACATATTTATAACAATTACAAGCTTTTATTTAACTTGCCTTGTTAGTTAGTATGTATTGGTCAAATCTTGCATGATGAATTAAAACCACTTCCTCTTACCTTACGGAGTTGAAATTTTGCATATTGATTTTGTTTCAAAGACAATGCATTTTTATGATGTATGACTTGATTCAACACCCAGGATTGGCTCCAGTTGAGGGAGCTCCTCAACGGTCAACAGTACAAACACACAATGTTATATACGCATTTAGTTATGATAATCTGTTCTAAAGTTCACCATGACCTGGCTGCTGCACCCAGGATTGGCTCCGGTCGAGGGAACTCCTCAACGGTCAACAGTACAGACAATAAATTTTATATGTATACGCATTTAATTATGATAATCCGTTCTAAAGTTCACCATGACCTGGCTGCTGCACTCAGGATTGGCTCCGGTCGAGGGAACTCCTCAACGGTCAACAGTACAGACAAGAAATTTTGTTCATGCATTTAATTATGATAGTCCGTTCTAAAGTTCACCATGACCTGGCTGCTGCACACAGGATTGGCTCCGGACGAGGGAACTACACATCGGTCAACAGTACAGACACGAAATTTAATATATGCATTAATTATAATAGTCCATTCTAAAGTCTACCATGACCTGACTGCTGCACTCATGATTGGCTCCAGTTGAAGGAGCTCCTCAACGGTCAACAGTACAGATAAGAAATTTCATATACGCATTCAATTATGATAGTCCGTTCTAAAGTTCACCATGACCTGGCTGCTGCACCTTGAATTGGCTCCAGACGAGGAAGCTCATCAGTGGTCAACAGCAGCAGAGGCACGAAATTTTGTATACGCATTAAATTATGATAGCTCGTACTAAAGTATGCCTTGACTTGGATAGTGCAACTCGGTTGGCTTCATACCATAACTTGTGTAAAGACGTGTTTGGGTTCGTTTGATTTGTCCTTACCTTACCTTACCTTTCAAGTTAAAGTGATAGAACAGATATTTAAAGAAACTCTAATGCTAAAAACTAGAAAATAAAATTTAAGTAAAAACATTTTCTAAAAAGCTTTTAATGAACTAGAAAGTAATAAATAACACTTTAATATTTTTTTAAAAGCTTGAGGTTGAATAAATCTTTAATATTTTTTTAAAAGCTTGAGGCTTAAGCTTTTAAAAAAAGAATAAAGTTTTATTTAGTACTTTTTAGTTCATTAAAAACTTGTTCTAAAACGGTTTTACTAAAAAAAAATCGTAATTTCATCTTCTTTAAGGTAACTGGCAATTCCACGGTCGACCTATATCAATTCTATTGTCCATCGCCATCGTTCTGTACGTGATAGAGCTTTAATATACTTATTGAACAATTACGTTAGTAATTTGCCACCAGCAGCGCATTATAGGATTAGGTGCCTCGGGGGGTAAACAAAATGGTATATAAAAGGCGAATATGTATTGCTCTTGTTTGACAAATATTTTACTAAGAATAGGTGGATTAATAAAAATACTATTTTAGACAGTTTTTTTCGAATTCAGATATTTACAATGGATTTCGACAGTTTGTTTTTGAAGTTGGTTGCACGAAAGTTTTAGAATGCCATCATTTTTATGGAGCCATTACCTTTGTAGTTTATACCTACCTACATGGACGCAACGGCATTATTGTCAAGAAATTATTTCTTACTGAAATTGCTACGAATCACCTAATACCAAAATATAGGTTATCGGTATACGAAATTCAACTTAATTGACAAACTCGATTTGTAGCCAAAAAACACTATCCATATCGTAAAAGGAGAGTCGTTATTTCCGAGATTATAGAATAAGAAGATAGAAATAAAGAAATAAGAAGCGAGAAAGAAAGAAGAAGAAAGAAATAAGAATATAATTTGTATGTCCTTCTCCCTTGAATCCATCCAAAGGTTGTCTGTAAAAGATCGCTTTTAGCGATAAGACCGCCCATTGTGTCACCCTGTGTAAAATGTCTACATTTATATCTGTTATTTTTTTATGGTGTACATAATAAAGAGTATTCTATTCTATTCTATTCTATTCTATGTTCATATGATGCAATACCAATTAAATGTTGATTTTCTAAATGCAGTTACATTCCTTCGTCTACCTATACGTGTGATTTAACTTGATTATTTCTATCACCACTAAATATTTCATATAGCCTAGCGTAAAGTCTGGGAAGTTAATTGGCCACATGCGGGCTACGCGTCACACTGACGTCACGCAAAATCCTGCATCGCGCAAGCAGAGTTTACCGTACTACTAGCATTTATACAACGCCCCGACATCAATCGTCGGGCAGTTCCCCACCACACACGACACCTGTCTGGTCGGAGGATCCTCCCTTTTCCATAGAGTATGAGTGAGCTTTTTAGCTAATACCTCTATAACCGAATAGGCTACCAACTTAAATTGTCTATATATTCAAATCACAGCTGTCATTCTTTGGACAGTTATAGGAAATGGCTATAACACGACAAATTGACGTAGGGTGTCAAATTGCTTATCAATTATTTTCTCTGACTGTATAAAATAACAATGATCCTTGTCACAGCTGTCACTTGCGTCGATAAAAGTCGTAAGTAAACATTGTGACAAATGCAGGGAAAGTTTCCGTATCTACTGCAAGCTTGTTTACAGAACCTTCAGCTGTAGGTTATTGTTTACATCGTTATATTAGTGGGCGAAGTGATTTCTTTTTGCCTTTCTTATTTATTATTTATCTGCACGCCTACACACAGTAAGATAGATACAGATACGACATTGTATAAGTTTTGAGTACAAAGGTACTGCTTATTTCTTAAGAAAAAAATTCAAGTAGATTTGCGAAAGAAATTTTTAATAAGTAAATGTGTGTAAGAAAAAGACGAGAAGAATATATATATATATCTACACATATAGCGCAATAAATAAACAATTATTTAAATAAATACATAATGGTAAAATATGTTAACATACTTACATATATTTATAGAACCAACTGGTCTATTGATTGTCGAACTATGTCTCTATTTTTGTCTCGTACCCGATTTTACAGGAAGATTGCGGGTGCCCATGGTAATTTTCCAACGGTTACTTCTCCAGTCCTATGAAAGTAATTTTAACTGTCTGTTATCTTCGCATTTCTGTTACCAGGACTATCTCCAGGAAAGAACATGTTCAAACCCTTGATCCGGAAGTATCCACAGCTGCACGACGAGAACTACTACCAGAGAATGGTTAAGACGAGTTCTGCTGACAAAACACTGGAATCCTTCTTTGTGTTACCAAGTAAGTTCAGTACATACATACATATGACGGAGAAGGTACCTACGTCTTTCTCGTTATTAAGAGCCACATTTTAACTACTGTGGGCGTACTATGGGAAGTGTTGGTTATTGCGCAATAGAAAAACCGTTTGCAGTTCAAGTCAAGTTGTAATTTATGATCAAATTAATCACACTAGCGAATCACACACTGTAGGTACATGAAACAACTATACGGAACGCGCGATAGTTTCTAAACGTGTTCATTAACTGCTTAGTCGCCAACCACCAACTCTGCTTTAACTCTGCACCCTAATTACGTAACACACTATCTATCACGATCTGAATCATTTTTAAGTCTATTGCTAATCCATTGCTTCATATGTTCGAGAAATTTGTCTGCTCAACAGCGTAAATAACGCAATGAATGTTGTTGAACTGTCAAAATGAAACCCATTCCTACTGTTAGTGTGTTACGTAATTACCCCGCTGGTCAAGCGTTATGTTATAGACTCTGTCGAGCGCCACCTGGTGGCGCTGGCGTCCCGATTAGTTGAAGTCAAACGATTGATTTAACGTATTTCCGACACATATATACATAATCGGCCTATAATGTTTCTACTGCAGGCACACAGGCTTCCTCTCTGTGTGAGGGACTGGACCGTAATCCACCATGCAAGCTTAGTTCGCCGGGGCAATTGCGTAACACACAATGGCAATTCAGTAACATCAGTTGCATTATTTACGTTGTCGAGAAGACGAGTTTTTTATTTAACATTATGAAGCTTTAAGTATTAAGAATTTCCTTCAAAATCCTTCGGGTTATGATAGAAAGTCTGTTCCGCAATTTGGGTACGGGTTGGTAGAAGTTCATTAACAGCAGAGTTAAGTAGGTTTCAGTAAACATAACATGACGTCTGAATTTCTTGAAGCGTTAGTCAGAAGTGTATTATATAGGGGTACTAACCCAATTACCTATACGAGTAGTACTTCCAAGTTCAACCCGATTGCCATCAACCATGCAGAAAACTAAACTCCGGGCTGCTACCGTAAAATTCCTTTTGAAAAACTCATTGAACTCAACCGTAGAGTTTCTTGCCGGCTCTTCTCCATAGGAAACAACCAATTGGACCCATGCGCCTAGCTTCTGACGTTTCACAAGTGCCCATGTAGGTATGTGAAATAAAATATTTTGATTTGGATTTTTTGATTTCATCGAAGCTTTACTTGACCTCAGGGTTAAAAAATAAGATTATTGAAGTTCTAAATTAGTTACTATTACATTAATTATTTTAACTCCATTAGAAACCGATGATATTCCCTGGAGAATTCTATACGAAGTTAAGGAGTATGATCCTCTGCTAGATTCATCAGATATGACTGAAGAGGAGTGGATTAAAATCGCTAAAGACATTAAGGTGAGGAATTAAATCATTTTTTTTTTTTATAAAGATGAATAATTATTTTGTCATAATTAATTTATTTATAGTTATTCTAAATATTACTTACGCTGTTTTCGTTTTTTTTTTACAAACATTTGCTGGGATTAAAGTCATGTCCGAAAGTGGCCTATTCTTAATTTACGAGTTTATTTTATTGACAAACTTTTGTGTATATATTGTATGATTAAGCTTAGGCCTACTATGATATATGTTTTTTGAAACTTCTTGATCTTGCTTTGAACTATTTGATGCATTCCTATTTGAGGATGTTAGTAATATAACATTAAATTACAGAGTTACTACGAACAATACGACGGGTTCGTGATCCTCCATGGTACAGATACGCTCTGCTATACAGCATCCGCTCTATCCTTCATGTTTGAGAACCTCGGCAAGGCTGTGGTGGTCACCGGTTCACAGGTAGGTCGACCCGAGTACAACAAAGTCCGTCGCAGGTCTAAATAAGTGCTATGAAGTCCGTCGTAGCACCACGTATGAGCTACGAAGTCTGTCGTAGGTCTCCACAATTCACCGCCGTGTCCTCGTGGCGGCGATCGGCGGCGGCGACTTCTCGCGTCCGGCCCTGGTTCAGGCCATGGTACGGAGCGAGAGGGAATGGGAAGCCGTCACCTCCTTCTGCGAAGCAGTAATGCTCGCGAAGGAGGAGGCGGAGCGCGAGAGGGAGAGGCAATCACTGCGCCCTCGCGCCCCTAGTCGCCGCAGGAGGAGACACCCTGGGCGTCGGGAGTCGATTGCCGACTCCCGGCCACCGTAGGCGCGGGCTTGCGGACGGCGAGCAATCGGCAGCTCGCCGTCCGGTAAGGACCAGGCCCGGGTCGACGGCGCGTCGTGTTCCACGCGCGCCTCAAAGAGATGTCAGCACCATTGACGGGGTCCGATAGGACCGATGCCTGCCGGGGTTGCGGATAGTTCGAAAGAGTTACCGTGGCCCTGGCGCACAGGCAACTGAAGGAACACGGGTGGGTTTTAGTCAGTAAGAGTCTGACACGCCCTTCCGCTCCGCCCAGAGCGGGAGAGGTCATTTGATGATTTCCCACCCAAAAAAAAAAAAAAAAAGGTCTCCACAATTGCTACGAAAGCTGTAGTCGGTCTACACGAGTGCTACTAAGTCTGTGGTAGCACCACACTCAAGTGCTTGTAACACTTGAGCAGGGATTACTAGAGATTTTTATGATGAATAATGTCTTAAACATCAACGTGTGCGTGTTTTATTACTTTAATAAAGCACAGACACATTGTACATAGATATTATAAAGATAAATACTGAATAGAAAAAAACTGTGCACATATTTAACGCGTCAATAAATGGATGACGCACGTGTCTTCAATTGGAACCATATTAAATAAATCAACCAATTAAAGACTATTAAGGCGCAAACATAATTCAATCATAGTGTTTTTGTTTTTTTACCGACTTTTCGGAGGAGGTTTGCAATACGACCTATATTATTTTGTTTATTTTTAATGCATGTTTTTTAGGGTTCCGTACCCAAAAGGCAAAACGGGACCCTATTACTAAGACTTCGTTGTCTGTCCGTCCATCTGTCTGTCACCAGGCTGTATCTCAAGAACTGATATAACTAGACAGTTGAAATTTCCACAAATTGTGTATTTCTGTTGCCGCTATAACAACAAATAGGTACTAAAAACAAAATAAAATAAATATTTAAGGGGGCTCCCATACTACAACAAACGCGATTTTTTTGCCGTTTTTGAAGATAATGATACGGAACCCTTCGTGCGCGAGTCCGACTCGCACTTGGCCGGTTTTTTATTGTTCACATGTCAACAACTAACAGCAGATTATTGATGTATTTGTAGAGTGATAACTAGGAAATATGAATATGTTCATTTACCGAATGTAATTTATTAGACTGGACGCAGAGTTGAAGGTAGTTGGACAAAGTATAGAAGACGATGAGTACCAGAAGAGTTCTAGTTTAGTACAAACTTCAAAGTACTGTGTGTGTGTAACCTAGTAACCTATTGCGATGCACTGTTTTTGTGAAGAAAAGAACACCTTCATTACGTAACACACTATCTATCACAATCTGAATCATTTTGAAGCCTATTGCTAATCCTATGCTTCATATGTTCGAAAAATTTGTCTGCTCAACAACGTAAATAAAGCAATGAATGTTGTTGAACTGTCAAAATGGAACCCATGCCTACTGTTAGTGTGTTACGTAATTACCCCGCTGATACTATGCCGAGCGAGTCGTGTGCTACGTTGTTGTTTCCGAGAGAGGCCTAGAAGATGCGCGAAAATTACATGAATATTAGCAATATACGTGATTGAATATTATCATGTAATTTTGTTCACAACAGATCCCAATCTTTGAGCCCCGTAGTGACGGCGTGGATAACTTTGTGTCATCGCTCATCATCGCTGGTGGCTTCAACATCCCCGAAGTCGCCATCTTCTTCTATGGCAAACTGTTTCGCGGTAACCGGTATGTTAAAATATCAGAATATTAGTTCCCTAAATTGATTGTATAACACATCTTTTCAGAACTCCTTATATAAATGTTCAGATGAGAATAATGTATGAAACTTCCAGTTGTATTTTATGTAGATTAATAATAAGAGATTCGAGGTGCCGCGGGAAAAGAGTTCCTGGACGGACGTGGGGAGGTCTTTGCTCAGCAGACGGGCAGTATAGGCTAAACAAAACAAATAAAAAATAATAGATTTAAATTATACATGGTGTCCCGTAAATAATTAATCAAACGTAACGGGTCGGTAGCTCGCTTGATTTCCAACAACTAATTTGAATAGTTTAAAAAAAAACCGCTACGGTATATTTTTTAATTCACACGCTCTTTTTCGAATTTCACAATTTTCTCTACCAGATTTTTTTTTTTTAATGCTGTCACTGCAAATGTTAAAATTTTTACGTATGATTTTTGTTTAACATTTCTGAATAGCTTACTAATGTAATAAGATACCATTTTTGTAAATAACGTTCTATACAGGGTTATTGGTAAAACACCAGCAACCTCTTAAGGGCTCATTGTACTCATCATTATAAACAACTTTTACTATGGACCAAACCAGAAATCGCGAAAAAAAGAACAGATTTTCCCTACATTTATTTCGCATAACACGTCAAAACGTAGGAAACAGCTGATATTTTTTTCACGATTGCAGGTTTGGTCCCATAGTAAAAGTTGTTTATAATGATAAGTACAATGACCCCTTAAGAGGTTGCTGGTGTTTTACCAATAACCCTGTATACTAAACTTCGAAAAAAAAAAACTTGAATTGAAAAGTGTTCTTTTTACCATTAAAGACCAAAATTGAAAAAAAAATCAAAGCTATTCAAATTAAGTAGTTGTTGGAAATCAGGTAAGCTGCCTACCCGTTAAGTTTGATCCATTATTTACGGGTCACCCTGTATAATCCGTCCGCATTTATGACCAAGCCCCACTGATCTTTAAAATGAACGATGAACGCAGGGACAATTGCCCTCCATCATGTCTGGAGCATGTGAGACGGATTGGTGATCCCAATTTGATGTTATCATTAGCAAACAAGAGACCGCTGCGGCCAATTCGACTCCTACAGTAAATCAGATGTTAGATTATGCAACTGGAAACTCCAGAAAATTACCCATATACTTATATAATAATCCTATTTCTTATAGAACCCGCAAGATATCCGTGAACAATCTCTTTGCCTTCGACTCTCCGAACGCCGTGCCTCTCGTCAAGGTGGGCTTGGACATGGAACTCAATAAGGCGGCCATCTTTAAGCCCACTGTCATCGAGAGGTTCCATGTTCACGCTAAGATGTCTAAGAACGTCGGTCTACTGAGGATGTTCCCGAGTATTAGTACGGCTGCTGTGAAGTCTGCTTGTCAACCACCTATTCAAGGTACGTGATAGATTTTTGTCATTTTTATTTTGTTTACAATTCAGTAGCATATCGAAAGCTGCATATTAATTTTACAAACTTTTATCCAGACTTCAATTTCCATTGTTATCGCAGGTTTTTCCAATCTATTTTTTGTTTACAAACTGTAAAAATACAATTTTAGTGCGTTTTTTTCTAGTGATAAATCTTCATCACTCATTTATTTTTCCCTCAAAAATACTTTCTTTAGCGGGAATAGTTTTCGGACTCCTATCGGTTACACTCAATCTGTGGTTAAAAGCACACGGTGGGTATTATCAGCTCATATCACGATCTCTCCTTAATCTAACCACTCATTCACCATCCATTCACACATCACATATTAGATTTCTCCACAATCTTTCACTCCACCACGTTCTTCCTAGGTCTGGTGATGGAGACTTATGGTGCTGGAAACATTCCGTCGAACAGACTGGACGTTCTAGAAGTGATTGAAAAAGCCGTGAAAAGGGGAGTGATCATTGTTAATATCACTCAATGCAATACTGGATCTGTTGCTGCGCTTTATAAAACTGGGCAGGTAAGATCAGAGGAAGTTCTTTAACTCGAAAGTTTTTTAAACTTGGTCGATACTTTAGGTTCTTTTAAAAGCATTTGTTTGGTCAAATCACTTGTCTGCTGTTATGATAGGTAGAATACTTTAATACTATAATTTTGACTTGGGTTTCTTTTTCTATCTATACAAGTGAAATTTTATCTAGTGCGCAAACTGGCCATGAATTCAGCATATGATTCTAGACCACCTAGCGTACAAATTTTTGGTTGGTTATAAAAAAATAATATTGTTGTTCCATACATTTACTTTATTTTGACGTATTGCACTTTTCTATGAAACAGCAGTTTTCTTTTTTTTATAACCTACAAATAATTTCTATGCTAGGTGGTCTAGAATCAAATGCTGAATTCATGGCCAGTTTGAGTACTGGATAAAAAATTATCCTGTATAGAATCAAACTTCTTTAAACTGTTCAGATAGACATTTTGCTGGTTTTTCTTCCCGGCTAAAACATTAGGATGTGGTGATAGGCGGGTGTTTTTGGGGCTGTCTTAAGATGTTACGCTCGAGAAGTGCTGATTCTTTTTTTAAATAAATGCATTCTACGTAAAGATTGTTGAGAGAAAGGTGCTAATCAAGTTTTGTAACTATGATCAATATTAAAAAAAAAACAAACAAAAGATCTAAAAAGTACAAAACCAGAAAATATTTCGGGCAGAAATCAAGACATTTTTGTAGGTGTTCCTGGCACCCACTTGGAATACAGGCTATGACCACGGCTTTACCTTGACCAATTTTGTATCGATGTCTTCATTACAGACCGAAATATTTTATTGTTCCGTACTTTTTAGATTTTATTTATTTTTCCGTAGTCGGGTTACAGTTTTTTTTACTTAATTTATTATTTTTCCGTTTTAACGCTTGATTAACGTTACGACAACGCACCAGCCATAACCACCGCCGCCGCGTGTAAGTACTTACTAAGGAACCAAAACTGCGCCGTACGTGGCGCAGTCTCACTTTGCTTGTTTTTAACAATTTAAACATATTTATTTACATAGACAATATGATATATATACATATTTGTAATGTGCTTGTCAAGACCTTCCTTTTCATACCAAATATGGCATGACTAATAAATTTTTTTTTTTCGAGGTCTGAAATTTACGTGTAAAGTTCACCATATTAAATTTAAGAATTTATATAGCCTATGTCACCCGGACAATTATTACGAAATTATTGATATCTCATCCATCAAAATCGGTTCAGTAGTTTAGGAGCTACGGTAAAGCACACGTAAATACAAACATACAGTACAAAAAAAATCTTGATGTCTCTCGGGAATCATCGCATTTCCGAATACATACGAATGCTAATTTCTATGTCCAACAATTATTAGACATATTATTAGACATAGGTTTTGTTTTGACGTAACAACAATTAAAGTACTTAGTTCTGAATTCAAATTATTATACACGATAAATCTAATAATTGATGGACATGGAAATTAGCATTCGTTTGTATTCGGAAATGCGATAATTTCCGAGAGACATTAAGAAAATACTTATACTGTACATACATAGACTGATAAAATCATAACCCTTCCTTTTGGCTTTGCCATAATCAGGTAAAAAACTGATTAAAAATAGGGTTAGGTAAATTATGAAATCAAAGTCACAGTGCGTGACGGTAATATTCTGTTATAACATTGACCTTACCGTCTTAACTGACGAACGATAACCCCTAATAAAAAGTTAAGATAACTTCGGGCTATGCGCCAAATAAACTGAGTGTCAATAAAAATTTAGAAGTTTTGTTCAGAACCCTAATTGCGTAACACACTATCTATCTCAATCAGAATCCTTTTGAAGTCTATTACTGATCCATTGCTTCATATGTTCGAAAAGTTTGTCTGCTCAACAACGTAAATAACGCAATGATTGTTGTGGAACTGTCAAAATGAAAGGCATTCCTACTGTTAGTGGGTTACGAAATTACCCCGCAGCTCATAATATCTGAAAACGGATGGTTTTACGATCGCGTGTTTGTCGACGGTCTATAAACTTCTTACATTCATTTGAGAGCAAAAATTAATGCGCACATTGAAAGTAACTCGATTATGTCAGCCTCTCAAAATGGATGTAGGAACGAATCCCGCGGTACGAGGCTACTCCTCATCGATATGGCCATAAGCCATCAGGTTCGTCGATCCCGCAAGGATCTGTCGACATGCTGGATAGATTATAAGAAGGCCTACGACTCGGTGCCACATACATGGCTCATGAGGGTGCTGGAGTTGTACAAGATAGATACAACTCTACGCACCTTCCTTAGGTCGTGTATGGGGTAATGGAGAACGGTTCTTCGCTATCCAGGATGTCAACAGATTCGGAGGACAGATGAACCGATTAGGATTGAGCGAGGAATATTCCAGGGCGATAGTTTGAGTCCAGTATGGTTTAGTTAACCTTAAATCCTGTAAGCACACTGCTGGAGGATTCAGGTCTAGGCTATCGGTTACGAAGAAGTGGTCAAGTGATATCACACCTCCTTTACATGGATGATTTGAAACTCTTTGCTCCCAACAATTTGCGACTGATGGAGCTACTGAAGGTAACGGAAACATTCAGTAGTGCCATCAGGATGGAATTTGGTGTGGACAAATGTGCAGTCATGCATGTAAAGCGAGGGGGGATTATGGATTCTGTGGGTACCCAACTTTCGGATTCTATACACCTTAGACCCCTCTCCTCAACCGAAACCTACAAATATTTGGGTATGTCGGAAGCATTAGGCATCAATGCTGCTGACATGAAACAATCGTTGCGGGAGCGCTTCTTTGGCCTCCTGAATAAAGTGTTAAATAGTCTTTTATCAGGCGGAAACAAGGTGCGTGCCTTTAACGAATGGGTCATGCCAGTTTTGATGTATACTTTCGGCATACTCAAATGGACTCAGACGGAACTTGATGCTCTGGATAGGAAGGTCGGTAAATTGCTGACGGCATATTGGATGCATCACCCACGGTCATCAGTGATGAGACTGTACATCCCGCGGAATTGTGGGGGTCGAGGTTTCTTAAATGCTAAAATCCTTCACAACCGCAAGATTTGCAGTCTCAGGGGATATTTCCTTCAAACTGACGTGGGGATGCACCGAGATGTGGTCGCAGTGGACAAGGGCTTCACCCCGCTCTCCTTGGCAAAAGAGAACTGGCGCAAACCTGCAGTACTAGATACTAACGATCGTAAGGAAGTATGGCAAGGCAAAGAGCTTCACGGACGCTTTTTCGGGGCCCTCCATGGTCCCGATGTAGACTTTTTGGCGTCTATCCTGGCTGCGTTTCGGCGACCTCTTCGGGGAAACCCAAGGTTTTGTCTGTGCGATTATGGATGAAGTTATCATGACGAATAATTATCGGAAATACATTGTCAAGGACGGTACGGTTGACATCTTTTGGGCATGCCGCCGTCCCGGTGAATCGATCCGACATATAGTTTCCGGTTGTTCTCGTCTTGCTAACGGTGAGTACTTGCACAGACACAATCTAGTGGCTAGGATTATCCACGAGCAACTTGCCTTGCAGTACAACCTTGTGGAATCCGAAGTACCATACTACAGGGTCTACAGGTATGTGCCCGACCCAGTTCTCGAAAATGGTCACACCACATTGTACTGGAATCGATCTATCATCACGGACAGGACCAGTGTAGCCAATAAGCCTGAATCTCGTGAAAGCTGAGAAAGATAAAAAAAATCAAGTATCTTGACTTAGCACACGAAGTTGTCGATATGTGGGACGTGGACTCTGCAATTATTGTACCGATAATCGTAACAGTAAATGGCCTATTAGCGGAGAGCCTCAACCAACACCTCAGGAGGCTCTCATTGCGCAGCTGGGTCAAGGGCTTGATTCAGAGAGCAGTACTTCTGGACATGGGTCGCATTGTTACGAGGTTCCTCTCTCTGGAGCCCTGACCGCCGGTAGCTTGGACCCTGTTCCCGCTACTAGCGGGCTACTATTGTTTATATTTTTAAATGTTTTATATTTTTTATATTCTAATATTTAAAAATATAATTTATATGTATAGACTGAAATAAATGATAATAATTTATTTATTTGTCAGATAACATGATTCATTATGGTTAGTAACAACAGGAGCTTATAAACTATGTTAGTAGGTGAAGAATTTAAATATAAAAAAACAATTAGACATTTTATTTTACCGTCCCAACCACGATGCTTACCCAGAGCGAGTGTATCGGACACTGATAATTAGCCGAAACTATCCTCAGAATGTCGTTGCTGCTGCCGCGTACTCTGCCCAACAGCGACGACACACGCTTGCGTCTTATTGCGTAAAATCATCCGTACGCGCTTCGGCAAACATCGCGGACGCACTGCAGAACCGCGGCAACCGCAACAACATGCTGAAGACGTTATTGTATTGTACCCGCAGAGCCCTGTATGCCCTTTGAGTATAATTAAGCCACAGGCTGCTCGTGTAGAAAGATTGGCAATATGCTTTGAATAGCGCTAACTTGACTTCAGCTGAGCAACGAGCAAACCTGCGAGCCACTATATTACCCCGGACCGCCAGCGCTCTGAGTTCACGTTCAATTTCCTCATTGTCCCGTAGATCATCGGTAACAATGTGCCCTAGATATTTCAACTTTTGCACTCTAGTGAGAGGCGGAACGTTCAGGAAAATAGGTGGAGGTTCATGAGGGGTTTTATCACCAAGACCAAAAAACATACACTCGCTCTTGGCAGCATTATACTTGAGATCATGTCTCTCGGCATACCGCTCACAAACTCTTAAGTAGATGACGAAGGGCCCTAATTGACGGGCTCAGCAGCACCATGTCGTCGCATAACTTATATTATTGACAGCGACGAACGTATTTCTGACACATATAATATAATATTTTATATCGTTCTTGTTAGTGATCCTAAGATTTCTACTACTTTTTCTGTTTTTATCCGTGAGAACTTGTAATTGGCTGTGTTACACATTCAATTGTTATCCATATATTATATATAGCTGTTGGTTCTCCTCTTAATAAATAAATAAATAAAAATTGCTCACACATCCACTCTAAAGGCTCCTTGAAACAGACGCGACACGCGACGCAAATCGCGCGCGACACAAAGGCACCGTTACGCGCGACGAGCGGCGCCTATGTGTCGCGCTTTCGCGTCGCGCCTGTCTGTGGGAGCCTGAACAGTGAGTCTCTATTTAACACTACAGAAATGATACATTAATACTTTTATAATAGGTATATTTTCTGCGTTCTTAATGGATTAGCCCTAAGTAGTCCCGTTTATGTAGCGTTACTTACAGGTGATTTATGTTTATTCTCTCGTTGGTCGTAAAACTCGCGTGATTTTCATGTAATGAGGTATTGTATGATGTTATCGATCTGACATAAATGCGTCGCTTTAGTCTACAAGTTTGCATGGCAATGCACGTGAGTAAAGAATCGGCGAACGTTGTATAATATAAGTAGACTACTTAGACTGATTTCACAGCTGTCTGGGAGATCCGTACGGGCCGTCCGACGCGGATTGGTTCGTATGCGACCATCATACTACATCTCCCGTGTACGGTCGGCCCGTACGGGTCTCCCGGACAGCTGTGAAACCAGCCTTAAGAGGGCGCAGCAAGACAGAAAAAAAATCAAGTTTCACCCGCGCCTCTTTCCCTACCCCTCTCATCAAACACGACAAAAACAAAACACAATCCCTTCCCGCCAGCAGAAACTTTTCGCCCGGCGTATATTTAGGCATTTAATTTGAATCTTGTGTGTAGTATGTATATGCAAAATAATCAGATGAAACTGTTCTATTCAATGTACCTATGTATGATTGTTGTGTATAAGTAGGTATTTTATTCAATATTATTGTATGTCCGTGAATTTATTACCGATGCTGGTAGGTTGTTAGATTGGAGAGTAGACCGACTTAAATGAAATAAAGACTAAATGATACTTCAAGCTACGGCCTCTAAATTATCGATTCTGAATTGTAAGACAAACCTAACGTTGTAGTTGAAAAAATATCGTTCCATACATTATGTAACATAACTACAAATGAACGATTTTCTGATATTTTCCTACAGCTATCTGTGCTGTGAGACCTTGCTTCTTGTCAAATTTCATGATTTAAGGTCAACGACATGTATCTTATGGGTTTTAATTTATTTGCGAGTGTCAAAATATGCGAAATGAATGGCAATTTATGCCAAGATACTATAAGTTAACGTCTTAGAAGCTTGTTTTTTTTTACAGCTCCTAGGACCGTTTATCTAAGTATTTGATATCAATTTCAACTTGATACCCCCCTTGATATTCCTGAGAAAAGCGGTCAGAAAGATGGATAACAAAGTGATCCCATAAGGGTTTCGATTTTTTCTTTTGAGGTACCGAAGTCTAAAAAGCAAAGCACTTCCATTAAAGTACTATAATACTACATACTCATGATACTACCTACATGATGGTGAAAACAATTTTGATAAAATTGCTTTTTTGACGATATAAAAGCGTATAATTATAATCGCATCACTTACCTTCCGCTTTTTTACTTTGAGAAAATGAAATCAATTGAACAAAAATATCAATAATCTAAGAAAATAAACACTCGCAAATAAATTAAAATCCATATTATACATCCCGTTGACCTAGAATCATGAATTTGGCAAGATGCAAGGTCTCACAGCACAAATAGGTACTTCGAATGGTGTTTCAATTGGAAAATTTAAACGAAGTATGATCATTGTCCAGTCCCTTTATTTTCAATGAAATTCTTCAGTTGGTAAAACATCTGTTTATTTTGCCTATACTATACGCTAAGCTTGAATTCAGAATCTTAGATCATAGTCATGTTTTGGAACTAGAAACTCAATGCTGGCGTGACAAAGTTCAAATTCCTTATGTAACCAAATTTTATTTACGGCCTTGTACAAGTTGGATCTCACGACGTCTTCGTGGAAACCAGTGTTAACCAAGTAAAAAAATATAAGGGTATATTGTGGAAATTGCTTTGCACTGTATTGTGCAAAGTCAAATGGCTAGTGTCATGAAAACCTATCCTGCGCGGAGCGCGGGTAGAAAAAAGTCCTCGCTTGAAATCATTTGTGAAAAACAGGCCAATTTCGGAACAAATAACATTAGTCGGCTTTATCGACAAAATAATTGGCATCCTTTTATATGCGTGCCAAAGAAAGTCGAAAGTTTTTAAGGTTCCTCTTTTGTAACTGTTGAAACTTTAGCTTTGAAAAGCATGCCGACAGTCCCAAATATTGTGATCCGTCACAATCTTTACTCATCCCCAACATAAAAACGGATCTAGTCACGAGAACACTATCCGTATGAAAAATGTCATGTCCCGTGCACACCGTTTCGTACTTGTGTCCGCAATGAACTCATTACCTATTTTAGTTTTCCGATTTATTTATTTTGTCAACTCCAATAATATTATTATACCAATAACCTACTTATATGTTAAATTTCGAGTTTCAACTTGATTCGGGGGTTGGTAAAAAATCGCTCGAAATGGGTCGTCTAAGGTTACCCTCACCCGAAGTTTGTCAACGAAAGTGGGAGTAAACGAATTTGGTTCTTTACTTAATAGTAATTAGATCTAAAATCTCCAGCGGGAACTCTATGTTGTAAAGTTTCTCCGCAAGAAATTGACCGTAGTGCAGAACAATGGCGCTAGTTCTACTAAACCAGTCAAAAATCTGTCAAATAATTGTATGTCATCTTGAGTTTTCAAATATCAACAATGGATTATAATAATATTTTTATTTTATAGTTTAGCCGCGGTATTTATTTAGTTTATTAATTCTTAACGATTTTAATAATCGTTTCGGAAGTGGTTTTAGTGATTTTTTCATGTTTTCTATTTCACAGTTTCTTTCCTACAGTGTGATAAATTACGAAAATATTATTTACGCAAATAAATTAAATCCCAGAGCAGCAGAAAATTCAAGCACAGTCCTCTCGTCTCAACAGAGCGACGGCGACTGATTTGTGAAACAAAAATATGCTTGAAGTTCCCGCAACGTGCGACGGAAGATGACTTCTTCCACGAACTAAAAACGTCGTAAGTGCTTAAAGCTTGTAGTCGTAATAAAACTAAAAATAAAAGGAATTTCAAAAAATGCCTGCACAATTTTTATCGCCTTTTCTTAATACAAATAATCATTAAAAAATTATCCTATTAGTCATTAGCATATTAAGTACAAATTGAAAAAACGTGAAAATTAGGGGTAACTTCGTGATGTTATTTTATCGAGAAAATTATAACGTATTGTGTTTCTGTTCCACAAAAAGTTTCAAAATATCATGTAGTTACTCATATTATTTTTATTTGATTCCTAAGTCTTATGAATTTCATGAAAAATTAAATTGAAGATAGGCAATTTTGGTTACTACCCGCTCTTAAGTTCTCAAAATTGGAAAGAGTTGTAGTGATAAAGGTGAATCCTCAGTTATAGCCCGCAAAATTCAAATTTTCTTTTCTTTTTTTTTTGCAAATTGCAGCTCTGTTTCAAATAAAATCAGAATATTTTATTTCACATAAACCTACATGGGCACTTATGAAATGTCAGAAGCTAGGTGCACGGTTCCAATTGGTTGTTTCCTATGGAGAGGAGCCGGAAGACTCTTCACGGGTACTCTTTTAAAAATAAGGGGCTTCTACAATGTTTCAAATTACAGTGTTGATGGGTATGGGAGGACAGTGTAGGTCTGTCAACAAGTATCAGGCACTCGACAAAATATTAAAAAAAAAATATATAAAATGGTCTACTAATCTAGTCTACAACTTAAGCCTACAACGTTCACAAAATATAGAAGAATCTATATAAAAATAAAAGCCTATTTAAACCAAATACGTTTTACGTCGGATGTTGACCAAAATGCTAGTAGAGGCTGTAGGAATCCTAATCCTAATCCTATCCTAACTTCCTAACTAATATTATAAATGCGAAAGTAAGTTTGTTTGTTTGTTTATTACCTTTTCACGCCAAAACCATTGAACCAATCATCCTGAAATTTTGCATATACGTTGTCAGGTGTACAGAAACGGACATAGGGTACCTTTCATCCCGAAACTACTGTTCCCGAGGAAAACAACACTAACGTTCTTATTATAATAGATGGCGCCACGTGTCTTCCGATCGGAACATCGGACATCCGATTCTGATTCCGAATTGAATTATAACCCGAATTGATAGTCAAAGTCTAAATTAACGCGAGCGAAGCCGCGGGCAAAAGCTAGTAATGTTATATTAACTGAATAATAATAATCATTTTCATATCAATCGCCAGACTTTGGAAATCTGTTCCATCTAATAATTTTTCGGAATATTTCATATGCAAATCCTTGCTTATTATTCAGTAATTACAGCATTCCTACAGTCGCAAATCGAATTTTGATCAACTTACGACGTAAAACAGAGTTGCTATTTGCAAAAATCTAAAGTGAATTTGAATCTAACGGGCTATAGCCGAGGATTGACCTTAATGATAAGCATGATAAGAATTTTATGATATAAAATAAAATTGTTTATCTGCCTTCACATATTTGAACATTTTTGGGTTCTGCGTTATTATGAATGCGTAGAATAGATTTTTTTTTGATAATTTTCGGAAACCCAAACTTTTTCATAAATGTATTATGAAAGCTGTGGGCTCTTTAGTTTGACTGTAGGCCAGTCTACTGTTCCTTTATTGAAGGTGTTGATACTACTGACGTTGTTCAATACAGGCGATCGCGAAGGCAGGCGTGGTCTCAGGATATGACATGACCCCAGAAGCTGCCCTTACCAAATTGTCGTATGTGTTGACAAAGACTGAGCTCAGCTTCCAGCAGAAAATTGACGTGAGTACCCAAATATATTTCAATTGCAATATTAATGTCATAATACTCATAACACATTACACCATGCCTGTATTTTCCAAAAGGAGTTCGGTAGAGATGTACCTTTTAGCACCCCCATATTACGCCAGTTATGTTTAAATCCCATGTTATAGGGGGTCAAACCTTTTGCCAACCGGGCAGAAATCAAGGAAAACATCGTGAGGAAACCGGCATGTCCTAGAAACAAAAATTCGAAGACATTTGACATCCACCGACCTGCACTGGGCCCGCGTAGTGGATTACGGCTCACTCCCTCTCACCGAGAGGAAGCCTATGTCCCTGCAGTGGGGCATTATAGGCTGATTATGCTTATGCTTATGGGCACAAATCCAGACTTCCAGCTACTACTTAGAAATTCCAGATGTAAAAACTCAATAGCACTTTGCTCCATCTGGGAATCGAACCCTCATGCTTAACAGTAACACTTGCTTGCGACCACTGAACCAACGAGGCAATCTCAATTAAAAATCTGTGTACTATACATTCATTTACTTTAGGAGATTTAAAATACTGAAGTCTCCTTCAAACAGGCGCGACACGCAACGTGAATCGCACGCGACACAAAGGCACCGCTCGTCGCGCGACAGCCGGTGCCTTTCTGTCGTGTCGTGTGTCGCGCTTGTTTGTAGGAGCCTTGATTCCAAATTATTACCCATTATTACATCAGTAGATGATACATAAAAAAATAATTTACAAGTTCTGAATAAATAAAATGCCATTCGTCGAACATTTAACCCCCGAAACTAAAATGTTTGGTGCCACTCAAAAGGACTCTTAATTTACATTAGGTCGTTATTAACCGTACCTAGACGGTTAATAACGACCTAATGTAAATTAAGAGTCCTTTTGAATGTTACCAAACATTTTAGTTTATTCCTAATCATTTAAGATGAAAAAAGTACTACGTATGTTACCTTATGCATAATTTGTAGAGAAGATGTGGAGCGTAAATGAAGCCAATTTTGTTCAACATGTTCTTATTTACAGATGATGGGCCTGAACATCAGAGGAGAACTGACCAACCTGTCCTCTATGTCCATTCAAGTAAGTTTGACATTTTTAACCAACCTCAAAAAGGAGGAGGTTCTCAATTCGTCTTTTATTTTTTTGTATGTCTGTTACGCGATATCTCCGGCAATTGTGGATACATTTCCTTATACCGATTTCCGAAATTATTATAAGTTATTTTTCACTTTGTACTGTTTTTTTTGGAAGACGGATGTATATTTTTTGAAAAAAAAAAAAATTGCGTTCCATATTTGCCACGTGCGATAACTGTAGCTAACTGTAACGTAGCCGCGTACTTTATTACCTCGATTTACCGGTTTTATTGCACTTTCTCGATGTAAAACGTTAATAGTCTCGCGATATGACGAGAAAAGTGTTGTATGAATTAGAAAAGAGGCAAGGTTGAGATGAAACGTGATAGTTATGGTTAGGAAGGGTTTGAACAGAGAGCGAGGCGACGGTTGATAGAGTAATATGGACGAAAAATACGTACCTAGATGGACACTTCGCCCACCCTGATTCAAGGGTCCTTCTAAAAGGCGTGACACGCGACGCAACGCAAAGACACCGCCTCACAGTGGAACGAATGTATGGGAGAGGTTGGACGTAGACATTTCCGAAAAAAAAGAGTTAAATTATGCCAAACTAATGATGCCATCTTATTCGATTACCTAATGCTTTCATAACTTGTGCTTATAAATTTCTTCATAACTCCCATATTTCGGAAGTAATTTGAGAAAATGTGATATTTTACTATGAAAATGAGTGTATCGAGCTCTCTCCCTCCTGATTCCGGCCTTGTTTCAAGTAGCGGTCTCTAATATCATAATGCTAATACTAGGAGCTATATTTAATACTAAGACACATGGTGCGCCAAATGTGCACTTTCTGGGATAAAAGGAAATGAAAATTAAAAAAAAAAAAGTTTTTTTTTCCCATTTGTATTTACTTTAAACTGCAGACAGACGTATTTAGAGGTCATATATAAATATATTAAATATATATATATATATATATTGTTTTTTAAAATATTGTGTATTATTAACAAAAAAAATCATAAGAACAGATGAGAGTATGACTTTTTTCACATAATATTTTGATTATATATGTTTTACAATAACGATAAAAACACTGTATTTTAGATATAAGTTGATAAGAAAATAATAAATTACCTAGTTTAATTATTAGTACAATAAATAATTAAGATGTAAGCTCTAATTTACTAAGTTACACATTTTAAAATAATATCAACATTTAATTATCATCGTCATCATCATCATCATCAATTAATTCAAATTCAGAATCGATATCCTCTAAATCATTTATGTTAACAAATTCGATATCACTTTTCTCAGAATCCGTAAGTTCATAAAATTCCTTAAAAGATTGTTTTACAAACTTATTTACTTTTGGACGAATGCTTGTAACAAGTAGATCAGAAGACAGTAAAAGATTGTGCATAATATCTTCATTGCATGAGATACTGCTATACTTTCGAGAATGCCCCTCTCTATATTTTCGAAAGTCTTTATTTCTAGCCTCAGATGCCTCTTCGGATAGAAAACCAATGGGCACAATTGACAAGTTCTGAACTATGTCTGGCCCATGCATTCAAATTTTATGAAGTGAAGAAGGCATATAATACCATGGGTATAACTCCACGTAAAGCTTAGCAGTATCAAAGCAGAACTCTCGGAATTTAGTTACGTTGATCTTCTCTCCTGATGAAATACACTGTAAGATCACACAGATTTTTCTTAAAAGCATAGCGTCTATTCCGGTCAGTTCAGCAGATTTAGTGTAGTTTTCAAAAAACCTCCTTGCTGAGTTGCCATTGTTGGTGGATCCACTGCCTTGTTTCACAACATCGAGAAGTAAGCCCGTTTCTCTTCTTACAGCCTCTTGAACTCTTTTCTTCCTGTCATCAACTTGCCTTTTTGCCATATCACCCTTTGCAAGCAAAGGGTGATATAGCAAAGAAGAAGTAAGAAGAGAAACGGGCTTACTTCTCGATGTTGTGAAACAAGGCAGTGGATCCACCAACAATGGCAACTCAGCAAGGAGATTTTTTGAAAACTACACTAAATCTGCTGAACTGACCGGAATAGACGCTATGCTTTTAAGAAAAATCTGTGTGATCTTACAGTGTATTTCATCAGGAGAGAAGATCAACGTAACTAAATTCCGAGAGTTCTGCTTTGATACTGCTAAGCTTTACGTGGAGTTATACCCATGGTATTATATGCCTTCTTCACTTCATAAAATTTGAATGCATGGGCCAGACATAGTTCAGAACTTGTCAATTGTGCCCATTGGTTTTCTATCCGAAGAGGCATCTGAGGCTAGAAATAAAGACTTTCGAAAATATAGAGAGGGGCATTCTCGAAAGTATAGCAGTATCTCATGCAATGAAGATATTATGCACAATCTTTTACTGTCTTCTGATCTACTTGTTACAAGCATTCGTCCAAAAGTAAATAAGTTTGTAAAAAAATCTTTTAAGGAATTTTATGAACTTACGGATTCTGAGAAAAGTGGTATCGAATTTGTTAACATAAATGATTTAGAGGATATCGATTCTGAATTTGAATTAATTGATGATGATGATGATGACGATGATAATTAAATGTTGATATTATTTTAAAATGTGTAACTTAGTAAATTAGAGCTTACATCTTAATTATTTATTGTACTATTAATTAAACTAGGTAATTTATTATTTTCTTATCAACTTATATCTAAAATACAGTGTTTTATCGTTATTGTAAAACATATATAAATAAAATATTATGTGAAAAAAGTCATACTCTCATCTGTTCTTATGAAAATTTTTGTAAATAATACACAAGATTTAAAAAAACAATATATATATATATATATATATTTAATATATTTATATATGACCTCTAAATATGTCTGTCTGCAGTTTAAAGTAAATACAAATGGAAAAAAAAACTTTTTTGTTTTTTAATTTTCATTTCCTTTTATCCCAGAAAGTGCACATTTGGCGCACCATGTGTTTTAGTATTAAATATAGCTCTTCGTATTAGCATTATGATATTAGAGACCGCTACTTGAAACAAGGCCGGAATCAGGAGGGAGAGAGTTCGATACACTCATTTTCGTAGTAAAATATCACATTTTCTCAAATTACTTCCGAAATATGGGAGTTACGAAGAAATTTATAAGCACAAGTTATGAAAGCATTAGGTAATCGAATAAGATGGCATCATTAGTTTGGCATAATTTAACTCTTCTTTTTCGGAAATGTCTACGTCCAACCTCTCCCATACATTCGTTCCACTGTGCGCCTGTCGTGCGACTAGCGGTGCCTTTGAGTCGTGTGCGATTCGCGTCGCGTGTCGCGTATGTTTGAAGGAGCCTTTATTTGGGGTAGGAGCAGAAGAATAATGATCTTTGCGA
The DNA here is from genome assembly GCA_917490735.1 of Dryobotodes eremita. Classification (NCBI taxonomy): domain Eukaryota; kingdom Metazoa; phylum Arthropoda; class Insecta; order Lepidoptera; family Noctuidae; genus Dryobotodes; species Dryobotodes eremita. The sequence continues at coordinate 5,254,716 of OU823257.1, read as the reverse complement.
GCACTATCCGGAACTATTTTAGTATCGGCAAAGTGTGATTGTGAAATAGTACTATCTAAGCCCTTAGGAGAAATACTGTGATATGTATGCACGTGTGTTGATTAACCCATAAAACATTTATAATGCATTTATAAGGCTTTATATGTTATTGTATATCAATTTTAATTAATTAGATTATTTATTAGTCTACAGAGCTATCACTATATTGGTGCGAACTCAGCCAATAATCATTATTTATCATATTTTTATTGTCACGTGACTTTTAAATGTTTACGAAATATATTCGGAATCACGAAGATTCCCGAGGCGTACAATTTATGTCGTACTAGCTTCGGCCCGCGGCTTCGCACGCGTGTATGTATAAATTGTATCGTATCATCCAAATCGATTCAGCCGTTAAAGCACGAAATAGTAACAGACAGACGGATAATAAATGCAAATAAACTTTTTTATTTTTATTAAACAGGTTTTTATGAATATACATGTCTAACTTAAAAATAATAATAATTCATTTGAATATTATCATCCTTTATTTTAAATACTTTTGCGCCGCTATTTATCACCTACATAATTAGCTAAGTTATTTTATAACTTCAAATTGTAATAAGTTTTAAGCGGGTGGACCGATTTAAATGAAATAAATACTAAAATAAATAACACCTCAAGATACCGAGTTCTGACTATATTTTCAATTCCTTAACCGGGTGAATGCCGTAATTACAGAAATAATTAAGAAGCCATTGTATCTCGCGTGGATCTACGTACGAAGGGTTAAATCTCTTAAAAACAGGTACACATTAATTTCAATAATCATGTGAATTCTGAAATCATTCCTTACGACATGTATTTAACGCGGCGACAAATTAGTCTGAATTTGGGATTAAAAAATAATTAAAGCCGGTAGCAAATATAGTGGGTTGGCAGCTACAGCTACGGATAATTTTAAGTAAAAAGTAGCAGCTTAATAATCAATTGTTAGCTTTGTTTTAATTTAAACAGGGATCTAGTTTTTATTTTCGCGAGACAACCTATTTCTGAATGGCAATAATATTAAGGGCGGGGCTCCTAAATCCGGGTGGTTAAAAAAAAATAACCACGAAGGGTAAGCGGAAAATAACCACCTTCTAACCTAACCTGTCCGAGTCGGGGTGCCCCAAATCCCGAGCTCGCTTCGCTCGCTCTTTCATCCTATCCCACTGTTAATATTAGTCACCATGTCATTATTTATAGTACCCCTATGATTTCAATTGGCCCTGTTTAATATGTTCACTACCTTGAAAGTAGCAGCCATTATTTAGTTTTTATAATTCCTTGCATTTTGAAGCTCATCTAATATAATTCTTGCTAAAATATTTAATCGCTGCTAAGTTATTTTTTTAGTAGCAAAAAGTTAGTCGCCCTTTAAGTTGTTAGTCGCCTGGAAAATAATTTGCCATATTTTACCCCCGTGGGGGCTGATTTTACAAAAACGCTGGAACAAATACTTTTTTATTTCTTACCAAAAGCATAAATTTAAATTTTCATATTCTATTTAATTGCTAAGTTTCCCATACAAACTTTCATCCACTATATCACCCTCTTTTAGGATTATTTTTGAGGCAAAAAGTAGCCTATGCCCTTCCCCAGGATGCCATCTATCTCCTTGCCAAATTTTATCGAAATCCGTTCTGTGGTTTAGGCGTGATAGGGTAACATACAGACAGACAAACAGAGTTACTTTCGAATTTATAATATTAGTATGGATTATAGAAGCACGCCGAGTTACTTTCGAATTTATAATATTAGTATGGATTATAGAAGCCGCCTTCATAGAATAGAATACTCTTTATTATATACACTATAAAAATTACAGATATAAATGTTAATAAATTGTAAGGGTGACACATTGGTCTTATCGCTAAAAGCGATCTTTTACAGATAACCTTTGGATGGATTAAAGGGAGGAGAGACAATAATGCAAGTAGTCAGTTGTATACCATTTACATATACAACAAATACATACATACATAAAACATATACTTATCTACATATAATATATACAATAATAAACATGAAACAAGAGCAAGGAAACTAAATGTAATGATGTCGTTTAAGGAGAGTGGAAGCGTTTTTCATTTTACTAATCAGCTGTTACCATCCTAGGACCAATCCCTCAAAGAGGCCCTGGGCATGAGCCTCAACATCCAGTCACCGAAAAAGCTGACCGAAGTGGCGGAGAACGTCTTCTCTTCTCTGCTGCTGTACGGCATCAAACAAGGAGACGAGGGCATCGTCAAGAAGATGTTAGGTTAGGACCTTTTTTTATTTATTCCTTTGGTTTTGATAGGTGGTGACGTCAGCTTGAATGGATTGCTCCACCCAAATGGACAGGAAGGTTAAATGGATTGTTATTGAATTATTACCGCTCATGAGCGATTACCTTTTGACCTTCAGAACTTCGAAATAAATGAAGTGTACTAAGTAAATAAGAGGGCAGTGGTGACTCAGTGGTAACGGCCCCGACTTATGAGTTGTAGGTCGTAGGTTCGAATCCAGGCAGGCGCTTTACTTTGTGTAAATTATTTCATCACCGCTGCTCTCATAACGACGAAGGAAAACATCGTGAGGAAACCGGCATATCCTAGAACCAAAAATTAGAAGACCTGTGACATCTACCAACTCGCACTGAGCCCGCGTGGTGGATTATGGCCCACTCCCTCTCACAGAGAGGAGGCCTGTGTCCCAGTAGTGGGAACATTATAGGCTGATTATGCTAAGTAATTAAACACTACAACAGATTACATACCCACGCAAAAAACTGCCTTTCATTGCTTCATATGTTTAAAAAAGTGCGCAATTATCCCGCTGAGCGCTGGTCTGTCTGCTAGTTCCTTTGGTTATCAAAATGTTTATTTTTAAGCTATTGCATAGCTTTTATCGCGGGCTTTGAGCGCGGCGACCGAATCAAGAAATTCCGTAACGAAAATAAAACCTAACACCTCCCACTCCGCCTACCACATGGTAGGCGGAGTTAGGTCTAGTTAGGTGTTGTTTTCGAACGCTCGGCCGAGCTACATAGCTCGGCCGAGCGTTCGCTTAACGTGTATGTATATGGTACTCGTACGACTGTACTTGAATTAATATCAAAGAAAAAAAAATACTGCATAAATAAAAAATAAATAAATAATTATAATTGCATAAGTTGATAAAAAATGCTATGCAATAGCTTTACCGCGGCAGTCCCCGACTGCCACACGTGTTTTTGTTTTGTATTTTGTTTTTGTAAACAGTGTATTATTTTATACTTTAGGATTAATGCGAAAGAATGGTGATCATAACGTACCCACACTTGTAGCAACTTGAGACCTATACCATTAGAAAGGTGTTTGGCTAAGTTTTTTTTTTTGTGTAGTGGTAACTTGGTAGCTTGCGGGGAAAAAAGTTATTTGACATTAAAATATGCCGAAAGCCTTTGTTAATTCACCCCTCGCGACATTGACGCGCGAGTTTTCTCATTTATCTAGTACTAGGAACTATGGGGCGATTCACAGTCAGTGCGTGAGTAGGGGAGAAAACCCACGTACAGGTAAGCGCGACTGAACAAGCGTGCAGTGCGCGCCCATCTCTAATGACTTCTTTTGTTTCGCTTCACTTTATTTACTAGTATCTGCATGTGTAGCATGACCACTTCTATATCAACTTTAAGAAGAGAAGACAAATCACTTTACGAAAAAAGAGACATTCTCTTTTTGAATTTTGACATCGCGCTGTAGAAATCTTTCTACAATCTGTCATTTTGTCGTTCGTTCCTTCCGTTTCTACGGTGGTCATGCTACGCACGCTGTTCGGAACTCTGAGCGCACGTGTGCATTTTTGTCATCTTCGTTTATTCATTCTACAGATATGTTAACTCTAGATGTTTGCGCTCATACTGTTAGTATTATATGGTACATAACTGTTGGCAGGCACCTAGATAACTTCGTAGGTCCAGCAAGTGCCTGGGATGAAATAAATCATTGAGAGCAATAACACAATTTAGAAAAGATGCTTATGACGTGAAGTTTTTTGTTTTGTAATTAAACTAGTGTATTTAAATGAATGGTGCTTTAATTAATATTTTCCGCAGCAGATAGGTACGAGGCGTAGGTACCTATATCTCGTTTGTGTGAATGAATTAATGATTTTGTTTAGTCAATAATTCATCAACATTTATATTAGTCACTTAAACATTCATATTTTATTAGAAAAATATTCTGTAAAGGTATATTTTATACTATCATCCATTCACTCAACCATTCACATAAACTTTTCCCTAGTCGCTGCGTTAACATTAGTAAAACATTTTAATTATGATGTTACAACATTTTAGAGACGAAATATAGTAAGTGGGTACGGTAGGTTGGTAGGTAGGCAAATAGGTCTCTCTGTTAAAAGAATGAACGAATGAAAGAACGATTGTTTATTATTTGGTCTATTGTTTATTGCCCTATTGGATTAATAGAACAGACATTGATGCAAAAAAGTAGTATAACTTCTGTCTCCAATTCATTCATTTATTTTTGAATTATTCACATAGACCGCTTGTAAATGACATCTAGTCTATAATGCTACAAGTGTGGGTACGGGGTCCATACAAAATTATCCCATTGTTCTTTAGATTCGGCGAGTAATAATAATTCAGCGTCCAATTGAGAAGAAAGGTTTCTAATGCAGAGCAGGACAAGATTCAAGAGAGAAGAGACAAGACAAGAGTCTTAAGATTTATTTTTGTAATTTCATACAATTAAAACATAATCACGGCTGTTCCTGATGTGCAGGCAAATTAATTGAGGTTGGTAATCAGAAATACAGACGATTGAGTGAGATACCTATTGCTGTTTCCGCAGATTTATACCGGAAATACAAAAACAATAACAGATTCCTGCCGTGAGTTGCCTGCATTACTAAATAATTTACTTGTACTATAAATAGAAATTGGAAATCTGCAATCCTATTGATTAATTTACTTATAGCCTGTTTACGTATGTCTTTGTACAAAGCGTAACGGATATCGTCGGGCAAACTGTCACCATGAATTCAGAACTTACATAACTCTAGAACCACCAGCGTAGAAAATTTTCAACGGTTAAAAAAAAAAACTGCTCTTCAATACAATTTGGTCGTGTTCGTCCTTTTGTATGAAACAGCAGTATTTTTAAGCTATTGCATAGCTTTTATCGCGGGCTTTGAGCGCGGCGACCGAATCAAGAAATTCCGTAACGAAACTAAAACCTAACACCCCCCACTCCGCCTACCATGTAGCTCGGCCGAGCGTTCGCTTAACATGTATGTATATGGTACGACTGTACTTGAATTAATATCAAAGAAAAAAAAATTCTGCATAAATAAAAAATAAAAAATATAATTATAATTGCATAAGTTGATAAAAAATGCTATGCAATAGCTTTACCGCGGCACTCCCCGAGTGCCACACGTGTTTTTATAACCGAAGATATATTTCTACGTTGAGGGGTTTAGAATCATGTGCTGAGTTCATGTTAACAGTTTACTCGTGGATGTCCACGTGATGTAAACAATATTTTGAATGTAAAAAACGAAGATTATATTAGTAGAAATAATATGTTGAATTATTGGACACACAGTATTGATTACTCGTATATTTGTGATACATTAGAATAATTGTTTACATAGGTATTTGTAACTGTGATTAAACACTTTTAATAGTGCAGCGGGGTAATTACGTAACACACTAACAGTAGGAATGGGTTTCATTTTGACAGTTCAACAACATTCATTGCGTTATTTACGTTGTTGAGCAGACAAATTTTTCGAACATATGAAGCAATTGATTAGCAATAGGCTTCAAAATGATTCAGATTGTGATAGTGTGTTACGTAATTAGGGTGCTGTTCTTTGGTTCTTTAAAGTATAGGTACCAACTAAGTGATTTTAAAGATGCAAGTGTATTTGTGTTTTTTTACCAATTATTGAGGCTGTACAAATTTAACTTTAACGTATAAATAAAGTTAGACATTTTTTTGAATGCACTAAATTGTTTTTTTTAAGCTTGTATAGGTTAAGCAAATTATCTATGTGATATTTGGTAAGTTATTTATAAGTGACGCATAATTCTTAGTTAATATTGTATAGTAATGGCCAATGAGCAATGAATTTTAAAAGGGAGATATAAAACGACAAAATTGATTTGACAGCCTTAGGTCTTTACCACTGTATTGAGATATTACGTAAGATTGATACGTAAGTAGAGGACTTATCAAGCTATACATTTAGCTTTCATGCCCACGGGCGATTTTTTCCCGTGGCGATTTTTTATTGTGCACTGGATTTTCAACGCACTGCTGAGCGTCGAAAGTTGAAAATCCAATAGTGTGATATTTTGATGCGCTGTGATGCACTCTATAGGATACTCAATGCTCGGCTCAACTCCGAGAGTTGAAAATCCAGTGCGCGATAAGAAATCGTTGGTTTACAGTATAAGCTGACTTCGCATAATATAGCCGTATTCACGGACTAGAAAAAAAAGAAGGACTCCGCGCCACGCATAGGTATCGAAAGTGAAGCACCGTACCGATCTATGTGTGTGTGTAAATAAGTGTCTTACTTGTGATATGTTATTCCTTGACACTTTTTCTGGGATGTAGAATTATTTTTACATCTATTCACAACACAAAACGGCATTATTTTATTTTATTACTTGACGTAAACAGTACCTACAATGACGCCGTAGTGCCGCGTAATGGCGGCCGGTCGGCACCTTATGATGTAAATGTGTGCGTGAGGCATGTTTGTACAAACGGTCCGGCCATACATAAAGTGTTTCACTTTCGATACGCGTGGCGCGGAGTCCTTTTATTTTTCTAGTCCGTGGCATATTATGCGAAGTCTACTGTAAAGGCGAGGTTCCGTATATTCAGGTCCAGGTCGATTGAATAAGGTCGACTTGAAATGTAGGTACATATTCTTAACTTCACATTTTCTATTGCGTTTTATTGCAGTCTGACGTCATAACTTGTGAAATTGCCAATCATGTGCATGCAGTATTGGCATGTGCTTAAACTGTATGTCCTCGGTGTATTTATAGAAAATGAAAACGGGAAAACCCAAACAATAATTTGCGATACGTAGGGATTTTATGTATATTTATAAAAAGTATTGAAACTTGTTTAAAAAAATTACTTAAGTACAATATGTATTTTTAAATATTTATTTAAATGTAAATGCTTCGATTAAATAGGCTCTCATTGTATTTTTTAATGTACCTATTATTATATGAAAATATGTGAGTGTGAAATATGAAAAACAAAATACAAATATTACACGTTGTATGAAAAAAATACTTTTTTTTATTTAAGTCGCAATCGCTTATGAAAAATTTAAAAGACAGATCATAAATAAAATCCTATTGAGAATAAAAACAAACGTTGCGTTATAATTTGCTTTGATCCTTTAGTTAAACGATAGAGACCCTTACCTGAAACCTTATACTTATTAAGTTATGACAAACTTACCTACCTACCTATGTAGTTTTAGTTATATCAATGTTCAGTTCTCAGAAAGTCTGAACGAATTTAATACCTAAACACGTATGTATAACAAACACACAATAATATTAGTTCTATATATTGTAAGCAATGATACACACTATTACTTCTGCGTATGTATAAAGATTGTGTGCAACATTGCATCTCGGGAACTCCCCGAACATCGATAAAATGCATTCTCGATGCGTATTGTGCATTGTAGAGATGGGAAAATCTTTTTCACGTTCGAAAATAATAATCGACTAAACGCTTATTAGATTTATAAACTGTATTATTTTAATCTATATAAATAAAAATGAAATGCTGTTAGTTGGTAAGCGCATAACTTGAGAACGGATAAACCGAGTTGTTTGTTTTTTGTTTTAAAATGCTGGTAATAGTCCGAATTAAGTTTTTATAGAGAGGCATTGGAACAGTTTCCGGAAAAATTTCAAAGTCAGGAAAATCTGAACGTCCTTTTTTCAATAGATTTTTGCATAAATTATATTATTGTTTGGACAGGAAAAGTGGACGTTTGTCGGGTCAGTGAGGTTTTAATAAAAAAAAAAACAGGAGAACACATTTATTCATCTTTTATTTCACATACATACTTAATAATAATAATTCAGGTTACCGTTGACCGGTGCACATATTTTTTAATACTTAACATTATTTTCTTTATCAGATATGGGTGCAGATGTCAACGCGGAGGATTCTGAAGGAAAGACGCCTCTGCACGAAGCTATTCTGTGTGGGAATCAGGACATGGTGGAATGTTTGCTTATGAATGGCGCTAATGTTCACTTTAAGACCAGGTAAGATAAATTTTAGCAATTATTTTAATTAATTAGTTGTATTCTGACCAAGAGGGGCTCGTGGCTCAATAATAACAACCGCACGTATCGATCAAAGGTTAAGCTACGCTTGCCGAGGTCGGTCCATGGATGGTGATCATCCATTGATCTAGGTCCATCCGTGCTTTGGAAAGCACGTTAAGCCGTTGGCCCCGGCAGTCATTAGTAATTCTTTGTTAGTCGCTAAGGGTATTCAGAATCCCGAACGTCTGACAACTAGTTAAGACTGGTTGATAAGCCAACGGGTACCGTATTACCCAGTAACTGGGTTGTGGAGGTCAGATAGGCAGTCGCTCTATATAAAATACTGGTACTCAGCTGCATCCGGTTAGACAGGAAGCCGAAATAGTTGGGAAAAGGCTAGATAGATGATAATGAGTTTCATTGTCATCCATATTATGGCTTTTCAGCTTTGTGTTAAGGGGGGTGCGCTAAGGTAGCCCGCGAAATTCAAATTGAATTACGTTTTTTTGTAATCTGCAGGTCAGTGTCAGGTTGTATGTTGATTAAAATATTATTCGCGGCCGTAAATAATATGGCTTTACAGAATTATAACCATGAGAACCAGCAATACAACTCCTTAAGTTAGAATAGGCCGCAAATGTCAAGATTTCATGAAATAGTCGTTCTATTGTTAATATGAACGAGATGTATTGATGATTTTTGTGATTATAATTCTATAAATAAATATTTGCTACGGCCGCGAAACATATTTAGATCGACATACAACCTGATACTGACCTGCAAATTGCAAAAAACGTATGAAAATTTGAATTTCGTGGGATTCCCTGACGCTATCGCCTTAAGGTAGACTTCTTTTAGTAATAATATCTCGAGATGCAAATGGTGTTCATAACGGGCAGATTCGTACCAAGCATTTTATTTGTCATATGTTTTTGTCTAAATTTCAAGTGATTTTATTGGTTTATTTTTATTTTTAGGAGGCGCAGGTAATTAAATCAACAATCCGTTTAAAGTTCACCAATTTATTATTACCTACCTCACAATATCTATGCAATTAAGCACTTGCACGGACGATATTCTCGTTATATTTCGCAATTTGCAATTATTTTCTACTAAACTACTTGTCTAAACTAGATCAATGCTACCATTAATTACCATTGCTACATTCCCTAAGAAAGTATTTAATTCTGCACCAGAACAATATAGGTAACAGATTGTTCCGGCACCCTAATTGCGTAACACACTATCTATCACAATCTGAACCATTTTGAAACCTATGGCTAATCCATTGCATCATGTGTTCGAAAAATGTGTCTGCCCAACAACGTAAATAACGCAATGAATGTTGTTGAACTTTCAAAATGAAAGCTATTCCTACTGTCAGTGTGTTACACAATTACACCATAGGTCTAGGTTATTTTGTTTAATAAAGTAGGCGATAGATGTGCGAGCAGGCACGCGGCTTGAAGCTCTCTTTCGACCGTGTGTCACCCCAAGAATGAGCGCGAACTTATACGGCGATATGAGGGCGAAAAAATCGTTAATCTTTTAGTACGCGTACTTGCTCGTATCGCCTACTCCAGACAAATTCACCTAAGCATGTAGGGGTTTATTTATAAACGTTGCTTAAAGTTAAGAGACCTTTAAAAGTCAAAAATGTGTGGTTAAACAGTCGCTATAGTCATTACGTGACTTTAAGCAACGTTTATAAATAAAGAGGTTAATTTGTATTCTAAATACAGCTACAGGTTTACTATATCTGACTATTACGCACAGGAACGGCGAGTGCCCCCTCATCACGGCAGTATTACGCGAGGACCCTGTGATCATCAACCTGCTTCTCAAATGCGGGGCTCACTTGGGGAGTGCAGACATATACCCGGTCACAGAGATCATGACCACGGCCATCAGGAGCGGTTCCATTTCCAAACTGGAGTCTTTGAAGCTTGCGGGGGCGAAGTTCGATATACTTGATGAGCTGAGACAGACGCCTTTGCATAAGGTAATTTTAATTGGAATTTGTTTCTTTAGAAGCTGAATGCTGTATGCAAATTTGTGATGGGTTAATATCCAGTATATTTGGGGTATTTGTCCAAAACATAAAACAGACAGTACTCAATGACGTATGGTAAGACAAAAACAGGGCAATAGTTAGTCACATAACTCGCTATCCCAGGCCCAGGCTAGGGCCCAGGGCCTTATAATTTTTATATTGGTTTCTACCATCGCTTTCTGCGATTCTCTGTGTGTCTAAAAGCCTGATTTACACATTGCGATTAAATTGCCTGTGGCATACTATAAGTTAAACTTATGATAGTTGCGCACCGTCAAAACAGTGTTTAGAAGATGCAAGTAATTTTTTGCTTCAATTTTATTGTATGCCACAGGCACAAAACTGGAATCGTGTAACTGGGGCTTAAAAATGCTGAACGTGTTATCAAGTAGTGGTTTGCTAACGTATCTTATAATCAATGATCGGCCTAAGTAACTGTTCAGACTGCTGGGACTCAAGCCTTCTCTGTGAGGACAAACTTAATTAGTAAGTTTGCCCAACACTATGCTCACCTTACCCGGTGAATCCCCCGTTCCTCTGGCGCCGACAGACGCAGTATCAAATGCAGTCAATTCATATCTACAAGAGTTATCGGACGGGGTCGAGTGGACAATGAATCCCTGGTTTTTCCATTTTGATATAGGGTATGAGGAAAAACAGCGTTTAATTTTAAATTAGGTACAAAACATAACTAATTTGTTATTAGACTGTACTTATTACTATATCTGTGCCCGTATGGGGTAGTTTAATTGGGAGTGTGAGGTCTATCAATTTTATTTGCCACAATTTCATGTTTGCTTAAACTAGTCAAGAATCGCTACTGAGACACAATAGATTTTTATTGTAATGGCCCGCTAGCGGGCCACCTGGGGCCGGACGGGATCGGTGTGTCAATCACGTCAGCTAATGATAGATTACCTACTGTAGATTTGACAATAGATTACGTACTGTAGATTCGACAATAGATTACCTACTTTCCTACTGCAGATTTGACAATATTTTACCCACTTACCTATTACAGATTTGACAAAAGATTACCTACTGTAGAGTTGACAATATATTACCTACTGTAGATTTGACAATATATTACCTACTGTAGATTTGACAATATATTACCTACTGTAGATTTGATAATAGATTACATACTGTGGATTTGACAATAGATTACCTACTGTAGATTTGACAAGGGGCTTGATTAGGTCTCTGATTATTATAAGACCCCGAGGGGAAACGTGTCCGATCAGTATTTTGTCATGTTTAGTACACTCCTGGATCCATGCAATTTAGTTGGTCCATCTTTATCGATACAATAATATAATAAAGCTGAAAGTTTGTTTGTTTGCACGCGCAAATCTTTGGAACTACCGGATTTGTTTTTTTTTTGTATTTGATAGCCCAATTCTTGAAGAAGGTTGTAGGCTGTAAACATTAAGCTACGACTCTTAGGAGCTGAGCAAGGCGGGTGAAACCGCAGCACACAGCTAGTAATATTTCTTCGGAATTATACCATCTGCATCATAACACTTGGCAGTGGAATTGGTGATGGCAATAGTATGTGGTTTTCAGCGCATTACTTAACTCTTAAAATAAATTGTTTTTTACAATAACTACTTAGGTACAGAAAGATAAAGATGAAAGAGATAGATAATCTTCGTAATTAGTGTTTATGCCAATTAATATGACTGTAATTTTCATAACCCTTTTTCCTTCCTCCAGGCTGTACTCTGCAATAGGCCCGAAGCAGCGGAGTATCTCATGAAACAGGGGGTCAATAAACACTCCAAGGACATCCTGGGCCATAGTCCAGTAGACTACGCCATGAAACTGAACAGGGGAACCCTCATGATCTCCTATTTCCACTAAATACTTTATTTTTGAACCATTATAGTATTTTATTTTGGATCTGGGTAGGTGAAGACTTTTTGTGGCGATACAGTTGCGCAACACCGAGTGATTTCCAAAAACATTGAATTCGGCATTTGTTGGCTGTTGTGTGGCATATTAGGTAATTAAGCTCACCCTTTGTGGGAAACCACGTAAACATTTTTTACTGTTTTTTTAATGTTGACCTCTTAATTCTTTTACCACTCTAACTTTGAATGTCTCTTGCATGCTTAGTTTGCGCGTCCAAAAACGACAAGGTCTATTTATCTATGTGACAGTCAGAAAGTTTAGTGAAGGTTTAATTTATTGAGAATTATTATCAAAAGTCTTAAAACAGAGGTCGACTATAACCTTATTAATTTATACTTTTTGTAAAAAAGAAATTGGACGGCAACAGTTGCGCAACTGTGGCGCTACTTAAGGTCAGCTATCAAAAAAGTTGGGTGTAAGTGTGAATGCTAGCACGCGACAGAACTAATCTGTGATAACGTCGCGATTTGTTTTTATATGAGTTTAGCTAAGCGACTGTACTCATGCAAAACACTTTGGAATACTCACAAAAGCACATAATCACGACATAATTTATAGTGTCTGCTTTATTTAAGTCAAATTAGCATGGCGTTGGTCGCACAGAATCTCATTAACATACATACTTATCCTGAGCAACTTTTTGTGGAGACGCAGTTGCGACATAGTTGCTTTTAAGTTGCGACGCTAGTTGCATTAGTACAGTTGCAAAGCATTGTGTTTTGTATGCTGTGTTGTATAGTATGTTTTATTTAATTGTGGCATATATTAAAGGTATTATCAAGTAATAAATCAGTTTTATTATTCACACCTTCACGCTACAGCTGAATGAAATAAAACAAATAGGTATTGCTTACTATTTCAGAAAGTAGGAACTTTTATTTAAAATAAATAAAAACTTTATTCAGTTAAAAAAAAAACGGTGCAATATTTAAAAAAAACTAGTAACAGATTACATAGGAGCCTTATGTGGTACAAGTAAGTAATAATATACGATTAAAATGTATTTGCAAAGGTTAAAATCGAAGTAAAGATAAGGAGGTACCTTCTGGTAACTTGTTGATAGGAAACGACTAAAAGGAACCATGCAACTAGCTTGTGTTTATACCCATGTGGGTTTAGGAGAAATAAAATATTTTTAAATAGAAAAAAATAATAAAAAATCAAGTACCTACCTACCCTAAAACTAATAATAATAAAATAAAAAAAAGTATAAAATAAAAATAAAATAAACACGTGTGGCACTCGGGGACTGCCGCGGTAAAATTATTGCATAGCATTTTTTATCAACTTTTGCAATTATAATTATTTATTTATGCAGTATTTTTTTTTCTTTGATATTAATTCAAGTACAGTCGTACCATATACATACACGTTAAGCGAACGCTCGGCCGAGCTACATGGTAGGCGGAGTGAGGGTGTTAGGTTTTATTTTCGTTACGGAATTTCTTGATTCGGTCGCCGCGCTCAAAGCCCGCGATAAAAGCTATGCAATAGCTTAAAAACTGAACAATTATAAACTCAATCTCAAAGCATTTATTTCAATTAAACCATTTATAGGCACTTTTTGGCAATTGTCAAAGAGTCGGTCAGTTAGTCAAAAAGTTGAAGCTAGTTGCCCACGGAATAGAAAATTTTTCAATTCCGTGTAGTTGCCCATTTCAAAACGTAGATCTCTATGGAAAATAATGGGAAAGAAACTCCAAGGATACTCTTTTAAATCAAAATTTTACAAAATTCTTGGTAGATTATTCTTGTTCCTTCTATATGTGAGAACGGTGCAAAAAATAAAATAATTAAAAAGCAATTAAAAATATGAGAATAAAAATAAGCCTTGGCAGTTAAGAGATGACCAGTCTCAAGCGATGACGCCCGCAGATGGCGCCCGTTCACGAACATGACGCGTGGATCAGCAACATCGAACTCAACCATTTCGTAGGGGTATAATGGTAACATACTTACATCGTCTTTAGTTACTGTGTTAAAACCAACACCTATACAGACAGATATGAAAGGTTTCCTACGTTTTTGCTGGAAAATCTAAATCAGTTTCAATGAAATACAGAGACAAAGTTACTATCAAAGTAACATGGTACAAATCACAAGATTTGTACCATGTTACTTTGATAGTATTCAAACGGTTCATGACGTATTTGTTAGAAAAGTCTAAGTCCCGTATTACAGAAGGTCACTCAATACTCAAGCATTACTTAAAACTAGTTTCAACCAATCAAATGGCTCGAATCTAGTTTTAAGTAATGCTTGAGTATTGAGTGACGTTCTGTAATACGGGCCTAAGTCCGAACACAAAGTCAATACCTACCTGTTTAGTACAAATCACACGGAAACTTGCTTAAATCCTGGGGTATTTGTCGTGTTTTACTTAAATCCTGGCGTATTAGTCGTATTTTACATAAGCCCTGGCATATTGGTCGTATTTTACTTAAATTCTGGCGTATTAGTCGTATTTTACTTAAGCCCTGGCGTATTGGTCGTATTTTACTAAAATCCTGGCGTATTAGTCGTATTTTACTTAAATCCTGGCGTATTGGTCGTATTTTACTTAAATCCTGGCGTATTACTCCTATTTTACTTAAACCCTGGCGTATTAGTCAAGACGGCCAGGTTGGTCATCAGCATCGGTATATGGTGCTCCTGGAGAGGGCAGGGTCCGAAGCTGCTGCAGCTGCGGCCGTGCCTCCCGGAGATCATTGCGTCTTCCACTGCTGAGGAGTTCACCATCGATGACAGCAGTTTGTTGCTGGAGATAATAAAATAAAAACTTAAGAAAAACCCAATAATACTTTGCCCGACTCGGGAATCGAACCCAAAACCTAATGTTCAGCTGTAGTGCTTGCAACCACTAAACCAATGAGGCATTCCTTAAATATATATCCAGTGTAGATACGAAGATCTAAGCGGACAGATATACGCGAAAAGCGATTTTGTTTCATACTACAGAACACAGACTTTACAGATTACAGACACACACACACACACACCCACACACACCCCCACCACACACACATACCCCACACACCCTCACACACACAGACACACCCCCACAGTCACAGTTAGTACACAGCTGTGTATTACAGATTATGCTATCTCTTGTTGGGCTTGTATCGTTAGCAAAAAAGTGTTAGAATATTGCTCAATAAAAATGACCTTGGCATATTTGTTGCTTGGAAGAAAATGGAAGCTTACTTCACAATTTGATTGAGTATCACTCTTGGCGAGGCGTACTCTTGCTGTGCTGCCCAACAGGCGACTCTGAGAGGACACCCTCGGAACCCATGGCTTCCAGACAGCATCTGTTGAGCGAAGTCCAGTACAGCATCAGCTCCAAATTCTGCGTTGTCTAGAACTGTTCAAATAATTCCAATCAAATGACTTGATATATCGTAGGTAATTTATAAATCTTTGCTAGCGTTAGTTGAGCTTTCTGTCTCGTATTTTCCGAAGATGTAACGGTGTTGGTAGATTAAGATAATGATACACTTTAGCCTCGTATAGTTCAATAACCTTGGAATTAGATGACTGGTCTTTACCTATGAAATTGCCGTTTTGTATGAAAAAATTTAAACGAATTTTTTTCATGAATTTTTTATTTGTATTAATCGAAGTAATCACCCATGCAATCAATGCATCTTTGCCTTCGCAGTGGCAGTTTATTGATGCCCTTCTTAAAGAAATCAGCTGGACGGGAGGCAACAAATTCTTCAAAGGCATTTTGTACTGCCTCTCGGGTATTAAATTTTTTTCCCGCCAAGAAGTTATCCAAATTCTGGAAAAAGTAGTAGTCTGTAGGCGCAAGGTCTGGTGAGTAGGGCGGATGACGGAGAGCTTCCAACCCCAGTTCTTGCAACTTGGAGACCGTCTGCTGTGCAGTATGAGGTCGCGCGTTGTCGTGCAGGAGCAGCGGAGACGAGCGATTGACCAATGCTGGTTGGAGATGCGCCAGCTTCTCCATCATTGTGTTCAGTTCTTCACAGTACACATCTGCAGTAATGCTCACCCCGTTTGGTAAGAAGCTGTGATGAATCACACCGGCGCTAGACCACCAAACAGTGACCATCACTTTTCTAGGGGTAAGTTTTCGTTTAGGGCATTGTTTAGGTGCTGAACCAGGATCCAACCAACTTGCTGAGCGCTTACGGTTATCAAACAGAATCCATTTTTCATCGCAGGTAACAATGCGGTTCAAAATTCCTTCATTTGTGTGTCTGTTGAGCAGTGCAAGGCACGTCTCGACGCGTACTTCGCGCTGGCGATCATTGAGTTCGTGGGGCACCCATTTGTCAAGCTTTTTTACCTTGCCAATTTGACGCAAATGGACCAATATTGTTTTGACGCTAACGTCGAAAGCTGCTGCTAATTCAGCCGTAGATTGTGTATCATCAGCTTCCACAATCGCCTTTAATTCGTCATTGTCGACCAAAGTCTTCGGACGACCGCGAGGTTCATTTTTCAGGTCGAAATTTCCAGAACGGAAGCGAGCAAACCAATAACAGGTGGTGCGTTGGTTTGTAGAGTTAGCTCCGTAAACGTCGTTGATGTTGCGTGCCGCTTGTGCCGCGTTGCTGCCACGACGGTACTCATATTCCATAATTACTCGAATTTTTAACGTATCCATGATGACGAAAAAGATTGAAATGCGATGAAAATGTAACACTAATCAATAAAGAAATGACTACTTTTAGAAAAAAAAATCCATGTTTTTAAAATAAAATTAATTTGAAATTAGAATTCATAGCCAAACAAAAATTATTTTGATTTGAAATGGCCAGTACTGCAGAACGGCAATTTCATAGGTAAAGACCTAATATAGGTCTTAGGTCTTTACCTATGAAATTGCCGTTCTGCAGTACTGGCCATTTCAAATCAAAATAATTTTTGTTTGGCTATGAATTCTAATTTCAAATTAATTTTATTTTAAAAACATGGATTTTTTTTTCTAAAAGTAGTCATTTCTTTATTGATTAGTGTTACATTTTCATCGCATTTCAATCTTTTTCGTCATCATGGATACGTTAAAAATTCGAGTAATTATGGAATATGAGTACCGTCGTGGCAGCAACGCGGCACAAGCGGCACGCAACATCAACGACGTTTACGGAGCTAACTCTACAAACCAACGCACCACCTGTTATTGGTTTGCTCGCTTCCGTTCTGGAAATTTCGACCTGAAAAATGAACCTCGCGGTCGTCCGAAGACTTTGGTCGACAATGACGAATTAAAGGCGATTGTGGAAGCTGATGATACACAATCTACGGCTGAATTAGCAGCAGCTTTCGACGTTAGCGTCAAAACAATATTGGTCCATTTGCGTCAAATTGGCAAGGTAAAAAAGCTTGACAAATGGGTGCCCCACGAACTCAATGATCGCCAGCGCGAAGTACGCGTCGAGACGTGCCTTGCACTGCTCAACAGACACACAAATGAAGGAATTTTGAACCGCATTGTTACCTGCGATGAAAAATGGATTCTGTTTGATAACCGTAAGCGCTCAGCAAGTTGGTTGGATCCTGGTTCAGCACCTAAACAATGCCCTAAACGAAAACTTACCCCTAGAAAAGTGATGGTCACTGTTTGGTGGTCTAGCGCCGGTGTGATTCATCACAGCTTCTTACCAAACGGGGTGAGCATTACTGCAGATGTGTACTGTGAAGAACTGAACACAATGATGGAGAAGCTGGCGCATCTCCAACCAGCATTGGTCAATCGCTCGTCTCCGCTGCTCCTGCACGACAACGCGCGACCTCATACTGCACAGCAGACGGTCTCCAAGTTGCAAGAACTGGGGTTGGAAGCTCTCCGTCATCCGCCCTACTCACCAGACCTTGCGCCTACAGACTACTACTTTTTCCAGAATTTGGATAACTTCTTGGCGGGAAAAAAATTTAATACCCGAGAGGCAGTACAAAATGCCTTTGAAGAATTTGTTGCCTCCCGTCCAGCTGATTTCTTTAAGAAGGGCATCAATAAACTGCCACTGCGATGGCAAAGATGCATTGATTGCATGGGTGATTACTTCGATTAATACAAATAAAAAATTCATGAAAAAAATTCGTTTAAATTTTTTCATACAAAACGGCAATTTCATAGGTAAAGACCTATTATATTTGTGTAAAAACTATTGCAGCATGCTTTTTGGTAAACAAATAAAAAGTTTACCCAATTTATTTACCGACGAAAAAAGAAGGAATTAGTAAGTTCTTATTTGAAAAGAAAACTGTAAAACGAATAATAAAAAAAATTATAAAAATAATTGCGACGTGAAAATTTAACTGGAAAGCTAAAAATTCACCTTTCAGTCTTACTAAGTCTTACATTAATGATAAATGATAAATGATTTTATTCCTGTAAGTAGGTTTGAACAAACACTTTTACACGTCAATCATATTTTAAAAACTAGATGAGGTCGGCGTTTCCTATCTGACTACTCTGAGAAGAAAGGCCGAAACAAACTCAGAGGTCACAGTCTCTTTTAAAGTCCAGACATAATCTTGGTCAGATCATGTGAAGACCATGTAGATTTGTGTCTGAAATGATCTTTTGAGGAAAAACCACTCAGATTGAGTGGACCTGTCCAGTCAGTGCACGCATTTGTTAGTAATCGTGCAGCTCAACTCAGAACTTAAGGAGCTCAACGAAAAAATTTATTGTATATGACATAATTTGAATCGGCGCCAAACATACATAACGGAGACGGCGCGCGGCGCCAAATAAAATAATGGCAGCTTGATTGATGTTCGTTAATTGTTCTGCGTTGATTGTGTTTTTGGCGCCGACTTAAAATGACTAATTTTAATTCGGTGGTCGATTTTCATTAATTTGAAAACTTAGACTGAACGGTTATTTTTTTGCTTTGTAGTTTATTTTTTCGTCGGTTAAATTTGTTGTTACCTTAATCACATATAATTTCATCATTATGTATGGATATTTACTTGAATAAATTGATTTGATTGAATAATTATATGATTATACTCTCAAAACATGAATCAGTAAAAACCTGCCAAGTGTGAGTAGGACTTGCGCACTAACGCCCAATTTCTCTAAATGAAAATTACCGACGACGACGCGTCAAAATTAAACGCAAGTCAAGTGATTCGATTCTCTGATGAAAATTCTTTCAACCAATCACAGCAGGTTAAGGCTTGTATACACTGGCGCGACGTGACGCCCGACACAAAGGCACCGCGTGTCGCGCGACGAGCGGCGCCTTTGTGTAGCGCTGTCGCGTCGCGCCTGTCTGTGGGAGCCTTTATGCGCGCTTGACAATTTGTTAGCTAATTTTTATGTTGGTTTTCGTTACAAAAACCAGGCGTAAGGGTTCCGTACCACTTCACATGTCTGGGAAATAGGCACCATTTTTTTATATTTTAAGGCGGTACCCTGAGCAAAATAACCTTGAGCATTCGTTCCCTCTTTGCCGCACCCCACCTCTACAATACTTCGCAAAACTTTAGTAGCGCCTTCTGGCGAACAACTTAAGAATACAAGTACAATCCACAGTCCTTAGAATTCACAGACACGGCATTAAATAAAATAAAAATCTTTCTATGAATTAAAAAACGTTGCGCATAAATAATGTTGATCATGAATTCAGTGACTATATAGGTACTAACGTCCATGAATACTTTCAACTTTTGGAAGGAATAACGAAACGGCGATGCACTTCATGCGACTTTCTCTCTAACAAAAATTTCTTATAACAAAATAGGGGTCAAAATCAAAATTCAAGATGGCGCCTCCAAAAATTTGCAAATTTTTCGTCATGGGTGTCGTTTCCATGGTTTTCGAGGGAGCTGACAACGATCATGGGGTTAAAATCAAAATTCAAGATGGCCCTATCTAGAAAAAGGCGATAGTTTTTTAGTTAACTGGTAGAAATCGACACGTAAGAAAAAAGCCGTATGCCTCCTCCATGCGACTTTCTCTCTCTCTCGCTGCTTCTTTCTATTATATACAAGTGTATGTGCGCGAGTATCGAGATTTGACCAGACGAGCATTTTGTGCGGCCGGTTGTTTATCCTAAATACTAAACTAAACTTCGTTCCCGATGGGGGCACACGTTTTTATACACATAACATACAACTATTCATGGTGCTCTATAATAAACATTGTGGTGTTTATTTTTTAGATTTAAGGTGTTATTCAGACAGTGATACAAGTATAAAAACTATAAATAAACAAAAAGTAAATTTTATTATCATGTATTATTTTAAAGTAGGTACCTTTATACAAATTATTCTTAATTTAACTATTTCTAGTTTACAAATCCCTAAATAGGTTTTCTCTTTCTGCAGCCTGATTCATGGATTCTTCTCTACATTTATGTAAAGAAACTTTTACCTCTTTATAATATTAGTATAGATCGCTATAATGTGTCTTATTTGTACAGAAGTGAGGATAAAAACCAGTGCGGCAATGCCAGCCCGCGCCGCCGCCGCGGCTTTTAGAGATGAAAACACTTGCATAGGAAATTGATCTGTTTTGCTATATAAATAAGGAGCATAATCGTTTTTACGAAAAAAAAGTACTTGGAAGTTCAATTTTTTTTTGCACATACGATTGTGCTCCTTATTTATATGATGACATGGATCGATTTCCTATGCAAGTATTTTTGGTGTGTTCGGTTATGTTTAAGTACATAAATAGTAAAATAAAACGCATTCGCAAGGGTAATGAACACTCACTTTCACACAGAGGGTGTATAATAGACGGCACGGTTGGCGCAGTGGTTAAGCGATTGACTGCTGCGCTGCGTGTCGCGGGTTCGATTCCCGCACGGAACAAATATTTGTATGACCTACAAGTAGTTGTTCCGGGTCTGGCTGTTTGTGTATGTGAGTTTTAAATGTTTGTAAAAGCACCCACAATACAGGAGAAATTCCTAGTGTGGGGCAACGTCTTTTTTTTTTTAAAAAGAAAAGAAAAGAAAGAAGAAAGAATAGGAATGTGCTACATTTTATGAAATGAAAGTTCTGTATAAGTCGCCAATTAAAATTTGTATGACATGTAATAAAATTGCACTTTAGCATGCTAAAAAGAAAAGGATTATATAAGTAGAATACTCACTCATTATTGCTTATTTCCATCGGTTGTATAAAAATAACCAAAGTGATGCACCTCTAATAGATACTTCTAATTTATTAGAGGTGCATCACTTTGGTTATTTTTAAGCTATTGCATAGCTTTTATCGCGGGCTTTGAGCGCGGCGACCGAATCAAGAAATTCCGTAACGAAAATAAAACCTAACAACCCCCACTCCGCCTACCATGTAGCTCGACCGAGCGTTCGCTTAACGTGTATGTATATGGTACGACTGTACTTGAATTAATATCAAAGAAAAAAAAATACTGCATAAATAAAAAATAAATAAATAATTATAATTGCATAAGTTGATAAAAAATGCTATGCAATAGCTTTACCGCGGCAGTCCCCGAGTGCCACACGTGTTTTTTTTTTATCTAAAAAGATTATTTATTTTAAAATACACTGAAATCAATACAATATGACAAGCATTGAACCACGTAAGTACTGAATCAATGTGAATGTTCTTGTCTGTAGTTTCATAACTCTATGGCATAACACAAAAAAAAAACAAAGCAAACATTATACAAATATTACTATCTCGGATAATGTGACGTGTCACGTGATCGAGCGCTGACAAACGATACGTGTTTCACCCTCGAGACCTTTCGGCACACTGAATCCCGGTACGGGGCGCATGTGAATACGCACAGATTTTAGTATAAAATCCTTATAAAATTAAATTTTAGTCTTTTGAAAAAAAAAAATTGCTATAAAATGTTCTTTATTAAATTGTCTATCCATTAGTGTCAGTAGCAAAATTAAATAATGTTTACTTTACGAGGATAAGCATGAAATCGATATTTTTTTCTCATTTTTATGGTTTCGTTGAAAGGAGATTAATGAAGCATAGACTCCTTTAAAAAAAAAAAGCAATGGGCAGTTTTGGAGTCAAGATTATGTAGAAATTTAATGTATTTTTATTATTTGATATTTCTTTTTAAATAACAAGTTGATAGATCCTAAACACTGCACAAAAAGCGGCTTGCGCGGCGTTTTGCTCGGGGGGACGCCTTAATACAGATTGCACTAGAATTAAAAGAATTTTGACTCTCGTGTGTATTATCGTGTTTAGTAAAAATGCTCAATTAAGCATTATGTTATTTTAATCAAAATTGACGGGTCAGATTTTGATACCCTTTTGCACAAGGGTAAAGATAATAATAATAAGAGAGAGGAGTCCTACACAAATATTAAAACCATATCGCTATTGGTCCATATACTACTTTTGCCCAGTCTCCGTTTGGTCTTTCCATCGTACTAACATAAAACACGCATTTGCAACCAGTTATTTTTAACCGACTTCAAAAAGGAGGAGGTTCTCAATTCGTCTGTTTGTTTTTTATTTTATGTTTGTTACGCGATATCTCATGCACTTGTGGATCGATTTCAAAAATTCTTTTTCAGTTCTCTTGTTCAAAAAATCCGTCTTTGTAGCGTACCAGAGCGGGGTTAAAATAGCTTATTTTCCTCTTGGGAAAAATAAATATTTTTTATATTTTTTGTCTTTTACCAACGAGCCTACCAAAACCTGCCAAACCTGCCTGCCTTTAATTTTATTTTTGATTATGATTATAATTTTGATTGATTATTATTGTAATTTAAATTTTGTTTGGAAATTTGATTTTGATTGTAATTTAATTTCTGGTTTTGATTGTAATTATATATTTTTTTGTGATTTTAATGCTACTAACATATTTTTCTAAGTTTATTTTATACTAATACAATATGGATGTTTATTTTTTCCGATATAAATAAATTGAATTGAATTGAAAACGAAAAATTCTGTATTCATAAGTAGAATAATGATGAATAAATACTCGACTTATTACTGTTTGATGAAAAAGAAGAACATTTTATTTTTGAAAATGGAACTGAAAGCGGCGATCTCATCGGTAGTATAATGCGTGCATTGCGTTGCGGCTAAAGATGAAATAAAAAAGAAGGCATTGGCGCGAAATCTTTAGAATTTTTCTCTAATTACAAATTAAATTTGTGACCGTAATAATTTATTTTACAACTAGCTTTTGCCCGCGGCTTCGCTCGCGTTAATTTGGAATTTGACAATCAATTCGGGTTGTACTCTGCTTGTTGTTTAGCGTTGCAATCATGGGCTCAGAACGGAATATTATTCTAGGACGCTCCTATACACAATGTTGTATGTCCTTCTATTTGGCGCTTATACGTATACATTTTGGGCATTGGACACACGCGAACATGCTACGAATAGCTGGCCATGGGAAAACCATGGCTTTTCCAAATGCACCCCTGCTACCTGCAAGCTTTGCCCTTGCGCTTTATTAATTGTAATAGCAAAACTTAGTTTTATTGGAAACCGGAGCCTATTAAACTGAAAAGGTAGGTCAGTGGGGATTATTGGGATTCGAAGTATAATTACACTTTCCCCTTTTCCCACACCAGTTAAAATAGTGGCACCGACTATATTTTGTCCTACTTGTGTAATCCGAAGCCTCGTCCCATTACATAATTGGAGTGCATCTAAATTGCGCATAAGCATAACGGGTACACCTAATTTTAATTGAAGTTTATGCGAGGGTACACCTGACAGCTCTAGAGAATTTAAAAATCAACAGGATATGAAGTGCTCTGTTCAGGGTCCATGATGATATTTATTGACAAATTAATACTCCTTTATATCTCCCTACACCTTATTCAATATGTCAGTGTTTGTCTGGTTAATAGTTTCGTTTTTAGGTGCAAGGGTTACACATAACCACACATACACACATGCACATAGACACTAATCACAATTTAAATTTAGTTGTAAGTCTGATATTACAAAAAATTGGTGGTAGAGCTGTCTTGACCTCAGAAGGATGTTAAAGTCATTTTCTCGAAGCATCATGTGGTAGGCGTAAAAATCCATCCAATCCAACTTTTTTATTGGGAACTGGCTGTTTTGTAGTGAGATTAATGAGTGGTATATCAAAATATTCTCCTGACTGTCCCTTGCAAAAAAATAATGGGTACTGCAAAGCATCACAGAACTTATGAGTATCGCCTACGCGTGTCAGTGTATTATCATGTGTTCGTAACACTATGTCTCGTGAAGAGAACCGGTCACCACTCACTACGACAGCAACTTCATTAATTGCCGGTGCATTAAAGCGCCTCTCATGTTCGCTACGCGGAGTTCGATCAGCGTGGATAACGACCTTATAATCTTCTTGAGACCAGTTTTCTATTGCGGTTTTAAAGGTATTTATCAAAATATTGTGGTTATGTAACATTCTTTGAATTTTTAATACCGTATCTCTGTCAACTCCTTGAATATATTGTCAACGGTGGATTACTTCATTTTCTTCATCCTAACTAATATTATAAATGCGAAAGTAAGTTTGTTTGTTTGTTTGTTACCTTTTCACGCCTAAACCACTGAACCAATCATCCTGAAATTTTGCATATACGTTGTGAGGTGTACACAAACGGACATAGGGTACCTTTTATCCCGAAGAAAAGTACTGTTCCTGAGGACAACGACAATAACGTTATTATTATAATAGATGGCGCCACGTGTCTTTCGAATCATGATTGAATTATATTATTATAGAAACTATAGTAGTGTGTTAAGAGTTTATTTTATTTTTATTTAAGTACCTAATACATTTTGTCAGTCTAGAGTGTGGATAGACCGGTTTTTCATCCTCCTAACTATAATACTAAGATGCGAAAGTAAGTTTGTTTGCTGGATATCTTTTCATGCCCTAAACCGCTGAACCGATCATCATGATTTCATGACATTTTGCACGTTGTCACGGATACAAAAAAAACATACCCACCTTTTATCCAGAAAAAAACTACTGTTCCCAAGGGACAATATAATAAAACAAACTTACTTTCGCATTTATAATATTAGTTAGGATAAGTAATACTGTTTTAAATTCGAGTGTTAATACAATGCTTTTGTAGCATAATTTAACCAGTTTCACAAGTTGCTCGATAGATGGCGTTGTACTGATGACGCCGTTTTCTGAATCGCAGTGTTTGATTTTCTGTGGAAGAATGACCATCGAAGGTTTTTTTGTTCATAATAATATTGTCGTTAGTTTGGTGTTGAAATTATCGTTAGGTAGATTGTTAAAATAGTTTTTTTCTGAAATTCGTAAAACAATTGTTCGCTAGGATTGGTTATCTAAGTCTGCAGCACTTAATTCTCAATTTAGCGTTGTCGACGACTTGATCCTTAAATGTTTGTTCGAAACAAAAAAAAAAACTTTTATTATTTTTCGGTTAATTTAGTTAGTTCGTTAGTTTGACTGTTTTTATCAGGTTAGGTTTCTTTGTCATTTTTCTATTTTAAAATGCCTCGCAAACGTAGTTCCAACTTAGGAAGGAGCACATCGCGAGCCCGCGCAGCGAAAATTGCTCGATCCCAAGAATCCTCCGTTCATGCCGAATTAAGAAGGCTAGAACAAGCGGAGCAACAAGCAGCTTTGAGAGCTGATGAGACATCTTCTCAAAGCCAGGAAAGAGTGGAGGGCCAAGCCTCCCGCCAGGCTTCGGTGAGAGCGACTAAGACGCCTTTTCAACCGCAATTGCTATTGGAGGAACAAGCTGAACGCCAGAGAGCTCTAAGAACAACTGAGACGCCTGTTTAAACACAGCTCCGTCTAATAGAACAAGCCCAGCTGCAAGCAGCCATTAGGGCGACAGAAACTACAGACCAGTCGCAGGTGAGAAGGACCGCTCTTGCAGAAATGCAAACCGAACGGACTTTTATGCGTCACAGTTGGTCCGTATTTAATAATTCTGGATTTGGATACGATCCTTTAAATGATTACAAAAATCATACTTTAGTTGTTGTTGGTTTGATGAACAAAAAATGCCAGTTTTGTGAGGCTTTTAAATGGAACGACGAGACTGCAGGGATGTGTTGCTCCAATGGCAGAGTTTCCCTTCCTTTACTTGGTGAACCAGAAGAACGCCTGAAAACTTTATATTTATTTAATGCAGATGAATGGGTACGTATTACAATACCGAAATTTAAAATACCGTATTTAAAAATACCTATGGAAGAAATCCCGAAAAAATAATTTGACGCCGAATGATTGTTTGGTCGAAAGTTTTAAATCTCGAAAGTTCGTTTGCCCGAAAGTTTTAAATCACGAAAGTTCATTTGCCCGAAAGCTTAAAATCCCGAACATCATTATCCCGAAGCTTAAAATCACGACGATCCATATCCCGAAGTTCAAAATCCCGAAATTACACCCCAAAGCCTGAAATCTGTAAGATAATGACAAAAAAGGAGCAACCACCAACAAAAAGGAGGACCAATAACATATTATAATTAAAACAAAAGTTTAAATGATAATCATACGTATTATTAGGGAAAAAAGAAGCACGTTATTACAAATTAAATTATCTAATGATTTTTTAAGGTATTTGATATTTCAACTACACATGTAGGTATGAAATGCCTAATGGACGACTCGCCTACAGTTTATTAAATTTAACGGATAATTAGACAATGGTGAAAACATTTCTGCGAGCAACTTGGAAGTAGCATTCGCCGGCCGCTGCCGCACGCACACACACACACACACACGGTCACAGTTTTAACCTAACCTATTTCACTCAGTTCAAAATGACGACTCATACAATCTGCCACAGAAATGTTTCTACCATTGTCTAATTATCCACTCGCAGGCAAATTGTATGATTCGTCATTTTGAACTGAGTGAAATAGGTTAGGTTAGGTTAAAACTGTGACCAACCGCGCGCGAGCCGAGCGAGCGTAGCGAGCGGTGCCGCGGCAGCGGCCGGCGAGCGCTAATTCCAAGTTGCTCGCAGAAATGTTTTTACCATTGTCTAATTATCCGTGTTTTGGCAATATCCCTAGGGTTTTCGCGAAAAATCGAATTAGCAAATCATCCAATCGAAATATACAAAATCTCCAGTAAATCAAACACAAGACCACAGATAAATCAACAGTAGATGAATCGCCAGTTAGTGTAATCAACCTTAGTTTAATTAATTGTAGTTGAATAAACCGTAGGTGAATTCTCCTTTATGGATTTCGTTCATTAGTTATTACAAAAATCGGTGAAACGAACTTTAGATATTTTAAACTGTAGGTCTTTTGACCGTAGTTATCTTGAAAATAGAATAAACTTAGGTATTATAATACGTAACCGTCATAACTGTGTTGTAGTGAGTATGAGTAATCGCGAGAACTACGTCGCCGCTCTTTGGGATTTCATCCATCGGTATTTTGTCCATTCGGGATTTCGTCCATTCGGGGTTTCATCCTTTCGGGCATTTGGACATCGGTATTTTATGTTTTGATATAACGGCTATCGGCATTTAAAACTGTCGGTATTTTGAATTTCGCTGTTTTGGACGTTGGTATTTCAGTCATAGTTATTATGAAATTTCGGGATTTTAATACGTACCCAGATGAATCACGGCGCTTTTTAAATATAATCAGAAAGTACATCTCATGCTTTCAGATGAAATCTTTTGGAGTAGATAGAGAGATAAAAATGCCCAGGTTTTCGCCAAATTTTGCCGTACAAGGTCAGATATATCATCAAATTGGTTCACTTTTTCCAACAGAGAACGAACAGCATAAGTTTATTTTATTGGTGATGAAGAAAATGAAGTAATCCACCGTTGACAATATATTCAAGGAGTTGACAGAGATACGGTATTAAAAATTCAAAGAATGTTACATAACCACAATATTTTGATAAATACCTTTAAAACCGCAATAGAAAACTGGTCTCAAGAAGATTATAAGGTCGTTATCCACGCTGATCGAACTCCGCGTAGCGAACATGAGAGGCGCTTTAATGCACCGGCAATTAATGAAGTTGCTGTCGTAGTGAGTGGTGACCGGTTCTCTTCACGAGACATAGTGTTACGAACACATGATAATACACTGACACGCGTAGGCGATACTCATAAGTTCTGTGATGCTTTGCAGTACCCATTATTTTTTTGCAAGGGACAGTCAGGAGAATATTTTGATATACCACTCATTAATCTCACTACAAAACAGCCAGTTCCCAATAAAAAAGTTGGATTGGATGGATTTTTACGCCTACCACATGATGCTTCGAGAAAATGACTTTAACATCCTTCTGAGGTCAAGACAGCTCTACCACCAATTTTTTGTAATATCAGACTTACAACTAAATTTAAATTGTGATTAGTGTCTATGTGCATGTGTGTATGTGTGGTTATGTGTAACCCTTGCACCTAAAAACGAAACTATTAACCAGACAAACACTGACATATTGAATAAGGTGTAGGGAGATATAAAGGAGTATTAATTTGTCAATAAATATCATCATGGACCCTGAACAGAGCACTTCATATCCTGTTGATTTTTAAATTCTCTAGAGCTGTCAGGTGTACCCTCGCATAAACTTCAATTAAAATTAGGTGTACCCGTTATGCTTATGCGCAATTTAGATGCACTCCAATTATGTAATGGGACGAGGCTTCGGATTACACAAGTAGGACAAAATATAGTCGGTGCCACTATTTTAACTGGTGTGGGAAAAGGGGAAAGTGTAATTATACTTCGAATCCCAATAATCCCCACTGACCTACCTTTTCAGTTTAATAGGCTCCGGTTTCCAATAAAACTAAGTTTTGCTATTACAATTAATAAAGCGCAAGGGCAAAGCTTGCAGGTAGCAGGGGTGCATTTGGAAAAGCCATGGTTTTCCCATGGCCAGCTATTCGTAGCATGTTCGCGTGTGTCCAATGCCCAAAATGTATACGTATAAGCGCCAAATAGAAGGACATACAACATTGTGTATAGGAGCGTCCTAGAATAATATTCCGTTCTGAGCCCATGATTGCAACGCTAAACAACAAGCAGAGTACAACCCGAATTGATTGTCAAATTCCAAATTAACGCGAGCGAAGCCGCGGGCAAAAGCTAGTCACCAATAAAATAAACTTATGCTGTTCGTTCTCTGTTGGAAAAAGTGAACCAATTTGATGATATATCTGACCTTGTACGGCAAAATTTGGCGAAAACCTGGGCATTTTTATCTCTCTATCTACTCCAAAAGATTTCATCTGAAAGCATGAGATGTACTTTCTGATTATATTTAAAAAGCGCCGTGATTCATCTGGGTACGTATTAAAATCCCGAAATTTCATAATAACTATGACTGAAATACCAACGTCCAAAACAGCGAAATTCAAAATACCGACAGTTTTAAATGCCGATAGCCGTTATATCAAAACATAAAATACCGATGTCCAAATGCCCGAAAGGATGAAACCCCGAATGGACGAAATCCCGAATGGACAAAATACCGATGGATGAAATCCCAAAGAGCGGCGACGTAGTTCTCGCGATTACTCATACTCACTACAACACAGTTATGACGGTTACGTATTATAATACCTAAGTTTATTCTATTTTCAAGATAACTACGGTCAAAAGACCTACAGTTTAAAATATCTAAAGTTCGTTTCACCGATTTTTGTAATAACTAATGAACGAAATCCATAAAGGAGAATTCACCTACGGTTTATTCAACTACAATTAATTAAACTAAGGTTGATTACACTAACTGGCGATTCATCTACTGTTGATTTATCTGTGGTCTTGTGTTTGATTTACTGGAGATTTTGTATATTTCGATTGGATGATTTGCTAATTCGATTTTTCGCGAAAACCCTAGGGATATTGCCAAAACACGGATAATTAGACAATGGTAAAAACATTTCTGCGAGCAACTTGGAATTAGCGCTCGCCGGCCGCTGCCGCGGCACCGCTCGCTACGCTCGCTCGGCTCGCGCGCGGTTGGTCACAGTTTTAACCTAACCTAACCTATTTCACTCAGTTCAAAATGACGAATCATACAATTTGCCTGCGAGTGGATAATTAGACAATGGTAGAAACATTTCTGTGGCAGATTGTATGAGTCGTCATTTTGAACTGAGTGAAATAGGTTAGGTTAAAACTGTGACCGTGTGTGTGTGTGTGTGTGCGTGCGGCAGCGGCCGGCGAATGCTACTTCCAAGTTGCTCGCAGAAATGTTTTCACCATTGTCTAATTATCCGTTAAATTTAATAAACTGTAGGCGAGTCGTCCATTAGGCATTTCATACCTACATGTGTAGTTGAAATATCAAATACCTTAAAAAATCATTAGATAATTTAATTTGTAATAACGTGCTTCTTTTTTCCCTAATAATACGTATGATTATCATTTAAACTTTTGTTTTAATTATAATATGTTATTGGTCCTCCTTTTTGTTGGTGGTTGCTCCTTTTTTGTCATTATCTTACAGATTTCAGGCTTTGGGGTGTAATTTCGGGATTTTGAACTTCGGGATATGGATCGTCGTGATTTTAAGCTTCGGGATAATGATGTTCGGGATTTTAAGCTTTCGGGCAAATGAACTTTCGTGATTTAAAACTTTCGGGCAAACGAACTTTCGAGATTTAAAACTTTCGACCAAACAATCATTCGGCGTCAAATTATTTTTTCGGGATTTCTTCCATAGGTATTTTTAAATACGGTATTTTAAATTTCGGTATTGTAATACGTACCCATTCATCTGCATTAAATAAATATAAAGTTTTCAGGCGTTCTTCTGGTTCACCAAGTAAAGGAAGGGAAACTCTGCCATTGGAGCAACACATCCCTGCAGTCTCGTCGTTCCATTTAAAAGCCTCACAAAACTGGCATTTTTTGTTCATCAAACCAACAACAACTAAAGTATGATTTTTGTAATCATTTAAAGGATCGTATCCAAATCCAGAATTATTAAATACGGACCAACTGTGACGCATAAAAGTCCGTTCGGTTTGCATTTCTGCAAGAGCGGTCCTTCTCACCTGCGACTGGTCTGTAGTTTCTGTCGCCCTAATGGCTGCTTGCAGCTGGGCTTGTTCTATTAGACGGAGCTGTGTTTAAACAGGCGTCTCAGTTGTTCTTAGAGCTCTCTGGCGTTCAGCTTGTTCCTCCAATAGCAATTGCGGTTGAAAAGGCGTCTTAGTCGCTCTCACCGAAGCCTGGCGGGAGGCTTGGCCCTCCACTCTTTCCTGGCTTTGAGAAGATGTCTCATCAGCTCTCAAAGCTGCTTGTTGCTCCGCTTGTTCTAGCCTTCTTAATTCGGCATGAACGGAGGATTCTTGGGATCGAGCAATTTTCGCTGCGCGGGCTCGCGATGTGCTCCTTCCTAAGTTGGAACTACGTTTGCGAGGCATTTTAAAATAGAAAAATGACAAAGAAACCTAACCTGATAAAAACAGTCAAACTAACGAACTAACTAAATTAACCGAAAAATAATAAAAGTTTTTTTTTTGTTTCGAACAAACATTTAAGGATCAAGTCGTCGACAACGCTAAATTGAGAATTAAGTGCTGCAGACTTAGATAACCAATCCTAGCGAACAATTGTTTTACGAATTTCAGAAAAAAACTATTTTAACAATCTACCTAACGATAATTTCAACACCAAACTAACGACAATATTATTATGAACAAAAAAACCTTCGATGGTCATTCTTCCACAGAAAATCAAACACTGCGATTCAGAAAACGGCGTCATCAGTACAACGCCATCTATCGAGCAACTTGTGAAACTGGTTAAATTATGCTACAAAAGCATTGTATTAACACTCGAATTTAAAACAGTATTACTTATCCTAACTAATATTATAAATGCGAAAGTAAGTTTGTTTTATTATATTGTCCCTTGGGAACAGTAGTTTTTTTCTGGATAAAAGGTGGGTATGTTTTTTTTGTATCCGTGACAACGTGCAAAATGTCATGAAATCATGATGATCGGTTCAGCGGTTTAGGGCATGAAAAGATATCCAGCAAACAAACTTACTTTCGCATCTTAGTATTATAGTTAGGAGGATGAAAAACCGGTCTATCCACACTCTAGACTGACAAAATGTATTAGGTACTTAAATAAAAATAAAATAAACTCTTAACACACTACTATAGTTTCTATAATAATATAATTCAATCATGATTCGAAAGACACGTGGCGCCATCTATTATAATAATAACGTTATTGTCGTTGTCCTCAGGAACAGTACTTTTCTTCGGGATAAAAGGTACCCTATGTCCGTTTGTGTACACCTCACAACGTATATGCAAAATTTCAGGATGATTGGTTCAGTGGTTTAGGCGTGAAAAGGTAACAAACAAACAAACAAACTTACTTTCGCATTTATAATATTAGTTAGGAAGTTAGGATAGTGAAAATGTCAACATCCAGTGAGAATGGAGACCCTAACTTGCAGATGGAAGCGAAAGTAAAAGAAATAATTTTCAATTTGTTGCCGTCAAGGTCATGAAGCATTTATTTAAATACCTTTAAAGGGATTATATTCAGAAATTGAGATTATAAGTACATAAATAACAACTTACATCTAATTAATTAACCTAACCTAACTAAAAATAACATAACAAACAACAAACAAATATAACAAACTAAAAAAAGGCGTCAAAAAATTCTGCCGCATCGCTGTCGACTGGTAATGTACCCAAGAGACTGGCGGCATTACCACGTTGTATGGCAATGCTTAGGCTCTGGCCAAGGTAAAAGCCAGCCCTTGGGTCACGGGAAGTGTCAAACAGGCGTTTGGAGATTTCCTTGAATAAAATATGGGCACTCGGACCCCACGGCCCGAGGGTTTCAACCCCAAACGGCTCGAAAATATAATGACCGACAAGGTTGTTATACTTACGCCGCTTGAGGTTTTCTGCAGCCGCAGCAGCGGCGCCAGCACAGCACGCCGAGACAGGAAGACGGGATGGCGCAAGAGTATCGACACATGTTGCGTCCCACACTAAAGGCCTACCCACCTTCCAAGGAACTAAAGACATGCCATCCGGTCTCTTGCCATCGTCGCGTGCCAAGCCATTAGGTTCTAATACAGCTGGAACGCCGACGGTGACAAGAGCTCGTCGGATGACGTCATTAATGTTCGCTTGCCGTGGTATGCGACCCGCACTACGGCTGCAAGACAGACCGTGGTGTCCGAGGCTGTTGACAACTTCTCCACAGTGACAGCGATGAGGAGAACAAAAAGGAGCTCCTAGACGCAGGGAAGCGGCGAGGCGGAAGGTAATGTCGTCGAATAAAGTTCCTATGTTCGACGACGGTAGTGCATGAAGCCAAAGACCCGACTCCCACTTACCCACAGCCAGTAGGCGCGCAAACTCCACAGTAGTAGCAGACGTGTCAATTAAATAATTCTGTACTACTCTGCAGAGCGGCTCATCCCACCGTCTCTGGGAAGATGGATTGTCGGGTGGATCTGAATTCGGGCAAGCGAGACGCCAGGCATCTATAGCCTCGGTGAAGCACGGCACATCAAAATCAATCAGTGTGGATGCTAGGATTTTCCTGATTAATTTCTCAGTGCCGTAAACCGAGGATATGAAAGCCGGTAAACTAATACTAGAAATTTTGCGGGCGCCGAGGCCTCCCATACGAATGGGAAGAGTAGCTTGTGTCCAAGCTCGGTCGTGCATGGCCACATACTACTTACGAAAAGTTTATGAAATGAAGGTCAGAAAAAGGAGTGGATTCGCTTACGGAAGGAGTTTTTCTTACGTATTTTGAAGAACTTTCCGAAAAATAGCAAAGTTCAACCCTTTGGAACACATATTCAATGTTACAAACAACTATAAAGACAAAACATAATGTCAATATAAAGACATAGGTAAATTTTACGGCTTTTCTCAAGAAATTATCCACCGGCTACAAGGCTAAGAAATCCAAAGTTTTCACGAGGAAAGATATCGAGAATTTCGTAAATAAGGCTCCAAATGAAAAATACTTGGCAACAAAGGTAACTACTTAAATTTTTTAAACGTTTATCTGTTATTTTCATCAAACTAAATTGGTACCTAGGTACCAACCAAAATACAGTTTTAACACACTTATTTTTTGTTGTAAAGGTTGCTTTAATTTTTGGACTCAGCGGTGCCTGCAGAGGATCGAGGAGGATAGAACTGGCTAGCATAATAGTGAAAGATGTTGAACTGATACCCATCTTCAAGCCATAAATCTGCCCAATACAAAGACAAATAAGGAAAGGAAATTCATTATAAGTGCAGAATTTCAAACACCTCTGACACACAATGACGCAGTGACTTGACTTGATTGTCATCGAAACGCTATATAATAATGTGTGAGCTCACTCTTCTCAGTATGGACACTTTTTCGCGTGACTAACTACGGTGAGGGCGAATCTAGCGATTTAAATCTTTGGGCAGCGGGGTTTAACTATACTGTCAAAAACGCTCTCTAGGAAAACACACCAACTTACTTTCATAAAAAACGTTTCAGTGACGTAATTCACCGGTAAATCGCGGAAGCTATGTGGGCGGTCACCGCTTTTCTAGGACACCAGAGCTTAACAAACACAATCCAGAAGGTTTTACACGAACATATTCACAGTCATCTAGCCATGGAATTAGTATGTACTTTATAGTACAACGTTATTACATTTTTTTTTGTTCCGGGGTGGAAAATCGTCATGGATGTCCTCCGCTCTGGGGCGGGCGGGCTGTCAGACTCTTACAGACTAAAAACCACCCAGGTGTTCCCTTCTCACACTTGCACCGGGGATCATGAAAATTTGTGCGCCTTTTACAAGTCCCGGCTAGTGCCGGCCCACCTCTGCGGGCCTCCACGAGTCCGCGGGGGGAGTGAAGTGTACAACGTTATAACCTACAGCAACCTATTGTAGTAAAAGTTACCCAAGGAGTCCGACTACTCTTAGGTTTATTCGACACGGGTTTAAATGACAAAACTGTTTACGTTTAAGAAAAAAACTAGTCGGTTGCGCTTCTATTTTCAAGATGCATCATTTGCCAAGAAAATGTCAGTTGTATAAAAGGTAAAGAAAACGTCACAAACATTCGGGTTACAAAATAAATTATCAGTGTCAATAGTGATGAATTACTTCCCATAACACAGGGAAAATTCAAAAAACTGCCGTAAGCATACATTTCTTAAATATATTTTTTCCTAAGATGGCTCATTTCTGTCTTAACACCTGATCTCCTTTGATTTCGTGACTTTCACATGGGCCTATTGTTTATTAAGATCTTTCCTAAAGTAATTCATTCTAGTAAGTTTATCGCATTCCTTTCGTAACATTTTTGTTTTAAATACACATTTCAGTCGTCTCATTTTACCTCGCGAAGTTTTTACGTCTTTTTTGTGTTTGCTTTTACAATGAAAGTTCCGTGCATAAAAACAATCTGCACTTGCACCATTAAAATCCGATCAATAACAAGAAATGAAGTGAGTATTCTGACACAAAACTGTTGAACTCGGCAGGTCATGGAGCAAATGTACCTGATTGAGATATTCATAGACAAGGTGACCATATACGAAACTGATGAGGACAAGAGCTCTACCAATAAGAATCTGATTATCAAAGTAAAATTTGGGCCCAATGTGCAGTTCATCGTCAAAGAAAGCCAACTAGCTGTGAACGAGAGGCCAGACGACATAATAAAAACTGACGAAATAACTGGCCGCAGAGAATGGTCAAGAACCATAAGAGTTGGTAAATCATTTCTATTCCCTTCATTCCCAGACACAATACTCATGATATTGAGCAAGTTTCCATTAGAAATAGAGGTTTGGAACGATGACGATACTGAACTTGATAACCAAATATTCGTCGGTGTTGGCAATATGCATTGGGACACACATTTTTTTCATATGTTGAAAGAAACAGCAAATCCCTGCAAGATCCACGAGCCGTTATCTATTAAAACCAGGACTATCATAATGGCTGAATGTTGCTGTGTGCAAGCTGGTGCGGTTGATTTTATTCTTCGATTGAGTGCTTTAGGAAACAGTATAATAACAGAATTCCAACAATTATTGAAAGATCCCGAATCATTTGTGTTTAGGACTAACAAAGCACCGAGCATGTTTCAGTGCCACAGAGTCGAAGGCGATGACCCCAACTTTTGTATGGTTGGTAGTTTGTATGAGACCACCACGTTAGAAGACCCAGATTTAATTGACCAGGCAAATAAAAAGATCGAAGTATGCACAGAACTACAGAGCTGTGGCATGGGTGGCAAAGCAGGGGAAATGGTGTGTAATCGCCCTGAAGTGGGATCTGCAAAGAAGAAATACGCCATCGATAAGATCAGAATGGGTGATATTATAGGTCCATGTGGTAATTCTAATTGTGCATTAGCGCATAGGGTGAGAAAGTATATTAGAAATCTGGACACCTACAAAACAAAAGCAGCTGGTATCACAGCTAAGAAGCCAGTAAACCAGAGAAAGGTATGTGGAAAGTGTATCTGCAAAGACGACCGGTATCACAGAGACGAGTGCCCGAAGAACATTGTGCCCAAGACCAAGTGCACAGGATGCCAAGGAATGACATCGCCTGGTAACACGTGTCAAGATAAAATAAATAAGCAGTTCGGCACAGGATTGACACCTAAGACGAGTGATACGAATGTCGGTTACGTTTTTAGTGTTACGAAATTTCCAGATTACAAACAAGGTATGTTTGGGCACGATACCATCGTTGAAGATTGTTTCTGTACGAAAATCAAGAGTGTAGTTGATGTTGAAAGTAAAGCTTGTACAGCTACTAGTCAAGATATGGTTAATAGCTTACCCGAGTGTAGTTGTCGCAAGGCAACAATAAGCAAATCTGACACAAAAACCCACGGAAGCAAATCAACGGTCGGAATTAATACCCCAATTATATACAATGTTTCTCAGTTAGGAACATCTTACGAAGCCGCAACGTATAACGTAGGAACCAGTCAAACGGCCAACCCAGAACAGAAACGTAAAATGCAAGTTTATAATTTCACGGAAATGCCGGAGGAAAAAGATTGCAGATGCACTCCAAAAAAACTGTCACCACCTTGCAAAACTTTCGATTGCGACTGTATAGCGGAAACCCAAAATATAGCTGCTAGGAAATTTCATAAGCCATACTGTCCTTCTTATAAACATAAGACTAACTGTCCCGTTACAATGATGAATGAGGAGGAAGAACTAAAGAAGTTGGAAGAAGATGAAGAAGAGGTAACGCCCCTGCCGTATGGCTTGCCGCCGGTACGACTGGGCCCGTGTCCTGTCTTAGGAAGGCCATGCACAGTACCAGATGGCTTTGCCAGGATGTACAAGAACGCACTGGTGCCCACACAACCGTTCAGCTACAGTAATGACGGCAAAGTTTGCTGTTCTAAAGAATACGAAAGAATAAAGAAGGCGATTAGGGAATACACGAGGAATGATAAAGAGAGTGATTTCCGTTGCATTAATAAGTTTAACGTAGACACAGAGAGACGCTGCTGTGACAAGGAGCAAGTTTTGATGTCCCTCACTGGGAAGTCATGCTGTGGTTCGCATAAATTGGCAATTCAAGAAAAGTATAAAAAAGAAGACAAGAAGCAACCATGATCTCATTGATATTTTATTTTGTAACCTCATTAGACTTTTGTACAACTGGCAATAGTTGTTTTATTTTAAAATAGCTGCGCCTGCGGTTTCACCCGCATAACTCTCGATCCCGTGGATAATTGGGATAAAAAGTATTCTATGTCATAATACAGGTTATGGTCTATTCCTGTGCTAAATTTCAGTCAAATCCGCTCCGCTGTTTTAGCGTGAAAGCGTAACAAACAAACATACAAAAAATCAAATATTTTCTCTTTCTAATATTAAGTTTAGATAACCGGCGACATGTAGGTCCACTATAGGTACACTTTTGCTTAGCTTTTCGGGGGATACTGGCGTAACGTTATGTTATGTTATGCCTTGGCTTAGTTTTAATCATTTTCCATGAGAGACTACTGATGTTTTTCGGGCTGGAAGACACATACACAACTGCGTAACACACTATCAATCACAATCTGAATCATTTTGAAGGATATTGCTAATTCATTGCTTCATATGTTCGTCAAATTTGACTGCTCAACAAAGTAAATAACGCAATGAATATTGTCGAACTGTCAAAATGAAAGCCATTCTACTGTTAGTAGGTTATCCAATTACCCCGCTGTTGGTAAATAGGTGTGCTAATTTTCAGTAAAATACTTATACTCTCTTCGTGTCTACACGTAATAAGTTAATGCTAAGTAGCATTTTAAAATTAGTTTTTTTTTTGCTAGTAACCTGACCACCATAGAAACAGCGGGGTAATTACGTAACACACTGACAGTAGGAATGGGTTTCATTTTGACAGTTCAACATCATTCAATGCGTTATTTACGTTGTTGAGCAGACATAATTTGTCGAACATATGAAGCAATGGATTAGCAATAGGCTTCAAAATGGTTCAGATTGTGATAGATAGTGTGTTACGTAATTAGGTTGCTGGTTTTGTTGGCAGAAGAATAGACTTTTCTAAAGAAATTTTGCTACAATTTGTCATTTTGTCTATTCTTCCGTCGACAAAACCCGTTTCTATGGTGGTCATGCTACACGTGCAGGCATTAAGTATTGTTATCCGTATTAATATTATAAATTCGAAAGGAACTCCGTCTGTCTTTTACCTTTTCAGGCCCTAACGGCTGGACGCATTTCGGTAGACCATGACCTGGGTTAGGACACAGGACACTTTTTATCTCGATAGAA
Organism: Dryobotodes eremita; assembly: GCA_917490735.1. Taxonomy (NCBI): domain Eukaryota; kingdom Metazoa; phylum Arthropoda; class Insecta; order Lepidoptera; family Noctuidae; genus Dryobotodes; species Dryobotodes eremita. The sequence continues at coordinate 5,215,717 of OU823257.1, read as the reverse complement.
TGTTCCCGTTGGAACATTGGAACATTTTCGACCTCCACGCGGGGTGGGCAAAAGCTAGTGGGAATTAACGTATATAGTAGAACTAGCAGCCCGTACCGTATACTCAAACTCAAAGCATTTAATTAAATTAAACCATTTACAGGCACTTAGTACTGATCAAACATACTAGGGTTTAATTTAATCACTGTGAACTCGGTGTAAGGTCTAATGTTCCGTTGATGGCTGAGGGCCAGCACTGTATTGCATAAAACTTGATGCAACTCAAGTCATGAAGTTTTTATTATGAATTAAAAATAAACATGATTGTTTAGAATTTCTTACTTCCTGAACCACAATGGAAAAAGAGGAAATCGAAAATGGACAGGAAGAGGAGAAAAAGAAAAAAAAGAAAAGTTCTTCGAAGTACAACTACACCTTTGGCGATATGTATCCCGGTAAATTAATACAAAGATCACTCAGGGCCCGTTTCTACCTATTTAGTAAGGAATCTTGCGCACTATGCGGCCACGACGATGACAAATTGTCGTGCTTTAAAACTTGTTCGCTGTAGCTCCGACAAAGATGCTGCCAATGCCTGCGATCGTGGCCGCAAAGTCTGCGAGGTTCCTAAGATTTACTCTACTGACTTTGCAACTTCTGCGACACTTGCAATTGTTACTTTATTTTTCCAAAAATCTGCATAGCCTTTTACCAACTATGCGTGGTCTGCTTCCAGTCTAGCTGAATACTAGTATTTATTTATATTGCCAAAATTGGAAAGTGAAATAAAAAATAAAAATTAAAACATTTTCTCTACTTCAGGAGTAGTTATTGGGCACAAGCACTGCCTTTTGCAAAGGACCGGACTGGCTGTGCCGGGAAACATGGGCTGGCTGTGGAACGCGCCAGATGTGCCAGGCATGAAGGTACTAATTCTTCAAATTTTTTATTTTTCCTGGATTCAATTACAGAATTTAAAAAAATTAAGTGCATTTTTCTCTGATACCACGATGCGGTTCATTCGAAACAAAAATATATCTATTGACTAATCACAATATATGTTAAGGTGATTATAGTCGCATATGCTTAATTGCACCAATAAGATAGTACTTCCAAAACAATATGAAACTGAATACTATCAGTAACCATAAGACTGTCAGTTTGATATTTTAAAAGCGATTTTTGTTTGCATTCATGTAGTCAGTCCGTAAGGGCTGGTCACCAGGCGTCATTGGAAAAAGCGTGGCAAAAATAATGACGTTCAAGTGTCCGCGCGGCGGCGGCGACAAAGATAAGAATAAAAAGAAGAAAAAGAAAGGGAACAGACCAGGTGCTGATGTCGGAGGTGGCGACTCCGAACCTGAAGAACCTCTTGAACCTAAACCCGCGCTAAAGGTCCAAAGGAAAGGCGATGTTTTTACTATTCAGGTAAAGATGCTGCTATTTGTATGAGTAGTCGACAAACTTGAAAAGGTGTAAATTATGGAATACATTTTCAGGTAAATCCATTAAAAGATTTAACTGACATATTGCCAAACGAAGATCCTTATGTGGACTGTGATCCAATGATTTTCAAAATAATAAAGAAGAGAAGCCCAGAAGAGCAAGCGAAGGTCGAAGCGCGGAAAATGGTGAAATTAAAAAAACAGCGTGATGCCGAAATTCGGAAGGCGTTAGCAGAAGCCGTGGAGGACATATGCAAGTGTGCTTACATGGATGTGTACTGCAACGACTTGTCTGCTATTGACCGGGTCATTGATAGCTGTCCAGCATTTAAAGATCCTGAATGCATCTGCAAGGAAGAATCTCTGAGTTCTTTGTCAAGTAATGCGACTTGGGATATAGAGTATACTCCTCCGTTTGGGTGCTTTGACTTGGCTCCGAGGAAACGAAGGACGTTCATTCATGTTGAGACGCAATACATACCAGCTGACGCGGGTATTGTGGAAACCGCAAAGCCCCCTCCAAAGCCCAGAACCTGCAGGAGATCGTGCACTTCTCTTCGACCTAGGAAGAAATACTATAAGAAATCCTGTTGTAGTCCGTGTGTTTGATCATTTCGGTTAAGTGTTACTGATTTAGGTAGATAAATTTGGTTCGCTTTTGGTATCAGACTAGATTTTAAATCTTAACTTCCTTGAACGCTTTAAATTCGAGCAGTGTTTGACAGAACATAGAGTCTTTCCTAAAATTATTTTCCATGTTCAATTATTGAATAAGTGGATACGTTATCACTGGGATTTAGATTCTCAAACTAAATAAAAACAAGTACTGGACAATAGACTACCTGCCTTTACCTATTATATTTTTTTCACCTATCTGAAGTAATCCACTGACAGGTACAACAGAAACATACAAACATACAAGACAAATACAGTACTATTCAAATTTAGATTATATCAACCAACCAAAAGTACGGTACCAGGCCGTTGATAAAGCATACACACGGAGAGATAAAGATCGCCGGCTTTCTAGAGAGTAGTCTCTTAAACATGTGATTCCGTATAATGAATCAATCACTCAATCAATCAACTCAGCCTATCGTAGTCCACTGCTGGACATCGGCCTCTCCCAGGCTGCGCCACAACACCTTGTCCGCCGCCTTCCGCATCCAGTCTGTCCCAACCACCTTTTGAAGATCGTCGGTCCATCAAGCGTCATTTCGTACATTCTAATCCGTTTCGTTAGCCGATGGATACGTTATACGCTGGCACAGATTCGTGAAACATTAAAGGACATATAGGAGCCGGCAAAAAGGGTATATTTATAAAAGTTGCTTAAAGTTAAGAGACGTTTAAAAGTACAAAAATAGGGCTAATCAGACTTTAATCATGACTCATGGCAAAAACTTTAAGCAACGTTGATAAATAAACCCCTTTATGCAATAAAACAGTTTGTTTCGGTTTTTCTTCTCAGAGTAGTCTAATAGTAAACACGGAACTCGTCTGGTTTTAAAACATAGGTACGTTATTTTTAACGTGTAAAAGTTTTATTCTGAACTAATTTACAGAAATAAATATAATTTATTATCAACAACAAACAAAAAATGTCAAGTAATATGGTACCTACCCTAAAGTGTCAAGGTTTTGATATATTTGGAGGTAAACATCGCCGCCATATGAGAAGTATGAAAATCATTAAAAATGCAGTCATTACGTGGGTATATATACTTACTTTTTCGTGCAAATATTACTAATAAATAATTAAATCAACCTGGGAACTATTATTTGAATACAATGGATGAATGGGTATAGATAGAGTGCGTATAGACACACGTAATTACTGATTTTTTTTATGATTTTCATAGTTCTTATATGGCGATCTTCACGTCCAAGTATATCGGGAACGTGACACTTTAGGATACCATATTACCTGACTTTTTTGTTTGTATAAATGTCCCCTACCCGTATATACTACATTCGTCGTGCGCGGAAGCATTAAAAAAAAAAACTAAATGGCGGCGGGTCGCATATGCCATAAAGGTTCGAACCCCAAAAACACAACAACTAGGCGAATTTGTTCCACCGTGTGTTACATTTCATGTTATGTTTCATCAATATATACCCGACATTACTTACTCCTGCTGTATCGTTCACTGTTTTCGTGTGCGTAGTATTTGAGGATGAAGGGTACCACGACACTGGTGCCGAGGACCACGGCTCCTCCTAGCGCCAACGATGCTGGGTTGATGTTTATTGTTGGAAAATCCTAGAGATCAGACATGAATTCAAAATAGTTTTCCAGACGAAAACCAGGGAGCCCAGTCTACTAATTTACAAAAGTTGCAATGGTCTCGAAATTATGAATTTTGACAGATTTGCCATACTTAAAAAATCTGTCAAAAACTCACAATGGCGAGACCATTGCAACGTTTGTAGTAGACTTGACCCCCTGGCAGTTTAAACACATGGGGCTTGATCGAAGATCCTCCAATGAAAGGTTTTGAGGAAATTGCCAATCATGGTAAGAAATTAAAAGAATTGTATCGCAGTTCGCTTTATAGGATGTTCATTAATGTACTTAGTTGTTACTCAACTTTTTATTACATTTGGAATGTTTAAGTAAATTGAGTAGCAAATTATCTTCTCTCATTCTACGACTTAAAATATTTGAATATGTTGCTATTTATTTTGATAAGAGAAGGCGATGGAAAAAGTGAAAAACAATTATTTTAAGCAAGACCAAGAAAGCCATTTATTGGAAACTTAATAACGTACCAACATTCCATACGCTGAGTTCATTGTTTTCTTCACCGGAATGCTTAGGAAGGGGACTGTAAAATCCAAGTCTATCTGGAATATCGAACAAAAACTTGATTTTGTTAAATAAAAGCAGAATTAGGTAAAAGACTCCCGCAGACAGGCGCGACGCGACAGCGCTACACAAAGGCGCCGCTCGTCGCGCGACACTCGGTGCCTTTGTGTCGGTCGTCGCGTCGCGCCAGTGTGTACGAGCCTAAACCCACTTACAGCAGTAGGTACATTATTTTCAATTAGTATTTATTCTTAATTTTCGAAAAATACATATAGGTACAACGTAAACTTCTGCATTTAATATTATCTTTGAAATATTTTTCAAAATTTTTGTGTGTTAAAAATGTATGGCCTTCACAGAATAACATCTGCAGTTCGTTTGATGTAGGTGGAGTTTACTTATTAGTTATAACTCAAAAGGCTTATGACACCACGCTTGATAAAAAAAAATCGACTCACTTTGATATCCTCATCGAGAGTGTTAAAAGTAAACAGTTTCCCTTGCCTCCCTCCCTCCCTCCTTTTCCGCACATGTTCACTTTTCACCAAAATCATCACGAAACATAAAATCACGAACACTTTTAACATTTTGAATATTTGAATCACATTTTTAATTGGGCCAATAAGCTGTGGTGCTCGCGCCAAACCCCAATACGGTTTGCCACCATTTTTATGTTGTTTTCATTTAAAATGGTGAAAGAAATCAATGGGCGTGACAACGAAAAGTTTCCGCGTATTGTTAAGCACGATAAAATGTCGCGTTACAAGTTAGAATCTTGCGAAATTAGTGTGCCTGTGCATGGAAAAAGATTAGACAAGACCTTTCTTATTTTCTCCACAAAACTAATTGCTTAAGTGCTAGGTTTGGGTTGTAGTAGCCTAAGCTGCTACAACCATAGATATCCGTGGCTACAACTCAAACTCGCTAACGGTTATTCTGTTTATCCACCCAAAAAATCCACCCTAAGGTGGATACGCGGAAACGCATGTCCGAAAATCCATCCTAAGCCTATAAATTCCGTTTATCCAACTAGGCCTGGGGTGGATTTTCGGACATGCGTTTCAAGCAAATTTGAAGTGGGTACTTACTTAAAGGCATAACGAATACTTAGATAAGCATTCTTCTTTGTTGTGAAAATTTTAAAACGTAGTTTAAAAAAAAATTGAAGTACCATCACACAAATTCTAGACTGGCGACCGCGTACCTACCGGAATACGTAGCGTTGGTTAATATTGTGAATACTGCAGGAATCCGCTGAATGCGAGCAGAACCGGAGGAAGTGGCGATGCTTGGAGGAGTCCTATGTCCAGCAGTGGACCGCGTCTTTCGGCTAAAATGATGATGATATTGAAACAAATTACCTATCAATAAATCAATACGAAACATTATCTCCGGGACCACCGCGCCGGTAGCTTGGACCCTGTTCCTGATACCGGAGGTACTACATTTAAATTGAACGAGCCTTTTAAACCATCAAAATATAACATGGATACGTTCGCCAAAAACTGTTATGTCCCTTCTAAACTTTATCCAGTCTACTTTCAGACAAATTTGTACCATTTTCACGGCTATGATTAACTTGATGTCTTTTCTTAGATTAGTTTACACTAACATTAAACACATTATGTATCTTAATAATACATAAAGTAGTTATTAGGGCGACACTTTCACGGATTTCACTGCATAATAAGTTACAATTATGTTATTTTTTAAATCTTGGTACGCTTTAACCACAGACGATTTTGATCTTGCTCTCGCAAGTTATGATCTCTTATTCGATCGTTACTTTACGGGTTTTTTTATGGGTAAGCATTCTTTTTTGTATACTAGATCCCTATGCAAATAGGAGTCTAGTGAGGCACGAAAAAAGCTGTGACTTTTGAATCATCCCCCATCAGCTGACAATGTTGAGCCTATTGAAGAGGTCCCAGCAACCCCTAGTTGCCATGGCCCACCTGGAAATCTTTAAACTCAAACTCAAACTCAAACTCAAAGCATTTATTTCAATTAAACCATTTACAGGCACTTTTGAAATGTCAAAGAGTCGGTCAGTTAGTCAGAAAGTTGAAGCTAGTTGCCCATTCCAAAACGTAGATCTCTATGGAGAAGAACGGGCAAGAAACTCCAAGGACACTCTTTTTAAATCAAGATATTACAAAATCCTGGGTACATTATTCGTGTTGCTTCTATATGCGAGAACAATGAAAAAAAAAATATAAAAACAAAAATTCAAAATATAAGATTAATATCTATACTAATAATAAAGCTGAAGAGTTTGTTTGTTTGTTTGTTTGTTTGCTTGAACGCGCTAATCTCAGGAACTGCTGGTCCGATTTGAAAAATTCTTTCAGTGTTAGATAGCTCATTTATCGAGGAAGGCTATAGGCTATATATCATCACGCTAAGACCAATAGGGACGGAGCACCAATGAGCAATGTTTCAAAATCGTAGGTTTTTTTTTTCCTTTTGAGAGCTTCCGCTGCGTGCGCTGCGTAAACGGTTAAAGTTTCGCAATAATCATGTATTACAGAATTGTTCCCCTTTAAAAGTTCTAAAAAAAAGTCTGCGACAGCTTCTGTCTATCTTTTATGGTTGGCTCACTATGAACTTTTTTATGCTAACCAAATTTGTTCTAAAATAATGCATTATTTGCGAAGGTATTTTTATAAACATGATATTAATACTTATCCAAATAAATACGTTGTTCATCACAAGTATTTAATTTAAAACAAAATTGCCCTTTACATCATTTCATTTCAATGAATATCTTAGAAGATATCGCAGTATTAAAATAACATCGCAGCAAAATAATGGTGTAAGGCCGGCGGGAGGTCATGACGGGGAAGGGCGGTGGCCCCAGTTATCTCTGCGAGATACCAAAAATGACGTTCAGTACCCCAATAAAAATTGAATTGGTAACCCAGTAAAATTTCTAAAACCTTACAAAAAAATTGTCCTACAATTAGTATTGGGTAACCCGGTAAATTTTCTTGGGTTTGCGCATATGGTCCCGCATTACTGCAGAGCCCCAGTAAAAATTCATAAACTCCCCAGAAATATTTTAAGAAATCTTTTCTCCGTGTACTGATAAAAGCGTGATGTAGGTACCTAAAACAGCTCCTTAACGTACGTATTATTTTAAAATATTTCCACCCTCTACGTAAACGAAGTCGCGGGTTAAAGTTAGCGTTAGCCCAAAGTGACTATTCCACGCGGACGAAGTCGCGGGCAGAAGCTAGTTAAAAATAAGCCGTGGCATTTAAGAGATGACCAGTCTCAACTGACGGCGCCCGTTCACGAACATGACGCGTAGATCAGCACCATCCAGCTCAACCATTTTGTAGGGACCGACTACAAAGCAGGTGGTAAACCAACTTGAACTACCGTCAAACAGGGTGAATCGGGATGCAGGGGTGAATTGGGACCGGGGTCCGATAGGGCCGATGCCTGCCGGGTTCGCGGATTGTTCGAAATAGTTACCGTGGCCCTGGCGCACAGGCAACTGAAGGAACACGGGTGGGTTTTAGTCAGTAAGAGTCTGACACGCCCTTCCGCTCCGCCCAGAGCGGGAGAGGTCATTTGATGACTACCCACCCAAAAAATAAAGGGGTGAATTGGGACGAAACTTTAAAAGGGATTTTATCATTGAAATAATGTAGTTTGTTGCCAAAAAGGACTCTAATGTGTTTACTGTATTATAATATGTCCTTGTTGGCAACAAACTATATTATTTCAATGATAAAATCCCTTTTAAAGTTTCGTCCCGATTCACCCCTGCATTCCTATTCACCCCGTTTGTACAGTACGTATATTCCGGCCGATTTGCACCGACAGAATGCGTTCCTGACACTTTGTTTGTATTTGTATGTAGCTGACAGGTGTGGGGAACATATTGTCTCGACAGATACCTACTGCACCGAGGTGCGATGCAGGTATCAGTAAGTTGTAACTTAGTCAGACAGGATGGGGTACTTCGATTAACTAAAGTGCGACTGTGCAATCATAGCACAAGCGATACCTGACCTCGTGACGTAAGTATTGTTCTGTGTGCAATTCCACCTGTGCACTATGAAGAATCAAGTGAAGCTATTTCAATCAAAATTGGCGTCGATGTGGAGTTCTGGGGAATTATCGACACTACGAAGGAATAGGAGTGGACAGCCTTTGTAATAAGTGTTTCATTTTTGTTTTCATCGAGACATTTTTTTTTACAACAAAACAACCGTCTTCCAAATAAAACACTAAAAAAACGTGAAAAATAACTTTAATTTCGGAAGACGGTGTTTTTGGTTTTGTATTTTCGGTTTTGGCCACCGACTTCCGAAATTAAAGTTATTTTTCACGGTTTTTTAGTGTTTTTTTGGAAGTCTGTTGTTTTTTTGTAAAAAAGTTTTTATTTTTCACTTTTTAGTTGTGGTACCTACCCCATACAAATTCGTATACCAATTTTTTTTTTTTTGTGTGGGAAATCATCTAATGACCTCTCCCGCTCTGGGTGGAGCGGAAGGGCGTGTTAGACTCTTACTGTTCCTTCAGTTGCCTGTGCGCCAGGGCCACGGTAACTCTTTCGAACAACCCGCGACCCCGGCAGGCATCGGCCCTATCGGACCCCGTCAATGGTGCTGACATCTCTTTGAGGCGCGCGTGGAACACGACGCGCCGTTGACCCATCACTACTTGATGTGTAAATAACAGTGCCAGGAAATTATTAAAACATCATTATCTAATATAAACTAAGTGGAAAAAATACGCAGTAAGAGTATTAAGGATAACTTAAAAACTACTGGTCAGAACTTGATTAAATTTAAATGGGATCACATATGAAGCACCAGCTTTCAAATAAATAAAGAATCATCCAAATCGGTGCACCCAGAAAAAGTTCTGTGCTAACACCTATAAAAAGAAAATACAGTCGAATTGAGAAACTCCTCCATTTTTTAAGTCGGTTAAGAATAGACTGGGTTAATGAAAAATGGAAAGTTTTCGGTGCGTCTTGATTGAATAAGTAATACAAAACTGGCGAGGCATTCATCCGCTGTCAAACTGTTTTAGTAATGATCTGCTGCCGGTCAATTTTGATTATAACATCCTTATTTAGGGTTACCTGTTTAACTGCTGGAGTTGGCCCCCCTAATGACCACTATAATGAATGGTGTACAGGCGTAATGAGTCGCCAACGATCAGCGGGGTAATTAGGAATGGGTTTCATTTTGACAGTTCAATAACATTCATTGCGTTATTTACGTTGTTGAGCAGATAATTTTTTCGAACATAAGAAGCAATGGATTAGCAGAAAAAATGGTTCAGATCGTGATAGATAATGTGTTACGTAATTAGGGTGCTGGGCCATTTTCTACCCTTCTTCTCCGTGGCGTGTCGATAAGAAGAAAGGTAGATTAATGTTATTAGGAACATTATCTACCCAAAACATTGCGTCTGTTGGGTATTTAGAAAACTTGTGATGTGAACATAGTTTAGTAAAAAATGCTTTGAACTAATAAAAGTTAACCAGATCAAATTATAAGAAGATATGAAATAGGCCGTGAATTGTTTTAAAAAGTTGCAATACTGTTCTAGCAATCTGGCCGGTCCAGTACCAGATCCTGCTGTCTCAAGCGCAAGCATTACGATGTTATTTTGCAACAAGACGGAGTTATGCCGGCAGCAAGCATTTTGATCTTGAATGCACGTTGTTGTGTCAAACAGTGCCTACTCTTCACGCTCTGAATGAAACATATCGTGGAATTGTGATTTCTTTTACGTCCTTTCTGTATGTACTTTGGCGTATTAAATGTAAGAAAACGTACGCACGACTATACATTTCCAATAATAATAATAATATAATAAAAAAAAACAAAAAAACAAACAACTACATACCGGAGATTTATTGTGAAAGACGGCACGGTTGACATTTGTCGGGCATGCCACCGTCCGGGTGAATCAATCAGACACATTATCTCCGGATGTTCTAGTCTAGCTAACGAAGAATACTTGCATAGACACAATCTTGTAGCCAGGATTATCCATCAGCAACTTGCTCTCAAATACAGCCTTGTAGAATCGGAAGTGCCGTACTACAGGTATGTGCCCGACCCAGTTCTCGAAAATGGAAATATCACATTGTGCTGGGATCGATCCATCATCACTGACAGGACTATTGTTGCCAATAAGCCTGATATAGTGGTGGTGGATCGATTAGAGCGGCGCGCAATGATTGTTGACATAACGGTCCCACATGACGGGAACCTCGTGAAAGCCGAGAAAGATAAAAAAAACAAATATCTTGACTTGGCTCGCCAGGTTGTCGACATGTGGGATGTGGACTCAGCGATCATTGTACCGATAGTCGTGACAGCCAATGGATTAATAGCCAAGAGCCTCGACCAACACCTGAGGAGGCTCTCGTTGGGCAGCTGGATCAAGGGCTTGATTTAGAAGGCGGTACTTTTGGACACGGCCCGCATTGTTAGGAGGTTTCTCTGTCTGGAGCCCTGACCGCCGGTAGCTTGGACCCTGTTCCCGATACCGGTGGGCCACTATTTTTTATATTTTTAAATGTTTTTATATTTTTATATTCTAATATTTTAAAATATAATTTATATGTATATATATATGAAATAAAGGATATAATAATAATGTTTATTTATCAAAAAGTAAGAATACAATATGTGCATGTCCGGTGGGTCACAAACTAAGCGTCGCTTGTATCTTGTGGCTCAGAGATATAAGCTGACTTCTCCAATATAAGGTGACTTCTCATTGTACGAAAAGCCTCTACAATGCGAGGTCAGCTAAAACTGAAAATGTACCTATAGCTTGATATGTAGCCGTGTGTATAAAAACTTAAACGTTTCTTTAGTTTAAAAAAAGACAACAGTTTTTGAAGAGTGAATTAAGAATCTAGACATCTACACTATGACATAAAATAGGTGATGATTTTGACAGATGGTAGGTACAGATAGGTGGTAGGTATAGGTTATAGGTAGTCTTGGGTAGGCTTCGTCCATACTGATCCCTAGTCCCAATTCGTCCGGTTCGTATATATGGATAGCTACAAGGCGCGGGCGAGTTGGGAATAGGGATCAGTAAGGACGAAGCCCCTGGGTACGATCTGGCAAAGTGTTATTGGGTTTTACTATATAGAATTTTACAGGAACATCCCGGGTATCTGGATTTATGCGTTGATAGCAAAAGATTTGTCTCCTATTTTATTGGGTTTGAAAATAAGTAGTGAAACGTATGAAAGTACCTACTAAGGTTAATTGGTTACACCTCTGTCAACAACTTCGGGTAATACGCTGGATAGCAAACATTATTATTAAGATTTTTATACTGCTGACAATAATACAGATTCTCGTTTAGAATGATGGCTACTCTAATGACTGTTTCAGGAGTGAACACCCATATGAGGCATTTTGCACGTCAGGTTTTTCTTTTTTGTTTTCTTCGTCGTTATTTTGCAGGTCCAAAATTACAGGACGAAGCTTCAGAACTTCCTGAAACTAAGCTACATTAGCTTCCTACTTAGGAACTAGGAAACATACAGAAATATGTAAGTCAGTAGGGAATTAGCCGGGCTGGCTTCCTATTGCGATAGTATCAGACCAAAAGCGTGACGTTGTCGTAAAAGTATTATGCAATGTAGACCACATGTGACAATGGTGTTTCCCCATGTCATTGTGTCGGGGCACGCTACGGAACGCCCTGTATATAGACGTATGCGGAATTGGAAGACGGCAGTTATTTCCAAGAGCCTGGTAAGATGGGTTCTAACGTGGTTCCTTGTGTGGTGCTTGTGGCTTGCCTGGTGCTAGCAGGAGCAGAGTACAGGAACGATGGGTAAGATCCCTGGATTATTTAGTCTAGTTTCGGATTTCAGGAATTGGTGTAACACCGGACATTGGGTTTGAGGACACTTTTTGGTGTTTGAATAAAGACCAGACGCTCAAGTCCCGGCCTGATAATTCAGTATACTTACAAAGGTACTGGGTAACTGTGACCAACCTACTTTGGGTAGGCCTTACCTGAACTGTGCATCATGAAGAGTATCATTGATTAACGATAACGACTCCAAAAGATTTTTGCCTTCAAACGCGGAATACGTTTTCATAATCTATCTAAGTTTTGATTTCAGAGGCTTCATGCCAAGTTTCCAGCGGACTGAGGACCAGCTCGCCGAACCTTCTGCCAGGGTCGAGAAGAACAGAGATGAGAGAGACAACCAGGCTGATAGGACACAGAGATTTGGCATATCTTCTTATGGGAGCACTGGGGTAAGCATTACAATTACGAGTATAGCTTAGCTTAGGTACTGAACTGCAAGACTGCAAGACTACATTTTGGCCTTAAGCTGCCGTAACGGCATATCATTCGGGCAATGTTGAACAAAGGTCCAATAGTGGATGAATAGATGAAGTTTTTTGATAGAGCTTTGAACTGTCTGAAATCTAAACATTACGTAACAGAAACTTCGTCATCATCATTTTAACCAACCGAAAGATGGCCACAGTTGAACATAGGCCACAAAGATAGGCACTTATTAAAACTTTTTGAATAGGTACCCAGTGTGAACTTTTTGCAACATTTTTGGGATCAAGCCGATTTATTTTTCTATATAACTAAGTGCTTTACCACTACCGATACTAAAGGCCTCGATTTTGACTACCCATTTAGATACCAAAATTGTTGCGATTTTCTGCTTGTTAGTAAAGTACTTATGACAGTTAAACTACACATCTCGACGTACGCAGCGCAGTCGCAGGTGACGACGGAGAAATGTGCTCGTTTTCCCGGGCAGCCAAGCGGTAAAAGAATCGAGACATTTTGGAGAGAGATAGCGTCTTGTAGACGGCATTGTTATTTTAATAATGTTCTGTTCTCAGAAGTAACTGCTATTACTGACATTAGGGGGTCTACTCTCAAAGCATGAATTCCGTAGTTTTGGCCAAAGTTACGGGTGTTTCCTATTCCTATCACCTATGGACGTAAGATTACTTCGGGGCCCGAAGAATGGGTGACAATACGATTTGACAGTTGTTCTTATTCCCGATGTGTATTTGCCCATCCGAAAAAGTTAATTAATCGGGAGTAAGGTTAATTCCTATTCAACAAACTGCTTTTGGAGGGGCCCGTGTCTTCGTTGACGGACTTTCAGAGTAGGCCCCTAGACTCTTTCTATCGATTTGCTACTAAAGTGGCTCCTCTACATGCAATCGCGGTATGTGTGTACGATTTCCAAAAGTAGGTTTTGATGATCGCAAAAAGTTCTAATTATTAGAGAATACTTACTGATAATTTAATTGCCATTTTCGAACCCATTTTTTTGTGATAGGAGCTGATTTTTGATGAGCTGAAAATACGGGACGTCTTCTTCACCCGCCTATTAGATCTTAGTTGATAGCTAAAATAACACAAAGATTCGTCTCCCTAGACAGGTAGTTAGGTAAAATAATGGTAGAATTGACCTTGTTATTGCTTTACCACTCTTAAGCTGCGTCTACGCTAGCCGAGCCGAGTATGAACGGAGAACGAATTCGCGTAGCGTATCTACGCTACGCGAATTCGTTCTCCGTCGTCACTCGCTAAGTCCATCTGGACTTAGCGAGTCTCGAACGAGCACGCCTCGCACTCTTGCTCGGTTCGCCTAGCGTGGACGCAGCTCGCTGTACCTATATTTATTTACTTCGTGCTTGCACGTCGAAAAATGCAAAGGTCTATTAAAAATAAAAGAAAAGAAAGAAAGAAAATACGTTTATTTAGCACAGACTACAAAGCACACAACACAACATATACCTACAAGTAAAAAAGAAAAATAAAACAAACAAATAAAAAGTGTAAAGTGCGTTGTGAGAAATTAAAAAATGAATGAATGATGATGATGTTGTGAATTAGTCTATGTGACAGAGAGTTTCAAAGTTAGTCAAGTTTTAATTTACTGGGAATTGTTGTCAAAAGCGGTAGCACTTACGAGGTCGACTACACTATTATTTTAAGTTGACTGAATAAAATTGTTTTGATTTTTTCCAGAGTGGTGGTTACGGCAGCACCGCTCCAGGGTTATACGGACCCGTGAAGATAGACCTTGGAGGAGTGCTCATAGGCTCTTTACTGGGCTTCGGAGCAGTCATCATCTTGCCTAAGATTATACATGCTTTGTCGTACAGCTACGGCGGTGGATATGGACGAAGTAAGTTTTGGAGAACCTGCTAGCGTTTATTCTACTCACCAAAAAAATGCTAACAGATTTTCACTAAGCAGCTACAGAATTTTCTGGGACTAATTCTAGGATTAGCCATGGATGGTTATTTAACCTATGGTGTTCAGGCATTGCAGTTACTGAAGTAAAAGTAAACAAGTTTATGAGAGCATTCACAAGAATTTGGTACATAGATATCTACAGTATTTATTTATTTTTGCTTTAGGTACCTACTGAAACTGATACCCAAAGTAAGCCAGGGATTGTATTAAGGAAGTCAGCCTTCAAACGTGGAGCATTATAGGGAGATCATGTCAACATGAATGTAATGACGTCAATTATTACTATACGAGAAGCATATTGGTTTGAACTTGTGAGTGTCTGAGCGCGTGGGTGTTCATTGATTTCTATAGTTTGCTAACCCTGCATCTACTCCATGGAGGCTCTTTGAATAAGTCACTCACATCACGAAACATAATCAGGAAGAAAAGACTCACGCTAGAAGCCTCAAACATTCAATTACCAAAACAATTTTATTTCCACATGTCTTTAGTGAATCCTTCTTCCAGGCCTGGAAACTGACTTCGGCCAAGCTTCGGAAGTGTTCGGTAAAATCGACGAGATGCTCAGCAGATACAACGTGGACTCCACAGCCTGTATGCAGAGGCTGGCCTGCTCCTACGTTCAACTGGCTAATGAGAACATGGTGAATGGAAACGCTACTGACTTTGATGCATTGCTGTCCTCGTTGTCCAAGTGAGTAACTACTTTTAGGCACTCGCAAATCCTAGCGATTTCTGATGTTCTCAGTTACCAACGTTGCTTGACTTTTCCTGAAAAATTCGAATCCCAAAGTTTATAATAAAAATAGTCAGCTTTTATGTCAAACGACTGCCATCTGCGGACCTCATGATTCTGAGGATAATTAGAAGCCAAAGCAGATTGTCATAGAAATACGTATGACATCCTAAACCATTCCAACCAGTCATTTTGTCTATTCTTCCGTCGATAAAACCTATCGATCGATATGCTAGGCGTTCTAGAAATGTGGGTAGTTTGATAATATGTAGCCGTGCGTACCTAACCCATTTTTTACGGATTTATACTTTTTCTTTTCTAAACTCACTAGTAAACATAGTTTGAAGATATAGGGAGAGATTCATAGACCGCGCTTTGCTAAGTACAGTAACATGAGAATAAGGTTCAAATTCGTATGAAACGCTCACTTTGCAAAGTCTAAGTGCGGTTTGTGAATTTTACCCATACACCCTAACAAATAGACTTAAAATTTGATCTGTATAATTTTAATCGTAACAACTTCCTACCAAATTAATAATAATAATTAATTAACAAATTCCTACTTCCTATTTTTCTTCCCCAGCAACACATTAGTCCGTCGCATGCTGGACGGCACGGCAATCTTCGAAGCGGTGTCAGCAGGGAGGTCGACGGACTCAGACTGTCACGCGCGCTATCCCAAATGCAAGCTCGACAAGAAAACTGTGGTCAAGATCCTTACTCAACTTGTGCCCTCGTAGAATTACTAGAAATTTTTGTTACCTCAATTTTAGTAAAAAAATAAAAAAAAATATAGAGAAACATTTCTTAAAATTTTTGCTTTTAATTTTATTTTTGTCGGAATAAGACCAACTGCAAACAAGAAAACTTCTTGCCTAAAGGTACCTATAGGATTACAAATACCTATAGCATATAATAATAAGTACCTATAGGATTATAAATAGTTTGAACAAAGATCGATACTATTTTCGCTACCAATGTTTACAGCAAGTGACTGGTCTTTTTGACACTTATGTGCAAATTTTCACATATTAAGGAATCACAGTTTAAGGGAAACAGGTGAAAATGAAAACCCCACAATACAAATTTAACAATTTTATTAAAGTCAACACCAAAACCTATCTACATCATCTGATATGCTGGGCAATGCAATCGTTGAACTATCCATACCGCACCATTGACATAAATATTGTATTCCCTGGCATTATTCGTGTACTTCTAATTATTTAACATAATTCATTTATTACCTAAGAGTTTTTATATAAAACTTATGCTTTTTGAGCATTCTTTTATCTTGATCATTGTTTTGATGATCGCCGACTGAGGTGCTTACAGAATTGCTGGAGTTCTGTCGATCAATGTTAGAATGTCTATTTCGTCTTTGAGGCAGGACCTCTTTGTACCCGTTTATGTTTGATCGTTGTGATGATCGACAAAAGTAGCAAAGTGCACGCACCATAAGTCTTTTGGTACACTTATACCCGTAATAGGTAAGCACAGATGAAAGATCTTGCGCAGTTCTCGCTCAGATAATAACAACATAATATCGCCATCTGTCTCTAAACTGGGAAGAGGCTTTAGCACGACAAGTTTGATCCGTTCATAAGATTGCGACATTTTGACAAGGATTTTTTGGCGCGTGACCAAAATCGGAACAGACCGCCATCTTGTTTGTTCAAAACAATTCCACAAAATGTTTACCAACTACGCCCCACTGTCAACGTCATTCAAGCGTCAAAAGATCCTTGTAGCAGTGTAAGTTAGAAAGTACAGTCCGTTTAGTTGTTTTACCCCTGATTTTGCATCACAGTCCAAATCACAGTGATCTTTATTCTCATTCAAATAAGGTTGCTGTTGGGTTGCTGCCATTGACAAGTCTGTCAAAATCATTGTGATCTTTATTAGCTTTACAATAAGGTTGCTGTTAGAGTGCACGCAAGATAAGTCTGCGCGCGTGTATGACCTTCAAGACTATATTCCTGTCAGCACTTTTCGGCATAATGATATCGATTATTTACTTTGGAAAACACGGAACACAGCACACTCTCTTGAGATCTGATATAAACGTCGAGATGGCGGTAAACGATTATTTCAGATCTCAGCCGCGCACAGACTTATTTTGAGCGCACTCTAGGTTGCTGCTGTCAGAGGTAAAGAACTGTGAACGGTCTGTAGCAGAGACCACCAAAACAAAAGTTAAGTCATGTGCACACAGGAGTATTCGATACGCATTGCGTGAAGCTGTTCGGCTGTGCGTTCACAAGCTTCCTCCTAAAGCAACGGTTTCTTAAAAAAGCGGTGACCGCACATAACGGCCGATGTGACGGCTGTCATGAAAATGATGACAGCGGTAAAAATTTAAATCGTTAGATACGCCCAACCGCGTCAAAAGATAGTCGCGTTTCTGTTTCGATTTGACACCTCTGACACACAATGACGCAGTGACTTGACTTGATTGACATGGAAACGCTATATAATAATGTGTGAGCTCACTCTTCTCAGTATGGACACTTTTTCGCGTCACTAAGTACGGTGAGGGCGAATCTAGCGGTTTAAATCTTTGGCCAGCGGGGTTTGACTTTACGGTGTCAAAAACACTCTCTAGGAAAACACACTAACTTATTTTCATAATTAAGGTTTCAGTGACGTCATTCACCGGTAAATTGCGGACGCTCAGTGGGCGGTCACCGCTTTACTAGAAAACCGTGGCTTTATGCTTTATACTAAGCCGTCTGCTGGGCAATTTTTAATGCACAGTTTCCCTTCATTCTTTCTCATAGCCGACTTATAGGAGACGAAGTCAATTATTTTGTTATGTCTACTACGTAGGGACTTCTACACTAAGCCATGGAAACCGTCTTCTGCGATTTCCACACATTTCATTAGCACCTTCTTATTCTATTCTAAACCCGTCTGTGCATGAAACATTGCTCAGTGTAGACTATTCAACTATTGTGTAGATACTCTTATAATAAAGCTAATTTTCACCAACGTTGGTCGTTATAATTCGTAAGTAGTAATTTTATTGCATTACAACATTATGCTATTTACTTTAATTTAAAAATATGACAGCATCGAAGTATAGAATGACAACCCTTGCTTACGCGGGTAAAAAATGCGCACATGCCTGTTATATTTTACAGAAAATACAAACAATGTTTTTGAGTAACGGTAAACTCACAAAGTGTTTCCGAGTTGCAGATACGCTTACTCCCGAAATTAATAGTGTATCTTGATACCGATCTTTGACTGTTACCAATCAACGGCAGAGTTTGCGAGTCTTTGAGAGAATCGAAAAGATCGTGGATCAAATTTGGATTTAAAATACAACGCTACAAGCATCTATTGGCGCGTGGCCGTTAAAGCCGCCATCTTGTTTTCTCAATACAATTTCTGTGACAATTTCACAAATGTTTACAAACAACGCACTTCTGTAAATGTAATTTAGGCGCGAAAAGATTCTTGTTGGACTCTACATTTGGCGCGTTAGTGATTCCAAGTTACAATAACTCCAAGATTATTTCGTTCGCGTATGAATGAATAAACACACGCGCATTCGCAAGAGTTGTCACAACATTTTCTCAATAAATGCGTTTTCTCATTTCGATCTTAGAATAAAGTTTTAGTATAATTGGAATAATAAAATAAAATGCACGATCGAGTTAGTAAGTAAAGAGTTAATAATAACGTGGTAACTAAGTGTAAACGCTTATTGAGACATTCATAGACATGTAAGTAATATTACGAGAGAAAACAGACCTTTCCACTATTTTAAATTCAGTTTTTGTTTAAGGCGTTGTTTGGTTTTATTCGCTTAACCATAGACAAAAAAAAACTGATGCTCATGTAGTTTACTGTCCAGTCTACGAATGTCTATGTTCAGTAATGGAAAGTCATAGATTTGTAACTAAATGCAAGCTTATACGTCCGTCCGTTGTTCGGTGCCACCTCTATAGTTATTAAAAGTATCAAATATATACATTTTTCATTATTAAATATTAAATCTTTGACATCATTCAGTGATGTGTGAATGGCGGAGAAAATAGATATTTTCGTTTGTTTCAAATTAATAACTAAAAAAATCAAATTCATTGGCGCTGTTGCAAAATGAGTAGCATTGAACCTTTATTGAGAAAAGTAGAATAAAATGCAATTTCAAGTAATATTAAGTTAATTCTAGTTCATTTATAATTATTTTGTATTATTGTGACCTAGAGTATACACAGGTAATTATTTCGATGACAAGAGATTTAATTCAAGAGTTAATTGAAATTTGTCACTAAAGTACTAATGATAGCGGAAAGGCCCCTAAACGCGGACATTTACCGGTATTGCACATTCAACCAAGTAACTTTGTGTTACCCAGCAACAGTGGAACTCAACCTGAGGCTCATAAAGAGATAATCTAACCCTCCGTACATTTTAAAGGCAGAAACAACAGTGGCTTGGCAAGTATTACGGTAATCGACAAAAAGGTTGAATACCCCTGGTCAGTACTGTAGGACTAGTGCGAGTTTTTTTACACAACTTCAATTTGTACAGAAACTGACAGAAGCGCCGTCTGGTGGCAATAATGGGAACTACAAATTGACGTTAGTTAACGTTAACACGATCGAATAGGTACAAAAACTTGCACAAGGTCGTTTGATGTACACTACCGTTAAATACTCGCGTACACTTACAGAAATATTCACAACAGCGCGTGAAAATTAAAGTTTACAACTAAGACTTATGAGTAGAATGTACAAGTAGTTCGCAACCCTTGAAAGACATTGCTTCGCTATAGCTAGGCGTACGATCGAGGAAACAAGGCTACGCAGCAATAACATCGAGGAGAAAAATGAACAAAAACCCTTTAGCATATTCTCATTTCCTCAAAAATACATTCATATTGTCTTGGAGAATACCTATGCGATATTATTACCCGACGCTCCCCCTTTATACCCCTACTTCTTATTGTAAGCAACCAGTGAAACGCTTTTAATTTATAGCTGTACAAGGATTTTTTGGCGCGTGGCCAAAATCGGAACTAACGCCGCCATCTTGTTTTCTCAATACATTTCACAAAACAAATGCTCAAATGTTTACCAACAGCGCCCCCCTGTCTACGTCATTCGGGCGCCGAAAGATCCTTGTAGCAGTATAAAATGGTCTAAAACCACTATTTCTAAATTGCATTTTTAATAAGTGTTCCGATTACAGAGCAGTGACTAGTTTTCTACCTGATACAATTTGAGCTAAAACGCAAAAAGTTTCGTTCAAATCGCTCCAGTGAGGTGATACTATTCTGAATTGATAATTTTCTAGAATATTCGAATAGAAAGGCTAAAAGGCTGTACTGAAACTGTTTATTGCTTTCGACGGAAACGTACCGATTCTTACATTATTTTTATATCGATAAATAATCGAGTAAACTTTTCTAACAATTTGGAGTTTCGTTTGCTGTGTAACCAAATCCATACAGAAGTGTTTTTTTCTCGGAAAAAGACCTTCACAAACTTTTAGTCTCTGTAAGATGTTGGAGCTCATAGCAAGATGACCATCTTCATAGGTACCTACTACGCTTTGGAATGGGCAATTAGCTTCATTTTACTGACTGACCGACCCTTTGAAAATTCAAAAGTGCCTGTAATTGGTTTATTTGAAATAAATGCTTTGAGTTTAATGTAATTGACCTTTAGCATGTGCTTTTGTGAGAGAAGACTCATTGACATGTGTATTCTTCCACCCTGACGTATGGTTCTCAAACATGGTCTTTGATAATTCAGCAGAGGGCCACGCCTGAGGTTGGCCAAAGAGCTATGGAACGGAGTACTCTGGGCATTAAACTTGTGGACCGGGTTAAGAATACAACAATCCGTTCCATCATTAAAATAACTAATGTCATTCGGAAAGCTGCCACGCTTATATGGAATTGGGCTGGACACATCTGCCGCATGTCAGACGATCAATGTGCCAAAATTAGGACCCAGTGGGTCCTGAGATGGCGGGATGAGCTGGGCTCCTTTAATAAAGATTGGTCCCTAGCAGCTCTGGACAGAGAGGTGGAAAGAGAGTAGGAAGGCCTTTGCCCAGCAATTGGACATTAATGGCTGATAATAATGTGCCTCTAGACGATGTAGAAAGCATCAAGGGGCAATGCTGGCAACACAGGGCGATCTATGTGACGGTCAAGGCAATATAGGCAACTCGTGACGGTTTTCCTACTGTATGGACTTAGACTGATCAGAAAGTTAAATTTCGATGGCATCCATCTTGAGTTTAATCTTAATATTTTTAGAAGTTACGTATCTTATAGCGTTATCTCACTCTGATTTTGCACATAATATCTTTAGATGCTGATCCTAAGTAATTGACCTGTTGACAAAACAGATAAGAATACAGGCAACAGATTAAAACACTTAGACCGAGATCTATAAATGCAAGCAAGTGACTCGGCTTAGACATGTTCCCGTCTCTATCTTGCACTTGTAGTTTGAAAGTTGTACGACAGTGACAGAAAAAGTAGGTCCTAAATAACGTTTATAGATCTCGGCCTGAGGAATCTTTCCCATCGTTCATACAAGTGCAAGGTTACACAGCAAATACACGATTTTTTTTTTGCCTGCATATTTAAATGTTTTGTCGTATCTACAAAAATATTGCCCGAATAAAGTCTCATATTCACTAGAAGACAAGCGACAATCGCCCAACGTTTTTATGGTAGGTACATATCGCTCATTTGGAGAAACATCGACGTAACTACTGCCTTTAAAATTTTACAGGAGAGTGATTTAAAGTTGTTTTTTTTTTTTGTAATCTGTTACCGTCTCGTTCTGAAATGTTGACAAATCCCAAAACCATATTAAATATTTCAAGCCTCTGCTCCTCTGAATTTATTTTCGAGCACGATATTTATCGACAACTCAATTTGGGAAAAATTACATTTACGTCGTTGTTTCTCCAAATGAGCGATATGTGAAACGTAAAATACGTTGAATCAAATTCGCCTTTTTGTTACGTGTACCCACCATTAAAACTTGCGCGATATCGCAGCGGCCAGATTCGCGGTACTGAATTCCATGTCGTGTGATTTTTAGCAGATTCTAACAGTTTGCGGGTCGACGTCTCATTCACCGTGTATATTATCTAAGATTCTGAACTGAAGTATTGCTAGAATTACACCTAACGATTCGGGTGATCCGTCTGACCTTACTAAAGTGATGAAGGGGCGAGCGTGAGGTACGTTTGCGTGTTGACGTGCTTCTATGCAACGTGGTGGTACTCGATCATTGGCACAACATGTTGAAGAACGAGTTCGCGTACGCCATCGGCTTTACGTCTGGATGTGGCTGAAATTAAATGATACAATTAATATAAATTAAAATATTTGTATGCCAGTTCGATGGCGAGACATGTAGATTACAACCCTGTTATTAAGACCATTATTGTATAGTATTTTATCTGTCGAAGCGACGCGCGCTTTACTTGTGGTTACCGCGTGTACAAACACGCTGGGAATGTGTGTGTAAGCGCAGGAGCTCTCGGTACCGTCCGAGACAATGGCGAAGTCGGAAGTGTGTGTGTGTTATGTGCTGACGCTACTCGTCTTGACGCACACATTCACAGCGTGCTTGTATACTTGGTTACCACAAGTAAAGCGCGCGTCGCTTCGTGAGATAAAAATACTCTACCATGTTTTAATGCAAATAAATATATTCTATTCTAAAAACATTCCCCGATGTCCTAATAGAAAGATATTCAGGCGACTATCGTAAGGCGAACTAGCGATGGTAGCGTGAGATGTCAGCATAATTGACGTGGTCCGATAGAGCCGATGCCTGCCGGGGTCGCAGATTGTTCGAAATAGTTACTGTGGCCCTGGCGCACGGGCAATTGAAGGTACACGGATGGGTTTTAGTCAGTAAGAGTCTGACACGCTCTCCCGCTCCGCCCAGAATGGGAGAGGTCATTTGATAATTAACCACCCAAAAAAAAAACGATGGCAGCGTACGTTGTTTCCTTTTAGGACAGCACCTTCGAAGGAACAGGACTATTGGAAATTATCCCCTTTATTTTATTGCTTTTATTGCTTAAAGTTAAGTAGCGATTAGCGACTGGTTAATCACACATTTTTGACGTTCCATATTCAAATTCCAGTGCGCTAATAGGCACACATACTTTTCGTGTGACGTTTCAGGTGTGTTATGAAACGTGTCTTGCAGGATATGAATTTTGTCTCAGAATGATATGTAAATGGCGCAGGAGTTCGTCGAACGTATATGCTGCGTTAATATGACGCTAACATCGCATTATCACGAAGCTATTATCGATAAAATCGCGTCTGCGGCGACGTCAACCAACGCCAGATCTAAAGGACAATGACCTTAAAACACCAATGAGTAAAGCATTGTTTTGTGAATCCTTATGAATACGAGTTAAAATGTAACTTACCACAGCTTCATAAGTCGTGAAGTTCGGTTTCAAGTCTTTCCCGTTCATTGTGATGAAAGCACCGAGGTTACCCATAGTATCACTGTAAAATAAAAACATTTATTTTTAACTAGCTTTTGTCCGCGGCTTCGCTCGCGTGGAGGTCGGAAATTATCCTACGGGAACGTACTACCGGGATAAAAAGTATTCTACGTGTTAATCCAAGTTATAAACTATCTGTGTTCCAAATTCCATCCAAATCCGTTCCGCAGCTTTTCCGTTCAGCAGTTTTTGCGTGAAAGAGTAACAAACATCCATCCATCCTCACAAACTTTCACATTTAAGTAGGATTACCAGTAAAATTATTATAATTTGCATTGGATACCCCATCAGATTGTAATTGTCTTAAGAAAATTGATTTTGTTTTAAAGGCGTACGTGCCATTAAAACATGTAAATCTAACTAAAATTTCAAGGCAGCTGACCATCTAGTCCGTGGCGGTGAAAAGGTTAAAGAAAGAGTAGGTACATTCGTTATTATCGTTAAGAGATCTTTACTGAAGTTTAAGCAACATTTATAAATAAAACCCTTATGTTTAAAAAATATTGTTGATAGAGATAACACACTAGAAACATTACAATTTAGTTAGATAAATAAAACCACTTCTGAATAATCTTTTAAAATCGCGACAGTAATCAGTATTTACTATTAATCGTCAAATTGAACGCCGATAATTGTCGATAAATATCGTAAACATCGTAATCGTTTGATCAAGGCAACATTATGAGTTCAAATGATAGCCCAAAAACTTAACTAGTTCCCGGTATGCGAGATAGAAGAAAAAAATTGCGCACACATAGTCTTCACATTCACAATACTTAAAATAATATAATACTTTACAAAGTAAATATTCATGTCATAGTCGCGGAGATATGGGAGTTGAAAACGTAAAAAAAATGCCATTTCGCGCTTTTTGTTTTAAGGTGTGAACATTTATTCAGTTTTAAGCTATGCAAAGACAGACACGCGAGGTCTACAGCTTACAGAGTCACTAGTTTAAAATTGCTTTACTTTTTCTGTCCTAGCGTCTCTAAATGCACGGCAGCAGTTGGATAGTCTAATAAAAATTATTTAAAAAACCTCGGACCACGCACTGAAGGGTACCGTAGTCGGAATGAATATTTAAGCATGCACAGTATTGATTTTACTGGCCGCAAAAATAAGTTTGTATTACTTAGTATTTCTCGAAAAAATTATGAAGAAAAAAGTCATTTCTGCGGTTGCAACCGAAAATATACCATAAAAGACTTAAATAACATCAAAATCTTTATAATTATGGGATCCAAAAATACGCCACACGCTTATATGTAAGGATTTTTTTTCATTCAATTTCATGTTTTTTCGTAAATTCACTACATTATTGTTTAACGCTACACATAATTCACCTTATGTCTAATTTTCATCGATATAGTGCTAATAATCTCCGATTAAAATGGTTGTGTGAGAGTCATATGCGGACAGACTGACGGACATTATAAGGGTTCCGTTTTTGAACCCTAACAAACAAAAGAACATACCAGTAGTTAGGCGCCGAGAACACCGTGATGCACTTCCCATCGTGAGCGATTTCGTACCCGTCGTTCTTGACCTCGTGGCTACGGATGACGTAATCAAGTCCGTTACGTTGCAGGAACGTGTTGGTGACGTCGGGGCCGAACTGACAGCCCACGCCTCGCTTCGAGGGCGCGCGGCCTATCATCGGCTGAGGATCCGACCATAAGAGCTCGCACATTATACCTGAGGATAGACACAACGAGTTTTTTATACGTCACTGTTGCCCCGTATCGAAACCCAATAAGGGACAAGAAAAAGTGCCTTAATGGCCCAGTGGTTAAGGCCTCGCGTCATGCATGAGGGTTCAAATCCTGGCAAGTACCAACGTGAAGTTTTCAAATCATATGTAATTTGTGAGTTTATTTTAGACTTTACTGACATCGGTGAAGGAAAAACATCGTGAGAAAGCCCTGACTTATAGTTATTGTAAGCCTGAAATCGCCAACCCTTCTTGAGCAAGCGTGGTGATCAATGCTCGTGCCTTCTGTGTATGAGAAGAGGCCTTAGTTTGCAGTGGGACAATAATAGGCTCATATTATGATTATTATTAGTTAACCGTTGCTTTCATAGTAAGTCCCATCAAGTTTTAGAAGTCACCTGTGTTAAGATCTTAAGTGAGAACCGCCAGGTTGCCCCCGAAATTGAATTTTCTTACGTTTTTGCAATTTGCAGGTCAGTGTCAGGTTGTATGTTGAACAAAATATGATTCGCGACCGTAACAAGTATGTATTTACAGAATTATAATCATTAAAATCATCAATACAACCCTCTAAGTTTATATAATCTCATTGAACGACAATTTCATGAAAAATTCATTCAATGGGATTATATGAACTTAGTAAACAATAACTAAAGTCTTCTTCTTCGTGTCGCTTTCACGAGTTTTCTCAAATTTCAACCAACCTTGTAAAGTGGGGCCACCTCGATGGAACGGCAGTTGGGAGTGGATTTGGAGCTATGTCTCAAACTATGCTCCACCTTCTATCTTGCCCTCTGTGTCCCAAAACTTGCAATCAAAGTGACCTCTGCGCTGCCACCGATGACGCCGTGGAAGTGGCGAAGTTTTGGGCCAACAAAATTTGAGAATAACTAAGTTTGTTTACTTGTATATCACTTACCATCTTCAGGCGGCTGCTTATTTCTATCCACCTTCCTTATATCGTCGAGCGTGATGTCATCCTTGGAGAAGAGTCCGCCATGCATCACCATCACTCGCCCATTAATGCAGTGGGCCAGGGGCAGCCAGTTGTACACCTCAGTAAACAGATCGGCCATTTGAGAGGTATACTTAGAGGAAACCTCTCCTCGGAAGCCGTACATGCGGTTCATGTCGAGGGTCTCGTGGTTTCCTGAAAGATTAGAAGAATAGTTCTTGTTTGGTTATTAGCAAGGTTACTGGTTATTGGCAAGCAAATTCTGTGTTAGATGCTTGGGTATCGTATGAGCAGCAGTCTACACAATTTTTTTTATCAAAAACTCATAATCATGAATTATTTATTCAAATTGCGCGGAGAATCAATAACGTCTTTTTGATCAACAGATCCAGAATTTCGATACTTCATAATTATACAAGTAAATACTTTACTACTACACATTTTTACTAAATGCTCTTTTAAAATAACTGCATAAAAAGTAATATCTTTTTTTTTTTTATTATGTAGATTATATTTATATTGGTCCTTAATTAAAGTCAAAACTTAAAATAATTTTAAGTTTGCCAATGTTAAATGACAGAACTCACCTCTAGACATATAGAAATGGTCAGGGAACAATAGTTTGAAGCTGAAAAGTGTAAAAATGCATTCCACACTGAATGATCCTCGGTCCACAAAGTCTCCATTGAAGAGGTAAGGGTTGGTCTCCGAGGGCAGGCCGTTCAGCTTGAATATGTTCATCAGGTCATAGTACTGCCCATGGATGTCCCCACAAACTGTGAACTTGGCATCGTCAGGCACTTTGATGTCGATTAAAGATGGCTGTTTCTGCAGGTAGGCTTTCACGTCGATGAGTATCTGGTGGTGGAGAATTAAGATTCGTTTATTACTAGCTATCAACCCGCCCCTGTTTCACGCGGGTGCTACTACTGATGTGACGACATGTCAAAACATTTAGATTTCTGTCCCTTATCTAAGTAAAATATTTTTGTGTTGCACACTTAAACCATCCAGA
The DNA here is from genome assembly GCA_917490735.1 of Dryobotodes eremita. Classification (NCBI taxonomy): domain Eukaryota; kingdom Metazoa; phylum Arthropoda; class Insecta; order Lepidoptera; family Noctuidae; genus Dryobotodes; species Dryobotodes eremita. The sequence continues at coordinate 5,188,296 of OU823257.1, read as the reverse complement.
ATATTTTTTTTTAATTATGGTGAAAACCGGAATATAATCTTTTGTGTAGTTTAGAATTATTAAGGGAGCATACACACCAACACGAAAAGCAACTCTATATCCTACTAATATTATAAATGTGAAAGTTTGTGAGGATGGATGGATGGTTGGACGGATGGATGGATAGATGTTTGTTACTCTTTTACGCAAAAACTACTGAACGTATTTGAATGGAATTTGGGGCACAGATAGTTTATAGTTAGTTAGTGTATAGTTTTTTTTTTTTTGTTTTTATTTGCTGAGGTGGATGCAGCTCCACGCAAATTTTTAGTTGTAGTATGTTGATTTGTGTCTGTAACCTACTAACATTAGAAGTTAAGTAAAATTGTTACTAACCCTATGGACTCATGTCCGAAATAAAAGTATTCTATTCTATAACCTGGATTAACACGGAGGATAGTTTTTATCCCGGTAGTACGTTCCCGGGGGATAATTTCCGACATCCATGCGGGCAAAAGCTAGTTAATTATATCTTGTAGTGTAATAATAATAAAGTATGATAATAATTCTATCACATAGGTATGTATTAGAATTAAATGCTATTTTGGTTGCAGGTATATAACATGGACAGTCGTTTTGGCGCAGCTTGGGAGAGGCCTATGTCCAACAGTTTTTTTTTTTTTAATATTATTTTGAGTGCCTGTTACTTGTTGACAGGCCTACACTGTCCTCCCATTATCAACACTGTAATTTGAAACATTGTAAAAGCCCCTTATTTTTAAAAGAGTAACCGCGGAGTTTCTTGCCGGCTCTTCTCCATAGGAAACAACCAATTGGAACCATGCACCTAGCTTCTGACGTTTCAAAGTGCCCATGTTGGTTTATGTGAAATAAAATATTTTGATTTTTGAGTGGACTATGATAGGCTGAGTTGATTGATTACACATTAATGGTAGTTTAATAACTCTGGCTAGCTAGTTATGTTTACCTTATAGGCATATTTCTTATGTAATTTCTTCTGTTGTTTGTAAAACTCCATCAATTCAGTGACGAAGTTGAGGGTAACCATCCCATCTTCGAGTGCTGGACCGACATATTCGTCTTCGATGGCTGTCAACAAAATAATAAGTGTTAAAAACATTACTCTCCTTTTGGAGCCGCTGCAGTCGGGTAATAATTGTCACATAAATCGAGATGGATGGTTGAAATTATTTTTTGGCACTAGTTTTTTGTTCTTACCAGCTGCAGTTTGAAAAAACTTCCTGATGAACATAGAACATGTATCTCTTTACAAACCACTTGAATAAACGGTTATAGAAACAAAGAAGCAGAAAAGTTTTATCGATTATTATTTACAAATGATTTTGATCTTGAATCATTTCATCAGGAAAATGGATTGATAAACACAGTATGTTATTTGACTACGAGGAACGCGCTCCTTAATTCTCGACATAAATCTTGCTGAACCGTGAGACTAACACCTATAAATAGCAAGACAAACAAATGAAAATAAGTGACGATGTATTTCAATCTTTGCTAATCGTGATTTTCCGAAGGAATTAATTTTGTTATCACAATAACAATTTGATATTATCGGTCAATAACAAGATATGAGATTTGTGTCATAGAGACTTAAGTATGATGTATGCTTAGCGGCGGATTAATTTACTTGTTGACGATATAAATTAATCATCACAACGTGTTTAGCCTTTTTTTAACTATGTTGGTTTCGCCATAAGTAGCGAAGGGTCACTTTTTATAAGAGGTAAGCCGGAGTACATATCTTTAATGTGATTATATTATTTGTCTATAGAAAAGAAAAGAAAAATCTTTATTATGTACACCATATAAATTACAGTTATAAATGTAGGAATTTTACATAGGGTGACACAGTGGGCGGTCTTATCGCTAAAAGCGAACTTTTGCTGACTACCTGTGGACGGATTAAAGGGAGAAGGAGAGAATAATGCAGGTAGTCAGTGGTGTACCATTTACATATACAACAAATACATACATAAAACATATAATTATCTACATGTAATATATACAATAATAAACATGAAACAAGAGCAATGAAACTAAATGTAATGATGATGTTAATAAGGAGAGAGGAAGTATTTTTTAGTCAGAATTTTAAAAGTGGCCAAAGATTACAAGATTGAGTGGATATGAATACTGACTGTGCCATTTTTCAAAAGAAAGCCGGTAGGAATCGAGTTGTATGGAACCTTCGCCACTGTTCGCCATCCAGTCTTACCGGACACAGCTGAATACCAGTACTTACATGGAGCGACTGCCTCCACAACCCAAATACTGGGTAACATTGTACCCCTTAGTAAGACTGGTTGCCACACTTTCGGGCTGCTTACTACCCGTAAGGGCGTTTGTCCACTGCCACCGTCAACGGGACGTCAACGAGTACGAGATAACGGCACCGAAGTAGCGATACATATATACATAGTTTTACTATGGCCGCGTTTGCACCGCACACCACCACACCACGTCAAGTTTGGTTGAAATAATCTCGTTTTTCGTTGACGGTGGCGGTCGACAAACGGCCTAACTATCAAAGATCTACAAATTACAGCCGGAAAGAACTGCCTAACTTGCTTTCTGGAGACACAGAGGGATCTCAGTATGTTATGGACGGTCATCCATCCTCGGACCGACGTCGGCAAGCGTTGCTTAACCTTGAAAATCAACCCGTGCGGCTGTTATTATTTACCCACGAGCCCTAGAGACAATATAAACAAAAAATGTATTTAAATTTACTGGACTGACTGACTGTAGACAGCGCACATACATAACCACTCTATATTTCTATCTAGCCTGTATGGTCTCACTGAAGTGCAAAGGCCTGTCTCCCTTTTCTGTAAACTTCTGGTAGCCGCTGGGAGGAATCGTATTTTATAGTAGGAGTCAAAGTTGCACGTATTATATTTTGATTGATCCAATGTTTACCTCCAACTTATCCGCTGAAACTACAAAACTGACCGCGGGTTGCCACAAAAATATATTTTATTTAACATACAAACAAATATAGGGCAATATTTACAGATCGCGCTTTGACTTTTCTTTGATTAGTAAAGTAAGCGACAAATATGAACTTTATTTGTATAAGGTTAACGTTCATATTCGTATGCGACGCTTGCTCACCTTCGTTTACACGAATATGAACATTACAAACGGAAGAATAAGGTTCATATTCGTATGCAGCGCTAAGTGCGCTCTATTAATCTTGCCCATAGAGCTCAATTAGCGAACAAAATTAAGAAAAGATGAATTTCGCGGATCTCTTTAACGCATTATTATTTACCCATTAACGCAGTAGTAAAAGCAAAAACAATAACTCTAGATCTAAGATGACCCCAAGCAAACAAAGGTTATTAAAGTCAGATTTGTTACATTTTTAAGCTATTGCATAGCTTTTATCGCGGGCTTTGAGCGCGGCGACCGAATCAAGAAATACCGTAACGAAAATAAAACCTAACACCCCCCACTCCGCCTACCATGTAGCTCGGCCGAGCGTTCGCTTAACGTGTATGTATATGGTACGACTGTACTTGAATTAATATCAAAGAAAAAAAATACTGCATAAATAAATAATTATAATTGCATACGTTGATCAAAAATGCTATGCAATAGCTTTACCGCGGCAGTCCCCTAGTGCCACACGTGTTTTTTTTTTTCATGTTCATTTTGCTTGGCAGAGTTTGTCCATAATAAAAGTATGGCCATATTCATGAGAATATTTTTTTAAGGGAAAATTCCTTTGCACAAAACAGGATTATAAATGATTACCAAAATACATAAAATAAAATGCATGTGTTTCAAAAAACTGATTGAGATAATATTTGATTTTAAGACATACAAAGTACAAGTAACACAACAACGTAAAACTCAATTCTGTGCAGAATGAGGAACTAATTTAGTAAAAACCACCCTTTTTATGTTCTTAGCATTCAAAATAAACTTCTTTTTTAACTAATACTTACTCATGGCCTCTAAGTTGATGGAATCAGCTATATTGACCTCCTTCTTATCAACGGAGATTGCCTTCTCAAAGGCAATTTTCTTAACTATCTTATTGCATTCAGTATACTTCATTTTTGCATCTTGGTCATTTGGCCTAACTTTGGTTACCTGTAAAAAGGGGCATTCTATAAAAACTCTTCACTATTTCTTACGTTTTTTTTTTAAATAATTAATTCCAAAAGAACACTGGTTTCTTTTCTATTTCTCCGGTTCAAACACAACTACTCACATATAGAGAAACATAATAAAACTTCATACTGTCTGTTTTAAATGTTCAGATAAATTGAATGAGTCACCAAAACATCTTTCTGCAAACTATCAGTTAATATGTGATCATGGATGAACCGGCCTATGTCCGGCAGTGGACGTCTTTCGGCTGATATGATGATAATGATGATGGTCATATGAAGGGAAACGGGTTAAGCCCATGGGCAATCAGCTTCAACTTTCTGACTATCTCTTTGACAAATCAAAAGATTGAATTTAAATGATTGAATTTAAATAAATGCTTTCTGCTTTTTTTACGAGTTTCAGCCCTATTTATCTAGGTGAGTTATCATAGAGGTATGTGAGAAGTGTCAAAAGGTTTTACAAAATATTTTGACAGCTGCAAAGTACATGAACATACAGTAGGTACCCGGCTGTGGATGTGACTCATGGATGTACAGCAAAAGTTTGGCTTAGCAACGTGTTGTTTCTACCAAGCATACATGTCTGTTAAAAACTCCACGTGTCTTATCAACGGTGGCATAATTTTATGTGAAATGAACTTGTATGCAGTCTGGCTCACACCTTAACTAGTAAGGCCCGAGGTGGCCCGCTAGCGGGCCAAAACAATAGATAATCAATTGTGTCTCATTAACGATGCTTGATGAGTTAATAATGCATAATCAGCCTACAATGTTCCCACTGCTGGGACACAGGCCTCCTCTCTTCGAGAGGAAGTGGGCTGTAGTCTACCATGCGGGCCCACGGCAGGTTGCTAGATGTCACATGTATTCAAATGTTTAGTTCTAGGTTATGCCAGTTTCTTCACAATGTTTTTCTTCACCATTTTGAGAGCAGTGGTGATGTAATTATTTACACAAAGCTAAGCACCTGCGTTCAAACCCACAACCTACAACTCGTAAGTCAGGGCTATTACCACGGCTCCTTAACCTTCATAATGCAATACCTTATTCAATACATTGTTTTGAGTTACTATGCAAATAACAATAGGCTAACATTCTTTAACCCATTTGTATTTGAAATGTGCGGAGCATGGACACACTGTTTGTACATTAAGGCTGTCAATTAAAAGGGGTGAAATAAAGTGTTTGCCGTATTGAAATGTACTCAACTGGGACACTAGCATCTTAACGTAATACAAATTCCTCAAAGATACAAGTTGCCCAGTTGACTTCATATAAATTATTTAAGTATTAATGTTTTTACTGCTGATCATTCTCAAATTTTGAGGTACTGTTTTCTGTAGCTATGACGAATCAAGGTATATTTCCATACTTACATATTCGAAATCCTTAAGTGCTAGTTTGTACTTTCCTAGGGACATGTAAGCCGCCGCCCTTCTGTAATAGGCCTTCGTATACGACCTGTCCAAGTCTATTGACTTCGACGCGTCGGTCAGGGCATAACCAAAGTTCTCCAGTCTCAAGTTAGCTATACTCCTATTCGCGAAGAACACCGCATTCTTCGGATTCTTTTCTATTGCTTTCGAGTACAGCTCGATGGCATTATTGTAGCTCTGTTCTGAAATTTGAGGTTATGTCAGTAAAATTTTGATCTATTCCTGTCACGATCAATATGCTATAAATATCACTCGTACATCGTATTTTCAGCTAATTGCCGCTAGTATTGTTTCTATTATGAAATTAGGGAAACTTACTTTTGAAATATTCATTAGCTTCATTTTTCAGTTTATCCGCTGCCTCTATGTCCTCCTGGGAGACGGGCCCAGTAATTTCTTCGTTACTAGCCATAGTTTAGCGTAACAATGTTGATATTCTTAAAGTGTTTTTACAGAGAAATAATGGCTTAATCATAAGAAATGTGATTTTCTCACATACATTTACAATTTACATGTTATCCGCAATTCATGAAAAATTAATTGACAGATTGTTGAATGAATTCCTGAATGAAATTGTCATGTGAATGAATGAAGTATACTTTAAATGAACATGAACATCGGTCTACCAACAAGATAAACGATTTTTCGTTTCCTAAAAAACAAGTTTGTAGGAATATAAATCTATAAACTGACTTTGAAAATATATGCGATACAAATTAATTATATTACATAAAGAAAGTATTCTTTAGATTGTTTTTTTAATGATGGCCTGTTCAAGTCATAGACAATTAAAAAGAAAAATCGTCAATCGTCAAACTCCAAAATCCAAATTATTCAAACAAAGTTATTCTCGTCTATGATTTTTCTTTTACCGCTAAATTCAAAGTAAAAGTGGCTGCAAGAAAATTGTTTTAACTTAATTTTAATATTACGACTCCACAAACAACGTTAAATTAACATGGAAATCCCTTCTAATAGTTTGTCTGGATTCGCCCTTGCACTTTATTTACCCTATTGTGTATTGTTCAAGTCGGTGTGTGTGTTAGAATTAAATTAAATGCTAACAAATGAAAAGCGTTTGTTCAGAGTTAGTATTATTATCATATAATTTCAAATCTTTGAAAAGATCAGTACAGCAAATAAGGCACCTATGTGGCAACGCAGATATATAGGCGTTAGCGGAAACGTGGTTGCTACCTCACGACCTGGATTTTGTTCATAATATTGTGGAATTTGGCTGTACAGCTAAATCTTCGGTCGACACCTCGGCCGCTATCCTACGCGAAAGACCCTACGGTGAGCTAGCATTGATGTGGAAGAAACAACGGTTTCCAAATGTGACTATTGTTGAGTGTGGTATCAATAAGTGAATTGTGTTACGTATTAACAGTGCCGTGGGTTCGTTCTTGGTATTTAGTGTTTATTTACCAGCGTATAAACCGAACAACTTAACCGAGTACACGGACTGTCTTGCCCGTATGAGTGCAGTTATAGAATAATCCGATTATGTGAATATGTTGGGTGACTTTAATGCTCACCTAAAAGCGCCGTTTGCTCGTGAATTATTACTGTTGTTTTGTGACGAGAAAAGGCTAATATGTGCAGATATAGTGATGTTAGGCGTAGAGTCGGATACACATACTTTAACTAGTGAAGCACATGGCTGTAACCGGTGGCTAGACCACAGTGTAGTCACGGAGTCTGCTTGGAGTACTGTCAGGTCAGTCAATGTTGTTTATAATTTGAATTCTCTTCGGACCACTTTCCATTGCGCTTTGTATGTGATGTGGGAAGGACTGGCAGTGGTTTGCCTACTGATTGTAGCAAAAATAAATATAAGTATTGTGGGGAAACGTTTAGTCAGATGATGGAATATACTACCTATTGTGATTTGCACCTGGAGAAAGTAAACGATGTCTTAGGTTGTGTGTAAACAGTGCTAATAATGTATTACGTTTGCAAATAAATTTAAAATGGAGCCCATGCCTGTGGATCCGGCTCGGCAGGCCGGCGGCAGGCAGGCGGGGGGAGTGGTTGGGGGTTGGGTGTAGTTGAGAATTGTGTGGATTCTGAGCAGTTGGAATTTATTAGCGCAGGATATTTGTGACGTAATAAGACGCATGAAGCGTGGTAAATCTGCGGGTCATGACACTTGATCTTGAACTCCGCCCCTAAGACGACCCACTGACCAAAATATATAGTACACTATGTTTTGCCGTTGACGGCATACAAAAATCAATAGAGATAGATAGAGAGAGAGAGAGAGTATTCTATTCTAGTCTAAAGTAGGTATCTAAAACGTATGTACGTACGTAACATAATTAAATTATATTAAAATTAAATGGCAAAATCTTTCCACGCTAAATGTCATAAAACTTATTCTAAAACAAAGTTAACAATTTTGCGTACAAACTTTGTACCTATAAATTATTAGAATAACATAACATTTCTCTTACATTAAACATTTTAGTGTATATTTAGAGGGTGACAAATATAATATAATCATAGTATTTGACTACTGCACATATTTATACACATAATTTTGTATTATCGTCTAGGTATTCATTAACTGAACAATATGCCTTCTGCGCTAAGAAACTGTTTAAAAGTATTTTTTTAATCAATGACATCGCGTTTGTCTGTATTAAGCTTCGGTATTTTGTTATACAATCTGAGTGCCATGCCTAGAAAACTTTTAAAGTAAAATGCTGTGTTGTGTGTAATAGCGTTAGCGCAAATCTCATGGTTGTGACGCTTCGACTTCAGTATTTCAAATAGATGTAGATAAGTTTGATTTCATGAATACTGCTGTCACATAAATATTTATAAACATGGTAGGGTTAGCAACTTATGCTTAAAAAAGAAATGGCAAGCAACTATCAGTTGATTTTAGCTTGAAGATAGATCGTAAATATTTCTGCGCCTTGAATGCGATGAGTTTGTCTGTAGATTTTTTCCAGAAGGTATATAGGTAACTAGCTTCTGCCCGCGGCTTCACCCGCGTGGATGTCGGAAATTATCCCACGGGAACGTGCTACCGGGATAAATTATCCCACGGGAACGTGCTACCGGGATAAATTGTCCCACGGGAACGTGCTACCGGGATAAATTATCCCACGGGAACGTGCTACCGGGATAAATTATCCCACGGGAACGTGCTACCGGGATAAATTATCCCACGGGAACGTGCTACCGGGATAAATTATCCCAAGGGAACATGCTACCGGGATAAATTATCCCACGGGAACGTGCTACCGGGATAAATTATCCCACGGGAACGTGCTACCGGGATAAATTATCCCACGGGAACGTGCTACCGGGGTAAATTATCCCACGGGAACGTGCTACCGGGATAAATTGTCCCACGGGAACGTGCTACCGGGATAAATTATCCCACGGGAACGTGCTACCGGGATAAATTATCCCACGGGAACGTGCTACCGAGATAAATTATCCTATTATCCAATTCCATTCAGCCATTAAAGCGTGAATAGGTAAAGCACAGAGAAACAGGACACAGGAAACAGAAACAGGTAACGACAGACGGACAGATAATAAATGCATATATAAAATCTTTTTTATTTTTATTGAACACGTTTTTTTTATTCTAAATCTCTAACTTTATAAGTAACTAGCTTCTGCCCCCGACTTCGCGTGGAATAGTGGGCTAACGCTAACTTTAACCCGCGACTTCGTTTACGTAGAGGGTGGAAATATTTTAAAATAATACGTACGTTAAGGAGCTGTTTTAGGTACCTACATCACGCTTTTACGCTTTTTTTATTTTTTTCACGGAGAAATAATTTCTTAAAATATTTCTGGGGAGTTTATGAATTTTTACTGGGGCTCTGCAGTAACGCGGGACCATAATATGTGCAAATCCAAGAAAATTTACCGGGTTACCCAATACAAATTCTAGAACAATTTTTTTTTAAGGTTTTAGAAATTTTACTGGGTTACCGATTCAATTTTTACTGGGGTACTGAACGTCATTTTTGGTATCTCGCAGAGGTAACTGGGGCCACCGCCCTTCCCCGTCATGACCACCCGCCGCCGGCCTTGCACCATTATTTTGCTGCGATGTTATTTTAATACTGCGATATCTCCTAAGATATTCATTGAAATCAAATGATGTAAAGGGCAATTTTGTTTTAAATTAAATACTTGTGATGAATAACGTATTTATTAGGATAAGGATTAATATCATGTTTATAAAAACACCTTCGCAAATAATGCATTATTTTAGAAAAGATTTGGTTAGAATAAAAAAGTTCATAGTGAGCCAACCTTAAAAGATAGACATAAGCTGTCGCAGACTTTTTTTTAGGACTTTTAAAGGGGAACAATTCTGTAATACATGATTTTTGTGAAACTTTAACCGTTTACGCAGCGCACGCAGCGGAAGCTCTCAAAAGGAAAAAAATAACCTACGATTTTGAAACATTGCTCATTGATGCTCCATCCCTATTGGTCTTAGCGTGATGATATATAGCCTATAGCCTTTCTCGATAAATGAGCTATCTAACACTGAAAGAATTTTTCAAATCGGACCAGCAGTTCCTGAGATTAGCGCGTTCAAGCAAACAAACAAACAAACAAACAAACTCTTCAGCTTTATTATTAGTATAGATTCCATAGCGTAGAGTAAACTTTACCGTGTGCATTGTACGCTACTAGGACGACATACTCACGTACAATTTTTCTCAAGTTATAGAGTGCATAAGAGTATTGATTTAACTTTTGCAGATAATTTCGATATGAGATTTCAAAGATAGATGACTATCTAAATGCAGTCCTTAGAATCTGGCATTACTTGTGTCAGCTATTATTGTATTTTCATGGATGACATTTAATTGTGATCGATTTTCCCGTTGATACAATTACATTACTATCATGTTATCTAAGTTTATTTTTTATTAATTTATTTTTAACCAATTAATTATATATTTTAGGGAACTGTTTATATAATTTTCATATGTTTTTATAACTTTACATGGACTTATCACTGTGCTATCATCGGAAAATAGAATAGTTTGATGTTCAGTGCGTTTTAGTAAATCTTTTACATAGATAATGAATAGCAGGAGCCCAAGGACACTTATTTGAGGAACCCCACATATTGTTAATCGAGTTTAAGACATGTACGCAATTGCTACTTTTGTCTTTAGACAAATCCTATTTATGACGGTCACTTTTATCTGCTAGTGCTTCAATCAATTTTGACATTTTGCCTCTAATGCCATAGCGTTCTAACTTGCTCAATAGTATATCATGGTCTACATGACCAAATGCTTTTGAAAAATCCCTTAGTAGTGCTGCAATAGGTATATTTATTGTCAATATTCAAAACAATTTTAAAGAACAACTCATAGACTGCTTTGTTTGCAGTTCTATTTTTTCGAAATCCTTAATGTTTCGTTGCTAGTATATTATTTGATTCCAGAAAAGAATATAGGGAACTATAGATAACCTTTTCAAACACTTTAGAAAGTATTGGAATTGGAGGGAAACACTTTAGGCGGTTTGGAGTTCGGCTCTTCTCGGTAGATAATGCTCGTTTCTCGACGGGTGGTCCCCGACCCACCGCGTCGCATCGTATCGCCCGCCCGCGCTTACACTGCGTTTTCTTTTAGCGTTCTTTCTGCCTTTTTTTGCTCGGCTCCTAAGCGTCGTCGTAGCGTGATGTAAAATAGTTTATAACCTTCCGCAAGAATTGGGCGATCAAATACGAAAATAATTTTTAGAATCCGTTTATTATACTTATATTATTTATATTTATGAAATGTTCTATGTACAATAAATGTAGGCATACACACAAACACACACATACCTCAATCAATTTTATCACATTGACAACCATTATTTGTAATAATATAATGAGGGGCCTTTTTATTTGGTTTGGAAATCATCAAATAACTTCTCCCGCTCTGGCCGGAGCGGTGGTGTCAGACTTTTACTGACGAAAACCCACCCGTGTTCCTTCAGTTGCCTGTCTGCCAGGGCCACGTTAAATCTTTCGAACAATCCGCGATACTGGCAACTGCATCGCCCCTATCGGACCCCGTCAATTAGTGCTGACATCCCTTTGAGGCGCGGGTGGAACACAACGCGCCATCGACCCGGGCCTGGTCCTTACCGGACGGCGAGCTACCCATTGCTCGCCGTCCGCAAGCCCGCGCCTACTGTGGCCGGGAATCGGTTATCGAATCCCGACGCCCAGGGTGTCTCCTCCTACGGTGACTAGAGGCGTGAGGGCGCAACGATTGCCTCACCCTCACGCACTCCGCCGCTTCCTTCGCGAGCTTTACTGCTTCGCAGAAGGAGGTGACGGCTTCCCATTCCCGCTCGCTCCGTACCATGGCCTGGACCAGGGTCGGACGCGAGAGTTCGCTGCCGCCGATCACCTCCGCGAGGCCATAGCAGTGCTCCGCCCAAGCCGGGCAGACCTTCACCGTATGCTCCACCATGTCCTCCGTGCGATCCACACAATGGTAACACTCGGGCGTTTCGTCCCGCCTTTTCCGGAACAGGAACTTCCCGAAACAGCCATGTCCGGTGAGGGCCTGCGTCAGACGGAAGGTGACGACGCCATGGCACCTATCAATCCACTTCTCAAAGAGGGGGCTTGTCGCCGCAATTGTGGCGTGCCCATATAATGAGAGGCCTGGAGTTCTAAAATACATGCCTAGGCTTAGTTTAGACTCCAGATTTGTGGAGAGAAAATAAACATGATTTATTTATTATTATTATTGCTTCGGGATATTCACCCCAGTGAACTAATGGAATAATTCGAATGTTGTCATGCAGTGGTATATTGTGTTCATTTAAATAATAGTAGGTCTCTCATTTTTTTTCCTATTTATATTTTAGTGATGCAATTTTTTTTTATTAAATTCTGTAAACAATAAATTTGCAACTAAATATCGTTTATTATACCTATTTTATTATAAGAGCAACGTAAGTTCTTGGAACATCATAATAGTATAACAAAATGTAAAAAAAAGAATCACATAAAATATCAATAGTTGGGAACCGAATTTACAAACCGGGAGGCCATGTCCGAGATTTGTGACGTGGCAATGCCCCGGGTCCAGCCCGGACGTGCCTGGCGCCAAGTGTACTGGTGGTCGCCGGAATTAACATCTCTGCGCGAGGCGTGCGTTGCCGCGCGACGCCTGTACACCAGGCACCGCAGGCTCCGTATCCGCCCTTCGGATACGGAAGCCATTCAGGCGGAGCTGTACGAGGGTTACAGAGCGGCGAAGACCGCCCTCCGAGCGGAGATCCTGCGGGCCAGGGGACTGGCCCGTGAGGAGTCGCTGGGGACTCTGAACAGGGACCCGTGGGGACGCCCATATAAGGTGGTGCGGGAGAAACTCCGCCCATGGGCTCCCCCGCTGACGCAGAGTCTCCGGCCCCACCTCGTGGAGGGCGTGGTGAGCGCTTTGTTCCCTTCGTGGGGGGAGCATACTCCCCCGCCCATGGCTCCGCTTCCTGTGGTGCCAACTGTGGACCACACAACCGACGACGACAATACTCCAGAGGTGACCGAGGTAGAACTGAGAGTGGCGGTACGTAGGCTGAGTGCCAAGAATACCGCCCCAGGACCCGACGGCTTACCTGGAAAAGCCTGGGTCCTGGCCTTGGAGGCTCTCGGGCCTCGACTAAGAGGGCTCCTAAGCGCATGCTTGGAGGAGGGCCAGTTCCCACTTCGTTGGAAGACGGGGAAACTGGTCCTCATTAAGAAACCGGGGCGCCCGGCGGACTCTCCGTCCGCTTACCGGCCCATCGTGCTGCTCGACGAGGTGGGCAAGCTCTTTGAAAGAGTCATTGCAGACCGCCTCGTCGGGCAGCTGGTGCGGGTGGGGCCGGATTTGGCGGAGAGCCAGTTTGGTTTCCGCAGGGGGCGCTCCACGGTGGACGCCATCATGCGAGTGCGAGCCCTCACGACGGGGGATGCTGTGGCCCGGGGTGGGGTCGTCTTGGCGGTGTCTCTAGACATCGCCAACGCCTTCAATACCCTGCCCTGGAGTTGCATCAGGGAGGCACTCCGGTATCACCGGATGCCGACCTACCTCTGTCGTGTAGACGAGGCCTATTTGACGGATAGGGCGGTAATCTACCCCGGTCACCAGGGAGAATGGAACCGGCGAGAGATGTCGTGCGGTGTCCCACAGGGATCGGTCCTGGGGCCGCATCTGTGGGACATCGGGTACGACTGGGTGCTGCGCGCCGACCTCCCTAGCGGCGTCAGCGTGGTGTGCTACGCTGACGATACGCTAGTCCTGGCGCAGGGGAGGTCGCACCAGGCGGCGGCCGAATTGATGACACACGGGGTTGCGACAGTCGTCGAGAGGATCCGGCAATTGGGACTCGAGGTGGCCTTGCACAAGTCCGAGGCCATGTGTTTTCATGGTCCTCGGAACGCGCCACTGTCGGGTTCCGAAATAACGGTAGGAGGGGTTCACATCGGCGTCGAGTCGACGATGAAGTACCTGGGACTCGTCCTCGACAGCCGGTGGAACTTTGTAGAGCATTTCCGACGTTTGGCTCCCAGACTGCAGCAGGCCGGGGCTGCTTTGAAGCGGCTCTTGCCCAATCTGGGGGGGCAAACGCCTCCTGCCGGAGGCTCTACGCGGGGGTCGTGCGGTCCATGGCCCTTTACGGGGCACTGGTGTGGGCGCGTTCATTGAGGCTCCGGCCAGCCCGCCGGTTGAACGCGTCCCAAAGGGTCATGGCCATCCGGATGGTACGGGGATACCGCACGGTCTCCTGCGAGGCGGCGAGCCTCCTTGCCGGATTACCGCCGTGGGATCTGGAGGCAAAGGTCCTCGCGCACGTTTGGGAGTAGCGCGAGGAGGCGAAACGCCGGGGCGTAACTCCGCTGCCGCGAGAAATCGCGGCACAGCGGAAAGAGCTCCGGCGGGATCTCATGGCGGCATGGAGAGTGCGACTGTCGCAACCCAGCGCAGGGCACGCCACAATTGCGGCGGTAAGACCCCTCTTTGAGGAGTGGCTTGAGAGGCGCCACGGCGTCCTCACCTTCCGCCTGACGCAGGTCCTCACCGGACATGGCTGTTTCGGGAGGTTCCTGTTTCGAATAAGGCGGGAGGAAACGCCCGGGTGTTACCATTGTGTGGATCGACCGGAGGACACGGTGGAGCATACGGTGGAGATCTGCCCGGCTTGGGCGGAGCACCGCCGTGTCCTCGTGGCGGCGATCGGCGGCGGCGACTCTCGCGTCCGGCCCTGGTTCAGGCCATGGTACGGAGCGAGAGGGAATGGGAAGCCGTCACCTCCTTCTGTAATGTTCGCGAAGGAGGAGGCGGAGCGCGAAAGAGAGAGGCAGTCTCTACGCCCTCGCGCCCCTAGCCGCCGCAGGAGGCGGAGACACCCTGGGCGTCGGGAGTCGATTGCCGACTCCCGGCCACCGTAGGCGCGGGCTTGCGGACGGCGAGCAATGGGCAGCTCGCCGTCCGGTAAGGACCAGGCCCGGGTCGACGGCGCGTCGTGTTCCACGCGCGCCTCAAAGAGATGTCAGCGCCATTGACGGGGTCCGATAGGACCGATGCCTGCCGGGGCCGCGGATTGTTCGAAAGAGTTACCGTGGCCCTGGCGCACAGGCAACTGAAGGAACACGGGTGGGTTTTAGTCAGTAAGAGTCTGACACGCCCTTCCGCTCCGCCCAGAGCGGGAGACGTCATTTGATGATTTCCCACCCAAAAAAAAAAAAAAAAAGGTATGCAAAGCAGTCGTCGAATCGCTAAGTTAATTCAATTGTTCAGGCGGGTATCACCTCTTCGCCGCGAAACCATAGCAGCGAAACCGCAGTAGTTTCGCCATGACTTGTCCGTTGTACGACAAGCGAAATAGTAGCGAAACTGCCTGTTCTAACACACATATTTGATTATGATCCTATCTCATTCTCGGGTGATTTTGCCGATCTGCTCGGAAGCCAGTTACACCTCGCCGCTATTTTGTTGCGGTGCTGCGTTTGTTTCGCACGTATCTGTTATAGTCGACAAGTATACAAAGCGAAATTTATTTTTGTTTTCTATAATGGATGTTGATTTTACGGGAAAAGTAATCTAAGAGGTCCGAAGAAGACCTATATTGTATTAATTAAGTCGAAAGTGACGACATTTTGCTCCGTTTGCTACAATTCATCTGAATCTCATGATGTTCCGCTACTCGAATCGCGATATAATGTAGTAGTGTTTCTTAGCGGAATTTGTTAAGCGGTTTCCCATAGTTATTTTCGCGTCGGAGGTGTGTTAAGGCCCTTAAAATTGGCTAAAGTAGCGTTTCTTATATATTATGTCACGATTGACTGCATAGTTCCATAAAGTTATAGCGTGATGCTTATCATTTAAAAGGTTAAATCTGTAAATATTTGCAATAATCTAACCTTTTTACAATTTGCGGTATACTATAGAAGAGTACGAACATAATGCAATATCGCTCATACCCCATAGCAAATAGCGTGATATTCATAGCTTACAGACTGACTGGACTTATAGGGAATATTTGTGCAAATTTGAACAGAATCTACTTGGTAGTATTAGCGTGATGCTGGAATATGCATTCAGTCAAACAGGCAAAAATTCAAAAAACTATCCGTTCAGCATTAGAATCGTTCCCAAAACTCGTAGAAAGCAATTACTTTAAAAAAAAAATCCAATGTACAGTTTTGTTTCACTACGATTTTATTATACGTGTAGATTATAGGGGAAAGGAAGATAAGACGGACCCTGGAGGTACAAATATCAAAATGAATTATTTTGAAAGGAATAACGCTATCTCTTAATGAGTTCTGTCATGATGAATCTCTTCATGCTCCCTCTCTTAGTCAGCGTAGGTACTCATCGCCGCCGTCCACATGAGCACTGTTTTAGCAAAGAAAGTTTGTTTTTCCGTGTTTTGACGATTTTCAATTGACCTACAGTTTGCTTTGGGTTAAGATGTTCTGGCGGTCTCTGCATGCAAAATCACTTATGATTGAACTAATATCAAACTATGTTGTCGATAGCGATACATATTAACCAGTAGAGTCAATGTGGTTTATTCCAAAAGGCAAAACGGACCCAGGCAAAACGGTCCGGAAATATATGAAGAGATTTAAAAAGAAATAAGTGATGGTAATATCAGAGGACCAAAAACATCTGAGAAAGGGAAAACAAAAAAGAACAGCGATAAAAGAGATTTAAAAAAGGAAAAAATGACAGATATGATGTCCAGATATTCGCTTTTGGCTACATTGCCGTGTTAAATATGATTATGAGGCAGTGTTTTTCTGTGAAATAAATGTTCTGGCAGCTTTTTTTAGAAGAGTCCATTTTGCCTTCCTGTGTGGTCTCATTGTGTTTCGCTTATCAAAACGGATCAATTTAAGCTTTTAGAAATTATCTCATATCATAATTATTAATGAATATATTTGATGTCTAATGAATAAGTAGCGTAGAGTAAAATGTTGTTGATAAATTTTAATCTCAAAATTACTCAAAAATGTTGAATAATACGAATAGATTTTTTTCTACATTAGTTCTTGCTTAAGTGGTCCATTTTGCCTACATCTAAAAATCTATAGGTACTAATATACCTGTAAGTATTATCTATATTATAGACAATATTACTTTGCATGTAGGTATCTACTCAATCTGTGTCATGCAATAAAACAACAAAATTATTATTTAAAATAGATATATATTAAATATTTGTATTAAAATTATGTTATAATTTAGTAAGTGTGCAAAAGGAGCACTTATTAAACTCCAGCCTACATTACTGTTTTTAACGGCTGTTTATTGTTTACCATACCAATTGCAATATAGTACATACGAATATTACAATAATACTGCTCTTGATTAAGAATGCAGAACTGGGTTCCGGACAGTCTCCTGCATGTGAGATTGTTTTGAAGTAAGTCTCTGTGCGTGTAAACTCTTGTCTTGAAGCTACAAGTGAGTCAACAGCAGCGACGCCAGCTGCCGGCATTGTCCTTCCACGACTCAACTGCCAGGCACCAACTGGATACATAGATAATGTTTAATTTCCACAGGTTTTATTGTCTACCCCATTTAGTTAGACCTTAAAGAATAAGGATCTGTAATCCCTTCCGTGACTTAATGAAGGATGGTAGGTAATATTATATATTTTGGAATAGGTAGTAAGAGGAAGACTTGAAAGTTGCGCCAGTAATAGAAAAGTTGAAATGGAATTGTCTTGGTATGAGGAGGAATGAAACGCATGGATGGAAAGGGGAAGGGAGATTAAACAAAGTATTGATGGATTGTGTGATGAAATATATGAAAGAAAAAAGAGTGAATGATACCGTGGCGGTTGGTTAGCGTGGTGGCAGTGGAAGAATTAAACGTGTTGCGCCAACCCCAAGTAACATGGGACAAGGGTAGGAAGATGATTGTGATTAACGTTATATTTAGATACGTTATGTAATTCTTGCTAGTCCTGCAGGTGTCCTTTACATTACAAAAAGCTACTTATGCTATAAATAGAAATAAGAAAGCAGATGAAATACTTACTTTGTCTATTGTCGGTCCCATTATTTTTGCAACTGTACGCTATCGCATATCCATGGTAGTCAGTCGCCAAAATGTAGATTTCCTCTTGCTCTAGAATAATAAAATGCATAATTAGCATACTTTGATTATTAATTGTGTTGTCGAATAAAAGGTTAGCTTATTAGAAGATAGGTACCTTCAGAGTCATCCATCTCAAGAGTAAATTTTCCACTTTCCGCCGTAGTTAATCGGGCAACTCCTTCTGTTTTCTTTGCTTCTTCACCAATTACTTCGATAGAATTTATATGTATGTAACCTTCATCGTATGACAATTTGGAACCAATACAACTACTTTCTCCGACTGCGTCGTATCTTTGGATCTGATACCAGGTACTGTTTGCGAACTGTAAAAAGACACATTAACAAATGAGCATAAGTATTGTGAAGTCGACATTCTACAACGAAAATTTGGAATAATTGGAATTGATAGAGGATTATGTAAATATTAAACCGGACAAGGGACTGCTATATAATTTACTATGTAAAAGTTTGTTGCCATGGATCAAATGAATACCCCATGTCAAAGTACAGAGAACGTGACTAAAACGAACTAAGTTTTGATTAGTTTAAAGTTACGTTGATTTTGGATAACAGTAAACCACCTTGAATTACCAAAAACAGAATTTGTTATATATATTTTACCAAACATCACAATGTTGGAAACGTTTTATGAAAAAAAATAATGACTTGTCAAGGACGTCCACAGCAAGATAGCCTAGCCTTTTCCTAACTATGTTGGGGTCAGCTTTCAGTCTAACCGGCTGCAGCTGAATACCAGTATTTTACAAGGAGCGACTGCCTATCTGATCTCCACAATCCAGTTACTGGGTAATACGATAACCCTTGGTAAGAAAAGTTGTCAGACTTTTGGGCTTCTGACTACCCGTAAAGAATGTCAAAGATGTAATAATAGCAGTCGGGACCAACGGCTTAACGTGCTTGCCGAAGCACGGAGGGGTCTTGATATGGCCAACCATGCACGAACCAACCGCGACAAGCGTAGCTTAACCTTCTATCAACCCGTGCGGCTGTTATTATTTAGCCACGAGACAGGACAAAAAAGTACCTTACTACTTGCTTTTATTTAAAACTTGAATTATTATTGTATATTTTTCCTTCGGGCGAAACAGAACTGAAATCGGAACCTTTGGTGCGAATCCGTCACACACTTTGCCGTTTTTTTTATAGAGTCACCAGCGCAACAACTTCGCTTGAAAATTCGAAATGTTCGGCAATGAAATGCGTGCGATGTCACAAAAATCACACCTTGTTCCAGACGAATATTTCTCCGTCTTCGCAATAAAGTGAGTGATACGTACCTAATTCCTGAATCGATCAAAGCGCGTACTTGGGATAGAAAGTGACTGAGTAGAAAACAAAAAAAAAAAATCTTACAACAGTCAGGTTGATGTTGGCCACTCCAGAAATACTTGTGTCGCATTGGCCAGGGATTATGACTTTGTCTCCCAGTTGTGGTAAGTAGTGCCAGCAAGCTGCATCAGTCTGACTTGTTTGTTGGTAATATTCTTGTCTGAGACCTTGAGTGGCAGTGACGACGTTATTTATGACGTTTTCAGCTTCTACGCTCAGTGGATTTGTGTTTCTGCTCAGTTTCCAACTGCCAACTGTGAAGATAGTTTGTCAAATTAGCTATCTCGAAGTCATATTCGTATTTTTACTTACACAAAAGCGAACTTGTTTACCTTGTCGTCTGTTTCCTTCTACATTAGTGCAGGTGTACGCAAGAGCATAGTTGTCATAGTCGGTTGCGAGAACGTAGAGATTCTGATTTCTGATCTCTGCAATTTAAAAAATAAATTTAATTTTATTCACCATTCTGGACTCAGCAATTAATTTTTTTTTGTACCTATATTGTATGAAAACAATCTTATTAAGTCTTCTATCGAAAAATAATATAGTTTTTATTACCGTTTCAGGTTATATTTATTACCAATATCTCTTAAAAGTTTTTAAACAAAGTAATTTATATTTTGCAACTCAGAAAATGATTCATGAATGATGAAAATGATACAGGCTACAGTAATAGTTAGTGTATTGTTGTAGATATTAAACAACTTACCGTCACCAACAGTAAAAGTAACTTGTAATACTCCAGATTGGCCAGCGACGGCAGTAGCTGTTCCTGATATCGTACCCAAAGCCTCATTGATAACTTGGCTGTTCAAAACAGAGACGACACCGGTAGCTTCGGCCGTGTATTGAGCACGGTTACACTGGCCTGTCTGTGTCGGTTGTGGGTATCTGGCGACTTCGTACCAGGTTCCGAGATACTGACATCAGATAAACAAATGTTAAAAGAATCATGTAAGATTAACGAGCTCGCGGCGTGCTGTTCGACTGTGCTGCAAAGACTTCCTTCCATTCTTTACACCGGTCACGAATGCACGATTGATTAAATTGAATACCTATTTTATAACTTTGAAAATTAATTTACTATTAAATTCAAAATTTTCTTATTCCTTCGAATATCAAAACACTTCAGCAATTTTAATGCAATATTTTTTTCATATATCTACCATTTATTATAAAAGAGACAAAAGAATATTAAATAAGTACCTATTCTATAGATATGCTGATTGACTCAGGAAATGTTCTAATAGAAGCGACTGTTGCGCGAATACGCAATCGTTGCGTTCATTTTGTTCGGCGAACCCGACCGCGTTGTCGCACCGACAGAGGGCGCCGTCTGAGGTTCCGTACAAGTGAGTGACAAATGACCGCGACGATAGCGTATTCTAGCCACAATATGAGATGCTTCACTTTTTCTAAACTTTTGTCTTTCATTCGGCATTGTTCACTCGAAATGAAACGTCCGAGCACAAAATAAATTAAAAGTGAAAAATGAATTAATTAAGTAGAGAAATTACATTCACGTGAACTTACTCTATTCACATCGAAGTTAGCAACGCCGGTGATGGATGTATCGCATGGTCCGGGCAACTCGATAGTTGCTGGGAGTTGTTCGAACACTGGATAGTAGAAGCACGCTGCATCAGTCTGACTTGTTTCCTGGTAGTAATCTTGTCTGAGACCTTGAGTAGCAGTGATGACGTTATCTATGACGTTGTTCGCTGCTACACTCAGTGGATTGTTGCTTTTGCTCAGTTTCCAACTGCCAACTGTGAAGATAGTTTGTCAAATTAGCATTAAATCTCAATAGAAGTCTCAATGGTTTAGTATTGAATCTCAAACTTATAAACGTATGTTTTGGTACCAAGGTACCTAGACAAAAACTATTTTGTTTACCTTGTCTTCTGTTTCCTTCTATATTAGCGCAGGTGTACACAAGAGCATAGTTGTCATAGTCGGTTGCGAGTACGTAGAGATTCTGATTTCTGACCTCTGCAATTTAAGAATATATTGGTATTATTTTATAAAACAATTTTATTTATTATTTTAACGTAATAATATATTTGTTTTTATTCCCATTTCAGGTTATAAAATCACTACTTCTTAGTAGCTTTTAAAGTACGTAATTTATATCTTGCAACTCAGAAAATGATTTTGACACAGACTACGGTAATAGTTAGTATATTGTTATAGAAATTAAAGAACTTACCGTTACCAACAGTAAAAGTAACTTGTAATACTCCAGATTGGTCAGTAACTGTAGCTGTTCCTGATATCGTACCCAAAGCCTCATCGGTAACTTGGCTGTTTTGAACAGTGACAGTACCGGTGGTAGCTCCGAGCGCGTATTGAGCACGGTTACACTGGCCAGTCTGTGCTGTTTGTGGGTATCTGGCGACTTCGTACCATGTTCCAAGATACTGGGAACGGATAAAAAATATTAAAAGGATCATGCAGGTAATATCAAATTATTTTTACAACGAGCTCGCGGCGTGCTGTCCCACTGTGCCGCAAAAACTTCCCTCCATTCTTTCCACCGGTCACGACTTTACTATTGATTAAATTGAGTACCTATTTAATAACTCTAAATAAATGATTTACGAAAAATTCAAATTTTTCTTATACTGCGAATATCAAAACACGAGTAATTTGAATACCATACATTTTTCACTTGTCTAAATATTTTATTCCAAAAGAAACAATCGAATCTCTTAACAAAAATCTTAAATTCATAATACAACATTTCCTATGTAGTAAAGGTGAGCACTAAAGAAGGATTTAAAAAAAGTCCCCTAAATGGATTGAATAGTGTACCCTATTTGGGTAATCCCATCGCGCACACGGCTTGTATTAAATAAATAAAATATTGTAAGTATGCCAAGTGAGTTTATAATGCTTTTAGACATTTTACGATTATTATGTCTTGTCGTTTCGAGTGCATTTTTCTCAGGTAAAATCGTGTGTTCATACAACGTTGGTCGGATTAAACAACATTATTGTGAACTTACTCTATTAACATCGAAGTTAGCAACGCCGGTGATGGATGTATCGCAGGGTCCGGGCAACTCGATAATTGCTGGGGGTTGTTCGAAAACTGGATAGTAGAAGCACGCTGCATCATTCTGACTAGTTTCCTGGTAATAATCTTGGCTGAGACCTTGAGTGTTAGAGATGACGTTATCTATGACGTTGTTCGCTGCTACGCTCAGTGGATTGTTGCTTTTGCTCAGTTTCCAACTGCCAACTGTGAAGTTAGTTTGTCAAATTAGCAATTTCAAAGTCATATTCGTATTTTTTGTTACCCAGGTACCTACACAAAAGCAAAATTGTTTACCTTGTCGTCTGTTTCCTTCTACATTGGTGCAGGTGTACAGAAGAGCATAGTTGTCATAGTCGGTTGCGAGTACGTAAAGATTCTGATTTCTGATCTCTGCAATTTAAAAACTTATTGGTACATATTATTGGAAAAAACAATTTTATTTATTATTGTAACGTCATAATAATTTTGGTTTTATTCCCGTTTCAGGTTATAAAATCACTACTTCTTAACAGTTTTTAAACAAAGTAATTTATATTTTGCAACTCAAAAAATGTTTCTGACACAGACTTACAATAATACTTAGTATATTGTCATCGAGATTAAACAACTTACCGTCACCAACAGTAAAAGTAACTTGTAATACTCCAGATTGACCAGGGATTGCAATAGCTGTTCCTGATATCGTACCCAAAGCCTCATCGATAACTTGGCTGTTCACAACAGAGACGACACCAGTAGCAGCTCCGAGTCCGTATTGAGCACGGTTACACTGGCCAGTCTGTGTCGATTGTGGGTATCTGGCGACTTCGTACCAGGTTCCGAGATACTGACATCAGATAAAAAATATTAAATGGATCATGTAGGTAATTTCAAATGATTTTTACAACTAGCTCACGGCGTATTGTATCACTGCGCCGCAACGACAACGCTTCATTCATTCCACTGTTTATGAATAGACTATCGATTAAATTGAGTGCCTATTTAATAACTTTTTTAATTTTTTATTAAGTACGATTTTTTTTTCTTATTTCTGTGAATATAAAAACCTTTGAACAATTTGAATGCCACAATTTTTTTACCCAATTGAAAAAGAAACAATTGTATTTAATGAAAATCTTAAATTCATTCACTGACTACGTACAGCTGCCTCAAAAACCATAAAATTTTGCACAACTGTTCCTATGTAGTGACGGTGAGCACTAAATAAAGATTTTTGACAATTCATCTCCTAAATGGATTAAATAGCCTACCCTATTTGGGTAATCCCATCGCGCACACGGCTTGTATTAAGTAAATAAAACAGTATAGGTATGCCAAGTGAGTTTATAATGCTTTTAAACATTTTACGATTATATACAGGGTGGCATGGACATCGACACGCAAACTGAAACCATGAATTCAGCACATGGTTCTAGACCCCCAAGCATGCAAACATATGGTCGGTTATTAAAAAAAAACTGCTGTTTCAAAGAAAAGTGCAATACCTACGCGGTCAAAATGTATGGCAGAGCAATTTTCGGTTTTTAATAACCGACGAAAAAATTCAACGCAGGGGTGTTCAGAATCATGTACTGAATTCATGGTAACAGGTTGTGCGTCGATGTTCCTGCCACCCTGTATGTGTTGTCATTTCGAGTGCAGTTTTCTCAGCTACAATCGAGCGTTCATAGGACGTTTCTCGCAATAAACTACATTCTTGTGAACTTACTCTATTAACATCGAAGTTAGCAACGCCGGTGATGGATGTATCGCAGGGTCCGGGCATCTCGATAACTGCTGGGGGTTGTTCGAAAACTGGATAGTAGAAGCACGCTGCATCAGTCTGACTTGTTTCCTGGTAATAAACTTCGAGGAGATCAGGTGTAGCAGCGATGGCGGCATTTATGGTGTTAATAGCCGTTTGGTCCAGGGGATTTGTGTTTTTTCTCAGCTGCCAACTGCCAACTGTGAAAATAGTTTGTCACGTTATCCGTCTGTAGGTCACTTTGGGAAACAATTTGTTCCATACTTAAAAAAAGAAATCTTACTTCGTCGTCTGTTTCCTTCTAAATTATCGCAGGTGTACACAAGAGCATAGTTGTCATAGTCGGTTGCGAGTACGTAGAGATTCTGATTTCTGATTTCTGCAATTTAAAAAAAGAATTTTTATTTTATTCACGATTCAGATTGGACCATGACTTAGGCGGCTCACTTGCATCAAAAATCACTAAATGAATTTAAAATATCGTTTTATTTCTGACAATCGTTTGAAGACGAAAGAGACACGATGATGTTTGAAAAAATACGTTTAGCGTTAGATGCCTTTAGTGATTTGTGGTGCTAGTGGGCCTTAATCTAAAATATTAAACGATGTCATTGATTTTGAAATGCAAAGAATGCTCATGATACAGATTACATTAATAGTGAATGTATTGTTATAGAGATTTAACAACTTACCGTCACCAACAGTAAAAGTAACTTGTAATACTCCAGATTGGCCAGCGACGGCAGTAGCTGTTCCTGATATCGTACCCAAAACCTCATTGGTAACTTGGCTGTTCACAACAGAAACGACACCAGTAGCTCCGGCCGTGTATTGGGCACGGTTACACTGGCCTGTCTGTGCTGTTTGTGGGTATCTGGCGGCTTCGTACCATGTTCCGACATACTGGCATCAGATAAAAAAATATTAGAAAAACCAAGCAATTTCAAATTATTTTTTTAATTCATTTCTAATTTTTAAAACCATTAAATTACATTTAAATAAACTTACACTGATCGCGTTAAAGTTAGCAACGCCACCAGTTATGACTCAAAAAATATTTAAACTATCAAATTCAACAGTTTCATACTACTACAAATACCAAAAGAAATTTACAATTTTATGTGATGTATAATTTTTACTTTACAATTTGTATTGAAACAGACGAAATAATATAAAATAATTATGATATTATTAGTCACCATGTGAGTATAATTTTCAAAACGATTAAATAAAATTTCTGTGAACTTACTCTGGAAACGTCGAAGTTAGCAACGCCGGTTACGGTTGTAGGGCATTGTCCGTCAAAATCAACAAAGTAGGTGCAAGCTTCCGCGGTGTGAGTTCTCTGGACGTATTGAGCGGATGCTGCGTTAAGCGCTGCCACGTTTGCAATAATACCATTAATAGTGTTTGTAGCGGCAGCTGGTAGCGCACCCTTGTTTCTACCTAACTTCCAACTGTTCACTGTGAAAACATAATCTATATTAGAATAACATTTGATATTGAGTAAAGTCTTACTCGCACAATCATGGAGTTTTATGTAAAGGTCAGAATTTTAGACCGTCATGTCTATCACTTATATATTGTGTGACTGGCGATGGCGCTGTGTATAACTCCAAGTGCCATGTAAAGGTTCGCGTCCACTGTTTCGCATCTTACGCATCGAATGGATCGTACGAAACGGATTACTTGTGGCAGTGCGTCCACTGAATCCGCAGCAAACGGCAGCCTAATTGCGTAAGATACAATGCCAACGGCTTTCATTTTGACAGTTTAACAATATTCATGGTTTTATTTACGTTGTTGAGCAGACGAATTACAATCATAATTATGAAGCAATAGATTATGAATTTCTTTCAGAGAAAATAACCCCCTCCAAATGTCACGTAATACAAATCAAGCTTAGCTATTTTAGCACATACTGTCAAAAAAGTGAAGTGATCACATCTGTCATTATTTAATTTCGGCAGTCGGTGTCTTTGGTTCTATAATGTCTTTTTTTGCCACCGACTTCCGAAATGAAAGTTATTTTTCACTTTGTAGTATTTTTTTCTGGAAGTCGGTTGTTTTTTTTTTGGAAAAAGTATTTAATTTTTTACTTTTTTGATACCTGCCCCGTATATATATCACAATCAATATACACCAAGTGGATTAAATACTTATTTTTAAAACTAAATCAAAAACTACCTAAGCAAAGTATATATGGAACCACCGTGCAAGCTTCTTCTACCAAATGAAAAATAATCTTTAAAATCGGTCCACAATTGATGAAAATATCGATGAACATTTTATCTACATAAAAAATACATACAGACGAATATAGAACCTTCTCCGTTCGGTTGAAAATTGGTATAATGCCTAGACAGAGAACAGCTACAATGCAAGAAACTAGTCAGGTCCGAGGTGGCCGGCTAGAGAGCCGTAACAATGGATAATTAATTATGTCTCATTAGCGATGCTTGACTAGAGTATAATTAAGTGAAATCTCTGAGTGCAGCAGTATGGTTTTTAATCATTGTCAATAAGAAGTATCTTACCTTGTCTTTGGTTAGCATTTATGTTGCGGCATGAATACATCAGTGCAAATGTATTATAATCCGTGGCCAGCACCCAATATGGTACTGTAACAAGAAATAATTTTGTTATTATCAATTATTATCTAAATTACGTCTTTGGTCTAGCTGGTGGTAGCAAGTTCGACTTCTGAATGTCGGGTCCTGGGTTCGATCCTCGGGTCGTAAAAAGTATGATTGGGTATTTTTAATAGGAATGTAAAGAAAAGAAAGAAAATACGTTTATTAATGTCTCAGTAGAAGACCAGTCTCGGGACTTAAACATAATTTGCTAAATGTGGGCCTAAGTACTATAAGAAAGATACATACAATCTGACATAGTAATATTATCTCAACATAAAAATAAGGGATATTTACCAGCAGGGGCGCCAGAGATTGACACCTCAAATTTAGCAGTTCCAGCAGGTACTCCTGCAGCGACAGAAGCCGTCCCGGTTGCATATTGTAGAAGACTGTTTGCGACTTGAGTATTTTGCACATTAAGTGTTCCATCAGTGTTTGCAGAGTATGTGGCAGTGTTGCAAGTACCACTTTGGAAGGACGACGGTAAGGATTCAATGTCGTACCATACTCCTACAAACTAAATAACAAAGAAATTGAAATTATTAACACTGCGAAAAGGTTAAATTGTTCAGCAATTTAACATCTAAAAAATGCCGCTGGTGAAGGGTAAGTTCTACACATTATGAATTTGTTATTTTTATCTTTAACGATTAGTCGGATTC
Organism: Dryobotodes eremita; assembly: GCA_917490735.1. NCBI lineage: Eukaryota > Metazoa > Arthropoda > Insecta > Lepidoptera > Noctuidae > Dryobotodes > Dryobotodes eremita. Next base: position 5,160,684 of record OU823257.1, on the reverse strand, counting down.
ACACTATGCTGACGTGATGCAGCAGTAGGTTATCAGAAGCCTCGGTGTTAGTTTATTTTGAACGCAAGCGTGCAGATTAACTTTTAAGTTTGTAGCCGACTGCAGGCAGCAGCAGCAGACGACGTGTAGCCGCGACACTACTGGTTTTTATGTATTTGTATGAAAACGACGTATCGCTAGTTACAAAAGGTATTTCATAGAAATATATGAAACCAGTAGTGTCGCGGCTACACGTCGTTTGCTGCGGGTGTCTGCAGTCGGTTACGAACTTGTACCTATAATCTAATGGCGTCACGTCAGTATAGTGTGCACGCTTTCATTCAAAGTATATGACTTCGATAGGTTTCTGTTATACATGAAGTGTCCTTTTATTTATCCATACACCCAAAAAACAATATTTTGGATGATACCTACTTAATTATTGGCACCGTGCTTACCTACTCATGCATAGAAGGCACGACACGACATGACACGTAGGTAAGCCTAGTGTGATTCCCACTTTAAGGCTCCTTCAAAAAGCCGCGACACGAGACGCGAATCGCACGCGCCACAAAGCACCGCGTGTCGCGTGCCGCGATATGCCTTTGTCTTGTCGCGCTTGTTTGAAGGAGCCTTTAGACAATGACGAAATTATTATCATCGATAATCAATACGTGCAAATATGTAGGTACCTATCTATATAATCGCACTCAGTGATAAACCATTTATTTAGGAGTGTCAAGGTTTTTTATCATAGTCAGTTGTTTTAATCTAATTTATTTTTAGAAATGACGAAACTTGATGTAATTCAAATGATTTGCTGAACGTTTATTTTTTTGTTCTTGAAAATTCGTATTTTTCGGTTCATTATTATTATGGTAGGTCTGTTTGGTGAATGTCACAATGGCGTTTTATTTTGCCGTCCTGGGCCTCCGATAGGCTTAGTCCGCCACTGACAACTGCTCACAATCAATGTCATCTAGGCATCAAAAGATCCATAATTTAGTTAAGCTGCACGGTGTCTGGCAGATGTCATGAGGGCCCTGTCAGGACAGGTCCACTCAAATCTGTGTGGTTTTTTTCTCAAAACACTATCTCAGACGTAAACCTGCGTTGGTTCGCACACGATCTGACCATTATAATGTTTGGACTTGAGAAGTTTTATTCGGTGTTTCATCTCAGTTTAGTTAGATAGGAAACCCTGACCTTAAAAATATTATTTGACGTGTAGAAGTGTTTCTATTTACTAAATAAATATTAATTTTCTAACAATCACAGGTACCTTTGTATTACTTAAGAAAATTATGTAGAATAAATGCCTTTTTCACTGAACATGGAACAGAATTTATATATACACAAATCAAAAGTGTCTAGGGATCAAGCACATTTTTGCTAGTTATAAAAAGTCTGGTTTTATAATTATATTTTTTGTAACTCTTACGGATACTTTTTAGTAAATTTCGTCATGTGAAAGGGAATAGTTTTTGAATTTCGGTCAAAAGATGAAAATCTTGTGTCAAGTCGTATTCCTATATAATCCTGCAACGGGTTTGAGGCCGAACCAGTAAAATTTCTGCCTCACTTCTGAATGGAATCAATATAAAAGGACGTCATCATGGAGAGAAGACGTCATTTGAGCCCAGAAGAAATGATTAGAGCCGTGGGAATGTTGGAAGTTGATTCTGGGCAACATGCTGTGGCAATCGCTCTGTTCACTACGTAGAGTGTTATAACTCGACTTTGGACACGTTACCGCATCACTGGCAACGTGGCAGAGCGACATGGAGGACGAGCTCGCATCACCATTACTGTTCGACGAAATCGTATAATGACCGCGATGATGTTGGTTACGAGGCTTTATAGCTCTTCAGGGATGTTAATAATAATCAAACCATAAGAAATCGCTTGCATGGAATCAATCTCCGTTCCCGAATGCCGCTATGTGTACCATCTATTGAGCCCCGTAATAGCAGATCCCGTTTATAATGTGCTCGTGAACACATAAATTGGGCAGAAGAGTGGCATTTAGTGTGTTTTTCTGACGAATCTCGCTTTGGTATGAGGTCAGATAGTAGGCATACACGCTATTGGAGGACCCTGGACGGCAAGAACGTTTAAAATCATGCCAGGAAGTCCATGCATACAGTGGTGGAACAATCATGATATAGATCAGATTTGGATCAGAAATAATCACAATGAATAGATTTACGCTGAAACGATTGTATCAGATGTTATTATTTGTTTGCGGATCCAATTTAGTGCTTAATTTCTGCTTATACATGATAATGCAAGTCCACACACTGCAAGAGTCGTTGCAAAGACAGTTGCCGCAGCTAATATCAACGTCCTGCTCAATCGCCAGACTTAAATTCCATTGAACACGCATGGGATATGCTTTAAAGAAGAGCTCTGCCAAATATGGATGCCGTACACACACCAGAAAATCTTTTTCGCCTGTTCAACGGACGTGGGCGGCCATTCCGCAACGTGATTTTGATGAAGTCATATTGAGTATATAATCGCTGCGATTGTGTTAACGGCGGAAATACAGAGTACTAATTGTTTATTTAACGCAATAAAAACCTTTAAAAAAATCTTTTTATCTTTTTATCACATTTTAATGTCAGGATTAACTAAGGTAAAAAATCCAGCATAAGCAAAAATCGCAAAGTCTTTATTAATGCAAAAGCAGAGAGTACTTCGTCGATGTACACATACAAAAACATTTTATTTAATAAATCAAAATAAACATTTTTATGTAATTTCAATAGGCCAATAAAATATATGTTTTAAATACCTTAATCCCGAGACACTTTTGATGTCTGTATATTGATTTATGTAACTATATGAAATTATCTGCTAACTAATTGAATCAGAACTTATCTGAAGGTGGTGAGACAGGCCCTTGGAATACTTAATGTGAGTTTATATTAAAAGTTAAAACTTTTTCTATTTATTGTATCATTGCTAAATACAGGGTGGCAGGGTTATCGACGCGCAAACTGTACACATGAATTCAGCACACGATTCAGGACCTTCTAGCGTAGAAATATTTCGCCGGTTATAAAAAAAAAAGATCTGCTGTTTCATAGACAAGCGCGCCTACGCGGTTTAAATGTATGGAACAGCTAATATACTTATTTTTTTTAATAAGCGGCGACATATTTCAGCGCTGGAGGTCCAGTATCATGAACTGAATCCATGGTAACAAGTTGCGCGTCGATGTCCATGATAATCGGTAAGAAAAAAGAATTGTTCGATTAGTTCTAGATTAACAAAATGTATGCAGAAGCTGTTATTTTTCACGATTTTGATGTTTGTTCTTTAGTAAAAGTTGTTCATAATGCTGAGAAGGTACAATTACCCTTTTTCAGGTCTAGATAGGGTAGATAAACAAGAAAGTACCGTGCAAGTAAAATGCATTTTAAATAGTAGGTAGGTACCTAAAAATAAAAATAAAAATAGAAAAATCTAAATAATAAAATATTATAACAAACGCATGTCGGACCAAGTGCATAGTAGGTAAATATGTAAACGCCGGCGATAAAATATTTGAATAAGAGTTTCAGAAAAAATCTATTATGCACATTAACTTCAATCATCTATAGAAAATCTTAGTAATTTGAAATGTTCAGTCCTCACCTACTTACTGACTATGGATGGAACCACCCAGATTTATTTTTTTAAGAAAGAACCAGTAGACGGTACCTAATGCATTTCAAACAGCCACAACTGTCAGGTAAGTGAACTCAATTTCGTTTGAAAAGTTTTTGAATTTTCTTATCCTTAGTCCCAACTATTTTGGGTCAGTTACCGTCTAACCGGATGCAGCTGAAAATATTGGTAATATTTTACACGGAGCGACTGCCTATCTGACCTCCACAACCCAGTTACTGGGTAATACGATACCCCTTGTTAAGACTGGTTGGCAGACTTTCGGGCGTCTGACTACCCGTAACAACTATTCGAACTTCGAATAACGGCCATTAATAGAATAATAAACAAAACTTACATCTGCCGTAACAAAATTTGTTACTACGGCTACATTTTCATCGCACTGTCCAGTCTGTACGACGACATCCTGTCCCACACTCGCACTTATTAGACCAAGGAGACTAAAAACTACTATATTTAACTTCGACATCTTGGGATCAGTATGTCCCGTCGCACCACAATAAAAAATTTTGCCGGTATTTCCGTTAATTTATACACAAAAGCTTATCTACCATTTTTTTATCGTTTCTTTAATCGCGAAAATCATATTGGCCGATTGATAGATAGTCCCGCATTACTGATATGATTATTAAACCATCAAAATAACAATCTATGACATAGGTTTATTACAAATATACTAGTGGCTCTGTGAGCTGTGGACCTCGCGAGTCTGTCTTTGCATAGCTTAAAACTGAATAAATCTTCACCGCGCACCTTCAAACAAAATCCTTAAAACAAAAAGCGCGCAATGGCTGAAATAAGATTTTTTAACGTAATCTACCCATATTTCCACCGTTTTGAAACTTTTTGGAAAACTGAATCAACAAAAAAAAAAGTCATAAGTATAAGTAATTATCGAACCTGCTCACGAGAATCGGTTGAGAAACGGACCTGGCCCTGCAGTCTCGACATTAGATAGCGACAAAAATCCGTCGCTAAGTCGTATCGTTGTCAAATTCCTTTAATAGATTTTCAACCTTATGCTTTGGAAATAAAGTTGAAAATCTATTAAAGGAATTTGACAACGATACGACTTAGCGACGGATTTTTGTCGCTATCTAATGTCAAGACTGCAGGGCCTGTAGAGGAGAACAGCCATCCGGACATACGAAAGCATTTTTGCCCAAGCTGAAACGGAGACGCTTCGTTCGCGGTACGCGCTCGCTCGGTTAATTAATTTATTACTAAACAGCGAATAGGCGATGTAAAGTGCATTTTGGTGTGTAAGTATTTATTTATCGATTACAATCTCTCACATGGAAGCCTCAGCATTTGTTTAACTCCATCTAACCCAAAGATTTGTAATGATGTCATAAAAAACATATTTTTGGGCGCTGTCATTGCTAACGCTGGCTAAACCTCACGAGATAGATCAAAATAATGTACTACGGAATTGTATATCTTAAAAAGGTCTACAGAAAAGTCACTGATGGTATATATCTATCTCCCAAGGATAACCCACAGTAACCATTTTTATCTTTTACATATTACTAAAAAGTTATGGGTTATTTACGAAGCTATTTTAAACAATACAGTATTAATTCTTATCCAATGAAATACGTTAGATACGTTGTGCATTTAATGTAGATCATGATAAAAATAAATATCTTAGAAGATATCACAGATTTAAAAGTGTAACATCTAACAATGGGGGTCGATATATACTACTTTGGGTATCATTGGATACTTATAAGAAAGAGTGAAGCTTTATTAGGCCGTAACTCCTTAAAACTTACACCAGTTTTGCATTCCACTTACATACCTAACAGATGCGCATAGACAACACGAAATCATTTGTAGAGGAACGTATACCGCTATCATTCTGCTCGTCCTTTAATACCTTGGGGTTATACTTTCCTTAAGGCTCCTTCAAACAGGCGTGACACGCGACGCGACACAAAAGCACCGCCAGTCGCGTGGCGTGTGGCATATGTTTGCAGGAGCCTTTAATCAAAAGTAACACTGTTTCCAGAATAGCACCGATTCATACATGCCCAGCAGGCTGACATCGCCTTCAACGAGACATGCCGAATTATCAACCAAAATCGGGATGCTTTAAACTAACCCTTATCAACAAAATCTAGTTCCTAGGTAGTCTGTAATCTGGCGAAATATGCGACGTCAAAATATAGGATGCTGCATCGGCTTCAAAAATATGTATCAATGTAATATTAACGGACATGATTTGCGTCATAAATATCTGCCTACTCAGTAACAAGAGATTTGTACCTCTTGAAGGGACTGAGATCGATAGTGGTTCACGATGTGTGTCGGAAACGATATAGTAATGGAGATATTAAAAAAAGGGGTCTGTGGGCAAACAAGATTAATACTACAATAGAGTATATTTACTCTTATCTCGAGCAGAATTCTAAAGAGTGTCAGTTTTCTCAGGATGAACTGATGGCCAAAATTGAAGGTGAAAAAACGGTGAAAGCACAACTTCTCAAAAAATATGGTGACGGTATTTTGATTGCCTTCACTACCAATAAGGCTCTTGTGGTTTGCTTCCAAAACATGGTACGAGTATAAGTTATTGACAACACTTTGCGGCGCTCGTACGCTAAAACTATTATTTTTACAAAAAAAAAAAAAGATTTGTACATAAACTGTAGGAAATTTTCTCTAGTTTAATAATTTTTTTAACTATTTGCATCGTAAAATGAGTCAGAAATGAGATATTGTCCAAAAACTGTTTTTGAGTGCCATTTTTCCAATATGGCGGTGCGAGCGGCAACATACGAGGTGGCACAGTAAAAATTCGAAAAGAGCACGTCAAAATCAATAAAGTCACCAATTTTCAATTTCCCGTAAAACTTTCCAGGTAAAACTACCAAATGACTGGACTAGTAATTTGGCCGCACAGGTCGATAAAGGTTAAGCTACGCTTGCCGAGGTCGGTTCGTGGATGGGTGGCCATCCATTACATATCAAGGTCCCTTCGTGCCTCGGAAAGTTGGGGTCTCGTGTTACCCAGTAACTGGGTTGTGAAGGTCAGATGGGCAGTCGCTCTATGTAAAATATTGGTAGTCAGCTGCATCCGGTTAGACTGGAACCCGACCCTAGCGAAGTTGGGAAAAGGCTAGGCAGATTTATGGATTGATACTAATTATTTATTCTTATTATTATTTATTACCGACCGGAATTCTCATTACATTTCAAGTTATTAAACACATTGGAGAGGTCAAGCACTGCCTCAATATCTTAAAAAAATATAAGTAGGTATCTAACTACTTCATCTTTTATTGGCACTACAAATAGACCTTCAAGATTTACGAAAACGATCTCGGATATTAGAAATTAGAAATAGCCAACATGGTGTCCGTAAGCCGTTTTCGTGAAATTATTTCCAATATACAGACATTTTGACCTTAATGATTTTATTAGGTAGATGGTATCGCTATCATTAGATACCTTTAATCACACTCAAACAAAACCGCAAATATCAAACCATAATTATTGTGTTCATAATCATAATAATATATAATGTAGGTAGGAACTGCAATGGGATCGTTCAATGAAATGAAAAGCTTGTTTAGTATTAAAAAAATAACTATTCCTAGAGTCGGTTTTACTTTATTTTTCATAATGAAGCACTCTGTCAACGACTCAGAGTTAAGCCTCTATTATTTTCTACTATACTAAATACGAAATAGTGTTTACCTCTTAATATTATGTCACCAACTTATAAAATACTCGCGGAGGTTGCATGGAAACACCATGCAGGCTAAAGTCTCTACAATACCTTCACTTAAAGGCTCATTTAAGAAATATAATTACGTTGGCTAGATAGTGCCTTGGAGCATTAAGTCCACCTTAGGCACCAGTTCCACCGCCGACCAGGAAGCGACTAGCTATTGACTATTCCCATTATATCCCTTGTCAGTAAAATAGATAGTTGGTCGTTGGCTGTTCACACTGCCGCAAACTGGATCGTCCCTATAGAAAAGGTTGGACATGGGCATCAAAATACATTTATTTAAAAAAAGAAAATGCTATCGTATTCCTTTATCAAAAATCTACACATATTGTTCTTAGACTTTTTCTTATTGGACTCATATTTCAGGAGAAAATCGAAATTAATTGAATGAAATTAATTAAAAAAAAAAATGAAAATCGTTTCTGTACATTGAAAACATAAAAAAATTATAGTTGTGTTGTTAAAGGAAAATGACAGATGACATTTTTACCATTTTTACACCGATCAAGATCCTTCTCTACAAGGTCATATACGTAAGTTTTTCTTTATAACTAGCACGTATAACTCAAACTCAAAGCATATATTTCAAATAAATCAATTACAGGCACTTTTGAATTGTCAAGGGGTCGGTCAGTCAGAAAGATGAAGCTAGTTGCCCATTTCAAAGCGTAGTATAGGTACCTATGGCGAAGAACGGGCAAGAAACTCCACGGACACTCTTTTGAATCAAAATATGGTTACAAAAAGTTTGGTATGGTTTAAAGGTATGGTTTAGGTAGGTAAGCTAAGTACAAGTGATGACACATAGGGAAATTACCTATATCCGTTGTTGGCTCAACCGGTACTCACGTTATTAGATTGTAGATAATAAGCGATTAATGTAATTAACGATAAAATGATATCATTCGTGACTGTTTTACTACAGTTATATGCACAAGGAAAAACATCAGCTGAACAGTTTATTTATGAACTTTTTCATAATTATTGTTAGATCATGTTATTGTTCTGACATCTTTTTTTACTTGAAGTAGGTACCTAACAGCATTGTAGGCGCATAATTTACAAAAAACCTTTACTTAAGCGTCTCAGTATGAATCACACATACCTATGTGGCGGCACCTACATCGCTACATGCGAACTAGCCGTCGTACTGAGGTCACGCAAAAATCCTGCATCGCGCAAGCACAGTTTACTGTGCAACTAGCATATATACAACGTCCCGACACATGACAAAACATCCGTCTAGTCGGAGGATCCTCCCTTTTCTATGGAGGATGAGTGAACTTTACACCATGTGCCTTAGACCTACTTTTGTTTCTAGAGTTTCGTACCAAAATGGTAAAAAGGACCCCACAGGGCGACTTTGTGTGTCTGTGTGTCACAGCTTATTTCAGCAACTAAGGTAAAAAGCATTAAAAATGATAATATATTCCAATAGGATAGGTAAATCAAATCAAATCACTTTTATTTGTTAACACAGATAAAGAAATACAGATCGTATATACCTCCATTCCTACTTTCGTGGTACCTTAGCTACTACGTTGCATGCGATCATGGGTTGGAGGTGTACACTTTTTCCTACCCTTGCGGGGAATACAGACGTGATGCTACGTTTTGTTAGATTAAACATATTATAGGTAAGGATAATAGGTATTTAAATTAGAACTGCGAACAAAGATATTAAAATGTCACCTGCGAATCGGGTATTTTTTTAAGATCTTTACAAACTTGAGAAAAATAAAAATGGGAACTTCAGCGGCATCTCAAATTGAATGTGGACGAAATTTCACAAATTGAATTAATACTTATTTTTAAACATTCGCCATACAAAGATAAGGCAATCAACAAGAAGCGAACTTATGACAATGGAAAAAAAAAAGTGTGGTGTCGGGGGACCCCCGTCAGGAACGAAGTTCCTTACGCTTTTTCTTCAACTCCGAATGTAATTCGATATGGAGATTTGAATTGATTATGTTTGTATATTTTCGTCACGTAAGGAAAATTCGTTATGCCCTTCCATGCGACTCTCTCTCTCTCTGTCTCACCCTCCGTAATTTGCATATTTTTTATTTTCTTTAATACTAATAATGTAAAGTAAGGAATCAAATCAAAAAGTTTAATTTAATATTTTAGGGAAAATATTTATTTATTAAAAATTAGATATAAAATTGTGAATTACATATTATATTTAATCAATCAATCTTATCATCACATTGTATCATGGTAATTACCGGCTTATGGTAATTATAATAAGATACATATTATGTTTGAGATTCAATTATGTCCAAGTATCTCGAAAAAACAGCATCAACTGTAGTACGTATACAGTACTTTGTTGTAAACTGCGCCGGATCATTATTAATACTCATCATACATATCAAATGTATTTGATAAAAAGGATATGAGTTCTTCAATTTTTTTTTTATTAATGAAGTCAACGATAAAATCTCCAGCCAATATGAGTGCAAGTTAATGAAAAATTTGGTTAAGTAATTTAGGACCTCCCTCATTATATTCTAACAACAGTCGATGAAAAAATAATGTAATATCCTCAATCTTTTGATTTGGGTATATATAAATAGCTACAATAACTAGTTGAGCATCGTTTCCTATTTTATAAACAACTGAACAAATGTCACCTACTGATGAATGCCTTTTTTTTTTTTTGGGTGGGGTATCATTAAATGACCTCTCCCGCTCTGGGCGGAGCGGAAGGGCGTGTCAGACTCTTACTGACTAAAACCCACCCGTGTTCCTTCAGTTGCCTGTGCGCCAGGGCCACGGTATCTCTTTCGAACAATCCGCAGCCCCGGCAGGCATCGGTCCTATCGGACCCCGTCAATGGTGCTGACATCTCTTTGAGGCGCGCGTGGAACACGACGCGCCGTCGACCCGGGCCTGGTCCTTACCGGACGGCGAGCTGCCCATTGCTCGCCGTCCGCAAGCCCGCGCCTACGGTGGCCGGGAGTCGGCAATCGACTCTCGACGCCCAGGGTGTCTCCTCCTCCTGCGGGGGCTAGGGGCGCGAGGGCGCAGAGATTGCCCCGCTCTTTCGCGCTCTGCCTCCTCCTTCGCGAGCATTACTGCTTCGCAGAAGGAGGTGACGGCTTCCCATTCCCTCTCGCTCCGTACCAAGGCCTGAACCAGGGCCGGACGCGAGAGGTCGCCGCCGCCGATCGCTGCCACGAGGACACGGCGATGCTCCGCCCAAGCCGGGCAGACCTCCACCATATGCTCCACCGTGTCCTCCGGTTGATCCACACAATGATAACACCCGGGCGTTTCCTCCCGCCTTATCCGAAAAAGGAACCTCCCGAAACAGCCATGTCCGGTGAGGACCTGCGTCAGGCGGAAGGTGAGGACGCCGTGGCGCCTCTCAAGCCACTCCTCAAAGAGGGGTCTTACCGCCGCAATTGTGGCGTGCCCTGCGCTGGGTTGCGACAGTCGCACTCTCCATGCCGCCATGAGATCCCGCCGGAGCTCTGTCCGCTGTGCGGCGATTTCTCGCGGCAGCGGAGTTACGCCCCGGCGTTTCGCCTCCTCGCGCCACTCCCAAACGTGCGCGAGGACTTTTGCCTCCAGATCCCACGGCGGCAAACTGATGAATGCCTAGTACTCAAATCACTAATGTTTGATAAAATCTTTCTCATATTTTCTGAACAAATGTGGACGTTATCTTCAGAGGTCTGGTATATTGCGTCTCCACCGGCACGAACATTGTCTCGTTTATAATGAGAAATGCAATTGAAATTTGGAAGAACAATTTCTTCTTCATTTGTCATCCACGTTTCAGAAAGTAATAGTAGATTAGAATTTGTAGTAACTGGATCCATGAAATCTAAAGTATGATTTTTTTTACTTTGGCAGTTAAAAATTAATAACGAAAGACCTCTTTTTATTAAAAATCATATCTAAGATAATTTGTGTTCTGGTCTGCAATGTGTTTAACTAATGTCAAGTGGTTTTCTCTTTTGTGACTTAATTGTAATAATATCGGAGAGTGATCGGAGTTCATGTGGTACCCCTCTTCTACACTCAGATAATTGGTTGATATATTTTTGACAATGAAAAAGTCAATAAGGTCTGGTAGTTTCTGGTGGTCAGTCGGCCAGTATGTAGGTTTTGCAGTACTTATGACCTCACAGCGCATGTCTTTAACTGCACTTAGAAGCGGTCCCTTAGTTGAAGTTAATCTCGATCCCAATGTGTGTTCTTAGCATTAAAGTCGCCGCCTAATAAATATAAATCTCTGTCGAAGGAGTCTAAAGAAGTGTACATATTGTTCTTAGTTTATCACGTGTCTAGAGGGACAGTATACGGCCGCTACTGTAACATTAAATTAATTTGTTTTAACTGATATCGCCACAGCTTGCCGGTCTGGCTCCTAGTATTTACACTGTTCGTAATGACATATATTTTCTCTAATAATAACCGCGCTACCTCCTCGGAGCGTGTTGTTAGGGTGAAGCGATGTGAGCGAAGTGATAAACCTTGTATCCTCTAAATTTTACTACAAAAGACTGTTTAGTGAAGTGCGTTTCAGAGATCAAACACGCATCAATCTTTTCTGTGTCTAGGACTATTTGCAACTCATGTTGGTGTTGCAGCAGTCCGCTGGAATTCCATGCCATTACTTTTATTGTGTTATGTATGATTGATTTTTATAGTGCTTGATTTTATTTTCCTTCATGTGTATAATTTTCATAGTTTTTGAGGATTCCGGTGCCCAAAAAGTGGTAATCAAAATCCAAAATGGCGGCCTTAACCAGAGATAAACTCAGTAAATTTGTTGCAGGTAGGAACTCTTTCGAGGGGCAAGCAACCTCACTAACATCGTTTATACTCGTAGAGAAGCATTGTCTTAATTAAAACAAGTTTTAAAGATATTGATAAAATTGGATAGTTTTTTTTTGTTTGGTGTAGAATAGAATAGAATAGAATAGAATATATTTATTGTAAAACTTGAGTATACATCAAATAATAATATGTGCGAGGTGTTAAAATAACAGTTAAGTAGATTTGCATGTTTTGCAATATTATGGCGTACAAAACATATTTTTGGTTTAGAATAAACTATAAAAGATTTGAGTCTGCACAACAAATTATAAAATTAATAACTTAATCCTAATGCTAATTAAAAAAGGGGAAAGTATTGTTTTTACATATTTGAGGGCCAAATTGTGAAAATGTCGTAACTATGATAATCTATTTAATTAATTGCGGTTATTTAAAAATTCCGATATGGTGTAATAGCATTTGGCTATGAGATTTTTTTTAAATGTATTTTAAACAGAGCAGAAGGCTTTTGTCTAATAGGTTTTGGGATTTTATTATAAATGACTGGTGCTAAACAAAAAATACTTTTACGCATCAATGCCGTGCTTGATCTTGGTAGGTACGCATAATGTATTATCGCGTCGATTAAGAATAGAAACGTCTGATAGTTTCTTAAATAGGTTAGGATTGGTTTGTATAACATTAGCTATTTCATAGATAAATAAGGAAGGCAGACTTAGAATGTTATATTTAATAAAATACTTTTTGCAACTATCAGTTATTTTCAAACCAAACATAGCCCTAATACACCTTTTTTGTGACTTAATAATGAGCTCTTTATGAATAGAGTTTCCCCAAAATATAACTCCAAACCTCAATATGGAGCCGATAATACCATGGTAATTGTCTCGGAAAATTTTCAGCAATGCTCGTAAAGCGTGTTTCTTCTTCATCATTATAACGCTTCAGCCCACTCTGCTAGACGGGCAGTCGATTTATTGAGTACGGCAGGTGCACAGATAATGAGCCCCTAATGAGGCACCTGGCCTTGATTTTTATTTATTCTCAAAAATCAAAGTGACACTTCGTCGTATTGACATTACGAACCCTGAAGACTCAGTGACTGCATTCGAAAGGACTGTGATAGAGAACCCCAGGTAGAGCTTCCCACCCGGCAATTCTTCCTTTGCAATGTAGAAGGGAAGCAATGAAGTATCTTCTCTAAACGACAGATTATTTTTTCCGACATCCACGCAAACGTATTCCTAGGCACAGTTAGTAGTAAATATATTCTCCCCTCTAAACATTTTTAGCCTCCTTTTTACTCCATTCTGTTTTAAATAAGAAACTACTTAATTCAAGGAGATAAGATACTTTTATACTGGTTCAAAATGTAGTTCCTGTAATGCGAATAAAACAGGGGTAAAGTTAATAAAACTACAAATACAATTATTACTTAAACTATAATAATAATAACATATTTTCATAAAAATACAAATAATTTAATACCACACGTAAAAAAATGTTAACATGGTCGTTAAAAATAGCACTTATTAAATCTAAACCTAGAATTTTGTTCAGTGATTGTCTATTATTTACCAGACTAATTGTAATATAGTACATACAAATATCAGAATAATACTGCTCTTGAATAAGAATGCTGAACTGAGCTCTAGACATTCTTCGTTTTGTGAGATTAGTTTGAAGTATGGTTCATAAAGCTCGGGACGTTCTCCTATCATGTCTGTGATCGCAGCACTGCCAGCTTCCGTCATTGTCCTTCCACGACTCAACTGCCAGGCACCAACTGAGCAAATAGATGAAAACATTTTATTTACAGTTTGTTTTATTACACTACAAGCCGTGTGCCCGGCGAGATTCGGCAAAAATGTCGGTCTTCTATACAAACGTTCATTCCCTATTTAACTCCTTTAGATGATAACTTTTTAAAAATCCTTCCTTAGTGCTCACTTTCGTTGCATAAACTCAAGCTTCTGGACTCAGTGGTTTAGGCTAAGTGTTGTCTGTCAGTGAGTGAATTTAAGATTTTAATTAAGTACTGAGATGATTATTTTAGGGCATAGTAATTGACCGAGTGAGCGCGAAGTGTCTCCGTTTCAGCTTGGGCAAAAATGGTTTCGTATGTCCGGATGTCTGGCTGTTCTCCTCTACAGGTCGCATTTCTCGACCGAATCTCGTGAAATTTTGTGAGCAGTTTCGATAATTATATATGGATTTTTTTTTTGCCGATTCATGTTTTCGATTTTTTTTCAAAATGGCGGAGATACGGGGTTGAAAACGTAAGAAAAAAAACTGCCATTTTGCGCTCTTTGCGCGCGCTTTTTGTATTAAGGTGCGGGGTGAACATTTATTCACTTTTAAGCTATGCATAGACAGACTCACGAGGTCTACAGCTCACAGAGCCACTGTTAACTAATAAGTCAACAAGAATTTCCATTAAATAAAAATAAGGGAATGAACAAAATACCTTGTCTTTGATTGCTATTAATATTTTCGCAGCTGTAGGCTAGTGCGTATCCATCGTAGTCAGTCGCCAAAATGTAAATCGTTGTCTCCTTCCTGTCTCCGTCTATAATAATAAATTGAGATCACATACGATTGTATGTAAATATATTAAGGGCCGATTGTTCAATCGTCAGATAACTTTTACCTGAGGTATAAAAGCCACCATATTTATTCTTAGACATTTCTATAGATAAGCGTTACAATGACAGCAGGCTAGCTTTTTATATTACGTTATTTACCTTCAGAATCACCCATTACTAAAGAAAATATTCCTCTTCCATCATTTGAATTGAGTCGGCCTAAACCTTCTGTAGTCAATAAAGCTTCATCAACGACTTCGAAGGAAAGTACTTCAACGTCTCTCGTTTCTTCATCGAATGACAATCTGGTACCAACACAGGAACTGTCTCCAACTGCGTCGTATCTTTTAATCTGATACCAGGAATTGTTTGCGAACTGTAAAAAGAAACGAGCATAAAGGATTTGTATGGTTGATAACTAGATAAAT
This sequence comes from Dryobotodes eremita, assembly GCA_917490735.1. NCBI lineage: Eukaryota > Metazoa > Arthropoda > Insecta > Lepidoptera > Noctuidae > Dryobotodes > Dryobotodes eremita. Next base: position 5,145,481 of record OU823257.1, on the reverse strand, counting down.
TGTACTGTCATTGTCACTAATCATTTCTATGTCCAATTTTAACAGTGTATTTTATCGTGTCTCTCATTGTCTTGTTAGAGTCACCGGCAACACGAGTGATGTTTGTCGCTAGACTTCGGAAGACCTCGCTCAACATGATATTTCTAAGTTACTAATTAGTGTGCAATATTGCAGACGGTGGCATGATGACAGGTACTTCATCAATGTTACTGCATACGGCAAGTTAGTGAATAGAAATCCAAACAATGTCTTACTCTAGCCACGTTGAAGGCCTCCACTGCAGATATATCGATGTCGCACTGACCAGGGATTATGACTCTGTCCCCAGTTTGTGTTGGGTAGTGGAAACAAGCTTGATCAGTGTGACTTGTGTCCTGGTAATATTCTTGTCTGAGACCTTGTGTTGTACTGATGACGTCATTTATGACGCTATTAGCGTTCTCGCTCAGTTCTATGTTTCGACTTAGTTTCCAACTGCCAACTGTAAAGGTGGTTTGTCAAATTAGCTCTTTCAACGGCAGTTTGATGTGTACATAATTATTAAATTATAAAAAGAACTGCTTTACCTCGTCGTGTGTTTAAAGCAGGTCTATCAAAGCAGGAGTATACAAGAGCAAAACCGGAATAGTCGGTTGCGAGTACGTGGTAATCAGAAAAATATGTAGCTGCAATAAAAAAATGTTAGTTTACAAAATGTAGGTAGGAAACACAATCACTATATTGTTTTAGGTAAAAATAATTTAGGGTGGGTCTACTTTTTGTCCCTTTCTCTAAATATTAAGTAAGTATAGTAAAGCCAAAGTCAGTACAAAGATTCCTTTTGCGGTTTTCATAATATTTTGCTATATATTCTTTTGGGACTATGCTATAACTTACGCGTCGACAATGCAAAAAGCTGATATGTATAAAAATATACTTCGTGGCAATACAAAATGCGGACTACGATTTACAATACTCCAATGTTTTAATATTTTAAGACTAAACAACTTACTGTGATCAGTATAAGTAACTCGTAAGTTTCCAGAACCATCACTGCTTGATACTTCACCTTCTCCTCTTATCTCAGACAAAGATTCATTGAAAATTTGGCTGATCACCATAGAGAAGGTACCACTAGCAGCTCCATTCTCGAATTCAGCAAGGTTACACTGGCCTGTTTGTTCTGGTTGTGGGTATCTGGCGACTTCGTACCATTGTCCAACGAACTGATATAGAAAAAAATAATTAATGAGACCTATCCCTATTTTATTGTAAAAAATTTAATACCTAGCATTTTGTGAACTTACATTTTCAATGTTGAAGTTAGCAACACCGGTTATGGATGTATCGCAGGGTCCGGGTAACTCGATATACGGCGGGGGTTCTTCGAACACTGGATAGTGGAAGCAGGCTGCATCAGTCTGACTTGTGTCCTGGTAATATTCTTGTCTGAGACCTTGAGTGGTACTTATGACGGCATCTGTGACGGTATCAGCCAACGGGCTTAGTTGTGTCGTTCTACTTAGTTTCCAACTGCCAACTGTTAGGATAGTTTGTCAAAATTAGCTCTCTCAGAGTAAAATAGAGATATTGTAGGTATCTACTTATAAAAATCAGCTTCATCATTTACCTCGGCGTCTCTCTCCATTCTCGATAGTAACGCAGCTGTATAAAAGAGCATAGTTGTTGTAGTCGGTTGCCAGCACGAAGTAATTTGCAGTTCTGGTCTCTACAATTAAACAAAATATTATTACGTTAGTAAAACAATAAGTACCCACCTATTTTTTTCAGTACAAATAATGACGTAATTTTTTCAATATTTTCTTAATAACAAATTATTGTAGTAGTCCTACAACAACCGGGGGTTGTCCTTGGGTACACTTGCATAGTGCATACAGGGATAATCGCCAGTTGGTGCCTCCTCAACATTTAAAATTGTGGAAGGGGCTTCTGCGAGTTGGCATCGGCCCTTCGTAAGCATTCCAAAGGTCCGGGACCCGAGGGTCCCGAGATATGTCAAAGACATTTTTGAAATAATTATTGTAGCAAAGGCAATTAATTTTTAAAGGTTTTCGTTTCCGTTCCGTTTCCTTTTTGGTATTTATTTATTAGGTTCTTACCCAGAATTCTTTCGGACTACTCTATTCGTCCAGTGATATGAGATTGAACAACTTACCGTCACCAACATTGAATGTAACTTCTATTTGTCCGCCATTTCCTGTTACTGTAGCTTCTCCTGATATCTTAGCCAGAGCCTCATCCGAAACTTGGCTGTTCACAACAGTGAAGGTACCACTACTAGGAGTGGTCGTGAATTCAGCACGGTTACACTGGCCAGTCTGTGCTGTTTGTGGGTATCTTGCGACTTCGTACCATGTTCCAAGATACTGGCATCAGATAAAAAAATAAAAGGATGTAGTAATTTAATTCTACAACTTTTAAAATGTATGATAAAATTAACAGATAACGCGGTACGGCACATGCGGTGCAGCGTCGCAACTCTGCTACGATGTCGCAGTATCAGCGCCTGGCTTGAATATATTGTACAATTAGTTACGGGTGACATTAAAACGTCGTGCGGAGCGGTGTCATCAGGCGTTATACCTCACCGTGTGGCATACCACTGTAATTTACTTATGGACGACGCGACGCAGCAGCACCGCTCAATAGCCACGACGCAGCCGTACCGCCATCATGTGGCTTCGCTCTTACATATACCAAAAAACAAACCGAGATGTCTAAGAGTATATAATCGATCACACACGTTGTTTTTACAGAATTTCGCTATTATTTAGTTTCACTTGTTACTAGGTAATGTTCATTTAGCCTTTCAGGTTTAAAATTTGTACACAGGGGCTAAACGTGTTTAAAAAGTAGTTCTGTGGTGTACATTTTCATAAAAAGGGCAACTTACATCAAGCGCGTTGAAGTTAGGAACTCCGGTAATGGATTCATCGCAGGGTCCGGGCAACTCGATACTTAGTGGGACTTGATCAAACACTGGATAGTAGAAGCACGCTGCGTGGTCTTGTCCCGTGTTTCGATAATAGATCTCGTGGAGATCGATATTTTTGCTAACGAGTTCATTAATAGCATTATTAGCTGCTTCGGACAGTCCAGCGCGGGACTTACTCAGTTTCCAACTGTAGACTGCGCAAAAGAGGAGTTGTGTAAGTTTTTATGTAATATATGTACATACAGAAGCGTTTTGATAAACTGGGAAAAAATATTTTATAAAATGAGAGGTTATAATTACGTTGCTTTCTATCGGCGTCGAGATTTCGACAGCTGTACGCTAGCGCATACTCAGTGTAATCGGTGTCCAAAATGTAGACGTTGTCGAATGGAACTGCAAAGAAAATACTCATTATGTATTTGAATTTATTTTGGAATAGGTTTGAATTTCATTAATGGAAGCAAATCAAGACATCATCATTCATGGTTCGGTATTTCGTAGTAGGGTGATTGAGGTCAGATGGGAGTTAGTCCATGTTTAATATTAATATAAGCTGCATCTGAACAATAGGTTGACTTTCTATCCGAACTTTTAACAAAGTAAACGTGTTTACAGCCTTAATCATTGCAAAAAATAATAAAAATAAATGGAATTTCCAAACAAGAATTCTGGCAAAAAAGGATACTTCTTTCTTAGTACGCGAGTCTGATTCCCGCTTGGGCGTTTTTTTTTAATGCTGTTACTTACCTCCATCTATGTTCATACTGATGACTCCTCTGCCATCAGAAGCCACTGAAGCCTGTGTAACTGTTCTTAATTTTTCCTCGTCGATCACACTTGTTTGGATAACATCGAAGATATTAGCACCATTCAGGGCATATTCAGTAGCCGTGCATTCTCCATTCTGTAGCGCAGACGGAAATCGAGACACTTCGTGCCATATTCCAGAGAACTAAAAATATTTTTATTTTTGATAAGGAATCTATTTTACTGTAAAAAATGCAAAAGCAATAAAGGGATCATCATCGATTTGCACTATATGAAGCTTGTCAATGGCAATTCTCCCTAAGCGCTATAGTTTACTAAAAGGGCAAAAGGTATTGAAAATAGGTATAAGTTCATTCCGAAATAGAAGCAAATAGAAGCCTTGTTTACACGATCGCCGAGTGGCGAGAACAAGTATTGACGTTTTGACCTCTCGATGGTCGAGCTATAAACGATGTTAAGAGACGAGAAAATTGAGAAATGTTACAAGAGCAATCCCAAAAACAAGATATACTACAAATTACATAACATCACGCCTGATAAACCGCAAGATATACTAATTCGCTATTATTGTCGTTGTGATTAACGATGTTCAGATGCATGGTTGGAGTACTGACCGCATTAGCATTAAAGTTGGGGACAACTGGCACTTCAGCGTCCGGAATACATTGACCATTCATTACTACATCTCCACCATAGTTATCTGGGTAATAGAAGCAGGCTTCATCGGTGTGGCTTCTTGGGACGTAGTACTGCTGGCTTAGCACTTGCACGCTGTCCATAACAGAGTTGATTGTGGTCACACCGGGTTCTGGTATAGTAGGGTTCTTACCCAACTTCCAACTGTAAACTGTAAAAGAAATTAATACATTAATCATTTATAATCCTACATTACCTACATACTCAATTTTAGTTTTCCGATTTCTAACCATACCTATCATTCGTTTTATTACAAACAAATCATATAGAGGTAGTTTAGCCGCATGCTGTGTACCGATGGACTAAATTTTTATTGTAACCATCAATAATTTACCTTCTCTGTGTTCGTCATCGATGTTCCGGCAAGAATACACAAATGAATATGTATCATAATCGGTGGCCAGGACCCAATACTTTGTTGTAACAGCTATAACAGAAAATAAGAAATATTATGTCTCATGTGTGTGTTATATGATCTCAACTCCAAGCTAATTGAAAAATAATGTTTATTTACCAGTACCACTGCTGCCAGTTAGCGTCACATCAAATTTAGCAGATCCATCAGTAGTGGTTGGAACTGCAGATCCCGTTGCATTTTGTAGAAGTTGTTCTACTACTTGGGTGTTTATCACATCAAGTGTTCCATCGGAGTTGACAGTATACGTAGCGGTGTTGCACGTACCACTTTGGAAGTTTGTCGGATAGGATTCAACGTCATACCAAGTGCCCGCGTACTGAATATTAAGGATACAGTGTTTATTTTATATACCATCGGTAAAGTAAGCAAAAGGAAATAAATGATCTGTTTAAAAAATAGCAAGAAGGTACATATAACATTTTAATGAAGGAGAAGCCAGGATTTTTATGTAGATTTTCTATCTATTGTCCTAACGTAAGTATACTGGAAGAGATTTATTAAGAAAAACCTAAGCATCAACTTTGTACGTTTTTTCTGTTTCTTTCTTCTAGCCTGTTTATAAGTGTATACATAAACTTATAGATGATAAACTTACCAAATCAGCTCGGAAATTTGGAACAGCGGGGATACTTTCGTCACATTGACCGCGGAACCTAACGGGAGTGTATCTGTCAGCCTCAGGAAAGTAGAAACAAGCATCAGGAGAGCGGTCCACTTGGTAGTAGTAAGGTTGGTGCAAGACTTCAATGTCATTGATGATTTGATTTATTCTGTTGGTTGCGTCTTGGCTCAAGGTATTAGAACGACTGAATTTCCAACTAGTTACTAAACAAAAAACATTAAAAAAAAATATAGCAGAATATATAACTAGAAGAGCTTTTTAACTTCATACTGTGAGAGAAATAAAAACAATTTTAGGGAAATAAATAGTAGTTTTAACAATATAATTATGCAGGTGGGATTTTTGCTTAGTGTTACTTGAATGATTTTATTTACCTCTTCTTTGGTCAGTCCCTGAGTTGGCACAGCCGTAGGCTAGTGCGAATGAGTCGTAATCAGTTTCGAGTATGTACATTGTATATTCCCGGTTTCCTATAAGAAATAAAAATAATTATGTTAATCGTACTTAAGGATAGGACATGAAAATTCAGTAGCGCATGTCAACGTCACAATGTCAAGTTTGAAGACTTGACTTTAATTAAGATATCTGCAGAGAAGGCAATCAAATTGATGTCGCATCTTGCAAATAAATACTAACAAACAACAAAATCTAGTTAAATCGGTAGTTGACCACGAATGAAGTTTAAAAGATCTACAGAGAAAATCTCAAAATATTATTGTCTTGTGTTACAAAATAAGCGTGTTTACACACAGTGCGATTGTATAAAAACGTATGAAACTCACTCATATTGAAAGTAAGCCTTCCGCTTCCGTCGGTGCTAGAAATAGTAGCAGTTCCGGAAATAGATGCCAGTTGTCCATTCGAAACCTGAGAGTTGGTGATGCTGAGTACGTTACTGGCTTGCTGGGTGTATCGAGCTACGTTGCATGTGCCACTTTGGTATCGAGATCCGTAGCTCTCGATAAGACGCCACTCCCCAGCATACTGTTAAAAACATTAAAATGTCAACTTATTTAGAAGTTAAACAGAGATGACGACAAATTTCGACTAATTAGCGACAATTATTTTTTGATATCAATATTAAAATGCCTGATGGTGGCCCTGGCAGTGTCAGTGACACTAATTCTGCACATAATCTCAACTCTGTGTTCAAATTGATCATGGCTTTTAGTTGTATAATATCTGTGGCTACGTTGACTTTTAACTTCTGCTTGTATGTAATGCAATGAACGTACCATTCTAATATTTTTCATGTAATAAAATCTTAACTCTTACCCTCGCAATGTCGAAATTGGGCATTCCTCCAATGCTAGAGTCACACTGTCCTGGAAGAACGACATTGTCACCGGGTGTAATGTCAGGTAAATGGAAGCAGGCAGCGTCCGTCTGCTGAATGTTCTCGTAGTAATCGTTCCTCAGAACATCTACTTTCGCAATGGCTTCGTTGATGGCCGCGGTGCCCTCATCTGACAGTTGTCTGGTTTTGCTTAGTTTCCAACTCCACACTAGAACAGTTGGTTGCATTGAGTGGCGCAGAACTTTTTGAATAAATATTCAAAAAGATCTGCGTCATACATTATAAAAGAAACGTTGATTGAAACTGACCTCCTCTATAATCTTTGTCGATGTTGACACAACTGTAAACCAACGCATAGTCTGTGTAGTCCGTGCTCAGAATCCAGTAAGGTATCGATTGAGCTGGAAAATGATAAACGGGTTTGATTATTATAAATTACATCGCACCATCCGAAAAGTTTGTTTTGTTGACGAAAATGACGCTCACCTTCTCCGTTAACCCAAATGTTTATTTCCAATTTTCCACTTAGGTCATCGTCGCTAGCGAAAGTGACGTGACCCTCAGTTGTTGATTGAGTGAGGTCAAGTACACTAAATGAATCTAGGCGCATGCTGTTCGTAGCATTAACAGTGAACTGTTGGCTGATGCACTGTCCATCTTGGTTAGCCTTAGGATATCCTGCAATTTCGTGCCATGTACCTTGGAACTGAAACGCAAATGCATTTGTTTATAAAGTGTTCTTACAAATAGATTGCAGAATTATTTTAAAAGTTGTGCGTTCAATTAAATTAATCTCACGTCATTCATGTTAAAGTTCGGCACTGCTGCAATATTCTCATCGCATTGTCCAGGAAACACTACTGGCTCGCCGGGTTGGGGCTCAGGGAAGTAGAAACAGCCTTCGGGGGTATGATCACGTTCTATGAAGTACCTCTGGTCCAAAACACGAATGTTGCTCATCACTCTGTCGATTTCGGTTTTACCATCCGACGTTAACTCTTTCGTTTTACTCAATTTCCAACTGGCGACTAAAATTAAACAGAACGAGTCGTTTTAAGGCCTGCTATGACAAAATTGTTCAATGATTTGTATGACAAAATTGATAAATGTTTTGTCGATATTTACAAAGTGGTCGAAATCTTACCGCTCATGTAGTCTTCATCTTGGTTTGTACAAGAATAAACAAACGCGTACGACGTGTAGTCGGTAGCTAGCACCCAGTAATTAGAAGCGGCTGAAAAGTTATTAAAAAGCGGATGAAATTGGTCTCCGCACATATATTTACACTTCTGATTTTATTTAGTTTCAAATCCTTACCATCGGAATTTTGTCCATCGAATGTTACTTTTAGCTTTGCGCTTCCATCCGTCGATGCTATAGTAGCAAGCCCTCTTATAACGCCTAGACTCTGGTCAACAACGTGGGTATTGTAAACAGAGACGGTGTTGCTGTCGAGTGCAGTGTAAAGCGCATTGGGGCACTCGCCATCTTGGAAGATCATAGGATATGATTCGATGTCATGCCACAATCCCAAATACTGTTAACATAATTCAGTTCCAATTAATCATTACACCCAACATGACACTGGTCGCAGTGAATTAGTTAAAAATAACATATATCGGTAATAACGTCTTTCTTCTGCGTATTAGTATGACAGAAAAAATATAACTTCGTTTACGAGCAAAACTGGGTGCACCATAGTTACGCCCCGATGCTGTACCATAAAAGCTTCTATTCTTATATTGTTCTTTATGGTTTTACCAAGCAATCTTAAATTAGAGCTGTGCATCATGCATGCTGAATGCTGATTGTACCCACAGGCTGACTGCTGCCAGCACCATAAATGAGTTGAAATTGTAAGTCGCAGACTTACCTTTTCGACATCAAAATCGGGAACCACGGGGATACTCTCGTCACATTGACCGCGGAACCTAACGGGAGTGTATCTGTCAGCCTCAGGAAAGTAGAAACAAGCGTCAGGAGAGCGGTCCACTTGGTAGTAGTAAGGTTGGTGCAAGACTTCAATGTCATTGATGATTTGATTTATTCTGTTGGTTGCGTCTTGGCTCAAGGTATTAGAACGACTAAATTTCCAACTGGTTACTGAACAAAAAAAGGTAAAATAAAAAAGATTACAACATAGCAGATTATATAAGAGTTCTTTACCCTAATAATGTGGGAGAAGTATAAACAATTTTAGGGAAACAAATAGTAGTAGTTACAATAGAATTATGCAGGTGGGATTTTTGCTTGAATGATTTTATTTACCTCTTCTTTGGTCATTCCCAGAGTTGGCACAGCCGTAGGCTAGTGCGAATGAGTCGTAATCAGTTTCGAGTATGTACATTGTATATTCCCGGTTTCCTATAAAAAAATAAAGAGAATTAAGTTAATCGTACTTAAGGATAAGACATGAAAATTCAGTACCGCATGTCAACGTCACAATGTCAAGTTTGAAGACTTGACTTTAATTAAGATATCTGCAGAGAAGGCGATTAAATTCATGTCGCATCTTGCAAATGAATACTAACAAACAACAAAACGTGTTAAATCGGTAGTTGACCAGAAATGAAGTTTAAAGGTTCCCACAAACAGGCGCGACACGCGACGCGAATCGTGTGCGACTCAAAGGCACCGCTCGTCGCGCGACACGCGGTGCTTTTGCGTCGCGCGCGTTTCGCGTCGCGTGTCGTGTCAGTTTGTAGGAGCCTTAAAAGAACTAAGGAGAAAATCACAAAATATTGTTGCCATGTGTCACAAAGTAAGTGTTTACACACAGTGAGATTGTATAAAAATGTATGAAACTCACTCATATTGAAAGTAAGCCGTCCGCTTCCGTCGGTGCTAGAAATAGTAGCAGTTCCGGAAATAGATGCCAGTTGTCCATTCGAAACCTGAGAGTTGGTGATGCTGAGTACGTTACTGGCTTGCTGGGTGTATCGAGCTACGTTGCATGTGCCGCTTTGGTATCGGGATCCATAACTCTCGATAAGTCGCCACTCCCCAGCGTACTGTTAAAAAACATTAAAATATCAACTTATTTAGAAGTTAAAAAGAGATGAATATAGTAACGTTACTTACTTTAAAATTAACTCGGAGCACTTTACCAAGTCAGTAATTCTGCACATAATCTCAACTCTTTGTTAAAATTGATCGTGGCTTTTAATTGTATAATATCTATATCTGTGGCTAATATCTATATCTGTGGCTATGTTAACTTTAACTTCTGCTTGTATGTAATGTAATTAACGGACCATTCTAATATTTTACATTTAATAAAATCTTAACTCTTACCCTCCCAATGTCGAAATTGGGCATTCCTCCAATGCTAGAGTCACATTGTCCAGGAAGAACGACATTGTCACCGGGTGTAATGTCAGGTAAATGGAAGCAGGCAGCGTCCGTCTGCTGAATGTTCTCGTAGTAATCGTTCCTCAGAACATCTACTTTCGCAATGGCTTCGTTGATAGCCGCGGTGCCCTCATCTGACAGTTGTCTGGTTTTGCTTAGTTTCCAACTCCACACTAGAACAGTTCGTTGTATTGAGTGGCGCAGAACTTTTTGAACAAATATTCAAAAAATCTGCGTCACATGTTGAATGTAAAAGAAACGTTGATTGAAACTGACCTCCTCTATAATCTTTGTCGATGTTGACACAACTGTAAACCAACGCATAGTCTGTGTAGTCCGTGCTCAGAATCCAGTAAGGTATTGATTGAGCTGGAAAATGATAAGTTTTACGTGTTTGATTATTATAAATTACTTCACATCATCCGAAAATATTGTTTTCTTGACGAAAATGACGCTCACCTTCTCCGTTAACCCAAATGTTGATTTCCAATTTTCCACTTAGGTCATCATCGCTAGTGAAAGTGACGTGACCCTCGGTTGTTGATTGAGTGAGGTCAAGTACACTAAATGAATCTAGGCGCATGCTGTTCGTAGCATTAACAGTGAACTGTTGGCTGATGCACTGTCCATTTTGGTTAGCCTTAGGATATCCTGCAATTTCGTGCCATGTACCTTGGAACTGAAAGGCAAATGCATTTGTTTATCAAGTGTTCATACAAATTGATTGCAGAATTATTTTAAAAGTTGTGCGTTCAATTAAATTAATCTCACGTCATTCATGTTAAAGTTCGGCACTGCTGCAATATTCTCATCGCATTGTCCAGGAAACACTACTGGCTCGCCGGGTTGGGGCTCAGGGAAGTAGAAACACCCCTCGGGGGTTTGGTCACGTTCTACGAAGTATCTCTGGTCCAAAGCGCGAATGTTGCTCATCACTCTATCAATTTCGGTTTTAGCATCCGACGTTAACTCTTTCGTTTTACTCAATTTCCAACTGGCGACTAAAATTAAACAGAACGAGACGTTTTAAGGACTGCTATGACAAAATTGTTCAATGATTTGTCGATATTTACAACGTGGTCGAAATCTTACCGCCCATGTAGTCTTCATCTTGGTTTGTGCAAGAATAAACAAATGCGTACGACGTGTAGTCGGTAGCTAGAACCCAGTAATCAGAAGCAGCTGAAAAGTTATAAAAACAGATGATGTTAGTCTCCGTACATATATTTACGCTTCCGATTTTATTTAGTTTCAAATCCTTACCGTTGGGATTTTGTCCATCGAATGTTACTTTTAGCTTTGCGCTTCCATCCGTCGATGCTATAGTAGCAAGCCCTCTTATAACGCCTAGACTCTGGTCAACAACGTGGGTATTGTAAACAGAGACGGTGTTGCTGTCGAATGCAGTGTAAAGCGCATTGGGGCACTCGCCATCTTGGAAGATCATAGGATATGATTCGATGTCATGCCACAATCCCAAATACTGTTAACATAATTCAGTTCCAATTAATCATTACATCCAACATGACACTGGTCGCAGTGAATTAGTTAAAAATAACATATATCGGTAATAACGTCTTTCTTCTGCGTATTATTATGACAGAAAAAATATAACTTCGTATACGAGCAAAACTGGGTGCACCATAGTTACGCCCCGATGCTGTACCATAAAAGCTTCTATTCTTATATTGTTCTTTATGGTTTAACAAGCAATCTTAAATTAGAACTGTGCATCATGCATGCTGAATGCTGATTGTACCCACAGGCTGACTGCTGCCAGCACCATAAATGAGTTGAAATTGTAAGTCGCAGACTTACCTTTTCGACATCAAAATCGGGAACCACGGGGATACTCTCGTCACATTGACCGCGGAACCTAACGGGAGTGTATCTGTCAGCCTCAGGAAAGTAGAAACAAGCGTCAGGAGAGCGGTCCACTTGGTAGTAGTAAGGTTGGTGCAAGACTTCAATGTCATTGATGATTTGATTTATTCTGTTGGTTGCGTCTTGGCTCAAGGTATTAGAACGACTAAATTTCCAACTGGTTACTGAACAAAAAAAGGTAAAATAAAAAAGATTACAACATAGCAGATTATATAAGAGTTCTTTACCCTAATAATGTGGGAGAAGTATAAACAATTTTAGGGAAACAAATAGTAGTAGTTACAATAGAATTATGCAGGTGGGATTTTTGCTTGAATGATTTTATTTACCTCTTCTTTGGTCATTCCCAGAGTTGGCACAGCCGTAGGCTAGTGCGAATGAGTCGTAATCAGTTTCGAGTATGTACATTGTATATTCCCGGTTTCCTATAAAAAAATAAAGAGAATTAAGTTAATCGTACTTAAGGATAAGACATGAAAATTCAGTACCGCATGTCAACGTCACAATGTCAAGTTTGAAGACTTGACTTTAATTAAGATATCTGCAGAGAAGGCGATTAAATTCATGTCGCATCTTGCAAATGAATACTAACAAACAACAAAACGTGTTAAATCGGTAGTTGACCAGAAATGAAGTTTAAAGGTTCCCACAAACAGGCGCGACACGCGACGCGAATCGTGTGCGACTCAAAGGCACCGCTCGTCGCGCGACACGCGGTGCTTTTGCGTCGCGCGCGTTTCGCGTCGCGTGTCGTGTCAGTTTGTAGGAGCCTTAAAAGAACTAAGGAGAAAATCACAAAATATTGTTGCCATGTGTCACAAAGTAAGTGTTTACACACAGTGAGATTGTATAAAAATGTATGAAACTCACTCATATTGAAAGTAAGCCGTCCGCTTCCGTCGGTGCTAGAAATAGTAGCAGTTCCGGAAATAGATGCCAGTTGTCCATTCGAAACCTGAGAGTTGGTGATGCTGAGTACGTTACTGGCTTGCTGGGTGTATCGAGCTACGTTGCATGTGCCGCTTTGGTATCGGGATCCATAACTCTCGATAAGTCGCCACTCCCCAGCGTACTGTTAAAAAACATTAAAATATCAACTTATTTAGAAGTTAAAAAGAGATGAATATAGTAACGTTACTTACTTTAAAATTAACTCGGAGCACTTTACCAAGTCAGTAATTCTGCACATAATCTCAACTCTTTGTTAAAATTGATCGTGGCTTTTAATTGTATAATATCTATATCTGTGGCTAATATCTATATCTGTGGCTATGTTAACTTTAACTTCTGCTTGTATGTAATGTAATTAACGGACCATTCTAATATTTTACATTTAATAAAATCTTAACTCTTACCCTCCCAATGTCGAAATTGGGCATTCCTCCAATGCTAGAGTCACATTGTCCAGGAAGAACGACATTGTCACCGGGTGTAATGTCAGGTAAATGGAAGCAGGCAGCGTCCGTCTGCTGAATGTTCTCGTAGTAATCGTTCCTCAGAACATCTACTTTCGCAATGGCTTCGTTGATAGCCGCGGTGCCCTCATCTGACAGTTGTCTGGTTTTGCTTAGTTTCCAACTCCACACTAGAACAGTTCGTTGTATTGAGTGGCGCAGAACTTTTTGAACAAATATTCAAAAAATCTGCGTCACATGTTGAATGTAAAAGAAACGTTGATTGAAACTGACCTCCTCTATAATCTTTGTCGATGTTGACACAACTGTAAACCAACGCATAGTCTGTGTAGTCCGTGCTCAGAATCCAGTAAGGTATTGATTGAGCTGGAAAATGATAAGTTTTACGTGTTTGATTATTATAAATTACTTCACATCATCCGAAAATATTGTTTTCTTGACGAAAATGACGCTCACCTTCTCCGTTAACCCAAATGTTGATTTCCAATTTTCCACTTAGGTCATCATCGCTAGTGAAAGTGACGTGACCCTCGGTTGTTGATTGAGTGAGGTCAAGTACACTAAATGAATCTAGGCGCATGCTGTTCGTAGCATTAACAGTGAACTGTTGGCTGATGCACTGTCCATTTTGGTTAGCCTTAGGATATCCTGCAATTTCGTGCCATGTACCTTGGAACTGAAAGGCAAATGCATTTGTTTATCAAGTGTTCATACAAATTGATTGCAGAATTATTTTAAAAGTTGTGCGTTCAATTAAATTAATCTCACGTCATTCATGTTAAAGTTCGGCACTGCTGCAATATTCTCATCGCATTGTCCAGGAAACACTACTGGCTCGCCGGGTTGGGGCTCAGGGAAGTAGAAACACCCCTCGGGGGTTTGGTCACGTTCTACGTAGTATCTCTGGTCCAAAGCGCGAATGTTGCTCATCACTCTATCAATTTCGGTTTTAGCATCCGACGTTAACTCTTTCGTTTTACTCAATTTCCAACTGGCGACTAAAATTAAACAGAACGAGACGTTTTAAGGACTGCTATGACAAAATTGTTCAATGATTTGTCGATATTTACAACGTGGTCGAAATCTTACCGCCCATGTAGTCTTCATCTTGGTTTGTGCAAGAATAAACAAATGCGTACGACGTGTAGTCGGTAGCTAGAACCCAGTAATCAGAAGCAGCTGAAAAGTTATAAAAACAGATGATGTTAGTCTCCGTACATATATTTACGCTTCCGATTTTATTTAGTTTCAAATCCTTACCGTTGGGATTTTGTCCATCGAATGTTACTTTTAGCTTTGCGCTTCCATCCGTCGATGCTATAGTAGCAAGCCCTCTTATAACGCCTAGACTCTGGTCAACAACGTGGGTATTGTAAACAGAGACGGTGTTGCTGTCGAATGCAGTGTAAAGCGCATTGGGGCACTCGCCATCTTGGAAGATCATAGGATATGATTCGATGTCATGCCACAATCCCAAATACTGTTAACATAATTCAGTTCCAATTAATCATTACATCCAACATGACACTGGTCGCAGTGAATTAGTTAAAAATAACATATATCGGTAATAACGTCTTTCTTCTGCGTATTATTATGACAGAAAAAATATAACTTCGTATACGAGCAAAACTGGGTGCACCATAGTTACGCCCCGATGCTGTACCATAAAAGCTTCTATTCTTATATTGTTCTTTATGGTTTAACAAGCAATCTTAAATTAGAACTGTGCATCATGCATGCTGAATGCTGATTGTACCCACAGGCTGACTGCTGCCAGCACCATAAATGAGTTGAAATTGTAAGTCGCAGACTTACCTTTTCGACATCAAAATCGGGAACCACGGGGATACTCTCGTCACATTGACCGCGGAACCTAACGGGAGTGTATCTGTCAGCCTCAGGAAAGTAGAAACAAGCGTCAGGAGAGCGGTCCACTTGGTAGTAGTAAGGTTGGTGCAAGACTTCAATGTCATTGATGATTTGATTTATTCTGTTGGTTGCGTCTTGGCTCAAGGTATTAGAACGACTAAATTTCCAACTGGTTACTGAACAAAAAAAGGTAAAATAAAAAAAATTACAACATAGCAGATTATATAAGAGTTCTTTACCCTAATAATGTGGGAGAAGTATAAACAATTTTAGGGAAACAAATAGTAGTAGTTACAATAGAATTATGCAGGTGGGATTTTTGCTTGAATGATTTTATTTACCTCTTCTTTGGTCAGTCCCTGAGTTGGCACAGCCGTAGGCTAGTGCGAATGAGTCGTAATCAGTTTCGAGTATGTACATTGTATATTCCCGGTTTCCTATAAGAAATAAAAATAATGAAGTTAATCGTACTTAAGGATAAGACATGAAAATTCAGAAGCGCATGTCAACATCACAATGTCATGTTTGAAGACTTGACTTTAATTAAGATATCTCCAGAGAAAGCGATTAAATTCATGTCGCATCTTGCAAATGAATACTAACAAACAACAAAATCGTGTTAAATCGGTAGTTGACCACAAATTAAGTTTAAAGGTTCCTACAAACAGGCGGGACACGCGACGCGAATTGCGTGCGACACAAAGGTACCGCTCGTCGTGTGACACGTGGTGCCTATGCGTCGCGCGCGATACGCGTCGCGTGTCGCGTCCGATTGTAGGAGCCTTAAAAGAACTACGGAGAAAATCACAAAATATTTTTGTCTTGTGTTACAAAGTAAGTGTGTTTACACACAGTGATATTGTTTAAAAACGTATGAAACTCACTCATATTGAAAGTAAGCCGTCCGCTTCCGTCGGTGCTAGAAATAGTAGCAGTTCCAGAAATAGATGCCAGTTGTCCATTCGAAACCTGAGAGTTGGTGATGCTGAGTACGTTACTGGCTTGCTGGGTGTATCGAGCTACGTTGCATGTGCCACTTTGGTATCGGGATCCGTAGCTCTCGATAAGACGCCACTCCCCAGCATACTGTTAAAAAACATTAAAATGTCAACTTATTTAGAAGTTAAAAAGAGATGAATATAGTAACGTTACGTGTTAACTTTAAAATTAACTCGAGCACTTTACCAGGTCAGTAATTTTGCGTGTCACTGACTCTGGCCGGGCCCCCATCAGGGATTTTGATTTTGATAACACAAAAAAATTGTCGCTGATTAGTCGAAATTTGACGCCATATATCAAAATTTGTCGGTCACTGGTTTAAAAGATATAAGGGTTTATAGATGGCCGATCTGGAGAGAGTCTCCCCAGCAGGGCCACATTTATATCTCAAAAACTAGAGCACCTAGAGGAGATATGTTTTCTCCCATATTTTGTCGCCAATTAGTCGGAATCAGTCGCCAAATATAAGAATTTGTCGGTCACTGGTTCAAAAGATATAAAGTTTTATAGGTGGCCGATCTGGACAGAGTCTCCCCAGCAGGGCCACATTTATAAAAAAAAAAAAATGGGAGAAAACACATCTTCGCTAGGCGCCCTAGTTTTTGAGATATAAATGTGGCCCTGTTGGCGAGACTCTCTCCAGATCGGCTACCTATAAACCCTTATATGTTTTGAACCAGTGACCGACAAATTCTGATATTTGGCGACAAATTTCGACTAATTAGCGACAATTTTTTTGTGTTATCGAAATTAAAATCCCTGATGATGGCACTGGCAGAGTCAGTGACACTAATTCTGCACATAATCTCAACTCTGTGTTAAAATTGATCATGGCTTTTAATTGTATAATATCTGTGGCTACGTTAACTTTTAACTTCTGCTTGTATGTAATGCTATTAACGTACCATTCTAATATTATACATGTAATAAAATCTTAACTCTTACCCTCGCAATGTCGAAATTGGGCATTCCTCCAATGCTAGAGTCACATTGTCCAGGAAGAACGACATTGTCACCGGGTGTAATGTCAGGTAAATGGAAGCAGGCAGTGTCCGTCTGCTGAATGTTCTCGTAGTAATCGTTCCTCAGAACATCTACTTTCGCAATGGCTTCGTTGATAGCCGCAGTGCTTTCATCTGACAGCTGTCTGGTTTTGCTTAGTTTCCAACTACATACTAAAACAGTTTGTTGCATTGAGTGGCGTTAATATTCAAAAAGATTTGCGACACACAAATGTGAAAGAAACGTTGATTTAAACTGACCTCCTCTGTAATATTTGCCGATGTTGACACAACTGTAAACCAACGCATAGTCGGTGTAGTCCGTGCTCAGAATCCAGTAAGGTATTAATTGAGCTGGAAAACGATAAATGTGTTGGATTGTTATAAATTAAATCACAATATTGTTTTTTTTTGACGAAAATGACGCTCACCTTCTCCGTTAACCCAAATTTTGACTTCCAATTTTCCACTTAGGTCATCGTCGCTAGCGAAAGTGACGTGACCCTCAGTTGTTGATTGAGTGAGGTCAAGTACACTAAATGAATCTAGGCGCATGCTGTTCGTAGCATTAACAGTGAACTGTTGGCTGATGCACTGTCCATTTTGGTTAGCCTTAGGATATCCTGCAATTTCGTGCCATGTACCTTGGAACTGAAACGCAAATGCATTTGTTTATCAAGTGTTCTTACAAATTGTTTGCAGAATTATTTTAAAAGTAGTGCGTTCAATTAAATTAATCTCACGTCATTCATGTTAAAGTTCGGCACTGCTGCAATATTCTCATCGCATTGTCCAGGAAACATTACTGGCTCGCCGGGTTGGGGCTCAGGGAAGTAGAAACAGCCTTCGGGTGTGTGATCACGTTCTATGAAGTACCTCTGGTCCAAAACACGAATGTTGCTCATCACTCTGTCGATTTCGGTTCTAGCTTCAGGCGTTAACTCCTTCGTTTTACTCAGTTTCCAGCTTGTAACTGTGAAGTAGTAGGTTAATTGCTTATTCATTGTTTCTTGTAAACGTAACACAACATAACATACAACCACAATTAATTACGTTTAACGGTTTTTCAATACTTAAATTATCTACGTACCTTGCACGTACTCGTCATCAATGGGTTGACAGGAATATACAAGTGCGTATGAATCATAATCTGTTGCCAATACCCAATAATTTGCGGTAACTGTAACAAATAATGTTGATGTAGGTATACTGTGTAACAGATTATTTAAAGCGAGCGAGCGATTTGCACGTTCTGCGTTCTTACCAGCAGTACCTCCTACATTGAATGTTACTGTGAGTTTTGCGCTTCCATCTGTACTGGGTTCCTGCATCGCAGAACCCCTTATAGATAAGAGAGCTTGATTGATGACTTGTGTGTTATACACATCGACGTCGATACCTGACTCAGGGTGTTCACTGTAAGTGGCGGTGTTGCATTTACCATTTTGGAAGTCCCCAGGGTACGACTCTATGTCATACCATGTGCCAAAGTACTGTCAAAGCAATGTTAAATCCAATGTTAGAATATTTTGACAAAAGAATGAAACTCTATACCCGAAATTCAATTTACTTACCCTTGCAGGTTGGAAATTGGTCACTACTGGTATGTTTTGGTCACATTGACCTCGGAATCTGACACTAGAACTCGGATCGGGTATAGGGAGGTAGAAACAACCTGTGTCGGTGCGGTCTATGTGGTAGTAGAAACGGTTGTTTAACACCTGGATCTTGTCAATATTTTGATTTATGCTGTTGATCGCATTTTGGCTCAGAGTATTGTCACGGCTCATTTTCCAGCTGTAAACTAAATTTCAATAACATATATTAGAAATAAAGCAGCACCCTAATTGCGTAACATACTAGCAATCACAATCTAAATCATTTTGAAGCTTATTGCTAAACCATTGCTTCATACGTTAGAAAAATTTGTTTGTTCAACAACGTAAATAACGCAAAGAATGTTGTTGAACTGTCAAAATGAAAGCTATTCCTATTGATAGTGTGTTACGCAATTACCTCATATGTATTTAGAATGAACTAGGGTCCATCACCTGGTTGTCCAGGTGGTACACCCATGGCTTCATGCAAGTCAACTACGGTCCATAATTTATGGATAGGCAGAATCATGATTTTAAAACATAAAGCATAATATAATTTTAAGAATTTTCGGAATTGTTAACTACGGTCCATAATTTATGGCTAGGTAGAATCATGCTTTAAAACATAAATAATAATGTAATTTCAAGAATTTTCGGATTTGATAAATTCATCATGATACCTAAAATTTCTGTAAGGCATATAGATAGAGATATGTATATATGTTATGTTCCTTAGAGATGTCTAGTCAAATAACTATCGCAAAAAAATTGGTTACAAAATAATTTTTATTAAGGTAAATCCTCAGCTGTAGCCCGCCAAATTAAAATTTTCATTGGTTTTTTGCAAATTGCAGCTTTTTTTTACGTCGTATGTTGATTATAATGCGATTCGTGACTGTAGGAATGAATAAGAATCATCAATTTCATATCAATCGTCAAACTTTGGAAATTCGTTCCACCTAATAATTTTTCAGAATATTTCATATGAAAATTCTTAGGTGGAACGAATTTCCAAAGTTTGACGATTGATATGATATTGATGATTATTATTCAATATCATATGTATCTTTTTTGATCAACATATGACGTAAAACAGAGCTGCAATTTGCAAAAAATCAAAGAATATTTGAATTTGGCGGGCTACAACTAAGGACCCCCCTAAGTATTTTGAGCATCGTATGAATAAACATGTATGACTGATGATCAATGATCAATGATCATGATCAATACCTACCTCTCCTTTGATAAGTATCGGGCAAGTTGACACAACTGTAGCTAAGTGAGTAAGAGTCATAATCTGTGTCAAGTATTATTACATTGAAGAATTCGCCTCCTGAAATGAAATTCATAGTTACGTTTTTTAATCGTTAAATATTCAATTCGTTAAATATTCGAGTACCTACATACCTATGATTTTAGTTATCAATGTGAAAGTAGAATGTAATGTAAAAGTAGTAGCTCCTAATACGACGATCCTAATACGTAGTAATTTATTAAACTTACCGAAATTGAAAGTTAGTTGTCCACTTCCGTCAGTGCTAGATACTGTAGCAGTTCCAGAAATAGATGCCAGTAACTCATTTACGACCTGAGAGTTGGTGACACCGAGTATATTACTGGCTTGCTGGGTGTATCGAGCTACATTACATGTGCCGTCTTGGAAATCGGACCCATAGCTTTCAATGAGACGCCAACGGCCAGCGTACTGCAAATATATTTATTTTTTAATTTGGAAAGAAATCAGGGAAAGGTTAAGGTGACCGCACACCGCAAACCGTAGCGGCAAAGCCGCCGAATCGCAATGACGGACTGCAGCAACACTACTGGTTTTTAAGTAACTCTATGGAAATACTTCGTAGATGGTAATATGCTCGCCAATGCATGCAATGGTGTTGTTTCAAGGGTGGTTTTTCAAAGAATTGTTGCCCTGCGACAACAACAACTAGTTACTAAACAAACTATAGCAATTTGTTATAATCGGGATAATACAGTTTGATTAAGTGATAATGCTACGGTTCGGTACGGTTCAGTAATTCTTGGCATTTCATCAAACCAACAATTCATAACGGTGATTATTATTCAATTCATTTTCTTAATTATTTTTCAATTTAGTCCTAGCTGTGTTCATAACATTTTGTAACTAGAACTAGGAGACATCTTACCCTTTCAATGTTGAAGTTAGGTATTCCTGCAATATTAGAGTCGCATTGACCAGGAAGAATTACGGGTTCACCGGGTTCAAGTTCTGGTAAGTAGAAGCAAGCCTCATCTGAATGGTCAATCTTCTCGAAGTAACTGTCTTGTAGGACAACATTGTTTGCCATAGCGTTGTTAATAGCCGTAATGGCTGCTGTCGATAACTCTCTTGTTTTACTGAGCTTCCAACTCCAAACTAAAAGAAATTGTGTTGTTTTATTTCTAGTTTTATAATAAGGTCGGTATATACATTATTAAATACAAGTAAAATGTTGTTACCTGCTCTAAAATCAGTATCGATGTTTTCGCAAGCGTACGCAAACGCGAAGTCGTTGTAATTCGTGGCTAGGACCCAGAATGGTATAATTTTAGCTGCAAGAATAAAATAAAAGCATTTTACTTATCAGGTAACAAGTAAAAATCTTTCTACCAGTAGATAAATTATGGGCTGCGCGAATTACGCAAGACTTATGAATATACGTAAAAAGATGTTTACTGAATTGCTCGTACCTTGCCCATTGGCATCGGTAATGGTTATTGTGAGTTTTCCACTGTTGTCAGTAGCGCTGCTCCGAGTTACAACTCCGTTTAGTTGTCCTTGAAACTGGTCTGTGACTGAAGAAGACACCAGATTGAGACGTGCGTTGTCCACGAAATTGAACTGGTGATTGACGCATTGTCCTGTCCGTTCAGCTTTAGGGTACGATTCAATCTCGTACCATGTACCTCCGAACTGTAATAGAAACAAACAAGCCATTTTTTTTCGACTTCAAAAAAGCAGCAAGTTTTGCCGCATTATAAATCAGTATGAAATTCCAAATACTCTTCTAGGTTAATTTCATTGAGCATTCCTAGTTCCATTTTTATTTGAACTTTTGAAAAAAGACTTACGTCTGCGAAGTTGAAATTTTGGACTACTCCGACAGTCTCGTCACATTGTCCAGGGAACACTACAGGTATATTATCTTGAGGTTCAGGAAAGTAGAAACAGCCTGCTTCAGTCTGGTCTACCTTCTTGTAGTATTGGTTATCGAGGTACGGCACGGTACTCATTACCGCGTTGATAGCCAATTCAGAGTCTGGCAACATCTGTTTTGTTTTGCTTAGTTTCCAACTACCCACTGCGGAAATTTAATTTAATTAAGTATTGTTCAACGATATTAGACTATGGTTTTTTGATTTTGATTTCTTTGATAGCACTGTTTAAAAAAATCTTAATTATATAACCACATTCAGAATATTTTGAGAGGATTGCTACTTTAAAAATATTGTATTCTTAAATAGGTACCTTGCATTTCATTTTCATCTAAATTATGGCATGTGTATACAAAAGCGTAATTTGAATAATCGGTGTCCAATACCCAGTAATCGGATGAAACAGTCTCTGAAAAAAAAAAGTATTGTATAGAATTGTCAAAAATCACTGGAAATGAGAATTATATCCTTCAAGAGCTTTGTATCATTGTAAAACTTACGATCGGATCCAGGAACCGGGAATGTGACAACTAGCTTAGCTGAACCATCGGATGCAGGAACTGCCACAGCCTTCACAGTTTCCAACCTCTGATCGTTCACTTGAGAGTTGACCACAGCGACATTGCCATCCACTAATTCGTAAAACGCATTGCTGCACGTCCCATCTTGGAAGCGTGATGGATACATTTCAATATTGTGCCATGTGCCCATATACTAGAAAAATAAATGACACTAGGTATTTTTATAAAAAAAGTAAAGCCATCGTTGTAAAGTGTTTTTGACGTTGGGCGCCTTAAATAATATTGATAAATTAATTTCGGGCATTTTATCGATTTTTTGGTTTTATTAACCAATCCTTGGCCTTGTGAAGGTCGTAGGAATCCGCTGGATGCGAGAAGCATACAACCGGTTTAAGTGCGGTGCTTGGGGGAGGCCTATGTCCAGCGTTGGACGTCTTTCGGCTGAAATGATGATGATCATGTGAATTCTCTGGATTGAGAGCTTGCACTCTTCGATCTTTGATATGACGAAGATTCACAGGATAAAGATTGTACAATGACAATTTGCGCGTGTTAAAACTCTATAGACTTTTGACACTACGTTTGCCGAGTTTCGTTATTGGTACACGGATGTTCAAATGATATGCAGCTGTCAAATCCGGGATTAAGATTGTTAATTTCGGTAGTTAATGATAATAACTTACTCTGTCTGCTTCAAAGTTTGGCATTGCCTGAACGTTAACGGATTCACATTGACCTCTAAAAACTACAGGTTGGTCTGTCGGTTCGGGATAAAAGAAGCAGCCTGCATCGCTCTGGTCAGTTGGTTGGTAATAAACGGCGTTCAGATCTAAATAAGACCTTATTGCGTCGTTGACTGCTGCTTCAGAGCTTTGCGATAATTGTCGTGTCCTGCTGAGAATCCAACTGTATACTGGAGACAAATATTAAGATTAGGGGAGTGTTGCCGATAGCGAATTTAAATTCTGCTTTATTAAAATATCTGAAGGTACTGATCATGTGTTTGGTAGCACCTACCTCGTCGTTGGGTAGTATCGATGTTTTCACATGTATATGCAATTGCGTAGTGGTCATAGTCGCTCCTAAGAATCCATAATTCCCGTGGTGTAGAAGCTATAAATAATTTAAATCAATATTTAACATTGGTAAGACTAGACGTCTTATTTACAGAACTCTCTTTTTTAAGGACAGGAAAATATAATTATAATAAGTCTATAATCCGCTTTTAGGTAGTTGAGATGTTTATGAGATGATCAAAAATCTGATCTTTGGGTATCTGCTTCTTTGCTCAGCAATACAGCGTTGGTCTCGTGGTTGCAAGCGCGACTGCACTGAGCGTGGGGTCCTGGGTTCGATTCCCAAGTCGGACAAAGTGTTATAGGGTTTTTCCATTAGGAATTTCTTAGTACCAGCCCGGAGTTTGGAAGTTTGTGGTGTGATACCCTCGTGCTTCGGAAAGTACGTTAAGCCGTTGGTCCTGCGCCTGATCTCTCTTCGGTCGTGTCGGATCGCCGTCCCATCGGACTATGAAAGTGAGGGAAGAGAGAGTGCATCTGTATTTGTGCACATACTTGTGCACTATAATATCTCCCGCGCCGAAGGCTAGTTTCCGTTGAGATTGGCTGCCATGGCCGAAATACGGTCTGGAGGAATAATACTATCAATATCGTATATTTTGATGCCCTATGAGCTCTTCCCTTTTTCTTTATTATATACTATGTTTAAGAAAGGTTGTTAGACTTCACAGGCCCTGGATGCCATTGTTGAAAGTTTGTAGACAAATGATTATATCGTAATAATTATAGTTTTGATCCTAAAAAATCGGTCTGAAAAAGATCCTCATTCAAAGTTTTCTCATTCCTTCCGATATAGATATTTATATTATGGCTGGTTACAATAATTATTGTATTTTACGTGATAAAAGTAATAAACCAGTAATATAATTATATAACATTACACGTAATAACGTCGCCAAAATTATTAGGAGTGGTATTCGAAAGATACAAACTCATAATTATATTGCAGATTATAATAGACCTTGGACACATGTCAATAAAGATACAATATTGATCGTGAGCCCATGAATAGCACAAATAAGGCTTCATACACACTACCTTCCAGCCGTATGAGAAACAATGTGATCCCCGGAAAAAAAAGAAGGAAAAGGAATACTCACGTGCTCCTGGAATGTTTAACACTACAGATAACTTCGCATCAGTACTGCTGACTGTCGCATAGCCATCGATTGTGAGTACCCTCTGGTCGACCACTTGACTGTTAAGTACGTTCACAACTCCATCACCCCGAGTGTACTCCGCTCTGACACAGGCGCCATTGCCATTGGGAGTTTCGTAGCTTGAAATTTGATGCCAGAGACCTAAAAACTAAATGTAAAAACAAGTTAATCAAGGATTGGATTACGACCAAACTTTGTCTGTCTTTTTTGGTCAGCCCAGAGTCTCGATTCGTCCCGGGTACTGGTCATCTTGTTTATGGAAACTCTTTGCTCGCCCCCTATTACATGCAACTTATACAAAACTGACAAAACGAGGATGATCTGTACCCCTTCGGAGAATACAGCCTGTGTTGTCAATATGTATGTTTTTATTTGTGGTGCCAATGCCATTACTTACTCGATCTACATCGAAGTTTTGAACAACTGCCAAATTTTCGTCACACTGTCCTGAGAAAATAATAGGTTCCCCAGGTTCAATAACTGGTAGAACATAGCAGGCAGCTTCGCCATGGTCTATAGATCTCAAGGCAGAAAATTCGATGCCAAATGAGTTAAGAATTGTTGTGCTGATGAATGCGAGGGCCATTGGAGGAAGGGGCTCTTGTTGTCCTGTAAGCACCCATACGTGAACTGTGAACAAAACATTGGAATTATGTATAGACAGAATGACATACCAAGCATGGCTAACTTTAAGACACTATTACCTTTCGGACATATTGAAACAAAAAATAAATCGGTAAAACTTGATGATGTTCTGTCATAACGACGCGGGTGTTGGTGGTATATTTTATAACTAAAGCCAGATAAAAATATACTCACGCTTCCTTTGAGCAGTCGAAATGTTTTCACACGAGAAAGTAATGGCAAACGTCTCATAATCTGTGTCTCGTACCCAAAAGTCAATGGCTGAAAAAAAGATTTAAAATGTACTTCAGATGACCAAATAAGCTTTGCTTGAACTTGTACAATTATACAAAAGTTTTGACACGATTTACATGGTTGTGGATAATGCGATTTAAAGTCGGTATTTTAACAGATTTTTAACAAGAATTTTTCGAGATGGCAAATACGCCGTTCTGGAGTTTCTACCTACCGCCATGGGAAAAAGCCATGGCTTACCAACTAAACACACACACACACACACCATTAACCCACAGTCTTTGTCATTGATAAATGTAGATCTCGTATGTATCTAAATTATAGGAAAGCACGTCACGGCACGGTTAATACTCCTACTGGTACTTACGCTCTTGGAATGACGATATGGTGAGCTGAAGTCTAGCAGTATTGCCGTCTTGGGAGACTGTACCCTTTGCTTCTTCAAAGAAGTTATTATTGACGGAAGAGTGGTACACTTCAAGTCCATTATTATTCGTCAGTTCAAATGCGGAACAATCGCCTTGTTGGTTCGGGTTGTCTGTCCGGGCAAGCTCATACCATTTGCCTAAGAACTAAAAAGAGACAGTGTTAATATTATGTGGCAACGCTTTTATGCTTTCGATGTTTTATCAGAATCTGGGCTCTGTACCAGAATTTCTCATTCCCATATTTTGGGTCTTGAAATGGCATGCAGAAGCCTTATTAAGGCTTCTTCATGTTGTTTATCTATAATTAAGCAAGGCACCTTTGTAGCAAAGTTGCTTTTCTTGACTGTCTGATATGATCGCGTAGTTTTTTTTCAAAATCCATTGTGTAGTTTCACAATGGATTTTGATGTGGTTTTCACCATAATTTAATGAATTCAATCCGGAATGCTAAGTAATTCATTAATATTTAATATCGATATTAAATTCACTGGCAGAAAGAGCCACTCACACAGCTTGAGCCACTGGGTCTAGAAGCATGAAGTTCCTTCTATAACGGAGGATAGCAGTAAGGTAGTATTTTAAAATATTCTTCCCCAAAAGAAAGAAAGAAAATAAATTTATTTGACCCAGGTTAAGGCACACACTATTCACACAAAAACAAAAACATAGAAAAAAAACTTCAGTTCAGCATAAATGCCAGATAACTAGTGCCTGACACTGGTTTTCAACTGGACCCTATGATACGAGGACGTGTTACGGATGTAAATCAGTTTTATAGTGTGTTTAAATATTTAAATTAAAAAAGGGGTTAAATTCATCGTCATTTTGCCGATGCGAAATCTCATCGGGCGCATGGCTTACAAGCAAAAAGAAAAAAAAAAGAAAAATGACATGACGCCTATAAGAGTAGATCGCGCCGGTATGAAGCAAGGGCGGATCGCTAGTTTAAAGAATATTCGCCTTTTGCAGAAAATAATCTGCTCGTATCATGTGACCAGTGCTGTGTTTTAAACTAACTGTTGCCCGCGACTTCCTCTGCGATCTAGGATGAAAAGTAGCTTATGTCCTTTTCCAGGTCATGGTCTATCCATGTGCTGATCTAAATCCGTTTAGCCATTTTAGCGTAAAAGTGTAACAAACAAACATACAAAAAATCAAATCTTTTGTCTTTAGAAGATTATTTTAGGACAAAGCGTTGCCATGGTAATGAATCATCTTCTGATTGTTTCCTCATTGTCATCTAGATAAATAGACCACTGTACACCACAGCTGCAGCTTGATGCTGATGAGTCATCCGTTCGAATATTTTGTAAAACTATAAGATATCTAGGTATACCTATATTTGGGTGTGTTTTGTGGATGTGTTTGTGTTTTAGTTAGTGTATATGTTATTTTTTGACTTAAACATATGTACCTGGAGACATATGGGTATACTATAGGTAGGTATACCTTTGACTAACCCGTTGGTGAGTACAGGCGTGATGTTTTTAAATTAATATTGAGTTGATGACAATTGTAAAAGGCACTTTTGAGTTAGGCAAAAGTTAGTGTCAACTATGACAGTGTTTGAATTAGGTATATCTAACCATGACAGCTCATTAAAGGCAACATCAAACGAACTAATTATCTTAGACCTTCTTGTCGGAGAATATGTAAGAATTGAAAACTCTTTACTTAAGAATGAAAACCAAATAATATTTGGGTATGGATTAAGAAGATTTTACACTGGTTTAACGCACATAAGTGATTAGATTAAGGTTTTGAATATTTTAAAAACGGTATGAGTTAGGAGTTTAGTTTCGTGGAGTAATTTAGGCTTGAAGAAGAAATTAGGCCTGAAGAATGTTCCCTAGAAGATAACGCAAATAAAAAAAAACACGATGTATATATATATTAGTAGGTATTATATTAGTATAGTATGGATAGACACATTATGATATCTTTCTAGATATCTATGTATCTTCCTATCTACTTAAGCTATCTGCCAAGCATGTATACAAGCGTTTGCCAAAGTTTATGGATGCGTATGGTTTACGTATGCAGAAAAGCTTAACAGTTAAGAGAAATTAGGATTCAAGAACGAGTCAAGCGAGTTCGATAATTTTTGCATCTCGCCTTGAATGATAGGTTTTATTTTATCCATGCATACAGAAAGAGGACTAACTGTGTCTATTTATGTAAAGAAACTTAAGAATTATGATAAAGTAGAATGCAAGAGCGAGCGAAGCAAGCTCGATAAGGTTTCACCTCGCCTAGGGTTGATTAGATTATCGGAAAAAGGAGTTCGAGAGATTGTAGAATGCTAGAGCGACCGAAGCGAGCTCGAAAATTTTAGGATTTCGACCTCTCGAATAGGTTGAGTTCTTTATCATTGTATTAGACGTTTTCGGATATTTTTTTAGTTCTAAATGTTTTTACACCTATATTTTATTTTTAAGTCAGGGAAGTGCAAGTGCACGCTCTTGTACCCCTCTCCTAGCGCCCATGACATTCTTTGATAATTGAGCTTCTTTTTAAATTTCTTTCCTTTTCTCACAGTTGGTCGCAGTAACTCCACGCGCGAGCCAATTTGGTCGCAGTAACTAAGCTAGGACACTCCGACCAAATGGATAGGTTAGGTTAGATTTGTGACCAATCCCGCGCGGGCCGAGCCAGTGAAGCGAGTGGTGCCGTGGCAGCGGGCGGCGAGCGAGCGATACATCCAATTTGGTCGCAGTTATTTGACTATGTACAATTTTTAAGACAAGACCTTAAAATAGAAATTATTTGAGCTTCACAAAACGAAGTGCAATCATTATATTATTAGAGTGTTGAATAATATTTTGAAGACCACGAAATAGGATTTATGAGAGGTTTGATTAAATACATGACATTTAAAGATCTCACGTTCAAACCTTGTCAGTGATTTGTCGCTACAGCCGATTTGTCGCTTACAATGTCAAAATATGTGTGGACGTAAGATTTTGAGAACGGTAGCGAGTTGCCGGCGATCAAGATCGCTGCGTGTGTACGTAGCATTAGATAGTGGATTTCTTATCGTCGTCAATTATTTTAATCAGTTATATTGTGCCGTCAGATTAACGTATCTTAGGATAGAAATGACACTAATTGATACGTGCAAACGATATGGGATTAGGTATTGATATTTTAGAAAATGCTACCTAATTAATTTATTTACACTGCACGGAGTCAAGTTGATATATTTTGTTTTCTTTTTCAGTACCTACGTATATTATTCAACTGAAATGATATTTTAAAACCACCATACTAGGCGAGATCAATCTGAAGAAAGACAAAACTATTCCAGATAGATCGGAAGTTTCATACACAAAACTATCTATTACCGGAATCTCATAATTTTAGTCACGTTTTTAGAAAAGATTAAACATTTTATTCCTACAAAAAAAAATCTGGAGGGAATTTTACCTGTCAAACTTTGCAACCACATTTTTCAAAGTAGGCACCTACTACATAATTACTTAAGAATTTCAGAGTTACGATAGGTGAGTTAAGTTATCTGTTAATGGTTCTTGGGAAACGGTCATTAGTCGACCAGTAAACTGAAGTACTTACTTCTTGGATGTTAAAATCTTCCTGTAAAGGTAAATCGGTACACTGTCCATCTTGTATCACTTGTCCCACACACACACTGAATAGTCCAACGAGACTAAAAACTAATACAATTACTTTCGACATTATGAGATCATGGTTATGTACCGGCACATCACAATTGGCATACTAATCAAATAATGGTTTATCTGTTAATTTATATAAAATCTTATCTAAGTTATATTTATCGTTTCTTTAATCTTAAAAATCGTACTGTCCAATGTTATTATAAGTATGTGTAAAGTAAACAGATTGATGTGAATAATCACAACTAAATGTGATTTTTAATTAATTATCAATATGGGAATAAATATTAAGTGTAATTAAAACCTGAAAAAACCGAATTATTTAGGTTTTAATGAGATTTTTTGTATCAAAGACATTTACCTACTTATTAACTATAATGCGTGTGTGCGTGGTCAGCATGTGTGTGCTTTTTAAAAGGTATTAGAGATGTGAAGTGCATTTTCGTGTGTGATGGCTGATTACTATCTATTTGTTGGAACGTACAGTCGCCTCAAAATGTTGGCAACGGTTTTTTTATGTAGCTAAATGCTTGTTGAGAAAAACACGTATTTAGGAATAACCTACCGATTAGGAAAACCAATATTACCTGAAGGCCAAAAGGATAGGCAGAAATATCGATATATTCCCATCCAATACCAAGAGCTAATACCATTTGGTATTAGTTTATTTCCGAATTTATTTTCTATTCCCAACGTATACCACATTTTTTTAAATAAAAAATCTATTACTAACGAATACCAAAGCGTGACTTTTTGTACACTCAGCTACACAAAGTTTTATTTAAATTGCGTTTTACCGAAATCTAGGGTAATCTAAATATAGGGTTAGGGTTAATAAGCTGGTCGACGGAGGCCCGCTTCGCGGGGCTCCTATTTCTGTCTAAAGGGTTTAAAGGAACCTAACCAACCGAACCTCGGGATGCCACTGACGTCGACCGTCTAGGGTTAGGATTTTCGGGAACATTTATTATGTTTTCGGAAACTTAGTTCGTCACTCAAAGCATTTTAATTTTACTGAACCTGACTGTATCTGATTTCTTCAAACTTGTTTTGGTATTGGTTTTAAAATGTGGTACTCGTTGGGAATAGAAAATAAATTCGGAAATAAATTAATACCAAATGGTATTAGCTCTTGGTATTGGATGGGAATAGAGCGAAATATCTCAGTTGTGTAATTATTATATAATAATATAAACAGAGCAATAAACATTTACCCCTTAACGAAAATACTATGTAAGAAAAAGGTAACAAAATACTTACAAAAACTAACTTACGAAGAAACTGAATTAATACTACATAATATACCAAACTGATTGACTACTTACTGCAAACACACACATTCACGCATAATCATATCACACAAAGAGAGAACACACACTATCCAGAAAGAAAGGAGCAGAAAAATACGTACAAAGGTGATGCTTTTTTTCTAAAGAAATCTCTTCCAGCATACCTGCGATAGGAGAGTATATTAAAAGAGATGTAGACAACGTGTGTAGGTAAGAGTAAACAAACAAAATACATAAAATCATAAATAATTTTCCAATTTTTTG
The DNA here is from genome assembly GCA_917490735.1 of Dryobotodes eremita. Lineage (NCBI taxonomy): Eukaryota > Metazoa > Arthropoda > Insecta > Lepidoptera > Noctuidae > Dryobotodes > Dryobotodes eremita. Next base: position 5,114,205 of record OU823257.1, on the reverse strand, counting down.
TTCCTATTTTAATATGTTATTTTTTTGGCAAATTCTGAAAATAATTTTGCCTTTAATGATTATATTATTTTATTGTATCGAATTATTATGTTATTTATCATCACTTTTCTTTTTAATCTACAATTTTATTGTTAACATCTCTACTTGATGACTATTTATAAGTGTTTATTATTTGAGGGTTTTGGAGCTGATAGCCGAAATTATAGGCTTTCGCCTAGGTCAGCTACAGATGTCTAATTAATTTGTAACAAGAAAATTTAGCCTATAAGTTGTGTATCATTGTAAACAATTATTTAAACAAACTTATGTTATTAATAAAATTGTCTATAAGTAGAAAGAGCTCGGCGGTCCGGGGCAATACATAATAAAGAAAGAATAAATATATAATAAAGAAAGAAAGAAACCACTACCACTACACCTTTTCTGTCAAGCAGCATTGCCGTGGTCCAGCTTGAAGGATATGTATATGATAGATATGGTGTTACAGGTACAAAAATCCTCCGGCTTTGTTTCTGGGATGGAAATGTATTCGCGATCCCTCTGGTTTTGTAGACGGCGCGGCGGCGGCGCTAAATACTTGAATTTAGGTACACCGTTCGTTTGTTTGCCATACAAAAACATTAAAAACAGCACGTCAGTATTTCTCAGTGACATAACAAAAATTATCATACAGAACAAACATTTTTAGGTACGCAGGTCAAAACTGGAATTTGGGTTCTAAGTTATCACGAAAATTATTATCAGTTTAAAGCATCCGGCAATTATGAATGAGTATGGTAAGGTGCTATTTGCAATCATTAAAATAATTGCAATAATACAAAAAACCCACATAAAATGTCTATAGATCCCAATGCCGTTCATTTTGACAGTTCAGCCACGTTCATTGCGTTATTTACGACTCCGTATAGTTGCGACAAACAAATACGCGACAAATGTTAGGGCGACAGTTCGATACATCGACCATCAGTGGTGCGACAGCATATCAGCAACAAAAAAAAATACAAAGACATCGAAGAACCACTAAAAGAGCAAAAAAAATCACGTCGAAAGGATTTATGTCCAAATAATTAAACATTCAATTAAAACCTATTTTCCAATTTCTATTGTATTTTTAAACTATCTTGCATCTACCATGTTTGTCAGTGCAGTTTCGTTTGTCGAGCCAAAATTGTGTCGCGCTAAAGTTTGTCGTTCAAAAGTTCCGTCGACCCATTCTTTGGCTAGAAAACAATCAGTTGCACTAACGTACGTCGAACTGATGTACTGTCGCACCACTGATGGTCGATATATCGAACTGTCGATGTCGCCCTAGCCTTTGTCGCGTATTTGTTTGTCGCCACTAATTTCAACCTGTCTATGAAGTGTCAATTTACGTTTGTTGGGATCCAGCGCGTCAGTCTGTGGACCCGAACCCATCGTGCCCATCCCCTTCAACCAGCTACGAAGGTGGTTACAGGAGTACACCCCCATACAAGCGGAGAGCTGGTGAACCTCGACAACAGGCTGTAGGCAGACCAAGAATGCCATGCCATCCTTGGATGGCAAGTTAACCAGACGCTTATTACGTCTGGACAGGAACGGCCTGCGCCTGGTGACGGGGACCATCACGGGACATTGCTCGCTAAACAAACAGTTTCACACAATAGGCATAACGGACAGTCCACTGTGCAGGGCTTGCATGGAGGCTGAGGAAACCGTTGCGCATGTGCTCTTTGAATGCACAGGCGTCACCCAGATTAGGTCACAAACCCTCGGGGCACCCAGATCCTACACAGATGCTCTCAACAGACCAGGAGACACCATCAACTTCTGGAGGGAGGTGGGCTGGTTGAAATAACCACCGACGGCTGCCATGGCCCACGCACAATGGTCCACTTAAAGGACTAAGTGCGGGAATCAAAATCCTAAAGAAGAAGAAGACGTTTGTTGGGAATTGCTGTTAAAAGTGATAAAGCAATTATGAGGTCGACTATAACTATTATGTCAAAAGCAAAGCGAAAAAATAAAAATTATGATTCGAAGTGTACCTACATTAGGTACCAATGTTAAAATCGCTGTGAGTACAATTATGTAGTTATTCTAAAGGGGTTTCGAGACGGAAAGCGGGTTGACGGCAAGCACGTTTTTTTGTTTTACTTGCTCAAGCAGCTTGATGCGCCCGTCAAGCAGCTTGAGCCAGCATGAGGCACTTTTCTCATTTCGTACCCGATCGTCCGTTATAGGTGGTTCACTGTCGTCTGACAAAGCGTCGTCCGCCATGTTAGCTATCTGCCGCGCGGTTGAGCTATGCTTCATCAAGCCGGTTGCAAACACTGTCAAAACGTCGCGTCAAGCCGTCGCGTCCCGTCAAACAAAGAATATAAAATTGCATCAAGCACGGGGCAACTACGTAAATGCTTGACTCAAGCATCAAGCAAACATTGTAAACGGTCAAGATGCTTGCCTCAAGCATAAATCTACGTGCTTGCAGTGAAGGCACTTGACCGTCTCGGAACTCCTTAACGATAATGGATCCTTGCCAATCCCTTGTTTACTTAATGACTTTAAAACAGAACATACATGTAGGTATTACTTTTTAGGAAATAGAAATAGATAAGGATAATAACTTTTATAAAGAGCTAATGGTTTTAAACGTTTTACACTTTTTAATCATAAAGTTTTGTTTTCATAATAACTCAAACTTAAAGCAATTATTTCAAATAAACCATTTACAGGCACTTTTGAATTGTCAAGGAGTCGGTCAGACAGAAATATAAAGCTAGTTGACCATTCCAAAGCGTAGTAAGTAGGAAACTATGGGGTAGGTCGGGCAGGAAACTCCATAGAAACTCTTTTAAATTATATTTATACAAAAATATTAGTTACATCATTAATTTTGAACTTCTAATTTATAAGTGAGAACGATGTAAAAAAAGATGTGCACGTTAAAAGCGTCCAGAGTACAGCAAATAGAAACAAAAAGAAAACAATCCAAAAATAAAATAGGTAATTAAAATATGCCGTGGCAGCTAAAAGATGACCAGTCCCAAGTGACGACAACCCGTTCAAGAATATGACGCATGAATCAGTACCATTCAGTTCAACCATTTTGAAGGGAGTTAAATGATCCAACACACGCGCCACCGTCAGCGAGACATTTGAGTAAGCATGACATACTATCAGCCGCCAGGGACATTAAGTCAATGAAAGACATATTGCCTGGTAAATGGTAGTAGCTCTAGGGTACAAAGTGCCTCTGTAGTACCTCTGCTATGCAATTATATAATACGGAGGAGATTGAGTTTACCCAATGCAAAGATAGTCTTACAATCTTCAGCAGCTCCAACAGTATTTTCAAGGGTTAATCAATCAGTTGTGGTTGTGAAGCAGGACCAGCATTGCACCAGGCATTTTAATCAGCGATGTAATTCCCTAACGTATAAAACGCCTGCTTGCATAGTGTGCGTTTTATGCAAGATTTGAATTTTGTCTGATTCAGTTGAAGTATATGGGGAGGTATTTTATTCTAACATTTTAAACAGTACCCAATGAAAGATGAGTCTACTTTAGTCTGAAACCTGGTGGAATAATAGGTCCCTATTACTAAAAAGATGTATATATTTTCTTACTTAATACCTACTGACTGACTATCGTGATGGCGAAGTGGATAAAGGCCTCGCCTCTCATGCACGAGGTTGTGGGATCTAATCTGGGCAATTACCAATGTAACTTTTCAATTCACGTGTACTTTCTGAGTTTATTTTAGACATTACTGACATCGGTGAAGGAAAACACCGTGAGGAAACCTGGACTTATAGTTAATATAACTCTGAAATCGCCAACCCGTCTTGAGCAAGCGTGGTGATCAATGCTCGTGCCTTCTCAGTATAAGAAGAGGCTTTTGTCTTGCAGTGGGCCAATAATAGGCTGGTATTATAATGCCTAGTGAAGTAACAAGGAAAGAGAATCGTTGTTTTTAAACGAGTGTCTATTGAAATATCTTTCCGTGTCACTTTCACAAGATGCACATGCACGATGCAATGATTGTGAGTGAATGGAGTATAGGTGTAGTCTGTTCCAAAAGTTTGTGATGAAAATGTTAACAAATGGATCAGAAAACGTAGGTATTAAGTAGTACCTGTGAATGCCAATTTGTAGTGCCACTTACTTATTAGGTGATTTTATTCGATTATTTGAATACTTAAACCCGAAGTACTAATTTTAAATCACCTCCAAGATGTTTTTCATTTGACAATAAATTGAGGTTAATTTTACAACCTCAGTTTTCGTCGATGATTTTTAAATTACAATTTAATCATGCTATTTAAACAAAACCTAATTGTTGTACAAAGTGATGAGATTTATAGTTGAATCTTCTAAATACCTACAGATGAATGTGTTACCAATTCCCTCTAGTGAGTGATTACGTAAGAATTTAACCTGCACCCTAATTGCGTAACACACTTTCAATCACAATCTGAATAATTTTGAAGCCTATTGCTAATCCATTGCTTCGTATGTTCGAAAAAATTGTCTGCTCAACAGCGTAATTAACGCAATGTATGTTGTTGAACTGTCAAAACGAAAGCTATTTCTACTGTTAGTGTTACGCAATTATCCCGCTGAACAGGGTTTTATTGAGATTTATTAACAAGAGCATTGGTGGCCCAGTGATAACGGCCGCGAATTATGAGTTGTAGGTCGCAGATTCAAACCCAGGCAGGCGCTTTACTTTATGTAAATTATTTAATCACTACTGCTGTCAAAACGGTGAAGCAAAACATCGTGAGGACACCAGCATGTCCTAGAACCAAAAACTCGAAGACATGTGACATCCACCAACCCGCACTGGGCCCGCGTGGTGGATTACGGCCCATTACCTCTCACAGAGAAGAGGCCTGTGTCTCAGAGTGGGAACATTATAGGCTGATTATGCTAGGGTTATATTACATTTTAATCAAATACTTTTGGAACAGACCATAGTTATGTACCTATGGTCTGTTCCAAAAGTATTTGATGAAACAAAACGAAATCTGTCTTGCCAAATAAATACATATTTATTTGGCAAGACGGATTTCGTTTTGTTTAATAATTTCAGTCACGTGGTCCATAGAAGTTTACTCATGATAAGTGACTCGGCATAAGGCTTTGCACAGAAAATAGAGGTACTGACTACCAGTCAACTTGAAGATATTATAAATCATTGTTTTGGCAAGTAAAGATATCACTGATTATGTTGATTCGATATCAAAGTTTACAATAGGCAAATAATTCCGAATTGTTTTTAATCTTTTCAGATAAGTGCCATCCTATTAGTTAAGGTTTTGTAATTAATTTAATTGTCTGATAGAACCATACTCTCCACATATATTCTCCATACGAAACTACCTTTTGGAAGGGGCAACTAGAATCAATTCTATTTTTTTGTAAATTTTGACGTTCAAAAGTGCCTTTTATGTGCCTATTTGAAATAAATGATTTGACTTTGACTTTTGACTTTGAGAGGTGATATCGTCACATAAGAAATAATAACTTATATTTTTGCCTTTTGCACCTACTTGTATTAATTAAAAGTAGTTTCGATTTTTACTGTACAATGTAGATGTACTATAGTTACACCTCTGGCTAACCCTTTGGGAATAATAGGTTTGATTATATGTTATGTAGTGGGGTATGTCATAATAATTAAAGTACCTAATCTCATAAAACCCCGGTTTTAGAAGTAGACAAATTGATGCAGTACAGCAATGTTTCGTCCTACAACGCAAACTTAGGAAAAAATACGGTTTCTTATTATTTTTTTTTATTTTATTACTATCAACATTAACAACGTACTGTCATAACATACCATAATACCATTAATATTTTATGTGTTTCACACATTTTTTTTTTCACTTATTACTTCATCTTATTTACCGAGTTACACGCGAAGTGATTCAATGGCACTGAACTTGTATGAGATAATATTCGACAAAATAAACATTGACGTGTTGCCAACCAAACGTTCTGTTTACTGCTAGTGGTTTTTCATAGATATTTTTAAGTTAAACAGTAAATATGTACATAGTTCGATGATCCGCTATTTATAGAAACCTATGTACAATTGACATAGATAAAAAAACAAGCCCATTTCTAATTAAGAACAGAATTTTAAAAATCATGCCTCTTTTTTAACACCTCTTAACTGTATAATATTTTTCGGACACTACTTTGAAAATGTTTAATGAAATTCCACAAAAATAATACATAAGCACCAAAGTTGATTAATTAATCAAAACCGGTTCCAATTAATCTTACTTACTTTATCATATTATTGACGCAGCTCAACCATAATATAGCACGAAAAAAACGTAAACATAATCGTGTTACACAACGCAATGGTCCTCTAAATCCGTCTAGAATCATCGCGGGGTGCTGTTGGAAACATTCAATTGGACTCGTCCAAATTGTAACCACTCTCATCCTTTAAACTTTCCACGATCTCGAGTGCACATGAATTGGAACGTGATGTGCCCATCAACCGCTATTCTTACGAAAATTATGTAATTTGTTTGTTGTGATGGAAAATATAATTCAGTGGTGTTGTTAACTAACTTTTGTGGTCAGTTTGACATTGTTGTTTGGATGTTTATTTAGCATTTCAGAATAGATTGAAACGGTTTTTATTTCAAAATCAGCTTCCACCCCCGGCTTTGCCCGCGTAGTATGCAGATAAAAAGTAGCCTATGTCCTTTCCCAGGGTTCAAAGTATCCCCATACCAAATTTCATCAAAATCGGTCCAGCCGTTTCGGAGATTAGCTGGAACAAACAGACAGAAGGACAAAAATTTAAAAAAAGTTTTTTTTTATTGGTACTGTACCTATATACTTTCATATGCATTTCGTAAAAAGAGACACTTCAATTCTTTTTATTTTTTGTAGTTTTTTCGGCATAAGCAGTCAAGTTGTTAGCTAGACCAAGATGTTTGCCTATGTTCTGCAATAGACATCTTTCGCCTAAGTGATGCTGGTGACCATGATTCAACTACTTATCGCCTATTATTATTATTACTAGCCTGCGAGGTGATTGCGTAACACACTAACAGTAGGAATGGCTTCCATTTTGACAGTACAACAACATTAATTGCGTTATTTACGTTGTTGAGCACACACATTTTTCGAACATACGGAGCAATGGATTAGTAATATCCTTCAATATTATTCAGATTCTGATTGATAGTGTGTTACGCAATTAGGGCGCTGTAGTGTCCCATTACAGGGCAAATGCCTTCTTAACACTCTTTCCAATTCTCCTCATCGAGAGCTACTCAGGACATGAATAATATTAGAAAAGTAAAAGTCACCCTTCCATCTAAATTTGCCGTGATTACGCTTTTAAATTAGAGAGACCTATTGGGTCCTGAGTTTAACCATAATTAAGCGCTTACTGACTTGGCTGCAGAATCGCTTTATTAGGCTATAGTTACACCGGCGGCGGCGATCTCTCGCGTCCGGCCCTGGTTCAAGCCATGGTACGGAGCGAGAGGGAATGGGAAGCCGTCACCTCCTTCTGCGAAGCAGTCATGCTCGCGAAGGAGGAGGCGGAGCGCGTGAGTTGCGCCCTCACGCCCGTAGTCGCCGCAGGAGGAGACACCCTGGGCGTCGGGAGTCGATTGTCGACTCCTGGCCACCGCAGGCGCGGGCTTGCGGACGGCGAGCAATGGGCAGCTCGCCATCCGGTAAGGACCAAGCCCGGGTCGACGGCGCGTCGTGTTTTACGCGCGCCTCAAAGAGATGTCAGCATCATTGACGGGGTCCGAAAGGGCCGATGCCTGCCGGGGTCGCGGATTGTTCGAAAGAGTTACCGTGGCCCTGGCGCACAGGCAACTGAAGGAACACGGGTGGGTTTTAGGCAGTAAGAGTCTGACACGCCCTCCCACTCCGCTCAGAGCGGGAGAGGTTATTTGATGATTTTCCACCCAAAAAAAAGGCTATAGTCACACGAAAGTGACTGTGGCTGTGCTGTGTGTTGCAAAATACATAAGCAATAATAAAATTGTTAACATGATTAATTACCGGGGTTTCGATCCCATGATCACTGATGCGCCTCGCCAAAGCCTGACCAATATCAATCAACTTTGATTTAACTTTTTATATTAGCAGTCCAACCATTCTTATTTGTAGGAAAACCAACAAAATAAGGATAGTTTAATCATGGATCTGCAAAATGATAATTTAATTATATTTTCCATACGTCATGTTCGTGAAAGGGCGCCGTCAGTAGGGACTGGTCATCTCTTAGCTGCCACGGCTTATTTTAATTTAATATTTGAATTGTTTTTGTCTTTCTATTACGAACGCTTTTAACGTTCTGCATTGTTCTCACCTGTATAATTTCAACATGAACGATATATCCAATGTTTTGTAACCATATTTTGATTTAAAAGAGTGTCCATGGAGTTTCTTGCCCGTTCTTCTCCATAGGTACCTACTACGCTTTGGAATGGGCAACTAGCTTCAGCTTTCTGACTGACCAACCCCTTGACAGTTCAAAAGTGCCTGTAATTGGTTTATTTGAAATACATGCTTTGAGTTGAGTCGAGTTAAAAAGTGAAACAATATTGACTTAATTCTATCGCATTTTCAACTCAGTTAATGTAATGTGGCTATAGAGCTACATCAAGGAAAAAAGTCTTAAAAAACACCACCGAAATCTGCAAGTGTTAATAGACCAATTCTCAGAACGCTAATTTAATTCTTAGTGGGTGTAGGTACACACGGCTACATACCAAGCTATATTTTTCCAGTATAAGCTGATCTCGAATTGTATAGGATTTCCGTACGATGAGAAGTCAGCTTATACTGGAAATGTATAGCTGGATATGTAACCGTGTGTTCAATGGGCAAAACAATCCATTTGCTTCGAAAACGAATGAGTTTGAACAGCTCTTTAATTATTACAATTTTTTATCAGCGGCTTAACCCGCGTGGATGTTGGGAGTTATCCCACGGGAACGGACTACCGGAATAAAAAGTACCCTATGTGTTAATCCAGATAAAACTATCTGCGTGCCAAATTTCATCCAAATCCGTTCAGCCCTTTTTGCGTGATTGAGTAAGAAACATCCAAACATGTATGTTTGTTTGGATCTGCAATGAGGCGTTGTGTTCCATCCTACTTAATATAATAATATAATAAATGTGTAAGTTTACAAACTTTAAGTAGGATGGAACAGAACGCCTCATTGTAGATCTGTCTAAAAGTCACAAGAGCACAACCGGAGGCAAAATAAATAAACATTGTGAAACATTCACATTTTCTAACGTGATCGAAAATGTGTCTAGAATGCATGCATTCTTCCTAAAGTTAAAATATCAATATTTCAGCGTATCTTATCGAAGTCTAATTGTACACCTAGGTATATATAAAAAATAGCTTTCCTGAAGGACCTGCAGCTCGTATCCGTAGCAATTACGTCTATTCAGGAACTGAAAAGGTTTTCCATCAAATTAAAATAACTGTGTAACTTTCTAAACGTACTAAATCTTATAAATAATTGGCCCAAAAAAACCAACACATACTTTAAGGCTCGTTCATAGGTAGACGTAGACGGGACGTAGAAGGGGCGACTATGCAATTGCGTCATTTATTAACAAAGCATAGATTCCGTGCATCGTTCATGTCCATTGCTTACGTCCTGTCTTATCCGTGTGTATCGCGCCTAAAACTGACTAGTAACAAGTACATAGGTACAATACTTGTTTTTGATTCATAAATGGCCGATTCCCATAATTTACTGTCCGTTATTGGTTAAGATTAAGACTCTTGTATGTTTTCCAATAATTAATTATTGGAAAAGATACAAGAGTCAATGAACTCATAGGATTGCATAGTAGACCCTCCCACGTGGAAGTACCTAGCTATCACAGGTAAAGTTAGCTTACAAATCTATATGCCAGGTTTGGCGATAAAAATGCTACCATTCGTAACCAAAACGATTCGATTTTGTTTATAAGAACCGAGCAAAAGTGAGCAAAAACAGCATAGAAAAGTGCATGAAGTACATTAATACATAAGAAGGATTGAATTTTAAACAAAGAATCATTACTTACCTAATTAAAATTGTGTAGGTACAAGATAAGTCAAACGAAATCATATCTATTATCTACTCATACCAACATGATTTGTTATGATTTGCAAGCACTGATAAGAACAAGTTATTTGCATGACTGTTTCCGAGTTGTTTCTATCGATTTTACTTTTTATTTTGTATCCACAAAATGCACCTTTGTGTTGGCACTACAATAGGCTTGCAAGTTGCAATTAGTTTTGCCTTTATGGTCACTTTCCGCTCTATTTATCATGAACATCATAATTGGTTATGGATGATCTATGGCCCTTTGTCATGACAAGTTTTGGTTGGAAACCTCTCTATGTGCCAACGACCTAATCCATATGTAGGATATTAAATCTTAACAGGAGGTAGTTGACAAATAATGAATGTAAGAAAAGTAAGATGTTCCCAAAATATTAAAGGATCTTTAGAGACAACTGAATATGAATTCAGCAATTTGGAGATTTATCATACTTGTTTTTTTATTCACTTGATTTTTTAATGACCAATCTTATGCCATTCAACAGTTTAATGGCGCGATCACAAAGTCTTATATCGACGAATTCTTTTCGATGTCTTGAAAACAGCAGCGGACCTATCTTTTTGGGATAGGTAACCCTGGAATCTTTTCTTATTAGGATTAGACTTTAGTAAAGGATTTATATATTAGGTCTTTACCTATGAAATTGCCGTTCTGCAGTACTGGCCATTTCAAATCAAAATAATTTTTGTTTGGCTATGAATTCTAATTTCAAATTAATTTTATTTTAAAAACATGGATTTTTTTTTCTAAAAGTAGTCATTTCTTTATTGATTAGTGTTACATTTTCATCGCATTTCAATCTTTTTCGTCATCATGGATACGTTAAAAATTCGAGTAATTATGGAATATGAGTACCGTCGTGGCAGCAACGCGGCACAAGCGGCACGCAGCATCAACGACGTTTACGGAGCTAACTCTACAAACCAACGCACCACCTGTTATTGGTTTGCTCGCTTCCGTTCTGGAAATTTCGACCTGAAAAATGAACCTCGCGGTCGTCCGAAGACTTTGGTCGACAATGACGAATTAAAGGCGATTGTGGAAGCTGATGATACACAATCTACGGCTGAATTAGCAGCAGCTTTCGACGTTAGCGTCAAAACAATATTGGTCCATTTGCGTCAAATTGGCAAGGTAAAAAAGCTTGACAAATGGGTGCCCCACGAACTCAATGATCGCCAGCGCGAAGTACGCGTCGAGACGTGCCTTGCACTGCTCAACAGACACACAAATGAAGGAATTTTGAACCGCATTGTTACCTGCGATGAAAAATGGATTCTGTTTGATAACCGTAAGCGCTCAGCAAGTTGGTTGGATCCTGGTTCAGCACCTAAACAATGCCCTAAACGAAAACTTACCCCTAGAAAAGCGATGGTCACTGTTTGGTGGTCTAGCGCCGGTGTGATTCATCACAGCTTCTTACCAAACGGGGTGAGCATTACTGCAGATGTGTACTGTGAAGAACTGAACACAATGATGGAGAAGCTGGCGCATCTCCAACCAGCATTGGTCAATCGCTCGTCTCCGCTGCTCCTGCACGACAACGCGCGACCTCATACTGCACAGCAGACGGTCTCCAAGTTGCAAGAACTGGGGTTGGAAGCTCTCCGTCATCCGCCCTACTCACCAGACCTTGCGCCTACAGACTACTACTTTTTCCAGAATTTGGATAACTTCTTGGCGGGAAAAAAATTTAATACCCGAGAGGCAGTACAAAATGCCTTTGAAGAATTTGTTGCCTCCCGTCCAGCTGATTTCTTTAAGAAGGGCATCAATAAACTGCCACTGCGATGGCAAAGATGCATTGATTGCATGGGTGATTACTTCGATTAATACAAATAAAAAATTCATGAAAAAAATTCGTTTAAATTTTTTCATACAAAACGGCAATTTCATAGGTAAAGACCTATTATTAAAGGATTTATACATTCATGAACTTACTACACCAGAATAGATGGGAGTGTCCTTACGATATGATTCCGTAATTCTAGGTTTAATGAGTATTAAAGTCACAGACATGGAGATTTATAGAATACTCGATTTTCACGAATACTTTACATGATCATTCATCAAAACTAGCCATATTTTTCCAGTTAAATGAAGAACTTTTATTATTCCTTATTTTTTTTTTATTTATGGCTTGATTGTCAATATGTTCATCCAGAGAGAATGAACAAATTGACAACCAAGTCATGTGTATATCAGTAAAATATTTTTGGAAATTTTGGTCTACGGTTTATTTAATTTATTATTTATGTACACACAGTAAAATAGATACAGATACTGATATTACTATTGAGTACAAAGGTACTACTTATTTCTTAAGAAATTTCTTCCAGCAGACCTGCAAAAGGAGACATTAAAAAGAAATGTAGACAATAGACAATATTTATCCCATCACCAAGATAATTGATTGGTAACTGAAATAAAGTTCAAAAAGATACCAACACGGGTAGGGCACAGTTACTTTTGAGTGATGCAATACTTTTTTGTCGACATTTTTACAAAATGACTCACTCATACACATGCCTGTCACATTATCTACTCAGAATCTCGAATTCCTTTATTGATAACAATTGACAATTGTATGATATATAAGAGGACGATAGATTGTGATAAAAAGATTTCGAAAGAATTAACTCTAGGGTCTGGATGATGTAGACGTTGTTACCACCTCAAATATAAAACAGTTTTTCTTCTGTTTTCCAGCCAGTATTCTGTCACACGAATGGTTTTTGATGTAGTGTCTACCACCATTATTAATTGAGAGTCCAGGTGTACTGCTCAGGAGTTCAAGGATAGTAGAGATAATGTCGATATTCAGTAAACTGAAATTTTATAACACAACTGATGGTATTTTTAAAGATGTTCCACTGAATTTTGACACTCCTGAATAAAACTCGATTTTTATTGGATTGTTACCATGCCTTTTTTTGAGCAAATCTGACGATGGGTTCGGGACCTGATCATTGATTAATATCATCCCTGACTGGGGTGCGAAGAAATTAAGATGTTTGAACTTCCACAAAACTTTATAACATAACATCACACCTGTATTCCCCGAAACGTTAGGCAGAGGTGTACCTATAGTACACCGACATTTCGCCAGTTATGTTTAAGTCCCATGTAACAGGGGGCGAGCCTTTTGCCATCAACTGGGCATAAATCAAAACTCCGGGCTGCTACTGAGAAATTCCAGATGGAAAAACTGAATAATGTTTTTGCCCGACCCGGGAATCGAACACAGGACCTCATGCTCAGAAGTAGAGCTAGCGACCACTAGACCAACGAGGAAGTCAAACAAAACAAAACTTCATTACCTATGTCATTTGAAAAAAGCATTAACACTAACAAAATATAAAATGGCTTAGGCGAAGATCTCATCAAATCTTAAAGCCAGAAAATCTCGAATCTACTATATATAGTAATACAATCATAACGTAGGTACAAAGAAAGCACATTCAAACGTATAGCGCCCGATGTCTCTAGAACTTTGATCACTTCATCCTCTTCATTCGCAATTCTGTCAATTAAATAATCCTGGGATACGAATTGTGTCTGTCCATGACCTCTGTAGCTCTGAGTATATAAAGATGCGCCTGTACCCACAGCCGCCAGTTTATCTCTGACAACCGTCCAAGCACCAGAGGCGTAAACGACTTAATTTTTATACCAAAAATATTTTAGTAATATCCAAAATGTTTAGATTTTTGATTTTCACTTTTGTTGCGGTGGCGATGGCCGATTCCCATGATGGAGCCTGCCCAGAGGTCAAGCCGGTTGAAAACTTCAACCTTACAGCTGTGAGTATAGATTTTTTATCAATATTGTTCAGGTTCAGTAAGTTGAATATGGTCGTATTTGAACGAGTGTATTTACGTAATTTAGTTATCGTTTCCTTAAACCCTCAAGTAGATGATGTCCAATCTCGAAATACATTTTGTGTGAGAATCCTCTAAATACCGGAAATGTTTCACCTATGACTTTCAGTTTCTATGAGTTAACTCTCCTCTGCCTCTGCTCTAAGCCTTTGGGGTTTGAAACTTTACCCATTTTATTTGAATTTGATAAGTTAAACAATCATTTAAATTGTATTTCGCATAGCATCCAGAATATCGTCAGGAATCTTCTAAATATTGTCTTCTAAATCCAATTTAGCATGATCATGATGTTCGTTCTCTAAGATTGTTTCTTTAGCTCTTATAATATCAACTGAAGCTTTTGTATAATTCGTACCTTTATTTTCCCGTTAAATTTGGAAATTGAATTTGATATGTTCTTATGACTCCCAAGTCAACTTTGCTTTTGAAATTATCGGCACTCCTTTAACGCCTTTGTTTCCGTCTCGTTATCGTCATATGCAAATAACTTTTTAACCAGAACGTGTAACCGGTATCGTAATAATGTCTTGCTAACGGGAGTGTCCGGGTTCAAATTAGAGTCGTGGTTCAGATCGATATCTATCTTTCTTACATGACTGTACAATATTTTATTAAGCATAAGGTATTAGGCAATAAAAAGACATGGCCATTGTCCTATATCGGTAATTTTGGATGCATCTTAACTGTTTACTATATCAGTAAAAGCTAATTTATGTTCTTTTTTTCTACATTGGATAATGCATTATTATTTGAGTTGATCGATCTAATCTTTTTCATTTTAATAGATCTGTAAGTAGGTTACATTGTACATCTCCTTCTGAGCAAAAAATTCTGCGTTTGGAAATTGCGCATGCTCTTAATCGATAGGTAATAAAAACCTTTTAAAAATAATATCAGTAGACTACCAAATAAAATCTTTTTTACAAAAATAACAACATACTTCCAAAAAAACCACAAAAAAAGTGAAAAATAACTGTAATTTCGGAAGTCGGTGTCTTTGGTTTTGTATTATCGTTTATTGCCACCTAGTTCCGAAATTAAAGTATTTTTTCACTATTTTAGTGTTTTTTTTTGGAAGTAGGTTGTTTATTTTTTTATAAAAAAGTTTTTATTTTTCACTTTTTAGTTGTGGTACCTACCCCACACAAATTCGTATACCACATTTGATATGTAAATAACAGTCTCAGAAAATTATTATAACATCAATATAAACTAAGTGGAAAAAATATGCAGTATTAAGGATAACTCAAAAACTACTAGTCAGAACTTGATCAAATTAATATGGGATCACATAAAAAATCAATTAAAAAGAATCATCCAAATCGGTTTACCGAGAAAAAAGTTTTGAAGTTCACATAAAAAGAAGAAAAAAAAAACGAATTGAGAACCTCGTCCTTTTTTTGAAGTCGGTTAAAAGTTAGAGACATTGATGCATTAGAGTTTCGGTCCCGTCATGCTATCTCCTTTGTTATATGGTATGAAAATCGTGCACAAGGTTTTAGATAAATAACTCCAACCGACTTTTTGCTTTCATCTTTATTTATATTTTCCTAAATGTCTCCGTTACAATAAAAACACTCTTTTTCACGACTATTTACAGATGAGCATTTTGATCCACAGTTTAGATTAAGGTTTTACCAAAAAGTGTGATAACCTTAATTAATGTTTCGTCTGTTAGTACATGAATATGAAAGCTTTCATAAAACTTATATGGGCAACATACGTAAGCTGGAGTATTTCTCGTAGGTACTGATACATTTTCTCTTCTATTAAAAATAGGTCTGGTTGGCAGGTTCATGATGCTGATATAATCTATATATATAATAAAATAGTAGGTACCGAAGTAAAAACTGTACATTTAATATTTTTGAAAAAAGTAATTACTAAGAGGTGAAAGACCAAGTTTGACGCCGAAAATATAGTTTTTGGAATTTTTGCTCGTTTGTCTGGATGTATGGTCCGGATTGGCACAAAAGCGGCTGAATTGATTTTAATGAAATTTGGCTCACAGATAGTGTTTGTTCCCAGTTGTATGTTCGCGTGGGATATTCTCTGACAAACATGTGGGCAAAGCCACGGGAATAAGCTAGTAAACAATACGCAAATAGAGTAGCGTCAGTAACTAAGGAAACATCACATAGGAACAAGAGACTAGAAAAAAGTGTGTAGGGGTAAACAGTACCTACACTACACGGCCGTTGCGCCCGGCGCACATGGAGTTTTAGGTGTGCGCAGTACGATTCCCGCACCGCTCGCAGTGCCACTATAGTCCTGCATCAAACGCTTAAATTTCACGAGCCCTTCGAAAGAAACTGTCACTCAAAAGATTAGCAGAGACAACACTCAACATAATATAGTTACAACTTTTAACTCCATGTGCAATGTTAAGGCGCTGCCCAAACGTAGGACACTGTAAAACGCATTTTTTTTTTTGTCGCACTGTTATCCGTATTGGGACATACCTGGCTAGAAAAAAAATTGTGTATGTATATGTTCAAACAAAAGACTTATTTTTTTTTTTCATAAAAATAACATAGTATCATGATAAAACAACCGTAAAACAGAGCGCAAAAAATATTTTTTCGTCGCATAATTCTCAAAATTTTGATCGTAAACTATTATATTTTGTATAATGATAATAAAGAGAATTAAATCAACTAAAGAAATACCTACAAATTATTCCACTGAGCCGTGCATTTATTTTTTAATATAATTAAAACCGCAAAATTACTTTTATTTTGGTGGTCATTCGATTCAACTAACATCAGACGCATCGCTGTTTTTAACCTTATTTGTTGTCGCTATGCGCTATTGTCATTTACCTAAAAAAAATCTTACCGCGCCTTATGTTCATCAACAATAGGGAGTACCGGAAATTGGTAATAGCGCCAGCTACCAAACGAACAATAAGCTTTGTTTGTTTTTAGGTGACGTTATTTCAAAGAAATAGGTTTTTAAAGCTGAGACATAATATACATGTCATAATATGTACGAACAATTATGTATATATGAACGTTGTAGGCGTGACTATACAAAAACAAGCGTAAAAGGTTGTTTTTACAAAACATACTATATAAACATACTAACATATTGAGTGATTTCAATTATCATTAAACGAACAGGGTTTAGAATTCAATTCGATGTAAGTAAAGTAAGCAAAAACAACCTTTCCAATCACCAGAGGGTGAACAGCGGAACAACGAACAGGTCACAGACTAGATACAAGATCAAGGCCGAATCAATTTGACCTTAATCCATTAAAGTATTAAACCTTGCTGATTCACACACAATAAACTAATTTGCCGATAAACGGTGATCAATTAGGTAGTTAGATACGGTGCGTCTGACTGAGCTGACCACGGAATTGAATGATTTGAGTTGACCAGGCGACACAAAGTTGGCAAATGAACCGTGAAGGACGAATGAAGTTTGCTTGCATTTGATGTTATGTCATAGTTTCTAGTATTACCAACTTGCATTTTAAAATGGGTATGTCTAAACGTTCATGCTAATTAGTAAAGTGGTTAGTGTTCTCGATATTGAGGAAATAACCTTACATATTGTCTTCTTTCACACATATTAAGATTTCATTTGTCAGTCTGACTGTCCTAACCTTCGAATCTTGGCATTTTCCGGTAACCAATTAAGTTTTAGAGGTCGGTTGACACTCACTGCATGCAAAAAATCTGACTACACTTAGGTGAGAAAAGGCAGTTGATATTTTTTTTTTAATTTAATTTGAAGGCCTTTGTTTCGCTGCTGTAGTGTAAAGACCTCATTTCATATAGAGAATTCATGAGCTTGATGCTAATGAATTCGCGCTTACATAATACGGATGTAGAACTAAATTGTATCCTTCTTTTCAGTACCAAGGCATCTGGTACGAAATCTCCAAGCTGCCTATCGCTTCCGAAGGCAAGGGCACATGCGGCCAGGCTGAATACACTTTGAACGGCGACATGGTCAACGTTAAGAACTCCCATGTCATCGACGGGGAAAAGAAGTTCATTGAAGGAACTGCCAAGTTCGCTGCTGATGCCAATGCAGCCGCTAAGTTTGTCGTCTCTTTCAAGTTCGGAGGTGAGTTCAAGTTACTGTACTGACGTAATATACATAGGTACTACAAGTTTTTAATTTTAGGCCAAATGATCATTTGTAATAAGGACAGGACATTTTCCCTTCTGAAAACATTTAGGCTGGTGTTCCAAGAAATGATAAGTGGGCTTCCGGTTTTGTATATAGGTAATAGGGGAATCCCTTATTTCAGTATTCATCGTCATCATCATCATCATTTCAGCCGAAAGACGTCCACTGCTGGATATAGGCCTCCCCCAAGCACCGCCACTTCGACTCGTTCTGTGGTTCATGCATCTAGAGGATTCCTGATTATTTCGGTCTTCATTTTTTAACTTCAATTTTTTTTAAATTATGGTTTTTTAATCACGTTTAATCTACGTTTGCAAGCTTGTCCTACCAACATAATATAAAAAAAAACGTATTTGGAGAGATAATGAATGCACTTTGATTTTCAATTATCTACTTGGATAAAAATCATAATTGATTTTTTATGTTTAGTTCCTATATTTTCTTTCCTTTCTTTAGTTGTGGCCTCTTATATCTAAGGAGCATCGTTTAAAAGAGATTCCGATATGATTTACGTTATGTTTTTTTCATAGATTTCGTCGCCGAGTCACCCCTGCTGATCCTCGCCACCGACTTCAACACCTACTCCGTTGCCTACAACTGCAAATACAACGAGAAGACAAAGACCCACAATGGTAAGTACACTTTTAACGACCATCTCTTTCTTTCCCTTTGATTTTAGAAAGAGATGCTACTACTTTGGGTATACCAATGAGGTCGAACATTTCTTTTGACTAGATTGGCTCGACTGTGAAGCCTTGAAATTAGCCGTCATTATGTAGATCAATGGCTCAATATATCTTATCATCAGCAAAATCTGCCTACATAGATAGTCTTTTGTTTTCTTTAGCTTGTAACTATGCATGAGCTAATATAGTAGCTGGTTTATGTTTTGATGGTACTTCGCAATTACTCGT
This sequence comes from Dryobotodes eremita, assembly GCA_917490735.1. Classification (NCBI taxonomy): domain Eukaryota; kingdom Metazoa; phylum Arthropoda; class Insecta; order Lepidoptera; family Noctuidae; genus Dryobotodes; species Dryobotodes eremita. Next base: position 5,095,148 of record OU823257.1, on the reverse strand, counting down.
TTCTTCTGTTTTCATATTTTCATCATTGTCCTATAGCAGTCCACTTTTGAATAAAGGCCTCTCCAATAGTCTCCATTGTTGTCGTAGTCGGAGTAAAATTGCTGTATTACAGCCCTGGATCAATTTGTTTTAAAGATTTGAGTACGGTAATTTTATCTCGTATTGTGCAATCATACTTTTAGAACTTTTAAAATATTTGTATGAAACCAAATGTACCAAAAATCTATTTATCTTGTCGTTTTATCAAACATATCGTGCAGAAGATAAAGAAATACTGTTTTTTTTTCAACGCACGTTGCCATACATGCTGAAAATAGGCTGATAGTAAAATTTATCGTGCATGTATAATTAAATATTCAGACATTTCTAGATTATATTTTTCAGACCACGATTTTGTTTAATCTGTGAAAAAGCCAGAAAGTCAATTAATGATATGTAAATTATTTTAGATACTGAACATTGATATCTCAATAAATAAAGCGGCGGAAATGTCTTTTATAGATTTTGCATACATGACCTAAAATGAATATGACATTTCTACAATTTAATTTACGCCTACGAACGGCAAAAATTCAAGTGACACAAAACATTTAAATTGTTTAATAATTTTATATACTACAAAACACATTCATGCATATGAAATTAGTAGCGCACGGGAAGCTGGTACCAACCAAAAAAATACAGGCAAGCTAAAAGCGTTCCAGAGAACAACCCAGTCCGTATAAGAGTACCTACCTACCTTTCGCTATCAAGTACTTGATCCGAATGCCTAACAAGACTACGCTGTTTCTGTTGCTTTTCCAAGACAGTTTAAGCATTTCTCCGGGACTAATCAAGCTCCTTTACCAAGGCGCTTTTCTGAGGGTATTCACTATAGATTCTGGTCAGCCATCACATATTAACGTCGGCTGTCGCTGAAAACCAGCGCTGGAGCTCTGTCTCGCATAGGGTCGTCGCATTATGCTGAGCGGTTGCAGTTTTGCATGGATGTGACGCATATTTTCCCCCAACTCGTTCTTTTTCGTATTTGTGTGTTTTTCTCAGTGTCATGTTTACCGCAAATAAACATATCTTCTTTCTTCCTTTAACGAGTCTTCAGGTGTAAGTCATAGTTCACTAAAGTCACTGAGTGCAGTAATTGCCATCCTTTTTATTATAGAACGTTGCAGAGGACAAATCAAATTTATTGCGGTCTCGTAGTATTTATCAGCAATCGATGACTGATATGGTATCAGTTGGTTTAAAATGTCACGTACTGCGAGTAGCGATGTAAGCCCAGCTATTAAGTTATTAATTATATGAGCCTGTAAGACTTCATTGGCTACTTAGGACTTTTCATTGACTACATTATTTATGCGATTGAATGAAAACTTTGCTCCAATATCACCACGCTTTAGATGGATTAGTGATAACATCGATTCGTCATTTTATTTTAAGTGAATGCTGAGACAATGAAGAAGAACATCGTATAAAACTGGTATAATTATGTCCTAGAAATAAAAAATCTAAGGTCTGTAACGTCTGCCATCCACCTCTAAGACCACATGATGGATTACGTTACAACCTCTCATAGAGAGGAGTCAAGTGATAAGAATGTTATAGACCGATAATGTTATGTCAGAAAATGCTGTCCCTCCCCATACTATAAATCTAGCAATTCCACAGTTATTTTGTGATCTCCCGATTGAGGAGACACTATAGATCTCTTCTTCCGGGTTTCTTGATATGTGGTATTTTTATTAATTTCATGCTTAATATACACGTTTAAACCAGATTTTAATTTCTGAAAAATAACCTATAATATCGGTGACTAGTGACCTAGAATTATTAAGTATGTATAAGTTTATATTAGGTAGATACACAATCAGCGGACGATAAAACTTGCACATTACATACTATCGATTGGTTTATAATGTCACGTATTTAAGGAAAATACATCATAATCCGACTTATTAGGTTACTTATATAATATTTACAATGTTAGGAAACCAGTTATAAATGCATAATAATGTGTTATTTAGCACGTATTTATAATTTATGGAAAGTATATCTATAGGCACATTTAATGGTAGGAATAATCTGCTAGTCACCCAAACGATGAAGAGATAACGTATTCGATGCAGAACTTTTAAAATATATAACGATAATTTGAACGAATGAGAAATAATACGTACCCAGTTTACAACGCAATACCTAATAACTTTATTGGGTAAATCGACTTTATTATTGTATTTCACTAGGGGAATTCTGGTTTATATTTGCCTAATCAAAAAATCAACTAAACGTTTGGTTCTACGTTTTTTTCTGCAAAGCCATCCATTGTAAAAAAAAAATGCTTGTCAAACGCAAGTTCTAAATTTAAAAAAAATCAAGAACGAAATGGGCTCAAACTCAATGGGTTTACTTGTGCCATTCAAGAGTTCTGTGCTCCATCATCAGACCAGCGTGGAAATTCATCGAGATTGAGCCCATTAGATTTGTCTTAACGAGTCTTATTCTTTTTTTTACCTGACAGCGGCAAATCTTACTAGAGTATTTATTAGAACGAAATTAATTGCCGGTCAAGTAAAGCTTTAAACAAGTTGAATTATGTTTTAAACGAAGGAGGTATATTACAAAAAATATAATACAGATATATAATACTGCAATATGTACTTCATATTTTTATTTATGTGTCACACAACGTATGAGCGATAAGCACAAAGTAATCCAAAAGCATTGTAATACAAACGTAGGTAGCTAAAGTATTTCTTTTACGGATATTTTGTGAATACTTCTAAGCATTATCTACTAGGAAAAAATAATAGACAGTCTGCAGTTTCCAAAGAAGCGATGATGGAACTAACTTTTACTTATAATCAAGTCTAAGTACCAAAGTTCACGTTTCTAACTTCAAAAATGACTAACTTTCATACAAAATTTCATCCCCATTTTATCCCTTTAGGGGATCAATTTTCAAAAATCCTTCCATGATGCTCAACTTCGTGAGAAAAGTTCATGCCTCTAGACCCAACGGTTTAGGCTCTGTGTTGTCTGTCAGTGAATTTAAGAACACGCACATAACATTATCATCCACAGTCCGACTTCACCCACTACTGGGCATAGGCCTCCCTTTTCTTGTGTCAACCCCCACGCTCCTGTGCTAACCCCATTCAGGTTTTGCCCGCGATGGCAACAATGTCGTCCGCATATCTCGCCGCCGTACTACCGATACTTCGTCTTACAGTCCTTGGACGCCACTCGATCACAACCTATCTCCACCAGTCATAACTACCTCTTGTCAGGTGCCCTGCCTAACTCCACTTGAGTTCCATAATACGTTTTCCGATGTCGAAGATCTTCGTACGCCTTCGCAGCTCGACGTTTGGAACTCGGTCTACACGCACATCTAATTAACAAAAATCCTCGATTGAGCACTATGGAAGGATTTACGAAAATTATTCCCCTAAAGGAGTTGAATTTATAGAGGAATGAATAAAATAAAATTGTATCTTTGTTATAAGATGTTAAGCTCCTCGTAAAAACTGGTCCGAGGAAATCCTTCACGTTGATAAGGTGAACAATTGCGCCGGTCCAACTGCAACCGATGACGATAAATTGCAGTACGGCAGCTATTTCGTGGAAAACAGTAGATAATAGTATTAGTAGTTTTTCCAAACAGCTCCCAAGCCATAAAGATTCAGTATCAACCGATGTAGAATACGAATAAGATTGCAGTCTTGACTGATAAAATGATTGGGAAAGTTATACCGAGGTCGACAAACTGCAATCAGATAATTAATCGATATTTATTAGGTATAGGTGTTGACGTTTACTCCATAACTTGGTACACAGAGGTAATTTACACCGTTGCAAGAGACTTTTTATTATAGTATTAAAACCATTTTTTATTATTATGGTAATCTGCTTTTAAAATGGTTACCTATTCGTTAGCACAAAGTTGAGGGCTCTGTCCACGTTGTTCTCTATTCTCGATAAACCCACTTCTCCTTCGTACCTGACTTCCCAAATTTCATATTTATGCTTTTCTCATATTAAATATTTTCGTTCCACCAACAATCGTCATCTACGATGTCCTTCTCACCTTTCTGACTTCATTCATTCTTCTTTCTTTGTCCAGGCGGTTTTTCTTTGGAATGCGCTCCCTCTGGATATCAGGATGGCAATCGGTCGGTTATCTTTTAACGTGAAGGCACGTGAGCATATCGGTCAGAAGTTGGCCGAAACATCCAGCGTTGATTTGCTGGAATTGTTTTCTCCTTTACCGATCGTTATTTTTCTTAACAAAATTTATTTTGTTTGTATGTATGTATTAGTATGTATTCTTGTATTTTATAGTTACATCCGAGCTATCTATCTCGTATATTGCACTTGCCATGTTTTGTCTCTGCATCACCCTAAGGTTGACTGGTAGAAAATGCCTCAGGCATGAATTTCGCCTTTGTACAGTATTTTTTTACTTGTGCATAAAGTTTTTATAAATAAATAATAGAAATATTTTGGAAATAATTTTCGACGTTGCACTGTATGCAAGGCAAGGGCATTGTTCGGAATACAAGTTGGGAATTATGTTAATTTCCGTGTCCTTGATATATAAATGTCATACATCCTTTACTACTTTAACGTAATTCCTCCATTGTTGTCATGTGACGCACTATGTTATTTTTTACGCCATTTTGTTCTCAACTGTGGTAAAAAATCGTTTCTATTCGAGTACCAGACCTTAATATTCCAACGGTCAACTTTACAATTTGAGAATCAGAAACAGCTTTGAAATTTCAAATATGTAGAAATCTTACACACAATCTCATAATCTTTTTCTAATTACAGAGCAAGCCTGGATCCTGTCTCGCAGCAAGACTTTGGAGGGTGAAGCCAAGACTTTTATCGACAACTTCTTGAAGGAGAACTCCAAAATCATCGACTCCACCAAGCTGGTCCAAACCGACTTCTCCGAGGAAGCCTGCAAGTTCACCAGTTCCAGTGTCATGACTGAACAGACTGCGAAGCCCTAAATATTGGACCCCAAAAGAATAAATTAGCCACGTAAGACCTTCGTGATATCCTGACCTTATTTTTGATACCTCTGTTATTGGTGTTGCAATTTGAACTCTATTTTGTATGTAGTAGATCGTAATATATATTGTAGTTTCATCTTATGTATATGTTGGAGGTTCTTGTGTAGGTATATGTTATTTAGCATTGGTGTCAAAAATGAGGCCACTTTTGAATAGTTTTGTTGATGTCAAATTGTACAAAAGTTGAAAAAGCGACGCAATTTTCTCGAATATTTTAATTTCTTCGAATATTACTTTTAACGCGTATTGACATAAGTGCATTAAACTTGGTTTTGTACAATCGGACGTCGTCAACTTTAGCCCCAGTTTTAACAGTATTATGAAAACCAGTAATTTTTTCACATTTTCTAACTGTTTCGTTCTGGTGATGTATATAGAAAAGCTATCTAATATGTTTTATAACATTCAATTTTTTTTCATTCTATGAATATTTGGTGTAAGACTTGTGTATCTAGACAAAACGCAATTATGATAATAAATACCTATTTGGGAATCATTTATTATATTGTTGAAATCAATTTGCTGACCAAACACAAAGTAATGTACTCCTCATATATACCATTGTAAGGGTGTGTTAGCCCCTATAAAATTATAAGTAAAACACAACTAATTTTATGAACATTTGTCTTATAATAACATAATTATAATACTGATGATTGTAATCGGTCTAACGTTTGTGATAAAATAGTTAAGTACTACGGTGCTTAGTCTAGAACTATTTATTGGATAATAAACTTTTCTATATAATAATTTGAACTTGTTTTATAAATATTATCTCTCCATCATTATCATCTCCGAAATATGTCTGCTGTTGGACATAGACCTCTCCTACGTATTGCCAAATATAATTTGCCTCCCTTAAAATATTTTGAGGAAACCTAAGCGTCTAGACTAGTGGCAATCACTTTCAAAGCATTTCCTCTACAGCCCATTCACAATTATTTTACCTCTGACTTCGAATCACTGTCAAAATCACAATGGTCTTTATCATCGGTGTATTAAGTTTGCTATTGGGTTGCTGTCATTGACAAGTCTGTCAAATCGCAGTGATCTCTACAGTGGTTACAATAAGGTTGATATTGGGTTAGTGCTGTCAGAGATAAAACTGTGAATGGACTGTACAACGACTTTCAACAGAATTGACATAAGCTTTTCGGTAGCCTATGTCAATCCAATACATTATGGATTTTTCCAGCAAGCGTAGCATGACCACCGAAGAAATAAGGCAAAATGACAGATTGTGGAAAGATTTTTAATCTGAATAGCTTTGTTCCCGAAACAGTTAATCGGGGCTTTCTGAGGGATGTCTACATCATGATCAAAGCTTCATCATCAATATTAAGTGCCAACTAGCTGATGCCTGCCAGAATGCGTTGTAATGCCTTTTTTTGTAGCCCTGTGCTAGAACGAACAAAACAAAAAAAATATCAAATCGGTTAAGCCGATTTTGAGTTTAAGCGAGACTAACGAGCAGCAATTGATTTTTATATAAAGATTTCACCGAACCTAATGTACATACATACATAAACTCACACCATCTGCCCATGGGGGTAGGCAGAAACTACAGAACGCCACCTGCTTCGATCCTTACATACTCCTTTTGTCATCTTAATGTACACATAAATAAATGATATTCTATTCTATTCAATTAAACTGAACGCGATCAGCACTTCTAAATGACTGTTGTGGAATATTGACACTGACAGCTTTTGAACGCGGTTTGGATGAGCTGAGGGTTCAAATTCAATGGTGAAATCCGCCCTTACAATTTGGTCATACTGTAGCGGTATCTACATCGCAACATGCGAGCTACGCGTCACACTGACGTCACGCAAAATCCTGCATCGCGCAAGCAGTTTACCGCGCAACTAGCTTATATACAACGTCCCGACATCAAACGTCGGGCAGTTGACCACCAGACACAACACCCGTCTGGTTGGAGGATCCTCCTTTTTGTATGGAGGATGAGTGAACTTTACACCCTGTTCCTCATACCTCTATAATATCTTACACCTTGGGATTCCTGGGTTCGCTCGATCTTAGTGTTAATGGGGATTTCCTAGTAGAAATTCCTGAGTTGCAGCCGAGTTTTGAGCCTGGTTAAGCCTTTTTGAGGTCAACTGTATTTACGTCTTCCGGAAATTAAGACGTGATGTTCAGGTCTTCTTTAGGATACAGAAAGAAATAAATTCCATTACTATTCCAAACAGCTTTTATTAATCACAGTCTAATACAAGATCATGTTGCCTTTCACCAGAAATTGCTGGTAAAGAAGTCAGTTTCAAGTTTCTTCGTGTAAGCACAGCTGGCGTCTGAGAAATCCTTGAAAACAAATGCTTGTCTGTGTTCAGCCAAGTCAGTGTATTTGGACAATTTGTCTTCAACTTTCTTCAGTAGTTCGCCTTGCAGCTTTTCCTTGCTACGAGTTAGCACCCATGTGAATACTGAAAATGCAGAAAAATAAACATCATTCACTTCATTTCGTGTTTAATGAGCAAAATATTAAATCTGAGGGCATAGACAAGTGACAATTAATTTCAAAGCGTTTGGTGTTTCTAAAGCGCTTTCCAACGGGATTGACTTAAGCTTTTCGGTAGCTTATGACATTCTCACTCATTTTTGACTTTTTCATCATAGTTAGGGCTGTTATAACGTCACTATCTAGACCCTCTGCTGGACCTCTGAATAAGTAGAAAGAAATCTTTATGAAAGCAATGATGAAACGCACATTTACAACAAGTCTCATAGCCAAAGGTGCGGGTGAATAAAACTGTTTTCACTCTTGTGTGCGCAATTAAATAGGCGTCGTTAAAAAAATTATGATTGTGCAGTTGGAATGGCTGAGTTCTTTGCCTTGCAGTGGGACAAATGACAGGCTGGTAAGTCAATCTGCTTTGCAAACTCAAAGCATTTATTTCAAATAAACCAATTACAGGCACTTTTGAATTGTCAAGGAGTCGGTCAGTCAGAAATATGAAGCTAGTTGCCTTTTCCCAACTACATATGTTGGGGTCAGCTTCCAGTCTAATCGGATGCAACTGAATACCAGATTTTACATGAAGTGACTGCCAATCTGACCTCTACAACCTCTCTCTAAGTATTCTATTTTTCTCTCTATGGCAATGGTGCCGATGTCGACAATTCTGCCAATGTCAGATGTGTTACGACTCTCTCTAAGTAACACGATACCCCTTAGTAAGACTGGTTGTCAGGTTTTTGGGCTTCTGACTACCCGTAATGACTGTCAAAGATCTATAAATGACAGCCGAGACGCGAACGTGCTTTCTGAGGCACAGAGGGGTTTCGATCTGCCGGGGCTGCGGATTGTTCGAAAGAGTTACCGTGGCCCTGGCGCACAGGCAACTGAAGGAACACGGGTGGGTTTTAGTCAGTAAGAGTCTGACACGCCCGTCCGCTCCGCCCAGAACGGGAGAGGTCATTTGATGATTCCCAATCCGAAAAAAAAAAAAAAAGAGGGGTTTCGATATGTAATGAATGGTCACCCATCCACGGACCGACCTTGGCTAGCGTAGCTTAACCTTCGGTCAACTCGTGTAGCTGTTATTATTTAGCCACGAACCCCTCCGCGGTATGGTGTTAAGTACCATAGATATTATTATATGATCAACAAACCGAGTCCCTGCTGTGACATACCGTAGTGCATCCTGATCTTCTCCTTGAGCCACCTGCAAGTGTAAGCGATAGCATACCCGTCGTAGTCAGTCGACAGGATGAAAAATGGGAACTGAAGTACATTATCTGAAAACATTATTAAAGGTTTAATTTGGAATGGCGTTTAAAATAACTCCGCTATTCATAGTACGACAATCACGTGTAACGATTAAAAGTAACTTAATAATCTCATATCAGCGCAAAATAATATAATAAAAAAAACAATAATAAAAATATTGCCCATTGAAAAAAAATACTAACTAGCTTTTGCCCGCGGGTTCGCCCGCGTGGATGCCCACGGGAACGTACTACCGGGATTAAAAGTACCTTATGTGTTTATCCAGGTTATGAATTATCAAATCCGTTAAGCTGTTTTGCGCCAATTCGGAACATACAACCAGACAAACAGACAAACGGATAAAAGTTATAAAAACTATACTTTCGGCATCAGACTTGTGCCCACATCTCGTAACAATTACCCGTTTTCAAAAATATTTAATATACAGTATTGACTTCTTTACAATTTTACTATGGGTAAGTATAGGTTGTTGTTCCTAATAAATAAAATAAAACCGTTGCGTCCACGCGAGAGTAATTCTTGCTTCTCGAAATACTTAATTGTTATTTTAGAACGGCCTTCCTAGTGTCCATTTGTCCAAAGCTTTGAGGAGATTGCTCTAATTTAGGCATTTAGTTGTAGTACTTAGTTTTCGTAAAAAGGTTGTCCGCAAAATTGTAAACTAACATCTTGTATATTTTGTACTGTCAAGATAAAGTCATGGAAATTAATTCTTAATTAAATTGACTACCAACTTAAATTGTCCATATATTCAAATTACAACCTTGATGCTATGACAGTTGTATAAAATGGCTATAACACGGCTAATAGAGCTAGTGTGTCACTTTGATAAACATTTTTTTTTTCTGACCGTACATTCCTGTAGGTATTCTGATTCGAACTTCGTGGGTCCCTGGGGGTTTACTCTCTAAGACCGTCAACGAAGATACGGGCCCATCTGAAAGTAGTCAAATTCTATTTTGCGGAAGGGTATTAATACAGCGGGAATAGGGACAGCTGTCAAATCGTGTTGTCATTCATTTTTAGTTCGGGCCCCTAACTAATCTTATGTCCGTAGGTTATACGGAGATAGAAACGCCCGTAATTTTGACCGAAATTACGGACACCGTGCCTTGGGAGTAAGCCCCCTGTGTTGCAAACTATTTCATTGGCCTGTGCCTATCACATCAAAATATGGAAATCCTATGATACCATTAAATCGCTTAAAAATACCCACCACCAGCTTCGTGGCTCATAATAAACACGGCATTCTTCCCAGCATCAAAGGTAGGGTCTACCCTAGCCTGGTACATCTTCTGAGTCCTGTTGCCCTGGTCCATTTGCACATAGGTCTCCTTGTACATATAGCCCAGGTTGTCTTCTTGGAATTCAATAGTGGAGCAGTCGTAGATTTCCCGGCCATCACTGGCGTAGCTCGCTACGTTGTACCATAAGCCTGAAAACTGTAAAGCAAAACTTGTAGAAACGGATAGTGTGAAAAAAAAAAAGTTATACAAATAAATGTGATGGATGCTATTATAATATCAACGAATATCTAAATACATCTATATTATTGTACAATTGTTTTTGTCACCAAGTTATAGATAAATAAAGAATTATTATTATTATGTTAACATAGCTCGGGGTCATGAGATTCCGGTCCTTTGGAAGGCGTACGTGGGGCCGAAGCCAACTCGCAGAGGCCCCTTAGACAATTTTAGATGGAATGAGGTACCAACCGACGATTATCCCTGTATGCACTGTGTAATTGCACCCAAGGACAATCCCCGGTTGGTGTTGGACTATTGCAGGATATGGAAACAAAAATAATTATTAAACTATGGGTTTCTGTGGCTAAGATGGACTGGTTACCAAGATCTATGGAACGGCTATGGCCCCTGCCTGACCAATGTTTTATATATAAAATACACTGATAAAATGGCAGGAGGTGACTTGCACACTCAATAATGGGCCCCCGGAAACCGTCGCTAGCACATAGTGACGTAGCGACAAGGAGGCAACACTTCCTGAGGTGCTTGAGGAGTGGAAAGGTATTCCACGGCTATCAGAACAATCCCAGAGCCCGGAAGATGGTCAAGATCCCTACCAGCACTTACTGAAATACTTCCTTCCTCCGAGCACGGTTGCTCTTGCGAATCTCCACTCAAGCCAGCCAATAAAGGCAAGAAAGAGGTGGGGGCTCTGTTCCTTGTCATTATTCACTCCAGCCGGCCATTAAAGGCAAGCCAGAGGTGAGGAACAAGACTTCTCCCGGGAGACAGGGTCCGTGGGGTCGCTACTGCCCAATAGCTCGCCACATGCTGCCCTGCGGGTTCCTGTATCTCTCTTGGTCTGGCTCCTCACCCTAGACCTGTTTCAGCAAAGTAAACTCTACCGGTACAGACCTAGAGTTCAGGAGCGCGCAAGCCCTACCACGACGTCAACGTAGAGATACGGCGGTGGGGTTATTATTATTAAATGACACATTTTAAATTACATGTTTTATAAAATAATTACATAATATGTATAACCTACGCAACATTTCAACGCAGGGGGGTTTAGAATCATGTACTGAATCCATGGTAACAGTCTGCCCGTCGATGTTCCTGCCAGACTGTATTTTTTTTTTCCAATAATTTTAAATTTGTTTAGGAAATTTATCAAAATTGACCATTCGGCCCCACTTATCTCCGAAAATAGAGAGCCGAAAATTTTGAAAAATTACAGAAATATTGCTCTTTACTTTTAGACTACAGAAATCTATGGACTTAAAATAACATGGTAAATGTCTGAATATAATGCGTACAAACTTACTTTTGCAGTTGGAATGTATCGGAGAACATGTTTTTCAACCGCAAAGTTAAGTTTTTCCTTCAATCCGGTATTGGGAATTCGGGCAGTCGAGCACAGCTTTGAGACGGAACCATCAGGGCGCGAGTCCTACTCGCATTTGTCTCTGTTTTTAATATGATGTCTATTTACTTAAATAAATGCCTTTTTCCCTTACCAGGGCTCAGAACCTGCTAATTTTGTAAGTTTCCATCATTTTACCACACATTATAATGTCCTCTAAAGCTGTTCTGCTAAATACTTAATCGAACTGATTTACAAAGGCCGTTTATAAATTACCGAAGATCTTAATCAGTCTATGGTAATAGATTAATCAGTATATTTCTACAAAAGATTAATATTACGTCGGAAACATAATAATCAATCATTTTCAGTTACATGCCGACAGAAGGTTACAAAATATTTGTATTTTTTTTATCAGAATTTTACTACCTTCAAGGATTGTAAATAAATGCGCTGAAGTTAAAAGAACCCGTCGTTTACAATCAGGAAATTAAACAAAAATAAAGAGATCAAATCAATAAACCTAATATTGTTTCGAGGAACGGAAATAGTATATATAAGAATGATAGTGTTGTTGACCAAACAATTAACGATGACAACACAAAATGTATATGTACTCGTATATGATCAATTCTCACTGGATGAAATTGGTCGCTGAATTTTACGATTTGTCTTAGCTCGTCATTTGGGACCAAATGCGTTGATGTAGGCACCAATTATGTAGCAATTAACTCACCTTAGTAGGATCCAAATTTTCTTGCAGCTTAACATCAGGGCATTCGCCAGGCAAGGTATATTCAGCTCCAAAAACTCCTGTCAAACACAGGGAGAGTACTAAAAGTAACATTTTAAAACAACTAGATCGTTCGAGAATGAGACAACGAATGAGCTCTCCCATCCTACGCGGTAATTATCCAATGTGCCGACCCCAGGCATAAAGACGTTTTATACTGAAATAGACGTAAATTGGCCACGTTTTGCGACCTGATGTGGACTTCCTTTCGTCTGATTTATGTGTTTCGTGTTGTTTACGTAAGTTTTTGCGTTGCAGGATAGGATGTGGTAATGTACGCTCGTTGTACGTAATTGGGGCACAGTCAGGTATTGTAAAGTGGATTTACACCTGCTGAAGTTATTCTCCTACTGATTTCTTAGTCTGTTGGAAGAAGGTGTGAAATAAAGAACGTTCCTTTAATTCTGCATCACCTGGTAGAACTACAAATTGTCGTTCCTACTGTTTGCAACTTGTAACCACCGTGGATAATAACTTTTTAAACAGTACCTTCTTCAATTTATATTCAACAGCGGGGTAATTGCGTAACACACTAACAGTAGGAATAGCTTTCATTTTGACAGTTCAACAACATTCATTGCGTTATTTACGTTGTTGAGCAGACACATTTTTCGAACATATGATGCAATGGATTAGCAATAGGCTTAAAAATGATTCAGATTGTGATAGATAGTGTGTTGCGCAATTAGGGTGCTGGTAACACCCTTGAAATTCATTCACTCAATGATTCTGGAATCTGAAAAAACAGCGCTTCTCTATCACAAAATATAATAATGAAACATCTGTACAAGTGTCGACCAGTCCTAACGTTTTCCTTCTGTTCTTTCGCCAGTCTTTTTCTATCACGGTGAAAACATTAGCTTTGTCAGCACGATTTGTAACAAAGTTTTCTTCCTTGGATGCGCAGACGTACCTACCAAAGAATCACCCTTTTGGCAAAAAAATAAAACTGTAATTCTCAAATTCTTGTAATATTATGTACACCCCCTTACAAAAATGGGGTCAACTCTATATTAACACTTTTAATTCAAGAGATTACATGTTCGCAGAACAGAGATCTAATAAACAAAACAAATTGTTGTTTTTACTAAGAACTGTTTTTCAAAACTAGCTGTGATAAGTGCGAATTAATTGGGCTTAGTAGGTATATTGGAGAAAAAATAAGATCTTTGCATAGAATATGAAATTACTAAGTGTATAATAATACTCATGCGTGGAAAATAGGTTGAATTTATTACTTTCATAAAATTACAAAAGTGGAAAAGAAATGGACTTGCCAGTTGGAGAAATGAATGAATGAATGCAGTGCAAGAGGGTGTTGCTAGGCATCGGAAAATGTTACGTTTAATTGCAATGTTGTAACTTAATAAATTACTTAGTAATCGATTACAATTATACTTACCTACTAAAATGAGAAATTATTGCAGATTGAGTATAAAGTTGATACAAAATTAAGTTTATAATATTTATGTCGAATTTACTTTAACACTAAGTATTAATTTATATGAATTTAGGTTAGTACCTACAGGTAACTCGAAAATAGGATTATTTAAATGGTTATATAATTAGACTTTAGGTACATTTCGAGTGAATATTTTAAGTTGATAATAGGTACATACTTAGTAGTACAGTATACGAAATTGCGGTCTATGCGAAGATCCATGATGTACACTTATCCAGAAGCAAGGTATATTTCAGATTAAAATCAACTGACTGATATACAGGGTGGCATCCCAATATCGACGTGCAACCTGTTACCATGGATTAATTTCAGTAAATGATTCTGAACTCCATTCATCATCATCATTCATTCATTCATTCTTCATTTTCCGTCGTCTACTTAAAAAAAAAATGTTGTTCCATAGATTTTGACCGCGTAGGTAAGTATTGCACTTTTCTATGAAAAAGCAGGTTTTTTTTTAAAACCGCCGAAATGTTTTTTTGTTAGGGGATCCTAGAATCATGTGCTGAATTCATGGTTACAGTTTGCGCGTAGATGTCCCTGCCCCCCTGGCATCGTAGACATCATAGGGTATACTACAAGTAAACATTGACAAAATCAGGTATAATAATATACTTCGCCAGGTATAGCATTCCGAGACACAGTGGTCACGTGGGTGACACAAGCCTACGTCATTACCACTGTGTTACCAGTAGTGTGTCATAATAACTCCCCAACCGCCTTTATTACCTGTGCGAATCCGATAAATCAATGAGGTTTTAAGTAACAATTACGTCGGTATAAGTTTAAATTGAATTGTTTCGTTTGAGTAGAAAAACAAAACGACAATTTAAATTCTTGATATATATTTTTTAACAGAATGGTGACTGAAAATGTTTCCATACTTCTTGTTTTTTTGCAATAAAGTGGCAACTGGATAGTGACGTAAGCTTGTATCACTCTCGGAGTGCCAGACCTTGTTTTTTTAGACCATGTAGGGTAGCTTATTTTCGGCCAACTGTGGTGCTACAACACATACATAAACTCACGCCTTCTCTCATGAGGGTAGGCAGAAACTACAGAACTCCACCAGCTGCGATCCTTAAATTCTCCTTTTGCTTCGTTTGCGTTCATCTAAAATAATTACAGTGAAATCATTTTTATAATAATTTCTCACTAATTAACATATCAATACCGTATCGCTTTAAGAGCACTGTCTTATGTCTTCTAAGAAATTAAATGTTTACATCGTTTGAACTGTGTGATAACCCCAAGATTGGTTTAATAAAACAAAAACAGTATTATAATAATCATTACTGTTTGTTTCTTCACGCAAATTATACGACACTAAAGTAATAATGTTAAAATTATTAATAATTTCGTTGTTTATTAGTGTTTGTAGTGTTTATGGGTATTTCACTTTGCCGGGAAAATGCCCTGAGAACGTTCAGCTTCAGGAAGAGTTTCGACTAGCTGATGTAAGTTATTAATTTTAACAAAATAATACTTCAATTCTGTAAATTGTAACTTGAAGTATATCTTTACCTGAGGTCAACAAAACAGGGGCACAAATGAGTTAAGGGTTTTTTTTTGACAGATGCTCACTGACCCACCCTACGCTATGTTAACCTCTTTCTTCCATTCTGAAAGCATGGTGTTGAAACAATACAATATTGCTGAAATTAATGTTTATATCAACCCCTTGTAATTCACACAGCTAGTGTTTGCTAACTGGCAACTTGTCAACCTAGGCTTATTTTTTTATTGCGCACTGGATTTTCAACTCACTGCTTAGAGCCGAGAGTTGAAAATGCTCGAAAATGTCGGTCAAGAAGATGTATCAGAAACTCTGCTTACTGCATAGATGAAAGTGCAAGCATATGATGGGTCCCTGATAACGTTACGAGCGTTTCTTGATCAGGGTTCACAAATATTCTTGAAAACAGAAAAAGCAGCACAAAAGCTACGATTTCCGCGTGGTCGCTGCAAAGGTGTCATATCCGGCTCGAAGGACCAAAAAGATGTATGATGGGTCGCACACATCTGGGATGTAAATTGAAATAATAAGTTAAGGATTGCCAAAGATGGTGGTTTAGTGAATAGTTTTAACTAACACGTAACTAATGCTATATGAATGTTGTGTGAATGAGTACAGCTGACTATAAACGCTGATTGAGTACGCAAAATTCATATACAACACTTATTATATATAATCATTTTTTATTTTGCCGACAGTTCTTCAACAAATGGTACCAAACCTATCACTACTCCAGCGATGGCCAGCAGCAGAACAACTGCTCAGTCATAGAGCTGCAGTCTAGGCCCACTGGCATATACCTGAACCAGTCCAGGGTAGACCGAGGCCTCTTCCACCGGTATAGCATCGCCAAACTGGGCATACCGACCAGGATTGAGGATGGCGCGAGGCTTGATGTCACTTTTAGGTTTGATGATGCGCCTAGGAGATGTAAGTATAGCATGTTTTTTATTTATCTATCGAACAAGTAACTGTTTTGTATCCATATTATGATAAAATACCAAAAGTTAGAAAAGCATTAGTACTCATACTGGTATTGAGCTGTATCCGGTTGGACTGGAAGCCGACCCCAAAATAGTTAAGAAAAGGATAAGCAGATTGATTGATACTTCTCACGCTTTCTTTTCTGCTCGTTGTGGTGCCCCTTCTATTTATATTGTAATATGTAGGAATGGTCTATCTATGGTCTTTTTTCGATGCTGTTGTTAAAATGTATTTTTATTTGCAGTGATGAACAGGAAATATCCTTTCCACGTGCTGGCTACCAATTACAACTATTACGCGACTGTCTACACTTGCGAGTACAGTAGTCTTATCGACAAACATTTTAGTAAGTATCCAACACTGCTGTCTTTAAACACTATGGCAGGGATGGTGAATCAATGCAGCTCGCCGTCCGGTAAGGACCAGGCCCGGGTCGACGGCGCGTCGTGTTCTACGCGCGTCTCAAAGAGATGTTAGCACCATTGACTGGGTCCGATAGGCCGATGCCTGCCGGGGTCGCGGATTGTTCGAAAGAGTTACCGTGGCCTCGGCGCACAGGCAACTGAAGGAACACGGGTGGGTTTTAGTAAGTAAGAGTCCGACACGCTCTTCCGCTCCGCCTAGAGCGGGAGAGGTCATTTGATGATTTCCCACCAAAAATAAAAGGGATGGTGAATCAATGGCACGCGTGCCATTGATGGCACGTAACAGAATAATTTGGGCACAGCATCCATTGAGGCATTGAAGTATCTAATTCATCTAGTTTGCCACAGCAGAAGTTGCACTAATTTGTTATTTCATTTACATAATTATAAAACTGGTAATGTTAACATTACTGGATAATAATAAAGGTATTATTGTGTAAGTATATATGTAGTTGGAAATAAAGAATAGTGAATAATACCTCCAGTTTTTTCCAGTAATCACAAAGTCAAGATTATTTCAAGGCACGGCATGGCCATGTTCAATATTTATTTGGAAAAAATGGCACGTACATGCATAGAAGTTCGCCATCCCTGCACTATGGTTTTTTCTCTGAACAATCAATTAGAAATTATTGCGAGTACAGAAAAGTAGTCGATAAGACAGGTTGCATAGTACTGGAAATTAAGGTACATGTGACAAACTACATTTTTAGTGCAAAATACAGATGCAGACAGCGTGGAATTGAGCAGTTGACAACTGACCCGTAGCTGCAACTCACTTTTTTGTCGCCAAAGAAAGGTTTTTTTAAGGCCAAAAATTTGGTTGCTTACAGTTCGGAAGTACTTATTTACATACATATTGCAAGCTGCATATTGCAAATAAACGCATTTGAATTTTCTGGTTGAAATACCAAGTTGGAAGACAGAATATATAAGCAAAACTACTTATTTTTCAATGCTTAACACAACAATATGTACATATCATACTCATAATCAGCCTATAATATTCCCACTGCTGGGACACAGGCTTCCTCTCTTCGAGAGCGAGTGGCTGTATCTACCACGCCAGCCCAGTGTGGGTAAGTAAATATCACACGTCTTCGAATTTTTGGTTCTAGGACATGCCGGTTTCCTCACGATGTTTTCCTTCACCATTTTGAGAGCAGTGGAACGAAAGCTAAATTAAAAAAAACATCTTATATTTCCAGTTTATGTATGGATCTTATCAAGAAACCAAATCCTGAACGACGTATCCAAAGAACTGGCCATCAGATCGCTGTCCCGCATCGGAGTGGATCCCAAGAAGTTGATCAAAAATGACTGGTCGAGGTGTTCTCCTAAGTATTTCGAAGATAGGCAGGCTGAACCGCTGACTTTTAGAAACCCTGTGATAATACATTAGGGCACAAGTTCACTTATTAAATGAAAATATTCGTAATACAAGTGTTTTTTTTACTTTGGTATCCATACTGTAATCTTTATATATATAAAAATTACGTGCCACGTTGTTTGTCCACGATGGACTCCTAAACTACTGAACCGATTTTAACTTTGATTTGCACACCGTGTGCAATTTGATTCAACTTGAAAGATAGGATAGCTTACATCTCAATTTATAGTCGCAATATTATTTTATTGCAAATTATTTGTCTATTATTTGACAGTCACAATTATCCGTTAGCTCCAAATTTAGATTCTAACAGATGGCGATATCTGTTGACTGGATTGAGTAAGTATTCAATAGATGGCGCTATGTTAAAAATACAAACGTTTCATATAAGCTATAATTTAATAAAAAGAAAAGATATGATTGTTTGTTTGTATTAAATAGGCTCCGAAGCTACTGAACCGATTTCAAAAATTCTTTCACTGTTGGGAAGCTACACTATTTCCGGGTGACATAGGCTATATTATACTATGCTTTGCTACCCGAGCGAAGCCGGGGCGGATCGCTAGTATACTGTATTCGAAATTATATATATTATATATAATATTATAAATTCGAAAATAACGGTGTCTGTCTGTCTGCAGGTTAACTTTTCACGCCTAAACCGTCGGCGCGGGAGATAATTAAGGGCACAAGAGTGTGCGCAGACACAGGTGCACTCTCTCTTCTCTCACTTTCATAGTCCGATGGGACTGCAATCCGATACGACCGGAGAGAGATCAGGCGCAGGACCTACGGCTTAAAGTGCTTTTCGAGGCACGGGGGTATCACACCGTCAACTTCCAAACTCCGGGCTGTTACTAAGAAATTCCTAATGGAAAAACCCAATAACACTTTGCCTGTCTCGATTATAACAAGATAATATAAACGTAGACTAATCACCTTAAATCGTTGCGCAGTGTAATGATTTCATTGTACTTAGCTTGATTGGAAAGTCTAAGTTTTCATGATTAGATCGATCTAATGATAATATCGGTGACTGAACGTTATTTTTTGCAAGAAATACTAAAATTATCTTTAGAAATCTAAAAACTAATTTTATCTATTTAAATGTTACCATATCATGCTTATCAAAATCTCTTTTATTAAATGGAATAATCCTATTAGAAATGATCGGCGGCAGTAGACGAAACAATTCGATTCGTGTTGCATATTCATTATAACATAAATATAGCATCACGCCTGTATTCCCCAAAGGGTAAGGCAGAGGTAGACCCACACCCACACACACCCCCACACACACCCCAACACACACCCCCACACACCCCTACATGTGAGTGTGGTGGTACACCTACATTTCGCCAGTTATGTTTAAGTCCCATGTACCAGGCGTCGAGCCTAATGCCATCAACCGGGCACATATCCAGAATCCAGGCTGCTACTGAGACATTCCAGATGGAAAAACCCAATAACACTTTGCCCGACCCGGGAATCGGACCTAGGACCTCATGCTCAGCAGTAACGCTTGATTAACCAGGCAGACATATATTATTCAATCCATTCTATCAACCAGATAGACATAGACTAAAATCTGACCCCAATAATGGGTAGACAGATAAATAATATCAACCATTATGTCAAAGGAGTCCCCCTAATTTTATTTCTTTTGTTATTGGCTTCTCGCAGGTCTACCTAGGAGACCTGCGAGAAGCAGAAGAAGAGGTTGTCGGCTGCTAAACTGGAAATGCCTGTGGTTGCCTTAATAAATTAAGGCCCCCAGCCAGGGCTTAAAAACTTTCAAACTAGACGACTACACGCTAAGGGCACCCCCTATGGGGTACGGATCTCGGCTTAGGGCGTTGCTGGGGCGGCAGCAAGGCTGGATTGGAATTAGGAGTCCCCCTAGTCATTTGATTATCATTATTACTTTATTTGAAAGACGTCCATAGTTGGACCACGCTTCCATTCTTACATGTTGCTTTTCATGAATCTCTTACTACTAAACATCAATAAGACAATAGTATTCCCCAAACATTTATTCCGGCTCATCCTCATTGTAGTTAATAGCTTGGATATGTGCCGTCCAGTGCGCCTCGCATCTGACAGGATTTTGATCCACCTTCTCCAAATATATAGCGCTCACTGCAGGCAAGGAGTTTATCTCGTAGTATGCTCTGTTCAGGTACTCGTCAGGTAGGGTCGGCTGTCGGGATAGTATCCAAGCTGAAACTGGAAAAGGCAACCGTTTATATACATATTACCATTATTTATTTTTATTTTTAGAAGTATGTAGAGGAATGAAATGACACGCCTTGCAACTGTCACTAAGGTTGGGTTTGCTGTAGCATTAGGTATTTCAGACAGGGGTTGTTGTTCACATTTCTTTTTTAAAATTTTAGTCCGTCACCCTTAACCTCTTGAATCCCGCGTAATGAGACACAATGATAATTATCAATTGTGCCTCGCTCAATATCCTTTGAGCTCCTTAAGTTCTGAGTTGAGCTGCACGATTACTGACAAATGCGTGCACTGACTGGACAGGTCCACTTCATCTGTGTGGTTCTTTCCTCAAAAGACCATTTCAGACACCAAGCTACATGGTTTTCAAATGATCTGACCAAGATTATGTCTGGACTTTAAAAGAGACTGGGAACTCAGAGTTTGTTTCGGCCTTTCTTCTCAGAGTAGTCAGATAGGAAACGCCGATCTCATCTAGTTTAAAAAATATGATTGACGTGTAAAAGTGTTTGTACAAACCTACTTACAGAAATAAAATCATTTATCACGACCTCAGGACTCAAGAGTTAAAACCACTATAGAATCGAGTAGATTTCTAACAGCCCAGGCTATCATTTGAATAATTTTGTACAAATTATAGTGACAAATATAGAATAATTTTACGTCTGTGGAGTTAATTGCTAATTTTATTGTTCCAAGTGCGTGAGTAACAGCGTCTGAGTACAAGAACACTTACCTACGCATTAATTCATCAGGACCATTTAGTACTACATTGAACATAATCTTTCTTTGTTTCTCAGAAGAAAATACAAAATGATAGACTTTAAGCATTTTTTCCATTGGCCATTGTATTCCTTCAGTTAAGTACCGTCAAACGGGGTGAATAGGGATGCAGGGGTGAATCGGAACGAAACTTTATAAGGGATTTTAACATTGAAGAAATATAGTTTGTTACTTTGTTACTACTGATCAAACAACAAGCCCTAAATGCCCATTTAGGGCTTGTTGTTTGATCAGTAGTCAAACATACTAATAGTTAAAATGCTTTAGTTAAACAAAAAATTTGTTAAAAATGACAGAAGTACGTTGTTTGACAAATGGTTAAGCTAACTATAGTTAAAAAAGTGACTAATTGTTAAATTGACTAACGGTCATGTTTAACTATGTATCAAACAACGGGCCCTTAATCGTTAATTATAATACAGTAAACACATTAGAGTCCTTTTTGGCAACAAACTTAATTAACATGTTAAAATCCCTTTTAAAGTTACGTCTCGATCCAAACGGGGTTTTTTTTTTTAATTTTAACGTGCCCCACACTAGGAATTTTTCCTGTATTGTGGATGCGTTTACAAACATTTAAACTCACATACACAAACAACCAGACCCGGAACAACTACTTGTAGGTCATACAAATATTTGCTCCGTGCGGGAATCGAACCCGCGACACGCAGCGCAGCAGTCAATCGCTTAACCACTGCGCCAACCGTGTCGTCACAGGTAAGTACCGTCAAACGGGGTGAATAGAGATGCAGCCCTATTCACCCAATTTGACGGTACCTACCTACTAACAAAAGAGTTCACCACAATCTCAGTAAGTAGCAACAATATCAATGTATAGGCTAACACTGATTTGTTGATAACAATGATTATAAAGTAATTACATGACTCACTGTATTTCAGTCCTAAAACATCGTTAGTTTTACAGCCGTATACAACTGCGTAATTCCTGTAATCAGTTGATATCACTGTCAGCGGGATACCGACTGGATCTGAAAAACACGATTTTAAGGATTATAATTAAAACGATCTATTCCCATCCAATACCAAGAGCTAATACCATTTGGTATTAGTTTATTTCCGAATTTATTTTCTATTCCCAACGAGTACCACATTTTTTATTTAAAAAAATGATTTTTTATTTAAAAAAATGTGGTATTCGTTGGGAATAGAAAATAAATTCGGAAATAAACTAATACCAAATGGTATTAGCTCTTGGTATTGGATGGGAATAGAGCATTAAAACGTTCTTGGCATAAATCTCAGGTTTTTTTCTTTCTATTCCTTATACATAATTTTAAACTGACAGATGGCAATTAACAATTAATTTCCTTGACTGTTCCTCATCATGATCATTGTCTTGCTCTCATACCAATTTATTTGTGGTCATCACAACATATCGTTTTCTTCCATACTTCCATAATAGTCGTCATCTCGGTCGTCGGCCCCTTTCTAGCCATGACTATACATAAGCATAATCAGCCTATAATGTTCCCACTGCTGGGACACAGGCCTCCTCTCTGTGAGAGGGAATGTAATCTACCACGCGGGCCCAGTGCGGGTTGGTAGATGTCACATGTCTTTGAAATTTTGGTTCTAGTACATGCCGGTTTCCTCGCGATGTCTTCCTTCACCGTTTTGAGAGCAGTGGTGATGAAATTATTTACACAAAGTAAGGCGCTTGCCTGGGTTCGAACCCACGACCTACAACTCGTAAGTTGAGGCCGATACCACTGGGCTACCACTGCTCTCACTCGCTGAGCTCGCCGCGCTCACTGACTATACATATTTCTTCTTAAAGAACTAAGTACAGTACAACTATTTTCTTAATGACCCTCGGGGATCATCGCATTTCCGAATACAAACGAATGCTAATTTCCATGTCCATCAATATTAGATTTATCGTGTATAATAATTTGAATTCAGAACTAAGTTCTTTCTTTATGATTTCCATGTGAACTATATAAACAAAACAATAATAAAGTATTTAGTTCTAAATTCAAATTAATATACATGATAAATCTAATAATTGATGGACATGGAAATTAGCATTCGTTTGTATTCGGAAATGCGATGATTCCCGAGGGATATTAGGAAAATAGTTGTACTGTAAGTGTGCCTTTCTATCTTAAGGGCCTCCCAATTATCGCTCCACTGAACGGTTTAATGTCTGAATAATACTTAAATACTTATAAAATTAGTAATCACTAATCCATTAAATTAGATATTTGCATTAAGTGTGTGTGAACACCAGTGATTTCTGATTTTGATAAACATGCGCTCTTATTGATAAAAAGCGATAATGTTAATCTTTATTATTGTTTGACTTTAATACACATAAGTAGCAAATAAATTGAATTTTTTAATGAATGCACTATTGTATACTGAATTGCCAACCCAGACTGGGCCCGCGTGGTGGATTATGGCCTAGGCCCTTTCACAGAGAGGAGGCCTGTGCCCCAACAGTGGGAACATTACAGGCTATGCTATTATGCGATAAAGAATTGCACAATTCGATAACGTGGTAATACCCTTAGCAGTCAGCTGGTAACCCCAGATTTCTGACTGATTACTGGTACTTTAACAACAACAAATGGGTCGTTCAAGAGAAGATAACGGGCTGCGACCCATGTTCGTAGTATGAATCGTGGGATTTTGTCGGTAGGAGTCCGACATAACCCCCCTGTTCTACCCAGTATTCACGAGGATTTCCCCACAGAAAAAAGTTCCACCAAATACTTATTGGTTAAATTAACAATTTTTTTTGTTAGACGCTATAAGAATACCTATGTATTGTGGTGATAATTGGACGGATAATAATAATAACATATAGGCATGGTATAATAATATACTTCGCCAGGTATAGCATTCCGAGACACAGTGGTCACGTGGGAGACACAAGCCTACGTCATCACCGCTGTGTTACCAGTAGTGTGTAATAATAACTCCCCAACCTGCTTTATTATCTGTGCGAATCCGATAAAACAATGAGGTTTTAACTAACAATTACGTTCATATATGTTTAAATTGAATTGTTTTATTTCATTAGAATAACGAAACGACAATTTAAATGCTTTATATTTTTTTTTTTAGAGAATGGTGATTGTAAATGTTTCCATAATTCGTATTTTGTTGCAATAAAGTGGCAACTGGATAGTGACGTAAGCATGTGTCACTCCCGGAATGCCAGACTTTGTTTTTTTAGGCCATGCATGTAGGTAGACATAAAATTAATTATGAACATTTCTAAGACACTGGATCGCACTCCACGTGTCTATTCGTATTTTTTTTTAAACTTTGTTTTTGTGGTTTTACTAACGTAGTTTTTAAGTATTTACTAATACAATTATGGATGATCAGTAATGGAGGTTCTGAAAGTTATTATAATATGTATTCAATTATTTCCGGTAATTATGACATTCCTTTGTTTTTCTACATGTACAAACTACTTAGGTAATGATAAAAAATATATATTTTGACAGTTTCCAATAGAGAACGTCAAACTCAGTGTCGTAACGCAACTTGGGAGAGGCCTTATGTCCAGTAGTTGCCCATGATAGACCTAGGTCTATCACAGTCAATGCTGCGGGGTAGTTACGTAACACAGTAACAGTAGGAATGGGTTTCATTTTGACAGTTCAACAACATTCATTGCGTTATTTACATTGTTGAGTCCACAAATTTTTCGAACACATGAAGCAATGGATTAGCAATAGGCTTTAAAATGATTCAGATTGTGATAGATAGTGTGTTACGTAATTAGGGTGCGGGACTACTTAACTTAATTTTCTGTAATTTTTTTATTGAAAGCTTCCATACTAATACAACAAAAATCAATCGTAGGTAGGACAATTAGCTAATTACAAGCTTCCACATGTATAAATCTAGTTACAAGTACTTTGCTTTGACTAAATGTACGTTAATAGCGATTTGCAAATCAAGAGAGGAAAATATAACATTTTTAGTTCGGTAATTGCTTATGGAGAATAAGTCGAGTCGTGCAGCATCAAAACAGTGTTAGCTGCATCCCCAACCTAAACCCCTCCGGCCAGCCCGGAGCATGACGTGATCGAGTCCATATAAGACGACGCACAGTGTGACCACGGATTCTCCTGGCTGGAGGCTCTTTTGAGTAAAATCTTAAAGGCACCCACAGGACAGTTCGGTTAAGTAGCCAGGACCTCAGTGGTCAAAACTACGAGCTGCCATACGAAAAAAAAAAAAAACCACGGATTCATTCCCGCACCCGGCGCGGCGGCGCGCGCTTTACTTGAAATTCCCCACCTGTTCGCTTAATTAATAGATCCTCAATTTTGTAATTTGTATTAACAGTTTTTATTAAAAAGACTTCTTTTGTTAAACTTAACTTTCTGGTTATTATTTCATTAAATTCCTAAAAACAGTTTAACCATATATTATGAACACTTACATAACAATACCTGAGATAATATAAACGACTGCACGTCTGAACTTCGAATTTTAAAATATCGATGTATTTAATCGAGAATGTTCATAATCACGATGTAACGGAACTTCGAAAGAATGTTCATACTGAACTTCGAAGTTTGAATAGACATTCTTTTGACGTTCCGTACATCGCGATTATGAACATTCTCAAATAGATCGATCTCCAGGTGCGATGGTAAACGATTGAAGGCTTTATCACTACGTATGGAGAAGGCGTTGCGCCTGTACTTAGTCGTTGCGCATGGTGCTTGCAGCAGAGGTCGTCTGCGCAGATTATTTTGATTAGTGCGAAGAAGTATTTTGCTGAGCATTTTAAAGAATTAAAGCTGAGATTACACTATCATCTATTGGTGTGCGAATCGGTGGTTTAACGTATGTACCAAAGTTCAGTGATATTTTAGAACCGTGAATATTTATTTAACCATTTATGTACACGCATATATAAACAGACAAGAAGAAAGGAACAGAAAAATACGTACAAAGGTGATGCTTATTTCTAAAGAAATCTCTTCCAGCATACCTGCGATAGGAGACCATATTAAAGAGAAGTAGACTATGTGTATAAGTGTTGAAGGGAAAACAAAATACATAAAATCTAAAATAATTTTCCTATTTAAATATACTTATAAACTTATAATATGAGAATATACTTACATACATACATACTTCTGAAAGAAATATCACTAAAATATATAAAAATATAATGTAATTATAATAATTAATACGTATGCAATTATGACAAAGTGGAAAGATAGTGTTCTTTCACTCTACTTTTAAAGACTGCAACAGTTTGGCAGTTCCTAATGTCAGGCGGAAGTGAATTCCAAAACCGTACCGCGTGCTCAGTGAAAGAGTAGGAGTATAAGGCGGTTGAGTGGGGGGGGGGGGATCTGAGGAGATTTCAAAGATGCGACCTGCAAGGCGCATCAGAAGGAAGGGCGTAGGAAAAGCGTTCCTGCAGTTATTCCAGAACTGGGATTTTCTTCACAAAGAATCCCGCTTTCAATAACTAATATTTTGTAAACAATTATAGCAATACCTACTTAATTACAGTTAACAGTGGTGGTCTGCACTAGTATAACCACTATTGGTTTGACTGACTCTGTAAACTACCTCTCCACACATGTTTTACTTATAACAAGTCCTTACCATCTGCCGGGTCCTTTTTCTACTATTTTGTTTCCAGTCTTACCTCCACATCCCAGTTAATGGGTAGCATGATACCCCCCATATAACCCATATTAAACAACACACCAAATCCCATACAATAAGTAGGTATAACAGTCCCTATATGCTGCAAGATTACTGACAAATGCGTGCACTGACTGGACAGGTCCACTCAATCTGTGTGATTCTTTCCTCAAAAGACCATTTCAGACACCAATCTACATGGTCTTCACATGATCTGACCAAGATTATGTCTGGACTTTAAAAGGGACTGTGACCTCTGAGTTTGTTTCGGCCTTTCTTCTCAGAGTAGTCAGATAGGAATTGCCGACCTCATCTAGTTTAAAAAATATGATTGACGTGTAAAAGTGTTTGTAAAAACCTACTTACAGAAATAAAATCATTTATCATTTATGAAGCTCACCAATATTGCTTTCCTGTACAACAAACACAGCTTCATCTCCCGGCACATACGTGGTATTCAGATGCAGCACAAACTGTATGCCATCCCTCACATATACATGCTCGAACTCAACCCGTCGCCCGCAGTACTGGATACGTTTGTACGCACAGTCTCCGGACTGCTCGTACCAGATCGGAAAGCGCTCGATTTCGTACCACTGGCCTAGGAACTGGAAGAAGAAGAAAGTTTTGTTAAGGAAATGGTAGAACTAGCCAGATAGATTAAGCAGGGAGAAATCAGAACTGGAATAGGAGGATTTCTGGGATAACTTAACCCAATGGATTTGGCAGGGTGAGCTGGACTAGATTATATTATTAAAGACTTATTTATTTATTGAAACATGGAAGACTTACAGCTTAAAAACTTAATAAAAAGTAAGCCAATTACAAGTCTTCGCGTGTAAAATTAGACTAGAAAAATTATATGTGAGCATACAACAGCAATACGTAATACATTGTGTTGTTTAAGAGGTTACATATTTGTCTAAAACTATTTAGTTTACATTATAAGGAAAACAAATAAAAATATTTATTATGTATTTAACCTAGCCTAACCTTTTGTTTTTTGGTGATGGCGTGGAAGTTCTCATGGATATTCTCCGCCCTGGGGCGGACGGAGGGGACTGTCAGAGTTCTATTGACTGAAACCACCTTGTGTTCCCTCGTTTACGTGCACCAGGGGCAACACTTTTTTTTTATCCGGAATGGAGAATCCTCATGGATGTCCTCCACCCTGGGGGGGCGGAGGGGTCTGTCAGACTCTTGCTGACTAAAAACCACCCCGGTGCTCCATCTCACACCTGCGCCGGGGGTCGCGGGAACGTACGAATCTTCCGCAACCCCTGGTTGGTGCCGGCCTGCCTCTGCGGGCCCAGTCGGGTCGAGCGGGGGGAGTGAGGTGTTTGACTCCCCCCGCGACGTCAAAGAGGGGCGCGCATGGAACACCGCGCCGCCACCTTGGATCTAGATGTATGGGGAGCGGATGGACAGGGGGCTAACCTAACTTAATCTACCAGTGAGACGCTTTTGATTATACAAATAAATGGCGGAATTGACAGTCACCTCACCTGATGTCAAATAGTACCCTACCACGATGTCTATTGCATCTCCTGTAGCATAGAGTAAACGTGCCTAGAATTTTATCGTTATCATAAACCTTTAAACCGAAACTTGGTTAGTAATGCTGCTTGGCTGTAGGCTAAAAACGAAAGAGACAGTAACGAATTGTGAATTAAGTAGCCTATAACCTCCTGGGTTATGTTTATACTAAGGATAATGTTTAGGGGTTATTCTTTAAACCCTGGAACCCGAGAGACAGAAACAAAACACATTCGTTTTACGCAAAAACACACCAAATATAGATCAATAGTCTCACCTCTTCCAAATCAAAAAACTGCATAGTTTTTACGTCAGCACAGGTTCCAAACTGCAACACCTGTCCTTCACACAGCACCCCACACGTCACCACTAATAAATTAACTAAAAACAATTGCCTACGCATATTCACTATTTACTTAGTCTGCTCTTGGTGAGTAGTTTCGTGATCTGATCTCACTAGGTCAGATTAGATTGCTGCCTATCTTTATCTCACGGGGACGCTGATATTGAAAATGGCGGATCGGTTATCAATTTAATGACACGGTTTTTACCGAGTTTGTCTGGAGTTCTGTTTGATTGCAATGTGTGATAAATAATTGTCATTCATGTCGAGAAGTTACAGTCAGCAAAGAAGTAACGTCGTTTAACACTTCAGTTTTTAACTGAACACTCAGGGGTTTATTTATAAACCTTGCTTAAAGTAAAGAAGCGATTAGCGATTGTTTAACCTTACATTTTTGACGTTTAATTGCTTGTTAACTTTAGGCATTGTTTATAAATAAAGGGATTAGTCTATCAAAAAATAAGTAAACCAGAAGGTTCCCTATCCATTTGCATAAAATTTTAAGACCTAATATAACTTAGCATAATTTTGTTTGGCATAATTATATTTTCGCATAATATAATTACGCATAACAGCTTACGCATAATTTTTTTAAGCATAATTTCTCTAACCATAATAATGATTAAGCATAATATTCTAAAGCATAAATTTATTAAGCATAAAGTTCTAAAGCATAACTTTTTTAAGCATAATATCCTAAAGCATGCAAGCAAGCATGCAGCATGCAAGCAAGCATGCAAACAAGCATGCAGGAAACAAGCAAGCATGCAGCATGCAAGCAAGCATGCAGCATGCAGCAGGCAGGGTTTCTGTCAGGGCTCCGGCGCTGCGGGCCTCCGGCGGCCCCACGCGCCTACGCGATTTTAAATTACACTCTAGGGGTAAGACAAACAAGACTACGTGGAGTCGGTTTTGCAGCAATTCGGTTCTGTCACTAAAATAGTCATTAGGCCTACTAACGTTATGCTAATAGTCATTAGGCCTACTAACGTTATGCGAATCAAATTTATGCCAAAACAAATTAGTCTTTAAGATGATTATGCCAACATAAAATGTATGCCTAAAAAAATTATGCCGAAGTATTATTATGCCAAAACAAATTGTGCCAAAATCGTTATGCCGAAGTATATTAGGACAAAGAACATTAAGCGAAAAGAAGGGATCCCAAACTAGAACCCTAATAGCGTAACAGACTATCAATCACAATCTGAATAATTTTGAAGCCTATTTCTAATCCATTGCTTCATATGTTCGAAAAATTTGTCTGCTCAACAACGTAAATAACGCAATGAATGTTGTGGAACTGTCAAAATGACAGCCATTCCTACTGTCAGTGTATTATGCAATTTCCCGCTGAACTGACGTAATATTAAAACGACACAGTCCTAACAACATACGTAGGTATAGGCATGGTCTAAAAAAACAATTCCGGGAGTGACACATGCTTACGTCACTATCCAGTTGCCACTTTATTGCAACAAAACACGAATTATGGAAACATTTTCAGTCACCATTCTGTTAAAAAATATATTTATTGCATTTAAATTGTCTTTTCGTTTTTCTAATCAAATGAAACAATTCAATTTAAACATATACCAACGTAATTGTTAGTTAAAACCTCATTGATATATCGGATTCGCACATGTAATAAAGGCGGTTGGGGAGTTATTATTACACACTACTGGTAACACAGCGGTGATGACGTAGGCTTGTGTCACTCTGTGTCTCGGAATGCTATACCTGGCGAAGTATATTATTATACCATGGGTATAGGTACTTATGTGTCAATTATCAAATAATATAGATTAGTGCAATGAGGGCTACCGCGCTTGAGTTCGCCGCTAGAGGCGCTAGTGTAGAGTAAGGTATCTAGATGTCAAAATATGTACGTTCACTGTTTGCGGGTTTTTTAAAACGGATTTTAACGAATGATTCATAATAGCTGTAATGGTTGTGCCATTCTTGATTAATTATGGCTTAAGATTTTAAGTAAAAAGTTAGGCTCTGATTTGGTAGCACTTGAAGGAAGAATAAGATTTATCTGCTTCATGCTTGCCAATTTTAGGAACATTATAATCTAAATATTCATTTGAAGTTTTAAAATGTAATAAAATAAACATACTATGAATATAAGGGTATTTAAACCTATCCAAAACATCAAATAAAAGTACTGCAACAGGACCTTACTCGACAGTGGCGCCAACTGGTGAGCACAAAAACGATAGCCCCCATCGCTTGCTACAGGAACTGCCAATTACTGCTGCAATTAAGAATCATACTGCTGTACCAATAGGTACAAGCGATATCCGAATTATAAGAAAAAAGTTTGAATAATGGAGCAAACAATCTATACATAGACAATACGCAACAAAAGAAGACCTTAATAGATTTTTTAAACAGTTTAATAGCACGAGCTGACAAAAACTGATCCATTCAAATAAGAGGAAGTAAACTTCCTATTTTACTTATAATAATAGACATCATTACAAAAAAATTGTTACCTTTTTAGAATAGAATTAACAATGCCTTTACAGGTTTAGGCGGCAACTGAAACATATAATTCTGGATTGTATTCGTTTTTTTCATCAAACGCTAACTTATTGTTATTCACGAAGAAAGAAAGAATATATGTTTAAAAAAAAAAAAGCGCTAACAGAAAAAAGAACAAGTTGGAGAATATATGCGTCATATTCACGCAAAACGTCTATCGCTCAGCTTAATGCTGTGATTCTATGCGAAAAAGAGCCACAGCGCTGGTTTTCAGCGACAACCTGGTGTTGTCGTGATGACGTCAACCGGTGCAGCATAAAATGAGATACACAAAATAAGAAATAAAAATTTAAATAATTTCACAATACCAGTTATAAATGTTTCTAATTATATATATAATATTTAAATGGAAACATCCAGGAATCTATCCCGAAAATTAAATATTAACCTGCTTGTCTTTACCGGTGGCACCGGTGGTTAGAGTGAAGTATTAAAACTACAATAACAAAGCAAGTTTTCCCCCCATAATGGACATTTGCCTTTTAAATCGGTCAATGAAAGTATAGCGTGGAAATGAATTTGACGTTCCGTAGGTAGTTTGTAAATGAAGCCTTTTATTTGTGCTATTTCCTTGAATATTAGATCATCTTAATAAGTAAAGAAATCTTTGTTAAGTTATTGAATATTATCATAAAGTCTGTGTCTGTTGATTCTTGGAATACGGGGCGTAAAAAAAAAAAAACTACTATGTAGAGTTAAATTCCGTAGCAGTTACCATTGTATCATCTTATGATTTTTGAGAAAGTTACCTACACATCTTGGTCGTCAGAGTTATCCAAATCTAACAGCTAAAATGAATCCACATCTAAACACAAAACCCCCAAGTCTACACTACAAACCTCCCCGGAACTCTAAACTGAAGCCAACAAAAACTATTCTCTTTATAAGACGTGACTTTTTGCGTCAGGTTTCAGTTGCATGCCAGCATCGGCAGCCTATGTTTGTCACAATGTTGGTCCAATGTTTTGTGTTGGCTGTCCTGGCCTTAAATGTGGAAGGTGCGATGATGAATATGAGCTGTCCTGTGGTGACCCCGAGAGAATTGGACTGGAAAGCAGTAAGTCAAGAGAAATTTTGGGAATATTTTGGATTGAAAAGTTGCAGCTAGTAGATACGTCCTTTTTGGATGGTGTGGTCAGTCTATTTCCGGTATTGGTTCATGGTTAAAGTACCGTTAGATCGTCAACAACTGTTAAAGCGCTAAATGAAGCACCACTATTTTCCTTGAACTCAATTGTTATGAAGTTGATGCTATAATATATAGAAAAGGCACATTTTAAAACAATAACTTGTTACATGTTTTATTAATGACTGTGGTATGATGTGATGAAGGTATAGAAATGCGAAAAATCTGAACTAAAGATTCAACAGCATATTACATCTGCCTGCCCGTATGGTGGTGGATAACTGCTCACTCCCTGTCCCAAAGAAGAGGCCAGAGTCCCAATAATCCTGTGCGAGTCCCAATAAATACTTTTTCTTTCTTTTCTTTCATTCAATAGTAGCAACATTTTAGGGTGAGAACCCATAGCAAAGAAACATGTCACAAAATTGCCATGCGAACCGTGATATTTTAGAAATTACTTTAATTATAACGGGTTTAAAAAGACTCTTAACGAAGCCTAGAGTTACTTGTACTCCCCGTTATTGTAATATATTTTTGTACTGGACCATACCGGGAACCTTTTGGTTACAGAGATATTGAAGGTCAAAATTTCAACTATTACTGACTTTTTTTACGAAAATAAGTTTTAAATGTTATATAACACAACTTTAAATACCCCCACGACCCCTGTACCGTTGCATGCACCCCTAAGCACAATGTTATGCGTGTGTTACATTGCGCACTACAGCAAACAGCAAATTTTCACACCAAAAATAAAAATCGTTTCTCGTGAATTATTTTTGTGCAATGTTACTTAGTTTGATGTACAGAATGCGTAGCTGACGGATATCTGATGGGTCTTTTTACACCCTGTATATATTTGGAGACTAAAGAGTATGTAACAACAAATCTTCACGACTTACCTTAAATGACCGTAATACTCACAGCATCTTTTCAACCCCACAGCTCGACGGAGTCTGGTACCTAACAGCAGTAGCGACAGAAGACATGGTAGTACAAGGTGACTGTGCCACCGTCAACTTTGACCACCAAAACACAACAGATGTATCTATCAGCTGGATCACTAACAACACTGTGACGTTTTACAATGGATCCGTTGCTCTGATCCCGGATCCGAACAGCAACAGTACTGGGGATCTGTTGCTGGTTACATATGACGGTAAGGTATTGAATCCTTTACAAAATCTTAGAACATTATTTTAAGTCGTTGTATTCTTCCCTCCAGAATATAATCCAACCTCATTTTTGTAGTGTTGTTAATTTGTGGTTTCGGTGGCGGTGGGAGGAGGCAGCACTTGATGTGAATATACTAGAGAAATGTAAAGTATTACAGTTCAGCTATTTTCTTAATGTCCCTCGGCAAAGTTCGTGTTTCGTCAGTCGTCTAATTTCTATCAGTTGCACTTCGTGCAGACTGGACGCTCTCAATCGACTTGGAAGTATATACAGTTGTTAATACTCTTTTAACTTAATATAATTTATCAAAAAAATGGGAGGAAACTAACGAAACTCGAAGTTTGCCGAGGCACATTAAGAAAATAGTTATACTGTATGTAGCTATGAGATGCTTAATATTTTGCGGTTCTCTGGTGCACATGCATCTGCCTTCGTTACCGTATTTTTTATATTTTTCTTTGTTCTCTTGCCTTTATCCCTCAACTTATTTGGGATCGGCACAACATCTCTTCTTCTTCCACAATTCTCTATCAGTTGTAATTTCGGTTGTCACCCCCTTTCTATCCATATCATCTTTCACACAGTTCATCCAACGTTTCTTTGGTCTTCCCCTACTCTTATAGTCATCCACATTCATACTGAAAACTTATTACAAATTGTCTCAAAATATTATTACAAATTCTTAACAAAAAAAAAATTGTGACATTTTGTAAACATTGTCTTTTACAAACACTATTTACACTTACCCGCTAATTTCCACAAAGTACTATTAAGTGAATTAACAGCTGTCCGGACTATTCAATAGCTTGGTCACCTGTTAAGAACCTATGTAAATTATAAACCAGTCCATCTTTTCAATTTCCCACAGCGTTAAATTAACCAAAAAAAAATTTTTTTTTTCTTTACTATTTTTCCAAAAAAAAAAAGTGTCTATCGTACTACTCAGTACTTATTCCGTGAGTCTAATTTAGTTTTTGAATCCCATGTTAGCAATTTGTGATAGGTCCACTAATTATTTATTATTTATTTGCTATAGACAATAAAAAAAACTATAAATCTTGGTATAATTATCAGAAATCTAAAATAGGTGTGAATGGCTAAATAATAGGATGGACTCTAATTGGATCTATGAAATTGGATTAATTCAGTATATACGG
The DNA here is from genome assembly GCA_917490735.1 of Dryobotodes eremita. Lineage (NCBI taxonomy): Eukaryota > Metazoa > Arthropoda > Insecta > Lepidoptera > Noctuidae > Dryobotodes > Dryobotodes eremita. The sequence continues at coordinate 5,060,356 of OU823257.1, read as the reverse complement.
AATCGACTTTGATTTTCACAACGTAAACTAGGCCCATTGTATTTCCTTATATTTGCAGATGTATCAAATCTTCATTATTCTGAAATGGTCTGACTGAGAGCGCGTGGTTTGGGGTTCCTTCGAAACCTGAGAATAACAATTATTACAGACTAGCTGTTGCCCGCGGCATCGCTCGCGTTAATTTAGACTTTGACTATCAATTCGGGTTGTATAATTCAATCATTATTCGAAAGACACGTCACGCCATCTCTTATCATAAGAATGTTATTGTTGTTTTCCTCGGGAACAGTACTTTTTTTCTGGATGAAAGGTACCCTATGTCCGTTTCTGTACACCTGACAATGTACCTATATGCAAAATTTCAGGATGATCTGTTCTGTGGTTTAAGCGTGAAAAGGTAACAAACAAACTTACTTTCGCATTTATAATATTAGTTAGGAAGTTAGGATAGTTAGGAAGTTAGGAAATTAGGATTATAATAGCTGTTATGTGTTTATAGCATCATCACGCATGTTTTACCCTAAGTGATTGGCAGAGGTGTACCCATAGTACAGCCACATTTCGCCAGTTATGGTTAAATCCCATATAATATGGTGCAAGCCTTTTACCATCAACCGGGCACGAATCCTGACGTCGGGCTTCAGAGAAAGCGTTCTTAGTTCTCTAAGAACGCTTTCTCTGAAGCCCGACGCCGTCGACGTAGATGCCGCTACATGACCATCATTTCTATGATGGTCATGTAGCGGCATCTACAAACGCCACAAGCGAGCTACAAGTCACACTGATGTCACGCAAAATCCTGCATCGCGCAAGCAAAATTTACTGCGCAACTAGCATATATACAACGTCCCGACATCAAACGTCGGGCAGTTACCCACCAGACACGACAGCCGTCTGGTCGGAGGATCCTCCCTTTTCCATAGAGTATGAGTGAGCTTTACACCCTGTTCCTCATACCTCTATAGTCGTAGTAATTCATGCCCCAAAATCAAAGCCATTCGATACAATAGCAATGTCTGTAGGTAACCCATGCTTGTCAGTAAAGATTCTGCTTTTCGATTCACAGATGAAAAGACTGAAACCTACTCCTTCTTGGATGTGAACTATGAGCACTACGCGGTCGTCTTTGCTTGCTACAACAATGATGATGGAAACGGCAGTACTTGTAAGTACCCAGCTTTAATTTTTACTGACTGTGCAAGTGTGAAAATGATCCTAAATCAATTTAAAAACTTTTTTCGGCATAGAGAAGTACACAAGTAAACATGCTACAAGTTATGTAAGCGGTGCCCTTGAACGACGCTCCATAGGAAAACCAAGAGCTTGGACGGATTTCTGCGTTCATTACTAACTTCCTTTCTTGCGGTATTTATATGGAACTTAATGAATTTGGCACGATTCTCCTCCTCTTCTTCAGAACTTTAGCAGCAGGGCTGAAGGACATCCAAGTGCACAAATAATCCTATCGAAAACCATCGTCACGTGTCTGAATTTTTAAAAGCCCGGTCGACCAAAAGACGATGGGATTATCATCTAATTTCCTAATATGGTGACTTTTGTGGAAGAAGACTGCGTAATTCTTGCAGAAGCATAGCATACTTAGCCTATAATATCCCCACTGCTGGGACTTAGGCCTCCTCTTCCTGTGAAGGGGAGTGGGTTATAATACACCACGCGGGCCAGGGCGGGTTGGTGGATGTCACATGTCTTCGAATTTTTGGTTCTAGGACATGCCGGTTTCCTCACGATGTTTTCCGTTTTGAGAGCAGAGCAGTGGTGACCCAGTGGTAATGGCCGAAACGTACGACTCGGTCGTGGGTTCGAACCGGAGCAGGCACTTTACTTTGTGTGAATTATTTATTTCATCACCACTGCGCTCAAAAACGGTGAAGGAAAACCTCAAAAAAATCTAACTAATATTGAATTAACTCATCATACAAAGACATCTTTGGACAGTACCTACCTAACTATAGGAAGCGTCAAAACTGTTTGGTCAATATGACCGTTACAGGGTTCAAGAACGCGACACAAAAAATAGAAGCGTATTGAAATTCTAGAGACAATAGACACACCTGTCTCAATACAGTCTGCCACGATTTGTCGTTTCGAGACGCGTGATAAAATTGGATTACACGCATGGATTGCACGCTGTTTGCTGGCACGCATAAATTACACGTGATTCTACTTAACACTGTTTCAAGGTGTCCGACACTTTAGTGTTGATTATGTTTGCATAATCTGCGCACCAAACCATTGCTGAAAAAGAAAATATTTAAAAGATTTTCTAGGGCAAATAACGGCCCGGCCCTTGTATGTCTTCACAATCAATATTGAAGGATGTGTATGTTATTGTTTTTTCGTATGTGCACGAGCGTGATCAGCTGTTGTACTAATTAAATCATATTAATACATTTTCATTGGGGTTTTACATAAAAATAAATATTATAATATAGGTATTACCACTCGTACGTACTCTTAATTAAGGTCAAACAATCATGGAAATGGGGAAAACCGCAGATTATCCAGTCACACAGTCAAAAGTGAAAAATTTCAATTACATTGAGTTTTTGCGGCAAACGGTAGTGCCGTAATTTTCCGGTAAACTGGAGGCCGCGCGCGGTCGCACGGAAACTTGACCGCTCAGAATACCTTTCAATTACCTGCTCATTTACGAGAATGGTTGCAAAGGTTCCGTAGATAGTAATAGTATTTTATTGAACAATAAATTTTAGGCCTTGTTTCTGATTTGTTTAGAAACGTGAGCTTCTACCCGCGACTTCATTCGCGTGGAAGTCGTAATATACCTACACAATGTACTTACATATTAGCCACATTTTTATGAAACTCCCTCGGCCCCCGACCAACCGCGTCACATCGCATCGCGCGCCCGTGCTTTTACCGTTTTCGCTTAGCGTTCTATCTGACTTTTTTCTTTTTAGTCGGCTGTTAAGGGTCGTAGCATGATGTTAAAAAGCCTATAACCTTCCTCAAGAATTGGGCTATCAAATGCAAAATAGTTATTTGTGCAACAAGAGAGCAAAGTCGTTTTTTGCTGCGAGTGCTGATTTTGAATCCTGAGCAAGCGAAGGATTCAACGATTGAATCACGAGCGTAGCGAGTGATTCTAAAGTTGAATCCTGAGTGTGGCGAGGGATTCAAAGGCACGAGATGCAAAAAATTTGCTCTCGTGTAACACACATAACTTTTCACTTCAGCAGCGAGAACACTTTAGGAGATAAAATAATAAACAGGAATAGATTGAAATAACTATTTATTGTGAATCAAAATAATTAAGATTGTAGGTAGAGGTACCAATTCAATAAAATGGAACATTTTAAAAGTTAAAACAAAAATTACTGCAATTCTGCAAATTAAAAGTAACCCGCTCTTTTATTTAAATTAAGGCGTGTTCGGAAATAGCACCCATGATATTTTATTATTCAAAATATATGTATTACGTAACATTATTGAAACTAGAAATAAATATGGATATGTTAAATATCAGTTTTATTTGCAGTAAATACTTATTTTCTTTTAAATACAACAATAAGTTAAAAATTCAATAAATTACATTAAAAGACATAATTATTTTTTTGAAAAATTTCTTTAGTTAGTACGAAATTCCGAACGTGTTTGTCTTTGAGGTCGAATTCAAAATCGGAACTTAGAAAGGGCTGGTCTTTGTCTCTCTCTCTTTCTAATGGCGGGAAAGAGATAGAGTGTGAATGTTTCGAATTGTATGATTAACCCAAGGATGAATAAGATATTCGCGGCTTTCTGAAAAAAAATAATTAAAAAGTTACTTCAGGCAGCAAAACCTACATGTTTGAGCTACTGAAGTGAAAAGATTTTTTTCAAAACTGACTGGTTGTTCCAGAGTTGATTAGCGCGTTCAAACAAACTCTTCAGCTTTAATTAATTAAATAAAAAATTGGCCAGCTTGTTTAAAGACCTTTTTTCGTTGGTTGTCTGGGATGAAAAGAATTTACAAGTGCACAATAACTTCCGTCAATTACATATGGTTATATAAATAACTGACAACTAAATTCTGGAACATGCAAAGAAATGTGACAGTTACATTTTCATTTTATCTACAGCGAATCTTATTGGCCACTAACTCGATAAATCCTTTTGTGCAGAACTTGTTACGCCAACTGAAAGCAATCACTTAGCTCTATAGCGATTCTGATCAGACGACGGTAATATTATCGACTTTTTTAGCGGAGCTACACTTTAGGTACCGTTGCACGTGCACTTTGTGGTGAAATAGGTTTAATAGTATCGCATTGCACTTTTTTGTCATTATTCTAATTAATGGGTGCTTCGAAAATATTTTGTATTCTTAGTTTTTTATAATTATTCTATTACTAGCTTTTGCCCGCGGCTTCCCCGCGTGGAGGTTGGAAATTATCCCACGGGAATGTACTACCGGGATAAAAAGTATCCTACGTGTTAATCCAGATAATAAACTATCTGTGTTCCAAATTCCATCCAAATCCGTTTAGTAGTTTTTGCGTGAAAGAGTAACATCCATCAATCCTCACAAGCTTTCACATTTATAATATTAGTAGGATTAGTTGGATTATAAACTCGTGACCCGCTCCTGCTTCGCACGGTTTTTTTCGACTGGACTAACATAATTATGTACAAGTTATATGCTAAGGTATTATACGTATAAACCTCTCGGAAAAAAAACTCGAAATGATGGTGAAACCCGTATCAAATCCGCAACTAGTTTAGAAGAACAAGGCGGTCACACAGGCAGACTCGAAAAACGACTTCAATTTATAATAATTATGTATAAAGTAATTGCCGTAGAGAACTTACAGTCTCTAAAGATCTACTGAACCCTTCTTTGACACGTGCTTGACATCTAATCTAAACTTTTTTGTACATCCCATTAAGAATAGACTTCAAAACCTCTTTATCGAAATAATTACTTTTATTTGGACGACTGATTATTTTAATTAAACGTGTGGCTGCCTTAACTTTGATTAGCTTCCGATATTCGTAGTTAATTTTATGGAATAAGATGGTCTACATAGATGTTTTAGATTAACAAGAAATACTTAATGGCGTAATCTAATCGTTCATCTATTAGTTATGCCGCCGTTTGTATCGAATTTGGTAGCCATTAATTAAATCGCAGTTCAGTATCTAAAAGATGGTGAGAGATAATTAACAAAGCTCCCTGATTATGATTGTTTATGGCCAGCACTATATAAACATTATTATTGCAGTTACTTACATCAGAGGACAATCGTTTAAAAAAATCTGTAGATGGTATAAATACATAATTTAGTTTTTTGATTACATAATAAAGTTGGTAGTTTCTGATTTTCTATTTTAGAGAGTGACGTTTAAAAATCTTTGGTATTCATCTAGTTAACTTAGCATAATCAGCCTATAATGTTCCCACTGCTGGGGCACAGGCCTCTCTATGAAAGGGAGTGGGTCATAATTATTTATTTATTTATTTATTTATTAAAACTTCATGAACAAGTAAAAATAATACTATACAAAGGCGGACTTAATGCCTGAGGTATTTTCTACCAGTCAACCTTAGGGTGAAGCAGAGACATAACATGGCAGGTGCAATATATGGGATAGATAGCACGGAAATAACTATGAAATACAAGAATAAATATTAATACATAAATACTACATACATATAAACAAAATAAACTTTGTCAGGAGAAATAACGATCGGTAGAGGAGAAAAACGAATCCAGAAAATCAACGCTGAGATGTTTCGGCCAACTTCTGACGGATATGCTCACGTGCCTTCACTTTAAAAGAAAACCGATTGATTGCCATCTTGATGTCCAGAGGGAGCGCATTCCAAAGAAAAACCGCCTGGACAAAGAAAGAAGAATGAATGAAGTCAGAACGCGGGCCCAGTGCGGATTGGTAGACGTCACATGTCTTCGATTTTTTTGTTCTAGGACATGCCGGTTTCCTCACGATGTTTTCCTTCACCGTTTTAGAGCAGGTGATGAAATTATTTACACAAAGTAAAGTGCCTGCCTGTGTTCGAACCCACGACCTACAACTCCATCGGCCAGGCTCGGTCGGGGCCATTACCACTGAGCTATCACTGGTCCTAGTTAACTTGCTTTATGTAAAATTGTTAGTCCAATTGTCCGAGAAAAAATATCAAGTCTACGATGAGTTGTCTACTATATATGAGCTAACTGCTAATATTCTCTAAATAATCTAAAAAGAAATGGTGTTTTAATTTATTTTCAGTGGATCAAGTCTTCAAATACCTATTTCCCTCTTTTCAGATGAAATATGGAAGCTAACCCGCACACCGCATCTAAAAGACACAGACGCTGTCAAACTGGACCAGGCCATTGCCAACTACAGCCTTCAAGATACACAGTTCTTCACATTCAACAATACAGAAGACACTTGCAGGGTTAACAGTGGCCACCAGCTGGACACTTCAACTCTTGTCATGACGTCAGCAGCTGCGCTAGCGCTGTTCAGGCGGTTTTATTGATATGACGTTTGAATGAGTTTTGATTTTGGAATGTTCCGATAAAAAATGTGATTATTTTGTGATAACAGATTAATTGATTTCAAAAACGTGAACTTGTACATGCTTTTCTTTTTACAAAATCATGTCCGTATATGTACTTACTTAAAATTAGTTCCGTGATCGCATTTTTTCTTTGGGGGCCTTTTTTTATTTAATGCAGTCTTTGTTTTTCCTGTAAATAAGTCTATCTGAAAATTGAAAAAGTTTTTGAATCTCGTGTAACAATGACTGTAGATATGAATAGTTGGGTACATTTAAATTGTTTTTGCTTTACGACTGTGTAAGAAAATCCTCATTTTCTCACTGTAAAAAATAATTTGTCACTTTCTATACCTACTGCGTTTACTGATGATTATCCATTTATGTACTTAAATTAAATGTTGAGGTATTAATTTATTTTAAGTGTAAGAATTAAACTATTTTGTTTGAAGTATGTATTTTAATGAATAACTTTCAGCTGCTGAGACTCTGAAATTTAGCCACCATCTTTATCGTTACTAAAGTGATTATTATATATCAATCTCCTACGTCATAGGCAACATAGGCATATTTTATTCTTGATCATATTTTGGTCCTTGTGTCCTACAGTACAGTTTGCTTCTATTTATACCGTGGTGTGAAGAGAAGCAGTCGGGAGAAATAAATACAGTGTGTGTGAGTACCATGTACATACTATAAAGCTACCATTTACTGGGTACGTTTTCCATTGACTTCAATGTGCCGTGGCGGCTGAGAGTATGTCATGCTCACTCTAATGTCTCGCTAATGGTGGCGCATGTGTTGGATCATTTATCTCCCTTCAAAATGTTTGACCTGAATGGTGCTAATCCACGCGTCATGTTCGTGAACGGGTGCCGTCAGTAGGGACTGGTCATCTCTTAGCTGCCACGGCTTATTTTTAGTTTAATTTAATATTTAAATTGTTTTTATCTTTTTATTACCGACGCTTTTAACGTTCTGCATCGTTCTCACAAGCATAATTTCACAATGAATGATGTAACCAATATTTTGTAACCATATTTTGATTTGAAAGAGTGTCCGTGGAGTTTCTTGCCCGTTCTTCTCCATACGTACCTACTACGCTTTGGAATGGGCAACTAGCTTCATCTTTCTGACCGACCGACCCCTTGACAATTCAAAAGTGCCTGTAATAGGTTTATTTCAAATAAATGCTTTGAGTTTACAGATGTTGTCTACCCAGACTGGACATTTATGTAGGTAGGTCACTAGACCTACTACTTAGCAAGAGGTCCTGGGTCCTATTCCCTGGTCTAGACGGTTCATCATCTGCTTAAGCTTTTCCCAACTATTTATGTTGGGGTCGGCCTCCAATCTAACCGGATGCAGATGAATACCAGTATTTTACATGGAGTGACTGCCTATCTGACCTCCACAACCTAGTTACTAGGTAATACGATACCCCTTGGTAAGACTGGTTGCCAGACTTTCGGGCTTCTGACGACCCGTAATGACCATCAAAGATTCACGAATGACAGCCGGGACCAACGGCTTAACGTACTTTCCGAGGCACGGAGGGTTCTTGGTAGGTATGTGAAGATGGTCACCCATCCATGGACTAACCACGGCAGTTTAGCTTAACCTGATTTATTGGGTTTTTCCAATAGGAATTCGTCAGTAACAGTCTGGAGTCTGGATTTTGGCCCGGTTGATGGCTATAGATTCCCATTAGATGGGACTTAAACTTAACTGATGAAATGTGGGTGTATTACAGGTACATCTCCGCTGGTCTTAAAACTGTACTGAATTATACTGTACTGAATAACTAGTACTGAATTATAAAACAAATTACACTGCTATGCCATCTGTTGGAAGTACTTAGCATTACAATGAAGGTGACTGCAAGTTACTATCAGTATAACACGCGTATATTGTACGTTGTCGGACTATTAGTTAAAGTATGACAACATAGATGGCGCTGTAATAAAAAGAAAATTGGTCCTGGAAAATTGCTTAATTGCATGGTTCCCTGGTAGCCAATACCAAATGAACAATAGGTTTTGAGATTTTTAGAATTAGGTATTTTTTAAACGTTTTATTATTACAGGTCTTCCTCGCACGGGTCTCCCTATAATCGCTAAGCTGCATCAAATGCATGGCATGGTTTATTAATGGTGATTACGGATTTTCCAATTCACCATCTGTGGCAAAACGGATATTATTAATCGCAGTTTTATATCAGCAGGCGGAGGGCTTCTACTGTCTTTGACGGTTTTCTTATGTCGCTCTTTTATGTACTTACAGTCAGCAAATTGAGATCCTACGTCAATTTGCCCTTGCGTACAATTGTGGCTTGAATAAACGGACAATTTAAGTGGATACCTAGTAAATTATATATATATATTCTTTAATTTGGACACACAATAGCAATCCATATAGTATTAGTAACAATTACTTAAAAAACTTTGTTATTAAACTTTCACAAAACTAAAATAACTAGAAAAGACGTGGCCTAACCCACGTTGGCACATGCCTCCGTACCCAGTGCCTTATAAGGGGACTGTCCACTTTGTCTAATAATGTTTTTAGGATGCTGTTGGAGGTTTCGCGCAACCTACCCATTATTGACGCTGTCCTCTTCCTCATAATAGCATGGAAATCGTCAACACCCGTTTGTGAACATCTGCGAAGCGCTGCAGAAGCGCGGAAGCCCTATCAACATCCTAAATCCATTATTATACTGCACGCGAAGGACGTTGTAGGCTCTCTGCGTATATTTCAACCACAAGCTGCACGTGTAGAAGGTTTGGCAGTATGCCTTAAAAAGCGCAACTTTAACATCCTTACTACAACGCGCAAACCTGCGGGCTACCATATTACACCGAAGTGCCAACGCCCTCCGCTCTCTCTCTCTATCAGCATCGTCCGATAAGTCTTCCGTGACTACATGCCCTAGGTTTTTAAACCGTGTGACTCTCTGTAGTGGCTTTTCGCTTAAAGTCAAGTCGCTATTGGTTTGACAATTAATTTCCAGAACTGTGGCCAATAGTGTAACTTTTCAAATGTGGACCATATTATTTCCTGAAAAGTCACACACTCAAGCTATTGCCATATGCAAATAATAAAGCTCTAAGCTAAAGTTGGAACCACCCCAAATAAATGCAGTCCCAAATTCATTTTTCCCAACGCAATCTTTCGATTAAAAAGCTTCATACAACCATAATCTAAGTAAATTCTTGGCTTCAAACGATTTTGCTTAAACTTTATTACTCTCAAAGTTTAGGAGTTAGAGGCTCGTTGAGTTTTATAGCAGTTTTTACACAACCGCTGAAGCGATTGGTTAAGGAGCCTGCAGATACGATTCGGTTTGTCGATATGTAAATTTCTTATCTTTAAACTCTTTGGGGTGAGTTTTGTGGGCATTATCGTTGAGCTGGTGGATAATACAGTCAATAGTAAAAGTGGATGATGCTTGTGAGAAGTTTTTGTTTGTATTTTCTGAGTTAACTTGATGATTATTAACTAGTGTTAAAAATGTTTAGAAGTTCAATAAATGGTTCTTAAGGCTAGTTTAATTTTGGATTAAGATAAGGCAACTGAAATACAAATAAATTGTCTTCAAAATATAGTACAATTTCCACGTTTTCTCAGACTGTGATAAGTTAAATTGGACCAAAATATTTTGTAACAGAGCCATTACTTAAAATATCGTTATCGGAATGTTCTGAAGTCTTACCTGAAAATTAAATAATCTCTTCTTACAAATCGAACGTCTCCTAATAACATAAGTATGTACACACCTTTACAAATTGGCAACAAAGTTACATTTTGTAGCTCTCAAACCCAGATACACTTACCCACACCCTTATCACAACGCTCTAAGGTTTATTTCAGGAGTAAGTTAGTTTTCCAGCAGTACTGTATCGTGTTCAGGGGTTGATTACCGCAATGCCTGGAGGTAAGACGGTGAAACGTTAAGGATTGGTATTCTTTCTTCCTTCAGTGAACTGCATTGCTATTCTGTAACCATCTCACCGTGAAAACATAGGTGAAGTGAGCGTGGAGTGAGCTGTCAGTGTCATCCCACTGATGCTAGGGATTGACCAAGCATAACATCTACAATCTTAATCGAGATTTTAATAATATTTTTATGCTAATTCTATTGATAATTTTATATTAAGTAGGTACTTATTTCAAAGCTAGTATTTAAGTGTCTAAACATTACTATTTTGTGGGTTTTTAAAATAATAAAAGAGTAAAACAGAAATTCGATTAGAAACTCAATGTAGTTTTTTTTTATTTTTTTGCCTAGATTAGGTATAGCCTGAAGCGCGAACGCGGCACGCACGTACAATAAATAAAATAAAACACACGTATTAAGACAGCTAAGTACTTAAGAAAATGCGCGTCGACATTGTTTGTTATTTTACTATGAACCCATTGTTAAATGATGCGTATGTTCTTTTTACGTATTATGTAAACGAACAATACACCAATCACTGAATACTTGCTTAGCACAATTTTATGAAGTTGCTCAATCTCACCTCAACTAATATAATACATTTATTGAAAACTAAATGTAGGTACTAAACTGACATTTTAAATGTATAAAAATGGTTTGAATTGACATTAAAATATCTAATAGCATTGAAATGAATAGGTAAGTACATACTTATTTGCCACTAAACCAGAATAAGTCAATGCTTGTAGAGATGACTTTCAAAGGCAGAAAATCGGAAAAAAAAAACATTGTAATGAGAATGACAGCGCCTTCTACGCAGTCGCGTGTTTTCACCAGATTCCTGAAATCACGCGGCGGTATCCATAGCAAGAACACTTCGGCGCGGTGCGCTGCGCAAAGTGCAATAAAGTTGAACAGTTCAATATTGTCATAGTAGGTAGGCAGGTATTGATGATGATCATTTGATTAATATTCTCGACTAGTTAAGTAAACACCACGCACATCTTTTTGTATCTAAATGATTTGGTATTTAGGTACCTACACAAACAATAAAAAAATAAACTCATGTGATGCAAATGACATCGCCTTCTGCGGAGTCGCGTGTTGCACCTCACTTCACCCGATTCCTGTTAAGTACAAAAATCACGCGGCGGTATCCATAGCAACACCACTTCGGCGCGGTGCGTTTCGCAAAGTGCAATAAAGTTGAACCGTTGAATATTGTCATAGTATGTAGTATTGATGATGATCATTTGATGAATATTCTTGTATTATTGGCAACGACTAGTTAAGTACACATCACGCACATCTTTTTTTACTTAAATGATTTGGTAATAAGAATTACACAAACAATTTAAAAAAAAACTCATGTGATGCGAATGACATCGCCTTCTGCGGTGTCGCGTGTTGCACCTCACTTCACCCGATTCCTGTTAAGTACAAAAATCACGCGGCGGTATCCATAGCAACACCACTTCGGCGCGGTGCGTTTCGCAAAGTGCAATAAAGTTGAACCATTGAATATTGTCATAGTATGTAGTATTGATGATGATCATTTGATGAATATTCTTGTATTATTGGCAACGACTAGTTAAGTACACATCACGCACATCTTTTTTTACTTAAATGATTTGGTAATAAGAATTACACAAACAATTTAAAAAAAAACTCATGTGATGCGAATGACAGTGCCTTCTGCGCAGTCGCGTGTTGCACCTCACTTCACTCGATTCCTGTTAAGTACAAATATCACGCGGCGGTATCCATAGCAACACCACTTCGGCGCAGAGCGCTGCGCAAGTTGCAGTAAAGTTGAACCGTTGAATATTGTTAGTATAGTATGTAGGTAGGTATTGATGACGATGATTTGATGAATACTCTTTTCTTATTGGCATCGAGTAGTTAAGTACACACGCACATCTTTTATTATTTAAATGATTTGATAGTAACAGAAATCGTACTTATAGGTAGTAGCGCATCTCATCAGGCTATTTGTCGATTGCATTTAAGTCATCGGCTGACAATATAGGTCCATATTTAATGTAAAACAGTAAAAAAAAAACTCCAAAGTTAGAATGACAGTGCCTAACGCGCAAGCGCGGCGTGATCTTATCACTTCACCCGATTGTCGTAGCCATTCTTCGACTAGATGAAGCGAGCGCGATGCGCGAGTGTCAGTTGAACTCTTGAATTGAATAGATTTGGGCTAATAACAACGCTGAACAACGTCGCACAGGCTGTAAACTCGACTCGATCCACAATGACTTCTTCAAACCACATTGCGATTGGGTCATGGACGGGATTGCGTTTACTTAAACATTTAACAATGGGTTCATAGTAAAATAACAAACAATGTCGACGCGCATTTTCTTTAGTAGCTGTCTTAATACGTGTGTTTTATTTTATTTATTGTACGTGCGTGCCGCATTCACGCTTCAGGCTATACCTAATCTAGGCAGAAAAAAATTAAAAAAACTACATTGAGTTTCTAATCGAACTTCTGTTTTAGGTACTCTTATTTTAAAACCCTCCAAAATAGTAATGTTACACTTAAATACTAGCTTTTAAATAAGTACTTACTTAATATAGAATTAGCATAAAAAATATTATTAAAATCTCGATTAGGATTGTAGATGTTATGCTTGGTCAATCCCTAGCATCAGTGGGATGACACTGACAGCTCACTCCACGCAGGTCTTCACGGTGAGATTTTTTTACAGAATCGACCAGCTGGTACTTTTAGTGCCGGTGAACTTAAGTGAGTGTCAGTTTAGTACCGTTTTGTCTGATTATACGGCTTTTTTATTCTTTAAGTTGAAGGGAAATGATTCTAACGAAGAGAATGACGTGATAATGATTTAGGAGATACGGTTTTTTTTCGTGTTATACGCCTTTACAGAATGACCAACCTGACTTAGTTGTAATGGTTGCTAATGTTTCTTTTTTTTTAATCAAATAAAAGGGACTACTGACGAGGGACTGTTAGGATTCAAACTCAAACTAAAAGCATTTATTTCGAATAAACCAATTACAGGCACTTTTGAATTGTCAAGGGGTCGGTCAGTCAGAAAGATGAAGCTAGATGCCCATTCCAAAGCGTAGTAGGTACCTATGGAGAAGAACGGGCAAGAAACTCCATGGACACTCTTTTAAATCAAAATATGATTACAAATTATTGGTTACACCATTCATGTTGAAATTATGCATTCGAGAACGATGTAGAACGTTAAAAGCGTCCGTAATAAAGAGACGAAAACAATTCCAATATTAAATTAAAATAAGCCGTGGCAGCCAAGAGATGACCATTCTATATTCAAAGAAAATACATAACGCAATTGGAGTTTGTTTAGAAGTATTAAGTAAGCAGTAGCTCCAGCTGAAAATACAATATCATTATCAATTATTCAAAAAGGTGTCCCTTCAATGGGTTTCACAGCCTCAAAGTTCGAAATAGCATTAATTTTATTTAGACCTAAAACTGAAAATCCAACAGCATAAAATGGTAAAAAAACCGAATGCAAAACAAGACCCATAAAAAAATTCAGACATGGCGTGTGTCTGTGTATACAGGCTTTGTGTTTTTATGTTATTTTCGTGGATACTCTCTACGGAGTTGTACCTAGTGACGTCACTGACGGAAACGACTGGATTCGTGTACAGTCTACATAAGACATTGGTTATCAGCTAAGAATTTATTATCTTTGCTCTACGTAGGCACATCATTCCATTACATCATTAGCCTGGTAATAGCAGTCTGTTCGCTCCAATAATCCAGTGGCTATCAGCCATCTTGCGATGGTCGTCGCTTCACCTAGCCTCAGGGGAGTCTTACTCTTGATTTGTGGTCTTTACTCAAAAACATGTCTACTCTAACGGTCATCGTTCTACAGTTAATATGGCGGGCACATTGCTATTACAGCTGGGTTATTATGTGGGCTATGTCAACTGAGATTTGTAAATATACAAATCAAAATCAAATCAAATTTTTAGGCCCTCTTGCACCACAAATCACTAAAGGCGCTAAACATATTTAAAACACATTCTGTCCCCGTCAACTTCAAGCAATTGAATGAAATAGAATGGTGCGATGATTTAAATCCGTTTAGCGCTAAACCTGTTTAGTGATTTGTGGTACACACGGCTACACATCGAGCTATACATTTCCAGTTTACGCAGACCTCGCATTGTACGGAAATCCTATACAATGCGAGATTAGCTTATACTGGAAATGTATAGCTTGATGTGTAGCTGTGTGTACAAGTGGACCCTAATGTATATCTAACTTTTTAAACAAAAGATACTCAGGCAGCAGGCCCAACAATATCAAAGTAGGTATTGGCTTTCTAAAAACGAAGTGTATTTTTTATTACTTGCTTGGTCACCTATTTATTTTGTTAACTGTACCTACAATCCTACATGTCAATGTCTGATATAGCTCGGATTTATTAAAGGTATGACTGTGAGACGGAAGCTGCTATAGATGTGGGTTTTTCGTTAGTGAAGTGTTATTTATATTTTTAACCGTAAAAAGCCGAGGCCTCTATGGTTGGATATTATAGAGCTGTAGGTAGCTACTGTTTTGGCTCCAGTCTGGATATCCCAATGTAGGTAGCGACCCAGTGTAATTGTGCTATCCGGCGCCTTAAGGGCCGTTTACCTGTCATGCATATTTTCGCCCGCGCGCGGATCTGCCGGTCTATTCTGTAAAAATGTCACCGTGAGATCTAAAGTGAAGTGAGTCGTCATTCATTTGATGCTAGATGCTAGATGCACTTTAAGCTCACTTCACCCAGGTTATCACGGTGAGGTTTTTACTGAATGGATTGGCAGGTCCGCATGCGGGTGATAGCACGCTCCTGGCCACACGCAGGACAAAGATTTCGTTTGCCACTGCAGTGTCGTGCGTGTCGCCAGTGACTAAGTCTTGCATGATTATATAATAATAATAATAATAAATAATAAATTTATTCAAAAAAAAATACAAGGTATAAAAATAAGTACAGTTTTGCTTAAATGTAAATTATATTCCTAAGACTTACGTGCCTGAACTAGGTAATCCTGTGTTTCAGGCGAAAAGTACTAAGACAGTATATGCGTAGGTACTATGACCATGCGTGCGACCCGCGTCACAGTAAAAACAACACTGAAGGCAGAAGAACGCCGCCCGCATCCGGTTAGCACGCACGCGGCCAATCCGCGTTCCGCGCGAGTGCTGCTCGCATGATAGGAAAAACATGTATGAAATGATATGATGCGGGCAGCCCGCACGCGGACCAGTGCCGAGACCAGATCCGTGCGCGAGTGTAAATACGTATGACAGGAAAAGGGCCCTAAGTACACATAAGAAAACTGTTAAGTACCTAACTATTACATAGAAATAAAGACGTGCTCTGTGATGATAAAGAGTTGGCTTATCAGCGCATTCTTTACAATCCCTAAGTATGTTACTTAAATGTACTCGTTAGCTATCAAAACTTAAAAAATAATCTACATCTTCTATATTGGTAAAGGCTTCTATAAACAGGCGCGACATGCGACGCGAATCGCACGCGACACAAATGCACCGTACGTCGCGCGACAGGCGGTGCCTTTGTGTCGCGTCGCGTGTCGCGGCTGTTGGAATGAGCTTTAAAACTCCATACATTTAAATTAAAAACTTGCGAGGCAGTGTGCGAATAATGAACAATGTTGAAGTCCGGGATGGAAACGGATAAATATTCAGTGTTTAGTGTCCGTGTCAAACCAATTGGCAGAATGTTATGCAATGCGATGGTTGGATATCATGCTGGATTTGCATGATACTGACATGATGGCATGATACTGCTTGTTATTTACGCTTGGCCAAATGTTGACTGGATTTTGGCATTGTCAGAATAATTTTACGGGGACTGAGGACGAGATCTATAAACGTTATTAAGTTATTGACTTTGGCTAAGCGTTGTAACTGTCACTGTCGCACAACTGTCAAATTACAAGTGCAAGATAGAGACGGCAACATGTTAGCCAAAGCACGTGCTTTAGTAACGTTTATAGACAGATCGTGGCCTCAGACAGGGGTATCGAAGTGGTACGTCATGGACATATTTAAAAATGTCCTAAAGTTGGTAATTTTTGTCAAAATATTGTCCCACTCTTATCATGATCTTAAGTACCTAAGTATGTTTGTATTGAGATAGTTCGTCTATCAATACGTGTTGTAATAAAAGTAGTGCTTAATGTGGGTCGTCGTCTGACAATCTTTATGAGTGGCCTTAATCAAGTAATGAAACATTCTTATTGTTTTATTTGATTGAATATGTTATAAAACATACGGATTCGTTTATCATTTCAATCAATTAATATAACAATCCACATTATGGATTCAAAAAGTATGCGTGCCGATAATATTTATGTCGAGTGTAATCAAGGTGATGTGACGATAGGCACATACCGAAAGCATTACGCCAATTTCGGCACCACATCATTATCCTGCCCAAAAATCTATAAAGGAAATAGTACACGTATCACATCGGAAAGGGATCGTCACCGTATCAACTCGAGTTATTCAGCATTCTTTGTATGAAACGCCCTACTGCAACGCACACTAATCGGAATCGTAACGCAATCGCCTTGCCTCGGGACAAGCTCACGAACCGCGGTCTCTTTGTCCAGCCTTGCCCCTCTCACCCCTCCCGCGGCCTGCCTGCAGCACACTACTGTTGCCACACGTGCTGTCATTCGATCGGCGAGCCGTAAGCGCGGCGTCGCCTAGCCGTAGCCGAGTCGACGTATCGGAGCTGCTGATCCACTTTGGTTACGGGCTTTCGTTAGGTTGACGCCTGTTTGACGGCGAGGCGAAAGGCGATACGGTGACGACCCCTTTCCGAGTTGATATGTGTGCTTATGACCTTTAAGGTATATTTTAAGGTCGGTACAGTATTTTTTTTTTCCTCCATGCACCTCTATTAGGGAGTAAATACATTTATTCAGCTCTATTCGCGTTTCAATGGACGATTTTCGTCATTTCTACACACTGAATACAATTAATGTAAATATGAATAATTAATGAATAATTATGTTTTAATGTTAGTCTGAACACTGTCGTTAGCATGCGCGTGATAAAAACACTCTTGTCCTAATTTTATGCCTGTTTGCCGCGAGAACTGAATCAACGCGGAATGCTGAACAGAGCTGAATAAGTGTTGATAATCCTTTAGCCGTCATCTCGAGGCGCCAAGGCGTCCTCACATACCGCCTAACGCAGGTTCTCACCGGACATGGCTGTTTCGGGAGGTTCCTGTTACGAATAAGGCGGGAGGAAACGCCCGGGTGTTATCATTGTATGGATCGACAGGAGGACACGGTGGAGCATACGGTGGAGGTCTGTCCGGCTTGGGCGGAGCACCGCCGTGTCTTCGTGGCGGCGATCAGCGGCGGCGATCACTCGCGTCCAGCTCTGGTTCAGGCCCTGGTAAGGAGCGAGAGGGAATGGGAAGCCATCACCTCCTTCTATGAAGCAGTAGTGCTCGCGAAGGAGGAGGCGGAGTGCGTGAGGGAGAGGCAACCGTTGCGCCCTCACGCCCCTAGGGGCGGCTAGCCGCCGCAGGAGACACCCTGGGCTTCGGGTGTCGATAGCCGACTCCCAGCCACGGCAGGCGCGGGCTTGCGGACGGCGAGCAATGGGCAGCTCGCTGTCCGGTCAGGACCAGGCCCAGGTCGACGGCGCGTTGTGTTCCACGCGCGCCTCAAAGAGATGTTAGCATAATTGACGGGGTTCGATAGGGCCGATGCTTGCCGGGGTCGCGGGTTGTTCGAAAGAGTTACCGTGGCCCTGGCGCACAGGCAAATGAAGGAACACGGGTGGGTTTTAGTCAGTAAGAGTCTGACTCGCCCTCCCGCAACGCCCAGAGCGGGAGAGGTGATTTGAAGATTTCCCAACCAAAAAAAAAATGCCGTCCTATCAGTAGTCCCTAGCTATTTTTCACGTAGATTGTGTGCATCCATCATTTCTTTAGTATTCTTCTACTCTTAAAGTTCACATTAAACCTCTGGCCAAACTGAGGCGGATCCCGCGCGGGATCCAGGACAAAATTGGCTCTTGCCGATTGTGTCAACTAACTTGTATTGGGATGTTTTCAAACTGGCGGGAATAGTCGCTCGGTTTCTTAATCATTAACATTTACAATCTAACCTCGCAGTCGCGTCCCGCATCCTGCGCGGAATTCCCTTCAGTATGGCCAGAGCTCCATACTCAAAACTTTCCTCACGACATGTTTCTCATCACCACCTCCAAGAACAAAAAAAAATACTTGGCCGTCACGGGACGCCCGGCAGATGTGAAACATCCAAATTGATGACAAGACCAAAAAAACGTGTGATATCGGGGGACTCCCGTCAGGAACGAAGTTCCCTACGCTTTTTTTTCAACTCGACAAATTTGAAAATTTACGCAGCCGCCACTTTGGATTTTCATTGTGACCTCAGTATCTACTTCAGCACCCTCGAAAGCGGATACGACACCCATGACGACAAATTTGAAAATTTTCGCTGTCGCCGTCTGTACAATAAAATGTATAGTATAGTATGCACAACCAAGGGAGTCGAAAGCGGCGGCGTAGAGGGGGCATGACGGCATGAGAGAGCGTCATGCCGTTTGCCGTCACGGCATACGGTTCGATTTTACTGCCAAGGCGCGTCAATAGATGTTACACATCAAAAAAACAAAACACAAATGCTAAACTTGTTTCAACGTCAGTAAAAGAACATAACAACCGAAAGTCACGTACACCGAACATTGTATAAAACTCCTATTTTACAGCATCAGCAGTAGGAACGAGTACGTTACCTACAAATCATAATAAAAGAGCAAGGAACCCATAACTCGGGCATCGATCGCGATGAGCATGTTCCGGGGTCCAAATCGGCCCCCAGGGACCTCCTATCGGCGGAACGTGCTGTGTTGCTGAAATTAAATTCGCCAATCGATAACCTTAGTATAGTTGGTAGGTGTGCTTGTACTCTTAATTTTGGGAATAACTGGAATCTTGTTGGGTATGAATAATAGCAGTACCAAGTTATTTGCAGAAGGGATTTTGCCTCTAAGGTCAGCAACTAATCGAACCCTAATGTAAGTTTCAAAGTGACGGTTATTTATTATAGAAACCATTATTTTTTCTTGTTCCTTTAGCCGATTATTATGTTTTCCTTTTTCAGATTTCAGGATGAAACTATATTTGAATCTCATTTAATAAACCTAGTGTTAGAAAAGCTGCTTTGATTCACTTTTTTTGTGGTACCTTATAGTTTAAAAAATACAGCAAGAAAACACACTAACAGTTAAGTACATACCCATACCATTATTGTGTCTTTAACAATTAGATTTCCCAGTAAAACAATGTCCTCTATCTAAAGAACCAAACAACCTAATTTCCTCCCTCAAATGAGTGAAGCCGATAATTCTATTATTCTCACTCATTGTCGAGATTTTTCTTTGTCTCTAAAGAAAAATGGTGACCATTGTGACGTAATGGAGGCCTAGCGAGGCCAAAAAAGGCATTTAAGCTATTGTACTACAGAATTCTTTAGGAGAAATTGTTTCAAGTTATTTAGAGCATGCCTAGGTTCTTCGTTGTATCGTTTGAAAGGAATATTTTTTGGTCCTTATTTTAAAAGTCAAAGTGGTATTTTGAGTCGCGTTTATAAACTTGTTTATTAAAAAATATATTTCTTGTAACTTGTAGCTTAGTATATTATTCATTTCTCTCGACAAATAATCGTTCAGTTTTTGCTAATAACGTAGTTTTATTTAATTCAGCAAAATGTGCTCCTGTCGTGCTAGTAAATTGGCTAGCAATCATTCAAAAGAGTGATGGAGGTCCCTACGTTCTGGGCATCGATCAAACTATTGCTCAACCAAAATCAATTGGACTCTTAGCTCTTTAATATGGAGGTGAACGTGATATTTATATTAGCACTAGCTTTTGCCCGCGGCTTTGGCCAAATAGATGTCAGAAAATATCCCACGGAAACTTACTACCGGGATAAAAAGTATCCTATGTGTTAATGTAGGTTATAAACTATCTGTGTGCGAAATTTCATCCAAATCCTTTCAGCCATTTTTGCGTGATTGAGTAATAAACATCCAAAAACAAACTTTCAAATTTATAATACACATATATTTAAGAGAGCTTCTCTTTTTTCGTATCATCATGAACTTTAGAAGAAAGCTCTAGTCGTGGTAATAATGTAGTTATTCCAGCCAGCAAGGTTTTCGAAGGTTTGACCGCCAAAGGTGTCCTAGAAGGCATGAAGTTTAGGCGTACGTTTTTGTGCGAAAATTAATACAGGATCTGCCAACAAAAATTCCTGGACATCGGTCATTTTGGTAATCCAGACAGCTACTCGATCATTCTCAAATATTTTCTTAATACTTTGCTGGCTCATACAAATACAGGACCTTGCACATGTTACGTTTGAAACAAACAAGAACATTTAGAAATCGGCTCCAAGCTTCACACTATTGTCCATACGTATTCTATTCTACACATGTACAGTCTGCTTTATCCTATTCTATTACATTATCCGTTATTCTAGCACTATCTTATATGTAAACGTCTCTCTCGGTTCCTACGTAATTTGCTTTCTCTTACATACAATGTATTTACTTAGGTGTTAGCGTCCGAACTTCATTGCCATTTTGATCTGGGAATTACATCCGATTTCTCAAAGTCACACAGTGCATATTTTCCCCATGGTATTTTTGTGTTAAACTTTTACGCGTCAAATCCTAGGTGCAGATAAACATTATTTTATATTTCTTTTTCTTTTAAGATTTTTCTGGTCAATAAATGTATTAACTATTGTGTTTGTTTGTCTGACTAATGATCAGTCAATTATGTCACTTAACGTGAGATTTGATGCCAAATAGAGTTGAATATGCTCTTAGAAACTGTGGATTTATCAGATCAACGCAAAGCACTAGGAAGTGGTAATGGGTTTGGGGGACTGTCTCATGAAACTTTGACGTTCAAAAAGTGCTGATTCTTCCCAGCCTAGATTGAATGAAGGACTTTTGATTTTGATTTTAACGCGCGTATTAAAATACCCCGTTATTGTGCGACTATCTGAAGCATTATTTGGTTCAATTGTACAATAATCTTTTGGCGCGTGGCTAAAATCGGAACTAACGCCGCCATCTTGTTTTTTTTAAATTCAATTTCACAAACCAATTGAACAAATTTTCAACGTCATTCAAGCGGCAAAGGATCCATGTAGCCGTTCTTGTAGCACTATAATAATATTTCTAGAATTATCAGCTCTTTCACAGTCTATGACAAAACAAAGCAATCAAATACCAAACGTTATTCCCACCACCACAATCTCTTCACATTCGAACTTCAAACCATCAAACGCAATATTAAAGAAAACAGATAGAGCTTTTGATTTTTTTTTTTTATTCGTTGGCATGTCCCAGCTCTCAGTACAAACACTAGGTTCACTGAAAAAGGATTAAATCGATCCAATTCTGCCTGATTCTTTGTTTGCTGTGGATTTTTCGACGGTCAATGTTCGAAATGGTGAATTTTGGACGCAGTCAAGCGGCTGTTTTCGCAATTTGCTTTGTATTTTTGATTTTAATGCGATTGGTAATTTTTTGGGTTTTGAACGTCCGAATGACAAAAAACGGAGCCTTAGAGCCGAATTTACATTACGAAACTATGTAGTTGCGCAAAGTTAGTTATTCATTGGCAGTTTCACGTGTAAATAGATAGTTATTTACACGTGAAACTATCAATGAATAACTCAGTTTGCGCAACTAGTTTCTTAATATAAATTAGGTTTTATAGGATCACTCGTGTGTCCGTCTGTCCCTCCAGTTGTTCGTCTGTCACAGCCATTTTGCTGTTAATCTAATGGACCGATTAAGTTGAAATTTGGTACACATATGAATTTTGAAACACGGAAATGTAACGTAAATAAATGAATTTTGAATATGGGGTCACTTTTTGGAGGCAAATAAGAAGTTTTGCAAATTGTAGCGGGTGGCATATCAAATAGAAGGGCTTACTGCGAGGCTCTCAAATTATATTTTTTGTAATTCTAAAATAAATAATTTGAAAGCTATTTAAGAAGCTTCAACTGCGAAACTACTGGAGCCTAACATTTTGAAAAAAATATGGAAAATAGTTCTATACTTATATATTACAGCAAAACCTATAACAAGTCTACAGTTTTAAAATAACATAGTAAGTCCTCAATATTGGGCGTACAAACTTATATTTGCAGTCGGAATGTATGAGAGAATTTGTTTTTCAACTACAATGTTATTATTTATTACTTCTCGCACATAATAACGTACAAAGGCAGACTTAATGCCTTAGGCATTCTCTACCAGTCAACCAAGGGTGGTGTAGAGATAAGATGGCAGGTGCTCTGTTTAACAGGCGTTAATAATAATAAAAAAAAATAATATAAGATTGCACAGATGCGACGCACTGCTTAATTGTTCTTATTATTATTGTTTGTTTGTTACAAAAGTAGTAATTTTTCCACACTGCAATCGGCATTTTGTTTTTGTTTTGATTGTTTGTTTGTTGTCATTTGCCAGTGTCGCAACACAGAGCAATGTGTATGGTCTTTGGTCTCTGGCATGAAGCAATAGACAAAATTATGAAACTTTTGTAACATGAATACGAGGCTTTTGGCTATTTTGTATGTCTCTAAATTAATGTCGTTCATTTGTTAGGTGCGTTTTGTTTGTGCAGAATAAACTATTTTTCTTTCTTTCTTTTTTTAGATTGATTAAGTTTGTTCTTTGGATAAATTCATTTGCAAAACCCAGAAGAACTAACTAACTAAGAGGTAATTTCCGAATTAGTTGGCTATCGGTCGATCTGGTTATCTATGTGAAATTTCGAAAGGAGATAACAGGTGGAACTCTGACACAAAGTTGAAAGTGTCATGTGACTGTAAATATGCGGGGCAGCAATTTATAATCGTTTATTTGGAACAAAAAACAAATACTCGTACAATTAATGAAAACAACGTTAATAAAGAACAAAGAAATGCTGCTCGGATGCTCAAATTATATGTGGCAGTAGATGGTGGTTTCGAGAAGTCTTCTTTTGACTTTATTCACAAGGAGTAACAGGTAGGTAGGTACTAGAAAATCATTTCTATTTTCTCCACAAAACCTCCATCTCATCTCAACAGAACACAATGCACTCGTACGCTCCGAGTCACAAGTTACTCAAACAAACTCGATTGAATATTACACCATTATTTTCCTCGCTCCTACTACTTCGTTCTTTGTCCACGCTATCGCGTGGCTGATTCCATACTGATTCTGTGCACGCTCTGAAACGAAGTGCACCGAACCAGTAGCCTCCCAGAAACTGGGAAAAAAAGCAGCAATTTTTTTTTGTGAAAATCCTTTCTTTTTTGGCGGCTCGATGTGAACAAGTCCGGATTGGTACGGAACTGCGGAACTACGGCACTACGGAATTCGACATCTGAAATGGATGTTTTTTATGGTTTATTAGTAGGGTGTGTGGAATTTACTGTGATATTATAAATGTGATAGTGACTTTATCTGAGCGTGTTGAACGCTTTCCGTTTATACTTTGGAAACATTTGCAGTTTTATTGGATGGATTTCAGAACGACGTAGGAGAATTAAAAATATTTGAAAAGCCGCCCGGCGGGGAGTAGACGGAGGAAGACTTACAGGTCCTTTAAATCCGCTACGAGAATTGTTACATATTCTTCATTTGAAGTTTTTATAGGGGAAGTGAGCTTCCCCTATAAAAACTTCAAACTATAGGGGAAGCTCAATCAGGAGGCTCAGTAGGTGTTCAGAAGGTTTGAAGAGAAACAGTTCGTGAGGAAGCTCATCAGAGATAGTAATTATCCAATGTGTTATCCCATGTGCCCCTCATCTTATGACACCAGTTCTAAGGCCCAGAACTATAGAAAAGCCACATTGTGACAATCATACACAAATAACATAAGAGACATTTTATAGAAAACAATTTATTTTGATACATCGTTAGTGGAAATATGAAATAACGTAAGGGACATTTTGTCGAAAATTCGTTATATAATTATGTCACCGGATAGTGTATAATCTATCTCGAGATTATAAACTATCGAAAAATTGTGAAATGCAACAAACCATTAACAATTTAACGCATTATTTTTCGATAGTTTATAATCTGTCCTTGGCATACCGACAAATTGTGACCTGGTAACAAACTTGCATGCGACGGATCGCACTTTGCGCTAATATTAAATAGCCAAGTACTTGCCACCGACTTGAAAGTAGCGCTCGCCGGCCGCTGCCGCGGCGCCGCACACTTCGCTCGCTCAGCTCGCGCACGGTTGTTCACAGCGGGGCGAGCACGGGCGTACCCAAGACGTTTGTGACAAGACAATCATGATAAATTATGTCATATCTTACGATTTTTCTTAAATGCTAGCACGGGTCAACCATTTGACATAATCTAGAGACGCGACATGCCTTTCTTGTTGCGGACTTCATCGTGCAAAACAGTAAAAAGAAAAACGATGGCTATGTGAATATGCGTAAAATAATACTTTTAAAAGATTGCAGATCATACAGTTAAACAACTTTTTAATTTTGTTGGGAACTAATTCATATTTGACACACGCACGGCGTTCGTTTTGTTTGTTTGGATTGATAATTTTGTGCAAACGTTGTATTTAATTATAACCTTTCATTTAATAAATCAAATAAAAGAGTTCGCTAAGAAGAATACGAAAAAATAAAATAAAAGGAACATCTCCAGCGAAAACTAAAAAAACAAATTCATAAATAGAAAAAATAAAAATAAATTAAACAAGCTTTATTTCAATTCTCTAAAAATAAGAAAATAAACTTTAAATTAAATCAAACCCTTCAATTTATTACATTATACAATTGATATGATATAAAAGTTTGTCGCGGGATTTACCTGTGTAAATAAACAAGAATACAATATGTAACTTGATCTTGATACAAGTAATTCTAAGATTTTATTAAATGTATTTTTTGAAATACATTTACACAGGTAAATCTCCGTAGGACGCCGCAGCCGAGCATTCCTGAACGGGGAGGTCTCCGACGCGACGCTGGGGCGCTACTCTCGTGTGCCGTAGGACTCCGGAACACTCCTTCTGCCGAGCGTGAGGCGCTGCCTTTGAAGTCAGGACATTGCATTTGCGAGGTGTAAGACACCACAACAACGCAGCCCTGCTGCGAGAAGCGCTATAAAGCGCTGTAACGAAGCCACAAACGAAGCGTTCCTTACAAATTTTTCTTAAAATTTTTCCTCCTCTGGAAAAAGATGGTGAAAATATGAGGTTCCTCCTGATGAAAGCACCGCAGCCCCGTCCTCATCCAGCTCCACTACTCCCTACCGATCCTGCTACATCCTGCTGATCCTGTTCCTGACTCCGAGCGTCCCGAGCTGCGCGAAGTTGAAGTCGACCTGAAGTTACTACACTCTCACACTTTTTTTTATCCCTTGTGTTACTTATTATTCCTTTTTTATACATTTGACTTACAATTAGCTCTCCGGCTAATCGTAACGTTACAACATGTCAAGAAATTATATCACGCCGCCGTGCTAGCATTTAGTTAGTGTTTAGTTGAATGACATATAATAAAATTGTTATTGTATGTCATTTAACAAAACTATTTATTTTAAAAAAAAGTTCCATTATTTTATTACGAACATTAGTTTGTAACCTCACAATTTTACTGACAAATATGGATGTAATCTTAGGATGAATCTGAAATATATTATTTTTATTATTATTATTTAAGACAAAACGGTTTTATCGCCAAAACTGTGAAAAAATGTATGACTCAAGCCATGTTACAGAAGGCCGTGCTTGCCCCGCAGTTCTAACCTAACCTAACTCATTTGGACGGAGTGTCCTGGCTTAGTTACTGCGACCAATTCGGCTATCGTCAAGACCGACAAATCAGGGACGGTTCATAACAGTACGGGTGATAAAATCGGACAGATTGTGAACCTGTCGGTGAGTGCAGGTTCATTCACAGTTTGACGGTTTTACATGGATAGATTATAAAATATCGAAAATTAATAGGTTATTTGTAAGCAGTATGGTACAGTTCACAATTTATCGACAGTTTACAATCTCGCGAGATAGATTATAAACTATCGGTATTCACAATAATACGGTAACATATTATGTATATCGTTCGATTAGAAATTTCTTGCTCTATATATTGGTATATTTAAAATCTTGATATCTAAAAAAAAACGTCCCTTACATCACACATTTAACATAGGCCTCGACATATTTTTAAGCTATTGCATAGCTTTTATCGCGGGCTTTGAGCGCGGCGACCGAATCAAGAAATTTCGTAACGAAAATAAAACCTAACACCCCCCACTCCGCCTACCATGTAGCTCGGCCGAGCGTTCGCTTAACGTGTATGTGTACTCGTATGTTACGAATGTACTTGAATTAATATCAAAGAAATAAAAATACTACATAAATGAAAAATAAATAAATAATTATAATTGCATAAGTTGATAAAAAATGCTATGCAATAGCTTTACCGCAGCAGTCCCCGAGTGCCACACGTGTTTTTTTTTATAAAAAACTTGTTGTCTATGACATTTCAAATTGTTAATTGTGTAAAAACCGATGTAAGTCTGTTTCCGCACAGTAGGTATTTTGTCTTTACATCTTAACACAATCGAGTACATTTTAGCAGCACGTCACATAAGTAACTCCATCATTTGAGTATTTTTGACTTTTGTCTATCAAAGTCACGGCAGATAGAAAAATCGTGGTTTTGACAACTTTATTCTTAATATTCTATTTTTTGTCGACTATTTTGATTATAACCTGTACCGAGTGCATAATTTCATCTCTATTTCGTTACGTACCTAAGCACCTGCAAGCTAGCGTTTTTAAATAAAGAAAGGTAATCATTGATTAAGAGCTAACTAATTAGTAAGATAAACAGTGGCTAATCAGTGATTAGCGAGATTTTTATAAATAAGGCTGTTTATTTCAGAAGCACATTTATAAATTGATTTTGTTTTATAGTGTATTGACTACCACGCGGGCGAAGTCGCGAGCAGAAGCTAGTATTATGTAAAAAAAAAAAACATAATAATCTTTCACGGATCATCACCAGAGATCGGATATTCGGATACATATTTACCAATAGTTAATTTTTATCTATGAAAGTATGGCAACGGCTTCATAAAATTTTTTTTTTTTGTAAAAATCTGATGTATATTTATTTAAAATTCATGTTTAACCTCCGATGCGAATACGAGTATGTGTATATAGGTTGTAAGAGGCGGGGTGGTGTGTGTTAGTTACAACAAAAAAAATACATAAATTACAATAATATTTTTTATTGGATTAAGTACCTACTATCTCCTGATTGGGCGAAAATATTACCTCGGCTACAACAATTTTAATCACTACCTTTCGATCGCTATGGTTTGGTCCAGTGTGGTCAATGAAATCGGACTTAACGGGAATTTTTCGACATCAAAATTTTTGGTGAGCATCCGAATATCCGATCTCTGATCATCACCCTACAGCTTACTCTCATAAACATTATATCAAAGACCTAACTCTAACGAACGATTCTCGACATAAGCACGAAAAACTCCTGATAAAAGAAAAAAAACTTGCAGTCTGTTTCAAACACGATGCTCTTGTCATTTTGCTATCGACCAGTTTTCGTGTTATCCAACAAAATATCGCACTATTTTTCCAATACACTAGATTTATCCGGGACAAGTTATTAAAAGTTGTATTCCCCACGCGTCGCTCCGGGCCGAGGTAATGACAAGTTTTCGTGATAAACCGGGCAAACCGGGATCGGGTAAACCTAGTTTACCGCGTTAACTTGCATTATAAACTAGGGCGATAACTAGGTATTTATAAAATAAATGTTAGTTGCGATTAGGCTGTTTTGTTTATTCGATGAAAAAGAGATATATAAAAGGATTTCTGTTTTCATTTTGGCATAAAATGGATAGTGATTAATCCTCTATGGTCACCTGGAGAGGTCACAAGTCGTATGTTTCAACACTGCAAAGTCTATTCGAAATATACGCTTTGGTCTACCTGCGCAAGCACACCTGCACTGCAGGTTGGCATGACGCTTTCTATTTCTTGGAAGACAAGACATAACTACTTCTATACAAAGTGATATTTCGTTTCTCCATTTTTGACATCGCACCGTAAAAATCCTTCTACAATCTGTCTTTCGTTTCTACCGATCGTTGTCCTTTTTTATGTAGACTATTTCAGAGGCAAGTTTTTTGTTCCAAACTGTCAAAATCACCCTGACAACTGAAATTTGTCTAAGGTAGTGAAGATAATTTGATTTTGTAATGGCCATGCTAAAAACAGTAGAAAACTTTTTACTCGACGGCCACAAAGCATAAAAATGGAATGGAAAAATGGAATTTTTCACTTTTTGTAAGGAAAATGTGAAAAATGATTACCTACATGTTGAGTTTTAGGGGTTTAAGGGTTACATAAAGGGGGTCGAAATTTTCATTATTTTTGGGATAGAACACACCATTTTCAAGATACAAAAAAAAAAATGTATAGTAAAAGAAAAGCTACTGAATTTCGTAAAAAGTGCAGTTGACTCTTTCTACTTTGCTGCCGTCGTAATGTCTTCACGGAACGTCATTTTTGTCTATTCTTCTGTCGACAAAATGGTGCTCGTGCTAAGCCTGCAGATAGAACTCTGGAGTGGACCGTAGCATGTGTGACCATCAGTTAATCTTGGACAGCACTGGTTTACAGTGAAGGTGAGGTGAAGAAACAGACATACAGAGTAAGCTACCGTGGTGATCGACGCTCAATTATTTATTGTACGCTATCTTCGAGAAGGAATTGAAACTCTTTTCCTATCACCATTCCTTTTTTGAAACCCACATGGTCATTGTTAGAGAGCAAGAAATCCTTTGATTATTAAACATCACATTCGTGATGTGACGATGTCACAATTTTTTTAATGTCATGTCAATGCGAATAAACCGTTTTTCTTTCTTTTTCTTGTATTACTCGAAAAAGTAGGAGTGGGTTTACTTTACCTCATAACAGTAGTTTTTAGAACCTAAACCAAGACTCCGGCTTGTCAAAACCCGAGAATCGAATGTACACCCTACGCTTGGCATTCGCGCTTGTGACCACTATACCAACGAGGCGGTGCTTGATTAAGAGCCTAAACCAATTATCTATGTGCACTGGAGTTAGTTGCAATCAAATAGCACTTACGCCACTAATTCACAGACAAAGAGCTGCTTATTTTGCAAATTAAACAAGTAGGCAGGTACGTTAAGGTTGCACTAGTCGATATTTTTTCCATATAAATTTCGGGAGGGTATTACTCCACTGTTTGACATTTTACATCCAAAGTGGGAGTCGGGTGTTTGGCTTCATGCACTACCGTCGTCGAACATAGGAACTTTATTCGACGACACTACCTTCCGCCTCGCTGCTTCCCTGCGTCTAGGAGCTCCTTTTTGTTCTCCTCATCGCTGTCACTGTGGAGAAGTAGTCAACAGCCTCGGACACCACGGTCTGTCTTGCAGCCGTAGTGCGGGTCGCATACCGCGGCACGCGAACATTAATGACATTATCCGACGAGCTCTTGTCACCGTCGGCGTTCCAGCTGTATTAGAACCTAATGGCTTGGCACGCGACGATGGCAAGAGACCGGACGGCATGTCTTTATTTCCATGGAAGGTGGGTAGGCCTTTAGTGTGGGACGCAACATGTGTCGATACTCTTGCGCCATCCCATCTTCCTGTCTCGGCGTGCTGTGCTGGCGCCGCTGCTGCGGCTGCAGAAAACCTCAAGCGGCGTAAGTATAACAACCTTGTCGGTAATTATATTTTCGAGCCGTTTGGGGTTGAAACCCTCGGGCCGTGGGGTCCGAGTGCCCATATTTTATTTAAGGAAATCTCCAAACGCCTGTTTGACACTTCCCGTGACCCAAGGGCTGGCTTTTTCCTAGGCCAGAGGCTAAGCATTGCCATACAACGTGGCAATGCCGCCAGTCTCTTGGGTACATTACCAGTCGACAGCGATGCGGAGGAATTTTTTGACGCCATTTTTTAGTTTGTTAATAGTTTTAGTTAGGTTAGGTTAATTAATTAGATATAAGTTGTTATTCATGTACTCATTTAAATTTAAATTAATCAAATAAAGAATAAAAATTAATAAACATCCAAAGTTAAACATGATATCGTTTTGTCTCATTATTAAATTTTTCTGTGTGGAAACAGAATAGTAAACTAAAAAGCTATTAAAAAATTATAAGACAATAAAGAGTCGTTTTTCTTGCTAATTTTAACGCAACTTTGGGCGTAAATAAGTAATAAAAGAAGTGTAAAATCTCTAAATCAAAGTCGGCACCAAAAAAGCTCAATTATCGAAAAGTTCAATAAACTTTAGTTGTAATTGATATATACAGTGTTTTTTCATAAAACTCGATTTTTCGTAATTTTTTACGCGCTCGTTTTACTATGAATTAATATAACGGTGTTTGTCTGCATGTAGACTAGCGTCTAACTGCTCATTACTGATACTATCTCTGTCGGACACGATGCTAGTTGAGACAGCGTGCTTTTTGGCCACGCCCACCAGTGAGCCTGCGCCCGCGACTAGTTCAACCTTAAGGCGCTTCACCGACCAAACGACCTTGAGCGTTCGGTCCTTCTCTGTACCGTCGCTGAGTCTCGCTCTGTCCCGCTCCCTGCGCACACCCATTTAACATAAAATTCACAAAAAAAAAAAAATTATTTTAATAAAAAATAACAAGCGATCTTTTAAAATAAAATAATACGTAAATTATAGAGGTTTATATGACTTATCCATTAGTGTAATCCTCAAGTTATTAGAGCGTCACCTTTAGCAAAAGATGCACGCAATCAAGAATTTTAGTCACTGTTTTACAAGGAGATTTTAAATGTATTTATAATACATAAAAGCAAATAAGAACGTGCAAGGTGATGATAAGATATCGAACATTAATAATGTCCTTTTAGATGTAGTTTATTACTGCTAATTAATGAGTTAATAGCCTCTGAATAACGCACTATTGCAAGGTTTTGCTCGGGGTAGCGCCTTAAAGTGTAAAACTGAGCACCCTAAGGAACAAAGTTTGAGCGGATTGTTCGCAAAAGCCGCCGAAATTTCAACTACCTAAAGAATTATACGAAAAGTAACATACTGGTTTATCGCAAGGACGATGTTTTTGTTTAGAGTTAGTTTTTAAAGATTTTAGTTAACGGTCGCGATGACCGGAATATCAAATAGGTGTCGTTAGACTGCATTGATTGGTAGATAAACTATTTGTTCAGTGCACACAAAATATATAACACAACACAAGGAAGCACAATTATTTGTTAAGTAGTGGTATGTGCCGCCTCCGCCGTTATGGGTCACGTGTACTTCATAGAAAGGGAGTCAATTTTTGAATTAATATTGTTTCAGTTTTCAAATAGCTGCACCCTAATTGCGCACTACCTATCACAATCTGAATCATTTTGAAGCCTATTGCTAATCCATTGCTTCATATGTTCGAAAAATTTGTCTGCTCAACAACGTAAATAGCGCAATGAATATTGTTGAACTGTCAAAATGAAAGCTGTTCCTACTATTAGTGTGTTACGCAATTACCCCGCTGGCCAGAAATACTTTATCCATACCTTTTTGTATTTATTGCTCCTTATGTTTTAATGTCATTTTATTGGCATCGAGGCCGACCGATTGGCTATTTGGTACACTATAGGCGTGGACTACTATTTCGTGGAACAAACTTTTGTATGGCCTACAGATTGTACTTACGGCGGGGTAATTGCGTAACACACTAACAGTAGCAATGGCTTTCATTTTGACAGTTCAACAACATTCATTGCGTTATTTACGTTGTTGAGCAGACAAATCCGAACTTATGAAGCAATGGATTAGCAATATCCTTTAAAATGACTCAGATTGTGACTGAAAGTGTGTGACGCTATTAAGGTGCTGCTGGTCGGAGTGTTTCTCACGTCAGAAAATAATCGGAAACGTCCTTGCCTGGGACAATTCACAGTTTGAACTATTTTGTCATCACTATAACCCACAATCGCTTCGCAAATTCCTCAGCCACACGTCATAAAAATGTGAAAATATAAACAAACTTGCTCAGACGCCACGTGACGTTCGAGCGCTGGTTCACTAGCGATTCAATTTCAGACTCAATAGAGATTTCTGAACTGGTTTCATATTTCTGTTTTTATTTTTATTTTATTTTTTTAGCCGCCAATGGTTTTACGTAAATGACTTAACTTGTGTTGGTAGGAAAACTGTTTTGTTTTTAAAAGGAAACATGATGCTTTTAGTTTTCTACAAGTCTCGGCCACCGTATACATATGTGGTCCAGTAATTGCCTTTTCTCATAGAGAGAAGGAACGTGCAAACATGCACACTTTCGCACTGTGTATTTACGATTGATAGTCATATCTTTATTTGCATTCCTGTTATCCTAAAGGTGTTACATTAGCTTAAAGCTAAGATACAATTCAATTACGGACCATATAGGGCACAGCAAAAAGGATATAAATGATAAATGATAAATGATTTTATTTCCGTAAGTAGGTTTGTACAAACACTTTTACACGTGAATCATATTTTAAAACTAGATGAGATCGGCGTTTCCTATCTGACTACTCTGAGAAGAAAGGCCGAAACAAACTCAGAGGTCACAGTCTCTTTTAAAGTCCAGACATAATCTTGGTCAGATCATGTGAAGACCATGTAGATTTGAGTCTGAAATGGTCTTTTGAGGAAAAAATACCACACAGAATGAGTGGACCTGTCCAGTCAGTGCACGCATTTGTCAGTAATCGTGCAGCTCAACTCAAAACTTAAGGAGCTCAACGATTCGACGAACAATACCAAAGAAAGGACATTTGGGTAGGCCGCATAAATTACTCAAACTGCCAGACTATGATTAAAACTAATCAAGAAAGAAAAAAAAATAAAACAATGATCTATATATAATTAATTCTTAAAATTAAAATACAATAAGGAAATCAGTAACGATTTTTAAATATGTTACTAACATGAATGTTGTCTGCACGCTACAGGAGTTAATGGAGGTTACTGAACGTGTCCAGCTCGTAACCAAATTCTGGGCTGACTGTATATAGATTGCCATCGAGACGCTAAGAAGAACGCAACGAACACATAGATATTATTATAAACATTTAGAACTGGGTATTGTGTATTTATTTTATTTCTTACTTATTGTTATTTTTTTAGTTTCGTATGCTGCACTGGTTGACGTCATCACTGGGTTCTGTCTCGCATAGAGTCGTAGCATTATGCTGAGCGAATGTCGTTTTCTGTGGATGTGACGCATATTTTCCCACAACTTGTTATTTTGTTTGTTTGTGTGTTTTTCTCTGCGTCATGTTTACCGCAAACAAACGTATTTAATTTCTTCTTTTTTGCTGTCTAGTATGAATTAAGTAAATTATAATATTTATTTTATTGAGATTCAGATTAGATTCCAAACAGATGAGTCCTAATTTCCTTCACACCGTTTTTACTAAGATCGACTAAGAAACTAATCTAATTTTGAAATTGAAAAATCACGTTAGTTTTGTCAGATTCGAAGCCACAAACTTGATCTCGAGAAGTGGATCCCGCTATTATGTGTAAATTCCGGAGCTTCGTAACTGACTTCTCATACAAACACTACGGCAAAATCTTACCGAAAATACTTGTGTTTGAAATTCTACAAATTCCGCAACACATGTTTTCAATTTTCTCCAAGTCTTGCGCTGCACTTGAAGCCAAGTCCTCATAAGTTTACCGAGTGTATGTGAAACACGGAGGCAATATCCGGTGATAGCTATTTTCGCGAACAATTAAAAGTAGTTAAGAGTTAAGTTACAGTGTAGTTAGTGGCTGTCGGCTGCAGACGTCTTTGAGCTTCTTGGATTTAATGTGGGAAATGTTTTACTTAAATAGTGTGCACTATGGGTAGGTGACGTGCAGGGTAAAAATGTAAATACAGTTGTAAATAAATTAGTTTGAATGTTTGTATTGTGTTTACTTTTAACTTTTATTCTGTTTCTTTGTCTGCGTCTCAAAACTTCAAAATGTTTGGTGAAAATCCAATATGGCTGTTATTTGAGACTTTTGCCAATAAGTAAAAGCTCGTTTTTACAGTCTTACAGTTTTTTTATTTAATGCACGTAATTGAAATGTTTTCAAAGGAAAGAGGTGAATAAATAATTCAGAAATTCATCCCTTTGTAGTCTTATAAAATAAAACGTGTAATGTGTTCTGTCCCGTTTACCAACTCAAAACGCGAACAATTTTACAACACTCTTAAGGAAAACATGTGTAAAACATGAAAAAAACATTACCAACCTCCACCCTTTTATAAATTTTGTTATTCAAAGCGAAAAATTGCCGCTAATTGCACAATAATCTGAATTAAACACGTGTCAAGTAATCTCCATTTTTATTCCGTGCATAATCCATTTTAGCGAGGGCTGTGCAAACACGTACGGGGCCTTCCATTGGACAATTTACTGCTTATCACCCGGACTTACCCACGTACGATACCCTCGTATCGGGGATGTATGGGTCACTTTGCTTTTTTATTTCGTGAAAAAAATCCCCCGAATTTACATTCCGTCCCGAAAGTTTAGATCGTATGTAAAAGTTGCGATGGAATGTTGATTTTGTGTTTTTGTATTCAATTGTTTGTGTAATGAGTATTGATGTTTTCAATGTTGTTAGATACTGTCTGTATTTTGTGATTTCAGAGAGCCATTTCACCGATGTCTGTTCCCGTAGTTTGGTTATGACAAATTAATTGTATGTCGTCGTTGATTGGCAGGATGTGAGGTGATGTAAGTTTGCGGGTACATAACATTCTCTAAAACTTGAAAATTATCTCCTGTAAAGAAGCCATTTTGATTTTTAAGAGACTTTACTCAGGATCATAATCTTTACTTAGGTAAATCGTAGTCTTAAGAACATATTGTTATAAAAAAAAACATCGTCACTGACTGACTCACTCACTCGCTCATCAAAACCTCTAGGGCACTTCCCGAAGTCCTAGAAAGCTGAATATTTGGTATATAGGCCAGGGTTTGCACACAAACAACAAAATCATTAAAAAAAAATACTTTTACCCACCAACCCTTGAAATGGGAGGTGCAGGTGTGTTTATAACATAAAATCTCAAGGGTACTTCCCGAAGTTCTAGAAAGCTGAAATTTGGTATGCAGGCTAGGATATACATATTTTTTTTTTTTTAATTTTTATTCACCGACCCTTGAAATGGCGGGTGCAGGTCTTTTTATAAAATAAAACCTCTAGGGTACTTCCCGAAGTAGTAGAAAGCTGAAATTAGTATTTAAGCTAGGCTTTGTACACAAACAACAAAAAATTTAGAAATTTGTAACGTTCTAAGTCCCTTGAAGGAAGCTGCAATTCTGTATTTCTTACATATAATCGGTATACCTACTTTTATTTGATATATGTAAAAGCTAGATTAGCATGTATTTAAACAACAAAAATAAACTCTTTTTCGTTGATTATGAAGAAAGTAACTGATGACGTGCAAGAAATACCTTTTTACCCGACTATGCTGGAACTATGGGTTATGATTTTAACATGTCTGTGTAATATCAGTGCGATCACCACAAAAATAAAAACAAATAGAGCACCCTACAAAAATAAATGAAATCCCATCAAAACATTTCATGTAAAGTAGGTTGCCAAGACTTACATAACGCTTTCACTGTTAAAAAGTTATCAGACTAATGTAGAGCCAAGCCCCTAACTCGAAGAGGCTTATCTCTACAAACCTTACATCTTGGTCACAATGCATGGCTTGGCCGTTCCATTAAACTATTGCATGATACAACATTAAAGACCATCAGTGACTTAATTTCTTACCATATGCCTATGTATATATAGGAGTGTCTGTGCGATGGCCGCGAAACGGCCAAGCCGTACATTTTGACCAAGATGTAAGGTTTGTAGAGCCTTCTAGGGCTAGGGGCTTGGCTCTACATTAGATCTGATAACTTTTTTAAAGTGAAAGCATTGTGTAAGTCTTGGCAACCTATTTTACATAAAATGTTTTTGGTGGGTAACATATTTATCGTACGGAATACTGTCCACGCGATTTCAACTCGCACTTGTCCAGTTTTTTTTTCACACGGAGTTATATTACTATCTCATATTTTGTATTTTGAAGAGAAGACTGCAGTGAATGCAGTGTTGAAAGGTTGAACTATTCTTCGGACTTCTTGGTCCAGTCTGTTATGGAGTAAAAATGTCACCGGACGATTTTAGTTATTTCGCATGACCACTAATCTATTTCGTTTAAAAAAATGTCTATTTAATTGGGTACTATAATGAATTATGTGGACGATCGAAGGCTCTTCACACAGGCGCAACGCGACGCCCGACACAAAGGCACGCGCGTGTCGCGCGATGAGCGGTGCCTTTGTGTAGCGCTGTCGCGTTGCGCCTGTCTGTGGGAGCCTTGAATGATACAACGTTATAATTGTTACGTTTATTCCAAAGCGAACGTCTTTACATCAACGCGTCTATTCTATCACTAGCTTTTTCAAACAAAAACCTAATTCAAATAATTTGAAAGCACATTCTATATTCGTTTGACAGTTCGAATGCAAACAGAGTTATTTTACTGCCAGCATGCACAACATAAGGTTGATTTTTGTAGATAACTTTTCCAGTACCTATTGGTAATATCGAAGTTGGACATGTACTGCAAGGTTTATATTATTTGTTTCAACTCAATAATAATGTTACATGAAATCATTGCGATTGAAGATTTGAATATTGAAGAAATAAGTAATTTCACAGGAAAGCAAACTGCAGCAGTACAATAATGTAACTAGTTAAGAGTCCTGTCAGTGTTATCGGTAGAGTGGCGTCTATAGTAAACAGGCCACACGCTGTCATCTTACGGAAGGTTCGATTAACTTGTAGCACGCGCTTGCACAGATGTCTGACACTTTCTGTAAGGAAATAAGCAAAAATATAGTTTTTTATTTATTAAGCAAGACACTCAATGACATTGTATGCAAGGATAGTTATAGTAATCACGAATCTTCATAACTGTTTAATATCACTTCCACAACATTCTTAATAAAAGGAGTCGGAAAAAATTAAAAAAAATAAAATGATTTCAACATTGATTCTAAAAACCCATGTTCCAGAGTCAATGTTGAAATCAGGGGAATTAAAATTGACGATATATAAATAAAAATAATTTGTTTATTTATTTTATTATTTATGTACACACAGTAAAATAGATACAGATACGGAATATTAGTATTAAGTACAAAGGTACTGCTTATTTCTTAAGAAATTTCTTCCAGCAGACCTGCAAAAGGCGAAATGAAAAAGAAATGTAGACAATAGTGTGTGAGAACAAGAAGAGAAGAATTTGATTTGTGACGTCTTAAACTAGAATATTAAATATACTTACATATAATGCAAAAAATAAATAAAATTAACATATACTTAAATAAACACATAATGCTAAAATAAATATATATAAATTCTCACAGTTAAAAGGAAAGCTAATGCTCTTTTACTCGGTATTGGAAATGAGAAATAGATATTCGTAGTCGAAATTTTTGTCCTTACCTGGACAGTTCGTATCCATCACACGTTGTATACACGCCGATTCAGCTTCTTCCACGGATGAATAGAACTTCTCACATTGCCAACAAGTCATCATTATAAATGACAAACAATTTACAGTCCATACGATTGTAAGGATGCTCATAGATGGGAGTAACTGCAAGCAGCAAGTTGCAAAATAATATTAAGAGCCAGCTGTGCTCTGAAATGGTACAGTAAGATCACCGTGGAAACTTATTCATTTAATCAAATTAATTTAACATTGAGTAATAGAATTTTGGGTATCTGATACCCAAAATTTTGTAGCGCAATCTACGCAGTACTTAAATGGAAAAAGCCGGCCCAGTGCATGTCGGACCCCGCACAATGAAGGGTTCCGTAGTCGGGATGAATTTATTCCAAGAATAAACTTAACATTGTAGTTGAAAAACATGTTTTCCCATACATCGATATATTTAAGTTTGCAATCGCATAAATATGTTTTTATGTGGTTAAACTACAAGTTTACGATGTTTTGACTTTTTCCTTTACTTGTGCTGTGAGACCTTGCTTCATGCCTTTCATGATTTTATGTCAAGGTCCCATAGGTTTTGATTTATTTGCGAGTATTAAAATATGTGGCATACAAAGCCGTATTTTTTATTGCATTGACTTGGAAGCTTCATTTTTGTATCTTCAAAGGACCGTAGACCTACGTACTAGGCACTAATTTTAATTTGATACCTCCACACGTTCCTACGAAAAAGGGTATTGACAGAATGACAGACAGACGGACGGACGGATAAAGAAGTGATTCTATATGGATTCCGTTTTTTCCTTTTGAGGTACGGAACCCTAAAAGCAAATTTTGTAAATGATATTAAGGCTGAGGAAGTATAAATGCAACATTTAGTCCCATAAATAATATATAATTCAACATAGAAGCAAAACACAATGGGATCTTGCTAAAGAAGTCACTGAATATAAAAAGGAAAAGACAAAAGAAAAGATGTTTTAATAGTTCTAAAGATAAATCAGATTAATAGAAAGAACAAAGAACAAATAATATCATGATATGTATAAACTCAAACTCAAACTCAACTCAAACTCAAAGCATTTATTTCAATTAAACCATTTACAGGCACTTTTGAATTGTCAAAGAGTCGGTCAGTTAGTCAGAAAGTTGAAGCTAGTTGCCCATTCCAAAACGTAGATCTCTATGGAGAAGAACGGGCAAGAAACTCCTACTATATTGAAGCGGGTTAAAAATATTCCACATAAGTTAATTATATTCTTGGGCATTACCTGTCACCAAACGTAAATTAAAGCTACTTAGGCATATACTCACTTCGCGATGTGAAGACGCTTGCAAATATATTAAGTATACTTGCACAAAACATAGACAACGAATAAACGAGCCGTATGTTCGGAACAATATCTAAAAAAGAAGAGAAAACCATTGCATGAATCTGTGGGAAGTGAAATATATTCATAGATGTAAGCAAGCACGGACGTACCAGTACTCGCAGACATTTTGTATACAGTTTGTAAGCTTCTAAAATATTATGATACGTCTTAAAAAACTTGTTACAATATTCATAATTCTGTTCTTCATTATTCATTATTAGTATGTCTTTAATCCATTCTTTCAGATATTTTGTCAACAATGTTGTAAGGCGGATACCATAAATTAAATTGAGATCATATTGTATAATTAGTAAATCGCTGGAAGCTTCAATAAAATAAATTGATCCCTTTGTGACATGAATAAATATAGCCGGAAAAATAGAAATACTGAGTAAAGTGAAAAATGAGATCCAATTCCAAATTATATAACTTCGGACACTTTTGCTAATGTCAATGCTCCTATGAATGTCTTGGAGCTTCAATATAAGGGAAACGTTGCTACGGCTATAATAAATGTTGCAAGTGATGAGTAAAATGTAGCCGACGAAATACACAATGTTAGTAAACCAAAAAATTAAAAGACCGATACCCGTTTTATGCGATTTCGTGAAATTACTGTGCTTATCGTTGAACAGACGACAGATAAAAAATACATTGAAAAATGAAATAGTAAAGAACAGCAATTTGTGATACTTCTTCTCACATGGAGTGATATAACTATTTCTAATTTTGAATTTTGAAGTGAAGAATACGGAGAGCATAATGTTGAAAGGTTGAACTATTCTTTGGACGTCTTTGTCCAGTCTATTATTGAGTAACACTTTAACTGGACGATTTGACTTGTTCCACATCATGACTACGCGATTGTTCGATGTTATATGAACAATATTCCGTAATTTTTATACGGACCAGTGCGGGAATTTTTCTATTAGTGGCTTTTGATCGTATCTGAGTTGAGAATTAATCGTGCTTGCTGTCAAATTACATAAAATATGCCTTTTTTGTGTATTTGAAAACCAACGTCTTTTAATACTAAATTCATATTGGGTCTCGTCTGTGTCCAGCGGGGTAATTACGTAACACATTAACAGTAGCAATGGGTTTAATTTTGACAGTTCAACAATATTCATTGCGTTATTTACGCATTTTTTGAACTTTTTTTTTATTTTAAATTTTTTGAACATATGGAGCAATGGATTAGCAATAGGCTTCAACATGATTCAGATTGTTATAGATAGTGTGTTACGGAATTAGGGTGCAATTTATTATTGGGCATATTATTTTGATGAATTGAGTTGTCCCACAAAATTTATTTTTGACGTTGTTTTATTTTCTAATGATATATGTTCTAATCCAAATGAACTTAATAATCATTAATATGATAATTATGACTACTTTAATACATAATTAAATAACATTAGTGAAATCTATTTATTGTTTTATTGTTAACATAAATCGTGTTTGCTGTCAAATTAGTTTTAAATGGATTGGTTACTAACTTTGGACTTTATTTTTTAAATAAAAATGGTTTTATCTTTTATTCTTACTAAAATCAAACGCGTGGGTTGAGTAAAATGGCACCAGTATAGAATAAGCCCGTGTTAAAAAGAACTTGGCGTTTACTTCAAACTTTAAGTCAACTTATTTGTTTCTCACTTCTAATAGAAAGTAAATTAATAGAGTTGCCAAGTCCTTGTCTATTCCAATTTTTAATTGTTATTCGAACAGCTTCCGTTTCCCACAAGGGTATGAACTGTCGACTGTCAAGAGATCTAATAAAGTACCGCCCGAGTGTGTCACAAGTGCGTTCGGGAGGCATCGGTTGACGAGGGCATGGGACGAACGTGCCCGATCGTGATTCGAATTTTGAATTCACTTGAAGACTGATTTTATTCGGGCACATATATATCCAATTTGTGATGCACTTACCTCCCTACTTTAGGTAGGTACGTCTGTGTGAGTTAATATAAATGTTTTTCGCGTACGTGTTGAAACTCAAACTCAAAGCATTTATTTCGAATAAACCAATTACAGGCACTTTTGAATTGTCAAGGGGTCGGTCAGTCAGAAAGATGAAGCTAGTTGCCCATTTCAAAGTGTAGTAGGTACCTATGGAAAAGAACGGGCAAAAAACTCCATGGACACTCTTTTTAATCAAAATGTGTGTAATCGACACTGTGCTGAATTTTCATCTCTGTTTTATTATGGTGTTTGATAATTATTTACTAACTACCATCGCCACGCTAAGAAGTAATACTAACAAGAAAAAAACTACAGCTAACAAATTAAATTAATTATATAAAGTTGAATAAATTACAGAGACCACTCATAATACAATATACAAAAAAATATACTTCTAGCAAAACATAGAAGCCATTGATCAACTATCACAATTTGTGTTAATATCCATTAGAACACCTGTGTTAATTAACAATCTGAGGCTTGTAAGTAGTCTACCATTTTTACAAAATATCAAACCGTCGAATACATTTATTTGGTTTTTCAGACCCAGATCCCACATCACCCTCCATGAAGCGCCAGCTATGACTCTCTGCAAAAAGAACTTTAGTGACGCAATTTGGATATGGACTTTAAAATATTCAGATATATAGTTGCCCCACAAATTGCACAGCTCATGAACTACTGATATTTCTTCATTAACTCACAACTTTATAATTGAAAATCACACAAATAAATTGAAAACACTTCAAATTGCCAGTTGCCGCTGTCACCGCACGGTTGATCAACGCGTAAAACACAAACGTGAACAATTAAGTTTAAAATCAGCCTCATTAACATAATCAGATAATGCTCTGTTCTGCGATATGTATGTATACATAAAGCACCGATATTGGTGACATTATGTACAGGTAAAAAGACAGAAGTTTTGATTTAAAAAAATATTCATATTGCATATTATATGCAATGCAATCGGCACATGACGTGTGGTATGGCCAAATGTAAATACATTTACGACGATAAAATGGTAAGCAACTTTCAAAATCACTTCATCCAGCATCACTTTCTCGAAACGTCATTTTCATGAATAATGATAAAATCAAATATCAATACATAATCGGAAAAATAACAAGCCTTCTGCATGGTGTAAGTAAAAATGTACCTACAGATGTTGGAACTTTTTTTCTGTGACTGCACAGAAATTAAGCATGAGGAGTATATAATTAACATCGTATCACGTAGTCTTCTATAGGAAGTAGGTATCGTGCCTCATGGGATCGGTATGAGCTCATGTACAGTTCGCGACAAACTTTATGAGCTCTCGGAAGTTGCAGCGAGTAGCTGCGCAGTATGCATAATATAGGTGTCCGAGGGAACTTTCTCACTCTCACTCAACTGTACCATGCGCGGTCTCGTTCTCGGGCCTACATTCAGAGGGCTCATAAAGTTTTGCGCGAACTGTATGTGTATACCTGCTCATGTAGGTATGTATATTGCCCCCAATATATCAAAGTGAAACTTCTGCCAAAGCTCCCAATACCGGCTAGGTCCCGCATAATCAGATTACCAGCTCGCAGATGACGCCGAACGATTCCGATTTGCATGCGTAATGCAGCTAAGTGCACTTTCAGTCGCCGACATTTTGTACTCATTATCAGAAATTCGATTCCCCGGTAGGTGTGAATGTAGAATTTTATTTGCTTCTGTGAATATTTTTAAGTGGAAAAGCGATTTTCAGATTATCGGATTGGTTTATTTGTTTTTATTGATTATCACTCTCATGATCCTTTGTGTTTTTATTCTCTACAATTAAGGGGCCATCTAACTATTCATGAGAATGTAAAATCCGAACTTTCTTCTTGTTTTATAAAGTTTTTTCTAAGGTTGTGCAGCAAAGCATATGCTATACATGCTATGTCGATCACTGTATGACAGGTAAACTGTGCCCAAGCTAAACTTCTTCAATTATTATTAGGTACAGCAAGTTCACTCTCGACTTTATTATGCCAATTAATAAATAAACGTTTTATGATGCTAGTAAAATATTATCCAAACATTACTGGTCCTATATTAACTTACACATTACACAATATAAAACCAAAACTCAAATGAGATTAATCAGATAAATGGGGATTTAACTAATGATATTGAATGTATTCGACTTACGACTATTAAAATGATTAATGGCCGCATTGCATGTTTGAATATTTAAAATTAATTCCCGCGCTTACACTG
The DNA here is from genome assembly GCA_917490735.1 of Dryobotodes eremita. Lineage (NCBI taxonomy): Eukaryota > Metazoa > Arthropoda > Insecta > Lepidoptera > Noctuidae > Dryobotodes > Dryobotodes eremita. The sequence continues at coordinate 5,016,618 of OU823257.1, read as the reverse complement.
ACACGCTGACATGTTCCGATTTGACATTTCGCGGTAAAGTTCGGAAACGCGGTTGTTAAATTGAATTTATGTTTTTGAAATTGATTGCAATTAAAACACTTTTCGGTGATTTATTATTAATGCAGGGGTGGTTGTTTGCTGGTTCGCTAATTATGGTTAAATTATTTTGTAATCAATTAATTATGATAAATAGTCGATGAGAATGGTTTATTTCAGTAATAGTAGTTAAACGATTTTTAATCGTTATTCGATGCATTTTTTGTATCGTAATTTGACCACACTAGTCACCATTTTATTTAGATAAAAAAAAAACATCAAGAAACTCAAAACGTTCGGAAACATTCACACGCATACACCAAAGTTGCCAGCTCATAAAAAATACTCCAACAAAAGCGCGGTAATAATAAAATCAGTGTAACAGACCGTTTAAAAAGATAATTTAAAAAAAAATGCAATTCATTCCATCCCCAGGCTCATCCCCCATCCTTGAAGGGTCATTACGCCACGAACGTGTGGATAATGTCTTCCACAGTGCTGTGAGTGCTTTGGAACGGTCGTTCAACAAAACGGTAACAGCAGTTAAATTTCGTTCCAGTTTTTACTGCGGTATCTTAAGCGTATGTCGGCTTAATGATCGGACTGTTTAGAGAGCGTGACTTTACATCAGCCTTGTATTATGTGGATATAGCACATAATGATGACGAAAGAGGCTGTAACGGATATCAGCAGTCAAATTGCCTAACACACTCACAATCTCTTTCATTTTTACAATTCAATAATATTCAGTGCAAAATAGACTTGCTTAAAAATGAGTATTATGTTAATTTCATACGTGATAGGTATGCCCTTGAACTAGTAAATCCTGAAGTTTCTATAATCAATAAGTAGAATAATAAAGATCTAATTCAAAATAATGTGAAACACGTTTTGCAAAATCCCTTGTACAGAATAAACATACAAAGATATACAGGAAACCCGTAACTTTATTCTCTCATAAGGGTAAATAGCCTTTACAATACCAACATACGATGTTCGTAAACTCTTAGCTGAAAGGGGGGAACATCTAAAAACGGTAATAATTAACCGTCTCGAGCCACTTAATGACACGGCCAAGTACAAAACTTCACTTTCAGAACTTGTAGGCGTTAAAATAACACTCCACCTAATGGGCCTTTTTAGTAGGGCTGCTGTACGAAATTAAAATAATAAAATTGAAAGTACGGATTTCAAATGATAAAATTGGAAAGCATTATAAATGAGAGAAACTGAGATTTTGATTTATACTTTTGTTGAGACAAGCCATGTACCCGAACGGGATTTAAAATCGGCTAAAATGATGAATTTTCTATCAACTTTCATATATTATTTAACCCAATTCGGGGATGAATTGCAGCGCAAAATTTCATGCTTTTTGACTACAATTTTAGACCCAGTGGCAGCGGTATAGTCTGTGCATTGTCGATCAGTGAATGAAAGAATTTAGGATATGTTTTTTTAATAGAATATAAAAGTCAATCACATGACAGGAAAAAGACAGTGGAAGGCCCTGCAATACAGCATAGAATAGTGTAAAATATGATGGTCGAAATGAAACTGTAATTAAAGTAATCAAAATGTAACTAGTTTTTCACGAAACAAATAAATAATCAATCAGTCTCAACTTATATCTAACTAGCTTTTGCCCGCGGCATCGCCCGTGGAGGTTGAAAAAAAATCCTAGAAATCCCTCTCCATTAAAAATACATAATATATACTTACCTAAGTGCCAACTTTCATGGTGTTCGGCCAAACGTTGTTGGAGTTCACTCTAGACTCACAAAATGTATTAATTATATTTTTTTTAATTAACTCTTAACACGTACACTACTCAAGTTTCTAATAATATAATTCAATCATGATTCGAAAGACACGTAGCGCCATCTGGCTTCCTAAAGCAATTGTTACCGTCGAAAGTTATTGTTCTTTCCCTCTGGAACAGTACTTTTTTTCTGGATGAAAGATACCCATGACCTTTACTGTACCCCTTGACAACGTAAATGCGAAATTTCATTATTATCGATTCAGTGGTTTAGGCGTGGAAAGGTAACAAACAAACAAACTTACTTTCGAATTTATAATATCAGTTAGGATTTTAAATCAAGTCGGCATTGACTTAAAATTAGCGTCGTAATAGTCTCGAATAAGGTCTTCAAATCTTACATGCGTCTTCAGAAATATAAACCAAAAGTAGACAGGACTTTTCTGTCTGCAATCATGGCATGAATGATCGATAGAAAAATAAAATATGCAAACCCAAGGTGCAGTGTGGGACAACCCTGCCTTAGGGACGATTCTCCAGAGGGGCGCAAACAAAATAACGTTAATGCATATTCAAATCTGTACTTGCCTTTTTATTAAACATACAGGGAATGTTAAAGGTTACGGGGCTTTAGTTAGAGGGCCCCTTTTAACTCAGATTTTAGCGAGAGGGCGCTTTCACCCTCCATGTGTAATATTTTAGATGTTGAGATAAATTTTTACTGGTGAATTTAGAGAGGATGTAGGTTATCGTGATGGGGGGTGGTGGTACTGTAGTTTATAAAGGAATATGCAGTTTGATTTTTGAAGAATTGGAAGTTTTTCAAGGCCCAAGTTCTTGGATCAATGAAATAATTGTTTATTTTTTTTAAATTATAATTGATGCCTCGTGCCCAGCACCTAATGTGAAAGTGATAATGATAATGATAAATGATTTTATTTCTGTAAGTAGGTTTGTACAAACACTTTTACACGTCAATCATATTTTAAAACTAGATGAGGTCGGCGTTTCCTATCTGACTACTCTGAGAAGAAAGGCCGAAACAAACTCAGAGGTCACAGTCTCTTTTAAAGTCCAGACATAATCTTGGTCAGATCATGTGAAGACCGTGTAGATTTGAGTCTGAAATGGTAATTTTGAGGAAAAAATACCACACAGAATGAGTGGACCTGTCCAGTCAGTGCACGCATTTGTCAGTAATCGTGCAGCTCAACTCAAAACTTAAGGAGCTCAACGATTCGACGAACAATACCAAAGAAAGGACATTTGGGTAGGCCGCATTAATTACTCAAACTGCCAGACTTTGATTAAAACTAATCAAGAAAGAAAAAAAAAAAAACAATGATCTACATAGTCTTCACATTCACAATAATTAAAATAATATACTATTTTACAAAGTAAATATTCATGTCAATATATTTATAAAAATTCATCAATGTCAACAGGTATAAAAAAATCCTGAAATAATCTTGGTCAGATCATTTGAGGACCATGTAAGATTGGTGTCTGAAATGGTCTTTTAAGGAAAGAACCATACAGATTTGAGTGGACCTGTCCAGTCAGTGCACGCATTTGTCAGTAATCGGGAAGCTCAACTCAGAACTTAAGGAACTCAACCATTAGACGAACAATACCAAAGAAAGGACATTTGGGTAGGCCGCATAAAGCACTCAAACTGCCAGATCATCATTGAAACTACCTGAGAAAGTGAAAAAAAAAAAAAAAAAAAATACTGACGCACATAGTCCTCACATTCACAATAATTTGATAATAAAGTTATACTTCAGAAAGTAAATTGTCATGTCATTCTATATGTAATAATTATCAAATGTCAAAGTTTATGTAAAATACAAATTGCACTACGGCACGGTTGGCGCAGTGGTTAAGCAATTGACTGCTGCGCTGCGTGTCGCGGGTTCGATTCCCGTACGGAACAAATATTTGTATGACCTACAAGTAGTTGTTCCGGGTCTGGCTGTTTGTGTATGTGAGTTTAAATGTTTGTAAACGCACCCACAATACAGGAGAAATTCCTAGTGTGGGGCAACGTTTTAAAAAAAAAAAAAAAAAAAAAAATTAAAAAAATAGCAAAAATAAAAATAACAAAAAAAACATTCAGTATGCAAAAAATTGGAGCAACTCAATCCCAAGCCTTTTTGTCCTCAATATAATCTTTAACGGTATAAAAGGCTTTCTGGCACAACTTACGTTTAATGAATGATTTGAATTTATTAAGGCTTAGATCTTGAGCGTGGCTTGGAAGTTTATTATAAAAGCGTATACATTGACATCTGAATGAGCCACCTATTTTCTTGAGCCTTGTTGTAGGTACAACAAATTTGTGTTTGTTCCTAGTATTTATACTATGGATATCACTGTATTTTTTAAACAATTTTATATTTATTTAAAGATATTCTTTTCTTCCTAAATGGCATAAGTAGAAGATTACTAATTACAAAAATATAATAAAGGGGGAAGAGCCGGGTAGCCCGCAGAATTATAATCATTAAAATCATCAATACAACCCACTAAGTTCATATTATTGAATTACTATTTCATGAAATATAAATGAATAGGGTTTAGGACCTTAGAGGGCTGTATTGATGATTTTAGTTATTATAATTCTGTAAATACATACTTATTACGGTCGCGACTCATATTTTGATCAACATACAACCTGACCCTAACCTGCAAATTGAAAAAAACGTAAGAAAATTTAAAATTCGCAGGCTACCCGGTGCTTCCTCCTTAAGTTGCAGAATTCTCTAAAATTTACTGAAAATAACGGAAGGCCAATTCCAGAAATTAAAACGTTTAAAATTTAGTCACAATCATAACTCAGCGATAATCGATGTCAAAAACTTGTCAAAAATGTGGGTATTTTTTTTCAGATTGAGAGTGATGTAAATGCGAACGTTCTGTTTTATTATCCAGCATCCTTTTTCTTTTTTGGGCGAAAAATCATCAAATGACCTCTCCCGCTCTGGGCGGAGCGGAAGGGCATGTCACACTCTCACTGACTAAAATCCACCCGTGTTCCTTCAGTTGCCTGTGCGCCAGAGCCCCGATAACTCTTTCAAACAATCCGCGACCCCGGCAGATTACCCAGCACCCTAATTGCGTAACACACTATCTATCCAAATCTGAATCATTTTGGTGCCTACTGCTAATCCATTGCTTCTTATGTTCGAAAAATTTGTCTGCTCAACAACGTAAATAACGCAATGAATGTTATTGAATTGTCAAAATGAAAGCTATTCCTACTGTTAGTGTGTTACGCAATTACCCCGCTGTTTGGCGTAGATAATGTTTCTTGATATCCATTTGTTTTTCTACGCTTTGTTGAAAATCCTACAATGTAGACCACATTGTCGGCTCGTCGACAAAGCAAAGCTTTCAGCTGCAGATAATGGAGAAACCAACACTAATGAATAAAGACATAACCAATACAAGTTTTCCCTAGGCATTGAACAAACTGTAGGTACAAATTGAAGACGAGCTAGTTAACATTGAAGTCACGTGCAGCCATATGTACGGATGTAAGTAATGACGGGAAGCTTTTCATTTATGAGTTGTATGCTCATTGCCCGGGAGACCGTTTAGCTCAAATGTGGCGGAGATCGACGAAGCTAGATGGCATTTGGGATAAAAACAAATAGAATTATTTATTTGATATTCGATTCCCTATTTGGAAAATTTTAAATAAATGATAAATGATTTTATTTCTGTAAGTAGGTTTGTACAAACAATTTTACACGTCAATCATATTATTTAAACTAGATGAGGTCGGCGTTTCCTATCTGACTACTCTGAGAAGAAAGGCCGAAACAAACTCAGAGGTCGCAGTCTCTTTTAAAGTCCAGATATAATCTTGGTCAGATCATGTGAAGACCATGTAGATTGGTATCTGAAATGGTCGTTTGAGGAAAGAACTACACAGATTAAGTGGACCTGTCTAGTCAGTGCACGCATTTATCAGTAACCATGTAGCTGAACTCAGAACTTAAGATCTATTCCCATCCAATACGAAGAGCTAATACCATTTGGTATTAGTTTATTTCCGAATTTATTTTCTATTCCCAACGAGTACATACTACTTTTTTTTAAATAAAAAATCTATTACTAACGAATACCAAAGCGTGACTTTTTGTACACTCAGCTACACAAAGTTTTATTTAAATTGCGTTTTACCGAAATCTAGGGTAATCTAAATATAGGGTTAGGGTTACGAGTAATAAGCTGGTCGACGGAGCCCCGCTAGGCGGGGCTCCTATTTCTGTCTAAAGGGTTTAAAGGAACCTAACCAACCGAACCTCGGGATGCCACTGACGTCGACCGTCTAGGGTTAGGATTTTCGGGAACATTTATTATGTTTTCGGAAACTTAGTTCGTCACTCAAAGCATTTTAATTTTACTGAACCTGACTGTATCTGATTTCTTCAAACTTGTTTTGGTATTGGTTTTAAAATGTGGTACTCGTTGGGAATAGAAAATAAATTCGGAAATAAAGTAATACCAAATGGTATTAGCTCTTGGTATTGGATGGGAATAGAGCGAACTTAAGGACTAGAGTTAAACTAGAGTCTATGGTGTTAGTGAAACTCTTTTCTGATTTACTTGGCTCAAATTAGTAACGAGTCTTGCACAATAGTGATAATAATATCTTTAAATAATGGTGAATTTAAAGTCAAGGAAATTAATTGAAAAACAAATTAATTACTACTAAATAAATACTTTTTAAATATACTTTATACCTAAATAACAGATTTATTTTATGATAAAACTAGGAATTTTTGATCGTATTCTTCCTTTGGTTTTTCTACATTAGTCTAAGAAACTATGTAAATTCTAAATAGACGCAAATAAAAGAAAAATATTCTGCCCCTACCTTTACCCATCGTAGAAACTTTAAGCAATGTTCACTTTTAACGATTTTAAAGTATTAAGCCGACCTAGGGGGAAGGTATTAGCACATTTTATAAAACGTTTTACCTCTAGTCTCATTTTCAATGCAAATCCATTGAGCTTTTGGCCAGTTTTCAGTGAGCTTCCACCCATAGACAATGTGATCAAAAAAAGTTTTACAACGCTAATAAACTGACACGTGATACAGCATTTTTTTCTCTTAAGTAGTCTTTGGTTTTTCTGTGAGATAAATACAGTCAGTCTAGGTATTATTCAAGAGACAACGAGTCTATTCTAGTATCATGACTTTGAACTGGATAGCTTATTGAGAGTGAATATATTTTTATCAAAGGCACAGTCAAAAATACAAACAGTGCAAAGACTGAAAAGTGACAAAGAAAAAAGTCTTGAGTAAAGCAGCGGCGTAATTACGTAACACACTAACAGTAGGAATGGGTTTCATTTTGACAGTTGAACAACATTCATTGCGTTATTTACGTTGTTGAGCAGACACATTTTTCGAACATATGAAGCAGTGGATTAGCAATAGGCTTCTAAATGATTCAGATTGTGATAGATAGTGTGTTACGTAGGTAATTAGGGTGCAGGAGTAGTTTTGGAGGTCATCAATGCTCGTTTCGTCATATAAACATGCTAGAGCGAACTTACCTAGTCTTTCGTCTTCTTTCTAGTTTTCGGGCCCTATCAGAATACCAGCGCTGCGGTATTTATTTTTTAAATATCGTAGCATTATGCTGAGATAGGAGCCTTTTTGGCCTCGCACAGGTTTTTTACTTGTTTATTGTTGTTTTATTTTTTTTCTTTTTTATTGTTAATTTTGTTAGTTTTAAATCCTCCTTTTTTTATTTTTTACTCTTTGTATTTCCTGTGCGTGTCCCAAATAAAATATTTTTCTTTCTTTCTTTCTTTCTTTCTTTTCTTCTTTCTTATTTCACTACTTAATTTTGCGACTAATCCACAGACCATTGTCATTCTCAAAATCTCCTAGGAATGGCATCACGTATTTGTAATAAATTGCCTAATGCTTTCTTAAGTATTAAGTGTATTTATTTAAGAAGCAACTCAATAATCTACTGATATGTGAGACATACTACTCTATAAATGAATACCTGTCACATAGAAATTTGTGTGTCTGATAACAATACATATCCTTATGGTGAATACTTGGGTCCGATTTATGTTATAAAGATTATTTTATTAAAATTATTTTAAGCTATTGCATAGTTTTTATCTCGGGCTTTGAGCGCGGCGACCGAATCAAGAAATTCAGTAACGAAAATAAAACCTAACACCCCCAACTCCGCCTACCATGTAGCTCGGCCGAGCGTTCGCTTAACGTGTATGTATATGGTACGACTGTACTTGAATTAATAACAAAGAAAAAAAAATACTGTATAAATAAAAAATAAATAAATAATTATAATTGCATAAGTTGATAAAAAATGCTATGCAATAGCTTTACCGCGGCAGTCCCCGAGTGCCACACGTGTTTTTTTTATTTGTATTATTTAGGTGTTGACTATGTTATTGTTTTGACTGCGCATTCAGTTGACATCTGGAAATGTGTGATTATGTACTGTGTTGAGCAATAAACATTTGAATTTGAATTCAACCTAATAGAGTTTCCCAATCATTTCCAAGATTTAAACCTAACCACAATTTTTTCCTATCATAATCCGAAACAGGATACACGAAAGTGGTTTCCCTCGGTAAGGCGATATCGCGATGTATAGGCCAGAACCCATAACAGATAGATATACAATAAACGTAGTTTCACTACCGGGACCCACCCTTATGCGACACAGAATAGATTTGAACAGAAGCGACAGATTTATCTAAAGTGGGTGTTAGACGCAGGAGTATATTTTTCGCCCATGTGCTCGAACTTTAAGGCCCATCGTCCACAACGTTACTCAAAAGTAACGTGTTACAAACTCAAATCACCAATGAGTAGCCAGAATGTCACAGTACTAGTATTTCAATGGCGTCATAATCAATCACAAACTAATTGTTAACGCGTTCGTAAGTCAAGTCGTGGAAGGACCGTCTTAGGCCGACACTTGAGCAAAAAATACCGTAGAAACATGAGTACGCGTAGGTGCAATAAGTATGCGTCTATCAGCAACTTAAAAATATAATTAATAATGGCACTTTTGTAGCTACGTCCGTAAATGATTATTATTAGGTCGGGGAAAAAGTTCTTTCGTATTTTATATACAAATTCAAGACTAAGAGCTCGTATGACACCTATATATCCAGCATTTTTGGATACCTAGACTTTTTCAAATGGGTCAAAACTGTTTTGTTGTCAATCTCTAACTCTTCAGCTATGTCGTAACTACTAATATATCAATCTTGCTGCACTTTTTCAAAAATGGCATCGACTTTATCCGTAACAGGGCGACCAGAGCGAGCTGCATCTTTTTCATCAAAATTCCCGGACTGAAAACGCTTGAACCAACTTTGTGATACTCTTACTGACACTGTGTTAAGTCCATAAAGGTCACACATCTTTCTCGCGGCTTGTGTCGCATTTTTTTAATATGAAATTTCAAAATGCATCGAATTTCTTCATTAGATTCACTCATTTTGGCGGACAGAAAAACAATTGAAAAATAGCGGGAAGTAGTTTTTACTTTTCATATTTCTTTTTTTAAATGTCATCTATTCAATGGTATCAAAACCAGCCAGATACAAACAGTACAGCCAAATAAATTTTATTACAACTTTATACCTATAAAATACGAAAAATCTTTTCCCCGACCTATTATTGAACTATAGCAAGTCAAAAGAGAAATAATCTGACAACCTGGAAATCTACCCTAGTCATGATAGCCAGCCCCAATCTGATACGTTCTTTATTATAGTACACAAGAACTGACTACATATTGTTAAATTAAATGAACATCTCACACACCCGTAAACAACGTGTTACATAACCATATCTTAGATGTGTGCACATTTTTCATACTTCAAGACTTTCTTGCTTCGGAGAGCACGTGGAGCCATCTCGATTCGATCACTTAGCCTGAGGCGAAAACTTCAAAGCTAATATGCTTTGACATTGAAGCCGTTTACCTTCTTTTAAGTAACCATGTGGAGACGTGTATTTATAGTTACACATGTTTAAATACGCCTTTCAAAATGAAATGAACCTATTTTGGCTTTAGAGCATCATCATAATTTCAGCCGAAAGAGGTTCACTGTTGTACATAGGCCACCCCTAAGTGTCGCCACATCGACCAGTTCTGTGCTTATCTCATATATAGCAGATTTCTGCGACCTTCACCAGAGGGGTAATTACGTAACACACTAATAATAAGAATGGGTTTCATTTTGACAGTTTAACAATATTCATTGCGTTATTTACGTTGTTGAGCAGACAAATTTTTCGAACATAAGAAGCAATGGATTAGCAATAGGCTTCAAAATGATTCAGATTGTGATAGATAGTGTGTTACGTAATTAGGGTGCAGGTCATCATTCCACCTTGTAGGAGGCCGACTCACGCTGCGCTTTCCAGTACGTGACTTTTTGACGGCTAAATGAATTAAATAATTAATGGTTTATCTGTCATAATATTGTTACGTTATGACATGGTATTAAAAACAGACGGTTTCACTGTAATCGACTTTTTAGTTGACGCTACGAATAGCTATAAAACTTCCTACAGTCAGAGTTACCTTTCTGCTACCCAAACTACTCTATGCCCATTACACAAGGGACGTCCTCAAACACTTTTGAGGAAAAGGGAACTTGAAATACAACCAGCGTTTATCTGTTATGACCCGTGCAATCTGTACGGTGGTTGTTACTGTAATCTATGGGTATTGCACTGGGATGGCCACCTTTATTCGTATCGGGCATGGAAAGGAAAAACTAGAAGGTCAAGTGCGAGATGAAAAATTTGCACTGCTTCTTGCTTTTTCAGTTACGGGGCATTACGAGTTGCAGTGTTTGGCGGAGGAGCTCGTGGCTAAATAATAACAGCCACCCGAGACGATCTTCAAGGTTAAGCAACGCTTGCCGAGGTCGATCCGTGGATGGGTGACCATCCATTACCGTACCCTCTGTACCTCAGAAAGGACGTTAAACCTGTCGGGATGTTGTATATATGCTAGTTGCGCGGTAAACTCTGCTTGCGCGATGCAGGATTTTGCGTGACGTCATTGTGACGTGTAGCTCGCATGTGGCGATTGTAGATGCCGCTACATCACTCCCCCCCGGAGACCGGAGGTCGATTGTGGGCTGAGTCTTGTATCTTACGATGCTTGCCAGGGCCAGGTGAGGTTCCAGTGAGTCGGAACCGGGTGTCGCATAGTTCGCGGTGAGTCGGAACTGTCTGCGAAGATTCCCCAGTGAGTCGGGGTGGCGCTGCGTTATGCTCCAGTGCGTCGGATGTGGTACAGCGCCGGGTTGAGGCTGACTGCTGGCGTCGACCAGGAGAGGGTTTGAAGGCTCTGCTTGTGGACCGGCCGAGAGTGCACTGTGGTGTGCCAAGATTGCTGATGAGGCTGAGGGTGATGACCAGGTATGCGCGGTCGCTGCATGCTGGTGGTCAGGATACCCATTGAAGCAGTGGGTGCTGGCTGGTTGTGTGACTTGCCGCTCGAAAGCTTGAAGGAAGTGATGATGACGTCACGCTGATGTACTTGCACGAAGGCTGCGCTGACGTTCATTTTCGGGGTCACCAGTATAGAGGTATGAGGAACAGGGTGTAAAGCTCACTCATACTCTATTGAAAAGGGATGATCCTCCGACCAGATGGGTGTTGTGTCTGGTGGGCAACTGCCCGACGTTTGATGTCGGGATGTTGTATATATGCTAGTTGCGCGGTAAACTCTGCTTGCGCGATGCAGGATTTTGCGTGACGTCATTGTGACGTGTAGCTCGCATGTGGCGATTGTAGATGCCGCTACAAACCGTTGATCCCGGCTGTCAATCGTAGATCTTTTACAGCCTTACGGGTAGTCAGAAGCCCGAAAGCCTGACTACCAGTCTTAGCAAGGGGTATTGCGTTACCCAATAACTGGTTTGTGTAGGTCAGATAGGCAGTCGCTCCATGTAAAATACTGGTATTCAGCTGCATCCGGTTAGACTGGAAGCTAACCCCAACGTAGTTGGGAAACGGCTAGGCAGATGAGAGTGCAGAGCAGTGGTGGCCCAGTGGTATCGGACCCGACTAACGAGTCGTAGGTCGTGGGTTCGAACCCAGGCAGGCGCTTTACTTTGTGTGAATAATTTCATCACCACTGCTCTCAAAATGGTGAAGGAAAACATCGTGAGGAAACCGGCATGTCCTAGAACCAAAAATTCGAAGACTTGAGACATCTACCAACCCGCACTGGGCCCGCGTGGTAGATTACAGCCCATTCCCTCTCAAAGAGAGGAGGCCTGTGTCCCAGCAGTGGGAACATTATAGGCTAATTATACTAATTATGCAGGCAGATGATGAGTGTTTTGCGGGAAAATTTCTCGGCGATTGAAAACTTGGCAACTGAAATTATTAAGTATCGGTAACTGATGGTAAGAGATTCATACCCACAAGCTTCACACCTACCTTTGATAAATCATTAACCTTTTCTATTTGAACTTATTTTTCCCTTGAGAAGCTTTAATGGAAAAATAAGTTTAAACAGCCAGCAGTTTGACTGCTTCGTTGGTCTATGCAACATGAGCATGAGGTCCTGGGTTCGATTCCGGGTCGGGCAAAGTGTTATTGGGTTTTTCCATCTGGAATTTCTCAGTAGCAGCCTGGAGTCTGGATTTATGCCCGATTGATGGCAATAAGTCCGCCCCCTATTACATGGGACTTAAACATAACTGGCGAAATGTGGGTGTACTATAGGCACACCTCTGCCTTACCCTTCGGGGAATAGAGGCGTGAAGTTATGTTTGTGTTAAGTTTAAACAGAAAAGGTCAATCTTAATAATACAAATAACATATTCATTAAAAACGACTAACGGGCTTCTGCGAGGTGGCTTCGGCACCTCGTACGACTTCCAAAGGTCCGGGACCCCAGGGTTCTGAGAAATGTCAAGCAAATCATATCTATGTAGTAATTATTATAGATAGATGCGTCTAAAAAACTAATTTTTAATTAATTACGCCGCTCAGAAGGGTGAAAATTATCACGTCACTGCGTCCTATTAAAACGGCCTAAAATGTCAAACGGCTTTCTAAATTAGACAACGTCCGTCCGAATACCACGAACTTAAGCCCCGTCCATTTACTCCCTAATTTCTGAAAGATCTCCATGGGTGAATTCAATTTTGTACACTGTGCCATAGCGTGGGTCTTCTGTAAAACTCTCTATTATGTCAAGGCTGTATCATTTTACTGCTGAAGTCGACTTTCATTTGGGTAAGGACGTAAGTAATTGCTTCTTCTTTCCGTACTCTTTGTTTTTGTGGATAAGTCTCTAAAAACCTAGTCAGTCTTTGGTTTTATGAGAGTATTCATTGTATTAAGTGTCTATGGAAATGCATTATGTCTCAAAATACTGTTTGTTTGTTTCTTTGAAAAACTGTAATATTTTTGCCAAGATTTGAAATTTTTCACCTTTCTATCTTTTTGTTACTGATATTTTTAAGAATAATGATGAACGTTATTTAGTTTCCCTACCTTCTACCTTGGTTAAATATGACGATGATTTCGCATGGCTCAATCACAGAAGGATGAAAAACTGTAATGATAAGTCTCAGTCTGAACAACGTAAGAATTATTATCTTTTTTTCCAAAATACATTTAATTTTTTATTTTTTGAAAGGTGCACCAACGACCTTTTCACTAGAAACTTTAACATAATAAAACATAACATATGCATTGAGTTATGGTGAATTAGTCACTTACAGGCGTACGTACAGCACTTACGTAAAAAATTGCTTCTTAAATATAATATAAAATACATATGGCAGAAACCACAGAACGACGCCTGCTACGAATCTTATATACTTTATTTCGTTTACGTTCATACATCAGCACCCTAATTGCGTAACACTATCAATCACAATCTGAATCCATTGCTTCATATGTTCGAAAAATTTGTCTGCTCAACAACTTAAATAACGCAATGAATGTTGTTGAACTGTCAAAATGAAAGCCATTCCTACTGTTAGTGTGTTACGCAATTAACCCGCTGGTCATAGACGCACGCCGGTTGCACCTGACTTTTCTGAAAATCATCACCAATAAGGTTATTGTATGCCCTTCTACGGCTTCTCCTCTCCAAGTTTTTGTTTTTATAACAAGACAATAAATAGCGGGGCGTCCATCTTTCATCCCCGACACGGTCATAAAGCTCTACTTAAACATAACCAATTGCCTCCCACCCCTATTTTGCATAATGATTTTTCTTATATTAGTGCGTTACAGCAAATGGAAAACCAAGGGGAGGGGAGAGAAAAATGACGTAATTAGGCAGACATCTTGATTTCGTTCGTTTATGCGTTCCTATCTCTGTAATGGAAGTTTTTTTAAACAGTAGCCATTTTGAGAGGCTTAGAAGGATGTTAATCTTCTCAGACACGAATCTGTGAGGATTCTTTTGAGGTAATCTTATAGCTTATTGTATTATTCAAAAGAATTAGGGTGACTCGTCAGTCAGCTTTGGAAATGCCATCTAGTAACAGATATCTCGTAAATAATAATATTTAACACATTGTAGAAGACTACATTATTTTAAGATTCGAAAATGATGTTACATTTCTTTTAAGAAAGTGTCTCCTTCAACATCAACAGCATCTTCTGGGCACGCTCGTGCCATCATAGACCTCATCCATCGCTTTCCATCAGGCGTGATCGAGGTCAAGAGCAGGCCCATTAGGCAATAAAAAACATTTTTATAAAAAAACTACCAACTTCCAAAAAAAAAAACACAAAAAGCAGTGAAAACTAACTTTAATTACGGAAGTCGGTGTCTTTGGTTTTGTATTTTCGTTTTTTGCCACCGACTTCCGAAATTAAAGTCATTTATCACTTCTTTTTTGTTTTTTTTGGAAGTCGGTTGTTTTTTGTAAAAAAGTATTTATTTTAAATTTTTTAGTTGTGGTATCTACTCCACATAAGTTCGTATACCACTACTTGATATGTCAATAACAGTGACAGGAAATTATTAAAACATCATCAATATAAACTAAGTGGAAAAAATACGCAGTATTAAGGATAACTCAAAAACTGCTGGTTAAAACTTGATCAAAACATGGGACTACATGAAAAGTACCAGCTTTAAAATAAAAAAAAGAATCATCCAAATCGGTTCACCCAGAAAAAAGTTCTGGCTAATAGACATAAAAAAAAATACAGTCGAATTGAGAAGCTCCTCCTTTTTTGAAGTCGGTTAAAAATAAAAATAAACATTTTTCTATAGCAACAAATCGATTACGAGACTAATTCTCAGAAGCCGCCGTCAATAATAAGGAAATTTCCGTGAAAATCCTGGAATTAAACTGAAATATAACCTATGAAACGAATGGTCGTACTCCGTAATACGCTTTAAGCGCGAGCTAAATATTCCACCAACATCATTCTACCTAATTTGCAAAATCTGTCCAACTCGCTTCGTTCCCACCCACATTATCTAACTAGCAGATAATCACCTGCCAGGCTGCCATGCTCCTTTGCTGCAACGCTGCCATTCGCCGATGACTGCGACTGAATAACCAGTACAGCTGTACAGTATCGGAATATTGTATAATTTGCGCAGCGCTCAGCGTTGCGCTGTGTGCGCTGTACTGAACATCCATTTGAATAATGCTGTAGCGTTTATGTGAAATATTGGGATTTCGGAAGTGCCATAGTTGGTGATAAGCTATAGATAGGCTGAAAATATAATTTGCTCAATGGCCTCCATTTATGCTTTAAAAGGTTTTTGCTAGGAGTAGGTTCAATTCAATTAAATAGCGGGTCAAAATCGAACTCACGAACTCTCGCTCGCTAGGCTGCACTTCGTCCTGGGTTAAAATTTCAGGTTGGGTATTAACAGCCCAGGGTCTGAATTTATGCCTGGTTTATGACAAAAGGCTCACCCCCTTGCATGTCCAAATGTGAATGTATCTACGTACCTCTGCCGAACCCTTCATGGAAAATGGGCGCGATGTCATATTTACAATGATTCGTACTAAAGTTAGGACAGTGTTCCTTGACCAGACAATTTCGAACAAAATACTCTTTTTCAATACATTTGTATCGCATCCGCACCGCTTGCAGTGCACACCAGCGGACTAAAGTCTCGCTGTGCAAGTTTATGACATAAACAAGTAACATCTGCTTTGTCTTATTGAGTTTGGAACTCAATATTGACTCTCAATAGTAAATACGTACCTACAAATCAAATTTCAAGTTGCGCGGATGGCTGTACGTCGGCTCAGATCAAAATTGACGAAAATATTGGGCACATTTTTCTGATATGAGGTGCATTTACTGTGTGTTCGGTAAATAGTTCAACTTTTTTCAATAGACTTTCGTATAAAACATTGAATATATTCTCTTGCGAGGGTAAACTAATCATCTTTTAGTTAATAATGTCCTCCGTTACTCAGTAGATTTTATAAACAACCTGTTTAAATTTACTTCTAGACCATACTTGCAATATTGTCATATTACGATGCAGGTGTTGGAAAGAAGGTTGCTGATAAATGTTATAATCAATGACTTACAAGTTTTTATATTGTTACCAGCACCCTAATTACGTAACACACTATCTATTACAATCTGAATCATTTTGAAGCCTATTGCTAATCCATTGCGTCATATGTTCGAAAAATTTATCTGCTGAACAACGTAAATAACGCAATGAATGTTGTTGAACTGTCAAAATGAAACCCATTCCTACTGTTAATGTGTTACGTAATTACCCCGCAGTCCAGCGACACGTACAGAAAAAAAATGCAATAATTAAGCAACACGACCTTCGTTACATTTCAAATGACAGTTTTCTACCTTTACTACCTATCTAACATGAATATTGCAACAGATAAAAGTAAACTGAATTATTAATACTAAACAAACACTTTTACACTAATAATTTTAAAATTGCCTTCACAAAAATATAATTGATAAGTAAATTCATCTATTGGTATATTCTTAACAAAATAATTTAATGGAACTTACAAAGTCAATCATTTAGTATTTAAACATAAGTACAATCAATAAGTCAAATGGCAACAACAAATAAATTGGTCAGTGTGATCAACAAACTTCTACATAATTATACCTAATTTACTACGACACATATTATTTAAAAAAAAAACATATATGTGACCATTTCTTGAAAATAGCATTAAATTTGTACTGTCGCTGCATTCCTAGGTATTTTAACAACATAACAATCTGTTTTAAAGCACGTGTTTCATTTTGTCTCTATTTAGCTATGTTAACCTCGCATTTAAATCAAGGTATAAAACATAATATTCTACATGTTGTTTTGTGTTTTCGTTTACACCTAAAACAAGTTGTAAAGACAATATACAAAACTCTAGAAATCTTGTCAAAAATTTGAACGAAATAGTAATTATTAATACATGTCTTAAACAACATCAATGCATGTATAATCTTCCAGACCGTATTTCGGCCATGGCGGCTAAATATCTCAACGGAAACTAGCCTTCGGCTTTGGGAGATATTATAGTGCACAAGTGTGTGCGCAGACACTGGTGCACTCTCTCTTCCCTCACTTTCATAGTTCGATGGGACGGCAATCTGACACGACCAGAGAGACATCAGGCGTAGGACCAACGGCAACGGCAATGCGTGTATGATACATGTTGTATATACAAGTTTTTGACAAGTTTTTACAAAACTTGTTGAAAACAAGTATCACAATATGGTGGAGTGCAAAACGCGAGGTTAGCAAAATCAATTCAATTTTCAGAATTTCCAATCTCATAAATAAAAACTATCAAAAGTCATCCGACTCTCCAATATCTTATGGATCCAAAATTATGGCCTGACCTTTAGAGCCTGTTCCCGATGGTCTGAGCTGCGCCAAAGTTGCTCAGGGCGTTAGGTCAGCCTAGGTCATTAGGCCAGCACTAGATTTTAGCTGCTGAACTGGCTAGAAAACGGAATTGTAATAAAGTTTATTAAACGGCTTTTAAGAGGATTTTAGTCCGTAGAAGGCTTTGGTTTTTGAGCCTCGGGTGAAAGTTCAGGCGGCTTCATTATAGATGTGCATTATTTTGTTAAAAGTACTTTCATAGTTAAGGGTTCGAGGAAGAAATTTTAAAGTTTTGGGTTCGTTCTGTTTCCAACTACAACAACTTAGTGGATTCAAATCCTAGTAAAATGTTTTTTTCAATGTTATAGATGTTTATAGGAAAACAGACGGAGTATTTCGGGTAGGGAAACTTCGTCTAGAAGTATTTGAATACTTAATTGGAAGTTTAATGATATTGAGATTCAGGAGATATTCCAATAAAGTAATTAAAAATGAAAAACAATTGAAAAACGATGATTAGGCAAGAATGAATTGTTTCACATAAATACCTAGGTATATTATTAAGATAGTATGTGTTATGCGTTACCGTGTCCGGAATATGTTAGTACCATATCGATTGCCTTCAGATGTGCCGACTAATCGAGTTACAGCGCGTTGGTACAGTTGAGTGCCTCGGCTTTGAGTTATGTCTGTATATGCTGGCTTGAATCATATCTTGAGCATCGAGATATTGAGTGTGGTAGTCCTTAGGTGTGGTTATAGTTGGATTTGAGTTTGTAGGTATCTTGAGATTTATTGGACTAGGTTTCTGTTATTACTCTTAAATAAAATTGAACACTTGCACAAGTGGTCTAATTGTCATACAGTCCTTATTTTGGAACTCTCAGGATTCATGACGCAAAAATAGAGCGCAACGATTTTTTATTCATGAAAGGGAAAATTATTATTTGAGAGATAGAAGAAAAAAGAAGAAACTGAAAAAAGTGAAGTAACACGTTTTTTGATTATTTGGACATAGAATAGTTTTCTCGATTCAAAGTATGATGCTGAAATAATAATAAGAATTGTTGACTATTCCACCAATTCACACTAAGCGTTTCCAAATGTCTTCTATAATGCGCACAGCAAAAGAGTGGAACTTTACCTGCGTCTATGTTTCCGAACGCATACAACCCAAATCTCTTCAAAGTGAGAGTGAACAGACTTCTTCTGGGTAAGCTCACTCCATCGTCGACTTTATCTCTGTCACCTCTGACCTTGACTATAGTCAAGAGCAAACCCATCTCAAATTAAAAAATAAAGAAGAACCAAAATTAAGTAAGACATCATATCCAAAGAGACGATTCATTCATGGGTAAAGGCCGCTATTATAGTAGAAAAATTACAAGGTAAAAATTCACCTGAAGAGTATCGTTTTCTTGTGCAGCCAATCTACCGAAAACGAATATAATATCTAATATCGTATCTCAACAAAAGCCAGTTATAACACAAACAACCACAAAGGGGGTATTCTTAAAGCAATTTCCCAACCAATGCCGCTTAGCGCGTTTCGGTTTAATCTATTTTTAAGCTATAACTACACGGTCAAAAGGAAGCCTTTGCCCGGTAGTCGGGGAATCGGGGGGAATCGGGGGGAATCAGGGGAATCGGGGGAAGTCAGAAGAACTCGGGGAACCCGGGGTATTCCAAGTACCATCCACTTCAAAAGAAATCTCTCAAAGGGTGAAACTGAAAATAATATGAATTTTCTTGGAAAAACGCAGTCCGTTGTACAAACGCTAAGTAAGTTATTAAAGTTAAAGTGTAGCATTGTTGGTTATTATTGTTGGTGAAGCAGAACTATTTGGACGTTTGAGTCTCGTTGTGTTTTTAGTGTTCCTACTATCTTTAACCGAAATAACGAGTGGAACTCTTTACCTGCGTCTGTGTTTTCGAACGCGTACTACCCAAATCTCTTTATAGTGAGAGTGGACAGGCTTTTTCTGGGTAAGCTCTCTCCATCGTCGACTTCGTCTCTGTCATCTCTGACTTAGACTAGAGTCAAGGGCAAACACATCCCAAATAAAAAAATTGTCTTTACTACAATAAACATGCAAAATACACTTTAAGTATAAAAAACACTCTGTATCAAGCATCATGAAACATTATGCCGAATTGGATGAGGTTTTAAGAGGCTGTGATAGTATATCCTAGTGTCTGAAAATGACAAAATAATACTATGTGTTGGTGAAAACGACACATATCCTACAAACAGCTTGTGCGAATTATATTATGTTTGAAAGAAACTACAAAAAAATATTGTTTTTCTGTTGAACGTAGCGAGGAACCGTTACCTGAATGATCGTATGTTAAACCAACAATTTAAATTAATATGTAAAAGTTTACCGTACACCCATTTCTTCAATGTTACGAGTGCTACAGGGGACTTATTTATGTACACATTTATACACACATTTAATTATATAATTGACTGTCTAGACTATAATAAAAAAATCCTTAGTTATAATAATTTACATGCTAATTCCTAATCTTCTGTCTGTGAAATGTGTCGGTGTCAATAAGGTGGTACGGCACAACAGCGGAAAGAAAAGGTATTACTACTATAAATAAATGCACCCAGCAATCGACCCTTAACTATTTTTATTTATTTATTTGTTAACATGTAAAACACTGGTTAGTAGGCATGCATTAAAATTTCATGACACAGTATTCAGACATGCACCCTGTAAGAGCACTGCAATTTTTTGTATCAATTTAGTAAATGGAATATTATTAGCCCAAAGAATCAGCATTGCCATCCAACGTGGCAATGCTGCCAGTCTTTTGGGCACTTATCCCATTGACAGCGATGCGGACGAATTTTTTGATGCCCTATGAGCTCTTCACTTTAAATGTTTTATTTTATTTTATTATACACTTGTAAATAGTAGCTATATTTAATTTAGTTTTAGCTTGTATATTGTAATCTATATTAAATATAAAATTTGGTATAAAAAAAAATATAAAAAAAAAAAAAATGTAAATTATATTATTCAAATTGTTACAATTTATTACATTAAACATTAATTTATTACATTTTATTTTAAAAATAAATCATTATTATCAATTTTTTTCTCGTATGAAGAATCCAAAAGCATTATTAACTAAGGATAGGCCTAGGTATCAGTCGCCTCGGTCAATGTCAGCCATACTTAACTTTTCTGCGCCTTTCAATCTTTATATATAAAAATTACGTGCCACGTTGTTTGTCCGCGACGGACTCCTAAACTACTGAACTGATTTTAAATTTGATTTGGACACCGTGTGCAATTTGATCCAACTTGAAAGATAGGATAGCTTACATCTCAATTTATAGTCGCAATATTATTTTATTGCAAATTATTTGTCTATTATTTGACAGTAACAATTATTTGTTAGCTCCAAACGATTCTAACAGATGGCGATATCTGTTGACTGGATTGAGTAAGTATTTAATAGATGGCGCTATGTTAAAAATACAAACGTTTCATATAAGCTACAATTTAATAAAGAGAAAATATATGATTGTTTGTTTTTATTGAATAGGCTCCGAAACTACTGAACCGATTTAAATTTTTTTTCCATTTTTGGGAAGCAACACTATCTCCGGGTGACATAGGCTATATTATATTATGCTTATATATTTTATATAGGATATATTATATTATGCTTTGCTACCCGGGCGAAGCCGGGGCGGGTCGCTAGTAAACATATAAATTTCAAACACATGACATTGTCAAACTTTAAACTTTTATTTGTTGAATACGGGCTTTTGATTACTCTGTACGTGTTTATCATAGGTATTTTTTTTGTAATATGTAGGTATACGATTTGTTTGTGCAGATTTTTTTTTTCTTTCTCTTTTTAATTTGGTTGAACCATGTGATATTGCCATTGTAGGTATATTTTTATGACAATCGCGACTGACGGGTGGTGCGCTTACGCCTACACAAGAATGTGTCACAGTTAATAATCACCCGTCCGCGCACCGATATCGTCAAGCACAGTTTAACCTCTCGCCTGATCCTCGAACATTTCATACTACATAATATTTCTAGCATAACATAACTCTATGATTGGCAAACTTGGCAGCGAGGAGTGACAGTTGATATTAATATGGTGCCAATAAACCAAGCTTGAGATAGTTTGTGCCAGTTTAAAGTGGGCCAAATAATAACTGTTCACGCCTGCACGTTAATTGTGTAGGTGTTCAGTGTTTGTGTGTGTCGTATTTGCTATTTTAAAGGGCCAGACGCAGTACGGATTTTTATTTTGCGTATACCGTCACAAATTGTATTTTTAGTCCAAAATTATCATCATTTTCGTGAAGTTGTACGGTCCGGATATTTTTATTGTTAAATACAGTTTATACCCAATTAAATAACCTCGATACGGGAGTTTCATTGAAGATCCCTGAAGCCCCAATAATAACAGTTTCAAATAATTATTAGGCGTGTAGCTAAGAAGTTTTAGTATGGCGGATTAAGGTTATTAATTTGGGGTATAAAATAGATTGGGAGTGTTTTGTAGTTTATGGATGTCAGGGTTCAGGTGTAAGATATCGGTACCTGACTGAATAACTTCATGTAGCTTATTACTTTTCTTCTCTGGATTTGTGGTTGGGTTTTCTAAAAAACTCTCTGTTCCACGCAAAATTGCTGCTTGTAAACACTTGGTTAAACAAAAAGCTAATCATAAACTCCTATAATATCGGTATTTTTTCATCTCAAGTTCACAATCGAACACTACAAATAACTAAAGCAGCAGAAATATGAAACATACACACTTTAACGGAGGTCACCCACGGCGATTTTTTGCAGCGATTCAGTAGCGACACAATCGCAAAAAGACCGCGATACAGTCGCGATGCTGTCGCTGTTCGTATACATTCGCCAATCATGACAATCTTGACTATCGTGATGCAGCATCGATATAGTCGTTTGCCGTAGTGACTACCTGTGAATGCCTGTGGACGCTACAGTTGTAAGATGGACTCGGTCGAGACAACGTTGGTCGCGTTGTCTTTTTTGCTGCTTTTACTGAAGCAGCCTCAGCGTAGGTGTGGGCAACGCCAACATCGTCGGGTGCATCAATACAATAAAGATAGGTTACGGCGTGGTGGCTAATATATAAGAACGTTTACGTTTGAAAAACTAATAAAGTACAAAGAAAATTTTAGAAAATGTTATAGAATGTCATATTCAACATTTCACACTTTTTACCCGATGTAACCCGAAACGGTCGCGCGTTAGTGGCGATGCTGAATCGATACAGTCGTGCGTTTGCATCGATGCTGAAGCGACAACAGATCACTACTGAATCGCTTCTGTCGCGCGTTGAAAGTGCCACAAACGGCTAAACGTAGCGATGCAGACGCGCGTTGACGAAACGCGGTACTGAATCGCTATCGCTGCAGAAAGTTGCAGTGGGCGACCTCCCTAAGACCTGCTCCTTATACAGGTGTAAGTAACCTGAACAAGGAGCAGGTTTTAAATATCTTATAGGTATAATTTCGATTTGTCTTTTTCATTTTAATTTGCAATGCAACACTAAGTATAAAAACGAAAGCAGTAAAAACATGAAATATAGACACTGTCCCATGCCCTCGTCAACCGATGCCTCCCGAACGCACTCGAAACGCACCCGGGCGGTACTTTATCGGATCACTTGACAGGTGACAGTTTACACCCTTGTTAGAAACGGAAGATGTTTGAAAATAAATTAAAAATGTAATAGACTGGAATGGTCACCATCTTAATTTACTTTACGTTGGAAGTAAGAAATAAATAAATAAGCGCCACGTTTTTTTAACACCTACCTTTTAGGTTACTAGCGCTCATGCCTTTGATTTTATTTGCGTGGACTCATGGTATAATAATATACTTCGCCAGGTATAGCATTCCGAGACACAGGGTGACACAAGCCTACGTCACCACCGCTGTGTTACCAGTAGTGTGACTCAAACTCAAACTCAAACTCAAAGCATTTATTTCAATTAAACCATTTACAGGCACTTTTGAATTGTCAAAGAGTCGGTCAGTTAGTCAGAAAGTTGAAGCTAGTTGCCCATTCCAAAACGTAGATCTCTATGGAGAAGAACGGGCAAGAAACTCCAAGGACACTCTTTTTAAATCAAGATATTACAAAATCCTGGGTACATTATTCGTGTTGCTTCTATATGCGAGAACAATGAAAAAAAATATATAAAAAAACAATTCAAAATATAAGATTAATAATAAAAATAAGCCGTGGCAGTTAAGAGATGACCAGTCTCAACTGACGGCGCCCGTTCACGAACATGACGCGTGGATCAGCACCATCCAGCTCAACCATTTTGTAGGGAACCGAATGATCCAACACACGCGCCACCAACAGTGAGACATTTAAGTGAGCATGACATAGTCTCTACTGCCATGCTGTCAAGTCAACATAATTATATAATAAACGAATCCATTGTACTCACATTTAAAAAATTGCAATATGCTTCTAAATTATACAAAACTATAGTTTGCTATGTATTTGAGCAATGAATAAAATTTTACTACATAAAAGAAAATAATCATTAAAATATCTATTGAGTTATTCAATAATAAAACATATTTTATAAAAAATAAACAAACATTAAGTTCGCAATGTCAGAAAAATAAAAGGGGGAATAAGAATGGAGTATCTCTTCCAAACGTTCAAATTTTAACTAGTGCGCCCGAGTGGCTGTGGAGCAGGACCAGCATTAAGCCAAGCGGGCCAGGGGACTGGCCCGTGAGGAGTCGCTGGGGACTCTGAACAGGGACCCGTGGGGACGCCCATATAAGGTGGTGCGGGAGAAACTCCGCCCATGGGCTCCCCCGCTGACGCAGAGTCTCCGGCCCCAGCTCGTGGAGGGCGTGGTGAGCGCTTTGTTCCCTTCGCGGGGGGAGCATACTCCCCCGCCCATGGCTCCGCCTCCTGCGGTGCCAACTGTGGACCACACAACCGACGACGACGACACTCCAGAGGTGACCGAGGTAGAACTGAGAGTGGCGGTACGTAGGCTGAGTGCCAAGAATACCGCCCCAGGACCCGACGGCTTACCTGGAAAAGCCTGGGTCCTGGCCTTGGAGGCTCTCGGGCCTCGACTAAGAGGGCTCCTAAGCGCATGCTTGGAGGAGGGCCAGTTCCCACTTCGTTGGAAGACGGGGAAACTGGTCCTCATTAAGAAACCGGGGCGCCCGGCGGACTCTCCGTCCGCTTACCGGCCCATCGTGCTGCTCGACGAGGTGGGCAAGCTCTTTGAAAGAGTCATTGCAGACCGCCTCGTCGGGCAGCTGGTGCGGGTGGGGCCGGATTTGGCGGAGAGCCAGTTTGGTTTCCGCAGGGGGCGCTCCACGGTGGACGCCATCATGCGCGTGCGAGCCCTCACGACGGGGGATGCTGTGGCCCGGGGTGGGGTCGTCTTGGCGGTGTCTCTAGACATCGCCAACGCCTTCAATACCCTGCCCTGGAGTTGCATCAGGGAGGCACTCCGGTATCACCGGATGCCGACCTACCTCTGTCGTGTAGTCGAGGCCTATTTGACGGATAGGGCGGTAATCTACCCCGGTCACCAAGGAGAATGGAACCGGCGAGAGATGTCGTGCGGTGTCCCACAGGGATCGGTCCTGGGGCCGCATCTGTGGGACATCGGGTACGACTGGGTGCTGCGCGCCGACCTCCCTAGCGGCGTCAGCGTGGTGTGCTACGCTGACGACACGCTGGTCCTGGCGCAGGGGAGGTCGCACCAGGCGGCGGCCGAACTGATGACACGCTGGGTTGCGACAGTCGTCGAGAGGATCCGGCAATTGGGACTCGAGGTGGCCTTGCACAAGTCCGAGGCCATGTGTTTTCATGGTCCTCGGAACGCGCCACTGTCGGGTTCCGAAATAACGGCAGGAGGGGTTCACATCGGCGTCTAGTCGACGATGAAGTACCTGGGACTCGTCCTCGACAGCCGGTGGAACTTCGTGGAGCATTTCCGACGTTTGGCTCCCAGACTGCAGCGGGCCGGGGCTGCTTTGAAGCGGCTCTTGCCCAATCTGGGGGGGCCAAACGCCTCCTGCCGGAGGCTCTACGCGGGCGCGTTCCTTGAGGCTCCGGCCAGCCCGCCGGTTGAACGCGTCCCAAAGGGTCATGGCCATCCGGATGGTACGGGGATACCGCACGGTCTCCTGCGAGGCGGCGAGCCTCCTTGCCGGATTACCGCCGTGGGATCTGGAGGCAGAGGTCCTCGCGCACGTTTGGGAGTGGCGCGAGGAGGCGAAACGCCGGGGCGTAACTCCGCTGCCGCGAGAAATCACGGCACAGCGGACAGAGCACCGGCGGGATCCCATGGCGGCATGGAGAGTGCGACTGTCGCAACCCAGCGCAGGGCACGCCACAATTGCGGCGGTAAGACCCCTCTTTGAGGAGTGGCTTGAGAGGCGCCACGGCGTCCTCACCTTCCGCCTGACGCAGGTCCTCACCGGACATGGCTGTTTCGGGAGGTTCCTGTTTCGGATAAGGCGGGAGGAAACGCCCGGGTGTTACCATTGTGTGGATCGACCGGAGGACACGGTGGAGCATACGGCGGAGGTCTGCCCGGCTTGGGCGGAGCACCGCCGTGTCCTCGTGGCGGCGATCGGCGGCGGCGACCTCTCGCGTCCGGCACTGGTTCAGGCCATGGTACGGAGCGAGAGGGAATGGGAAGCCGTCACCTCCTTCTGCGAAGCAGTAATGCTCGCGAAGGAGGAGGCGGAGCGCGAAAGGGAGAGGCAATCTCTACGCCCCCACGCCCCTAGCCGCCGCAGGAGGAGGAGACACCCTGGGCGTCGGGAGTCGATTGCCGACTCCCGGCCACCGTAGGCGCGGGCTTGCGGACGGCGAGCAATGGGCAGCTCGCCGTCCGGTAAGGACCAGGCCCGGGTCGACGGCGCGTCGTGTTCCACGCGCGCCTCAAAGAGATGTCAGCACCATTGACGGGGTCCGAAAGGACCGATGCCTGCCGGAGTCGCGGATCGTTCGAAAGAGTTACCGTGGCCCTGGCGCACAGGCAACTGAAGGAACACGGGTGGGTTTTAGTCAGTAAGAGTCTGACACGCCCTTCCGCTCCGCCCAGAGCGGGAGAGACGTCATTTGATGATTTCCCACCCAAAAAAAAAAAAAAAAAAAGCATTAAGCCAAGCATTTTTATCTACTATATAGTCATTGAACTTATAATATGCTTGTCTACATAGTGTGCGTTTAATGCATGTTTTAAATTTCTTCTCATTTAGTTGAAGAATATCGAGTGGTATTTTCATATAACATTTTACACAGTACCTCATAAAAGAAGTACCTACTTTAGATAACCTGAAACGTGGTTGATCTAATTTGTTCCTATTTCTAGTGTTGAAATTATGCCTGTCACTTATCTTACTAAAAAGATGTAGATTTTTTCGAACATACATAATGTTTTCATATATATATATTGACAAGGTACCGTCATGATGTTAATTTTTTTAAACAGTTCCCTTAGAGATTCGCGTTTGCGGAGGTTGTAGATGGCTCTGACAGCCCTCTTTTGCAGAATAAAGATAGAATCAATATCCGCAGCCCGTCCCCACAGCAGAATACCGTAAGACATGATGCTATGAAAGTAACTAAAATATACTAGTCTCGCGGTATCCACGTCTGTTAATTGACGGATTTTCCAAACAGCGTAAGCGGCTGAACTTAGCCGCCCTGCAAGTGATGTTAAGTGTGGACCCCACTGTAGCTTTGAATCTAGCGTAATCCTCAGGAAAACCGTTTTTTCGACGAATTCTAGTATCTCCTTATTCAATACAACGTGACATTTACTACTTCTAACATTCGGTAACGAGAATCTTATGCATTTAGTCTTCTTCTCATTTAATACCAAATTATTTACAGTAAACCAATTATGAACCTTAAGCATGGCGTTATTTCCGTCGTCAAGCTTATGTGCATGTCTGTTTATTTAAAAAATCAGTGATGTATCATCAGCAAATAACACCATTTGAGGTCGGATTTTCAGTAAATGAGGTAAATCATTTATATATACTAAAAAGAGGAACGGATCCAATATTGAACCCTGCGGTACACCCATTTTGACTTTTAAGCCCAATGAATTTACACCGTTTATTTGAACTTGCTGCAGTCTATCATTCAAATATGATTTTACTAAGCTAAGCGAAAGTTTACCCAGTCCGTAATGCTCAAGTTTCAATAGCAGTGTTTCGTGATCCACGCAATCAAATGCCTTGGACAGGTCGCAAAAGATGCCTATTGCATCTTGTGCCTCCTCCCATGCGTTAAAAATATGTTTTAATAATGTAACACCGGCGTCGGTTGTACAACGTCCTTTGGTGAAACCATACTGTTGATCGTGTAGGATGTTATTACGATTAAAATGATTGAGCATTTGATTTAACATTACTTTTTCAAACACCTTGCTGAATACTGGCAAAACCGATACGGGTCTATAATTATTAGTGTCTTTGCTGTCCCCAGATTTGAAAAGTGGAATTACTTTACTATACTTCATTCAATCTGGGAATACCCCTTGATCTACACATAAATTAAATATTAAAGCGAAACAGGGTGCAATTGTCTCAATAATAGATTGACAAACTTTAGTAGACATGCCCCACAGATCTTCTGTAATTTTAATCTTAAGTTGCTTAAATGCCTTTACAACGACCACAGGGCTTATATGTTTAAATTTAAATTCTATAGAACAGGCTGAAACATTCGCTCTTAATAAATCAATAGCAAGAGAGGGCGAGGAATTTAAAGTTTCTGTAGTTTTAATTGGAATATTAGTAAAGAAAGTTGCAAATTCCTGAGCAACATCGATGTTATCGCTAATGAGACCGCGGGAAGTGTCCAGTGTGTAATCAATATTATGCCTTTTGTTCCTGTTCGTTTCATTGTTAATAATTTTCCAAACTGTCTTTATTTTATTGTCTGCTGATTTAACCTTGTTGCTAATTAATGACGCTTTAGCTACTTTGCAGACATTTTTAAAAGTTTTCGAGTGTGTAATAATAACTCCCCAACCGCCTTTATTACCTGTGCGAATCCGATATAACAATCAGGTTTTAACTAACAATTACGTTGGTATATGTTTAAATTGAATTGTTTAATTTGATTAGAAAAACGAAACGACAATTTAAATGCTATAAATATATTTTTTAACATAATGGTGACTGAAAATGTTTCCATAATTCGTGTTTTGTTGCAATAAAGTGGCAACTGGATAGTGACGCAAGCATGTGTCACTCCCGGAATGCCAGACCTTGCTTTTTTAGACCATGCGTGGACTTACGGATAATACATTTCGGCGCGAGCGTGGCCAGGTTGAATTATTGTTGAAGGAGATATGCTCTTTACAAGGTCCACGTGGTCTAAAGAGTTTTTATTCGCCATTATTTAAAACAAAAAAGCGTGGTAAAATCAATATTTATTTCAAAATGAATTTAATTTAGCAACTACTGGTAGCCGCTACGTTCCCGTCAGGGGGCGCGGCAGGCGGGTTCCGGGCATGGGTCTTCAAGCCCTGCAGTTTAATTGGACTCGGCGCTCCCGACCAACGAGCGACAGACGGCAGCGACAGGTCGGCTTCGACTTTTGATACGAGGGCACGGCGCGGCTCGTCCCATGCGGCACTCCCGAGAGTGGACGCAGTGGTGACACCGGACGTCCGGTTCTCTGTTTATGCGACATAGGTACTTCCCGAAGCAGCCATGCCCTGAGAGAACCTGCAACACTCGAAACGACAGGGAGCCGTGACTCCTCCCGAGCCATTCATCGAACAAAGTAGGCCTGGCCTGAGGCAACTGTAACGATAGCTCAACTTGCATATGTCTGTGGATGCATTGGTATTCAGCAAGAGCGCTACGGCACTGTTTCACAGTACCGCTTTCTTCACGCCATGTGCCATCCGGTCTGTCTCCGCAAGGTGAAACCTTCGGTTCCTCGAAGGATGTCCGGCGGGAGACGACCAGCGACGGAGGTACCGACTTAAGGAGGATACGTCAGGGCAGCACGCGAAATTCTAATTTTCTTTTTTTTTTGTTGTAATATGCAGGTCAGTATCAGGTTGTACGTTAATCTAAAATATGATACATGATGTGTACATAATAAAGAGTATTCTATTCTATTCTATGATTCGAGACCATAGATTTCGTATAAACTACGTGTTCGCGATCGTAACAAATATATGTTTACAAACATAATAATTAAAATCATCAATACAACTCTCCAAGTTAAACTGATCTACTATCTTAGCCTATTTTTCATCAGGGGGTTCCAGTGGCAATCTTCCGGCTCCATCTTCAGGCCCTCTACTATATCCATACTACCCCAAATTCGACTGTCCAGTATCCTACCATTTGTCATCTGGGAGTTCCAACCCCTACATCCCGGCTCCATCATCAGATCAGCTCAATGGTACCATAATATTGCATTGGCACCCGACTTACATAAAAGTATGCCAAATTTCAGCTCAATCGGATACCAGCAAGCGGTTGATAGAATGGTTTCCTTTGAAATGGACAACTTACATACGAACATTGCAAGTTAAATAAAGGCTTTTAAATAAACTGAAGCAGCAAAAACATAAAACATAGACGGTATGCGCAAACCAAACTTCCCTCGAGACAGAAGAAAGAACGAAAACACCTTTCCAAAAATAATTGTGGTGGCACATACAATATTTTTTGGTCCTCTGGGATTATGAAAGTGGATATGTTTTGTTTTAGATATCCACTTTCTATATTATTGTTCTTTACATCAATTTGAAATTCAAACAGAGTCGAGGTGTCAATTCGCGTTTCTTTTTACTTTTAAAACAAAACCCATTTTCACCGCCAATGACTAACGCGTTTAGCGTTAAACGAGTTTAAAACATTATTTTGTCTCTGTCATCTTCAAACATTTGGCAGAAACAGAATTATGTTTTAAACTCGTTTAGCGCTAAACGTGTTTAGTGATTGGCGGTGCAAGTGGGCCTTTCCACGATGTTTCTTGCCAGTGAGATACAATGAAATTGAAGCAGCAAATGACTTGCATCGTTGTTCGGGTGCCTCCGACCACTCGGCAATCTTCGGCTGCTGTCGTGAGACAACCGAAGGCGGCGCCCGAACAATCGTCTTAACACTGTTTAGAACTTTAGAAGGTGCTACTTTCATTGTTGCTTTAACTTATGGGGCATACCCAGGCCATTAAATCGTACCGTGTAAATCAGACTTTGGTAACGAACTCATTAGTATTTATATATGTGTCGGAAATACGTCAACTCAATCGTTTGACTTTGACGAATCGGGACACCAGCGCCACCAAGTCGCGCTCGACAGAGTCTATAACATAACGCTTGACCAGAGTTAAAGTAGGAGTTTGTTGTTGGCGGTTAAGCACTGAACACGTTTAGAAACTGTCGCGCTTTCCGTATAGTTGTGTCGTGTACCTATAGGTAGTGTGTGATTCGCTAGTGTGATTAATTTGTTCGTAAGTTATAATTTGGTTTGAACTGCAAACTGTTTTTCTATTGCGCAATAACCAACACTTCCCATAGTACGCCCACAGTAGTTAAAATATGGCTGATAATAACGAGAGAGACGTACCTTCTCCGTCATATGTATATTACGGTTAAAAGAAATCCTACTTATACTTTGTCAAAATGTTCTTATCATGAGATCAATAAACATGTTTAGGTGAACCATAAATATACGTGTTTTTACTCAAATGCCCTCCCTGTATTAAAAAAACAGAACGCTCATTCATTCACGAGCTCACCTGGTATGTTTGCGGATGAAGTTTACATGTAGCCCCGTTAAAACCTGCCCCATATACGAGTAGGTGCAGGTCATAAATAAAACACGTGCACGTTATTTTCAGTGGCGATACTGTAAATCATAGGTGGACACAGTGCGATGCGTTGGCCATAGAGCGTAGAAGAGGTAGACTTGCCACTGATTCTATTGTGAATTCACTAGTACTTCGAAGACGTCTGTATTCCCAGAAAGAGTATAGAGGTATGAGGAACAGGGTGTAAAGCTCATTCATACCTCCATAGAAAAGGGAGGATCCTCCGACCAGACGGGTGTCGTGTCTGGTGGGCAACTGCCCGAGGGTTGATGTCTGGTTGTTGTATATATGCTAGTTGCGCGGTATAGTCTGCTTGCGCGATGTAGGATTTTACGTGACGTCAGTGTGACGCGTAGCTCGTATGTGGCGTTATAGATGCCGCTATACATGAATAGATACGAATATTAAAAATTCGAAAGTAACTCAATAAGTTACCTTTTCACGCCTAAACCACTGAACGGATTTCGATAAAATTTGGCAAGTAGATAGATGGCATCCTGGGGAAGGATATAGGCTTTCTTTTTGTTCCGGTAGCATGTTCCCGTGGGATAATTTTTGACATCCACGCGGGCGAAGCCGCGGGCAGAAGCTGTATTATATATTATATAGTGGAGAAATTGCTTTGACTTAGAAAAACTCTTTGTTTTACAAAAAAGATGTGTGAGAATTCTGGCGAATATAGACCAAATGTAAACCTTATTTTATTAAATATAAAATGCTCACCCTCACAAGCATTTACATTATGGAAGTAAGCAAGTTTGTTAGAAAACATGCGTCGTTATACCCTGTAGCTAAGAATCTAAGACCGCTGCAACGCTCGTTAAGAATAATCAAAAAGTGTCTGGTTGTGTATTTTCGTTTTTGGCTACCGACTTCCGAAATTAAAGTTATTTTTCACGATTTTTAGTGTTTTTTTTTGATTTTTTGTAAAAAAAAAACCCTTTTTAGTTGTCGTACCTACCCCACATACATTCGTATACCACAACTTGATACGTAAATAACTGTGACAGGAAATTATTACAACATCATCAATTTAAACCAAGTGGAAAAAATACTCATTATTAGGGATAACTCAAAAACTACTGGTCATTACTTGATTAAATTTAAATGGGACCACCTGTGAAGCACCAGCTTTCAAATAAAAAGGAATCATCCAAATCAGTTCACCCAAAAAAAAGTTCAAAGCTAAGACAAATAAAAAAAAAATGCTGTCGAATTGAGAACCTCCTCCTTTTTTTGAAGTCGGTTAAAAAATGAATTAGCATTGCCGGATTCAAAACTAGCTATGTTTCACTCAGGACCTCTTGTAATATGTATTAAAATTTATAATAAACTAGCTGCCCGCCCCGGCTTCGCACGGGTTGCGGTACTTATCTACGGCGTACCCTACCTACCTACCCTACCTACCTACCCTACCTACCTACCTACCTACCTACCCTACCTACCTACCCTACCTACCTACCCTACCTACCCTACCTACCTACCCTACCTACCTACTCTACCTACCTACCTACCTACCTACCTACCCTACCTACCTACCTACCTCCCTAACTCCCTACCCTACCTACCTACCTACCTACCTACCCTACCTACCTACCCTACCTACCTACCCTACCTACCCTACCTACCTACCCTACCTACCTACTCTACCTACCTACCTACCCTACCTACCTACCTACCCTACCTACCTACCTACCTCCCTAACTCCCTACCCTACCTACCAAAAAAAAAAAAAAAAAAAAAAAAAAAAAAAAAAAAAAAAAAAAAAAAAAAAAAATTGATGTTGGCCGAT
This sequence comes from Dryobotodes eremita, assembly GCA_917490735.1. NCBI lineage: Eukaryota > Metazoa > Arthropoda > Insecta > Lepidoptera > Noctuidae > Dryobotodes > Dryobotodes eremita. Next base: position 4,983,287 of record OU823257.1, on the reverse strand, counting down.
TCTCATAGATACCGGATAAGCACAAAAAATTTCATCAAAATCGGTTAAGCCGTTTCGGAGGAGTTAGATTACCCAATGAGATTAAGGACATAGAATTTGACAATAAATTTGTAAACGCACTTAAAATGCACTTAATACAGAAGTGTTATTATAGCCTAAATGAGTTCCTAACAAATTGACACTCTGTAATATCAATATTGTAGATTATTTGAAGATTGACGCAATGTAATAATGTTGAAATGTAATTAAGATATCCAATAATAAATTAATTAATAGTGAAAGGATGACAATAATAATGTATTATTATATTTTTAAATAACTTTATATAACAACCCATGCAATAATAATTTAATTTATGCTTAAGAAACATAATGTTGCGGTGCCCTCTCAGGGTTCATGTACGAAACTTATATTTGTAACAAGACCTTGTAAACGACATGAATGCAATAAATAAATATTTAGTTAGATTGACAATTCTACTTGTTTAAGCAGTCTGTGGCAGAACCTATCCACTGTAGCACTGTGTAATAGACCGTGTTTCTAATGCCTTTTGATTTATTGCATTGATAACTACGAGTACCCCTTACATGTAGGTACTTCCTATTATGCACGAGGATGGTCTATCGGTTTGTGTGTGTGCTGGAATTGTGTGTGTGCTTTATGGTTTCTAGAAATTACAGAATAGAAAAAAAAAACTGCCAAGCAACCGGTTTTTATGAGATATTCCACGAACAGCACCGATTTGATCGACATTTGGCCGAATGGCATCTAAGTTATATTGGTTGTTATATTACTAATTGCGCTCCGCAGTTTTAACCACATAAGTCTCGATCCCGTGGGAATATCGGGATGAATAGTATTCTACCTAATTCAGGTCATGGTCTACTTATGTGCCAAATTTGATTCAAATCTGTTAGCCGTTTTAGCGTTAAAACGGCGTACAAACAGGCGCGATAAACGACGCAAATCGCGCGCGACACAAAGGCACCGCTCGTCGCGCAACGAGCGGCGCCTTTGTGTCGCGCTGTCGTGTTGCGCTTGTCTGCGGGTGCCTTAAAACGTAACAACCAAACAAAAAAAAACAATTTTTTTCTCTATAATATATTATTAAATTTTGATATTAATTATACAGGGTCAAATTAAATGAGCCAGCGAAACTCCGCAGACATGATGGCTATCGATATCAAAACATGATAAAACAAAAATAAATGAATTTGATGATTTAATTTTTGTCGTCGACCCTAATTAGTGTATTCATTTGAAATATCAGTTTAAAAAATCTGTTTTTTTTTGTGTAAACTTCACAGACGTGATTGGTATCGATGTCTAAACACTATAAAACATATTTTGTTCAACTCATACTTCATGTTATAAAATCGCCAGAGGTCGTTGACCTCTAAGAAAAAACATGAAATCCTTTTTGTTTTTATTTTATCGTGTTTTATATTACCGATACTCATCACGTCGCGGTTAAGTTTCTTTAATTTGACCCTGTATAGTTTAGACTACGGGAATAATATTCAAACAGCTTTTGAAATCTAGTTAAAGGTACCATTTTTTTTTTCCTTTTGGGTCAGAAATCATCAAATGACTTCTCCCGCTCTGGGCGGAGCGAGAGAGGGTGTCAGACTCTTACTGACTAAAACCCACCCGTGTTCTTTCAGTTGTCTGTGCGCCAGGGCCACGGTAACTCTTTCGAACAATCCGCGAGTGTAACACTCTCTGAGATAAGATTTTGAGGTTTGCTGAAACGAATGGTACAATAAAAGGGTTTTTTAAGGCAACTGAAGGAACACGGGTGAGTTTTAGTCAGTAACAGTCTGACACGCCCTCCGCTCCGCCCAGAGCGGGAGAGGTCATTTGATGATTTCCCACGCAAAAAAATAAAAAAGAGAGTGTTGCACATGACTAAAGTAGAAATTTTCAAAATACAGATAAACGTGTTACTAATTTCCTTTGAGTGATTGCTTAAAATGTAATCTGAAGAGGATTGGTTTTAACTTAGAGCAGGAACAAACCATGTTTTTACCTATTAGTAAATTTAATACATTTTGAAAAAAATACCAGACTTTTTTTTTTTACAAGGCTATCTGCTCGAAGAGACAACGTGTGGAGTTTCTATCTATGAGGCTGGTTTTGGTAACCATGTTGTCGACGACCTACTTCGACCTGCCAATCTAGATGTAACTTTACATACTTCTGCTAAACCCTTAAGATGCCAGTCGTGAACATATTCCGGCGCTCTCACGTAACAAAATCTCTTATAGCTACTTCGCGCGATCAGTTTAATTCTAACGGGTAAGCGACAAAACTTGGTAACTAACAAGTTTGACGTAACAAGTTACCTTTGTGCTAGTTACCGAGTTTTGAAAATGCATGGCTAGATTAATAGTAAACCGTTTGAAGCAGGATTTTAGTGGTTTAGATTAATTTGGAGTGGGATTGAGAATCAAGTATGTGACCCAGATTGGATTAGGTAATTTTGATTTGTTCTGTACGGAAGGGCAAAATCGGCAAATTGGTACAGAACGGATGACTAAAACACACAGCTCTGGTTCTTTCAAATTTCGGCTTTTCCCAGAAAGGATTAAACCACCACCACCATCAACCACCCAAAATAAACGAGAAATAATTCCCACATAGATCTATATTATAAGGCAAAGCAGTACTTCTTAATCTTAATGTAATGTTGTCAGCTAAGATGATTAATGTTCAACTTCCTTACGATAAATAATTAAACTACTTCGGAAACCGGAATAGTCATCGTAACATTAACGAAATATGGTTAATTTGTCATCATAATCATTTAATCATTTGTTAACATAGGTACAAAAAAATAGTTGTTAAAAAATAAATACAAGCGCGCTATGTTATACTAGAAGGCGTAAAAATATTCGTGGATGTCATTGATACTAAAATTGATAACATAAATTATATTAATCAAATGAATTTGATTGATTTTCTCAAAAATAAAAATAGGATAAATACACATGTCAAAAAAGAAAAATAAAATAAGTTTACTACGTCAATATTCAAATAAAGTTTAGGTAAACAAAAAAAGAGAAAAAAAGTAATATAATAATTAAAATGGTACAAAAATGACACAAGCAATGTTAAATAGACTTGAACTTAAACATACCAGGTCAATGAGTACCAACTAAGGTCAAAAACAGTCATTGCATTTTGTCTGTCACAAATTCCGAAATGCTGCAACATGCTTTATTCAACAGTAAAGATTTCAGCCTTTCCTTAAATAAGTTTATGTTTAATTCTTTAATTGAACTAGGTATGTGGTTGAATATGATTGGTGCCATACAAAAAACACTTTTTTGCATCAATGCTGTGTGAGACTTTTTTAGCCACAAGTTATTGTTCTGTGGCCGGGTTCGTTGGTGATAAAATGATATTCTAGTAAACAGGTCTGGTTGTTTGGTGGAAATCATCCTTTAAACTTCCGTGTTTGGTTGCACCTTATTTTTCTTCGACTACTTACTACAGCATCCTAATTGCGTAACACACTGTCAATCAGAATCTGAATAATTTTGAAGGATATTGCTAATCCATTGCTTCATATGTTCGAAAAAATTGTCTATTCAACAACATAAATAACGCAATGAATGTTGTTGAACTGTCAAGATGAAAGCCATTTCTACTGTTAGTGTGTTACGCAATTACCCCGCTGGTCATTTGGAACATAGTTTATAGCCGCAGCAATATTTCTCTTATTGTGAGGATCCAAGAAATTCATAAAAAAAATTACGTAAGCACCCGAAGTTACATTATTAGTTGTTGGATCTCACTTTCGATGGTTTTATTAATTTTTATTTAGCCGAACCTAACTCTTTATTCATCCCGAGAATCAATTTACTTTGCTGACGTTAGTAGCGATTTATTTTCATTTGCAGTTGAAATTAATATATTTTAAAATTTTCTTCTCATGGCATTGTTGACAAAATATCTTGAAGAATGGGTTGAGAACGTACTGCAAATAAATAATGAAGAAAATAATGGTGAATATTGTAAAGGAATGTTTGTATTGTATCTAAATATTTTAGGAGCTTACAAGCTATAAAAGGATTTTCAAAGTGTTGGTAGGTTGAAGTTTGCTTATTTTTAAAGATATTGTCTATAGATTAAAACAAAACACTCGCGGACAAAGAATACAGGTCAGTACGAAAAACTAAAGTTACTTTTAAAATAATAGAGCTAGCGGCATGAATGAAACTATGTTGTACATAATTTACCAGTTAATAAAATAACACCAAATGTTGGAAACATTATTAGTTAATACAAAAAACAAAATAACAATAATTTTTACGTTGAAAAAATAATGGTTGTTACCTCGCATACAATACAAAAACGAACTTTAAAACAAAATGCCAATACTTAGTATTGCCTCCACGGGGTCTTATCACAGCCGCCAGGCGATTAGGCATGCTGTTTATTAAGTTTCTTAAGCGATGTTGCGTGATATTGGTATATTCTTCCTCTAACTCATGTTTCAGGTCTCGAAGTGTAGCTGGGAGGGTTTCAATTTCTGACACACCTCCCAAGCTCGTCCCAAGCGCGTTCAATTGGATTCAGGTCCGGGCTTCTCGCTTGCACTCCATGCGATTGATGCCAACGTCCTGAAAATACTCATTTACAATCGAGCTATGTCTCGCAAAAGGAATTTTGAGAAATAGGGTCCTCTCTCACACGAACAAGACATTTGCTGGCGGCGCGCTCCTCTGATAAAAAAGCGTCAGAGATTCTGTATCTAGTTGGGACGAACTTGCAGTTGTATTAAAACGTGACTGATCAGTCAGACTATAACTATAGACTGTTATCAGAAATCAGGGCACGGACTCAGGGGGAGACTGAAGGCATTGTCATTTACTTGTTAATAATAACAGGCCTATTTTCAAGGTTAACAAAGAAAATATCAGAGCAAGATAAATTAGAGCTACTCCTTTATAACATTCGTCCTTGCTATGCTAATACTTTATCTTCTGTTGCCGAGATTAAAACAATTGAGGAACTGAAAACTCTTTGTCTTCACTACGAGAATATACAATCGCGTCTCGCTAAATTCAAAGAACCTCCGAGACCGAAATCCATTACTTTAGCACCAGAATTCGTTTACTCAGGAAATTCACCTGGTGCTGTTAATAAAGGTAATAGTAAATTCAATAAAAATTTAATCAGTTCAATAGACAGTTATAATAAGAATAATAATCGTAATAATAAAACGGAAGAAAAGAAAACGAATAACAGTGACGATTCCTCCATATCTCCTAACTATGTTCATGCTATTTGAACGCTGAACCTTTGAACGCTAACATGAGGGGTGCAGGACCATTAAATGGTCAGAACTGTGTAAACAGCACTTTTCAGGCTTCCAAAAGCCTGGAGCGGTGATTCAAAGCCTTGCTATGAGAATCGGCGGTTCTGTGGACTGTAATAAACTGTATGTGGCAGCATACATTGATTTTGAAGGAGGCAATTTTTTGGTATGGGGAAACAGGAATAAGAGAAGGACACAGGATGCAGCGCCTTACCTTTTTAGAAGTCTGGAGTCGCCTTCCTGTCCTCGACGTGTAAGTTAGCCACGTGGCATGCCAGCGTGGTTACACAGATAAACGATTATAAAGTATAAGCAAAGAAAGAAAGAAAGAAAGAAAAATGTTTTATTTGGGACACGCACAGGGAATACAAAGAGTAAAAATAAAAAAGGAGCATTTAAAACTAACTAAATTAACAACAAAAAATAAAAATAAACTAAAATGAACAAGTAAAAAACCATAAGCGAGATCGCTTTTCTTATACTTTGGTGTAACAATCAGCGGAGATGACTTTTACTGGCCATCTCGTGACACGGATGATATATTTCCAGGGTCCGAAATTTCGGGTATCTACTTCCGAAGTTCCGGCTATCTACTTCCAAAGTTCGGGGTATCTACTTCCAAAGTTCCAGCTGACCATCTCCAAAGTCAATCGTCACTCAAACGACAGTTAACATAACAAATATCGAAATTAAAACAGTCCCATTAAAAATAATTTCAACAAAATATTCAAATCGCCGAATTAAAGATTTTTTTACTTATTCATATCCAAGAGATATTCTTGTTTACGTAAATTTATGATAACTAATTTTTCGTCCATCTTTACCATCCGGAAAAGAGATTTTTTAGAATAAATTATACGTTCCCCCCTCCTTCCTCGCATTTGTTACTGGAGTTTCCGTTTGCAATTTAAATTTTTATAAATTAATGATAATTTAGGCGAGTTCCTGATACCTATGCATCGCCGAAGAAGATATCCTTAATTTAATGTTTGTTTATATCTTTTCTTAGATAAAAGATTGGTTACACAGGTTATGCCAGTGTAAAGTGCAAATCACTGAAGGAGTGCAAAGGGCAAAGATTTAAAACGTTAGATGTCCCTCACCACGCTAAATTGAGCGAAATAGTCGTTTCTATAAATATTAAGTCACGGCAACATTGTGTGTATACACAATAATGATTATAATAATTTAAGAATTATTATTTTATATTTCTTTTTTAAGATTCCGATTTTTTGTGGTGACAAAATGAAACAAATACGTGACCATCTCATCATTTGACGCAGTAGGGCGAATCTTACGATTAAAATCTTTGGGAAAGAGTTAGATCCTGTAGCTTTCATAAAGTCCTCGTCACAGTAATTATCTGTCACTGAATACCCATAAATAGAGTCCAATAAGAACCGTAAACGTCCACAACTGAATATGGTTATCTTAATAGCCCCCTACTAGGAACTACTAAGAAGGTGTTGCGACCTGTCCTTCTAACATTTTTGTGTATTTATACGTTTTACGCATGTGGAATCCAGGTACATAGGATTGTGGTCAGATATACTTAGTGACATACATTGTGTGAGATATATAGTCCTGAGGGCCTAGATAAAGTAACATTCGATTAGCAATGAATGACGCAAGTAGAACAGCCAAAAAATTTATGGGTTTGACATAAACTATCGCAATAACACGTGATCATAGGTCAACGAATAGAAATTAGCTAGATAATATTAACATCATTCGATTCTATGAAACGAATCGACAGCGTCGAACGATTACTTCCATAGATATACGTAGCCAAGTGGCACTTTTTGACAAGCGTTATCGCTAGTTTTCGATTCCTACGATGAAAACCTTAGCGAAAGCGATAGCGATTGTAGAAATACAATCGCTCCGAGGCGAATGCCATTTGTCTAGGCCCTCTGGGCGCAGAATTGGGATACGGGTAAACGAGAGAATAACTCCTTTATCTTCCACATAGTTTATTGGTACATAGTCATTTACTAACATTACATTAAAAATTAATACTTTGAACTTAAAAGGAAACACTGAGCAGTTCCTAGGCCAGTATGTGTCACGCCCAGAGTTCGGATATGCGGATGCATATTTACCTAAAGTGAATTTTAGCTATGAAAGTATGGAAACGGCTTCCTAAACATGCTTTTTGTAAAAAAAAAAAAACCACCATGCCAGGAACACCGGGAATGCACAAGAAGTCGGGTGTATAGTATGAAAGCGACTTCTAAAAAATATTTATTTTAAAAAAGAACCCCGGCTTTCTTGGATTGCTTATCTATTCAGATGCATATTTATTTAAAATTTATGTTTAACCCCCGATGCAAATTTAAGTAGGTATGTAGGGTGTAAGAGAAGGGGTGGTGTGTGTTAGTTAAAGTTAAGATTTTTTCGATATAAAAGTGCATTCCATATTAGCCAACATCTCAACTTTACGTGAATATGCATCCGAATATCCGATCTCTGGCCTTGCAGTCTCGACATTAGATAGCGACAAGAATCTGTCGCTAAGTCGTATCGATGTCAAATTCCTTTAATAGATTTTCAACTTTATTTCCAAAGTATAAGGTTGAAAATCTATTTAAGAAATTTGACATCAATACGACTTAGCGACAGATTTTTGTCGCTATCTATCTCGAGACTGCAGGGCCTGGTCACGATACACGACCACGTCTAAACGATCATTGTCGCTGCATGGTCCGTATCGGGCATCATTCTCAATCCTAGACTCCGCACAACGCTAAACAAAGGCGCTTGTCATTTTAAGTGCAAACTCATGAAATAAAAATATATCAATTTTATTTCAAACCCACTGCTTCACGGCTTCACTTCGCACGGCTTTTACTACTTGATCGAGTTTTATTTATACTTTTTTAAGTTTAGTATAGATGTAAGCAAAACTGCATCAACATCAATTGTGAATTTAGAAGAACGGATGTCTATCAGTTCTTCTAAATTCACAATTGATGCTGATGCAGTTTAAAAATCATTTATCATTAATAAAGTCGCTTTTCATGTCTATGAAAAGCGACTTTATTTATGATAAATGATTTTATTTCTGTAAGTAGGTTTGTACAAATACTTTTACACGTCAATCATATTTTAAAACTAGATGAGGTCGGCGTTTCCTATCTGACTACTCTGAGAAGAAAGGCCGAAACAAACTCAGAGGACACAGTCTCTTTTAAAGTCCAGACATAATCTTGGTCAGATCATGTGAAGAGCATGTAGATTTGTGTCTGAAATGGTCTTTTGAGGAAAAACCACACAGAATCAGTGGACCTGTCCAGTATTAACACGGTTTTATTAACCCCCGAGGCAAAAAGAAGGGTGTTATAAGTTGGACCGCTATGTGTGTGTGTGTGTGTGTGTGTGTGTGTGTCTGTCTGTGGCACCGTAGCTCTTAAACGGGTGAATCGATTTGGATGCGGTTTTTTTTATTTGAAAGCAGGTTTTCTAGCGGTTGTTCTTAGAGATGTTTTATAAAAATCGGTTTAGCTGTTTCAAGGTCATCTGCTCATTTTTGTGTCGGGGTATTTTTTTGATTTTACCTATTATGCAACTAATAATAGATCATCATTATGTACTTTACACTGTATTTCCATAACAAATTGTCATTTAACACAAACTCCAACTACAAACTAAACATTTATTCACATACAAATCTGTCCTTAATAGAATTTCTAATCTAACTTGGCAAATACGCACGTGATTACTTAGTATAATAGGCGCATTGAAGCAGACTGACCTATACGTCATAGTTATAGCAGTGTACCACTATTATATTGGACGGGTCGCTCAATTGTAGATTAGAGACAAGTAGATAGGACAACCAAATTAGTATATTTTTTTAGGTTTACTTTACTGGGTTACACCTACTCCATATCCCTAGGTTATTTAAAAGAGTTTGATTTAAAAGAGTGTCCATGGAGTTTCTTGCCCGTTCTTCTCCATAGGTACCTACTACGCTTTGGAATGGGCAACTAGCTTCATCTTTCTGACTGACCGACCCCTTGACAATTCAAAAGTGCCTGTAATTGGTTTATTTGAAATAAATGCTTTGAGTTTGAGTTAGACTGGTTGTCAGACTTTTGGGCTTCTAAGTACCCGTAACGACTGTCAAAGATCTACGAATGACGGTCGGGACCAACGTCTTAAAGCCACGTGCATACTGGCGCGACGCGACAGCGTGACATAAAGGTACCGCCTGTCGCACGACGAGCGGTCCCTTTGTGTCGCGCTGTCGCTTCGTGCCTGTTTGTGGGAGCCTTAACGTGCTTTCCGAGCACAGATTAGAGGGTGATCTGTGTTTCCGAGGCACGTAGGAGTCACAATATGTAATGGATGATCACCCATCCAGGAACCGACCGTAGCAAGCATAGCTTTACCTTCGATCGATCCGTGCGGCTGTTATTAGTTAGCCACGAGCCCCTCATCGTCATTAGCCGCCAGTGATCTAATGCTGTACCTATATAGGTCTCTCCAATTGCATGCCATTAAATTCGAATCTCGGCTATACTCTCATTGAGCTGCTACCAAACGCCCTGTGAAAATTGTTCTTCCAGTTGGTTCAAGATCGTCCTTTCTTAGTTAGTTTCAATCATGGTCTGGCAGTTTGAGTAATTTTTCCGGCCTATACAAATGTCCTTTCTTTGGTATTGTTCGTCGAATCGTTGAGCTCCTTAAGTTCTAAGTTGAGTTGCATGTTTACTGACGAATACTGACTGGACAGGTCCACGCAATCTGTGTGGTTTTTCCTAAAAAGACCATTTCAGACACCAATCTACATGGTTTTCACATGATCTGACCAAGATGTGAAGTCGATAATTTATTTACCTAAATATGTTGTTTTCAATAAATAGTTTTTTTTTTTTAATAATCTGCACTTCAAAAGAGACGGTGTCCTCTGAGTTTGTTTCGGCCTTTCTTCTTGGAATAGTCAGATACGAAATGCCGACCTCATCTAGTTTTTAAAATATGATTGACGTGTAAAATTGTTTGTACCGTACGTACAAAAATAAAATCATTTATCATTACTGTTTCTTAAATTTTTCAAACTATTCGACTTAAATATAATGATTCAGGTTTTAACTGAACTTCTTAAAAAAACATTATCCAGCGCCATTTCTTTTTGTTCTTAAAACCCAAAGTAGACATAATATGAAAAATATTTCAGTCCGCTTTATGTAGATACCATTAATTGGGTACTTACTCGTTTAAACTTCTAAGCAATGGGGTTAACCCTTTAACTACCACTTTGCGTAACTAACACCAGTGCAGGCCCTGCAGTCTCGACATTAGATAGCGACAAAAAGCTGTCGCTAAGTCGTATCGATGTCAAATTCCTTTAATAGATTTTCAACTTTATCTCGAAAGCATAAGGTTGAAAATCTATTAAAGAAATTTGACATCGATACGACTTAGCGACAGATTTTTGTCGCTATTCATGTCGAGACTGCAGGGTCTGGTTTTAATATTACAGGCGCACTGAGCGAAATTTCGACGGCGCGTCTCTCCCCTCTTGGATTACTATCCAAGAGGGGAGAGAAGCGCCGCCGAAATTTGCCGACGGAGTGCCTCTCTACTGAGAGGGGGAAAAATTTCAGCACTCCGCCTAGGTTTTCTTTTGTCCATTCATAAAGAAATAGGAGTTACTTTGTCGGCTTATTCAGAAAAGTTTGAGAATTCAGAGAATGTCGGATGGAAGAGCTAGCGAAGAGAGCTCAACAATTTTTTTGGTTTTCTAACTCCAAACGAAGTAAAACAAAAGTACTCTGCAGGCGCCAGAGGTGAAGGGGCGCCTAGTCACAGCCCCTTCGGCACCCCTTCACCTCTGGCACCCTGGGCGGTCACCTAGCCGCGCCCTACCCTAACGCTGGCATTGACTAACGGCTCCCACAGACAGGCGCGACAAAGGCGCCGCTCGTCGCGCGACTAACAGTACCATTGATTCGCGTGCGATTCGCGTCGCGTGTCATGTCTGTTTGTAGGAGCCTTAACATGAATCAGCTAAATAGTCCCATCTACGCCTATTTACTTCATTATCTATGACCCAACTGTGGCGGTGGCGCGATAGGCTGCTGGGACAAAAGACACCACTGGACTGTAAACTAGATAGCCCCTAAATTAATTAATGGTCGCAAGATAATCTTTTGTGCCATTAGAAATAAAGGGCCAGATATACAGGGTGTCCCGTAAATAATGGATCAAACGTAACGGGTAGGTAGCTCACCTGATTTCCAACAACTGTTTCGAATAGTTGAAAAAAAAACCGTTACGGTAACTAAGATTTTTTTTTTCATCGCAAAAATACCTTTGTATTAAAGATTCGTTTTCTAAGCCAATTAAAACGTTATTTGGAAATCATACCTAAAATGTTATTATTTGCAGCGACAGCATTAAAAAAAACTAAATTCACCAGAATTTAGTTTTCTTTTCTGTTTTTTTTTTCTAATTTAATTTTAATTATGATCTGGCAGTTTGAGTAATTTATGCGGCCTACCCAAATGTCCTTCCTTTAGTATTGTTCGTCGAATCGTGGAGCTCCTTAAGTCCTGACTTCCTGAGTCGAGCTGCACGATTACTGACAAATGCGTGCACTGACTGGACAGGTCCACTCAATCTGTGTGGTTCTTTCCTCAAAAGACCATTTCAGATACCAATCTGCATGGTCTTCGCATGACCTGACCAAGATTATGTCTGGACTTTAAAAGAGACTGTGACCTCTGAGTTTGTTTCGGCCTTTCTTCTCAGAGTAGTCAGATAGGAAACGCCGACCTTATCTAGTTTAAAAAACATGATTGACATGTAAAAGTGTTTGTACAAACCTACTTACAGAAATAAATACCAACACCATTAACACCATTGTATACCATGTTTTACGCAAATAAATAAAATTATTATTATTATTATTATTAAAATCATTTATCATTTATAATTTATTTATCCAAAACCAAGATTTTTTAATTCGAATTTGACCATTTTCTATACCAATAGAAAATGGTAAAATTCGAATTAAAAAAAATCTTGGTATTTATAACGGTTATTTTTAAACTATTCAAATTAGTTGCTGAAAATCAGGTAAGGGTAGCTTACCTGATTTTCAGCCGTTTCCCGTTATTTACGGGACACCCTGTATGTTCCTCTTTACAATATATGGTGTTTTCTATTGTGCATGTTAAAAGGGTTTCAGCACGGTATTTTATGTAATGAAGGGTTATATTTAGAGTTTTAGTGGTAGCTTTGATATTTGATGGCTTTTAGTAGTGAATAGTACATACATAACATATCCCCGAAGGGTTAGGTAGACATGTTCCTAAAGTACACCCAGATTTCGCCTGTTATGTTTTAGTACCACGTAATAGGGGGCTAGCCTATTGTCATCAACAAAGCACAAATCCAAGCTCCGGACTGCTATTAACTAAGAAATTCGTGATGAAAAAACCAAATAATACTTTGCGCGACTTGGGATTCGAACCCATGACTTAAAGCTAAGCGACCAATAGACCAATGAGTCAGTAGAGAAAGATATTATTGAAATAAATAAAAATAATTGGACACTCCCAATTCAAACATTAAAGGCTCCCGCAGACAGGCGCGACGCGACAGTGCGACACAAAGGCACCGCTCGTTGCGCGACAGGCGGTGCCTTTGTGTCGCGTCGCGTGTCGCTTCTCTTTGAAGGAGCATTAATAGGTATCATTAGTAAAGCCAACCAATTCCGTCGTAATTAAAGTAGAAACTAAATTTTACTTTTTATGGACACCATTCAAAATCACGTAGGTCTGTACCTAAACAAATTGCCTTATAATCTAAGTGTAGACAAAACTAAAGGATAATATCGTAAAAGTTTATTTTTTGGTCCAAAAAACCTTGACGGGCTTAACGAACACAAAATGTTTATATACCATAACTTTTAACCAATGGGCAACTTACCGTGAACCGGAAACCAGTAAAAAAAGTAAAACAATATCGTGGAAAAAATCTAACGCACAGGTATTTTTTCAGTTGACTGAACACTTTGACCATTCGTTAGAAAAAACAAAGCGGTGAGTTGCTCAAACTAAATAAAAAAATGGTATTATAGGGGATAGGGTCCAATACAGGATTTATTAAGCTATTGCATAGCTTTTATCGCGGGCTTTGAGCGCGGCGACCGAATCAAGAAATTCCGTAACGAAAATAAAACCTAACACCCCCCACTCCGCCTACCATGTAGCTCGGTCGAGCGTTCGCTTAACGTGTATGTATATAGTACGACTGTACTTGAATTAATATCAAAGAAAAAAATACTGCATAAATAAAAAATTAATAAATAATTATAATTGCCTAAGTTGATAAAAAATACTATGCAATAGATTTACCGCAGCAGTCCCCGAGTGCCACACGTGTTTTTAATTTTTAATACCTTTCTGCTAATACCAAAGTTAGGCGGGGCTCGTGGCCAAATTCCAGCAGCCACACGGTTCAATCTTCAAGGTTAAGGAACGCTTGCCGAGGTCGGTCAGTGGATGGGTGAGAATCCATTACATACCAAGACCCCTCCGTGCCTCTTAAAGCACGTTAAGCCATTGATTCTGGCTCTCATTTGTAGATCTTTGACAGTCGTTATGGGTAGTAGAAGCCCAAAAGTCTGAAACCCAGTTTAATCAAGGGCTATCGTGTTACCCAGTAACTGGGTTGTGGAAGTCCGATAGGCAGTAGATCCATGTAAAATACTGGTATTCAACTGTATCCAGTTTGACTGAAAACCGACCCCAATATATTTAGGGAAATGCTACACAGATAATTATAAAGTTAAAGGGTTCGGTTCAAAACAGGAATTTAGTATTTTTATCACATTTCTGCTAACACCAAAATGTACTAAAATTATTGCAAGCGGTATTGTATTTTTATGAGCGTACTGAGTCCTATAAAAGTAACCCAAAAGTAAGGATAAGTGAAATTTGTGTTGGCTGCAGAAGTTTTGCGGAAAAGTGATTCTTTGTTAAAATTTATTTTATTTGTTTGTGACACTAAAAAATATACTGTCTTGGATATACGCGCCAGGAGCGGCTGCCGAGTTTGAGGTCCAAATTCGATTCTCTGGATGGTGGGTGTTTTATAAAGAGAGGATTGGGAATAAATTATCACAAAATGTCGTTAAAACTCTAGAATATTGATGTATTATTAAATCAAATAAAATCTATTTTTAAGCAAAGGTCCCAACCAGCCGTAATAAAAAAAAATACTTAATCACCAATGCTGGCAAACGAATAAGTGATTACGTATTTTTGTTATAGTTGTCGCGTTTTAGCATGGCAATAAAGGTCATTGACCCATCTACATTTTATAGCATTTTTTATTTCAAAAACTGAAATAAAGTCCGTTATGGTGAATCCTCAGCTGCAGTCCGCCAAATTATTATTTTTTTTGTTTTTATTACAGTTCTATTTTATGTCGTATGTTGATCAAAATGCTATTCGCGACTGTAGGAATGATATATTTACTGAATAATATTCTTAAATTTCGAATCAATCGTCAAACTTTGGAAATTTGTTCCACCTAAGAATTTTCATATGAAATATTCTGAAAAAGTCTTAGGTGGAACAAATTTCCAAAGTTTGACTATTGATATGAAATTTATGATTATTATTCAGTAAATATAATCATTCCTACAGTCGGGAATAGCATTTTGATCAACATACGACCTATAACAGAGCTGCAAATTTCAAAAAACCAAAGATAATTTGAATTTGGCGAGCTACAGCTACAATATGATGATAGAATTGTTGTGTAAATAAATAAAAAATAAATAAATAAATATCTATCGTGATCTACAATATGTTCTAATAACAAAAAACCATACATAGTTTATTGTTTAGGTTCCTATGAAGAGATATTAGGGAAAGGGCAATGACCGCTGTTGCCATGCTGAAACATGACAACAGCACACTGAATTTCCCACAAATGACGCAATTGACACACTAATGGAAGAAGTAATTAACAAACTTAATAAGAAACTTAAAGTTGCCGGGTTATTTCTTGATCTAAGCTCAGCTTTTGACACTGTCGATCACAAATTACTATTAGCGAAAATGGAGCATTATGGAATTAGAGGACAGGTTTTAAGTCTATTTAAATCTTACTTAGAAAATCGAAAGCAATATGTAGAAATTAAAATAGCTGAAGATAAATGTGAAAAAGTATACAAATCAGGTCTAAAACTAATAAAGAAAGGTGTCCCACAGGGTTCAATAGTAGGGCCAATATTTTTTATCTTGTTCATAAATGACCTAATTAATTACATAACAAATCAAACTGATATAGGACTTGTTCTTTTCGCTGACGATACAAGTGCTATAATAACCGCAGAAAATATAGAAGCCTTGACTAATAAAGTAAATATGACTCTTACTCACTTTAATACTTGGTTCACCTTGAACAGTCCCAACTTGAACACCAACAAAACGAATGCAATGTTATTTAGAACTACGGCAAGAAATAAAGATACAATTGACATAAATTTGAATGGTAATAATATAATTTTAGTTGACAGCGTTAAATTTTTAGGTATTTATATTGACGAAGGATTAACCTGGAAAAAGGAACTATCAACCATAGAAAGCTCAATTAGTTCAGCCTGTTATGCTCTTAGAAGTCTCAGAGATGAGATCGACATTAAACAATTAAAACTGGTATATTATTCACTTGTCGAATCCAGACTTAGGTATAGTATTTTTCTATGGGGCGGAAGTTATGCGTACAATGTGAATACTGCTTTCGTAGTACAAAAAAGGGCCATAAGAACCATGGTGAGAATTCCGCAATGGGTATCGTGTAAGCAGTATTTTAAGGATCTACAGATTTTAACCGTCCCATCCTTGTATATTTTTGTTGTACTCACGGATCTTATAAAGAAACTTAACAGATTAGAAACAACTGAATAAAGAAATAAGAGAGAAGCTACTAGGCGCAAGGACTTGCAACATAACATAGTCCCACATATGAAAGTTGTTACTCATGCTGCAAGCTTTCAATCCATCAAGCTGTATAATAGACTTCCAGGAGATTTGAAGTCTGTTTACAATATTAACCAATTTAAGCAAAAATTAAAATCATTTTTGGTAGAGAAATGCTATTATGCTATTGATGAGTTTCTGTCTGACGTGTTTACCTAGGCCAATAAAATTGTATAATAATGATAGTATCTATGTTGACATAATCCTGACCGTGTTAAGTTTTGACATTATTATTCTTCTACATTACCTATTATTTTACATGATTCTTTTACATTGCCTATTATTTTACATTATTCTTTTACATTATTATTTTGCATTATTCTTGACTTTATGATCATAATTTAGACTCAAATCTCCATGTTATTACTGTTAATGACAGTGATAAGCTCATAAGATCGCTATTAATAAATATAATTAAATGCACGTGTGTAATTTTTAAGTGATTTCGACACAATGTAAAAATGAACCTTACAACGGAAAAAAATCTCCTAAATCACTTCACAATAAACTACTACATTCAACTTCCCAAAACGCATATTGGATCGGAATTAGGAACCCATTAGTACTGGAAACTGGTTTGAACCGGTTATTTCCGAATAAATCCGGATATCAGCGAGTTCCGTTTAAGCTTTTCCGGGTATTCTGTGTGGTTGGGAGCGTTTGTTAACTATCTATATATTATTTGGGCTCAATGAATAGGATTTATTCCGGTGCCATGTTTAGTTCTAAGTCCCGGTGTTATTAAGCGTCGTTCACACTGCCCGCCGGCGCATTTTAGACTCGAATCTTCATGTAAACTATCCCATAAACAGTACATTCACAGCTACCCGAGAGTGTACTTGTTTATACCAAATCAAAACCGCAACATATCCACTTTTGGCAATTTCGTTTTATTTTCATGATTTCTGTACAAAATGATAAAACCTACCATTAGCAGTAACTGTTTAGTTCAAAACAGCTTATTCTCCTTAGTAACATGATATCTAATATTAACGTTTAGTTCAAAACCTCAACATACCCTGCTTAAAAATAAAAATAAATTGTTTTAAAGACCAATTTATTACGAAATAAATGGCATTCTTTAAAAAAAAATACAAAAATATGTGCTTAATATTTATTAACTTTTTCGATATCTGCCTTATTGAAAAAAGTGGATATGTAGAGGTTTTGATCCTAACCTCCTCAATTGGAAATCTACAGTTCCTCAAAAATGGGTCCTCAACAGGTACGGAAATCGTACCATTGTGGTAGGACATTAACCCCTGACCAAATCAGAGACACAAAGAATCTGATTAATAAAATATTTGCAACTGGCTGTTGCCCGCGACTTCGTCTACGATCCAGGATGAAAAGTAGCCTATATCCTTCTCCAGGTCCTTGGCTACCTATCTGCCTTTCTCAACGATCGGTTCAGTGGTTTAAGCGTGTAACTGTAACTAAAATACAGAGCTACTTTCACGTTTATATTATTAGTATGGATTCACTGTCAATAAGTCCAATTAAGGACAACAAAAACAAAATGCATAAAGAAAACCAACAGCGCCCTGTACCTATGTGTATATATGTAAGTACGTATTATATCCGGGACAAAGCGAAAGCGGTCCGGACACGGAAAGGCGCATCCGAGGAAAGAATGTAATGCTATTACGGACAGCCATTTTGTTAATGCAGATGCATACACTCTCTTATAAAAGCGTACGTACCCGAGCTGCATGTTGTGGTGCAAGTAGGGATCTGGGAGTTTTTTAGAATAATTATGTAAATGGTTTACCTGAAGTGATGCGTTTTTAATTTAACATTTGCAATACTACATCATAATAATGTTTAGTTATTTTATAGCAAGTCATTTGCAGAATTATTGTTGGGTTTATTTTAATTGTGATTGAAGCAGGATTAATTAACCTTTATTTTACAATTTGACTATGGAAGTTTTCTATTATTTTTTTGTTTAATTAGGCACCAAAGTTGTAAATAACAAATGTATTTTTACAGATTGCACATTACATTGGAATCCTTTAATTCCATAATCCAAGATTTACAGTCTACAATTCTACATTTTTAATATCCACAAAAGCGTGTGTAAGTACATTTTGAGATCATAAAAGGCTACCTAACACGTTTTAATTCTTTTCTCTGCTACTAATGTTAATATAGTAAGCCATTTTAGTAACGCTGAGTTATTGCGTCTGACTTAGAAATAACAGGACTCGTGGTGATTCTAAAATGAGAATTAGATGAATTGTCGGGTTTAGTTAATGTTTAAAACTTGATTTAATCCTTGGGTCAAATCTAGTTCGGTACGTGGTGTGGTAGAAATAATTATTTTAATGTGTTTTCAATGGGTTTTAAAATAGCAATTTTTTTATTCTTAATTGCTTAATTTTTTAAGTTTTCTTTCGAATTAACCTAGTGAAACCTTCTACCCTCACTCAAAATTATATAAATTCAACATAATTATTTATCCGTTTGTCATTGCAAAATGACAGCTGCTGTCAGTGTCATGTCTGTCACGGGCTGGTGTTGCCAAGCCTGTGGGAAAATACTCCTCCATACTAATGGATCCGTCAGGGGAGATTATTTGCAACCAAGAGCCTTTAAAAAAATACTTGACGCAGCAAATGTTCCATAGAGGTCTTTTCTCCATCAAACCATGTCCACAAAGGCAGGCAACTACTGTTACTGTTGAAGACTGGAAAAGACCACTAGTAATATCAGCTGTTTATAGCCCACCCAAACACAATATTAAAACTGAAGACTATCTAAAAAGCTTTAACATTGGGTCATCGATTCTTAGCTGGAAGCGACTATAGCGCGAAACAGTCACATTGGAGATCCCGGATAGTTACAACAAAAAGACCTCAACTATATCAAGCCCTCCAGATACAGAAGTATTGATGTAATACGAACAGGAGAGCCAACATACTGGCCAACGGATGTCAAAAAATAACTACATCTCATCGATTTTTGCATAACCAAAAGCATTGCTAAGACATGTATTACTTGCACGTCTCCAGTCAGGATTTGTCGTTAGATCACTCGCCAGTATTTTATCAAATTGAGTTGGAAAATCCTAGAGAAACCAAAGACTTGTAAACTACACAGCCGAAAAAATATATGGCCACAATTTATACAGCTAGTTGAATCTTCTATAAATAATAGACTCCCTCTGCAGAACGAAGAGAATATTTTTCAGGCAGTTGAGCATTGTAGTTTTTGTATACAGCAATCTACATGGAGCGTCACACCTACATAGTAAACTAACCCTCCAGATATACTGTGGTCTGAAACAGTCAGAGACCTGCTAGAGGAGAAGCAATGCAAAAAAACGCTGGCTTGATGCGATATCCCGCTGACAAGAAACACCTAAACTATGTCACAACTCGTCTAAAATCAGCACTCAGTGAAGACCAAAATCTAGACATGGAGACATATACCAAAAATCTAGTTGCAACGGTAAATTTGGATTATTCTCTCTGTCGAGCAACGAAAAAGCTTAACAGACCGGTAGCAGGCCATGCACCAATACGAAAAAGCGATTACACATGGGCCAAAAGTGACTTTGAAAAGGCAAAAACCTTTGCCAATCACCTTAACAAAGTATTCACTCTTAACCCTGTCTAAGGATCTCTAGAAATGCATAGTGAAATGACATCATACTTAGAACAAATACATCAACTCAACTTGCATATTGGAAAAGTTTCGAAAAATGAGCGATAACACATGGGCTAAAAGTGACTACGAAAAGACGCAAACCTTTGCCGAGCACTAAGCAAAGTATTCACTCCTAACCCTGTTCAAGGATCTCAAGAAATTCATAGTGAAATGACATCATACTT
This sequence comes from Dryobotodes eremita, assembly GCA_917490735.1. Taxonomy (NCBI): domain Eukaryota; kingdom Metazoa; phylum Arthropoda; class Insecta; order Lepidoptera; family Noctuidae; genus Dryobotodes; species Dryobotodes eremita. The sequence goes on along the minus strand of OU823257.1, from coordinate 4,963,119 downwards.
AGAACAAATACACCAACTCAACTTGCATATTGGAAAAGTTTCGAAAAATGAAGTAACGACTGCTATCGATAAACTTAATCAAAATAAAGCAACCAGATACGACCTAATTACTGCAAATATACTAAAAGAACTACCTGAGGCAGCAATTACTGTCCTTACAGCTTATGTACATCGTATATTATATCAGATGTTGTCATTACTTTGTGGACCCAATTTGGTGCTTCATTTCTGCTTGTGCATAATAATGCACGTCCACCAACTGCCAGAGTCGTTGCAAACACACTTGCCGCAGCTAATATCAACGTCCTACCATGGCCTGCTCAATCGCCATACTTGAATCCGCAGCACGCATGGAATATATGCTTCAACGAAGAGCTTTGCCAAATATGGATGCCATACACACACCAGAAAATATTTTTCGCCTGTTACAATGGACGTGGGCGGACATTCCGCAACGTAATTTTGATGACCTGATATTGAGTACAGTTCTCGCAAAAACTTTATGAGCTCTCTGAACGTAGGCCCCAGAACGAAACCGCGCATGGTACAGTTGAGTGAGAGTGAGAGAGTTCCCTCGGACATCTTTATTATGCATACTGCGCAGCCACTCGCTGCAACTTCCGAGAGCTCACAAAGTTTTGAGCGAACTGTGTGCCGAATCGCTCCGATTGTGTTATACGCGTTAACGGCGGAAATACAGACTACTAAAGCTATGCATGCCTGTTGCTATGTGTGTTGTGTGCATACTGTGCCTGCTAAGCATGTAAAGACTATGTGGGTCATTGTTTATTTTTTCTTTTATTCTCAATTAGTTTGAATCATGGTCTAGCAGTTTGATTAATTTATGCAACCTACCCAAATGTCCTTCCTTTGACATTATTCGTCGTATCGTTGAGCTCCTTAAGTTCTGAGTTGAGCTGCACGATTACTGACAAATGCGTGCACTGACTGGACAGGTCCACTCAATTTGTGTGGTTTTTCCTCAAAAGACCGTTACAGACACAAATCTATATGGTGTTCACGTGATGTGACTAAGATTATGTCTGAACTTTAAAAGAGACTGTGACCTCAGAGTTTGTTTCGGACCTCATCTAGTTTTTAAAATATGATTGACGTGTAAAAGTGTTTGTACAAACCTACTTACAGAAATAAAATCATTTATCATTTACTAATTGTAAAAAAAAAATACAATGAGTAGTCTGTAAACTTTAATTTTTTATTTTTTTATCACATTTTAATGCCGGGATTAATCCTAAGTTAGTTAACAAAGATGGAAAATCCAGCATAAGCAAAAATCGCGAAGATGAATTATTAATGCAAAAGCAGCGAAGACTTCGTTGATCTACACATACGAAAACATTTTATATTAATCAATCTAAATAGACATTTTTATTTAATTACAATAGGGCAATAAAATATATTTTTTAAATACCTTCACCTCTAGACACTTTTGATGTGTGTATGTCAAGAAACTGGTTAATTCTTGCACCGCCTTAATTTCGCAACTAAAACAACATGGCAGATGAAATAAAAAGCTTTCGAATTAATTCCTATGGTTCCCTGAATTATGTATGACAGATTACATTATCGTACCAGCTGTTTATCCAGTGTTCGCCTGGGTGCGTTGCACTCAGGGATTGTCAGGCCTTTGTTGGTGCACATGCCATGTTTTTAATGAAGTCTCCTTTTCATTTTGTTGAGAGTTAAAGTGAATTAGGTGGAAAACGTTGTAGTATTAGTAGGTTGGTTTGGTGAATTTTTGGGTAATAATTTAATTTCTGGACGAGGAAGAAAAGCTTTATAGATTTTTAGAAATGTGTGTTGGATAATGAGTTCTAGTTCGTATTTCCGCGGGCAGAAACTAGTGGAAAATAATTTTTAAAGTCAAAAGACATTTATTAAAATTAGGCTGAGAATCAGCACTTTTTGAACGTCAAAATTACATAAGATAGTCTTCAAAAAATTAATTTAAAATGTAATCTTCAAAACGCTCGCCCTTCACCGCTTCCTAGTGCTTTAGCTAGAAAGAAGAAGTGGTGCAACAAACTCTCCAGCAGAACTGCTGACTGTCCAGTTAAAAAGAACTTAATTTAATATAAATTTTATTTTTTTATTCAAAGTAATTAACATTGCGAAAAACAAAACATTAATTTAAACTATTTTCCAATAGCTTCTGCCCGCGGCTTCGCCCGCGTGGTTGTTGGAAATTATCCCACGGGAACGTGCTATCGGGACAAAAAGAAGCCTATAATCCTTCCTCAGGATGTCATCTACCTCCTTGCCAAATTTTATCGAAATCCGTTCAGTGGTTTTGACGAGAAAAGGTAACATACAGACAGTTACCTTCGAATCTATAATATTAAGTGTGAATATGTCAGCTAGCACATTGGAACCAATATTTAAATTAATTACTAAACAATATAGCTAAAGTAAATATATTATCCAACGCAATGTTGTTTCATAAACAGTTCTAGAGGCAAACATTTAATATTTGAATTATTATCATGGAGAACTAGAATGTTTATTTAAATCTCAAATGGAGAGTCCTCTGCTTGTAATTACTGTTCCATATTATGTTATTGACATAATATTATTTAGATTTTAGTTCCGTGTATTATTTAATAGTGTGACGTTTAGTTATATATTTCGCTAACATTATCAGCCCCATTTTCCCGCTGCTGGGACTCAGGCCTCCTCTCTGTGAGAGGTAGTGTTATTTTATTGGCTGAATCTTGAGACTGAGAGCAATTCTTATTAATTCCAAAATAGCTTGAATTAACTTTTTTAATTGCTCCATCTCTAGACCAATAGCACTAAATTTTGCCATCTAAATAAACAATTGTATTTTCATATATTATATTATCTTTAAAGTAATAAAATTTCACAGTGTCAATTATTTAATTTTGCATTTAGGTCATCCATTTCTATAGTATAATTTTAATTGTTGAAGGACTAAATCATTTTCAGTTTTTAACATAGTGAGATTTTGTACTTTTCACTGATATTGATAGTGTCTGCAGTTTTAGTACGAGAACTATCCATTTCTATATTGTCAGCATTGCTTGAAGCACGGCTCAAGGCATCAGCTACATCTTAGAACCTTTTTTTATGTTTGGAAATCATCAAATGACTTCTCCCGCTCTGGGCGGAGCGAAAGGGCGTGTCATACTCTTACTGGCTAAAACCTACCCGTGTTTCTTGAGTTGCCTGTGCGCCAGAGCCACGGTAACTCTTTCGAAAAATCCGCGACCCCGGCAGGCATCGGCCCTATCGGTCCCTGTCAATAGTGCTAATATCTCTTTCAGGCGCGCGTGGAGCACGGCGCGCCGTCGACCCGAGCCTGGTCTTTACCGGACGGCGAGCCGCCCATTGCTCGCTGTCCGCAAGCCCGCGTCTACGGTGGCCGGGAGTCGGCTATCGACTCCCGGCGTCCAGGGTGTCTCCTCCTGCGGCGACTAGGGGCGCGAGGGCGCAACGATTGCCTCTCCCTCACGCGCTCCGCCTCCTCTTTCGCGAGCATTACTGCTTCGCAGAAGGAGGTGACGGCTTCCCATTCCCTCTCGCTCCATACCATGGCCTGGACCAGAGCCGGACGCGAGAGATCGCCGCCGCCGATCGCCGTCACGAGGACCATCTTAGAACTTGGAGTGTATTGAAGACGTCTTCCACTCAGAGCTCTGATTTGAACAGCACTTAATATTTAGACGAGAAGAATGCAGAGAGCATAATGCTGAAAGGTTGAACTATTCTTTTGACGTCCATTGTCCAGTTTATTATTGAGTAACAATTTTTAACTGGACGATTTGAGTTGTTTCGCTTGATTTCTAGAACGAACACATTGTTTTAGTTTCCGATGTTAGATGACAAATGAAGGATAGATATAGTGATAGATACGGAATACAAAAGACATATTGATGAAACAAAATTTAAACCTTTGTTCATTTACCACGTTTGCTGTCAAATTGAGTAAAATGTTTCCTGTTTTACCTTCAAATGATTGCCTTTATTGAACTTTTATTTTGTGTATTTTTATTTTCTTTTGTGATGTACATGATTTGTACATTACCTTATTACCTATGCCACGTCCTGACGACATTATGATTGTATATTTTGTACATTTTTGAGTTAATTAATTAGAGTTGGCACTTTACAAGTAAGCATTGATAAGGACTTTTAATTAATACTATTTGCTTGTAAAAAGTTTCACTAGTCCATACGGAAGGCATGTAAATATGCAAACAGATACTCAACCATTAGTGGCAGTTATGAAGAAATAAATTAATTCCATTGGTTTTCAACGTTTAAGAAATATAAAAATAAAATTAAGCATTTATGATTTGGATGTTCAATACACTCCAGGTTACTTCTAGCTGATCCTTCAAGCAATGATGATCTGCATGAGCAGGTGGCGTGATCAACGCGTCACCGGCGGCAAGCAGAGGCGAAGCGCGGCTGCGACACGGCTCGACCCGGCGACCACTCGCTTCCTCGGTTTCCACCGCGACGGCCGATACTCGTTATACTCTAATTTAAATCTTAACTGTTTGTCTGGCAAAGTTTACCTTTGTGTAATATCAAACAGCATTAATCCATTGGCTTAAATACAGTCCATTTCTTTCATTGGGGACTACAGGACCTAAATGTAAGTTTTATAATGCCTAAAAGTATATGATCCACTGCACTAAACAAAATCAGAAAAATATATGTAATTCTTCAGGATATTTGCTAATTAGATAGTGTGTTGAAAACATAATACAACTAATTTGATACGATAGAAAAAAATCACGGAGATACCTCTAAACATTTCTTATAACGATTAAAAACAATACTACTATGCATTAAATCATTCTGATTTTTTTGTCAGATTATTCTACAAGCAACATACTAACGTAATAGTGTTTTAATTTTTTAATCCAATCCACAGATTTTTTGTAAATAGATAATTGCTTCGTATTTTGCAATAAATTACCAGCGTTGTGTCATCGCGCTTCTCTTTCTTTTCTATGCAGTCCGACAGTGACCGCGCTTTAGCTGTTGTAAGCCTCTTAACAATGACAATATAGAAATTAATAGTTATCTTACAAAAACTGTACACACTATCAACGTCAGTGAAGAAGTACAAAATCCCATCATGTTAGAAACTGAAAATTATTCAGTCCTTCAGCAATTAATAATAAAAAATATAAAAAAATAAAATATTACATATTATCATATGTAATGTTACGTTTGAATTCGTAATAAATTTCATTCCCTTTCATTTTATGGGATTGTTTATTTAAATTATTAAATAATAGTGCCATTGTTATTAAGAGATGGAGATATTAAAAAAGTTCATTCAAGTCATTTTGGAATAAATAAGATAATAATTGGCCGAATCTTGAGACTGAGAAAATAATTATTGTTCTGCCTCAGTCTCTAGATTCGGCCAATAAAATAACTCCGGCCGGAGTCCCAACAGTGGGGTAATTGGGCTGATAATGTTAGCAAAATATGTACCTAAAAGTCACACTATTAAATAAAACATGGAACTGAAATTTAAATAATATTTATTTTATTTTATTTTTTTGTTCCATATTTGGAACAGTATATACAAGCAGACATCTCTCCATTTGAGATTTAAATAAACACTTTTGTTCTCCATTGTAATAACTTAAATATTTAAAGTTTGCCTCTTGAACTATTGATGAAACAATATTACGTTGGATTATATAATAATAGGTCTTTACCTATGAAATTGCCGTTTTGTATGAAAAAATTTAAACGAATTTTTTTCATGAATTTTTTATTTGTATTAATCGAAGTAATCACCCATGCAATCAATGCATCTTTGCCATCGCAGTGGCAGTTTATTGATGCCCTTCTTAAAGAAATCAGCTGGACGGGAGGCAACAAATTCTTCAAAGGCATTTTGTACTGCCTCTCGGGTATTAAATTTTTTTCCCGCCAAGAAGTTATCCAAATTCTGGAAAAAGTAGTAGTCTGTAGGCGCAAGGTCTGGTGAGTAGGGCGGATGACGGAGAGCTTCCAACCCCAGTTCTTGCAACTTGTTGACCGTCTGCTGTGCAGTATGAGGTCGCGCGTTGTCGTGCAGGAGCAGCGGAGACGAGCGATTGACCAATGCTGGTTGGAGATGCGCCAGCTTCTCCATCATTGTGTTCAGTTCTTCACAGTACACATCTGCAGTAATGCTCACCCCGTTTGGTAAGAAGCTGTGATGAATCACACCGGCGCTAGACCACCAAACAGTGACCATCACTTTTCTAGGGGTAAGTTTTCGTTTAGGGCATTGTTTAGGTGCTGAACCAGGATCCAACCAACTTGCTGAGCGCTTACGGTTATCAAACAGAATCCATTTTTCATCGCAGGTAACAATGCGGTTCAAAATTCCTTCATTTGTGTGTCTGTTGAGCAGTGCAAGGCACGTCTCGACGCGTACTTCGCGCTGGCGATCATTGAGTTCGTGGGGCACCCATTTGTCAAGCTTTTTTACCTTGCCAATTTGACGCAAATGGACCAATATTGTTTTGACGCTAACGTCGAAAGCTGCTGCTAATTCAGCCGTAGATTGTGTATCATCAGCTTCCACAATCGCCTTTAATTCGTCATTGTCGACCAAAGTCTTCGGACGACCGCGAGGTTCATTTTTCAGGTCGAAATTTCCAGAACGGAAGCAAGCAAACCAATAACAGGTGGTGCGTTGGTTTGTAGAGTTAGCTCCGTAAACGTCGTTGATGTTGCGTGCCGCTTGTGCCGCGTTGCTGCCACGACGGTACTCATATTCCATAATTACTCGAATTTTTAACGTATCCATGATGACGAAAAAGATTGAAATGCGATGAAAATGTAACACTAATCAATAAAGAAATGACTACTTTTAGAAAAAAAAATCCATGTTTTTTAAATAAAATTAATTTGAAATTAGAATTCATAGCCAAACAAAAATTATTTTGATTTGAAATGGCCAGTACTGCAGAACGGCAATTTCATAGGTAAAGACCTAATATTTACTTTATCTATAGTGTTTACTAATTAACCTAAAAACAATTAAAATATTGGTTGCAGTGTGCTAGCTGACATATGGCAAATATGTAATATGTTGTGTTTCGTAATGTTAATTATTTTGAATACTATTAATTTGTATAGAATCAAGTTTTTCTATCGATAGCTGTGCTACTGGGGAGTTTTTTATAAATGATAAACGATAAATGATTTTATTTCTGTAAGTAGGTTTGAACAAACACTTTTACACGTCAATCATATTTTAAAAACTAGATGAGGTCGGCGTTTTCTATCTGACTACTCTGAGAAGAAAGGCTGGAACAAACTCAGAGGCACAGTCTCTTTTAAACTCCAGACATAATCTTGGTCAGATCATGTAGATTTGTGTCTGAAATGGTCTTTTGAGGAAAAACCACACAGATTGAGTGGACCTGTCCAGTCAGAGCACGCATATGTCAGTAATCGTGCAGCTCAACTCAGAACTTAAGGAGCTCAACGATTCGACGAACAATACCAAAGAAAAGACATTTGGGTAGGCCACAAAAATTGCTCAAACTGCCAGACCGTGATTAAAATTAACTGAGGAGCAAAAAAAAGCAACAATGACCCACATAGTTTTCACATTCACAATATTAAAATAATAATCCACGAGATCCAATTCCGCCCCATTAAGTAGTACATTGGTTTTCACCTGCTTAACGTTAGGTGTCAGAAATCTAATACATTTAGTCTTTTTCTCGTTTAAAAGTAAATTAATAACACTAAACCAATGCACTATTTTAGCGATAGCATTATTTACATCATCAGTAATAATCTGTTGTCGTTTAACCTTAAATAAAAGTGATGTGTCATCTGCAAATAACACTATTTCTCTATTCTATTATTATTATTTTTGTATTCTTTACAAGGCAAGGTAGATCATTAATATATACAATGTTATGCCACTTCTTCTTCCCAGCTAAAGCACTTGAAAACTAGGTTCAAAAAGTGCTGATTCTCAGCCTAGTTTGAATAAATGACTTTTGATTTTGATTTTGAACTAGCGTGCAATGTGAGAAATTCTATGAATATATATTCTATGAAGCTGGGGCGGCGTGTATACAGCATGTGATGAGTACGATTTGTCATAATACGTACTATAGTCTTTTAAGATGTTTGAATATTTATTGTTGTGGTCGTTGGTAGCCCCATGTTGATTAATTGTAGATTTGAAACATATTGTAATGCATAACTCCATAAAACATCCTCATTTTATTTTTAACTATTTTTCTTCTTTGAGTAATATTTATAAAATTTTAAGGGGTTTTCTAGGAAAAGTCTTCGAAAATGGATGTTGGCGATGTTTGTTTTGTAAAACTTTAATTATTCTTGTTTTAATTAATTTCCCTTATTCGGTATTTCCCTATGCACTTTACATTTTTCTTTTCACAGAGTGTCAGACATCTGTGCAAGCGCGTGCTACAAATTAACCGGAGCTTCAGTAAGATGACAGCGTGTGGTCTGTTTACTAGAGACGCCACTCTACCGATACCTTTGATGGGACTCTTGACAAAGTAAATTATTGGACTCCTCATGAGCGTAGCTAGGGAGGGACAAGGGTGGGTAATGCCTACCCTAGAAACTTCTTGGCACACCCTAGAAAAATCGTCAGTATTGAAGAATTACTTACTGTTTAATCGCTTTTTATTAGGGTTCCGTACCTCAAAAGGAAAAAACGGATCCTTATAGGATCACTTCGTTCTCTGCCCGTCCGTCTGTCTGTCTGTCAAGACCCTTTTTCTCTGGAACGCATAAAGGTTTCAAATTGAAATTAATATCAAATACGCAAGTCTACCGTCCCTTGAAGCTCTAAAAAAATCAAGCTTCTAAGTCAACGCAATAAAAAAATACGGCCATTTATGCGACAAATTTTGATACTCGCAAATAAATCAGAACCTATATGGTACTTCCCGTTGATTTAGAATCATAAAATTTGGCAAGAAGCAGGGTCTCACAGCACAAGTAACGGAAAAAGTCCGAAGATTGTTAATTTGTAGTTTTATCACATTTTTTTTTGTGATTACATTTGCAGTTTGTGAATTGACCGTGACGTTCATCCATCATGTATGGGAGAACATTTTTTAACAGTTGATTTCAAAAATAATTATAAAGATATTTTTGAAAATTTATTCTACAGCTTTTTATGCGGAAGCAGTAATAATGAAAAACTTAAAGTTTCTCTACGATGAGGTGGATAAAACCTGGCTGAAGACATATGCTCCAAAATCGTTTTTTTTATGTGTCTATGCTACATAGAGAAAATGAAACAGTGAAGAATACGATAACCCTGGGACAGTGTTGAACCGATTCAACGAAACATTTTGGAAGCTAAAGCTTATTTAAGCTTATTAAAATATAATAATAAGGAAATGTAAATGTGTGTCGCATGTTTAAAGTCTTTTTAATCTCGTTTCTATAAATATCAACCATTCTAATTACAAAACAAAGTATTAGATTCGTTTCGGAATTAGATTTTTTCCCGCGGTAAAAAGTACCTTCGCCAGGATACTATTATATCTTCTTGCCAAACTTTATCGAAATCCGTTTAAGCGTGAAAGGTACCAGTCAGACATACTTACTACATTTTTTTTTGTATTTGTAATATTAATATAGATAATTTAATTTTACTAAGGAGTTCAAAAAGACGTCACATCATGGCGAAAAGAAGATTGAATGAAGTATTATCTGCGGGCATGGTAGTGCTGGGGGCCAAGTTGAGCCAAAGATAAAAAGCACGGCCACTACCTATCTTTTGTCGAAGCATTTCGTCGTATTTTCAAAGACTTTTAAGTATATTTTGACCAAGATGTAAGGTTTGCAGAGTTAGGGCCTTGGCTCTACATTAGATCTGATAACTTTTTAACAGTAAAAGCGTTGTTTAATACTCGGCAACCTACTTTATATGAAATGTTTTTAGTGGGATTATTTATTACTAGGTGTCATAATGATCTCTCATTAAATGACTGTGGTTAGTTCAGCTGGACGGCTGCCCTCCCATAGACAAAATCTCTAGCTACGCCAGTGGTACTGCTGCAGTTTGCTTTTCTGTAAAATTCCTTTTGAGGACTAATATTCTTCACAACGATTTTAGTATAGATATTTAATAAGTAAAACAATGTGGGTTGTCAACTGTATGATTATTTAACTTCAGCCATATTGGGGATGTATTCATTAAAATAATGAACAAAACCTAAACATCTCTTAAGATTTTGCTTATTACTCGGCATGACATATTCTAAAACAGCCCTAATCTTATACTTGCCTGGTACTAAATGTCCATCTCCAATTTAATGGCCAAAATATTTAATTACATCAGGTAGGTATTAAATCTTTGGGTTAAACTTGTTAATCAACTCACCTGCTCTGCTGAGGACTTTTTCGAGGATCACATAATGTTTTTCTCTGGATTCCGCGTGAAATAAGAAGTCATCAATGTATGTAAACAAACCTTCAAAGCCACTAAAACAATTTCTACAGTTTTTTTGAAAAATTTCAGCTAAGGTTTCAAGTCCAAATAGTAAAACATTAAAACCATGCCCATTAAAAACAATAATATATAAACCATAAAAACAATAAATTGTACACAACAATTGTATTCTGTTGTTGTATTGTATTGTTGTTGTGTTGTATAGTTGTTGTGTTGTACTGTTGTTGTGTTGTATTGTTGTTGTGTTGTATTGTATTGTTGTGTTGTGTTGTGTGTATTATTGACAGAAAATGCCAGACATTATTCTTTCAGATCTAAAACAGAGAAGAATTTTGTGACTAAATTATTGATACATACTTGGAATTTTTGTTTTTTTTTTGGAATTTGGTTTTACTGGGATCTAAACATAAACGAATAGAACCATTTTTTTTCCACAATAATAATCCCATTCACCCATTCTGTAGCTTCCACATCTTTGGATATCACACTTAGTTTACAGAGTGTCTTTTATATCTTTCATCTTTTTATGTATCTTTTAATTTTAAAGGAACGCTATGTGGTGATTTGTCACTGGAATAGTTTTGTTTTAATAAAATTTTATATTTTTAATAAAATTGACCTGCGCCTGAGAAATATATATGTATATATCTGTCCATCAGTATCTATTTATTTGATTGATTATTTTTGATACTGTTTATAAACTCTGTTTCAATAGTGCCTAATAACAAACCTGAATCCTTTCCTAATGTTGGCTGATATCCAGAACTAGTACCTAACAATAAAATCCAATAAATAAACTTTTAACTTTAATTTTATTTCCAATAAAACAGTAATACAAGTTTTATTTAAGATCTGTGATATGTCTGTAATGTGAGTTTTGATTTACTAACTTTAATATTATTAAGTTTATTCCAGCAACGAGATAATTATTAGGTTACCATCAGAACTAGTATTCAGTCTGAAGGTGCAATTTATGATATTTTCAATGATTAATTCTGCTCCCAACAGTTAGCATTACGTACTTGAACTATCGATTCACAAAAAAAAATCCTCTTTTTCATTTTGCTCCTCAGATATGACATGCACTTTTTTGGTGCGACACACTTTTGCGAAGTGGTTATATTTTCCACATTTTGCAAGTTTTATTCCTCTTGTAGGGCATTTGCTGATGTCCCTCTCATGATGGCCACCGCACCATTTGCATTGTATAGTGAGAGTTTTCACCTGTACCTTGTGAACGTCCCCTCTTCTGCCGAGTCGCATTGTACTTCTTTGATTTGTGACTTTGTTACCCCTGAGAGACGTAGCCTCTTTACAATTTTTTCCAAGTCCACAGCACCCATGGTCAAAAAATTCTCCTCTTCGGATTTTTTGGTAGTGCCAAAAATAATCCTATAGTGGATGGCTTCATTTTAATTTGTGAACTAACAATATCTTGCTAGACTTTTCAAGTCCGTGAAATATACATCAAATGGATCACCCGGTCGTTGCGAGAGATTATAGAATAAAAATCTTGAAAATGGTACATTATTCACCATACAAAAAAAGGAGGAGGGTCTCAAGTCGACCAGTATGTATATATATTTTTTTTTATGTATGACCACGCATATTTTTTTACAGAGTAGTCAGATTTCTCCCATTGGCATCAATAAGCTATTCGAAACCAAAATGATTAAAGATTTGTCTTCCTCGCCGCCAATGACACTTAGGAAAAACTTATTTTTTCTTTAACCATTTTCATCATCAAGTCCAGAGGCAACAAAATATATATTTAGCTGTTGTTTAAACCTTTTCTAATTGCTTGGCAAATCCCCACCGAGACACAGTTTTCGAACAGGTTGGACTACGCTGCTGTCATGTTTGCACACAATTTCAAACTGTACAGTGATTAAAAAAGATGGTACGTTATGAAAACAATTACGACTGCGTAACATATATCATTTTGATTATAATAAAACACTGTAACAATAATGCACATTTTTAAGGAAAAATTATTAATTGTTAAATTCAAAGCAACCTAAAAAAAAAGTATCACAAAGACAGGCTTTTAAAACGGAAATAATTTAAAAAAGAATCAGTCATTTAAACCTTACGGCCATATTTAATCAGATTTCGACAAAGAACCTACAATATTAATTAACCTACCTAACTGTACACGCCATTTTCACTTTAATTGCTTACAAAATAAGAACTGTATTCAAACGCATAAATTATATCCCTTTGCCAATAATTGTGTAAGTTAATTTCAACTTTACCGACAAAAGAATAAGAACAATATTTGAATACGTAAACGTAACCCTTTACTGTTTACGGCTCTTTTTCGAAAACAATAGATCTAAGCTGGTATCGAGTACAATTTTATTCGGTCGTCTGAACCTTTAATAATTGAAAAACTTTGAACCCAGAACCCGATAGAATTTCACAAGGAAACCTATAAAATTTACCTCGAGCTTAACTTTTAGTGTTCTCAGGTAATAATTGATACGATGGACCGCCGTAAACCGGTCTGAATCGGTTATGGCCGGTTGAAGCCAGACCGATCGAGTGTCCGCTAGAATTCCTTGGACAATCCATGTTTATAGAGTGTATGTAGTGGAAGGAATCGAGACATGATACTAAAAGATAAATAGACATCTTAATTTCTTATTCAGGTGATTAAGTGTTTGAAGTAATCTAATAAAGCAGTTTCTTAGGAAATAATTGGATAATAAACGTAGGTTATAGGTACTGTACGAAATAAGCATTATTTTCAATCAGGTTATTACTTATGACTATCATTCAAATGTTAAACATGACCTAAATATTATGGGGTTTATTCATAAACGTTGCTTAAAGTTTAGTAATGATTATAAATAAACCCCCCCATCATTACGATAAACTAAAAACAAATTTGAAACAGTCAGACATTATGTACTCTTATAAGACTTTACTACTTATAGAAAACAGTAGGTAAACTACGAAAAAGGCTTCACATAAACCAAAATGGCCTCCGAAAATCCATCATATTATATCTTCTATCCCATGAAATAGGATCGTATTCGAAGCATAATACAAATACCTTTCAAGAAAATATTCTTGTTAACTCGATCTTTCGACATGGCGCAAACTATGCGACATGCGACTGCGACAACTCGGCGACTGGACAAAACGACAGGCTACGGCTGACAATTTTCATATATTTTGATCAAAGCTTGGCGTCACACACTTGGCGTCGAGTTACAGAGTCGCAACGACATGCTGGGGAGTCGCACACTCTCGCTACTTGTCGCAGCGACTAGACGCACTGCGCACGCGCACACCCGACAACCGTCGGATACGCTTCACCTTTACTTGATAAGTACAAAGTCAAGTGCAACTGGAGACTCTAAATTCTCTCCCAAGATGAACAACACTACAGTCTCTCGAATACTTAAAGAAAATGATGTAACGACTAATCGCAGACGCAAAGGACAGCTCTGCGTCTTTTTGACCCGTCAAGACGCATACTTTGCATTGGCACTTCATGGGAAGGGAAGCAAATGTGTTGTCACAGGACCAATGAGTTTGTGGATCACCTACCCTCCAAATATACTATAAGGTTTCATGAAGGAGGATTGACTGTAATGCAATCGACAGATTTACAAAAGGGGGATGTCATTAAATGATTGGCATAGTAACCTTGGTATGGTCACCAAATGTGATAAGTAACCAGGGTTCCCGGATATATTTGAAGTTTAATATGAAACCGATGGATATTTTCGAATAAAATCTAACTTAAGTAATAGAAAACAAACAGTTAATTCATCAAATTAAATTTCATTTGAAAACCTCCATCAGTTTCTTACTAAACTTCAACTATATCCATGACCCTAGTTACTTGTCTCTTGTGGTGACTGTACCTATTTAGTTGTTGCTCATTTAAGACTGTATAAAATATAAGGAAACTCTCATTTAATATATTAGTTAGACTGCCCGGGACTGTAGATATTTCCATGAGGACATAATTCAGCAGCACCAGTTTTTTTAATAATTATCTGCCAGAATGATGACCTATCTAGTTGGTGCTTATTCATAGTGATAATACGAGTACGAGCTAAAAATTAAAATATGTTAGACACCACTGCGTAGCAAGACCTTATTATTAAGAGCGATCATGAGATCGTAGCATCGTGCGAGCTACGCCGTAGCTTGGCGTAGCAACATGATTATTATTGGTTAATAATTATGCAAACAGATTTATGATGAAAACATAAACGTATATAAATAAAAATGAAATGCTGTTCATTGATAAGCGCATCACTTGAAAACGGCTAGAAAATTATGACAATAAAAAAAAAAAAAACTAAACATAACAAAATGGGTGTCTAGTTTTATTTTTAATATTTATAATTGTCCGAATAAGGTTTTCAGGAAAGGAAAATATTGACAAGTCGCCGGCAAAATTGAAAAATTCGGGAAAGTTATTGAAATTTAGACAGGACAACGTCTGTCGGGTCAGAAGTTAAAAATAAAAAGTATTTGTACTGAAAAACTTGAATTCCTAATTTTCATTAAACATTAAAACGAATGAATGTTTTCATATTAAAAGTCCACTATACGTTGCTTGACAATGTTACGTATCATACGTATCTGGGAAACAATACCTGGTAAACCTACTATATATAATATATATATATATATATAATATTATAAATGTGAAAGTGTGGATGTTTGGATGTTTGTTACTCAATCACGCTAAAACGGCTGAACGGATTTGGATAAAATTTGGCACATGGGTAGACTA
Organism: Dryobotodes eremita; assembly: GCA_917490735.1. Taxonomy (NCBI): domain Eukaryota; kingdom Metazoa; phylum Arthropoda; class Insecta; order Lepidoptera; family Noctuidae; genus Dryobotodes; species Dryobotodes eremita. The sequence continues at coordinate 4,947,892 of OU823257.1, read as the reverse complement.
TGACTTGGATTAGGACATAGGACACTTTTTATCCCGATATTCCCACGGGATCGAGATTTCTGCGGGTGAAACCGCGGGGCGCAGCTAGTACAGAATAATAAGGGAAATCATGAAATCCAGTAGCAAAAGAGATGTGAACATCAACAAGAATTCATTTAACTGTCGCCTATTCTTGTTCCAAGATATTGTATCAATGTGAATTAATTAAACTTACTTAATAATGAATGAATGATGTAGCGTCATGTGTCTGGGACCAGCCCTAGAATTAAATACGTTGTGAGTATTGATTATATTAATTTAAGAATACACATTGTCAGATAAATGATAAATGATTTTATTTCTGTAAGTAGGTTTGAACAAACACTTTTACACGTCAATCATATTTAAAAAAATAGATGAGGTCGGCGTTTCCTATCTGACTACTCTGAGAAGAAAGGCCGAAACAAACTCAGAGGTCAGTCTCTTTTAAAGTCCAAACATAATCTTGGTCAGATCATGTGAAGACCATGTAGATTTGTGTCTGAAATAGTCTTTTGAGGAAAAACCAAACAGGTTGAGTGGACCTGTCCAGTCAGTGCACGCATTTGTCAGTAATCGTGCAGCTCAACTCAGAACTTAAGGAGCTCAACGATTCGACATTGTGGTAGTGAATTTCATAACCTCAAGATGTTTCAATATGAGTTTTTATTTTTTGGCAGGGTTCTCGTAATTAATTAACGATTCCAATGGGATCAATATAGATTATTTATTACTTAAAGAAGAAAATGATCTCCTCTATAACATGAGCGGTGGATGCCAATTCCTCTTCATACACATAGCGTAAAGTAGTGGTAACACAACTCCTGAAGGCATTTGGTTCCGTATACAACTTATCCAGCTTTAGCGTTGGACCTCAACATATTACACAGAAGGGATACTGCATGTGGATGTCAAATTTCTGGAGATTAATGTAAAAGGACAACCCGAACATGAGTTATAAAGTATCAAGTTAGTTTAGTTAGTTAGTTATTAAGTTTAGTTTTTAGTTATCAACCTACCACATACTTTTGTGCACAAGGAAGATCAGCCATCTTGAAAACTCAAACTCAACTCAAACTCAAAGCATTTATTTCAATTAAACCATTTACAGGCACTTTTGAATTGTCAAAGAGTCGGTCAGTTAGTCAGAAAGTTGAAGCTAGTTGCCTATTCCAAAATGTAGATCTCTATGGAGAAGAAACCCTTTAATTAAAGTTTGTTGAGAAGACCAATTGTGTGTACTTATTTCTGTATGAACCTCATGCGAATTATTTATTTATTTATTTATTTATTTTGTCCAACTTACATCTAATTAATCCTGTTTATACTCAAGCATATAGCTACTCTCATGTTAATCGGTGAGTAGTGAGAAATCATACGCTACACGGTTAACTTGTAGCACGCGCTTGCACGGATGTTTAAAACTATCTGAAAAAAAAAAAGTTCCTAGGGGAAATCCCGAATTAAGGGAATAATTAAAATAAATAAAGTGAATATTATTAACCCCCGTTTTCGAAGACTTTTCTTCAAAAACTCATTCGATGAGAAAAAAGTCAAATAGATTTTTGAGGACTTTAATGGACTCATGTATTTTTTATTTTTTTTAAGTCTTATTAATTTAAAATATCTGTCTAATATTAAACATAATGGTACACACGACATCATATCAAGCTATACATTTACAGTTTTATTTGACCTCGCATTGGCTTTTCGCACAATGAGAAGTCAGCTTATACTGGAAATGTATAGCTTGATATAATTATCGTCGTACGTACTACCAATGATCGCTACAACCTAAGGACAAAAGAAAAGAAAAAAATAAAACACCCTGTATACACGCCTCCCCAGCTTCCTCTAAATATACTTAAAACTTCTCACATTGCGCACTTGTTATAATTAAAACTGTTATTTCCTCTATGATCAATACGACTATTAGACCGCTGACGATCAAGTGAAGAGTAAAAGTCAGGCTGGAAAGAATAAATAAATGTGCACAAACTATCACAATGAGAATCATAATATTTTTTTCACTTTTACCAACGAGCCTAGAAAAACGAAAAAGTATTTATTCATAAGTAGAATAATCATGAATAAAGACTCGACTTATTACTGTTTCATAAAAAAAGAACATTTTATTTTTGAAAATGGAACTAAAAGCGGCGATCTCTTCGGTAGAATGCGTGCATTGCGTTGTGGCGACAGAAGAAATAATAAAAAAAAGCGTTGGCGCGTAATCTTTAGAATTTTTCTCTCATTACAAATTGAATTGGTGACCGTGATAAAATTTATTTTTAAAATTGTATTGGATTTTTTATCTTCTCGCAATCGTAGTGAAAAGTGAAGTGTAACACACGGCGCTAAAAACCCATTATAACTCGGTTTCTATTTATTCCCTCGCTACAGGCCGGCAGTAAAACTACCTCGTATATAATGGGTCATTTTAGCCCCTTGTACAACAATCTACTATTTGATGAAGTGAAAGTGTACTGAATACACAGACAACTTAGCCCCGTAGACACCGCATAGGAGGGCAACCGCGCTCGCCAAGCATTAGCTCTACGGCCTCATATGTGATGGCCACGCCCCCAACTCGTCTAGGAAGCGCCAGTCAGTCCGTTACTGAATGTTGACGTGTTTTAGTTATTGTTCTGAGGTTTTAAAAATCGAAAAGAATATTCAAAATGCCGTATTGTGCAGTGAAATGGTGCGGAAAATGTAGCAAAACTTTGAGGTTACACAAAGACGGCATTACATTTCACCGACAAGTTATTTAAAAGCATAAAATAATTACAAAATTTAATTTAACGACATTATTTGAATACGAAACAAATGCAAAGGTGCAGTAGCGCTCGTTGATGTCTTTTGAAAAATCTCTTTCTTTCACGTTTTAATTTATATATGACTATCTCGCTCTATCATCGGTAGCAGTTTACTAGTGATGATGAATCGATAACAAATCTACAAATAAAATATCGATATGTTACCACAAACATAAAACAAATAAATAATCATTATTTTATTTTAAAGGTTTCCAAAATGCCTAGACTTAAAGAAAATTTGTATAAGCGCTACAAAACGAGAAGAAAATTGTTGTCCCACTACAAAATAATAGTGTTATATGTTCCCGTCATTTTACTACGGATTGCTTTGAACTCAAAAAGAAACGACGAATTTTATTTATTACTGCTGTACCAACTTTGGTGGGTCACTTTTCAATATTGTCAGATATTATCGACTTTAGTTACCTTATTCCCGAAATATTTTGGCACTAATTAATACACTCAGTGCATGGAATTTGGCGCAAACGTGGCACGTGCTTCTCCAAAACTATTCTCTGTTTGATGCAAAAAATATTTCCTGAATTAAGTATACCTAGATATAAGTACTAGGTATAACGAATTATTTTACGTAGTATATCTGTGCTATAATGTGAGATTTTATTTGATCGGTGTACCTTTTTCAATAGATAAATAAATCTAAGTACTTACAAATGTTGCTTATCGATAAAAATATCGAGTCTCATACCAACCCTAAGCCGTCGTATGAGTCATTTGACGTATGACATGTGACATTGAAATAGCCAATCACAGCTCTTTTTGCACCTCGGCCCCCCCTGACTTTTGGCGATAGTATATTCGAACAAAATGTTCTTAATGAGGTGTCTACGGGGCTAAGTTGTCTGTGACTGAATATGTCTGTCAAAGAACCAAAGTGTTAGTTCACACATTTTGACATCGAGAGAATACGCGATCCCTTTCGCTCGGCGATCATGTATTTTTTGTATAATAAAATAACAAAATTAAGAAAAGCAATATAGGATACTTTTGCACACGGAGTGATATCTATCTATCTCATAATTTGTATATGGAGAAGAAGAGAAGATTACAGAGAGCCTAATGTTGAAAGGTTGAACCATTCTTTCATCGTTCTGTTCGTTCTTTCGTAGTTTCTGAATACCCCGTGGGAATAAGGCGTGAATTTATGTATGTATGTATGTGTCTTTGACCAGTCTGTTTTTTTTAGAAAAAGTTCGACTGGAGTCATTGAAAAGGTTTCCACATTGTAATTTTTTTGTTGTTTTATATTTAGCTGTTAGACTACAAAAGCTGAATGCCCAACCTAACAAGGTTAATTTAATTTTGACCAAAGCAATTACTTTCAATGTTGATTGTTTCCAGTCAAATTAAGTAAAAATATTACTTAATGTATGTATATTAGTTGCCATTGACATAAAGTAGTTCAATAAACATAATTACATTCAGAACACATCTAATTATGAATTATTTATTATACATGTCGGAAATACGGTAAATCAATCGTTTGACTTTGACTAATCGGGACACCAGCGCCACCTGGGGACACTGGACAGAGTTTACAACATAACACTCGACCAGAGTTAAATTCGATGGCGGTTAAGCAGTGAACACGTTTAAAAACTGTCGCGCGTTCCGTATAGTTGTGTCGTGTACCCGCAGTGTGTGATTCGCTAGTGTGATTAATTTGTTCGTAAATTATAATTTGATTTGAACTGCAAACGGTTTTTCTATTGCGCAATAATAATAATAATAATAATAATTTAATTCAGACTTTTGTCCATATAGAGTTAGTAATACACTGAAGCTTAGAACTATGTTAGTAATACACACATACAAAAACAAAATATAATAATTATCCTATGTGCAGACGAATCACCAACAACACCTGAATAACCAACACTTCCCATAGTACGCCCACAGTAGTTAAAATATGGCTGATGATAACGAGAGAGACGTACCTTCTCCATCGCTCAGAAACGCTCGCTTGGCGGGCTGAACACTCGCTGAGAGACTCCCGCTTCGTACATACGCATAGCAAAATCAGCTTATAAGTAATGTTACCACTACTGGAACATAGGCTTCTTCTCTTCGAGAGGGAGTGGGCCTTAATCTACAACGCGGGCCCAGTGCGGGTTGGTAGATGTCACATGATTAAACGCACACTAGGGAGTAATCGTTCGTCGCCTTCGCCCACTCGCTGCTTGTTGCCCGCCAACTCTTTTTTAGTTGCTAGCTCTATTCGCTTCTTTATCGTGCCGTATAAGGGATAGTTCCAAAAAAGTTTCAATACCAGGTTGAGAGAAAACCAAGCCCCACTAAGAACTTATTCGGTGCCAGTAAGAACCGTGGCCTGGCCTCGTATTAACTCTCGTTCACCGATAGAATGCTAACCTTCCGGGCAACTTGCGTGTTGTTTGTGGCCGATCAAAAACAGCTGTGACATACTGATAGGCAGTGGGAAGAGCTTGTTGGTTTTTGTAATAAATTTTATTTACCTGAAAGAGGTATTAGGGTTGATAATAATTAATCGTATATTTAAATGAAAATATTCTAATCTAAATTTAAAGTTAATTATCTGGTTCTGGTTCTGGTTCTGGGTCATGTTCGTGAACGGGCGCCGTCACTAGGGACTGGTCATCTCTTAGCTTCCACGGCTTATTTTAATTAAATTTAATATTTGAATTGTTTTTATCTTTATATTACGGACGCTTTTAACGTTCTGCATCGTTCTCTCATGCACAATTTCAACATGAATGATGTAACCAATATTTGTTAACCATATTTTGATTTAAAAGAGTGTACGTGGAGTTTCATGCCCGTTCTTCTCCATACGTACCTACTACGCTTTGGAATGGACAACTAGCTTCATCTTTCTGACTGACCGACCCCTTGACAACTCAAAAGTGCGCAAATGCTTTGAATTTGAGTTTGAGGTTATCTTTCTGGTATATTTAGAGCCCACGTAACAAGATCGCAATATCACTTTCCATCAGTTGAGATTAATGAATGAATGAATTAATGAGATTAATTAATTAATCATGCTTTGTTACCCGACTTCTAAGAAGATTATATGTATTGTCAATCTTCAGATAAATATAGCTGCCCTCATCCATGTGAAGTAGTAGATCCGCTTCACCGACGTAATTACTATAATGACATATATCTATAGATCACACACGGTTTCGCTTTCCTGATACTATAATTTAGTATTTTTTAACAACTTCAAAGAAAGAGGAGGTTCTATGTTCGTCTGTATGTTTACCGATAATTTCATCGATTGCGGGCCGATTTAAAAAAATCTTTTAATTTTCATTTGGTAGAGGAAGCCCGCGCGTTGGTCCCATAAGAATTTTCTCAATTCTCAATTCTTTATTGCGTACCATAATATATATATAGATGGTAGGGAAATAATTATATTCAGTCATAATTATGGACCCTGTCCGGCACAGCATATTTTATAAAGTTTGCTTAGGTAATTTTTGAGTTAGCTTCAATAATACGTATTTAATTCACTTTGTGTTTGTTGATGATGTTATAAACCTCCCTGTCACTGTTTTTACATGGCAGGTAGTGGTATACGAATTCGTTTGGGTTAAGAACGACAGCAAAAAGTGAAAAAAACAACAACCAACTTTCAAAAAAAAAAAACGCTACATAGTGAAAAATAACTTTAATTTGGGAAGTCGGTGGCAAAAACACAAATATCCAACCGAAGACACCGACTTCAGAAATGAAAGTAATTTTACACTCTGTAGTGTATTTTTTGGAAGTAGTTTCTTTTTTAGTTTTTCAGTTTACAAACTCAAACTCAACGCATTAATTTCAATTAAACCATTTACAGACACTTTGGAATGAGAGCTATCGCACTTGAGTTCGCCGCTAGACGCGCTAGTAAGGTCTCTAGATGTCAAAATATGTACTGAACGTTCACTGTTTGCGGGATTTTTATCACGGATTTTAACGAATGATTCATAATAGCCGTAATGGTTGTGCCATTCTTGATTAATTATGGCTTAAGTTTTAAGTAAAAAGTAAGGATTTAATTTGGTAGTATTTGAAGGAAGAATAAGATTTATCTGCTTCATGCTTGCCAATTTTAGGAACATTATAATCTAAATATTAATTTGAAGTTTTAAAATGTAATAAAATAAACATAATATTCAATAAGGGTACTTAAACATATCCAAAACATCAAATAAAAGTACTGCAACAGGACGTTACTCGACAGTGGCGCCAACTGGTGAGCACAAAAACGATAGCCCCATTTGTCAAAGAGTCGGTCAGATTACCAGAAAGTTAAAGCTACTTGCCCATTCCAAAACGTAGATTTCTATAGAGAAGAACGGCCAAAAATCTCCAAGGACACTTAAATAAAGATATTACAAAATTCTTGTTGCTTCAAGAAGCAAATCTTCAACAATGTATTTTTTACATTGTTTCGCTCTATCTTATATTTTGAAAGAAAAGAAAGAAAGAAAAATATTTTATTTGGTACACGCACAGGAAATACAAAGAGTAAAAATAAAAAAGGAGCATGTAAAACTAACAAAATTAACAATAAAATAAAAAACACGTGTGGCACTCGGGGACTGCCGCGGTAAAGCTATTGCATAGCATTTTTTATCAACTTTGCAATTATAATTATTTATTTATTTTTAATTTATGCAGTATTTTTTTTTCTTTGATATTAATTCAAGTACAGCCGTACCATATACATACACGTTAAGCAAACGCTCGGCCGAGCTACATGGTAGGCGGAGTGGAGGGTGTTAGGTTTTATTTTCGTTACGGAATTTCTTGATTCGGTCGCCGCGCTCAAAGCCCGCGATAAAAGCTATGCAATAGCTTAAAACACTATACTTAAATAAATACATAATGCTAAAATAAATAAATTTATATATATAAATATATAAATTCTCACAGTTAAAAGGAAAGGTAATGCTCTTTTACTCGGTATTTGAAATGAGAAATAGATATTCGTAGTCGAAATTTTTGTCCAACAATAAAAAGTAAAAAAACAACAATACAATGTTGTAAATATTGTTGTTGAATTGTTTCTTCATTTTTTTAATGAAGAAGGAATTCAAAACATAAGATAGAGCTTTCAAATAATATCTAGTTCGAAAGCTTTGTTCGCCATCATTCTTGTCCGTATGTCATAAGCAACAGGCCATCACGTCCTTTGTTAGTGAATTGTTGAAGGGAAAAAACGGCAACAAACTTTTTAATGCGTGAATAGATTTACAAAATGTATCTTCCCTTTCGTAATCAAAGATTTTCGGTTTTTTTCGTAACAAACTTTTTGAAGAGGGTATTGGAGCCATTTGTTGAGTTAATTTTGTGTGTTATGTTGAAAAACTTTCATGTAAGATGGGTGTTTAACGTCAGCAGATCGAGCAGGGTTGTAGCAGGTGGTGTTCTCTTGTTTCTGTCTACCCACGTGGGAAAACGGCGTGAGTTTATACATATATCGACCATGTTGCCTCAAAAGTAATAAATCCTTTACAGACATACAACCATATTTGACGGCACGGTTGGCGCAGTGGTTAAGCGATTGACTGCTGCGCTGCGTGTCGCGGGTTCGATTCCCGCACGGAACAAATATTTGTATGACCTACAAGTAGTTGTTCCGGGTCTGGCTGTTTGTGTATGTGAGTTTGAATGTTTGTAAACGCACCCACAATACAGGAGAAGTTCCTAGTATGGGGCAACGCTATAAAAAAAAAATGTTTTTGTAAGTATGTTACGTGCCGTGCCTACACAAAATCAGCTGAATAGCGACATGATAAACTACGTCAATAGGATGTTTCCGCATAAAACTACAACACACTAGTTTCTTGAATCAACGAATCGACACCTCGTATCGCCGATCGTTCAGATTCAGATTCAGATTTATTTATTTGCCATCAATGTAGGTACAAGTTTAAGATGATACAAATAGCTGAAGGTTACCGCTACATTCTACCTTACGGCATGCAAATTCATAGAAACTAATAGATTACATACAATATTATTATAAATTAACAACTAACATGTCATTCTAATTAACACTAACAAACATAAAAAAAGGAAATAATAATAATCATCAAATAGTCAATTGCACATAAATAAATCTTGTCAATAAAATTAATTTCATTATCTTGGAATTATAATTAAGTGAAATATTATTTTACAAACATAATGTTATTTACAAATTTTATTGTCAAATTTCTTTATCATTTAAAAAGTCATTGATACAATAATAACATTTATCCAATAATAATGCAGTGAGCTTAGATTTAAATGTTCGAATAGGGTGTTCTTTGAAACTGTGCGGAATTTTATTGTATATGGTAGGTCCCATCGACATAATATTTTTCCTTAGCAGTGCTGTTCTGTAATTGCCTGTATGTAATAAGTTTTTATATTGTAGTCTCCTTGGACCTGACCGCATTCTAATATCGGCTAGTGATGGAAACAAATCTAAATTAGTTCTAACAAAAATTGCGACCTCTAAAATGTACAGTGATGGGAAGGTCAGTACTTTCAGCGACTTAAACACAGGTACACAGCTGTCTGTAGTTTTCAGATTTAACATAGATCTTATGCAACGTTTTTGGGCTCTAAAAATCTGTTCCCTCTCACTGCAATTGCCCCAGAATATTACTCCGAATCTTAAAATTGGCGCCACTAGACCGTGGTAAGCTACTACGAGTATATTATTGCTTACTTTATGCGATAGATTATGCAGCACATAGGCTGACTTGCTAAGTTTACAACAAACGTCTTCAGCATGAGGTTTTCAAGTAAGATTGCTGTCAATTAAGATACCCAGGAATTTAGCAATATTTGTTGTTTCAACATTTTGTCCATTATGACCAATGTTAACATTAAGAGGGCAAGTCCTTTGGTAAAAATGCATAATTTTTGTTTTTTTAAGATTGATGACTAAGTTATTTATGTCAAGCCAGTCAATAATGTTTTCCAATGCTGTATTGATATCATCTTCATAATCTTTAATGTCATTACATTTTACAATCACAGTACTATCATCCGCAAATAGCAGCATAGGATGTTGGATTTGACGTGGCAAATCATTGATATAGAGCAGAAATAGAGGTGGCCCAAGAACGCTACCCTGTGGAACACCATATTTGACTACTCTACCGTCTGATACATATTTACGCTCGCGTTTCGTTTCAAGAGATGTTCTAGATATTTCTGTTACCTGATATCGACCACTGAGGTATGAGGTTATAAGGTCCAGGACATTACCCCTAATGCCATAGCGGTGTAGTTTATATAAAAGGACGTCATGGCTAACGTAATCGAACGCCTTAGTCATATCAGTTAATATGGCACATACCGTTACTTTCTTGTCAACATTATTCATAACGGGAAGTAGAAGATTAAAGATTGCCATATTAATATTTTTGTTTTTTCTAAATCCCATTTGTTCTTTGCAGAATATATTATATTTAGTCAAATAATTGTCAAGTGCTTCATAAATAATCTTTTCAAGTATCTTGGAGAATATAGGGATCAATGCTACTGGTCTATAGTTGGACATATCTTCTTTGCTATTTTTTTTATGTATTGGTTTAATTACAACTGTTTTCAGGCTATTAGGGAAAATACCAGTAGTAATACAAGTGTTCACTATGTGACTTAAAGGCGCAGCTACAATATCACTGACAAACTTCACAACCTTGGTAGTTATACCGTCATAACCATGACTTTGTGTATTTTTCAGGCTTTTGATCACCCTTACTAAGTCGTTTGAGACAGTTGGGGCCATAAACATTGAATTCGAGTTGTAATTCAGGTCAATAGTTCTAAGGTTTGTTCTGTTACTTGCGCTTTGTACTTGGTCAATAAAAAAGTCGTTAAATGATGTTGCTATCTCTTTAGGATCGTCAATTGTCCTATTTTGGTTAGTAATCTTTGATACAGGTTCTTTTATATAGTTATTATTGTTAATTATTTGCCATGAAGCCTTTGATTTATTATAAGCAGTATTTATAAAATTGTTATTTTGTGCCCTTTGAGTGAGTCTGATGACTTTTTTAAACCTTTGTGAGTATGACTTAAATTTATTTTTATTTTAGCTTGATGGATTCAACCTGCATTTCCATAATAGGCTTCTTTGCTTCTTGCTACAAAGTTTAATGCCCTTAGAAACCCATTTAATTTTGTGTTCTGCTTGAATTCTAATCCACTTAATTGGAAAACACTGATCATAAAGGACTTGAAAGATTTCTATAAATTTGTTATATGCGTCATTAGGGTTACTCTCCCCGTATACATTTGAAAACGACAAACTCTGCAATTTTTCTTTAAACTTAACCAAATTGTCTTTAGAATAAACCCTTTTTTGAGTGCGCCAATACTTTAATTTGCAAATTCTACTAACTCGAATTTTGAGGATTTGAGCTGAGTGATCCGATATCGCAAAATCAATAATATCACTAGTGCATTTTAGGTTCGCATCAACAGCAAAATTATCTAGACAAGTAAGACTGCTTGGTCTTGTGGCCTGCCTTATTTTCAATTTAAGGTTGTAATTTAGGAGCAAATATTCAAAGTCCAAAGTGCATCTGTTACGTTTTAAAATGTCTATGTTGAAGTCTCCGCATAATACCACCTTTACATTAGTCCTATTGCACAACTTTTTTAATAAGGTATCTAAAGTTTCGAAAAACCGATTAATGTTAGACATGTAGGGAGGCCTATAAATACACACTACTATTAATTTATGTTTTGGCAGTTCTATCGCACAACATTCACCTACTTTCAAATCTGCTGATGCCGCATCCACGTTTAGCAATCGTTTAAAATCGTAATTTTAAATATAATTAATCTCCGACACTTTGGTACTAGTATCGTACGAATCTAGACTTAGAAATTAGCATAAGTTTATATTGTAACTTTTACCTAATTAAAACCTTTATTAAAATAAATTCAGTTTTTTTTAAAGTCGTCCGGCTGTCATTTTCCTAATTAGTACTTAAGAACTATGATAGTACGTGTGTGTGTGTGTGTTGTTGTGTTGTGCTGTTGTTAAACGTTTTTTCTTACTTTTTTTGTTTTAGTAAATAAAAAAAATAAACAGGCTACCTAACTAGCGTTTGACTAGCTTATGACTAGCTTATAGTAGTGACGATAGTTTATAATAGTGACGGCACAAATATTGATTTGTCAATAAGCTCCTAATTTTTTTATTACGAACTTACAGAGCATAAAAACTTGCGAATTCAATCAATCAAGCACGAAAAAAATATCCCCACAAAAATCTAGAGACAAGAACGAATCCTCTTAAATATATTTATAGAATAACCAAAACGAAAACGTAACATATTTGTAGCTACCAAAATCTAGAAACAACAAACACTCAAATAGGTACACCACAATTCACGCACAAATTCCGGGACGAAAATCCCCGAATGACTTCGAAAATGTAACGCGAATGGGGACAGCTACTAAGGCCAGGGTGACAAAAATATCGTGTAATAGCGTCCACGGTCGTGACGTAGGTACATAGAGGTGGTCACGTACATACGTTATGAAGGTGGCTTCGAGCGAGTGGTACATTGCATGAGTTACTCAACGTCCCGCGATATGGATGTGTTTGGAGTACTGTGACTGTGTTTTAGGGAAAGTAGTCCCACGATTGCATTTTGGCTCTTAAGAACGTAAATAAAGCGAGTGACTTAATGTCCAATGCATTGCATACGACAGAGAGCTACAGAAATTCTTGTGTCAGTTATTATTTATTAACAATAAGGAAATGTATGAGTTGCATACTAAAATATTTCTTATTCAATCAAAAAAATAAAACAAAATCAATATTTATATTATTTTCATATTTTTTTAAATATTTATTATTTTTATTTCAATTCTTTTCTAATTTGTTTTTTTTTTCTTCGTTAATTTGTAGGGTGCGATTTGTTTGTGCAGAATAAAATATTTTTCTTTTTTAATTTAATTCGGGGTGAGAGCCTGGTGATCCGTCACACAGGATTTCCTAGTATGGACGCTAGTCTCTCGCAAGGGATCATATTTTGTACATTTATTGTCAGAACGCCATAATTTCTGTCTTTATGTTTATAACTATTTAAACCTCTGTGAAGTGAGAAAAACCGGACAAGTGCGAGTTGAACTCGCGCGGAAAGGGTTCCGTACGATGAATATGTTACCTACCAAAAACATTTCATAAAAAGTAGGTTGCCAAGTCTTAAGTAACGCTTTCACTGTTCAAAAGTTATCAGATCTAATGTAGAGCCAAGCCCCTAGCTCTAGAAGACTAAACTCTACAAACCTTACATTTTGGTCAAAATGTACGGCTTTTGCCCTCCAAAAGTGACCCTCATATATGAAATTCGTTTATTTACGTTACACGTCCGTATTTGGGTCCAAGAAATTCATATGTGTAGCATATGTCAACTTAATCAGTCCAGTAGATTCGGAGCAAATTGGCTGTGACAGACGGACAGGCAGACCCACAAGTCATGCTATCAGGGTTTCGTTTATTCATTAGAACTTACGGAACCCTAAAATAAAGATATATTATATTATTATTACAAACGTCTCATAACAATTTAAAATAATAAAATAATATTTTTTTTATGGTAAAACCAACTTAGTAGAAGACATTTTCATAACCCATTTTTATATCTAGTTTAAAATCACCGTCTAAAAATAATAAAAGTAGCCATAAACATACAACAACAAAAATACACATAGTAAATCGTAGCTAAAAGCATAGTTACCCTACAACAAAGATTCGTTCTACGAATTACTTGAAGTGAGCTGAGTACGTCACGGCCACATCACATCTATCAACTTCTCCGACTGTATTGGTACATTCACAATACGCGTCTGTGAAACTTATACAAAAGAGCTCTTCATATTTACCTTAAATATATTTTTGGTGTAACTATGTGGGAATATGGCGTATTCTGGCGTTAGTTTCAATGTTTTGAAGTAATGAGCTGAATTAGAAAATGTATTTAGCATTATAAAATTAGTAAGAATTGTTAACGTTCTAAAGACGGACACTATTTTATCATTCAGGCACAGGCCATTGATTGGTTGAGAAGAAATTTCGTCAAGCTTGACAAAACCCAGCCAGTCTGTTCCGTAAAAATCTCACCTTTAAATAGAAGAAAGAAAGAAAATACGTTTATTTGCGGTAAACATGACGCAAAGAAAAAAAACACAAACACAAAAAGAACGAGTTGGGGAAAATATGCGTGACATTCACGCAAAACGGCAATCGCTCAGCATAATGCTACGACCCTATGCGAGACAGAACCCCAGCGCTGGTTTTCAGCGATAGCTGGCGTTGACGTAAATCTTAGCTGCCATTCAATCTGATGCTAGGGATTGACGCTATTGACAGGTTACTTCAAACTCACTTCACTTCAGTTTTCGCGGTGAGGTATTTACAGAGATCGTCTGAAATAAAATTCTAAGTTTTAATCTCATTTTATTATTCAAATAAGGAATAATTTTAAGTTTGTTAACCATGTAACTCTTAGAAATATGTTATATTAATTACAACAATAAATAAGCCTTATAACGATTATATTGTTTACTTTCGAGAGGTAAAGTCTACGGTAACCCTTATCGGACACGGCGGGAACGAACAAGTAATCAAGATGGCGCCTAAACACACAACACGTGAAGTAGTGAGGCCATCAATGTAATTTAATTATATTTTAATAGATTTTTGTTTAGTTTAAGCGTCCTTTCTCTTCTTAAAGAGTCCTGTTGTAGGATGATTACAGGCCAATTTGGTACGGCACGATAAATACATATTTCTTTATATCCTACTAATATAATAAATCTTAAAGTTTGAGAGGATGGATGGATGGCTGTTTGTTACTGTTTCACGCAAAAAATAACTGAACGGATTTGGATGGAATTTGGAACACAGATAGTGTATAACCTGGATTAACACGTAGAATCCTTTTATCCCGGTAGTACGGTCTCGAGGGATAATTTCCGACCTTCACGCGGGCGAAGCCGAGGGCAAAAGCTAGTACGTCAATATTTCTGCTTCTCAGAAGGGGGCGCGATTACCACTACAAGATCTCAATGCATAATCGCCAAGATTCGCAGATCATACAAATACACTGGATCGCAAAAAATTCCGGGTCGCTAATAAATGGCGTGATAGTTTCTTAAATACATAAGACTAATTTGTGAAACTATAGTACATTTTAGATGACTGATTAATATATATAAAAAAACGTGTAACACGTTTTCTATATAATTTTAATTAAATACTAAAAAAATAAGAAAATTTCGCTTCTAACTTATGACAACAAAAATACAATTCGCAGTAAATCTTAAAAAATAAAAGATTTTTTGTCAATTTAATATTTTGTATTTCCTCCACGAGCCCGTATCACTTCATTAAGATGATGTGGCATGCTGTAAACCAAATTTTTTATATGATTTTGGTCTATGTTTGCCATTCTTCCACTAGCGCATTCCTTAAGGTAACGGGAGCAGGAGAGCGTTATCTCACGCATCTCCCGAGTTCGTCCCATGCATGTTCTATGGGATTTAAGTCTGGACTGCGAGCTGGCCACTTCATGCATGTAATACCAACGTCTTGAATATATATTGACCAAACGAGCAGTATGTGGTCGCACATTATCGTGCATAAAAATCGAATTTGCACCCATATTCACTAAGAAAGGACCAGCGTGCTCATTTAAAACCTCTTCTATGTATCTGACAGCAGTCAGAGAACCGCTTTCTATGATCACTAAATCCGTGCGATCCTCTGAAGATATCCCAGCCCAAACCGAATGGCACCTTTTCTGATGATACCGTTCTCCTGGTCGTCTAAATACTCTTCGTCTCCCGTCGTGCGTAAATAAACAAAATCTGGACTCATCGGAAAACATAACCTTAGACCAATCTTCATCTGTCCATCGGATGTGTTGTCGAGCAAACCGTAACCTGGCAACTCGATGTTCTCTGAGCAGTTTAATCATGGTCTGGCAGTTTGAGTAATTTTTGTGGCCTACCCAAATATCTTTTCTTTTGTATTGTTAGTCGAATCGTTGAGCTCCTTAAGTTCTGAGTTGAGCTGCACTATTACTGACAAATGCGTGCACTGACTGGACAGGTCCACTCAATCTGTGTGGTTTTTCCTCAAAAGACCATTTCAGACACAAATCTACATGGTCTTCACATGATCTGACCAATATTATGTCTGGACTTTAAAAGATACTGTGACCTCTGAGTTTGTTTCGGCCTTTCTTCTCAGAGTAGTCAGATAGGAAACGCTGACCTCATCAAGTTTTTGAAAATATGATTGACGTGTAAAAGTGTTTGTTCAAACCTACTTACAGAAATAAAATCATTTACTTATGATTTATCATTTATAAGGCTTTATATCAGCTTCACGAAGACATCGCAGAATCGTATCAGAGCTCACATTGTTGTGGTGAATTTCTTGAAGACTGTTTCGGACCTGAACAGCCGAGAGATGTCGATTTCTTAACATAGTGCTCACAATGAATCGGTCTTCTCGTGTAGTTGTGCACCTTGGCCTGCCATTTCCTGGTCTCCTGATGTTCATGCCGGTCTCTTGAAATCGCTGGAGTACTCTTTGGACCGTTGATAAAGATACTCCTACTGTTCTACCAGTGCTACGCTGACTTCTTCCTTCTTGTGCCATGGTAATAATCCGTGTACATTCTTCAGGTGTTAACGACATGATATTGCACTGAATACTCTGATCAATTCATGGAACCATTTATAATGACAGCTCGGTTTCAAACAAAAGCAGAAAATATATTCTTTTCCTAATTTCAAATTTTAAAATTTTTCAAAGAGCAGAATATTTTTTTTTATCTATAACTTGTACAAAGAAAACCTCTTTAGAGATTTAGAATAAGCATTAGTAACCTGCTTACTACATATTATTATTTATTCTAGCGATCTAGGTAGGTGTATAATTTATGGAGATATCACGGTTTTTATTAGCGACCCGGAATTTTTGCAATCCAGTGAAGTTCAAAAGATAAAAATATTTTGTGTTAAGGTTAGTCCACAGCCTGAACACAATCATCTTAACAATAACTGGCCTTTAATCATTGACCTATAACTTCCATCATATCGAGCCTTCCCATAATCTGTGATCTAATAATAATTCTCGATCGTAAGTCCCTTCCCATAATAGCTGAAGTGAAGCCCATTGATCCAATCACAACGACTGCCGTCCGAGTTAACCTCCACGTAACGGAGGAAATGCTTAATAAACCGCCAAATTGGACCGCCGCCCACCTCAGCGCGTAACAGGTGAAGTATGGCCCATAAAATTATATTAGTGATATAAATGGAGGGACCAAAAGACGTGGAGTTGGTGGATTTTGTTAAATTATTTATGGTTTGTTGACTAAAGGAAATAATGAATGTGAAAGAAACAAGGAGAAATATTCGGTTGCATGCTAATTTGCAGTTACTTTATGTTTTTCGGAATCTTTAAAACTGTAAAAAACATACTTCTAACATCTTTAAACCAATTATATGATTGGTATTTAAAACAATGTATCTTAATTTAAAAAAAAAATGACAAGAATACAATTTCACATTTGTAGAAATCAAGTCTTTTTTTTAAAGTTGTGTGTAATTTTCCATAATCTTCTATAAATAATATTTAGTAAACAAAAATGGGCCAACAAAATTTGAGAAAAGTCATGCTAGCGAAACGAAGAAGAAGTAAAAAATGCAGCAAATATTGATCTCAACAAAACGCCTTAGTCAGCTTAAGCGACACCCTCACTCGCTAGACATGGTGGGTGTCATTATGGGCAACAACGGTGCTCCTTTGCAATATGTTAAAAAACCCTGCCCGATCCGTGAGTCTGTACAAGTAGCAATTTCTAAAAAAAAAAAACTGGTCCAGTGCGAGTTGAACTTACGTGGAGTCGGTCCTGTTCGATTAATATACTAACCACCAAAAACATTTCGTAAAAAGTAGGTTGCCTAGACTTAAATAACGCTTTCACTGTTCAAAACTTATCAGATCTAATACAGAGCCAAACCCTGAACTCTACAAGGCTTAACTCTACAAACCGTACATCTTGGTTAAAATGCATGGTTTGGTGAACTATTGCATGACACAACAGTGAAGTCCACTGGACTTAATTACTTACCATACTGTGTGTACCAAATTGTGTGTACCAAATTCCAACTTAATCAGTCCGGTAGATTTGGAGCAAACTGGCTGTGACAGACGGTCAGACAGACAGACAGATAGACACACGAGTCATCCTGTATGGTTTCCGATTTTTCATTAGGACGTACGGAACCCTAATTCATCCTTATTTTTTAAATGGGGATTTTTACAAAGTAATGCATGGGACCCGGGCAGTCCTCGTAAAGCGGGAGACTACAATTCGTAACTTACCTCTGGCGAAAAATCTGCAAATCAATTATAATAGAAATAGGGGTAATTTTAATACTAAAATTATGAATTTGAAATAGCTGTAATACTATGATAATAATAGCCGTTTTTATTTTTTATATTAATAATATTTTAAAATCATGGATTTTTGGCGATGTTATTGCAGTACTTGTCGTATCAAATAGGTGTTTTTTTACACATTGTGGGTCACCTGGGTCTAAGAAAAGTCCTGCATTTTACATAAGTATAGTCACTACCTCTGACGTCACGTGTCTTGCTCTTTAGTGGTAGTAAATCGTAGTTTAAGATGACGGCGTCATAATTTTGGTAGTATAAAGTGTACTATCAATTATTTAATATATTTGCTAGTTCACGTTAATGGTTCGTCAGGAATGATAGAATCTTTATGGTATAAGTTTATGGAAACTGGACACAGGTTTTTTTTTAATACGTTTAAATGAAAAGTCATACTCAATACTCAATACTTTATTGCATTTCATAATGTGTACATAAAAACAGTTGTTATGTTAAGTAAAAGATCGAATCAATTATGGACCCTGTCGGGCACAGCAAAGTAAATTTTTAATAGGAGAGAGGATGAAGGCGCTTTTTGATAAGAAAAAATTAAATAATAATATATCTATATTAAATTAAAATAGTATAATTTGCTTTTCTGGTATTTATATTTTATTCAATTATTTGTATATTTGGTAAATATACAAATAATAATAAAATATAATAATAATAATAATGGTATTTGTAAATAGTGTGATATCACTATTCCTTCGCGTGCAGCCTATACGAAATCGCGAATATTTTAATCAGCCTCATGTTTTTTAAAGGAAAAAATGAACTGACTTATCTAAACCTATTGAAGCTTAAGGCGCGCCTGTCTGCGGGAGTCCTTAGCCGGTGTGTATGCAACAATAACAAAATTCCAGACGCAGTCCCCTGCTGGAAATAGGCTTCTCAAAATTCACAACAAAGCAAAACTATAATACGATATTCAGCGCTTCAAACGCCAACTAAGCCAGACTGGAGAATAATAAACTCAGGCACCAATAAATGCTGCAAAAATACCAACACGATAACACACTCGAAGCAATCCTTTCGAAAAAACTTAATTTAAGGTTTTATACCTACGCTGTGTATCCGTGAAAAAACTCATTTCCAGTTAATCCTCTATATAAAGAAACTTCCCCGTCCGCACGCTGAGGCCAACGCTAAAACTAAAATGTACTGAGCTAAACTTTTTCGTCTAAATTATTTATTACGCTCCGTAGTTCCCATTTCGCGCTAAATTTTCATACCTTTTGTTTTATGTTCCTCGTGTTGTTATTCTGGGAAAATATATATTTTTATTTTATAAACCAATAAAAATTAACCGTATTCCCTTGTTTCGATAGATAAATGTAATTTTAGTCAACGAATTGGTTTTAGCTGTGAATTGTTTAGAGTTGGATAAAAAATGTGAGGTGAATTTTTTAGTGTTGTGCTGCAAAGTTCGTGAACGCTTTTAGTATTGGGTCCAGTTTTGATTATTTTGTCGATACGGTTTTTACTATAGTTTTTATTGAATGTGGATTGGATTAATTTATTATGTTCTTTTCGTTTATTTTTTGTATTTGAATCCGATTACGACCATATTCACGCCTGGTTTTACCGAAAGGCCTTGGCAGAGGTATACCTATAGCATGAAGTCTCCCATTATCTTAAAATGCCCTTTGTGCTTATTTTTTTTTTAATGCTTTTATATGTGCGTTTATTAAAACCAAATGGCGAAGTGTGGGTATACTGTAGGTGCATCTGTGCCTAACCCTTTGGGGATCACAAGCGTTATGTTCTGTTATGTGTAAATCCAAATGCAATTTATTACAAATAATTGACTTAACTTTCCCTGATTTTATTTTTTATTCAATTGTAAGGGAATAAGTTGTGTCTCTTTATTTGTAACATATATTTGTGTTAAATTTTATGCGGGGTGCAAACTGTAAAAATAAGTTTATAATTAATAAAAAATAAATGTTGAAAAAGATATTTCTAAGTTTATTTGTGAGTGCAATAGACTAACACGGTTTAAAAATAAAATACCCAATTGGGAACTGTGAAGTTTGTATATTTGCCTAAAACTTGTATACCTATACTAATGCTAAATAGGCTTCCAACTATGGAAAACGTATATATCGTTGAGCTCCTTAAGTTTTGAGTTGAGCTGCACGTTTACTGACAAATGCGTGCACTGACTGGACAGGTCCACTCAAGTAAGTGTGATGTGATTCCTTCCTCAAAAGACCATTTCAGATACTAATCTACTGCGGGGTAATTACGTAACACACTAACAGTAGGAATGGGTTTCATTTTGACAGTCCAATGACATTCATTGCGTTATTTACATTGTTCAGCGGACAAATTTTGCGAACATATGAAGCAATGGATTAGCAATATGTTTCAAAATGATTCAGATTGCGATAGATAGTTTGTTAAGTAATTAGGGTGCAGGTCTTCACATGATCTGACCAATATTATGTTTGGACTTTAAAAGGGACTGTGACCTCTGAGTTTGTTTCGGTCTTTCTTCTCAGAGTAGTCAGATAGAAAACGCCGACATTATCTAGTTTAAAAAATATGATTGACAGGTAAAATAAAATAATCTTTATTTCGGACGAGTTAGATCCATAGTGGTTTAGTAAGTAAAGAATCTTACATCTATGTTAGTAAACCTTAATATTTAGTAACAAGATAATTGTACATCTATGAATAATATCATATTACAGTGGAGAGTCGTACCTCCCTACTATAGTCTTCAGGATGGAATTGGAGCTGACCCGCACTCTGCAGAGCAGCGAGGCAGATTTCTGTCTGATGATGGCATGGAAGCCATCAACGTGTGCATGGGTGAACATACCAGATGCACTGCAGAAACGAGGCAGCCCTATCAGCATTCTGAATTCTTTATTATATTGGACCCGCAGGGCGCTGATAGTCCACTGAGTATAATTGGTCCATTGGCTGCACATATAGAACACCTGACACTAAGCTTTGAAAAGCGTTATTTTAAAACTCGTTAAAAGTGTTTGTACAAACCTACTTACAGAAATAAATATTAAATTATTAATATTTTATCATTTAACGAGACAAGTTAAAGAGGGTAGCAAAGTCTGAGAAAGTCCAAACAGTAAAATAGTCGATAATAATAACATAACATCACGACTTTATTCCCCGAACAGGTGAGCAGACGCATACGCATACGGATACAGTGGAGCATACGGTGGAGGTCTGCCCGGCTTGGGCGGAGCACCACCGTGTCCTCGTGGCGGCGATCGGCGGTGGCGACCTCTCGCGTCCGGCCCTGGTTCAGGCCATGGTATGGAGCGAGAGGGAATGGGAAGCCGTCACCTCCTTCTGCGAAGCAGTAATGCTCGCGAAAGAGGAGGCGGAGCGCGAGAGGGAGAGGCAATCACTGTGCCCTCGCGCCCCTAGTCGCCACAGGAGGAGACACCCTGGGCGTCGGGAGTCGATTGCCGACTCCCGGCCACCGTAGGCGCGGGCTTGCGGACGGCGAGCAATGGGCAGCTCGCCGTCCGGTAAGGACCAGGCCCGGGTCGACGGTGCGTCGTGTTCCACGCGCGCCTCAAAGAGATGTCAGCACCATTGACGGGGTCCGATAGGACCGATGCCTGCCGGGGCTGCGAATTGTTCGAAAGAGTTACCGTAGCCCTGGCGCACAGGCAACTGAAGGAACACGGGTAGGTTTTTGTCAGTAAGAGTCTGACACGCCCTTCCGCTCTGGTCAGAGCGGGAGAGGTCATTTGATGAATACCCACCTAAAAAAAAAAGAAAAACGTTGAGCAGAGATGTATTGTAATACCCACATTTCGCCAGTTTTGATTAAGTCCCAAGTCAACCCTACTGCCAACAACCGGACACAAATCCAGACTCTGAGCTGCCACTGAGAAAATAAATAATAAAAACAGAATAACAAAACTCACACAATGATATAATTGAATATAGTCAAACAAAATTCACAACCAAACTAATTCACCGCACAAAATTCCGCTCGCAGACAACTTTCCGAAACGGAACTAAAAACAGATAAGCTTTATAAAAAGCCCCGGTAATCTCAAAAGAGAGAAACGAGTGAACAATACTACAGTGGTAGCTGGGTACTTTACACAGAGGAATGACAAAATGGAGTGATAGCAGTGAGCATTCACATCTATAAATAGTATAAAATAAAGTCACTTTGGAGAGCAGTGGTGGCTCAGCGGTAACAGCCCCGACTTACGGGTTGTAGGTCGTGGGTTCGAACCCAAACAGGCCTTTTACTTATTTATTTATTTATGTCAATCAACTTTGGATCATATTTATTAAACAAAATTAAAAATTATTAATCAATTACATTACATAAAATATACATTACTATAAACAAAATTAAAATATATCTTAATTTTAGTCAGTACGTGAACCATGCACTTAGTGGAAATTATTTCATCACCACTGCTCTCAAAACGGTGCAGGAAAACATCGTGAGGAAACCGGGATGTCCTAGAACCAAAAATTCGAAGACATGTGACATGTACCAACCCGCACTGGGCCCGCGTGGTGGATTACGGCCCTCTCCCTCTTACAGAGAGGAGTCCTGTGTCCCAGCAGGGGGAACATTATAGGCTGATTACGAAAATCACTTTTTGTGTTTTTAACAACGCAATGGATTTTGATGAAGTTTTCACCATCATTTCAAAAATGTGTTCCGAAAGGTATATGTAGGTACTCGTATAATGCTTTAATATTTAAATTACTTAAAATTCGATGTTTGGTCAAGTCGTAAAAACCGTGCGAAGCTAGCACTAGCTCGCTAGTAAATTATAAGCAGAGATCGGATATCCGGATGCATATTTACCTAAATTTAATTTTTGGCTATGAACGTATGGAGCGGCCACAATTTATTTTGTTTTTTTTTGGTATGCGTACGTGCAGATTTCTTTAAAATTTATGTTTAACCCCCGATGCAAATATAAATGTATGTTGGGTGTAAGAGACCCCGTCTTGTTGGTGAGACCCCCTCTTGGTGCGTGTTAGTTAAAACCAAAAAAAGATATTAATTTAAATAATTATTTTTATTCAATTAAGTACTATATCTTCATTGAGCGTAAATATTACCTCGGCTACAACAATTTTAATCACTACGTTTCGATCGCTATGATTTGGTCCGGTTTGGTCATTGAAATCTGACGTTAGCGGGATTTTTTCGATACAAAAGCACATTCCATATTAGCCAACATCGTAACTTTAGGTGAATATGCATCCGAATATCCGATTTCAGATTATAAAGGCTCCCTCAGACAGGCGCGACGCGACAGCGCTACACAAAGGCGCCGCTCGTCGCGCGACACGCGGTGCCTTTGTGTCCGGCGTCGCGTCGCGCCAGTGTGTACGAGCCTTAAGACGTGCTATTTCAAAGAAAGGACGTGATTCACGCATATATTTGTTTGTCCATAAATTCTGACACTACTTTAGGAAATAACTTTTGTCATAATTAAGAGTAACTTTTATAGCTGACAGGTACATGTAACTATGTGAGATCGAATAAAGACCTTAAAATATTTGATTATAGGGTTCATTTCTGTTCACTGTTCAATCGCTGTTGCTGTTCATGTTCATTTTCTATTTCCACTTTTATGTACGAGTGAGTATCTTTAATAAATAATAAATGATTTTATTTCTGTAAGAAGGTTTGTACAAACACTTTTACACGTCATTCCTATTTTAAAAACTAGATGAGGTCGGCGTTTCCTATCTGACTACTCTGAGAAGAAAGGCCGAAACAAACTCAGAGGTCACAGAGTCTTTTTTAAAGTCCTGACAATCTTGGGCAGATCATGTGAAGACCATGTGGATGTGTGTCTGAAATGGTCTTTTGAGGAAAACCACGCAGATTGTGTGGATCTGTCCTGTCAGTGATTTTAAATGTTTTTGAACCGCTTTTATTAAAATAACTAAAGAAATCAATAATCTACTCACCTAAATATTGTAAAATGTTACTGTCGCAAGATTGTTTGATCACAATTAAGAAGTTTCAACAATGACTTTATTTTGCATCTTAACGTTCTTTAAAACTAAGACTAGCCAAAAAATACCTGCACCCTGATCACGTAACACACTAGCTATCACAATCTGAATCATTTTGAAGCCTATTGCTAATCCATTGCTTCATATGTTCGAAAAATTTGTCTGCTCAACAACGTAAATAACGCTATGAATGTTGTTGAACTGTCAAAATGAAACCCATTCCTACTGTTAGTGTGTTACGTAATTACCCCGCAGTAGGTATGAGCTCTCCATCCACTACTTGCCTATAAACACACGTCATAAGTGCAATATCACGGATTCTGAGTTGACGCGCATTGAATAATTAAGGCGTCCTAAGTGGCGCGCTATATAGCAGACAGTTTGTACAAACATAACCGAAAACAGATAAATTATTGAGTAATTCGGCGAAAATGGAGGAAACCGAGAAGAATATCAAACGCTTATATTTTTGTAAGTTGCTGCGTCTTATGTAAATGTTCTTCAATTAGAGCAGTGTGTGTTCCCTGAATAATTATTATATTCCTGGAAATTGTGTGTCGAAGTTAGTTAGTTTCCAGGAACCGTGTTACTTACAAGATTCCAAGAAGATTGTGCTTCAAGTATCTTTGAATTCAAAGCTTCGTAACATTTGATATCTCATATAATATATATATTATTACTAGCGACCCGCCCCGGCTTCACCCGGGTAGCAAAGCATAATATAATATAGCCTATGTCACCCGGAGATAGTGTAGCTTCCCAACAGTGAAAGAGTTTTTGAAATCGGTTTAGTAGTTTCGGAGCCTATTCAATACAAACAAACAATCATAAACAATCTTCTCTTTATAATATTATTTCACTGTATTTCGTTTGTTACAAAATAAATTTAGGTTATACCTTAGCCTCAGCAACACGTGGTGGTTATGCTATTAAATTGTGGCTTATATGAAACGTTTGTATTTTTAACATAGCGCCATCTATTGAATACTTACTCAATCCAGTCAACAGATATCGCTATCTGTTAGAATCGTTTGGAGCTAACAGATAATTGTGACTGTCAAATAATGGACAAATAATTTGCAATAAAATAATATTGCGACTATAAATTGAGATGTAAGCTATCCTATCTTTCAAGTTGGATCAAATTGCACACGGTGTGCAAATCAAATTTAAAATGGGTTTAGCAGTTTAGGAGTCCATCGCGGTCAAACAACGTGACACGTAAATTTTATGTATATAAAGATTAGGCGAATGGAATTATGTTTTGATTTCCATATACACGTGAGTAGGAGTTACCTACTCACGTGTGTATCGAAATCAAAATATAATTGTCAAGTACCTCCCTTAGTAGTTACTAAGGGAGGTACTTGACAAAATCTATACCTGTACTATCCTACTAATGTTATAAATGTGAATGTTTGTGAGGATAGATGGATGGATGGATGGATGTTTGTTACTCTTTCACGCAAAAACTACTGAACGGATTTGGATGAAATTTGGCACACAAATAGACCCATGACCTGGGTTGGAACATAGGCTACATTTAATCATGGATCGCAGGAGCAGTCGCGGGCAACAGTTAGTATAATATAATTAAGCTGAAGAGTTTGTTTGAACGAGCTAATCTCTAGTGCTACCAGTAGGATTTGTTTTTTTTTTGCATTTTTGTAAAAGCTCAATTCTTGAGGAAAATTATAGGTTATTTAACACCACGCTGAGACCCGTAAGAGCCGGGAAAAAATAAAGAATAAGTCAGAAATAACGCTAAGTATAAACGAAGTAATTAATAAATAATTCGATTTCTTTTCAATTAAGCTGCGGGTGAAACCGCGGGGCACAGCTAGTTAAATATATTTGTGTTTGGTGCTCGCTTAAGTACAAATCATTTGTTTACATAAATAACACTGGTATTCAATCAAATCGTAAAAAGAATCTGTTACTATCAACCAAAAACATAGATGATATTGAAATCATAGCAAAATAACACATTTGTTTTTCCACGAACTAATTTAGGTTTAAGTGTAAACAAGAGTCGGTAAAGCCATTGAAGCAAAACGTCTGAGGCTGTGGCTATAAAACCAGCGGCGATGGAGCGAAGGCAATGTACAGTACAACACTTTTCTTAATGTCCCTCGGCAAACTTCTTGTTTCGTCAGTTTCCTTCAATTTTTTTTATAAATGACATTAAGTTAAAAGAGTATTAACAACTCTATATACTTTCAAGTCGATTGAGAGCGTTCGCTCTGCACTAAGTGTAAAGGGCAACTGATAAAAATCCGATGACTGACGTAACACGAAGTTTACCGAGGGACGTTAAGAAAATAGTTATACTGTACATTGCGTTCGCTCCATCGCCGCCGATTTATTATTATAATTTCCGGTATTATAATTTCTAACATGACGATATTATTCGTTCATATCTATTGGACGTTCATGACAGGGAAGTAAAATGTATGGAAATACGAGCACGTTACAACGTTATTGTGGACAGAATTATAAAAATCGTCTTCATATATTTCCATACATTTTACTTACCTGTGTTATCATGGGGTTGTGGACGTCAAAAAAAAAAAAAATTTCAACGCATTTATTTCAAATAAACCAATTACTGGCACTTTTGAATTATCAAGGGGTCGGTCAGTCACAAAGATGAAGCTAGTTGCCTATTCCAAAGCGTAGTAGGTACCTATGGAGAAGAACGGACAAGAAACTTCATGGACACTCTTTTAAATCAAAATATGGTTACAAAATATTGGTTACATCATTCATGTTGAAATCTATGCATGTGAGAATGATGCAGAACGTTAAAAGCGTCCGTAATAAAGAGACAAAAATAATTCAAATATTAAATTAAAATAAACCGTGGCAGCTAAGAGATGACCAGTCCCTACTGACGGCGCCCGTTCACGAACATGACGTATGGATCAGCACCATTTAGCTCAACCATTTTGAAGGGACTTATATTATCCATCCGTCCATGATATTATCGTCAAGTTAGAAATAATAAAATAGAAACAATGAGAAATTGTGTGGCTGATTTTAGGGACCTCTCGCACCATGCAGCCACGACCACAGTCATTGACCGCAGCGTCCAAGTAAAGTATCATTGTCGCACTTCACTGCAACGGCTAACTTGGCGCATGACGTGCTGTTCGACTAGTTGCGGCCTAACTTTATATACTTTACTATAAGCGTCCGTCTCTTGGTCGGAAATTCCACAGGATCGACCACGACAACGGCCAGTCATCCTTGTGCCGTACGTGTGGTAAGTGGCGGGGGCGCAATTGTGTGTAGTATCTACTATCTAGTATCTATATCTTCAGAAGGGTTTTACGCAGCTGGTTAATTGAGAATTCCTTCTATACAATAAAAGAATTCCTTAAGTTTAAATAAAAATTATCTAATTGTTTATGTACCAAAAATTTGCATGTCATTATTGGCATGTGATTAAATATGTTAAGCTACGATTATACTACCATTAGAAGAACTTTTGTAACCATATTTATCTGCAAATAAATCTTTGCCTTTGACTTTGACTATTTATTGTTAGATACGCGATCTGTGAAATTCCGTTTTTTTATTTTGAGCCCCGCTTATCATTCGCGTGGTTCTTAAGCATCACTAATATGGTCAGCCTATGAGATCGCCTTTCCTCGCTCCCTCCCTTTTCATGCCCGATTCTTCGAAATGCTTTAGTTTCCGTCGCGTCCACACCGCCGTTCGTTTCGTGGCCGCAGCCTGAAACTGAATTCACTTCGGCTGGCACAAATAGAGAACTTTCTTATTTTGTTCCGAGTACTTGAGAGTCGTCGTGTTACGTTTCATTAGTGGGTATTTTTTTACCGATTTTCTTCTTTTGTTTTGTTTAATTTATATGGTGTCGATGATTCGGTGGATTTTATTGTGGTCTTCCCTCGGTTTTACTGCGGGTTTGTTTTTTTAATAATCGCTTTGCAATTGAATTCTGTTGATGTTTTATTTTATACAGGAAACGTGTACAGTTCTTGGATGGCAATTATAACGACTTTTTGAATTGTTAAAATATGCAGTTATTATTTTGTTGGTAGATTTATTTGCAAGGACAGTGCTGCGAGGTGATTGCGTAACACACTAACAGTAGGAATGGTTTTCATTTTGACAGTTCAACCACATTCATTGCGTTATTTACGTTGTTGAGCAGACACTTTTTTAGAACATATGAAGCAGTGGATTAGCAATAGGCTTCAAAATGATTCAGATTGTGATAGATAGTGTTATATTATTAGGGTGCTGGTGTGTGTGCTAATCCTTGCTTTGGATTTTACAACCCTGTATCTAGTCGCATAATAGAAATTCTAAGCATATATCATTATATATGCCATTATATACCCAAATGAAGGTCATTTCAACGAGTTTTGACATTTCAAAACTCGTTGAAATTACCTTCATTTGGGTTTACTAACGTAGTTGAATATGATAAAGTGATCCTCAAACCAAACTTTTACTCATTTTATCTTACTAGAAAAATATCGAAAACTATGAATTTCTTTTTCACGACCACTTCAACTTCTAAATTGTAAATAATCAACTAAATTGATTGATAAACTGTAGTCAATGGGCCATTACTTGCTCGATAATACAAATAGCCTCTGTCGATATTACGTTATGGAGGCTTTCTTTATCTTTCGAGGGTCCCTGTAGGGTTGGCAAAAGATATATTTGAAATATACCATGGAATTACAGCGTTGTTTCGTCTTAGAGTTGTCTTTGTTGAGGAAAGATATAAAATCTAATAACGGAGGTGGTGGGATGGGATGACTTCTTTGATAAAGATTGGTCCTTGGCAGCTCTGGATTGAGAGTTAGAAAGAGTAGGGAGGCCTTTGGCCTGCAGTGGGACATAATAGCTTATGAAAAATATAGAACTACGTGTTAATTTCGAAATTTATTAGAATAATTGTGATAGCCCAAACTGGAATCAGATAACTACTTTGATACTTGGCTTTTATGTTAGTTCCAAGATTATTTAATTGTTAAAAAGGTATACTTTGACGAGAATCAAAACCCTATTGGTCTTCCTGTCATGCATGAAGGTCCAAAATTTGTCTTCAACTGACTGTACTTCCACCATCTCCCTTTTACTACCGGACTACCCTATCCTGACCAGTGGCACTCAACGCTTCTCCTCCACATTTTTTTATGCGCATGGCCAAAGTGTTGAACTCTCTGCCAGCGTCTATGTTCTTTTCCACATATAACCCATCAGCTTTCAAAGTGAGAGTGAACAGGCATCTTCTGGGCACGCTCGTTCCATCTTAGACCTCATCCATCGCTTTCCATAAGGCGAGTTCGAGGTCAATAGCAGGTCGATTCCGGCCGTTTCCAATAACTTCTGCCTTTTGTTAGTCTAATTCTTCAATTTTCTCTTAAACTAAATTAATAGATAAACGTGTCGGTCGGTGGACTCACGTCAGGAACGAATTTCCTTACGCGAAACACGCACGCACACACACTCGTATATAATAGAAAAAGACAGAAAGAGAGAGAGAGAGAGAGAGAGAGAGAAAGAGTAAGTGTGAATTCAATACGCGTCTTTAATACAGAGACATCTAGTAAAAGTTTTTAGAAGCTCTCATAAAGTTGTCGCCATCTTGGAATTTCATTTTGACCTCGCTATCGGCCTTAGCGCCCTCCAGAACCATGAAAACTACACACATAACATAAACTCACGCCTTGTTTACAAAGCGGTAAGCAGAAACTACAGAACGCCACCTGCTACGATCCTTACATACTCCTTTTGCCTTGTTTACGTTCATACACGCAAGCCGGTTGCGAGTAATACGCACCTGATCTTTCTGAAGAACATTACCAATAAGGTCACAATATGTCTTCCTAGGGCGTCCCCTCCTGGCGATTCCATTCACATCTGCCCAAAAAACGACACCCATGACGAACATTTTTGAACTTTCGAAGCCACCATCTTGGATTTTCATTTTGACCTCACTATTGGCTGCAGCACCCTCGAAAACCATGAAGACAATCTCTGTCTGTGTGAGAGCAAGTCATCACATACTCGTACATCACGCTTTTTCGTTACTTGATGATCTTCCAGTTTACTTCTACCTCAAGCCAAGTTAAAGAACTTCGTTCGAAAAATAAATAAATAAACAAACAGATTGCCAACCCTGTACTTGACGTATAGGGGTGTTAAGCCAATATTAGGTATTAAATAGCGGCATTAGGAATTGACGCCAATGAATAGTGGTCGAGAAGAGAAATGGCTTCTTTACCAGCACCTTTTTTTAAGATTTTTTTACTTTAAGCGATAGAGGATTTGGTGGGATTTTCTGTAACGATTAGGTGAATTGATGTCGATATTAAATGCGTCTTGATTTTCTTTAAAATTAAAAATGTCATAATTTGTTACATTTTCATGTCAATTCTATGGTCACTTCTCTGTCTTTATGTGTGGTCGTGAATAGTAGTGAATTAATTTCTTTGTTAGTTTTATTTGTTTTATGGTGAAGTAGAACACGAGGACTGTACGTAGTCCAGGTGTGCAGAACTTAAACTCAAACTCAAAGCATTTATTTCAAATAAATCAATTATAGGCACTTTTGAATTGTGAAGGGGTCGGTCAGTCAGAAAGATGAAGCTAGTTGCCTATTTCAAAGCGTAGTAGGTACCCATGGAGAAGAACGGGCAAGAAACTCCATGGACACTCTTTTAAATCAAAATATGGATATAAAAAATTGGTTACATCATTCATGTTGAAATTATGCATGTGAGAACGATGCAGAACGTTTAAAGCGTCCGTAATCCTAACTTCCTAATCCTAATCCTAACTTCCTAACTATCCTAACTAATCCTAATCCTAACTAATATTATAAATGCGAAAGTAAGTTTGTTTGTTTGTTACCTTTTCACGCCTAAACCACTGAACCGATCATCCTGAAATTTTGCATACACGTTGTCAGGTGTACAGAAACGGACATAGCGGGCTAAGAGATGACCAGTCCCTACTGACGGCGCCCGTTCACGAACATGACGTTTGGATCAGCACCATTCAGCTCAACCATTTTGATGGGAACTTAATGATCCAACACACGCCACCACCAGCGAGACATTTGAGTGAGCATGACATACTCTCAGAGATAATCGAGTCTTGAGCTATGCCAACAGTTGCTGCTGGCATGTGTGACGAGGATCGTATGGTGATGTTAACGACGATAGCATTACAACCGTGCCGGTTGCTCAGAATAGAATAGAATAGAATACTCTTTATTATGTACACCATAAAAAATAACAGATATAAATGTAGACATTTTACACAGGGTGACACAATGGGCGGTCTTATCGCTAAAAGCGATATTTTACAGACAACCTTTGGATGGATTCAAGGGAGAAGGAGAGACAATAATGCAGGTAGTCAGTGGTGTACCATTTACATATACAACAAATACATACATACATAAAACATATACTTATCTACATATATTAGTATATATTGTATATTAGTATGTATTGTATTTGTTGTATTATTAGTATATATATTATTATTATTATTTTCTCAGTTATTCGACAAAGTTCTTTTATTAATAGAATGTAACATACGAGTAACATAATTGCTTTATTAAACTACCAAATAAATGTTTCATTTTTGCTTAATCCATAACAGGTAGACATAAGCCGACCGTCATAATAGGACAACATGATGGGATGCGCGGTCTCCCCGTTCTGAATCATTCTCTGGTCTCAAATTCTACATTCGCCTTACTAATAATAAAATAGTAGGTATATATGTAACATTGCAAATATTTGTTAATAATATCACAACTGACAGTGCCCTCATTAAATTTACTGACGAATATTATTTTTGTCAGCGATAATGCCGCGTATTTACTAGGGGACTAACGTCTTGTGACACGTGTCTCTAGATACATCGAGTGAAGTTGGGCAACGTCGCCAGATTTCATGCCTTTCATATTGAGACACGAAGCAACAAAATACGATCTAGAGGAATACGGCCGCTTTTCTTTAGATCGATTTTTGTTGCATCGTCTCTCAACATGAAACTTTGTAAAAGGTATTAGAAAATTCTTAACACACTTACCGAGGGTCCTTACAAGCCGTTATTCATAATTCCTTCTCAGTCACGAGAAAATATATTTTTAAAGGAGTGTCGCTAGTGTACCGTTGTGCGCCCTCTTAAATAACAAGTCGATCCTGATGAAACACAACCTGAAAGCGTAGCACGCCTCGACAGAATCGAAGATGATACGATGACCATGTGTCGCGGACCAAAACGGTATTGTCGGTCCCGAACTTCAAGGATTCTATGTGGCTGGGAAAAGCGACACAAAAGCACACAACCGTGGTGAAGTCCGGTGCCCGGAAAAAGTCAAAGTCAAAGTCAAAGTCAAATCATTTATTTCAAATAGGCACATAATAGGCACTTTTGAACGTCAAAATTTACAAAAAAATAGAATTGATTCTAGTTGCCCCTTCCAAAAGGTAGTTTCGTATGGAGAAGAATGGGCAAGAAACTCCACCGTTACTTTTTTAAAATGTTTTACAAACATTCTTTGTGTTTTACAAACACAAAGAACGGAAGCAGCCCTTTTTAACTGGTTCTACACCTACGACAAATAAAATAGGGCATCACACTAGAGAAAAGGCTCAAACTTTGCTGAGAGAGTAAATAAGGGAAAGTACATACCAAATTCGAAGAATATCTTAAATCATTTGTGCAGAGCTCAACAATATAACTTGGTTGACTGCAGATAGCAGAACATAATAACTTGAAACTTAATTAGGAATTAAAGTAAAGTATAATCAGTAAAATTTACAGGGCTCAATTTAAATTAAAAGTAGAAAAATAAAAAATCTGTAAAATTTACAGGGCTAAATTTAAATTAAAAGTAGAAAAATAAAAAAAAAACGACTGGATTCAATTAATATTTTTCAGTAACTGAAGTTTCTATGTTACGCCATAAATTAATTTTGAAAAAAAAAATAGTTTAAAAATTAATGACCATTTATTTATACGATCTAGAAAAACTAGATTGAAACCGCAGACGCACGCTGCAATTATAGGTACCTATATACTTAGATAATATAAAATAAGGGTATTAAAACCAAGTGAACTGCCAGAGACAACAGCATTTTCACAGGGCCTCACGAAATCGAAAGTGATTATCAAGAGCAGAACAAACTTAATCAATCTAAGTTGGTAACGAAACGCTGCCACAAAGGACTTTGATACGTATTTATTTAAGATAAAGATATTATTACAAGCTATAAGAGTTCACACAGGGGTGAGAGAATTTATTTATTAATTTATTAATTAATAATTTAAGCACAGGTAAAAAAAAAACTGTAAAATGCGACCTTAACGCCTTTTAATGTGCCTTAACACCTTTTTATGGTTGAGAATGTTTTTATTTTTTTGTGAAGCCGGGGCATTGCTGGCCCCCGGGGCAAAACAGACTCCCCTTTTCATTGGCAGAATAATAAACCGAGTCGTTCGGAACTAGTCGGATTGCGTTCCAGTCGACCTCGTACTTACGAGACAAGTAGTTTTGCGTAACTGCATGTCGGTCGCTCATAGATAAAACGAAAAATCCTAAGTTGACGCTTATGATGTTATTTTTAAGTCTGTGTTATAGCTAATTTGTGGTTGTTTTAAATTCTTACTTCATAAATTACTACGTTCAAGTATGCGGCTAAGTAACTAGAAAGACTTGTGAACTAAATAACAAATATTCTTATGATCTTGTTCACATTTTTTTTTATATGACCGTGATGGCATTTCCGGCAGGGCAAAATGAGCAAGGTGCTCGTTTTGCCTCGGGTAATTACCGTCAAACGGGGTGAATGGGAACGCGGGGGTGAATCGAAATGAAACTTTAAAAGGAATTTTAACATTAAAATAATATAGTTTGTTGCCAAAAAGGACTCTAATGTATTTACTGTATTATAATTAACGATTAAGTGCCCTCGTTGGCAACAAATTATATTATTTCAATGTTAAAGTCCCTTTTAAATTTTCGTTCCGATTCACCCCGGCGTTTCTATTCACCCCGTTTGACCCGGTATGTTAAGTTTATGTTTTTTTCTGCTGATACAATATGGTTCACCACTACCAAAGGAAGATAGAACCTGATAAATGGAGCTTGGGGTAGATGGAAACTGCCGCAAGCGTCAGTAGATATCATGCTGAAAACAAGGCGGAAGTCCAAAAGTGTACTACTAGAAGTACACTTTATAAAAAAGATCTGAGAGAAGCTCAAACACAGAAACCAGCATAAGGGAAGAAAGGAAATAAGAACAATTTCAAAAAGAAATGAATAAATAAGAAAAATAATCAGAGAAGAAAACACGGAGTGTTTGTACCCTGGGTATTGGTATCCGGAATCTAGAGAGGGTTTGTTCACTTGCTGTGCATGTTACAGATGAGCCTATAGTTCTTGTGCCGGCAAAAAGGATAATAATGACAAGATCCTTCACATTTGCTGCTTTTTTGCTTGGTTTTAGACTTATATAAGAATATAATACTGGGTATTATGCCTATTATGCCCCGCTTATGAACGACTAGCCCCGGATACGGAGCAAAACAGGCAGTTTCTCCTTTTTTCTTAATTCGTTTCATTCAGAATTCTAGTAGACTAAGATAATTATTTTACATCAATTTTAAAGAACGCTAATGAGATTAATAAATGACCTTTGTTTTTTTACATTATCTGTATTTTCTTAGGTTTTATTTAAAATTTCTCTTGAGGGGCCCGCATTGCCCCGTTTTTACCTATCATTTAATTAAACTGGATATTGTAGAGGAATTGCAATATAGAAAGGGAAAGTGTTTTTTTTTTCAGCATATTTTATTGCTAAACACTTAGCTAACCTCGGATAATAAGGCCTAGTTACAACTGTACCAGGATATAATATTGGCGCGTGGCCAAGTACGGAACTAACGCTGCCATCTTTTTTTTCAGTACAATTTATGTTTCAATTTCATAAATAATTACCAAAAACCGGGGGGTTTTTGGTGTCAATGCCATTTAGGTGCCAAAATAAGGATATTGTACAAAATACTAATAATAGATAGTGCTGCAAGGATGTAGCACTATAGATTTACGAGTATATGTTGCAAAGCTTAACGTAAAAGGAGGTTTTAGTGCAAAATGCGGTGAAAAAATTTCAGGCTTACAGTTTTTGGTGGATCGAAGGCAACGGGCATGAGTTTGTTCCACCTCTGAATAAATATTTAAATAAGAACGTTTAACGTTTACGTTTTAACGTAAAAACTCATAAAATATAACACGGGATTTATGCTGGCAATGTTGATGCAGTTGCAAATTATAAGCGGTTATAGTTATTCCGTTTCTAATGTTAGTGCTATTGAGATTAGGTTAATAAACAAGACTACTTTGAGTTTGAACTTAATAAACGTTTTTATTAGCTAGTCCAGACAGTGCACAGTAAAAGTTTTACAACGACATGACAGGGAAAAAACGCATACAAAGTGGCGCCATCTGGCGTTACAATATAAAAGTAAACAGGCAAATAACAAGTAGCATATAGCCTAGAATTAATTATACAATTTTATCCAATAGGTGCATGCCAGAATTTGACTGAAAAAGCACTCACGAACGAAAAGCAATTTGATCAAACAAAAACTCATAATAAAAATAAAAAACACAATTTTAGCAATGTAAACAGCATTCAGTCACAAATAAAAAAAATTGAGCCTAAAAATAACTAAATCGTAATCAACAAATTCCCACCCGTTCAAAAACGAGTAAACCAAATAAAACGCACCCTGTATACGGTAATCTTTTCCAATCATTCGTTTCTGTACTGTTACCAAATTGAAAATGGCGCAACTTTAATGGAAAACGATTTTGTTGTTGTTATCTCTGACATTGTTATTGTTTTAAAAGCTTTTATTTTAATATTTGTGTCGGTTTGCATTCGATTATGGATGATCTATTTTTGGTAGTTAAATGATAAATGATTTTATTTCTGTAAGTAGGTTTGTAAAAACACTTTTAAACGTCAATCATATTTTTTTAACTAGATGGGGTCGGCGTTTCCTATCTGACTACTCTGAAAAGAAAGGCCGAAACAAACACAGAGGTCACAGTTTCTTTTAAAGTCTAGACATAATCTTAGTCAGATCGTGTGAAGACCATGTAGATTAGTGTCTGAATTAACCACACGTATTGAGTGGACCTGTTCAGGCAGTGCTCGCATTTGTCAGTAATCGTGCAGCTCAACGCAGAACTTAAGGAGCTCAACGATACATGAGATAGGGCATTTGGGTAGGCCGCATAAATTACTCAAACTGCCAGATCACGATTAAAAAAACTGAAAAACAAAAAAACAGCAAAGACCGACATATTCCCCACATTCACAATAATTTTATAGAGGTATGAGGAACAGGGTGTAAAGTTCATTCATACTCTATGGAAAAGGGAGGATCCTCCGACCAGACTGGTGTCGTGCCTGGTGGGCAACTGCCCAACGATTGATGTCGGGATGTCGTATATATGCTAGTTGCGCGGTAAACTCTGCTTGTGAAACTCTACTTGTGCGATGCAGGATTTTGCGTGACGTCAGTATGACGCGTCGCTCGCATGTGGCTTTGTAGATGCCGCTACATCACTCCCCCCCGGAGACCGGAGGTCGATAGTGGGCTGAGTCGTGTATCTGGCGATGCTTGCCAGGGCCAGTTGAGGTTCCAGTGAGTCGGAACCGGGTGCCGCATAGTTCACGGTGAGTCAGAACTGTCTGCGGTGGTACCCCAGTGAGTCGGGGTGGCGCTGCGTTATGCTCCATTGCGTCGGATGTGGTACAGCACCGGGTTGAGGCTGACTGCTGGCGTCGACCAGGAGAGGGTTTGAAGGCTCTGCTTGTGGACCGGCCGAGAGTGCAGTGTGCTGTGCCAAGGTTGCTGGTTAGGCTGAGGGTCATGACCAGGTATGCGCGGTCGCTGCATGCTGGTGGTCAGATTACCCGTTGAAGCCGTGGGTACTGGCTGGCTGTGTGACTCGCCGCTCGAAAGCTTGAAGGAAGTGATGATGACGTCACGCTGATGTACTTGCATGAAGGCTGCGCTGACGGTCATTTTCGGGGTCACCAGTATAGAGGTATGAGGAACAGGGTGTAAAGTTCACTCATACTCTATAGAAAAGGGAGGATCCTCCCACCAGACTGGTGTTGTGTCTGGTGGGCAACTGCCCAACGATTGATGTCGGGATATTGTATATATGCTACTTGCGCGGTAAACTCTGCTTGTGCGATGCAGGATTTTGCGTGACGTCAGTATGACGCGTAGCTCGTATGTGGCGTTGTGGATGCCGCTACAATTCAAAGTATATAATACTTTACAAAATAAATACTCATGTCATTATTTATATAAAATTCATCAATGTCAATGTGTATATAAAAATTTGGACATAATCTCTGAGGACCATGTAGATTGGTGTCTGAAATGGTTTATTGAAGAAAGGACCACACAGATTAAGTGGACCTGTCCAGTTAGTACACGCATTTGTCAGTAACCGTGCAGCTCAACTCGGAACTTAAGGAGCTCAACGATTCGACGAACAATACCACACAAAGGGCATTTGGGTAGGCCATGGTAATAAACGTGATGGACTCTTTGATTACCTAAACCATACTACACTACTATTGACATTTTTTTGTTAGCCTTCACTGTCCCACTTCTGAGCAAAGGCCTCTCTAAAATCCTTCCAGACATCCTTTTCCAGAGCCACCTCAATCCAACCAGTGCGCTTATATTATCCTTGTATTGTACAACGAAAATAAATCCTATAAAACCGCAACATAAGTACTGTTCATAAACAAAAACCTATCGGTATTCAATCGATACCATCAAAACCGAGAACCCGAACGTTATCCTGTATTCATTCAACCGGGAATTGATCAAAGGATAAATAAAAAAATACAATCACAAAAACAAAACAAATACAAACACAAATTCAAATTGTATATTCACAATTCAATTAAGATACAAAACAGACGCAAATGAGCATTATTTATGATTCGCTAACAATGGATGAGTTACAATTAATTAATTCGTACACAAATAATTAGGGGCGTGCTTTTAAAAACAATCATTGGGACGATTTCTCGTAATTTTGTTTTTGGAATATTTTGTTATGAATGACAATAATTATTCGTTTTATCCTCTTGACCGTCCCCAAGACACGCTGATTCCAAAAAAAAGGCGCGTTTGTTCCCAGACTCCTGGAGACTGCGTGCTTAGGGTCGAATATAATGCGAAACATTGACAGTATAAACTATACCTTTCCTGCTCCAACTTTCTCAGAGTGTATAGAAAAGAACGGGAAAGGCATGTAATATCACATGTTAAACATCTGACAATAATTAGTGCCGGAATGTTTAATTCTTTGTAGTCTGTGGGGACGCTTTTATTCCATTTTGGTAGTCGGGAATAAACTGTGGGCCAAAATAGTCACTATGAAGAGTCCTGAGGCAGTTAGAAGGCGTTGCGAGAGACGTAGAAGATGGCGGGACGAGCTGGACAAACAAAACGACCAGTGGTCCACATTTGCCCTGGACCGCAAGCACTGGAAGTCATAGTGAGAGCCCTTAGTCCAGCTGTGGGATGATACAGGCTAACAGAAACAATAAATGGAAATGGGTGAGGTACGGGATCATCATTAAAATGTGGGCTTTAATCCGGGAAAAAGCTTCTGATCTTCGCAACTAGAGGCTCATATGTGTTGACTATTATTCCGAGTACAAATGTCGATTATGATTAGTATTTCGAGCCTTAGTTTTGAAGGTTTATTTTTGTCTTAAGTTGTGAAGGTCATATAGGCAGTCACTCCATGTAAAATACTGGTATTCAGCTGCATCAGGTCAGACTGGAATCCAACTCCGACACAGTGAGAAAAGTCTAGGAAAATCATGATGGTTTTTGCGTCATCTGTTATGCCCATTGTTCCGCCAGCGTGAAAAGTTCTATTTTTTCTGGCATGATTCCGTTGTCATGTATGATATAAAGACGTGGCAAACATAAATATTCTTTATATATATAAAAATGACGTGTCACGTTGTTTGTCCGCGATGGACTCCTAAACTACTGAACTGATTTTAAATTTGATTTGCACACCGTGTGCAATTTGATCCAACTTGAAAGATAGGATAGCTTTATAACGAGAAAAGATATGATTGTTTGTTTGTATTGAATAGGCTCCGAAACTACTGAACCGATTTCAAAATTTTTTTCACTGTTGGGAAGCTACACTATCTCCGGGTGACATAGGCTATATTATATTATGCTTTGCTACCCGGGCGAAGCCGGGGCGGGTCGCTAGTATTAAATAGATCATCCTATTTCATGTTGTGATATCTTCAAAAGAAAATTTAAACCGAAGAATTTTGTACCGGAAATGTCAAAATTTCCTTTCATCAGATGAGTACAAAGATAGACAGACAATAGACACCCTTTTTATCACTTTCGATGTCCGAGTGCGCATTAAACAAGGGAAGCGGAGTGCCAATTAGAATGAATGTAGCGGCCTAAACCGAACTCTGTTACTGACATTAAAAACAATGGCTTGAACATTAGTAGGGCGGGTGTCACACCGAATGTGTTACGTTACGGCTTATCAATGGTTATAAAAATGTAAGTCGGTACATGTTTTTTTTTGCAGTAGTAATCAGAAGTCAATTTTGCAATATTTTATATAGCAAAATAATTGAATAAAAATTATTAAAAAAAATATATATATAATGTCGGAGGAAGTAAACGGAGAGTTGATTGTTGGTTGCATACGATTAATTGATAAGGTTGATTGTTAACTGAAAATAACTTGTTAAATCCTAATTGAATTTGATTTAATTTATTACATTTTAATATTGTGTAAATCTAACTAATTTATTTAAAAGTCACTGCATTGTATAACGTCCAGTCAGAGCAGAGGATAAATCTAGAGTGGGGTCGAGGCGCCATCTTAACTTTGGTGGGGTAGAGTGAGGATTCAACGGTGGTTGATCGAGGTGGATCGCTGGTGATAAGATTGAGGTGAGAAGATTGGTGTCGCGAACCTGCTGCTCGAATATAATTATTTAAGCAAATTAGTTATTGTGAGATATTGATTCCTTCAGTGATTATCAACGTTGTAAAATAACTGCCATTAAATTATATGAAACAGTGAATACTTTGTTTTGTGCTCGCATTTCACCCTAATGACGCCCACTAAACTCGTGACCACTAATGACGATTTCGAGAAGAATGCTGTTTCTCCGACATATATTTTAATCACGTGTTTTTTTTTTTCTAAATTGGCCATTTTTTTTTTACAAAAAAAGCAGATCTTTTTTACTCGGGGTCATCCCAAGATTGGCTGTCACCATACCTTTTTCTTCTACCAAGAACAATATTGTTGTGCAAAACAATAATAATACCAGCCCATTATTGTCGTACTTCAGACCAAAGGCCTCTTCTCAAATAGAGAAGGCATGAATGAGCATTGATCATCAGTGTTGTGCACCAGTATGAAAAATATGTATGGGTCGGATACATAATTATTACAGACACTTGAAAGATCGGATATTCGGATGCATATTCACCTAAACTTGAGATTTTGGCTAATATGGAATGCGCTTTTGTGTTGAAAAAAATATGCTAACGTCAGATTTCAGTGACCAAAACGGACCAAATCATAACGAGCGAAAGGTAGAGATTAATGTTGTTGTAGCCGAGGTAATATTTACGCCCAATCAGGATATAGTACATAATTTAATAAAAATAATTATTTGAATTTGTTTTTTTTTGTTTTGTCTAACCCACCACCCTTCCTCTTACACCCTACATACACATATTTGCATCGGTGGTTAAACATTAATTTTAAAATTCAAAATTAACGTTTAACCCCCGATGCGAATGCATCAGATTTTTTTACAAAAAAATATTTTAAAATTCTGCTTCTCCATATTTTCAAAGCTAAAAAATTACTTTAGGTAAATATGCATCCGAATATCCGATCTCTGCACATGAGTCACTACAACTTTGTCTTTAATGTAGTCAACGCATTTCTTAACAACAACAAACTAGGCATCATAAAAATAAATGCATAAAAACTTATTTTCAAACACTTCAAACGTTCTATAGATACAGTATGCTGTTATTCTACAAAGTTCAGTCGAATACTTGAGGCGTGAAAACGGTACAAACACACTTTCAGATTTATAATATTAAATAAGGATTATAGAGTACAAAGTTGGCTACTTAAATGCTAGGATTTAGCTTTTACTAAGTACTTAGGTAGTGCTTAAACAGAGTAACGTTCTGTATAGAAATATGAGTATTCATTAGTTTAATGGCTCAGCTTTAAGTTACTTTGCCGCGATTATCCTTTAGAATTTCATGTGGGTTTTCTATTTTGAGATTATTTGAGTGTATTTTGTGAACTACGTGCAGTTAGGTACTTTCATACTATTTCTAATGTATAAAAAACGTCCAAGTGCGTGTCGGAAATTTGTTTATCAAGATTTTGTTACACTACTTTGTAAGCGTCATTAATGTATGTACATAACCGTATGGATACATACATTTATCACGCTTACAACTCTCTCTCTCTCATGACCAAGAGTCTCAGAGTTAAATCGCGGACAGACAGACAGACGGACTTGGCGAAACTATAAAGGTTCCTTGTTTTGTGTTTCGGAATATAAAAATCCAGGAATTTCTTTAGTGAAAGTGTGATGATGAGTAGCAGCATTATGCTGTCATTTTTGTGCATTTTACATGCGTCATGTACTAATTCTAAGCTACACGGTGTCGCTACGTTAGCATAGGCCGTAACCAATGATCTGCTACGAATCCGTAGCAAACGTGTCCAACCGACCATTTTTATCAAAAATTGGTTTTGAATGTAGGATAATCAATAGTGAAACATAGATTCCATTACATTTGACGTAGTTTTTTTTATTTTTGGGTGGGAAGTCGTCAAATGAGCTTTTACGCTCTGGGCGGAGCGAAAGGGCGTGTCAGACTCTTCCAGACTAAAACCCACCCGTGTTCGTTCAGTTGCCTGTGCGCCAGGGCCACGGTAACTCTTTCGAACAATCCGCGACACCGGCAGGCATCGGCCCTATCGGACCCCGTCAATTATGCTGACATCTCTTTGAGGCGCGCGTGGAACAAGACGCACCGTCGACCCGGGCCTGGTCCTTGCCGGACGGCGAGCTGCCCATTGCTCGCCGTCCGCAAGCCCGCGCCTACGGTGGCCGGGAGTCGGCTATGGACACCCAACGCCCAGAGTGTCTTCTCCTGCGGCGACTAGGGGCGTGAGGGCGCAACGATTGCCTCTCCCTCACTTGCTTCACCTCCTCCTTTGCGAGCATTACTGCTTCGCAGAAGGAGGTGACGGCTTCCCATTCCCTCTCGCTCCATACTATGGCATGAATCAGGGCCGGACGTGAGAGGTCGCCGCCTCCGATAGCCGTCACGAGGACACGGCGGTGCTCCACCCAAGCCGGGCAGACCTCCACCGTATGCTCCACCGTGTCCTCCGGTCGATCCACACAATGATAACACCACATTTGACGTTAAGGCTTACTTTTCCAAAG
The DNA here is from genome assembly GCA_917490735.1 of Dryobotodes eremita. Taxonomy (NCBI): domain Eukaryota; kingdom Metazoa; phylum Arthropoda; class Insecta; order Lepidoptera; family Noctuidae; genus Dryobotodes; species Dryobotodes eremita. Next base: position 4,904,972 of record OU823257.1, on the reverse strand, counting down.
TAATAGCGATTTCTTTTTCTATTTTGAAGTTTTTTTGTTCACTGTGAAAACATGAATTTAGTGATTATATATCCTACTTCCACGACTTGTTCTATATTCCACGTTGTGACGCTTGTTGCGTGCTTGTTTGTTCAAACTCCGACTAGGCAGCCAATAGCAGTGGATCATTGTCGTGACGTAAGTGCCCGCCATTTTGTTTAGCGAATTCAGTGCAGCGTGGAATCTTGAACAGTGAACTTCGCTCTGTTCCATAAATATTGATTTCCGTGTAATTTTACGTGTTTTTTAAAAATAAACCATCGGTAAATAATTTGTAAAAAAGTAAGAAAAACAAACACTCGAGAACCCGCCGAATTTGAAAAGTAAGCACTTTTAAACAATCTTTAGTCTAGCTTGTGTTTCTTATACATAATGATTAGATTTTATGTAGTGACATAAAATATATGTTTTTGTAATTTAAATATTAAATAAATTTATATAAATTATTGTTATTATTATTTATATATATATATATATATATATATATATATTTTATAGTTACCTGAGTAAACTTAATTGTTTTGATAGATATGCAACTAATGCCAAATGGAAAATGGGATGAAACACGAAATGTGGCGATGATTTGGCCAGTGCTTTGATTAAAAATGTTAAGTTCATTTTTGTGACATTTCCAGAAACAATATCAGAACTGATTCTTACAAAAAATAAAAGGAAATGACAATCTAGGCATAGAAAGCATGTCTGTACAAATAAATGAAGCTACACAAGAAAAAAAAAAGGTTACCAAGCAGAAAGGTTGTGTCACAAACAAGAAAAAAACGAACCTGAAATCTATACAGAAAACGAAAAAAACGCAAACAAATTAATTTTAAAACAAGGAAAAAGGCAGAACAGGAAACGAAAAACACAAATAAAATAGGGAAAAAGAGAGGAACGGGCGAAACAAAGAAGTAAAAAAAAAAAACTACTTGAATTACAATGTGTGTGAATGCTCACATATGTCAGACATTCACACACGCACACAAACACACACATACAGTCTCTCTTCTCTTTATCCTTCTCTCTCTTTATATTAGTATTTTTATTATGTATTGTAATAACTAAGTAGGCCCCTAATTAACCTAATTAACTTCCAATTTGTAATTTAATTTTGTAATGTATGCTACATTAATATTTTTTACATTTCCATCATGGAAAACTTAATTTTTAAACATACAGGCTGTTTGAAAATTAAGTTTAAGATTACCTTGAAATGGTCGTTAGAACAAACCAAAAAGCACTGAACGGACTTCTTTGCAGATTGTGCAATGTGTAATGCAGTATGTTCTAAGTCCACATTCATAATTTCGTTGATGATATTCTGTTCAACCTCCATTAATTTCAACCTTAAAATACACGAAATATACACTATCTATCACAATCTGAATCATTTTGAAGCCTATTGCTAATCCATTGCTTCATATGTTACAAACATTTGGCTGCTCAACAACGTAAATAACGCAATGAATGTTGTTGAACTGTCAAAATGAAAGCCATTGCTACTGTTAGTGTGTTACGCAATAAACCCGCTGATGGATTAAATTTTAATTACAAAATGTACTTTTTTAAGCATTGTTATTCATAACAGTCCATTTTACGCATGCATCACCAAAATAAACATAAAAAACCGCCTTCTGTTAAATTTGGTCTATGGTTGGTCGGACAATCAAGCACTTGGACGACGCATTGTCATCAATAGATTCAATTCGTAGCCTCATAGCCTACACTACGCCGTAGCTTTGCTGGCTATCTGGAGACTAATCTTTTTGCGCTTTTCCAGACAGGGTCTTACCTTGAGTTCAGTAGGTTGTTACCACCTGTGTAACATTTTTCTTACCGTAGGACTATTGTAAGATCAATACTTTTCGAGAAGTTTTCATTATAGTGAGCGTTATTTGTGTTGCATGCCTAAAAGATGAATAAAATATTTATCATTAATGATTTTCTGAAGTCTCTCGCAAAAAATTAGCTGCTGCTCCACACATTTTGTTCGATGTCTCGACAAAATATAGGGCATAGCTGATTTTTTCCCCGATTTCTGGTTTGGTTTGGTTCAATAAGAGGAACTTTAACAACGGAGTAAAATTTCTTCTTATTGATTAGTACAATAACCCCCTAAGAGTTTTTTAGTCATTTCAATTACACCTTGTATGCACTTACCGGCAAAGGGGCTCGTGGCTAAATAATAACAGCCGCACGGGTTGATCGAAGGCTAAGCTATGCGTGCCGCGGTCGGTTCTTGGATTTGTGACCATCCATTCACACACACACACACACACACACACACACATCATATCACATCACATCACCATCATCATCATTCATTCACATATCGAGACCCCTCCGTGCCTCGGAAAACTCGTTAAGCCGTCGGTCCCAGCTGTCATTCGTAGATCTTTGACAGTTGTTACGGGTAGTCAGAAGCCCAAAAAGTTTTACAACCAGTCTTGCCAAGGGGTATTGTGTTACCCAGTAACTGGGTAGTGGAGGTCAGATAGGCAGTCGCTCCAAGAAAAATACTGGTATTCAGCTGCATCTGGTTAGACTGGGAGCAACACACAGCAACAACAACAACAACATCAACACCAACATACACAACAACACACTCCACCTACAAAAACGACTTCCAACATATTGTAGTGGTATCTATATCGCCACATGCGTGCGCGGCGTCGTGCAAAATCCTACATCGCGCAAGCAGAGTTTACCGCGCAACTAGCATATTATATACAACGATCCGACATCAAACGTCGGGCAGTTACCCACCAGACACGATACCCGTCTGGTCGGAGGATCCTCCCTTTTCTATGGAGTTTTAAGTGAACTCTACCTCCTGTTCCTCATACCTCTATAATACTAATTATAATTGGGTAAAGGCTAGGCAGATTGATTGATGTATCTACCGGTAAAAGCGTACTAAACAGAAAGAGATTTCGAACACGAACATAAATAACAATATAATCAGGACAATATTTTACCCAACGGTGTGACACACGGCCAAAGTTTACCCAAGACACGGGGAAACAACGGGCGTAACATAGTACGATTCAGTAATTACACAGAACGATAGTTGTAACGAGGCGACACGGGGCGACTGCTAAGCGATATACACGAATATCTCACCGGGGACATGGTAAAGGTTACCTGTTTTCATTAGAAGAACTCTGGCATTTTTTCCAAAATAAAATGTGGAGCTGATCCTAAGACTAATTTGAATTATTTCGGGAAAATGAAAATTTTATCAGCATCGGTCTATTTTTTACGAGGTTTTGGGATCAAATGTGACTTTTCAATTCGCCTCTAGTCTCTAAGTTTTCTTTCATATCACTGACATCTGTGAATCAATCAAATCAAATCAAAATATTTTATTTCACACTAGCTGCGCCCCGCGGTTTCACTCGCAGAAATCTCGATCCCGTGGGAATATCGGGATAAAAAGGATCCTATGTCCTAATCCAGGTCATAGTCTTCCCATGTGCCAAATTTTATCCAAATCCGTTCAGCCGTTTTAGCGTGATTGAGTAACAAACATCCAAACATCCACACTTTCACATTTATAATATTATATAGTAGGATAAACCTACATGGGCACTTATGAAACGTCAGAAGCTAGGTGCATGGTTCCAATTGGTCGTTTCGGTTGTTGTGAAAGAAAACATCGTGAGGAAACCTGGACTTTTAATTAATATAAGTCTGAAATCGCTAACCTGTCTTGAGCAAGCGTGGTAATCAATGCGCGTGCCTTCAGTATATGAGAAAAGGCTTTGGCCCTACAGTGGGACAGTAGCAGGCTTGTATTATTACAGGGTTATTATAGAATACACACTTGTGTAGGTAAATATGAGAGTTCCTTGTGAAAAGTTGAGTTCGCAAAACCTCGCCTGTGGTTGAAACTTTGTTACAAGATTTTTTAAATGGTGTAGGCAGCTGTTTATTCTTTTACGCTGATAATAATTAATTTTGTGATTACCAATTCATGTACAGTCACCAAAAGAGATAAGTAACCAGGGTTGTCGGATATAGTTGAAGTTTAGTAAGAAACCGATGGATGTTTTCGTATGAAATTTAATTTGATAAATGAACTGTTGGTTTACTATTAATTAAATTAAATTTTATTCGAAAACATCCATTGGTTTTATACTAAACTTCAACTATATCCAACGACCTTGGTTACTTATCACTTTTGGTGACTGTACCAAAAAAAGTATTCAAGTATTTGCATTCATGCAGGGCATCCGAAAATTGACATAATTGTTTCAAGGCTTCCGCAGACAGCCGCGACGCGACAGCGTGACGCGACTCTTGTAAAACATTCGTATCATCATTCAACCTTATAGAACGATATTCATAGAAATTGTTCTACTAGAGTCGCGTCGCGCCTGTTTGCGGGACCCTTTTCAGGTTAGTGCGTGTGGTCGTGTGGAGGCTCTTTTAATTAATAATAATAATAATAATAATAATAATAATCTTTATTGAAATAAGGTAAGAGTTACAAAACCTATGAAGCCTCTGAAACCCAAACTAGGTAAAAACCTGTATGTCAGATTTCAGCGCCTTCTCCCAATTCATTACAATATATTTTGATACCAATTAAGCTTTTTAATGACCATAATAATTTTGAGCATGCAGAAATTACAAATGTACTTTAGGGTACTTATTGAAAATGTAGTGTGAAAGTAGTGTGTGGATGTGGAGTGTGGGTGTATGTGTAGGTGTGTGTGTATGTGTGGGTGTGTTTACTTTACCGAAAAATATATTTTTCCGTTTCATCGTAGTTAAGAGTAAGAAGCCAGTTCTTCACTCTATTCTTGCATTCATGAAAAGAGAGCGGGTAAATGTTTAAGATTTTATTAACTTTATTGTAAATGTGCACAGAAAGAAAACGCCTCTGACGTCTGGCTAATGCAGTACGAGTTCTTACGGAGTCAAATACATTAGAAACAGTACAGTAATTGAGCCGATGTTGATAACATAACGGTCTACAGTGCAAAACTATAGATAACATGCTAAACTAAAGGTAAAGAAAGACACTCCCCTCTTAGTTTAACTTTTAATGATCGGAGAATTAACTATACAAATAGGCAAGAACTTGTTGTTGTTTGTTGTACTTGATGTTTTTGTTTGTTGAACTTGTCTTATTTTTGTTTTTTTTAAGCTATTGCATAGCTTTTATCGCGGGCTTTGAGCGCGGCGACCGAATCAAGAAATTCCGTAACGAAAATAAAACCTAACATCCCGCACTCCGCCTACCATGTAGCTCGGTCGAGCGTTCGCTTAACGTGTATGTATATGATACGACTGTACTTGAATTAATATCAAAGAAAAAAAATACTGCATAAATGAAAAATAAATAAATAATTATAATTGCATAAGTTGATAAAAATGCTATGCAATAGCTTTACCGCGGCAGTTCCCGAGTGCGACACGTGTTTTTTTGTTTTTATGAGTGTGTTAAGTTTAGTTGGTGATAATCCTGTACGAGTCCCAATAAATACTTTTCCTTTCTTTCTTTTAACTTAATAAATCAACGTTCATCGTTTATCATTCATCATTACCCCGCGTTTACACACATTTATGCAAATTGTGATACCGTCAAACGGGGTGAATAGAGATGCAGGGATCCCGAAGTTGGGACCCGAGGTGGCCTTGCACAAGTCCGAGGCCATGTGTTTTCATGGTCCTCGGAACGCGCCATTGTCGGGTTCCCAAATAACGGTAGGAGGGGTTCACATCGGCATCGAGTCGACGATGAAGTACCTGGGACTCGTCCTCGACAGCCGGTGGAACTTCGTCGAGCATTTCCGACGTTTGGCTCCCAGACTGCAGCGGGCCGGGGCTGCCTTGAAGCGGCTCTTGCCCAATCTGGGGGGGCCAAACGCCTCCTGCCGGAGGCTCTACGCGGGGGTCGTGCGGTCCATGGCCCTTTATGGGGCACCGGTGTGGGCGCGTTCATTGAGGTTCCGGCCAGCCCGCCGGTTGAACTCGTCCCAAAGGGTCATGGCCATCCGGATGGTACGGGGATACCGCACAGTCTCCTGCGAGGCGGCGAGCCTCCTTGCCGGATTGCCGCCGTGGGATCTGGAGGCAAAGGTCCTCGCGCACGTTTGGGAGTGGCGCGAAGAGGCGAAACGCCGGGGCGTAACTCCGCTGCCGCAAGAAATCGCGGTACAGAGGACAGAGCTCCCGCGGGATCTCATGGCAGCATGGAGAGTGCGACTGTCGCAACCCAGCGCAGGGCACGCCACAATTGCGGCGGTAAGACCCCTCTTTGAGCTTTTGTTTGTTTTTGTCTTTGGCTTGAGAGGCGCCACGGCGTCCTCACCGGACATGGCTGTTTCGGGAGGTTCCTGTTTCGGATAAGGCGGGAGGAAACGCCCGGGTGTTACCATTGTGTAGATAGACCGGAGGACACGGTGGAGCATACGGTGGAGGTCTGCCCGGCTTGGGCGGAGCACCACCGTGTCCTCGTGGCGGCGATCGGCGGCGGCGACCTCTCGCGTCCGGCCCTGGTTCAGGCCATGGTACGGAGCGAGAGGGAATGGGAAGCCGTCACCTCCTTCTGCGAAGCAGTAATGCTCGCGAAGGAGGAGGCGGAGCGCGAGAGGGAGAGGCAATCACTGCGCCCTCGCACCCCTAGTCGCCGCAGGAGGAGGAGACACCCTGGGCGTCGGGAGTCGATTGCCGACTCCCGGCCACCGTAGGCGCGGGCTTGCGGACGGCGAGCAATGGGCAGCTCGCCGTCCGGTAAGGACCAGGCCCGGGTCGACGGCGCGTCGTGTTCCACGCGCGCCTCAAAGAGATGTCAGCACCATTGACGGGGTCCGATAGGACCGATGCCTGCCGAGGTCGCGGATTGTTCGAAAGAGTTACCGTGGCCCTGGCGCACAGGCAACTGAAGGAACACGGGTGGGTTTTAGTCAGTAAGAGTCTGACACGCCCTTCCGCTCCGCCCAGAGCGGGAGAGGTCATTTGATGATTTCCCAACCAAAAAAAAAAAAGGGGTGAATCGGAACGAAACTTTAAAAGGGATTTTAACATTGAAATAATATTGTTTATTGCCAACAAGGGCAATTAATCGTTAATTATAGTACAGGAAACACATTGAGAGTCCTTTTTGGCAAAAAGCTATAGTATTTCAATGTTAAAATCCCTTTTAAAGTTTCGTTCCGATTCACCCCTGAATCGCTATTCACCCCGTTTGACGGTACTTGATTTTGACAAGACTTGTCAAACACAACACAACAGAAAACATGTTTATTACATTGTATTGACGTTTTTACGTCAAAAATAGCAAAACGTGCAAAAAACAAAGAAAATATAAATCATGTTCAAAAGCTTGACTCGTGAAGGATTTGAACCTCCGCCCTCCGATGGTCAAGATTTGAATTATATTGGTGCTCTTACCTACTGAGCTAACGAGTCTTGCTATTTGGTGTCGAAAACAGCGTTCTTTATCCTCAAAATGACATTATGGTTAGTCATCCGTGTTCACATTGGTTATGGACTGTCGCGGTGATTCACCACGAACTGAATTAAAAAAACATGGCGTAGGTAGATACAGTATTTCGAGTGAGATAGATTATAAATAGTGTTTCTTTTTTTGTAATGTTTGAAATTAGAATGTCGACTATTTGTATTCTCATATCAATTTTATGGAAACGACACTATTACGTGACATTATGAAAATAAATTGTCAGTTTCCATGTGGGACTTAAAAAGAAATGGCGAAATGTGAGTGTCTACTGTTGGTACTGTACATTTCTGCCTACCTCAGTGGGAAAACCCTGCGACATGTTATTGTTCTATTAGGTTTTTAACGTCAGGTTAAAGCCTTTCACTATTAACTATTTTATTCACCTTTTTGACAAATTGTGTATATAACTAGTCTTTTCTACTTATTTGAGGTTTAAACGATAAACGAATATAGTAGACACATACATAAACTCACGCCTTATTCCCATGGGGGTAGGCAGAAACTACAGAACGCCACCTGCTACGATCATTACATACTGCTTTTGCATCGTTTACGTTCATACATCTGGTCATACACGCACGCCGGTTGCGAGTACTACGCACCTGACCTTTCTGAAGAACTTCACCAAAAAAAAATAGTAGACACACTATGTAGGATATATGTTGTATACCTTGATTTAAACGAGGGGTAATACTGCGAACTTAGATGTGAACTGTCTATGAAGCTCTGTTATAGCGACGTCGCGCGTGAATGGAAAGCGTTGCTAGGCAACCGTCAAACGTGGAAAATTTCTCAATACATGTGTAGGTACATTAAAATCTAGAATACGGAGGAAAGTAATATCATTACGTATCGGAGTTCTCTTGAATCCCGTTTGAGAATTTTTGATTGGTCTATGTTATTCCCAGAAATTAGTAGGATATGGTAGGGAAAAATGCTTCCAATATTTTAAGTCCGTTTCCTAAAAACATCCTCGTGTCTTTTCAATGACTCTAAACGAGCCTAAAGGAGAAGCCCTGCTGGGAAAAGTACTTTATGTAATTCACACGACTTTTGGCTGTTGTGGTACAACATTTATTGAAGCAGTCTAATTCTTCACCTGGAGCTTTCACATTATCCATTCTTCAACTTTGGCAACCAATCTGATAATAATTTTGCCCAAAGATTACCTAACACTCAAGAAAAGCTGCTAAAAACCTCGACTCGAGTCGAAGAGTTCTAATAGTTACATAATATTGTTTATTTTTTCTTTTTTTATATGTCTCTGTCCTGCTCCTGGGCAAAGTACTGTCCAGTTCGTCCAAAATATAACACAGTATAATCAGTATTTGCCAAATTGCAAAACAGTTTATCAAGCTACATCAATGAAAACATTCCCATACCTTGTACCTAGATTGGACCAACTGTAAAATAAGTCTATTTTGTTACAAATTAACACCTGAAACTATGAGGTGTTAACTCAGTCAAGACCTGCTATTTACTGAACATAATTATCTTAAACAGCTTGTAGAAATAAGAAGCATAAGAAAATTATAGACCCCCTGAGCTAAGTCAACAAGACGTAGTACCGACAAACGGAGTGAATAGGGATGCAGGGGTGAATCGAGACGAAACTTTAAAAAGGATTTTAACATTGAAATAATATAGTTTGTTGCCAAAAAGGACCCTATCTGTTTACTGTATTATAATTTACGATTAAGTAACCTTGTTGGCAACAAACTATTTATTATTTCAATGTTAAAATCCCTTTTAAAGTTTTGTCCTAATTTACCCCTGCATCACTACTCACCCCGTTTGACGGTATAGGTACAGACCACGCAGTCTAAGAATTTCAAAAAAAAGAAATACAGGCATGTGCGGCCATTTCTTAAAGCTACTGAGCATGTGAGTAGATAAATGAATATAGCCATTAATAGTCTACATTTGAAGTGGCAAGACTTAAGAGCCTTAGCACACCTCTGACGCGAAAATAATTATGCGAAACCACTGCATGAAATCCGCTTCGAAACATTACTACACTATGTCACCCCGTTGGTCTCGTGGTCAAGAGCGCGACTGCTGAGCGTGAGGTCTTGGGTTCGATTCCCAGGTCGCGCAAAGTAGGGCTCCGGCGGGATCTTATAGCGACATGGAGAATGCGACTGTCGCAACCCAGCGCAGGGCTCGCTACAAATGCGGCGGTAAGTCCCCTCTTTAAGGAGTGGCTTGTGAGGCGCCACGGCGTCCTCACCTTGCGCCTGACGCAAGTCCTCACCGGACATGGCTGTTTCGGGAGGTTCCTGTTTCGGATAAGGTGGGAGGAAACGCCCGGGTATTATCATTGTGTGGATTGACCGGAGGACACGGTGGAGCATACGGTGGAGGTCTGCCCGGCTTGGGTGGAGCACCGCCGTGTCCTCGTGGCGACGATCGGCGGCGGCGATGTCTCGCGTCCGGCCCTGGTTCAGGCCATGGTATGGAGCGAGAGGGAATGGGAAGCCGTCACCTCCTTCTGCGAAGCAGTAATCCTCGCGAAGGAGGAGGCAGAGCGCGTGAGGGAGAGGCAATCGTTGAGCCCTTACGCCCCTAGTCGCCGCAGGAGAAGACATCCTGGACGTAGGGAGTCGATTGCCGACTCCCGCCCACCGTAGGCGCGGGCTTGCGGACGGCGAGCAATGGGCAGCTCGCCTCCGGTAGGGACTAGGCTCGGGTCGACGGCGCGTCGTGTTCCACGCGCGCCCTAAAGAGATGTCAGCATCATTGACGGGGTCCGATAGGGCCGATGCCTGCCGGGGTCACGGATTGTTCGAAAGCTTTACCGTGGCCCTGGCGCACAGGCAACTGAAGGAACACGGGTGGGTTTTAGTCAGTAAGAGTCTGACACGCCCTTCCGCTCCGCCCAGAACGGGAGAGGTCATTTGATGATTTCCCACCCAAAAAAAAAAAGGTTGGACAAAGTGTTGTTGGGTTTTTCTATTAGGAATTTCTCAGAAACAGCTCGTTGCTCTGCCGTTGGCCCTGCGCAGGCGCAGGACCAACGGCAGACAGCAATCCGACAATACAACCGAAGAGAGATCAGGATCTCTCTCCGTTTGTGTCGGATTGCCGTCTTATTGGAATATAAGAGTTAGGAAAGAGAGAGTGCACCTGTTTATGCACACACTTGTGCACTATAACATTTCCCACGTCGATGGCTAGTCTCCGCTGAGATTGACCGCCATGACTGAAATTCGGTCTGGAGGGCTATTATGTCGTGAGTCAGTTGAATCGTAGCAATCGAAACAAAATTTCGTCGCGTTCAGAGTCAGAGGAGGAAGAAATATTATGATGGTTATTAACTTTGACAAGGCGTAGAACTTGGGTGCACAAGATTAATAAAAAAATGAAGAAAATAGAAGAAAACCGATTATGTAAAGAGCTAGAGACACATGAAGATCGTTTCTATACGTTTCATTTTATCGTCTGGATAACTTAGTGGATGCAGTATAGATCCACTTTGGACCTCTTGGATTAGTTTTTACGTAAAATCAACATAATTCTTACAAAAAAAAAGTTTTCTTTATAAACTTGTCGACTGCCACAGATATGTGCGAAACAAACGCGGCACTACAACAAAATGGCGGGCTGAACCGGAGGTATAACCGGCTTCCAAGCAGATCGGGAAATCACGCGGAAAAGAGATATAATAATAATCAAATCTGTACCTTAGAACAGGCAGTTTCGCTTCTATTTCGCTTGTCGCACAACGGACAAGTCATGGTGGAGGTACTGCGGTTTCGTTACTATAGTTTCGCGGTGGAGGTGTGATACCTGCCTTTATGTATGTTACCACCATATCTACCACCTACCACATTTGAGAGTCAGCTAGGTGTTGCCCCACTACCATGTTGCTGCCTGGCCAATGTTTGTCAAATGTTTCAAAATGTGCACAACGATACGAGAAATAAAAATGTAAAATAGGTGTAGGGTGTGGGGCTGCACCAATGCCGTCTTGGCGATGATCGCGGACCGGATGGACTGCTCATACATACGGCACTGCTGTGATGGGCATGTTGCCGTCAGCAGGGCCATTTAGTTTGTTTTATTTTGTATTATTATTTGTTATCATTTTTATTGTGTTGTCTGTATTTTTGTGTACTCCACACATGAGTCAAGTTGCTCGAAATAAAAGCATTTTTTTTATTTAGGAAAGTCTATTCCTATACCGTATTAATAAACATAACATCACGCCTACCTTCAAAGAGTTAGGCAGAGGTTCACCTATAGTACACCCATATTGCGCTGGTCATGTTTTTTTTAAGTCCTGTGTATAATGGAGGGGGCGAGCCATTAATAAACGTGCAGTAATTTTTCATGGTTAAAGTTTGCCATAACTTTACTCCACGCTTTTTTAATAAGGATCATAATGTGCACGCTCGTACGAGAAAAGAAAATTATAAAAGAATATAAGTGCTTAATTACATTATAAAAGTCACTTAACTTCTATTAAATCGGAATTACAATAGAACGAATTCTAATTCTACTAGAAATCGCAAATTTTTATAAATGCCCAAAGGATATGGTATCTGAGTGTTTAATATCAAGGTGGAGATGAAAATACGTGAGCACATCCGTCAGAAGTTGGCCGAAACATCTCAGCGTTGATTTGCTGGATTCGTTTTTCTCCTCTACCGATCGTTATTTCTCCTGACAAAGTTTCTTTTGTTATATGTATGTATGTATGTAAGTATGTATGTGTGTATTAGTATTTATGTATTCATATTTATTCTTGTATTTTATAGTTATTTCCGAGCTATCTATCCCGTATATTGCACCTGCCATGTTTAGTCTCTGCATCACCCTAAGGTTGACTGGTAGAAAATGCCTCAGCAATTAAGTCCGCCTTTGTACAGTATTTTTTTACTTGTGCATGAAGTTTTAATAAATAAATAAATAAAAATACGACAGTAAATTAAACTGCGTATATCTAATTATGTTCCCAGTCTGCATACCAAAGTTCAACCAATTATAGAGTGGCAGGGACATCGAGGTACAACTTGTTACCATGGATTCAGTACCTCCATGATTCTGAACCTCCAGCAGGCGTAGCATGACGCTTTCTATTTCTTGGAAGACAAGACATAGCTATTTCTATACAAAGTGACATTTTGTTTCTCCATTTTTGACATCGCACCGTAAAAATCGTTCTACAATCCGTCATTTTGTCTTTCGTTTCTACCGATCGTTGTCTAGGTCCTTTTATATGTAAACTATTTCAGAAGAAAGTTTTCTATCCCAAACGTCAAAATCACACTGGCAACTGACAGTTGTCTAAGGTAGTGAAGACAATTTGATTTTGTAATCGCCATGCTAAAGACAGTAGAAAACTTTTTACTCGACGGCCACAAAGTATAAAAATGGAATGGAAAAATGGAATTTTTCGCTTTTTGTTTTGAAAATGTGAAAAATGATTACCTACATGTATAGTTTTAGGGGTTTAAGGGCTTGCGATAGGACACACCATTTTCGAAATATAAGCAAAATAAAAGAAAAACGTGAATAAACTACCGAATTTCGTAAAAAGTGCCTCTTTCTACTTTGCTGCCGCCGTACTGTCTTCACGGAACGTCATTTTTGTCTATTCTTCCGTCGACAAAACCCGTTTCTATAATGGTCACGCTACGCGTGTAGGGGCGTCGAAATTTGTCGTCAGTAAAAAAAAAATATATATGTTCTGCCATAAATTTTGACTGCGTAGGTATTGCACTTTCTATAAACCAGCAGATTTTTTCTTTGACAACCGTCTATAAATTTCTGCTCTAGGGAGTCTAGAATCATGCGCTGAATTCATGATTACAGTTTGTACGTCGATGTCCCTGCCACCCTGGTCCAATACTTTACTCACTATAGCAGAGGGGTTTGTGGCAACTAATAACATAGTAACAGCTGTACCGCTCGATCGATCAGGTTAAGCCACGCTTGCCGCAGTTGACCCGCAGATGGGTGACCATATTTACATACCAAGACCTCTCCGTGCCTCGGAAAGCACGTTAAGCCGTTGGTCCCGGCTGTCATTTGTGGATCTTTGACAGTCGTTACGGGTCGTCAGAAGCCTGAAAGTCTCGTCTACCAGTCTTACCAAGGGGTATCGTATTACCCAGTAACTGGCGTGTGGAGGTCAGATAGGCAGTCGCTCCATATAAAATACTGGTACTCAGCTGTATCCTGTTAGACTGGAAGCCGAACTGAATATGTAGCTGGGAAAAGCTTAGGCAGATGAAGAATTTACTCACTATAGCAAGTCAAAAATTGCCAAAACCCATTGTCGGCACATCACCACACCTTTTTTGTTTTTAAAGCTTTGCTTTATTTCCTTTAATTATTAGGATTTACATCATCGTTTCAAAATATTCCTATGCATAAGCTTGCGTATGGCCGGTCACCTTGCAGCAGTGTTATCACAAATTGTTTTTGTGTTAATGTTTTACTAACATGGTTTGTAAGTATATTGTTACTAACACCATGAGTCTTGTTACTTGAATTAAATGATTATTATTATTAAAAGTATTGCCAGTGTTTTCATTTATTTTCGTATTGTTGTCTGCACATAGTGTAAATTTCACCGGATAGATTAATTGCAATATGCTAAGTTGTGGCGCACACAACGTATCGGATAACGGGTGTGTGTGCAGGGTTGATTGTCCTATCTTGTAATGGAAATTACTCTAAGGTCTATAGGTTTAGCTAGGGTTAATTTCTGTTGGGATATTCTGCGACACTGTTAACTATAGTTGCTTGTAGGTTAGTTTGTGTAGCTACAGAACGTAATGAAACTGTGTATTAGTAAATACCTATGCATTGTATTGTCTAAGTGTTCGAGGTGCTGTACCTAAAGGGCGAAAATGGTACTCTATTACTAAGCAAATTATGTACTGCAGCGTGACCTCTGCGGTTTCAACCTATTAGGTTATGTTTTCTAGTTCAATTATGACTGGTCATAAATTTATTAATATTAATGTTTCAAATTTTGACGTAAACAAGGCTTTGATTATTGGAAAAAATCAATGCTGAAAAATATGCATTGAATCTAGTCGATTTTTATAAATTTTACATCTCTTAATTTTAAATTCGCTTTTAGCGATAAGACCACCCATTGTGTCACCCTATGGAAAATTTCTGCATTTATATCTGTAATTTTTATGGTGTACATAATAAAGAGTATTCTATTCTATTCTATTGAGTCAAGTAAATTTTATTGATTAAACTTTACGTTAATTCCTAATCATGTTTCCAGTAAATCTGTTCTGTTATCTGCAGTCAACCAAGTTACATATATTGCTGAGTCCTGCACAAATGGTGTAAAGTATTCTTCGAATTTGATATGTACTTTCCCTTATTGGCTCTCTCAGCGGAAGTTTTTGCCTTTTCTCTGGTGTTATACCCTATTTTATTTGTCGTAGGTATAGAACCAGTTAAAAAGGGCTGCATCCGGCCCTTTTTCCGGGCACCGGACTATTCACCAAGCATGCAAGCTTTTGGGTTGCTTCTACATAGAATCCTTGAAGTTCGAGAGCGGCAACCCTATTTTGGCCCGCGACACACAATCCTCGTATCACCTGCGATTCTGTCAAGGCGTGCTACGCTTTGAGGTTGTGGTTCGTCAGGATCGACTCGTTATTTTAAACCATCATACTTAGGTATTATAGTTATTAGTACTTTCAGGGTTAACATTTTAAAACTAGTTGATCTTTAACCAGCGGGGTAACTACGTTACACATTAATAGTAGGAATGGGTTTCATTTTGACAGTTCAACAACATTCACTGCATTATTTACGTTGTTGAGCAGACAAATTTTTCGCACTTATGATGCAATGGATTAGCAATAGGCTTCAATATGATTCAGATTGTGATAGATAGTGTGTTACGTAATTAGGGTGCTGGACTGTTTCTATCGGGATAACTTAGGTTCATCTTTATAAGATAATATTAATTTGAAAGTTTACCTAATTTAGTTCACGAACCTAAAACCGATTGCAATCGATTCACTAGTTCGGAAACCAAATACGTAACAACGATTTGCTGTACCTTAAGTTTTCTCGTAATTTCTTTTCATTTAGGCCAAATTACCAGTTCCGCAACTGTTTTAATGATATTTAATTTAAACTTTTTATATTTTTTTGATGCAATTCTTTTTTTAATATACATAAGTTTTATACGTGTTAAAGTGTGAATTTTTATTTTTATTTCGCTCCACTCTGTATGTCGTCGGGCTGTATCTTTGTAATTGTATGGGAAACCAATTGAATTATTTACAAAATAGATGTTATTATAGCCTCTATAAGGGCAAAGGATAGGAAGAAGGTAATAGTAATTTTAGCCCTATGGAACCTATAGTGCGCCAGACGCATTCGCAGTTGGCCATTTTTAACAATGTTACCAACCTGCGCACAGCCAGAAGATAACTTCGAAAAAAAAACGTGCTTCTAATTTAATCTAAACACAACCAAGAAAACGTTTACTCCATTTTAAAATAGGCCACAACTCAGCAGCTTAAGCGCCCCATATTAAATCCTTTAAGCTTTTGATTTAAAGCGGCTATTTATTACTCATTAACTCATTTTGATCTTAAAACTCGGGTTTTCTAAACATCTGGCACATGCAAGGTAGAATTTCTAGCTAACTGCTTAATGAAAAGCGCTTTTTAGCTAAGCTCGCTTATTTTATGAAATTGCTTTATGTTCAACTGCATATTGCTGTTTTCTTTTGTGTCTTTGATGGAGTTCTTTTGTTTTAGCTGGCTGCGTCAAGTATGTAATATATAGGTAGGTGGGTAAAAACAACACAATGGACGAATGCATTTAGATTTTTTTTTATGGTATGTATTTAATCGAACCGTAAATAATTTAATAATTCCCATTTTGCGTTCCTAAAAATATTATTGAACAATCTAATATAGTTAATGAATACATCTCTTTTTTTAACCTTTAATAATTCTTATTTTGGGGACCTAAAAATACTTAATGGCCTAGAAACTGCTACCAACTTGAATTTAGCGCTCGCCGGTCGCTGCCGCGGCACCGCTTTATTCGCTCGCTCGGCTCGCGCGCGGTTGGTCACAGTTCTACCCTAACCTAGCCCATATGGTCGAGGTGCCCTTTTTTTTTGGGTGGGAATTCATCACATGACCCTTCCCACTCTGGGGGGAGCGGAAGGGCGTGTCAGACTCTTACTGACTAAAACTCACCCGTGTTCCTTCAGTTGCCTGTGCGCCAGCGCCACAATAACTCTTTCGAACAATCCGCGACCCCGACAGGCAGCGGCCCTATCGGACCCCGTCAATGGTGCTGACATCTCTTTGAGGCGCGCGTGGAACACGACGTGCCGTCGACCCGGGCCTGGTCCTTACCGGACGGCGAGCTGCCCATTGCTCGCCGTCCGCAAGCCCGCGTCTACGGTGGCCGGGAGTCGGCAATCGACTTCCGACGCCCAGGGTGTCTCCTCCTGCGGCGACTAGGGGCGCGACGGCGCAGCGATTGCCTCTCCCTCACGCGCTCCGCCTCCTCCTTCGCGAGCATTGCTGCTTTGCAGAAGGAGGTGACGGCTTCCCATTCCCTCTCGCTCCGTACCATGGCCTGAACCAGAGCCGGACGCGAGAGATCGCCGCCGCCGATCGCCACCACGAAGACACGGCGGTGCTCTGCCCAAGTGGTCGAGGTGCCCTAGCGTAATTACTGCGACCAATTCGGCTCGTACGTGGTTGGTCACAGTTCTAACTGGGTTGTTCCCAGAGGTCCACGAGTCTATTGTTCTCGAAACCTGAAAATTCATACTATACTACCCAGCGGGTCCAAGCCATTTTAAAATATAAAATATTTTTTTTCCTTACGGGCCATGAGAATGTTTGGTACAGTCAGCAATAAAAGCTTGGCTAAGAGATAAATGTTTATTATTTCTATGAAATAAAAGACAATTAATATATATAACTAAGAACTCTTTACTATCACGTGAATGGTCATAACCATTAAAAAATCACGGGTTTATAACAAATTAAATAATTTTAATCTTAGACTAAAATAGACTCACAAACCTAACTCGTTTGGACAGGGTCTCCTAGCTTAGTTACTGCGACCAACAGTTCAATGAGAAAAAGAAAGAAATTTAAATAGAGGCTCATTTATGATCCTCTAAAAACTTTTTGGTTCCATAACAAAACCTAACCTAACCGAGACGGGTTGTTAAAATTTTCAATCTCGCTTCGCTCTCTCGACTTACCCTACATAATTTACTGTTATAATACCTACTATTTATCAAAAAGTACTACGACCACCAATTTGCCAGCATTATCCCCCCCCCCCCCTCCCCATGTAAAAAGCTTGTTGGTTCCATAAAGTTTTTAGAAGATCATTAATTTTGAAATGTGTTCATCATTAGAAGATCTATAAGTTTTTAGAGGATCAAATAAATATATTCCTTTTTTTATTTGACGTTTTAATGAACATTTTACATATCTATCCACATCGTATGATGCGGATTGGAGCACTAATCTAGGCCGTATAGTCGCGACAATTTATGCAGAGTTTTAATTTATTGCGTACCATAACTTCACGCCTGTAATTCCCCGAATAGGATTAGGCAGAGTTGCATATATGCACAGTAATGTTTCAAACCTATGTAAAAGAGAACGAGCCTATTGTCATCCACTAGGGACAAATCCAGACTCCGAGCTGCTACTGAGAAATTCCAGGTAAAATCCAATAACACTTTGCCTGTCTTGGGAATCGAACCCAGGACCTACAGTAGCGCTAGCGACCACTAGACTAACGAGGCGATCAACGCGTGATATTATCAAAGTTATAATCACCTTTTCCTAAACTGACATACATTTTAAATGCACGCAAAGGGGTCCTCAATAAATCTTCCACAAATCCTCGTAGTTTAGATCAATGCGCCTTTAAGTTTTAATCCGTTTGGTAGAATTTATATGAACGTGAGCCGAACCGCAGAGATACTCGTAGAATCGACTTTATCACAAAGAGGTTGGTATACCTAAAATAAAATTGTCGAACGCTTAAGGGGGAAGCGCAAGGGTAGGCCGCGAAATTCAAATTTTCTTACGTTTTTTGCAATTTTCAGGTCAATGTCAGGTTGTATTTTGATTAAAATATGATTCGCGGCCGTAACAAATATGGCTTTACAGAATTATAATCATTAGAATCAGCAATACAACTCCTTAAGTTAGAATTGGCGTCAAATGTCATGATTTCATGAAATAGTCATTCAATAGAGTAATATGAACTTAGAGAGATGTATTGCTGATTCTAATTATTATAATTCTGTAAAGCCATATTTGTTACGGTCGCGACTCATATTTTAACCAAATACAACCTGACAGCGACCTGCAAATTGCAAAAAACGTAAGAAAATTTGAATTTCGCGGGCTGCCCTGAAGGTTCCGCCTTAAACGCGCATGTTTTATTTATTTGTGTGCTGCAAATAGTTAGCCTTCTGACAAAATCAAGAATACGTAACTCTTTGAACTAAACACTCAGTTTTTATGTAAAATAAATTAAGTGAATACATGCATTAAAAAAAACATCGTTCGGAAACCTGAGGGCCCAGACAAAGTAACATTCGATTAGCGATGACGCTAGTAGAAAAGCCAAAAAATGTATGGGTTTGACATAAGCTATCGAAATGTCACGTAATCATAGGTCAACGAATAGAAATTAGCTAGACAATGTTAACATCATTCGATTCTATGAAACGAATCGACAGCGTCGAACGATTACTTCCGTAGAGATGCGTAGCCAATTGGCACTATTTGACAAGCGTTATCGCTAGTTTTCGAATTGTATGATGGAAACATTAGCGAAAGCAATAACGACTGAATAAATAGAATCACTCTGAAGCGAATGCCATTTGTCTAGGCCCTCTGGACTTATAGTTAATATAAGTCTGAAATCGCCAACCCGTCTTGAGCAAACGTAGTTATCAATGCTCGTGCCGTCTCTGTGTGAAAAGAGGCCTTTGCCCTGAAGCGATACCATAGTAGGTTGACATCATTACTATAAGCATAACACAAAACCCAATAATCAGAACACCAAAAATGGAAAAGCATAGTTAAATAAGAATTGTCCTTAACAAAACGAAAAACAGTTAGACATGCAAGTAGTACACTAAGACCAAATAAAAAAAAAAGAAGGAGCGTACGCCAACAATAGTGTTTAATGTGAAGCATCGTGTTCAGAGTTGTGTGCGTCAACTTTTGCGTGGTATGATATCTAGCACATTCTGCTTCGCACGTTGCACAAACACGATCGGCTTCCTATTTCCAATTTGGCTTCCTTTAAGGTTCCCGCAAACAGGCGCGACGAGACTCTAGTAGAACAATTTCTATGAAAACTCCATGGATATTGTTCTACAAGAGTCGCGTGACGCCTGTCTGCGGGAGCCTTTACCCTGCTTCACTGTGAGAGCGCAGCGGTATGTCTACCTTTTTTATTTGGCCTAAGGTTGTACCTAACTATTGTATGTTTTCTAAACGCGTTATCAAGACAAGCACAAGTTACTCTATTTTCGTGACACACAGGTAACGCATTTGTCGCACCAGTCGTGTCGTGTTTGTCGCAGCGGCAAAGTTGTGCCGCAGTTAATTAAACCCCGTCACAGTCTTCAGGCACTTAAGGCAGAATGAGCAAAAGGCGTACCGCCAACTGACAACTAGACATGGGGCAATTAGATTGTGGGTAGTTAGAAATTACGGGCTTTAATCTCGACTTTAGTATGTGCGACGTTTTTGTTATAAAGTAGGGTAGTTTATGAAAGATTTAGCCGACCGCGACCATCTGGGATCTCTTTAGGTATTCCCTTTTTGAATTTTGGATAAGGTTGCTTTAAGCCCGAAAAAGTCGGACAAAAGCGACCTGAACTTAGGACACCCGTAAGGCTAGGTCGAGAATATGGGACGGTCATCTTTTCATCAAAATTATCTGCTTCACATGTCTGCTGCTGGACATAGGGTAAGTCATTTGACTTTGAATACCGCTTACAAAAGGATTAGCGCTCAAAGAATGCTTTTTTTTTAAATGATAACACAAGTTACTTTTCTGCAGTCACAGGAAGAAAAGAAAGTTAAAATATTCACATTTTCCAACACCGCATTCTCTCCTTAAAAAACAAGAATGTCGATATATTGTGTATTATTGAATAAAGCATAAGAGACAGGAAAACACCCCAAAAAGGTTAAAATGACGAAAAATGGACGCACGCCATAATGTTTTTTCACAAAAGTAAATGTATTTTCATAGAGGGCGTGCGTGTTTTACATTAACTTGTGATTCTATTAGACATAAATACGGTCACATAATAAAGTCTATTTTCCACAGGCAAATGCCCAAATCCGGGTTGCATTTACACGGATGTGTAATTTTAGAACAATCTTGTTATGTACGTCTTTATATTTAAATATATATAATATGACGGAGAAGGTACATCTCCCTCGTTATCGTCCGCCATATTTTAACTACTGTGGGCGTACTATGCGTAGCTCGTACGTGTTCATTGCTTGACCGCCATCGACCAACTCTGCTTTAAGTCTGGTCGAGCGTTATGTTCTGTTGTAGACTCTGTCGAGCGCCGCCTGGTGGCGCTGGCGTCCTGATTAGTCAAAGTCACCATAACACACAAGCACACATACACAAACACACCCTCACACACGCATAACAGGACCCCCTATTTTAATGTAACTTTGACTAATCCTGGGTTTATTGTAGATAATTTGTTTTTATTCTAATTTTATTTTATTTTAAATATTGTTTGAAATGTTTAGTCTATTTTTATTTTATTCCTCATTTTATTCTAATTTTGTTTATGATTTAATGAGATTATTTTATTTGCTTTAATTCAAATTTATTTCTTATTAAATTTTTTGTGCTTTAATTAAATGTGAATAAAACTTAATTTAAAGAAAGATAATTTCATCACCTTCGGCTGCACATACTTACTTAAATGTAACCTAAATGGAAGAAGTCACTGGCTCCTGAAAAACAGGTACTCTAACCTAGCTCTGGAGCTGGGAGTCTCAATTTTTTTTGTAACCTGTATTTCGCAATAAATAATTTTATTTATTGATTATTATTTATACCTATCATCAAGCATCTTTGTTGAAATGTATGCAGCAAGCACAATTGGTATCACCCATAGATATGAATAGTTTTAAAACTAATTAAATATTAGGTTTAATTTATAATATTAATAATATATTTGCGTTACGTTCACTACGCGCGTTCGTGCTAGGACCAAAGGCAGTCATGAGATGTTTAGGAAAACTGTGAAGAATTTTTATTGAGCTGATGCCTTGTTCCGGTGAGAAAAACCAATATATAGATCTGGTATTTTTTTTGTATGCATAGTTAAACAGTTAATAGGAACGGAGTGCAGAGCATTTTGATTTCATATTCAAACAGCGTAATTATGCGAATTTTCTATAAATTTTACTTGAAAATTCTCACACGTAGACCAAAGAATTTATGTATCATGAGTACTGTTACATTAATTAATTAGGTTGATAACCCATCAGGTCGTGTTCGAAGTAAGTTATTAGGTTACGATAAGTATAATTTGCTCTCAAATAAAATGTACCAACATTGTTAAAGCCTTACTCACTTCATGAATTTAAGCATGAAGCCTATGTACAGTAGAACTATTTTCTCTCGGGAATCATCGTATTTCCGAATAAAAACGAATGCTAATTTCCATGTCCATCAATTATTAGATTTATCGTGTATAATAATTTGAATTCAGAACTAAGTACTTTATTGTGTTGTTACATCAAAACAAAACAACAATAAAGTACTGAGTTCTGAATTCACAATATTATACACGATAAATCTAATAATTGAGGGATATGGAAATTAGCATTAGTTTGTATTCGGAAATGCGATGATTCCCGAGGGACATTAAGAAAATAGTTGAACTGTATGTATATTGTTAAGTAGATATTTAGATGTTGTGTTTACAATTTATTGGATTTTAGTTCCAGTTATCCATTTGAGTTTGAAAACTCAAATGGAAATGGGCTGGTCACACCCTCAGAGGTACAGACAAATGGAGCAAAACTGTAACAGTCTGGTACCCGAGAAAAGGCAAATGACGAAGAGGAAGGCAGAGAAAACGCTGGACTGACGAGCTGGAAACCACAGGAGGAAAACTTTGGACTCGAATAGCAATCGATAGGAAAAAGTGGAAGGAAATGGAGAAGGCCTTGGCCCATGGGCAGACAGACCAAAACAGCTGGTGTCAATATAACCACCTCTTTTTTTGTAGTCGGTTATAAAAATTGTGATGACATTAATGTTCTAAAAACTTTTTTACCAAACTACAACCGACTTCCAAATAAAAACACTAAAAAACGTGAAAAATAACTTTAATTTCGGAAGTCGGTGTCTTTGGTTGTGTATTTTCGTTTTTGGGCACCGACTTCCGAAATTAAAGTTATTTTTCACGATTTTTTGTGTTTTTATTTGGAAATCGGTTGTTTTTTTGTAAAAAAGTTTTTATTTTTCAGTTTTTAGTTGTGGTACCTACCCCACACACATTCGTATACCACTACTTGATATGTAAATAACCGTGACAGGAAATTATTATAACATCATCAATATAAACTAAGTGGAAAAATACGCATTATTAAGGATAACTCAAAAACTACTGCTCAGTACTTGATCAAATTTAAATGAGACCACATGTGAAGCACCAGCTTTCAAATAAAAAAAGAATCATCCAAATCGGTTCACCCAGAAAAACGTTCTGAGCTAACAAACATTTAAAAAAAAAACACAGTCGAATTGAGAACCTCCTCCTTATTTTGAAGTCGGTTAAAATAATATTTTATTTTTTTAGTTTTAATTAAAAATTAACATAAATTTTATTGTAGTAGCATAAGTTTAAATGGTCTGAATAAATGGCTTTTATTATTATTATTTTATTATTAGTTTCAGTTTTACACAAAAATGTACTCAAAGCAGTCTACGGTATCTTCTTTGCAGTTTCTAGAAAGACATTATAATAACTTGTACATCGTTCGTATGAGGAACCTGTTTGTGCGTTCCGTAAAGTACCTGTCCCACCGCCAATAATTGGCGAATAGACAGTAAAGCTAGCAACTAGAAAAGAGTTGGCGAACAACGATTAGTGAGTGTGTAGTTCGGATAGTTTTTTCGCTGAGCTATGAGCGAGTGCCCGAGTGCGACAAGAAGAATGATTGCCTAGTCATTTGCTGGTACGCGTATGTACCTAGCGAGAATCTCTCAGCAAGTATTCTGCCCGCCAAGCGAGCGTTGTTGAGCAAGTATTTTGTTTCATAATTCTTGTCGCTATTACAAAGTGGTGGAGAGAGGATTCTCGCGGGCGGCAGAGTGAACAATAAGCGATCTCTCTACTATTAATATATGAATCTCTTTTACTGACACTGTACTATTGTACGTTTCTTAAAAGAGAAAATAGTCAATAGCCAGTCGCTTCCTCGTCGGCTGTGGGACAGGTGCCTTACCCATCTCACATCTTCCAACCCTATTCAGCATACCCAAATTACAGTTCGGTGTGACCCACAGCCTCCTAAATACGGGTCACGCATCGATCAAACGCTGTATACATGTATATACAGCGACCTTTATTATAGGCTTTCATTTAAGTCCACTTAGTCCCCATTTTGGGGTCTCGTCAATGCAATTATGTGTGTTGTTTGGTTATATAAATATGTAGTGTGACGTGTGACGGGCTTATAAAAGGTTTTTTGGTAGAAATTGTTTATGTTTTTTTTACTGAACTACGAGTACATAAGAAGAAAAAGACTTCAAGCACAGAACTAATATCGGTTTAAGTAGACTTTGCTTAGCAATGTTGACCAATAAATAGTTCATCTATGCAATCAGTGCCTTAGTACCGAATGTATTTGAGACATGTACTAACATAATTATTGTAATGTTTACTTATATCTGCTACCATATCTAAATAAGACCAAACTCCGGTTTCGGACAAAATAAAATTAATTGAAAATAACCAAATCTACCCACGACGCCAAACACTAGTTTCTGCAGTAAAATTAATTGAACATCTTTATAAAATAACCTCATAAGGAAAATGGCTAAACAATATTGTTTTTCCTGTGATTTGTTCAGCCAATCACAATATCTAACGCATGGTATAATAATATACTTCGCCAGGTATAGCATTCCGAGACACAGTGGTCACGTGGGTGACACAAGTCAAC
The DNA here is from genome assembly GCA_917490735.1 of Dryobotodes eremita. NCBI lineage: Eukaryota > Metazoa > Arthropoda > Insecta > Lepidoptera > Noctuidae > Dryobotodes > Dryobotodes eremita. The sequence goes on along the minus strand of OU823257.1, from coordinate 4,880,234 downwards.
GTCATCAATGCTGTGTTACCAGTAGTGTGTCATAATAACTCCCCAACCGCCTTTATTACCTGTGCGAATCCGATAAATCAATGAGGTTTTAACTAACAATTACGTTGGTATAAGTTTAAATTGAATTGTTTCGTTTGATTAGAAAAAGAAAACGACAATTTAAATGCTAGATATATATTTTTTAACAGAATGGTGACTGAAAATGTTTCCATACTTCTTGTTTTGTTGCAATAATGTGGCAACTGGATAGTGACGTAAGCTTGTGTCACTCTCGGAGTGCCAGACCTTGTTTTTTTAGACCATGATCTAACGTAAAAACAATGTAAACATTCGTTATAATACATTTATTAACACCCAGAACACTCTCACACACACACGTTTTACCCCGAAAAATTACAGAGCGTACAACACATTACTCCGGGGCAGGCGTATCGACAAAAATACATTCCTGACATTTTTATCGAGGCAACACCTCACGTAGTCTTTACTAAGGGAACATAAACAGAACAAAATTTAAGATATCGAGAACGTTTAAATAAAGAATGAAATTGCGTAGGGTAGTGGCTTAGTGAGAAGAGGCAGCGATGTTAACGCTTATAATTATTTGGATGTGAAATTTTAAGTGCTTTTCCTAGTTCGAGCTTGGCTACGGTCTACATATCCTGGGTATCGGTACCTATATGATTTTGAATCGTTTATTAACGATACATTATTTATTTACGATGTCTGGAACCAGACGATGTAGAAGTAAAATGTTGATGTTGCACCTATAGAGGTATGAGGAACAGGGTGTAAAGTTCACTCAAACCTCCATAGAAAAGGGGGGATCCTCCGACCAGACAGGTGTCGTGTCTGGTGGGCAACTACCCGACGATTGATGTCGGGATGTTTTATATATGCTAGTTGCGCGGTAAACTCTGCTTGCGCGATGCAGAATTTTGCGTGACGTCAGTCTGACGCGTAGCTCGCATGTGGCGTTGTAGATGCCGCTACAGACCTATGTACAGTTGTACATCAATATCAATTTATTTGCCCAATTTCGGGTTTTAACATGAATAATTATACAGAATTAGAACACTTAGTTATAATAATGTGACATACAAACATTTAGGTTCATATTTTGTTATCATTACTGTAGATAAAGTTCAATTAAAATTGAGTAGCAATATTGTTATATTATTTGACTAGCTTTTGCCCTCGGCTTCGCCCGCGTGGATGTCGGAAATTATCCCACGGGAACGTACTACCGGGATAAAAAAGTATCCTACATGTTAATCCAGGTTATAAACTATCTTGTGTTCCAAGTTTCATCCAAATCCGTTCAGAAGTTTTTGCGTGAAAGAGTAACAAACACCCATCCATCCATCCATCCTCACAAACTTTCACATTTATAATATTAGTAGGATACGGTTTTTAAATACAACTAATGACAGTGGGTATATTATTATGATTGTTATTTATGTTTTAACCTGTTATTAAATATGTCGCTTACGAGTAGTAAGATTCTAATACTGTCAGATATAGCATTAAATATGTGACCACACATTGCATAGCTGTTTTTACTATATAATGCTGTCCTAGGAATTACGGGCAAAACTATTATATTTCTGTGCCTATTCTGTATAATAGGCTCAACAAGTTACTAAGCTTCTATAGTGTAAGTTATATAAAATGTAGTAAAATATTATCAGAATATTTAGCGATACTCAATTACACAGACACAGAAAAACTTTTAGAAATTTTAGTAAGATGATAATATATTCCCTCGTATTTACTTTTGTATATTTACATAGGCTTAGTTTTAGGTATTAATGTACCATTATGCATTTTCTCATAGTTGTTAATAGATTATTTTTATCAGTTCAACTTAAATTTTACTGTTTGGGACAGTAAAATTTAAGTTGAACTGATAAAAATAATCTTTAATTTTTTTGAAATGTAAAGTGATGGCTTGAAACACAGGTTTGAATAAACCTAGATGGGGCGGGTCTCTACCTTATATTGTAATTCCGAATCATCATTACTTGCACCTGTAATCAAATTTTAGTTTTAGTTTATTTTTAGGCACTAAAACTGTATGGAAAATATTACTACTGTTGGCTAAATGTACAATTTTTGTAAATGTTTTATTCAATAATAAAAATATTATATTATTATTACTTATTGTAATTATAGTACCTTACCCGCTCTCCTCCATAGGGACCTACTATGCCTCGGAATATGCAACTAACTTCATACTTCTGACCGACCGACCCTTTGGCAAGTTAAAAGTGCCTGTAATTGGTTTGATTGAAATAAATGTTTTGGGTTTCAATTTGCACAAAAGCGAATAACTTAGAAATAAGTGATCGGGTATAAAAAGTGATCACACATCAGTTTATATTCTACAACTAATGGCGGTCAACCAATACGGTTTTACATGATTTGGGCCCTATAAGAATAATACCACAGTTTTTTTTCAAATATCGCGGCATTATGCTGGGATAGGAGTCTTTTTGACCTCGCACAAGTCTTCTTTTTTTGTTGTTTTCACTATTTTGTTAATTTTAATTTTCTGTTTTAGGGTTCTGTACTCAAAGGGTGCCAACGGATCCCTATTACTAGGCTTCCACTGTCGGTCCGTCCGACGATCTGTCTGTTAGCGGGCTGTATCTCATGTACTGTAATAGGTAGACAGAGTGTGTATTTCTATTGCCACTACAAAAACAAATAATAAAAATAAATCGAGTTAAAAATTAAAGGGGTCTCCATACAAGAAACGTGTTTTTTTGGGAATGTTTTGCCTTGTGGTACAGAACCCTTCGTGTGCGAGTCCGACTCGCACTTGTTTTTATTGATTTTGTTAGTTTTAATTTTCTTTTTTTGTTCTTGTATTTCCTGTGCATGTCCCAAATAAAATACTTTTCTTTCTTTCTTTCTATTTGCTGATCACAAAAGTATAGGGACACCATCATTAGGGGATTTCATCGAAGTTTGAATCCGGATTTACGTTACGAAACTGGTTGAGCAAACTTAGTTTTTCATTGATAGTTTCACGTGTAAATAATTATCTATTTACACGTGAAACTACCAATGAATAACTAAGTTTGTGCAATTAGTTTCGTAATGTAGAGATAAAGATAAAGATAAAGATATTTAATTTTGCAAATACGGTTACAAGTCAAGGTGTTACAAAATATAAATACAGAAACAGCCATATTTTGCCAAATAAAAGGCATGCAAAAGTATTGAGTTTAGGTACAATTGACATACAAATTTACTAATAATTCATAATAACATTCGAATTCATAATTCATTAATAAAAATAATCAGTCAATGTAAATTCGACTTATTTCTTTTCCGCTGTCTCTTATTACGTTACAACCCAAATACTAATTTATTTGCCATATCTACGTGTCCGTACTTATTTCTCGATTATTTATGTTGTTCAGACTATCTGATGTTATTTTTATAACGCAAAATTATCAGAAACTTTTGAAATAAATAAGAGGTAGAATATGAAAAATGTGACGGATGACAAAAACATTACCCTTATTTTTTGGATAGTTATGATTAAGTACTGTTTATTGTAATTACAAAGATATCTAGCATTCAGAATTGCACTAATAGTCTAGTGGTCCTGGGTTCGATTCCCGGGTCGGGCAAAGTGTTATTGGGTTTTTCCATGGTATAATAATATACTTCGCCAGGTATAGCATTCCGAGACATAGGGTCATACAAGCCTACGTCATCACCGCTGTGTTACCAGTAGTGTGTAATAATAACTCCCCAACCGCCATTATTACCTGTGCGAATCCGATAAAACAATGAGGTTTTAACTAACAATTACGTTGGTATATGTTTAAATTGAATTGTTTCACTTGGTTAGAAAAACGAAACGACGATTTAAATGCTTTATACATTTTTTTAACAGAATGGTGACTGAAAATGTTTCCATACTTCTTGTTTTGTTGCAATAAAGTGGCAACTGGATAGTGACGTAAGCTTGTGTCACTCTCGGAATGCCAGACCTTCTTTTTTAAGACCATGGGTTTTTCCATCTGGAATTTCTCAGTAGCAGCCTGGAGTCTGGATTTGTGTCCGTTTGATGGCAATAGGCTCGCCCCCTATTACATGGGACTTAAACATAACTGGCGAAATGTGGGTGTACTATAGGTACACCTCTGCCTAACCCTTCGGGGAATACAGCCGTGATGTTATGTTAGAATTGCACTATTGTACCTACTACCATTAGATACTTGTAACCAAGATATTTAGTTAATTATGATACGAATCGAAAGAGTTCCATTTCAATAATTTTAAGGATGGGACCTCTTCGTCGATAGTCTTCCCCATAATCATTAGTCTATTGTCATTTAGTCATGTTGGCAATAAAACAAAACAAGCAAAAAAATACTTCAATTATTCAAAAAATAAAAACCACTTCTACAGTCCATTGCTTACGTTATATAACGTTTTAAATTATACAAATTGTCGTATTCGATATAATGATTTAAGCAAAGGGCCCTTTTCGAAAGTGGATGGTGAAAAATGGACAAACCCGAGAGAGCCAAAGCGTGTTCATTTTTATGAATAAATCATACAAATCGCTTGACAATCGTAAATGGTCTTACATTTTTAATGTTGCAAAATTGTCCTCGAAATAATAATTTGAGCGTTGGATTCTTAAATATTTATCGTTACTGGGTCATCTTAATTTTTGTCGTGTTTTTATAAAAATATTTTAAAGTGTCATCGTTACCTTGAGAAAAATGATTATTTACATTGTATGGGTTTAAATACACTTTTATGTTTATTCTTGTCTAAGATAACTTTAGTTTTATTAACCGATTTAAAAAAGGAGGAGGTTCTCAATTAGTTTGTATGTTTGTTACGCGGTATCGCCGGTAATTATGGATCGTTTTTTTTGCATAGTTAGTATTTACCTTAGGGGTGGTCCCATATAAATTGTATAACATTTTGTTGTCGAGTGAACTTTAATTTCTGAAGTCGGTGGAAAAAAAAGGAATGAAACAATACAAAACCAAAGAGACCGACTTACTTCCGAAATTAAAGTTATTTTTCACTTTGTAGTGTTTTTTTTTGAAAGTAGATTGTTTTTTTTTGTAAAAACTTTGAGTTTTTACTTTTTAGTTGTGGTAACTACCTCACACAAATTCTTATACCTCTACTTGCTATGTAAATAACAGTGACAAGAATTTACTATAACATCATCAATATACACTAAGAGGAAAAATACGTATTATTGGAGCTAACTGATAAACCACACAACAAAATGTAAGAAAATGTCATCATATACAAATAATCGATAGTGGTTTAAAACCAATCTTAAATTCAGAGCTATGTTTTAGTTTCTTGATAGTTAGTAAAATAATACATTAAGATTCATCAGATTCAATCATTATTATTTCAGCCTGAAAACATTCACAGATGAATAAACTGCGGCTGGGGACGTTTTTATTAGAATCGGTAACAGAAGGCGCAAAGCGGCCCAAAAAGGTCCAAAAAGTAGACCAAACAACGAAGATGCGAGAATCAGATGTATGAAGACGCTACTGGACTTACTAAAGACGGAGAACCAATATACTCGTAGGTATGTGATTCAGAAAGGCATGTATTTAATCGAACCTCAAATAATTCCCACTTGGCTTTCCTAAAAATAGTATTGAATACTCCAACATAATGAATGCGCCTGTTTTTGTGAACCTCTGGCCTTCTAAAAATACTAAATAGCCAAGTAATTGCGACCAAAGTTGAATGTAGCGCTCGCCGGCCATTACCGAGGCACCGCTTGCTTTGCTCGCTCGGCTCGCTCGCGGTTGGTCACAGTTCTAACCTAACCTAACCCCATTTGGTCGGGGCCCATCCTAGCCTAGTTACTGCTACGAACTGTGAGAAAAGGCAAGAAATTTAAAAAGAGGCTCTTTTGTAAAAAAAAGTATATATGGTTAGAAGGTCAATGAGTTTTCAGAAGATCATTTAAATACTTCTTATCGAGAATTACAATAAACAGTTTATTGAATTTATCATCATGGTATAACTTAAAAAAAATATTCTATGTCATTTTTCTACTCCACGCCCACATTGAAACTCAAACGTTATAACTTATAACCTTCGATAACTCCATTACATGATGCTGCTTAGAAACACAACTCCTTCCCCCGTACAAAGTTTATACGATTTGTCGTAAATTAATAACTAACTAGGGTCGCCCGAAGCGGTCTAAATTAGCCTTGAAGAGGGCTGGCCCTTTGTAGGCAAACGGTTGCCCTAAATTATATTATTTTTGCCTAAGCCCCGTATTTTGTTTAAGATAAAGACTGTTATTATACCGAATAGGATTATATTGTACTTATATCCTTATTTTAGGAGGATAAAAAAGAGAGGACTATATTTTTGTGATATTAATATTAAGTAGTAAGGTATTTAGTATAGTAAGGTAGTTTTTACGGACGTACTTATACACGGTTTACTTTTGGTCATAGCCTTTTCTTTTTATGATGATTTAGCCTTGCAATAGAATAGTTTCAAGCTGATATTTTGTATTATTATCGAAAAATTAGCCAAATTGTAACGATGAAACTAAATTGCGTTCGCATTTTTATTTCGAAAAATGTAAACACATACATACGTGTTTTTAGAAAAATTACTTTAACACTCACACATAAAGCTCAGTTTGCGCGGCACTCCAACTATATGACTTGATAAGTCAAGTACATTACATACAAGTCATTGAGAAATCAACTTAATTTACACGATTTTGTATATTTTGTTAAAGTGGGTAATTGTTTAAGTGGAAATAACACCAATTGGAAACAAGGATTGGTTATAAAGTGTGTAAACAGACACTTAAAGAAGCCGAGAGTTACTTGTGCTCCCCGTTATTGTTATCATTTTTTTTGCCCTGGACCGTACCTGGGAACCTTCTGGTTACGGAGATATTGAAGGTCAAAATTCCAATATTTACTGTTTTTTTTTTACGAAAACATGTTTTTAATATTATAACACAACTTGGAATACTCCCACGACCCCTGTACCGTTGCATGCACCCATAAGCACAATGTTTTGCGCGCGTTACGTTGCGCACTACCGTAAACAGCGATTTTACACACCACAAATAAAAGTCGTTTCCCAGCAATTATTTTTGTGCTATGTTACTTAGTTTGATGAACAGAATACGTAGTTGACGGCTATGCGATGGACCTTTTTAAACCCTGTATGTGTAAGTATATATGTAATATCACGTCAAAATTCTCCAAAGGAGTATGCGAGTTGAGGAGGTGTACGTTTTGTCAGCTTAAGTCAGGTCAGACTTGTGGCGCACCGGGCGTCGGCAAAGGGCAGATAATGCCCTCTTCCGGCCCTCCTAATTGGGTCCAGGGACGGCGGACTCGGGGACGTCCGCCGCCCCCTATCAAATAAGACCTGAGGTGACGGCGCGTAATGTTCCACGCGCCCCTCTTAGGCGTCCCGGGGGGAGTCAAACCCCACACTCCCCCGCTTGACCAGCCGGGGCCCGCAGAGGCTGGCCGGCATCAGTTGGGAGCTGCGTTAAAGAATGCTTAAGTGCCCCCGTAGCCCCCGGTGCAAGTGTGCGAGGGAACATGGGGTGGTTTTAGTCAGTAGAATTCTGACACACCCCTTCGCCCGCCCCAGGGCGGTGGACATCCATGAGGAATTCCACACCGTTACCAAAATAAAAAAGGTCGGGCTTGTGGCTCAAAAATAACTGCCGCACAGGTCGAACAAAGGTTAAGCTACGCTTGCTGCGGTTAGATCATGGATGGGCTACCATTCATTACATATCGAGACCCCTTCGTGCCTCGGAAAGCACGTTAAGCCATTAGTTCCGGCTGTCATTCGTAGATCTTTGACAGTCGTTACGGGTAGTCAGAAGCCCAAAAGTCTGACAACCAGTCCTACCAAGGGGTATCGTATTACTCAGTAATTGGGTTGTGCAGGTCAGATAGGCAGTCGCTTCATGTAAAAAAAGTATTCAGCTGCATCCGGTTGGACTGGAATCCGACCGCAACATAGTTGGAAAAAGGCTAGATAGATTGAGGTCAGGTTTATGGTGATAAGGCTTGGAAGAGGTATATATCCAGTAGTGGCCGTTTTCCGGCTGAGATGATGACACATCCTACTGTATCCTACTATATATATATATATATATATATATATATATATATATATATATATATATATATAATATTATAAATGTGAAAGTGTGGATGTTTGTTACTCAATCACGCTAAAACGGCTGAACGGATTTGGATAAAATTTGGCACATGGGTAGACTATGACCTGGATTAGGACATAGGATACTTTTTATCCCGATATTCCCATGGGATCGAGATTTCTGCGGGTGAAACCGCGGGGCGCAGCTAGTAATATTATAAATGTGAAAGTGAGGATGTTTGGATGTTTGTTACTCAATCACGCTAAAACGGCTGAACGGATTTGGATAAAATTTGGCACGTGGGTAGACTATGACCTGGATTAGGACATAGGATACTTTTTATCCCGATATTCCCACGGGATCGAGATTTCTGCGGGTCAAACCGCCGGGCGCAGCTAGTATGTAGTATAATATTGATATATTCTATGGTAATCCTACTATCCTATCCTACTTCCTACTAATAATATTATAAATGTGAAAGTGTGGATGTTTGTTACTCAATCACGCTAAAACGGCTGAACGGATTTGGGTAAAATTTGGCACATGGGTAGACTATGACCTGGATTAGGACATAGGATACTTTTTATCCCGATATACCCACGGGATCGAGATTTCTGCGGGTGAAACCGCGGGGCGCAGCTAGTCCTACTATAATATATATATATATATATATATAATATTATAAATCTGAAAGTGTGGATGTTTGTTACTCAATCACGCTAAAACGGCTTAACGGATTTGGATAAAATTTGGCACATGGGTAGACTATGACCTGGATTAGGACATAGGATACTTTTTATCCCGATATTCCCATGGAATCGAGATTTCTGCGGGTCAAACCGCCGGGCGCAGCTAGTACGTAGTATAATATTGATATATTCTATGGTAAACTTCGCACCTTTTTCATATATATTGTCTATTGCCTTCAAACCTGTAAAATGTCACTGACAATTTTTTTGTAGTCAGTCTATATAATTTTATTAAAAGTAATCTCGAAATAATCTGTTTTTCATTGCATTAGTGTAATAAAATACCCACATCAAAAAGGAATCGAATAGTTTCTCTGATATATTTTCATGGATGTATGACACCCATGAAAATGCACCAGAAAAACTATTCTAAAGCCTGATAGGTACATAATCCTACTAATCCTATCCTACTAATATTATAAATGTGAAAGTTTGTGCCGATGGATGGATGGATGTTTGTTACTCTTTCACGCAAAAACTATTGAACGGATTGAGATGGATTTTGGGACACAGATAGTTAATAACCTGGATTAACATGAAGGATACTTTATATCCCGGTAGTACGTTCCCGTGGGATAATCTCCGAACTCCACGAGGGCGAAGCCGCGAGAAAAAGCTAGTATTATAAATGTGAAAGTTTGTGAGGATGCAATGGATGGATGGATGGATGTTTGTTACTCTTTCACGCAAAAACTACTGACTGGATTTGGATGGAATTTGGAACACAGATAGTTTATAACCTGGATTAACACGTAGAATACTTTTTATCCCGGTAGTACGTTCCCGTGGGATAATTTCCGACATCCATGCCGGCGAAGCCGCGGGCAAAAGCTAGTCTCAAATAATAGGTCTTTACCTATGAAATTGCCGTTTTGTATGAAAAAATTTAAACGAATTTTTTTCATGAATTTTTTATTTGTATTAATCGAAGTAATCACCCATGCAATCAATGCATCTTTGCCATCGCAGTGGCAGTTTATTGATGCCCTTCTTAAAGAAATCAGCTGGACGGGAGGCAACAAATTCTTCAAAGGCATTTTGTACTGCCTCTCGGGTATTAAATTTTTTTCCCGCCAAGAAGTTATCCAAATTCTGGAAAAAGTAGTAGTCTGTAGGCGCAAGGTCTGGTGAGTAGGGCGGATGACGGAGAGCTTCCAACCCCAGTTCTTGCAACTTGGAGACCGTCTGCTGTGCAGTATGAGGTCGCGCGTTGTCGTGCAGGAGCAGCGGAGACGAGCGATTGACCAATGCTGGTTGGAGATGCGCCAGCTTCTCCATCATTGTGTTCAGTTCTTCACAGTACACATCTGCAGTAATGCTCACCCCGTTTGGTAAGAAGCTGTGATGAATCACACCGGCGCTAGACCACCAAACAGTGACCATCACTTTTCTAGGGGTAAGTTTTCGTTTAGGGCATTGTTTAGGTGCTGAACCAGGATCCAACCAACTTGCTGAGCGCTTACGGTTATCAAACAGAATCCATTTTTCATCGCAGGTAACAATGCGGTTCAAAATTCCTTCATTTGTGTGTCTGTTGAGCAGTGCAAGGCACGTCTCGACGCGTACTTCGCGCTGGCGATCATTGAGTTCGTGGGGCACCCATTTGTCAAGCTTTTTTACCTTGCCAATTTGACGCAAATGGACCAATATTGTTTTGACGCTAACGTCGAAAGCTGCTGCTAATTCAGCCGTAGATTGTGTATCATCAGCTTCCACAATCGCCTTTAATTCGTCATTGTCGACCAAAGTCTTCGGACGACCGCGAGGTTCATTTTTCAGGTCGAAATTTCCAGAACGGAAGCGAGCAAACCAATAACAGGTGGTGCGTTGGTTTGTAGAGTTAGCTCCGTAAACGTCGTTGATGTTGCGTGCCGCTTGTGCCGCGTTACTGCCACGACGGTACTCATATTCCATAATTACTCGAATTTTTAACGTATCCATGATGACGAAAAAGATTGAAATGCGATGAAAATGTAACACTAATCAATAAAGAAATGACTACTTTTAGAAAAAAAAATCCATGTTTTTAAAATAAAATTAATTTGAAATTAGAATTCATAGCCAAACAAAAATTATTTTGATTTGAAATGGCCAGTACTGCAGAACGGCAATTTCATAGGTAAAGACCTAATATTAGGTCTTTACCTATGAAATTGCCGTTCATTTTTCATAGGTTCAAATTTCATAGGTAAAGACCTAATATTAGGTCTTTACCTATGAAATTGCCGTTCTGCAGTACTGGCCATTTCAAATCAAAATAATTTTTGTTTGGCTATGAATTCTAATTTCAAATTAATTTTATTTTAAAAACATGGATTTTTTTTTCTAAAAGTAGTCATTTCTTTATTGATTAGTGTTACATTTTCATCGCATTTCAATCTTTTTCGTCATCATGGATACGTTAAAAATTCGAGTAATTATGGAATATGAGTACCGTCGTGGCAATAACGCGGCACAAGCGGCACGCAACATCAACGACGTTTACGGAGCTAACTCTACAAACCAACGCACCACCTGTTATTGGTTTGCTCGCTTCCGTTCTGGAAATTTCGACCTGAAAAATGAACCTCGCGGTCGTCCGAAGACTTTGGTCGACAATGACGAATTAAAGGCGATTGTGGAAGCTGATGATACACAATCTACGGCTGAATTAGCAGCAGCTTTCGACGTTAGCGTCAAAACAATATTGGTCCATTTGCGTCAAATTGGCAAGGTAAAAAAGCTTGACAAATGGGTGCCCCACGAACTCAATGATCGCCAGCGCGAAGTACGCGTCGAGACGTGCCTTGCACTGCTCAACAGACACACAAATGAAGGAATTTTGAACCGCATTGTTACCTGCGATGAAAAATGGATTCTGTTTGATAACCGTAAGCGCTCAGCAAGTTGGTTGGATCCTGGTTCAGCACCTAAACAATGCCCTAAACGAAAACTTACCCCTAGAAAAGTGATGGTCACTGTTTGGTGGTCTAGCGCCGGTGTGATTCATCACAGCTTCTTACCAAACGGGGTGAGCATTACTGCAGATGTGTACTGTGAAGAACTGAACACAATGATGGAGAAGCTGGCGCATCTCCAACCAGCATTGGTCAATCGCTCGTCTCCGCTGCTCCTGCACGACAACGCGCGACCTCATACTGCACAGCAGACGGTCTCCAAGTTGCAAGAACTGGGGTTGGAAGCTCTCCGTCAACCGCCCTACTCACCAGACCTTGCGCCTACAGACTACTACTTTTTCCAGAATTTGGATAACTTCTTGGCGGGAAAAAAATTTAATACCCGAGAGGCAGTACAAAATGCCTTTGAAGAATTTGTTGCCTCCCGTCCAGCTGATTTCTTTAAGAAGGGCATCAATAAACTGCCACTGCGATGGCAAAGATGCATTGATTGCATGGGTGATTACTTCGATTAATACAAATAAAAAATTCATGAAAAAAATTCGTTTAAATTTTTTCATACAAAACGGCAATTTCATAGGTAAAGACCTATTATTTCGTTAATTCAAACAAAACCTAACCCTTGTAACAATATTCCTCAACATATTCACTTAATAGCGGTAATAATACTAATAAAATGCCTATTAAAATGATTAGTCTTAAAAGATAACAGTAATGGGAACATTAGCCGCAATTCAACGTAATCCCCACACGTTTATGTTAAATTAATAGTTATAAGTGCTCTTTAAGTGGTTTAGCCGTTATCCCTTAACCGACTGCTGGTGTTATAATAGTGGTAAATGTTTTTCGTAATGAGTGCTGTATTTACTTTAATGTTTGAACTAGTTTCGTATTAAAGTATTTCTAGCAAAAGCAATTTTAACTAAAACAATATCTAGACCTAAATTAAGCCTAAAATTCAGCCTAAGCCTTAACTTGATGCTTATTTTGTTGTTTGTGATCAAAGTAAAACCAGACGGATACTCTGCGGTTTTCAGTTGATGTTAGGTTGACATTGGTTTGCTACGCCGTAGCCGCGTAGCGCGTAGACCGTAGCTCGTAGCACAGACAGCAAAAGATTTTATGAAAACGAAAGGAATGTTTATTTATTGGTTTGGTACAAACCTGATAATAAATAATCCTTTTTACATTATCAACGAAATATATTATACAACCTATTATTAAACATGGGTCGTCCCCGTGTTCTCAAATGACACCTTAATTCTACGTCATGTTTAAAATTTGACCATCGTAATACTGAAATACCCGCGTAAATTCAGAGGACAATAACCCCGCAATAATCCTACAAAATATTCATCTGAAAAAATAGCCCAAAATGCAGACAAAAAGTGGTTTTAACGGCCTACGCGGGCTTATTCTAACCACGTAGGTACAGTCCCGACGACAAATCTAAATGGGAATAAGCTTAGAATTAAAATTCTGTGTGCGCGGCACTTACCTATTGTCTACACAAAATATCCTTTAATTATGTTGGCTGTTCTGCTCTTTTGTATGTGGGGCAAGTTAAAGGAGGCAGCGGGAGAGCCCAGGGTGGGGTGATGCTGGCGGTGTCCTTGGATGTCTCCGACGCATTCAACATCCTGGCCTGGAGCTGGGATCGGGAGACACTGTGCTACCATGGGTGCCCCCGTACCTCCGCCATATCGTTGGGTTATTTAGCTGAAAGAGGTGTCACCTACAGAGGACGAGACGGCGGGGGCTGGCGCGACATGTCCTGGTGTCCTGGTGTTCCAGAGGGCCCGTTCCTGGGCCCACTCCTGTGGAACATCGGGTACGACAGGGTGCTGATCGTGCTGTACAGGTAGTCAACGTTGCTGGCGACAGCTGAGGTCTCACAAGTGGTGGGCCGCATACGGCGCCTGGACTTGGAGATGGCGGTTAACAAGTCGGGGGCTGTAGGCTTTCACAGCCACTGGCGGGCGCCGACGCCGCGATCACACGTCATAGTCGAGGGAGCCCGAACTACTGTCGAGTCTACCATGAAATACTTGGGACTGGTGCTTGGCAGCCGTTGGAACTTCGCCCCCTACTTTCGGCGGCTGGCGTCCAAGTTGATGGACGTGGCGGGCGCGCTTGCAACGCTGCTTCCCAATCTGGGTCGCCCGAGCACCACCTGTAAGAGGTTGTACCTAGGGATTGTGCGATCCATGGCCCTGTATGGGGCCCCGGTGCACTATGGAAAATATAGGTCGGTATCGGATCAAAAATCTGTAACTTCATGAATTTTTGTTGTATCGTGATGAAATTTGGCACAAATATGCAGTAAGGTTCGGAGATTCGAACGATGTGTAGTTTATAGGGTTTTCTTGTATATCTATGTATGTTTTTTTGCATAGAATGAAAGAAATGGGAATAAATCACGAAAAAAATAGTAAAAAATTTATTTCAAGTGGAATACAAGTTTATAATGACTAAAAAGATTAAACCATGGTTAATTACAACAAGCAAAGTAAACAAAATATATATATATGAAAAAAAAATACTAAATTAAAATCATATTACTAATAGGTACATCCTATACTCTGGCTGCAGGAAATGATGTAGCTAGGTACAAATATAAGTAATAACTAAATATAAATATTATTTTTAACTTATACCACTTCAGGATCAGGGTCAGTAAATGTGGGTTCACTTTCAGGTGCCACGTTTAAAAGACTTAGTGCCTCTTCTTCAAGTTCTTTCACATTTCTTACGTACGGTTTTCTCAAACTTGTTATATATGGATCTGACGTGTATAAAAGCGTTTTAAAGACATCTTCATTTGTAGCAGATCGGGAACATTTTCTGGCATGATGAAGTCGTATGTTTCTGTAGTCTTTGTTGCGAGACTCTTGTGCGTCTTCCGATAGCTGTCCAATAGGAAGCACCGCAAAATGTTTGATAACGTTTTGCCCGTGTATGAGTATTTTATGAACGGAGGATGGCATATAATACCAATCGTAATTACTTACATAGATTCTTGCAGTTTCTATTGCATATTCCCCAAATTTTTCAGGGTCGATCATCATTCCAGAAGAAAGAACTTGCAAGATAATGTATAGGCGTTTAATCAATGCCTCATCTACACCTGTTATTTCCGATGAGCAAGTGCTATTATAGAAGAATCTTCGTGCGGTATTGCCATCGTTCGTATTCCCGCTAACTTGCCGAGGTTTGTCGACGATTAATCCCAACTCCTCCCTGAAACGTTTTTGAACAACTTCTTTCTTTTCTTTTTTTAATCTCTTATTTTCCTCAGTTGAAGCAGACCAAGTCTTAAACGAAAGATTATAGGAAATATGCAATATCATTTCCATGCAGCGAATCCAGGCGTGTAAGGTGGACAATCCGTATTGGTAGGCGTTTTCGTTTTCGGGTCTGGCAGTTACTTTCGATAGGTCATTCATTAGCCGTGGAGTAGCCCCACATATCGTGCATGTGGAACCAGATGGAGTATCTGTAAGGACCTGAGCCACCTTTCCATCGATCATCGTTAGAAATAGTTCATGCTTCACATTTACTACAACACCATCTTTGTTTATAAGTGATGCTTGTGCAGCCCTAATTTGTTTTTTAATATCATCAACAACTGCCTTGGTTTTTTCTGGAGTTTCCTTACAAAACTCAATAGAAATGGGTCTGCAAAAACGGACAGATGAAGGTACCGGATTTTGCCAAACAACGGATCCCGATTGCACATCAACTAATCTGATGGGGACTAATGAAGTGATGAACAAATTGGCATCTGAAATTGTTTCTGACTCTTCTGCAAGTATTTGCTTGTATTGGCTTTGACCAGATGAACCATCACATCCCCATTTAGAATAAAGGATCAATGTTCTATGTTGTTTTTGGAAAACAGAATCGATTTTTAAAATTCTAGCAGCAGTATGATCCAATAAATCTTGTATATTAATCACTTTAGCATAAGTATTCGTGATTTCGATTGTAGAAGATGGTGGATAACAGGATCTTTTTATTTCTTGTATTTTGTAGTAAGGCGGGAATATACAACACTTTCGTTCGTTGGTTAAGTTTTTCAGGTACATATATTGTGCTTTTGTTAGATCTAAATCTATAAAAGCACTCAATGCTTCCGTATCGGAAAGAATCTTCATCTGGTCTGAGTCGTTCCACTTACTTGAGATATCTAATTTCTTTTGAGTGTCAGCGGTTCTTAATTCTTCGACAAGATGAGCTTCTGTGTACTCACGTAAAGCCCGTAGTCCCTGCAGATAGGCGTTTTTTTTATGCTCGAAGCCATAGTCTTGGAGTAGAAGAGTGTTTTTCCTCTTCTTGGTAGATTCTGAGGAGTCTCCATAAGCCACGCATGCTCGTCCTCGTTGGCCAGATGTTGATGGCGTAGAATATTGTTCAGAATCCGGTAAATTTAACGAATACCTTGAGTCCAACCAAGTACAATACTTCTGTAAAAATGTTTCTTTTTTCCGAGATGCCAGGGCCCAGCGTTTGTTGAAAATAGGAAGAATGTGCCTTTGTATGTCACTAATTATAAAACACAAGTTGTTTTCAGAAACATTCAGCTTTTCCACTAAAACTTTGGATAATGATTCCATGGTCTTGCCGCCCTCTATATAGGGGATTATGAAGTCTCGTTTGGTACAGCTGAAGGAAGACATTTTAACACTTCACAATCTGCAGAAATAATAGGCGTAGATGAGATTTGCTTCACTTGAAGTTACACTGATGTAGATGGTTCGAATAGTTTTTGCTTCCCTTTAAATACTCATTTTACAATATCGAATTGGTACCTACATCATTATTATCTTGTAATTTCCCACGCAAACCGAGTGCAAATTTGATAAGGTCCCTTTGTTATCACGAAATAATGAAGAAAATATCCAAAAAGTTCTATATTGTTCATGTGAATGGTGTCAGTGGTAAACCGCAAAAGATACTAATTTTCGGGTTCTGACTTTTATCAGTTTTTTTCTCATATCTTCTAAAACCGCAAATATCCGCAGCTGATTTTTTTTGCATTCTATTTATGAATAGTTAGACTACTAGTCGACACAAAAAGTAGCGCTTGGGCAAACGTGGGTAATACTGAAAACCTTCGACGAAAAAACATACAAGTGAAAAAAAAGGTATGTCACTTTTTAAGTAATTACTGAAATATTTTTCTTTACTTTTAAAATCATTAAGCTGTATCGCAAAAAGCATAAAATAACCTTTCTAAAAATGTATAAAACTGCATATCTGTACCAAGTATTTTTTTCACAATATGGTATTGAAACATGTATACGCAAAGACTTGAGTTTGGCACTTCTGTCTTCTATGTATTTCTATCTAAGAAAAAAAAAATAATTTCGCGTATTAAGAAAAAAAATCGTAATGAATATTATAATTTGACTATTAGAAAACCTAAAAGAATAGCCATATTAGCCAAATTATGATATTCGTAAAAAGCATTTTTGATATGCGCTTGTTCTACCATTTTCCATAGTGCGGTGTGGGCCTCTGACCTGAAGGCCAGAAGCATCGCAGTCCTGCGAAAACCGCAGCAGGCGATGGCTGTCAGGGCTATCAGAGGGTATCGCACGATCTCCTACGAGTCAGCTTGTGCAATAGCCGGATCTCGGACCTACAGACGAGAGCCCTCGCGTCACTGTACCGGTGGCGCAAGGAGATGCAAACGCGGGACGTTGGACCGATGCAGCGAGAGATTGACATGCGTTGGTCGCAGTTTCGCAAAGGCCGGGTGACGGAATGGCAGGACAAGCTTTTGCGCCCTACTGCCGGGTTCGCTACCGTCGAGGCGATTCGACCAGTGCTCGACGAATGGCTCGGGAAAAGGCACGGCCCCCTGTCATTTCGGTCGACGCAGTTGCTTTCGGGAAGTACCTGTGTTTCATAAATAGGGAGCTGGAAGCTTCCCGTCATCACTGCGTCAACTGTCGGGAGGACACGACGTGGCATACGCTGGCAGAGTGTGCCGCATGGGAGGAGTCGCGCTGTGCCTTCGTATCAGAAGTCGGAGCCGACTTGTCGCTGCCGGCCGCTGCTTGTTCCATGGTCAGGAGGCCGAGTTGTGGGGTGCGATGATCTCTTTCTTTGAAACCGTCATTTCACAGAAGGAGGCTGCGGAAAGTTTGAGGGAGGTTGAGAGCACTCTCCCGACCCACAGCAGACGTTCTGGGTGTCGTCGTCGTAGAGCGGACAATGCTCTCTTAAATCCGCCATAAACGGGTCCGGAGGGACGGCGGACTTTGGGTTTTCCACCGCCCCCCATGTAACAGGACCCGAGGTGGTGGTGCGTAGTGTTCCATGCGTGACCCTATTGGAAATGTGGGGGGAGTCTTACACCTCACTCCCCCGGCGGACTTGAGAAGGCCCGCAGAGGCTTGCCGGCACTAGCCGAGGATCGTGGAAGGCGCACAAGTTCCCATGATCCCGCTGAAAGTGTGGGAAGGGAACACTAGGATGGTTTTTAGTCAGTAAGAGTCTGACAAACCCCTCTGCCCACCCCAGGGCGGAGGACATCCATGAGGATTTTCGACCCGGGAACAAAAAAAAAAGGCAGCGGAGAGAGTAGGTTGTATTTTTTTAGATATATGTTTACTGAAGCTTTTAATCGAGACTTTCTGGATTGTCTGTCTGTCATTACATGCATAAAAAAAGCTATCATTGAACTATTTGCAGTTAGGTGCACTTACCTCAATTTTATTATTTTTTGTCAGCTTTACTTCAAAAAATTGTAATATTATAGCAGTGAAAAAACCACATGATTTAAAGAGGCCCAGCAATGTGGGTTCAAATTCACACTGTTTTTAATCACCTTGCAAAAAAATGTAAAGAAAAATCTATGTGAAAAGTTTAACCAAGTCACCTGTAACTTAACCCTGAACGCGTGTGTAAACGTTAAACACGTCCGTTTAAGTACACAGGACAATACTGGCGCTGTATTTCTCGGCGGATGTTCAAACAAAATGTATGGCAGGCGACACGTACGGAATTTTAATTGGTGCAAATTGCCAGTGCGAGTGACGGTGACAGTTTTAGCATTAATAACGGCCAAAACTGACCCAGTTGCCCGGTCCTGGTGGGTAAGAGAAATTAATTATTTCTGTAACACTTTTGTTGACTATTGTACTTTTTGGTTGCTCTGTTGTTGGATTTTGGAATGTAAATTTTTGATGAAGTTAATTTTCATGAGGAGGAGATGTTTAAGCTTGGTATAGTATACAAGTAATTAGGGTGGTTACTGTCTAATAAACCAGTAAATGTTTACAAGGGATAAGATCCTTACGTTTGAAGAAATAGTTCATTGTACTGAAACGATAATTATGAGACCGTTCAACTCACGTCATTGTGTTATGAGGAATTTTTGTGTTATAAAACATGAGCTAATGTATTATAACACCATAATTCCTCATTATTATGATTATTAAACGAATAGATAGTATAAAACAAAGTTGCTTTTAGTATCTGTTTGACGCTTAGTTCTTCCAAACTATAAATTATATTTTCATGCCTTTTTCACGATAATTTAGAGAATTAATTCTGCAAGGTTTATTTATGTTTATAGTACATGTATATATATGACGGAGACGGTACGTTTCTCTCGTTATCATCGGCCATAGTTTAGCTGCTGTGGGCGTACTATGGGAAGTGTTGGTTATTGCGGAATAGAAAAACCGTTTGCTGTTCAAACAAGTTATAATGTACGATCAAACTAATCACACTAGCAATTCGCATACTGTAGGTACACGACACAACTATACGGAACGCGCGACATTTTCTAAACGTGTTCACTGCTTAGCCGCCAACAACAAACTTTGCTTTAACTCTGGTCAAGCGTTATGTTATAGACTCTGTCGAGCGCCACCTGGTGGCGCTAGCGTCCCGATTAGTCAAAGGCAAACGATTGATTTAACGTATTTCCGACATAAACACACACACACATCTATAACACATTTCTCTCGATGTTTTATCACGTCACCACAAAGTAAAGGGCGGCTCGCTAGATAGAAAACAGTTCCTGTTTCCTTAACCAGCTCGCACACTATGCGACATGCGACTGCGGCAGCTCGACGACAAGATGCTATCTGTCGCATGCGACTATCGTCGGCACCCTAATTGCGTAACACACTATCTATCACAATATGAATCATTTTGAAGCCTATTGCTAATCCATTGCTTCATATGTTCGAAAAATTTGTCTGCTCAACAACGTAAATAACGCAATGAATGTTGTTGAATTGTCAAAATGAAAGAAAGAAATCATTTATTTGCCAATAATGTACGAGTAGGTATACAGATATGATGGTTATTTTTATGAGAACAATGCCAAAGCCATTACTACTGTTAGTGTGTTACGCAATTACCCCGCGGGTGTACGCGTGCACCTAGCGAGAGCGTTCGACTCGCTTAATCTGTTGTTGCGAATCTGCAATTCAACGTCAAGTGGAGCTTTGAACAAAATATATAAAAATTGTCGGTTACAGCCTGTCGTTGCGTCTAGTCGCCGAGCTGTCGCAGTCGTATGTCGCATAGTGTGCGCCATGTCGTCATTTTAATCACCACTCTTAGCCATCGGACTGGATATCGGAATAATAATACGTTGTTGTTTTTGGTAGAAGATTTTAGAGCCATCCCTAGCCTTCTCTTACGACACAAAAATCTACTTACGTTAACATCCTTTCATCTAAAACTTTAGACTGTTCTTAGACTTTTAGGCACAGTTTTATTTCTAAAAAGAAATATTACATGTTCTTTCAATTTCAACAAATGATGTTGCCAATTTATACGCTAAGTTTAAACATAACTTTTTATGGACCCGCCGATTTTTATGTCATTTTTATTATAATATGGAATGGATTTCTTAGCACTTTAGATAAATAAATGTCGCTTTCTCTTGGGATTTAAGCAAAAAGGATTTGGCGTAAGCAAATAATTTATTGAAGAAGGTTTTAGGGTTATTGAAATGATTCGAATGTTTGTATTAAAAAAATCGAAGAAGGGCGAATTTTACCAAACTTTTATACCTAGAATATATCTTAAACTGAGAATAATTTTTGAATTTTTGACTGTTTTTCCACAATAGAATACTGTCAGACGTCATTTTTATTCCACAGTTAAAATATATGTGAATTTGGTTAAAATCAGCCCTAAAACACATTATATTTCAGAAGAGAAATAATCTAAATTATTTTACTTTAAATATTCCTGCGAAAATAAATTACGACAGCAAAATCAATCTGCCTAGCCTTTCCCAACTCTGTGGAGTCGGCTTCCAGTCTTACCGGATGCAGCTGAATACCAGTATTTAACATGAAGCGACTGCCTATCTGACCTCCACGACCCGATACCCCTTTTGCTAAGACTTGTAGCGGCATCTACAACGCCACATGCGAGCTACACGTCACACTGACGTCACGCAAAATTCTGCATTACGCAAGCAAAGTTTACCGCGCAACTAGCATATATACAACGTCCCGACATCAAACGTCGAGCAGTTGCCCACCAGACACTACACCCGTCTGGTCGGAGGATCCTCCCTTTCCCATAGAGTATGAGTGAGCTTTACACCCTGTTCCTCATACCTCTATAGACTGTTTGTTAGACTTTTGGCCTAAGTACGACAACATGTAAACAATGAGTAAGAAAATTAAGTTCACAAACATATTACTCCGAAACCGGTTTCAACCGGTAATTAAGCTTCTCCAGATAAGAGGTATTATAACGTTCAGACAAGATCTACTATGGTTGAGTTAGAACGACTGGATGAGACATTTTGGAATTTGGGGCGAATATAAATTATTATCACGTTTTAGAGCTAAGTAATGAGGAAATGGATTGGAATAATTCCAAGATCTGTTTAATGCCTAAGTAGAATATAATACCAATTAATATAATGCCAGCCATAAGGTCCTGGGTTCGATTCCCAGGTCGGGCACAGTGTTATTGGATTTTTCCATCTGAAATTTCTCAGCAGCTGACCGTGGTCTGGATTTGTGCTCGGTTGATGGCAATAGGGTCGCCCCTACTACATGGGACTTAAACATAATTGGCGAAATGTGGGTGTACTATAGTTACACCCTGCCTTACCCTTCCGGGATTACAGGCATGGTGTTATGTTATATGTAGGTAGTCAACAAGGTAGCAGTGTAATATAATGCTTCGGGTGCG
Source organism: Dryobotodes eremita (assembly GCA_917490735.1). NCBI lineage: Eukaryota > Metazoa > Arthropoda > Insecta > Lepidoptera > Noctuidae > Dryobotodes > Dryobotodes eremita. Next base: position 4,858,218 of record OU823257.1, on the reverse strand, counting down.
CCGGACTCACGTATCGACACTCAAACAAGACTGAACAATCACCATTATCATAATCAACTGCCCCGTTGGTCTCGTGGTTGCAAGCGCGACTGCAGCGTGGGGTCCTGGGTTCAATTCCCAGGTCGGGTAAAGTGTTATTGGGTTTATACATTAGGAATTTCTTAGTAACAGCCCGGGGTTTGGAAGTTGGCGGTGTAATACCCCCGTGCCTCGGAAAGCACGTTCAAGCCGTTGGTCCTGCGCCTGATCTTTCTCCGGTCGTATCGGATTGCCGTCCCGTCGGACTATGAAAGTGAGGGAAGAGAGAGTGCACCTGTGTCTGTGCACACACTTGTGCACTATAATATCTCCCGCGCCGGAGGCTAGTTTCTGTTGAGATTGGCCGCCATAGCCGAAGTACGTTATGGAGGACTATATTATCATAATCAGCTCGTAACTCTTACAGTAATTATTCAACGTAGGTATTCCGATGAACACTATTATATAACTAAAGGTTTAAGGGTTATTGGCAGAAGGATTGATGAAATAGTCATCAATCCTGTTTTTATTCATTTTTTTATGGTGTGAAATCATCATATGACCCCTCCCGCTCTGGGCGGAGCGGAAGGGCGTGTCAGACTCTTACTGACTAAAACTCACCCGTGTTCCATCAGTTGCCTGTGCGCCAAGGCCACGGTAACTCTTTCGAACAATCTGCGATCCCGGCAGGCATCGGCCCTTTCGGACCCCGTCAATGATCCTGACATCTCTTTGAGGCGCGCGTGGGACATGACGCGCCGTCGACCCGGGCCTGGTCCTTACCGGATGGCGAGCTGCCTATTGCTCGCCGTCCGCAAGCCCGCGCCTACGGTGGCCGGGAGTCGGCAATATCATCGCATAATCGCATATAATCTATACTGCCATACTAATATCGTCAATGTGAAAGTAACTCCGTCTGTCGGTCTATATGTCTGTCTGTCTATTACCTGTCTGTAACTACAGAACCGATGATTATTATGAAATTATACAGATAATTATGTCAAAATCACAATCAAAATATTTTATTTCACATAAACCCACATGAACACTTATGAAACGTCAGAAGCTAGGTGCCTGGGACCTGAAGAAAGACAAAGGCTACTTTTCATCCGGAATCACAGACTAAACGAAAATCGCGGACAACACTTACCCTACTACCCTTATGATACCTTCTTGACGTAATCCCTCATGAGAGTAATTAAAAGATGTCGTTAGATTTGCCCACACCGTACTAAGCCGCACGAAAAAGTGTCCATACTGAAAAGTGTGAGCTTACACAATGGCGTTTCTCTGACGATCAATTCAAGTCTCTGGGACATTGTGTGGGCCAGAGGTGTCAAAACAAAACAGAAACGCGACTTATGACGCGGCAGGGCGAATCTACGATCACATGTTCATATTCATATTCGTTTATTTGCTTTCCACAAGTTAAAAAAACCAGCCAAGTGCGAGTCGGACTCGCGCACGAGGGGTTCCGTACCATTGACTAGGTAAACGACGGTAGGTACACAAATTAGGTGCCTACCTATTACCATTTATTGATATCGAGCAAAAAAGGGCAAAAAATCGCGTTTGTTGTATGGGAGCCCCCTTAAATATTTATTTTATTTTGTTTTTAGTATTTGTTGTTATAGCGGCAACAGAAATACATAATTTGTGAAAATTTCAAGTGTCTAGCTATCGCGGTTCTTGAGATACAGCCTGGTGACAGACAGACGGACGGATAGACGGACGGACAGACAGTGAAGTCTTAGTAATAGGGTCCCGTTTTTACCTTTTGGGTACGGAACCCTAAAAACGATGTTAACAAAAGGCTTAGAACTAAGAGCCGTTGTAGACCCTGTTAGGGCACAGCAAAAGGTATTGTTTGTTACTTAACTAACATATTTTTTAAGGTTAAAAATCTAAATCGTATTAACAAAAATTTCAAAATTAAAATTATACATAAACTGAGCAATTCAATTCGGATAAAAAGTAAATAACAATAATATAAATAATAACTAACATAATTGGTCAGCTATTTTCATAAAATACTTACTATTTTTACATTTAGATAAAGTTATATTTAGGTAATTAATACAAACACTTATTTAACAAGAGATCATATTTTGTTTTTTATGATTACAAATAAATTATTATTAGGAAAAGAGATCAGTTTTACGTGTATCACAATTTGAAGTAAAGCTTCCAAAAAATAAATGAATTCTTGTTTATCTTCCAGTCATCGATAACATCAATGTAACCAAGTTTACTTAAGTTGCTGGTTTGATTAAATCGTCAGTACACGGCCCCAGTAGTTTCAACAGCAACGTTTTCGTCAAAGGAAATCCCTCGGCTTCCGCGTCGCCATTTTTATTTAAGTGGCGAATAAACTTGCTTTATTTGTATTTAATTTTGAATGCTTCGTCTTCAGAAACCTGTAGGGATTAGGTTATTGGTTATGTGTTATGGTTTTAGTGGAACAGGAGAAGTTAAAAAGATTTTTATTTGATTCAGTAAAGTAGACCGTTTATAAGATCATAGTTTTTTATGAAACTTATGGTTATTTTACGTAGTTTTATTCTTTTTTAAAACAGGAGTATATTCCATTTTGAATTTGATTCCCAGGTCATGAACAGGCCCCTCACACCTCTAGCCGCCGCAGGAGGCGACAACTTGGGTGTCGGGAGTCGATAGGCGACTCCCGGCCATCGTAGGCGTGGGCTTGCGGATGGCGAGCATTAGGTAGCTCGCCGTCCGGTAAGGACCAGGCCCAGGTCGACGGCGCGTTGTGTTCCACGGGCGCCTCAAAGAGGTGTCAGCATAATTGACGGAGACCGATAGTGCCGATGCCTGCTGGGGTCGCGGATTGTTCGAAACAGTTACCGTGCCCCTGCCGCACAGGCAACTGAAGGAACACGGGTGGGTTTTAGTCAGTAAGAGTACGACACGCTCTCCCGCTCCGCCCAGAGCGGGAGAAGTTATTAGACGATTAGCCACTCTAAAAAAAAAAGGGCATGAACAAGGCACCTACGATTTTGTTAGAAAAGAAGTGATTCGTATGAATCTCAGATATTGTAACAGACAGAACATAATATTCATATTGGTTCCCAAAATTGGCTGCGACTCTTGCTATTGTAAGTATGAATCCTATATTTTATAGACTCGCTGACTTCCTACGTTGCTACTTTAGTCAATAATAACATAACATAACATCATGCCTGTAATCCCGACGGGTTAGGCAGAGGTGTACCTTATTGTACACCCACATTTTGCCAGTCAATAATAAATATTTATATTAGACAATAATGAAGCCGGTCACGTATAAAGTGTGGCGATTAGGTTATCACATTAATTGAAACCACGTATTCTACATTACGTATTTTAAACATACACAATTAAAATAATTATTAACAATTAACATTCTAGCCGTGGTACCTTTTTCATTTTAGTATTTAATAACATTAAACTTAATTTGTGATTATTTGGTAACAAGACCCTAAAGTTTGTATTGATTTGTTGATACCATCGTTCCGCGCGTGTCTAGTGCCTTATTGTCAAAAGTGGTATATTTTGTACCAATTTTTACGCTATTTATTTTGTCTGAAAAATTCAGTTTTCTATTTTAATTAAACTTTACTATTTTATTATTTTAACAGACTGATAACTACTTATAATAACAGCCGTACTTATTTAATGTGATAACCTAATCCCACTCTGTATGTAATTAACCGCTAAGAAGTCACAAACCCTATGTAGAACACAGTTTTCGCCTATTATTCATAACATCTATCGACGCATTATTGTACAACGCGAATTGCACCTTTTCTTGAAAGACGAGCAGCGCCCTGCGTTTCCACCCGCATAAGGCTGCTTTTTCACTAGAGATGTGCTATGCTACGCTGCTGGGGATGCGTTTGATATCCACCAATCATATTAATTGGTCCACATAGCATAGCAGTGGTGGAATTGGGTTTAACTAAGCTATGTTTTTTATATGGAAGGATGCGTGCTATGGATGCGCGAGTGTTGTAGCTATGTGCAGAGCAAAGTTCCTACAGTAGCTCAAGCAGCGCATCCTCCTCGCACAGCTACGTCGTGGCGGCGCATCTTTATAGCACATTTTACTCGCTCCGATACACAGCTTAGCATTACTGGAAACGGTCACATAGTTTCGTAGCTTAGCTTCCACATCCTCGCAGCATAGCTGCATAGCACATCTCTGGTGGAAAAGCAGCCTTAGTCTCGATCCTGTGGGAATATCGGATTAAAAAGTATCCTACGTCCTAATCCAGGTTATTATATTATATTAGGTAGACCTACCTATGTGCCAAATATCATCCGTTTCTGCCGTTTGAGCGTGAAAGCGTTACAAACAAACATACAAAAAATCAAATCTATGTTTTTATAATATTAGTTTAGAATATGATTCCATCTCATGGCTTTCACACAATGACTGGTATTGGATACAATTCAATACCTAATTGATATTGCATTGTTTCTATTAACTAAGCTATCAAAAAAGTTAATACAAGAAAGTGTATCCAACGTTATTTGACGTAGACAAATACTATATTTCCTTTTAGTTATTGAAGTAATTGATTTTACGCAGGTTTCTGAAATCCAACTCGATTAATTCTACTGTCAAATCTCATATTTCGTGATTTGATAGACTATTTTTATTTCTGTCAATCAATAACAGTGTTTGTATTATTATTTACATACTTACATATGTAAACTCACGCCTTCTTTCCAAGGGGGCAGAAACTACAGAACGCTATCTGCTACGTTCCTTATTCCTTATGCTTCATTTACGTTCATACATTATTACTTGACAACATATTTTACTGATCAGACCACAGTGTGGATCATCACACTGTGGTCTGATAAGTAAAATATGTTGTGCCACAGTGTGGATCAGACAGTCGTGCCCTCAAGAGCTTGATGCTTGTTTAATTAAACTAAGATTTTGATTAACTACACAGACTGGAGTTGCATTCTCCGTTATCTCTATTTGACGTTGACATGAGAGCGTAGACTTAAAGATTTTATTGCTACACGATCAAATTACTTTTTGAAGTATTGCTTTTAAATAAAAATAAAACTGGCTTTAATAGCATACTAACCAACTGAATGGCAGGTCGAGCCTTCCTGCGAGTGCTGAGGGTGTTAGTGAGCCTGCATCCATTGCAAACTTGTTCGGGAATCACTTTGCTGTGAAGTCCCCTCTAGGTGAAATAGGAGGGTTTGGCGGCTAGGGAGCCAGCAATAGGGTCACTGGTAAGGGGTTCAGCTAAGGTAATAGCGGCAGAGTTGAGAGGTATGAAGCGCGGGAAATCACCCGGGCACGATTCTCTGAGCATCGAGCATTTACTAAATGCGGGTGTGCATATGCCCAGAGTGCTGGGTTTGTTTTTTAACCCTAGAAAGATAATCACATAGCAACTAGCGTAAAAGATAATCATACGTTTGTCAGACGTATACCTTACCTTATAGATTTTTTAGTAAGCTTACGAAAGTATTATCATGCCTTATAGGTTGAAATAATTGTTTGTATTATATTTAAGGAAATAAAATGAAAAAATAGCAATAATAAAGTTTAATTGACAAATTACAAACAAAAATCGTAAACTTCTTTACAAATTAACAAAAACTTAACCTGTCTTGTATAGGAACATTTAAAATCACTTTCAGTCTTTATATTTTCATATTTTATACTTTTACACTTAAATTAACGTAAACAATACCTAATACAATAATCAGTCTTTTACTTTCGGATATTAAATGCACTTATGGCATACAACTCTGTTGTGTTCTCCACACACGGGTTTTTTGCACTTCATACATGATAATTTTGACATCCTACGGAGTTTAGATGGACAGTACGAACAATATCTCTTTTTTTTTACAGGCGGCTTTTCTTGCTGAGCCTGGCCACTGTTTACATTAGGATTAGGCAACAATTCCTCTATATTTTGCCGCACAGTTCTTTTCAGAGTTGGCATCTGTAACCTTTTTTCCATCCAAGGCAAAGTGAGATCTGTACTAAGTTTTTTCATAAAGTTCTTACGGCTTAGAGGCTTTTCGTTCTTTGATAGAATATTAGAACAATAAATCACATAGGAATTTACAAAGGCTATGTTGAAAATGCCATAAAGTACAGCCATTGGCCATCTGTTCGTTTTTCTGGAGCATGACATTGACGAACACATTTGGTCGAATGTGTCAACACCTCCCTTTGTCTGGTTATAAAACATTATCATTTCTGGTTTTCCTGTCGTTTGATTGATTGTACCTTCTTCATCACAAGATGATAAGAGGTAAACCATTTTTGATGGCTTTGGTTTGTATGACACAAGAGTCAAAGGACCGTCGTAACAGTACATAGAGGTGCCAACCGCTCGAGATCGAGTGTTTTTCATTTGATCTGGGATTTCTCTTTTATTCGAACGTATAGTGCCAACCATTGTGAGTTTATATGGTTCCTGTAGCAAGGACTTTGCTAATGGCACAGAGGTAAACCAGTTGTCACAGGTGATGTTGCGATTGGTACCATGAACAGATTTTGACAGTTCTTTTACATAAAATTCACCTTGAGGAACGCCGTTGGTGTTGGTTGCCTTGCCGATATAAGGCATGCCATTTATCATGTATTTCGTCCCACTGTCGCACATCATAGGTATTTTTATTCCATACTTATTTGGTTTATTTGGAATATACATCCTAAATGGACATCTACCTCGAAATCCTAGTAGCTGCTCGTCAATGGTAAGGTATGGTCCAGGTGTGTAATTAATTATACATTGATGTATAAACATATCCCATACTTTTCTGACAGGTATGAATGGGTCTATAGTCCTGAGCGCTGGGCGTAACGATTTGTCATCCATACGCAGACACCTGATCAGAAAGTCGAATCTGTCTCGACTCATAACTGACACGTAGCGCGTTCCTGAAAATGAGCTATCAAAAAGTTCTTCCGTCGAGAGGTGGTTATCTTTCATAGCAGCAGATAATGTCAAGATCCCAATAAGCGCACGGACTTCAATTTCATTCGTTTCCCGAAAAGTAGCAGAAAATTTTACTTCTTTTCCAGCTTCTTTATCTTTGGCTTCTTTATTTCGGCATTTTAGGGAAATTTCTTCGTTCGTCCATCTCACTATTTCACTTAGTATATCATCAGTTACGAACAGATTAAAACATAACAAGGGGTCGTAAACGTTTCTACACATACGCGTTGGTCCTCTAGCTGATCGAACAATATTTATTGCTGAGGTTCTACCGTGACTTCGACCCTTGCTTGTGGCCCAACAATGCTTATTTTTACCTCTGAGTGTGCGCTGAGAAGAAATAATTATGCGGCTATCAGAAGGCGCAGCTTGGTCGGCAGTAGACTCTGAATGGTCTTCAGCAGAGACTTCGGGTATATCCTCGGCTTCATCGATGAATTCGTCTTCAGTGTCACTCTGCACATCGTCTTCTAAGAGGTTATCTTCGCATTCGCTTTCCGATTCTGATGACGATTCCTCTTCATTTTGATATAAAAAGTTCTCAATTTGAGAACTATCCAACACCCTTCGGTTTGCCATTATAATATAATAATAATTAATACCTGAAAATAAAATAATTATAAGTGTAAATAACAATAAACAATCAGTTCAAATGATTGCAAAAGTTGCATTAAAGATAATCATACGTCTCGCGGACGTACGACATAGGTATATCTTTTATTTGAACGTACTTACCGTGGCGCCACTGCTGCTTAGCGCGAGCTCCGGCCACCGACTGAGTTGACTCGCGCGGCTAGCGCACTGCGATTAATAATAAAAAAACTACAACGAAATTTAATTTCACGATACGTCTCGCGGACGTAGATTATCTTTCTAGGGTTAATTTCTGCTTCTCACACACGTACCTATCGCATGATCTAACGAAGACCTTGGTTGTGCCCATCATAAGGAATCGCACCAGGGACGCTTCGGACATAAACAACTAAAGGCCCATATCGTTGGCTACGGTGATTGCAAAAATATTCGATAGTGTGCTGGACAAACAGTTAAATAAACATCTGTCGCTACACGACGCACAGTTCGCCTTCAGAACACTCTGTTCTTTGTCTCAAACACACTGTTCGATACTATACGGACAGTTATGCATGCTTTCTGGATCTATCAAAAGCCTTCGATCTGGTGTCCTGGTGGAAGAAGTTGCATGATGAGACAACGCTTCCAGGTGCTTTGGTTGAATTTTTTAAATATTGGTACGGCCATCAAACCAATATGGTGAAGTGGGCAGGCTCGCTATCCGAACCGTACGGGCTGGAGTGTGGGGTCAGGCAGGGAGGTCTGACTTCACCGAAACTCTTCTGTCTGTATGTGTACCGGCTGATTCGTGAGCTCAGAAGCACTATGGTAGGTTGTTCCATTGACGGAACACTTGTCAATAACATAAGTTACGCCGACGACATGGTGCTGCTGGCCCCGTCAATCAGCGCCCTCAGGACACTGTTATTGGTTTGTGAGCGATATGCGGAGGCCCAGGGTCTTAGGTATAATAAAAAAAGGAGCGAGTGTCTGCTGTTCAAGGCAGGCTCTAAGACCTATGCTGTACTATCTATCTTACTCGCAGAGACCGCTCTAGAGTGGGTCACATCCTTCAAATATCTGGGGCACTGAGTCACTGCTACACAGACTGATAACATTGACGTGGAGAGGGAACAGGCGCTATCAGTCAGGAGCAATATGTTGATCCGTAGGTTTGCAAAGAGTTCAAGTGATGTAAAGGGTACTCTGTTTAGGGCATACTGCCAATCTTTTTATAATTGCAGCCTATGGGTCGACTACACGCAGAGGGCTTACAGCGCCTTGCGAGTCCAATACAATAACGCATCGTTATTATTTTTATTATTATTAATTTTATTATTTTATTTTATTATTATCTCCTTTATTTCATATATATATACATATAAATTATATTTTTAAATATTAGAATATAAAAATATAAAAACATTTAAAAATATAAAAAATAGTGGTCCACCGGTATCGGGAACAGGGTCCAAGCTACCGGCGGTCAGGGCTCCAGAGAGAGAAACCTCCTAACAATGCGGGCCGTGTCCAATAGTACCGCCTTCTGAATCAAGCCCTTGATCCAGCTACCCAACGAGAGCCTCCTCAGGTGTTGGTCGAGGCTCTTGGCTATTAATCCATTGGCTGTCACGACTATCGGTACAATGATCGCTGAGTCCACATCCCACATGTCGACAACCTCGCGAGCCAAGTCAAGATATTTGATTTGTTTATCTTTCTCGGCTTTCACGAGATTCCCGTCATGTGGGACCGTTATGTCAACAATCATTGCACGCCGCTCTAATCGATCCACCACCACTATATCAGGCTTATTGGCAACAATAGTCCTGTCAGTGATGATGGATCGATCCCAGTACAATGTGATATTTCCATTTTCGAGAACTGGGTCGGACACATACCTGTAGTACGGCACTTCCGATTCCACAAGGCTGTATTTGAGAGCAAGTTGCTGATGGATAATCCTGGCTACAAGGTTGTGTCTATGCAAGTATTCTTCGTTAGCTAGACTAGAACATCCGGAGATAATGTGTCTGATTGGTTCACCCGGACGGTGGCATGCCCGACAAATGTCAACCGTGCCGTCTTTCACAATAAATCTCCGGTAGTTGTTTGTCATCATAACTTCGTCCATAATTGCACAGACAAAACCTTCGGTTTCTCTAAAGAGATCACCGAAACGCAGCCAGGCTACGGACGCTAGTTGATCTACATCGGGTCCATGTAGGGCCCGAAAAAAGCGTCCGTGAACCTCCTTACTCTGCCATACTTCCATGCGATCATTAGTGTCAAGCACTACTGGCTTGCACCAGTTCTCTTTAGCCAAGGAGAGCGGGGTGAGGCCCTTGTCCACTTTGACCACATCTCGATGCATCCCCACGTCGGCCTCTAAGAAATATTCCCTGAGACTGCATATCTCGCGATTGTGGAGGGTCTTAGCATTTAAAAAGCCTCGACCTCCACATTTTCGCGGGATATACAGCCTCATTACCGATGACCGTGGGTGATGCATTCGACTTGCGGTCAGCAGTGTACGGACCTTCCTATCTAGGGCGTCGAGTTCGGTCTGAGTCCATTTGAGTATGCCAAAAGAGTACATCAAAACCGGCATGACCCAACCGTTAAAGGCACGTACCTTGTTTCCGCCTGATAGAAGACTATTAAATACTTTTTTCAGGCGGCCAAAGAAGCGTTCCCTTAACGATTGCTTCATGTCAGTACCATTGATGCCCAATGCTTCCGACATACCCAAATACTTATAGGTTTCGGATGCAGAGAGGGTTCTAAGGTTTATGGAATCCGAGAGTTGGGTTCCGACGGATTCCACAATCTCCCCTCGCTTTACATGCATGACCGCACATTTGTCCACACCAAATTCCATTCTGATGGCACTACTGAACATTTCAGTTACTTTCAGTAGCTCCATCAGTTGCAAATTGTTGAGGGCAAAGAGTTTTAGGTCATCCATGTAAAGGAGGTGAGATATAACCTGACCACCTCTCCTCAGCCGATAGCCTAGACCTGAATCTTCCAGCAGTGTGCTTAGAGGATTCAAGGCTAAGCAGAACCAAAGCGGACTCAAACTATCACCCTGAAATATGCCTCGCTCGATCCTTATCGGTTCGCTATTCCTCTGGACATTTCGACATCCTGGATAGTGAAGGACCGTTCTCCATTGCCCCATACATGACATCAGGAAGGTGCGCAGAGTTGTATCTACTTTATACAACTCCAGCACCCTCATAAGCCATGTATGTGGCACCGAGTCATAGGCCTTCTTGTAATCTATCCAACATGTCGACAGATCCTTTCGGGAACGACGAAATTGTTGGCTAATGGTCATATCAATGAGGAGTAGCTCCTTAGTACCACGGGACCCGTTCCTACATCCATTTTGAGAAGGAGACATGATAGAGTTGGTGTCTATATGTTTGTTAATTTTAGCCCTCAAAATGGATGTAAGAACTTTATAGATCGTCGGTAAACACGTGATCGGTCTATAATTTTTGGGTTCCGCAGTGCTACCTGATTTATGGAGCAGATAGGTAACTCCTGTGGTTAGGAACTGGGGTAGCGAACCAGACTCCAAAGCAGTTTGGTACTGAGTCGCCAAGCGAGCGTGCGACCTTACGAACCATTTAATCCAAAAGTTTTGCAGTCCGTCCGGCCCTGGAGACTTCCAGCTAGGCAACGGACGGACTGCACGAGTTACATCTTGGGGGCAGATGGTAATAGCCCCCATTTCTGGTATTGGATCGCAGGCTCGCTCGACTTTCCGAGCCCAATCGCCTTCGGTGTGACTGACAGGCACCGACCAGATATTGCGCCAGAAAGAACACATGGCATCATCATCTGGTAGGCACGTGTCAGCCACATCTTGAACCGGTCGCTCCCAACCCCTATAAACCCACCTTTGATCGCGTTGGAAGGTGCGATTCTGAGTGTATCGCTCCACTCGCCGCTTATACCTACGAATACGGTTCGCCCATGCATACACTTTCTGCTTCAGGAAGTCGATGCGCTCTGTGACACAGGACATATAATCCTGAGGGCTGATATTAGTCCCTGCGAACGCGCGTCTCACATAGCGCATCACTCTAGGGCGAGTATTGCCCTCCCTGAAGCAGATTAGTTTGCCGATGAGCGTTCTGGCCCCACCAATACGGCGTTCAATTCTGAACTGCCAAGCTGGTACGGCTGGTTTCGGTAGTGTAGCTCTAGAATCAATAGCAAATTTAACGTGAGCTACACGGCATGCCGCTACAGCCCCGCAGTACAGAATCGTATGAGTATCGGCGAGGTCTACGCAGTCATCAAAATAATTTGACAACTGCGCATCCAGGACCGCCACCAGCGCCCTATTTTTGTTATGCATGGGCAAACGAGGTAAGCGTGGTCTAAGTTCGGGCGACATGAACCGATATTCTCGAATCGCATCCTCCAAAGCACTCCTCAATTCCTCATTGCACTGGGTACTTACGTTTGTAGTCCTGTCATCACTCTCCTCGTCTTCTTGACTTATGTTAGACTGTGGTAGTACTACAACGGTCTGAGACGGGGGGGCGATGACATGACTACTCTGCATTTCACTTCGCAGGCGATCAAGTACAGTGTCATCCAACATATGATTACGTTGGATGACCCGCACCTGATCCGACAGTCGTTGTGCCGAAACGTTGACAGCTGGCTCAAGCACCTGAAAAAGAGAGAGCATCCGGACACGGTACGCGGTCAGATTTTTTCCCCCCTCTGTAGCCCCATAGTATGAGCGCATGACGTTTTCATTGATGGATCGTGTCCATCTCATGCGCTGCACACTTCCGCCGGGAGCTGGGACCCTATCAGAGGCCAGTGGGCCTCGAGGTCCTAAGCCGTCCGGCGGCCGGTGTCCTCCACGTCGACGAACAGGTGGTGGCGTCGTGGGCGGGGAGAAATACTCGTCGCTCGAGCTCGACGCAACTACCGCAGCCGGTGTCGTCACAGCGCTCACAGTGAGGCTGGGTACCGGCGGCAGCGAGGCGGAGCTGAGCGAAGAGTCCGGAGGTGGTGGGCGTGCTCGTAGTGTGGCCGATCTTGTCAACATTGCATCATTTTCATACTATTTTTTCATTGTTGCCTTTTGAAGGTGACAACTGTCATGTCACCTCCGAATCTGTACTTTTTGATCTATTTTATTTCATTATGGTATAATATGGCTTTTTTTTGGAGTTTCAATGATTTTGATGATTAAGTTCTGGTTTTACAGGAAAAACTATGGTAAAAATGGGTCAAAATAGCGTTCACTGATATAATTAAATTGAAAATGCGACGTTTTGTTGACACGGTGGTGTTGCCATTTATTATTATTATTATTATTGTCGTCTCTGTCATGTTTTTTGAATTTATTAATTGACAAAAGTATATGTACTAACAATAGTTTGTAAGTTGTTTATGTCCTTACTAACAGTATGGATCAAGTACTGATCTGACAAATAAATTATATTATTATTAATAGTAATACGTTTTGTCTACGCCTACTTACTAGCACAACGCTGCAAGATTATTTTGGCGCGTGGTCAAAATTGGAACTAACGTCTCCATCTTGTTTTGGATCAGACATTCGTGGCCTCAAAAGCCTGATGCTTGTTTTGTTCAACTAAGCTTTTGACTAACTGCTTAGAGTTGTTGACAGTTCAAAAGTGTACCATAAGTGGTTTTATTTTTAGCTTTTAGTGATGTTATATTTAAAATTTGATCATTGTAATCACACAAATAGCCTGATAAATTCTACCTCTAGCTGAGGGACAGATTAGATAAGGGTTGATTCCCAGTTCATGTTTCATTAATTTGAGGTTGTTTAGTTTTGATTAATATATTTATATGGGTGTAGTTAGAGACCTACTCAAGATTAAGAAGGAAGCTAAGATAATTTATGTATAATTTATTAAGTCTCAATGTCATTGATCTGTCACTAATGTTTTGAGCTGTCGTTTCGGGATAATAATAAACAGTTTTATTTCCAACCGGAATACCGTTCAAGCAATCAATAGTCTTTGTTTGTAAACATAGGTTACAACAGTGTGCAAGATGTTGATGTTGTTGTTGTGTTGTTTGTTACGAGCTCACTTGCAAGCTCAGCACATCGTACCGACAAAGTGACCGATGGTATTACGACACCGCGCTTCCCACGTTACCGACTATTGTCATCGCCTTTCTTTTACCTAACTTCGGTGGGAACGGACACTGATATATTAAACCTAACTAATAAGAAATCTATTTTATAATTATTTTGTGAAACTTGCGAACTTTCAAATATATTTCGTAACCTACAAAGGACATATTTTATTGGAGAGTTTCCCGACACACGACCCCACACATATTTTGTTGTAGATGATGTTATTGTTGTTGTTGATGATAAATAATAATAAATATTACAATTGTTATATTATGGTTTCTCTGTTTTGCCAATGGACGTACAAATATATGCACATTTATGGGAGGCTTTTGCCAATTAAGTAAGTTAATTTATAATAGTTCAGTAGTATATTGATACCACTGAATTTTATAAAGTAATTACAAAAAATTACACACATTTTTACATTATTATTAAATTACTTTGTAACACAATGTAATTTAATAAAAATGCAATAGGTTACTGTTGCATTTTTATTAAATGACATTTAAAAAAATGTGGCAGGTAATGACAATATTTAACGAAATATGATAGTGTAAATAATAAATCATTATAATGTCAATAAGGTACTGAGATGATTTTTTTTTTAAATTTATATTGTCCATAGAATTACTATTACAGTCAATCAATCAATCAACTCATCTGCTGGACATAGGCCTCTCCCAGGCTCTCTCACAACACCCTCTGCCTTCCGTATCCAGTCTGTCCCAGCAAATATTAGAGTCGTCACGCATAAATAGTCATGATACGAGTATATAAATATTATCATGAGGTCGACGGTCGCGTCTTTTTGGCAAAGTTTGAGACGCTCCAGTAACAGCATTTTGAGGGTTGTCTCGTTCAATCTAGCAAGCCCCATATTTGTGCACTAGATTTATGTTCATCTAAGCGAGAACAAAAAATGACGATTAACTTATGTTTTGAAGACTATAGGTACCTATACATAACTTCATGTTTTTGTTTTTACTTTTTATTATATTTTTGGACATGGGTATTTTGCCTGCAATAAAACACAATTTTATTTATTATTATGTCAAAGAACTGTCATCAAAATAGTCCAAGTGACAAATAGTAACATATCTGTATTAATATAGTACATGTTATTTTACGCTTCAAATTTACTAAATTTCGACTTTTTATTGAGCAACGTAACTTATTAAATATTCTTTGGGACATACAAAAAAGCTTTTTTATTAAAATTTGGCACTTTAAGCTCTGACTTATTTTTATCACGTCATTTCCTATATTGGCTTTTAAAAGTTATTTCATATAGAGTGATGTTTGTTTTAACAAATATATTTACTTCATAAATGTACAGAAAAGGCAAAATTAAGATTTAGCGGCTTTTAAATAGAGGTTGACAGCTATCAGTAGTTTGTAAACCACACATAGCTCCGATGAGTCATTTTTGGCTTTGAAAATATACTCTTAATTAACTGTTGTTACTGTTGTATCTTTTAATGGTTAATAACTAAGACTAACTTCTAAAAGAGAGGTGCCTCGTTTTAACTATTAGTCTTCTGGGGCTAATTCATCCTGTAGCTCTAGTAAACTGTTGCAGTATCTAAAAGAAGAGTGAAAGAACACTATTTTTCCACTTTGTCATAATTGCATATATGTATTTATTATTTAAATTACATTATGTTTATATATATTTTTGTGATATTTATTTTAGAAGTATGTATGTAAATGATAAATGATTTTATTTCTGTAAGTAGGTTTGTACAAACACTTTTACACGTCAATCATGTTTTTTAAACTAGATGAGGTCGGCGTTTCCTATCTGACTACTCTGAGAAGAAAGGCCGAAACAAACTCAGAGGTCACAGTCTCTTTTAAAGTCCAGACATAATCTTGGTCAGGTCATGCGAAGACCATGCAGATAGGTATCTGAAATGGTCTTTTGAGGAAAGAACCACATAGTTTGAGTGGACCTGTCCAATCAGTGCACGCATTTGTCAGTAATCGTGCAGCTCGACTCAGGAAGTCAGGACTTAAGGAGCTCAACGATTCGACGAACAATACCAAAGAAAGGACATTTGGGTAGGCCGCATAAATTACTCAAACTGCCAGATCATAATTAAAATTAAATTAGAAAAAAAAAGCAATTACCCACATAGTCTTCACATTCACAAAATTAAAATAATATAATACTAAAATAATAATAATAATAACCCCCTGCCATTTTATCCGTGTATTTTATATATAAAACATTGGTCAGGCAGGGGCCATAGCCGTTCCATAGTTCTTGGTAACCAGTCCATCTTAGCCACAGAATTTTTGTTTCCATATCCTGCAATAGTCCAACACCAACCGGGGATTGTCCTTGGGTGCACTTGCACAGTGCATACAGGGATAATCGTCGGTTGGTGCCTCATTCCATTTAAAATTGTCTAAGGGGCCTCTGCGAGTTGGCTTCGGCCCCTCGTACGCCTTCCAAAGGACCGGGATATCATGAGCCCGAGCTATGTTAACATGTAAAAATAATAATAATAATCCTAACTAATATTATAAATGCGAAAGTAAGTTTGTTTGTTTGTTTGTTACCTTTTCACGCCTAAACCACTGAACCGATCATCCTGAAATTTTGCATATACGTTGTCAGGGGTACCGAAACGGACATAGGGTACCCTTTCATCCCGCAAATAAGTACTGTTCCCGAGGAAAACAACAATAACGTCCTTATGATAATAGATGGCGCCACGTGTCTTTCGAATCATGATTGAATTATAACCCGAATTGATAGTCAAAGTCTAAATTAACGCGAGCGAAGCCCCGGGCAAAAGCTAGTAATAAAATAATAATATAATAAAATAATATAATAATAATAATATAAAATAATGTATGTATGTAAGTAAGTATGTAGGTATATTCTCATTTTGTATGTTTATATTTAAATTGGAGAATGGTTTTTTGATTTTATGTATTTTCTTTTCCCTTCTACGCTTACACACGTTGTCTACATCTATTTTTATATACCCTCCTGTCGCAGGTATGCTGGAAGAGATTTCTTTAGAAATAAGCATCACCTTTGGACGTATTTTTTCTGTTCCTTTCTTTCTTTCTGTTAATATGTGTATACATAAATGGTTAAATAAATAAACCAAACAAATTATCATCATCACAGTAAGCAGAATATTCCATGAATGCACTTTTCTATGTGAAGGAGGAAGTTTAATCTCGCGAAGTGTGATTGAAAAGTATAAACTAATAAAATTGGAGTCGGTACATTAAGTGAATTTCCACATAAATCTTGTACGTCACTGCTGTTCCAGCTCCTGGTTACTTGGAGGTATAAATATTTCGGATACGCGAATTGCTTCTCGATGTTTTAGGCAGCTATAAGCTGCTGTAAAATTCCATTAAAAAATCTGCATATCAGTAAAGTTGTCATGGATCGACGTAAGAAAGCGCTATCCCTGCATTTCATACATTTTTATTTTTTTGTAGACTTGTTTCTAGTAGTAAGGAAGTAAAAAATTATCAAGTTTAGTGGTGTGCACTTGGAATGTTTTATAGGTTCATAATATAATTATATTATTGTGTTGTTTGCCTATTCTTCTCCATTAGAACTTACTACGCTTTGAAATGGGCAACTAGCTTCATCTTTGTGACTGAATGACTCCGTGACAATTCGAAAGTGCCTGTAGTTGAAATAAATACTTCGAGTTCGAAAGAAAAACAGAAAGAAAAATGTGTTTATTGGCATTAAACAATAAAATATACCCCCGATGATTCTATACTTAGCAGTCTTACTTAACTTAGTATGACTTTCAATGCTCACCATAAATATAGTTTTAATAGAAATCAGCTCAATTCAATGCAGAATTTTCCTTCATCCAAATTATCAAAGTGGCCAAACTATGTTAGTCATGCGAAGATCAATGAATGTATTTAGGTAACATAAAAATCTAAATAAGTGATTGAAAATAAATTAGAATAAATACAAAATTAATGAATATTAATGTAAAAATACTTTAAATTAATTTAAAATGAATGAATATTAATATAAAAAGAATTTAAATTAATTTAATATTACTTAATTTAAAATTTAAAATATTATAAGCTAGCTACGCAGCTATCACTACGGCCTAACCTCGTATTCTGCATTTAATTGAGTTGATTTCCATGTAACTTATATTTATGGTGAGCATTGAAAGTTGTAGTAAGTTGGAATAGGCTATATAATTTTGTAAACTTGTTATATATGATTGTCAAAATGTGAGAAAAGCCTAATTACAAAAAAACAGCTCCTTCCAATAACAACTCATTCTTTATAGCTCCACGGAACCCAGTTACGGGTTAACTCTGAAGAAAAGTTTGCGAAAACCTTAACGTTCATAAGTCAGCGTCCGTATTGGAACTTAAGACTTATGCCGTTTTGCCCCAACTAATATATTCACGGGAGCGATTTACTACTTATCCGCATACTATTTTGCTTGTTTGACAGGCAATAATTTTGGTGGGTTTTAGATTTTGGGTAGTACAGTCACCAAAAGTGATAATTAACCAGGGTCGTCGATATAGTTGAAGTTTAGTTAGAAACCGATGGATTTTTTCAAATGAAATTTAATTTGATAAATTAACTGTTAGTTTTCTACTAATTAAGTTAAATTTTATTCGAAAATATCCATCCGTTTCTTACTAAACTTCAACTATATCCGACGACCCTGGTTACCTATCACATTTGGTAACCGTATCTAGTGAAGTTTATGTTATGGTTACCTACGTAGAAGCCCCTTGGGCATTTAGTAAACCTTTACCTTGCCAAGTGGTTAATGATTGAGCTTATCTCGTGTAGCTCGTGCCGGCACGAGAAGAATAAATGAAGAAGAGCCTAGTAGTAAAAATAGACATTGAAGTGCTTTTTAACCGACTTAAAAAAAAAGAAGGTGATTCCCAATTCGATCCGTATGTTTATTTTTTTAATATAACGGGTGAATTGAGTTCTTTACATAGCTGATTACCTCTTTTGGCAACAGAAAAGTAGGAAACTAAAGTATCCAATTTGTTCCAAGCTAAAGCGTCACAGGCCTGGCCTTAAAAGATAAAATAAATACAGAATGGTTATGATGCTTTTTAAGACCGAACTCACACGATACGCCTTTAAGCTAGAACTGTAAGAATTCTAGTTCACACTATCGGTATTTAGAACTAAAAAAGATTTTATTTTTCACTCTGTAGTGTGGTTTATTTTTTTCTTTCGTTTCCCACTTGGAAGTCCCTGAACCGTCTTCGGACATAAGTGGGAAGATGTAACTCCAACCTGGTAAAGTGGGGCTACATCGAAGGAACGGCAGCTGGGTGTGGATGTGGGAGCTATGTCGCAAACTATGCTCTACCTTCTATCTTGCCCTCTGTGTCCTAAAACTTGCAGTCAAAGTGACCTTGGCGCTGCCACCGACGACGCCGTGGAAGTGGCGAAGTTTTGGGCCAACAAGATGTGAGGAAAGTCGTGCCAGCGACACGAAGAAGAAAGTGTAGTTTAGTAACTTCCTATCACTGATATTAACATAGTAAGTAGTGGTCAACTTTCAATGTTAATAACAGTGACAGGAAGTTATAACAACATACACAACGTGGAAAAAATACGTATTATTGATGCTAGCTCAAAAACAACCCAAGCAAAGCTTTCCCTACCAAAGGAAAAAAGAATTACGCAAATCGGCGCAGTAATCACGTAGAAATCATTGTACACATATGAATAAAAAAATGGTTGAATTTCAAAAGTAAAAGGAATTCGAAGGTTCCACTAATTGAAAAAACGTCACTAAAAAATATTGCAATTTTTTTCAAAAACCTTTTTTTTTTGCTATCATTTACATTCCGAGCCAACTTCTTTATCACCTACTTCACAAGGCTAACTACACACATAAAGCTTCACGTCCTTTAAAACAATCAGCTTATTTCTGCCCTTGTCCCATGTAACAATAGAATAGAATACTCTTTATACTCTTCCCTTCTCTTTTTTCTCTTTTTTTCTTCTCTTGTTTTCCATTTTTTCTCTTTTTTTTCTATTTTCTCGTTCTCTGTTACTTGGGGTCGGCGCAACAAGTTTTTGCCTTGCATTCCCAGCAGTCAACCGTCACGCTATCATTCACTCGCTTCTCTTCCATCTTCTTCCTCATCACACAATCCATTCATCAACATTTATTTCCATCAGTCTTTTAGTTACATCCGTTTCCTTCCTCCTCATCACAAAGCCAAACGATTTCCTTTTCTGTCACACTCAAAGAAATACAAACTATAAATTCAACCAGCCCTTCTGAGTTCCAGCCGAAAAGCAAAACAAAAAGAAATCTAATGAAAATCGCAAAATGAATTTCGTTCGAATGGAGCCTTATCGGACGGCCACAGCCGGTCGCGAATCGGAATGAAAATATAACATTACTAAAGTCAACAAAGCACAAAATTAGTTTTATCCGAAAATAGTAAGAAAAAACTGGTGGCCGCGAATGCGGGGAGGATAGAAAATTGGACTCGGGTTAAGGTTATGTGATTTGATATTGTTTTTAATCTACTTCTAAAAAGGAGGAGGTTCTCAATTCGACTGTATTTTTATATTTTAACGTATACTTCGGCTCGTGCTGCAGAAGTGATGCCTTATAGGTACAGACGCCAGCAGGTCAAGCTACACGAACCTGTCAAATTTCTCCAAACGATTTTAAACCTTAAAATGTTGACGGGTAAGTTGAAAATCGAATGAGAAAATCTGACAGTTTGTGGTAACTTGATGTGCTAGCGACTGGACCCAAAGGGAATCATTTCTGCTGAGCAAAGTCGTACTTATGACATTGAGGACATTGAGGAGATTGCCATACCTAAACCAAATCTAAATGGATTGGTAATCCAGCTGGTCGATTTTCAGGAGGAGATGCCCAGGGTGACGGGAGTCGATAGCCGATTCCCAGCCACCGTAGGCGCGGGCTTGCGGACGGCGAGCAATAGGCAGCTCGCCGTCCGGTAAGGACCAGGCCCGGGTCGACGACGCGTCGTGTTCCACGCGCGCCTCAAAGAGACATCAGCACTAATTAACGGGATCCGCCGATGCCTGCCAGAATTGTGGATTGTTCGAAAGAGTTACCGTGGCCCTGGCACACAGGCAACTGAAGGAACACGGGTGGGTTTTAGTCAGTAAAAGTCTGACACGGCCTCCCGCTCTGCATAGAGTGGGGGTTATTTGAGGATTTCCCACCCAAAAAAGAAACAGCTGGTACTTAAAGAAGTAATAAAATTAGAATTATCTTTCCAGAAACCCTGACAGACTCCAAGCAACTAGGAGGGGGCGTGATCTTCATGAAAGAGCTACCACAAACCAGTACATCTAAGATACACAGACAGAAACTTAAAGAATTGGTCCTCATTATGCCAAGAGAATAGAATTCGAATACCAAAATGTTCTAAACATGTCGTCGATTCTATAAAAATATCATCGTGAAAAGTTAGATGAAGTGATCTTGAAGTAAGCTATCATTCCATCTAATGCTAGCATTGTTGCCAACTATCCATCCATCCATCCATCCATCTCTGTTACCATTGTGTGGATCGACCGGACGATACGGTGGAGCATACAGTGGAGGTCTGCCCGGCTTGGGCGGAGCACCGCCGTGTCCTCGTGGCGGTGATCAGCGGCGGTGACCTCTCGCGTCCGGCCCTGGTTCAGGCCATGGTACGGAGCAAGAGGGAATGGCAAGCCGTCACCTCCTCCGCGGATTGTTCGAAAGAATTACCGTGGCCCTGGCGTACAGGCAACTGAAGAAACACGGGTGGGTTTTAGTCAGGAAGAGTCTGACACGCCCTTCCGCTCCGCCCAGAGCGCGAGAGGTCATTTGATGATTTCCCCCACGAGAAAAAAAAGAAGGGTTTGACATTATTAATTGACAGCTAACTTCACACCTAAGCTTTCACGGTGAGATTTTAAAGAATATATCGACTCATGCTAGAGATTTTTTCATATGCTGCACTGGTTGAAGTCATCACATCAACGCCGGCTGTCGCGAAAACCAGCGCTGGGGCTCTGTCTCGCATAGGGTCGTAGCATTATGCTGAGCGATTGCCGTTTTGCGCGGATGTAATGCATATTTTCCCCCAACTCGTCTTTTTTGTATTTGTGTGTTTTTCTCTGCGTCATGTTTACCGCAAATAAACGTATTTTCTTTCTTTCTTTCTTTCAGATTGCCACTATTGACACCTCACTTCAAGCTCACTTGACGTAAGTTTCCACGGTAAGATTTTAATAGAATGGATTGGCTGATCCCAATGTACTGTCTGGTTGCTCAAAGTGCGACTGCCGAACATGGGGTCCAGGGCTTGATTCCTAATTCGGGTCAAGTTTTATTGGGTTTTTGCATCAGGAATTTCGCAATGGTAGTGTAGCGGCATCTACAATCGTCACATGCGAGCTACACGTCACAATGACGTCACGCAAAATCGTGCATCGCGCAAGCAGAGTTTACCGCGCAACTAGCATATATACAACATCCCGACATCAATCGTCGGGCAGTTGCCCACGAGACACAACACCCGTCTGGTCGGAGAATCCTCCCTTTTCTATGGAGGTTTGAGTGAACTTTACACACCATACCTCATACCTCTATAGTAGCCTGGAGGTTAGGTCCGTGCCCGGTAATAACAAAAGGATGGCCCCTATGAGGTGGGTCTTTAACATAACAATTGGCCTTTCAAGATATTTCAACGGCGTGACAATCTAGCTTTTCACTATATCGCTCATTTGGAGAAACAACGACGTAACTACTGCTTATAAAATTTTACAGGACAGTGATATTAAGTCGTTTTTTTTTTTTGTAATCTGTTACCGTCTCGTTCTGAAATGTTGATAAATCCCAAAACCATATTAAATATGTCACGCCTCTGCTCCTCTGAAATTTTGTTCGAACACAATATATATCGATAAGTCAATTTGGGAAAAATTACATTTACGTCGTTGTTTCTCCAAATGAGCGATACTATATAATTATATTTCATTTTTTTACCACTTTAGGGTCTAATTAATACCTTGGTATCGAATAGAGTTGCATCAAAGATCCTCCGTCATCTTAATTTGACGTTGACATGAGAGCGCAGACCGAGGAATTATAGTTTAAAAGATTTTATTGCGAAAACGACTTTTTGAGATTTTCTAGAAGGGCAATTACCAGAATTTGTGTTTATTTTGGGAGTTCTAGAGATTATTTTATTGCTTATAATAAACACTTATTTCATACTTAGGTCAAAGAAACATCAAGGTAATCTTGTTATCCTATTATGATGCTAACTAAAGTTTGTTAGTTATTAATTGAAGGAGCAGACTTCAGAATATCGTTTATATTCAGACTACGAGGTAAATTAAATAGTGTTCATTGAAAATAAAGGCTCAACTCTTATCTTTGATTTTCAAAAGCACAAATTATTTTATTGGCAAATATTACCTCCTTAAAGTTCAAGCAGTACTTGCAAAAACTGGAAAAATATTCAAATCAATTAGTCAGTTGGAAAACGTTTAGTTTCCAAGAGAATAGATTAATTGAAAAGGCATTTTTTTTCTGGAAAACGATATCAATTAGTTGTTACTTGAAACTCTAATTGGTTATCGCTATGACTTGCACTTTTGTAGATTTCAAAATCGACTCAATTTATGACGTGGCAGTACTTTTTTTCGCTGTGGATATTTCCATTTGATTTGTTGCGGTTTTATCGCCTTAAATCGCTATGGCAATAACTAAATACATGATCGAGTTAGCTATAGTCTCATATACTTCTTAGGGTGTGTATGCACTGCGTCCGATTCGAGCCAAGCAAACACGATTCGAAGTTATGCAGTCACGCTGTTTGTATGGCCACTATAGTGTTTCATCCGATTCGAGTTCAAGCTGTCACTGTGGATTTAGTTTCAAATTTTCTCCGTTCGAAGAGGTGCAACCAGAAGAGTTGAAAACCAAATTTATAATTACGTAAGGAAAAATTGTGAATGAAAATATACCTAGTGAAAATAAGAAAAGCAAAAAAATCTACAAACAGATACACTTAGCATCACGCGTTGTTGCTCCGAAGGGTTGGGCAGAGGCTATGGGCAGAGGCGTACCTATCTATAATAGTACACCCACAGTTCAAAAGGTATGTTTAAGTCCCATTTAATATGGGGCGAGCCTATTGTCATCAACCGGGCACAAATCCAGACTTCGGGCTGCTACTGAGAAATTCCAGATTCACCAACCCGAAACATTTTTCGAATACTTTTAAAAGACAAGTTTGGAAAAACAAAAAAAACCGTAATTATTCTCTCTCATCTTTCTGCTGTTGATAAATGATACTTTATTTCTGTAAATTGGTTGTGACGAACACTTACACGTCAAAGAAAAAAAAATTTTAAACTAGATCAGGTCATTGTGGTTCTAACCGTCTACTCTGAGAAGAAACATCGAAAGAGACTCAGAGGTCACAGTCTCTTTTAAAGTATCAAATCAAATCAAATCAAATCAAATGTTTATTTGTAGAGCATAGGTAATATAAAAGGTGTACATAATAAAATATAAGTTCGCCATGTCTAGCCGATAGCGGCATACAAATATTAATTATTTATAATGTCCTTACAACTAAATTAAAAAATAAGTAACACAATATTAAATGATTTACATGCAGATAATTACATTATTATTAAATTGAAAAAATGTTAAAATATTACTAATATTATTAAAGCACATATTTATCTACAATTTATTTGAATATTTATTCAAATTATAATCGGTTAGGTATTCTTGTACTGAGTAATATGCCTTCTGTGTCAGGAATTTCAGCAGCGATTTTTTAAATTCATTTAACTCATTTTTTTCTCTGATGCACCTGGGTATTTTATTGTATATTTTGGGTGCCATACCTACAATGCTTTTTTCATAAAGGGCAGTCTTGTGTGAGTAGGAGCAAATGTCCATATTACGGCGTTTAGATTCTACAGCTTTGAATGTTTCCGAATTAGTTTTTACGAACAAAGCTATCTCATAAATATATAAGCAAGGCATGGTAAGTAAATTAAATTTCCTAAAATATGGTAGGCAGCTGTCAGTTGATTTTAATTTAAAAACTGATCTAAGGCATTTCTTTTGCGCTTTGAAAGCGACGAGTCTATCAGTGGAATTTCCCCAGTACATAATGCCGAACCGTAGTGTAGAAACTACATATGCATTGTACGCTACTAGAACGGCAGACTCATTTACTATTTTTGATAAATTGTATAGGGCATATGCATATTGATTTAACTTTTTGGCAACGGTTTCAATATGGGATTTCCATGATAGGTGATTGTCTAAATGTAATCCTAGAAAAGTAGCAGTATCAGTTTCAGCGATCCTTTTATTTTCGTAAGTAATATTAAGTTGCACTTGATTTTTCCGCTGATAAAATAACATTATTTTGGTTTTTTCTAAGTTTACTTTCAATTTAGACGTTAGTATAGACGTTATCTTGCTCAGATTATGTGATCAAATCTAGGAAAGATATAGTTTCTTATAATTGTTTTTAGATGCATTGCAGTAAAGATAGATCAATTACTCTATTATGTATCTACACCACAAAAATTTGAAAGAAAGAGAAAAAAAATATTTGGGTCACGCACAGGAAATACAAACAGTAAAAAAGAAACATTTATAACTAACAAAATTAACATTAAAACAACAAGTAAACCATAAACGCGTCAACTTGAGAACCTCCTCCTTTCTTTTTCGTCGGTTAAAAAATAAAAGACCTGTGCGAGGCCAAAAAGGCTCCTATCTCAGCTTAGCAGAGTGATATAAAAAAAAAAAAATACCGCAGCGCTGGTATTCTGATAGGGCCCGCTGTGATGCCACGGACATATCTAGGTACGGATATTTAGAAATAGCACTAGGGGATTTTAATAAAAAAGTATACATTTTACAAGGGGTGACACAATGGGCGATCTTCTCGCTAAAAGCGATATTTTAAATACAACCTTTGAATGGATTAATATCAATATTTGCAGTCTACCGTTCACGAGTTATTTTTTCTTTTATATACTTGTACAAATGTACATAATATAAATATTTTATTTGTAATATTAGATTGAACAAGGCTTGAATTCTTTTGATATAATAATAATAATAATAATCATTTATTTGCAGACATTGAAGTCCATAGAATTATATAAACATTGACATCAAAACAAAACAAAACAAAATCATTAATTACAAATAATAGGCATACCATACAAAAAACACAATACACACATAAAAATCACAAATAGGCATAATAATAATAACATAATAGGCATAAATAAAATAAAATGCACGTACAGTCATCAAGAGCAGATCTGTGTGTGCAGTCTCACCCATCGACCAAGCATCGGGCAGTCCCACCGGTCACTCAATGCTCTCAACATGCCGTGGGTGCTGATAACTGTTCTGTGCCGGAGAGAAGCGCATCGTTTTCGAATGATGGCATAAAAATCATCCACTCTCGCATCGGCAAACATACCCGAAGCGCTACAATACCGCGGCAGCCCCACAAGCATCCTGAAGGCATTGTTATACTGCACACGCAGGGCGCTGTATGCCTTCTGCGTATACTTGACCCAAAGGCTGCAGGTGTAAAAAGTCTGACAGTAGGCTCGAAAAAGCGTCATTTTTACCTCGTAAGAACACCCTGCAAACCTACGGGCCAGCATATTACTTCGAACAGACAGCGCCCTACGCTCCCTCTCGATATCCAAATCGTCGCACAGGTCCTCAGTGACCCAGTGGCCCAGATATTTAAATTTTGAGACTTGCTTCAAGGGTGTACCTGCTAACGAGATACATGGAACATTTAAGTAACTTTTGGCACCGCCATTGAAAACAAGTAACTCACTCTTAGTGACATTATACATAAGCCCCTGAGTCACCGCATAGTTCTCACAGACCTTCAGCAAACGTCTCAATGCACTGATTGATGGGCTCAGCAAGACCATATCGTCTGCATAGCTGATGTTGTTCATAGCAACTCCGTCAATATGACAGCCGACACCAGTATTGCTGAGCTCAACAATCAGTTGGTTTATATATAAATTGAAAAGGCGAGGGGAGGTGATTCCCCCCTGCCTCACCCCACATTTCAATTTATATTCTTCGGACATAGTCCCTGCCCACCTAACATTATTTATTTGGTTCTCATACCAGAATCTTAGCAATGACGTGACCTCAAAATCTACTTTTTTCTCATTACTAAGCTTATCCCACAGCTGGTCATAAGGCACAAGGTCAAAAGCCCTGGACAGATCTAAGAAGCACGCATTAACAGGTGTTTTCCTGTCCGTATAATACCGGACAGTCCGCTTTAAACACATAATGGCACTTTCAGTCGACAGCCCAGGCCTGAAGCCAAACTGTGCATCATGCAAGTCAATCCTGGGGGCCATGTATGTATCCAGCAGACTATCCAGCACCTTTGCTATGACCGATGCCAGGGATATTGGTCTGTAATTACTGGGATCCGCAGCATCACCGGTTTTATTTTTTATGACAGGTACAACTATAGTTCGCATAAGTGCACTGGGCAGATAAGAATGACTCACACACAGTCTAAAAAACATCGACAATACTCTTGGCAAGTGTACCCCTGCATACTTAAGGTGCTCGACACTAAGGTGATCATGTCCCGGGGACTTGCCTCTAACCATATTTTTTATCACTTTCTTGACATCTTTAGTAGATAAATTCAATCCCCGCGCCAAGCTCACATCAGCGCCAGTCACCTCCTGCGTCACATAACCAACAGAGGAATTTGCCAAGGGATTCACTTTAAATTGGTCTACAAACATATTAGCAATTTGTGTGGGATCATGTTTACCACCAACACTTACCGGGAGGCTCGACCTAGGATTCAATTTATTCGAGTTTTTCCAAAAATTTACAAAGTCCTTAGATTTATGATTTTCAGCTATTAAATTTAGTTTAACTTGTTTTTCATTATTACGACACCATTTTAATTTACTTTTGAAATTTCTCCGCGTATCACGCATTTTATTAAATTCAATACCTGTATCTGGTTTACCACATGACTGCCAACCGTGAAAAGCTAAGCGAGCCTCCTCGTAAGCTATTTTTACATGTTTATTCCACCCTGGCACAGGTTTATACGTTCGGGGCTTATTCGCCGCCGCACTACACTCAGCAGACTGTTGGAGAATACATATTATGTTATTGTATAAATCATCCAGAACAATATTATGGTTCACATTCCTACAATGAATGTCTGCACAGTGACTAAATGCGTGCGGAAAATCAATTTCCCGTAAACCCACATTACACATTTCCTCAAACATACTTATCTGAGTCGAGTCACGTTGCGCAAGTGTTGAGATTAAATACAATGTACAGCCGTATCTACACCCCACCTAAGAATTAACAACGAGTACAAACACAAACAAGGAACATCGATAGAAATAGTCAATTTAACCCGTCGTTTGTCGCTTCTAATTTCAGTCAACCCTCACAATTAGCATCGGGGCCTATTGGACCCGTGCTTTGGTAACGGGAGTCGGGATGTGTACTCATAAAGTCAACCCTGGCGTGCCATCAGTGAGTGGTGTGATAAGGGTTGGGAAAGATCAATAATATTAGCTTTCGGGGGTCACAGTTTTGAATAAAATTAGGAATTTTAAGTATTTGTTACACAGAGGATACTCGTTTATTTTATGAGAAAATGGGTCTGTTTGGTATACTTTAGTACCTCGTATCTAGTTATTATTTCAGATTTTTTTATTAAAGAAAACTAAACTAAACGTGCGACATACTAGCACAGTACGGCGAAAGCGCTAAGGTATCCCGCAAAATTCA
Source organism: Dryobotodes eremita (assembly GCA_917490735.1). Taxonomy (NCBI): domain Eukaryota; kingdom Metazoa; phylum Arthropoda; class Insecta; order Lepidoptera; family Noctuidae; genus Dryobotodes; species Dryobotodes eremita. The sequence continues at coordinate 4,829,644 of OU823257.1, read as the reverse complement.
TTTACAGCGAGTTAATTTTAAATTTTTATTGTTAGTAGTTGGTAGTACTCACACACCACAAACACTGCACACCTTACACACTATAGACCACACATAATTATATAATTAATGAAAACCTAAATAATATTGTAAAACATTTTAAAAGAGTAACGGTGGAGTTTCTTGCCCATTCTTCTCCATACGAAACTACCTTTTGGAAGGGGCAGCTAGAATCAATTCTATCTTTTTGTAATTTTTTACGTTCAAAAGTGCCTTTTATGTGCCTATTTGAAATAAATGATTTGACTTTGACTTTGACCAAACACTTTTATAAATTAATCCTCATAAGGAATGTTTTACATGTTTATAACTTTTCCTTTTTATTTTCATTTCCATTTTCATTATTTGTATGTGTTTTAGATTAATTCGGATTGCATACAAATCGGCTCATGTAATTGGGAGAAGACACTGGCTCCTATAACAACCCAATTAATCTCATCTAATAATTTTTAATACGAGTAATATTGAATTGCTTGAATTGCTTCTTAGCCCTCTTCCTCTCATCTAATTTAGCTGTGCCCGACAGGGTCCATACTGATTTTTTACTTTGTTAGACCATCTATGTAATACATATGGAATGCAATAAAGAATTGAGTATTGGAGTTAGGGCCCCACTATTTTTGTTAAAAATTAAAAAGGAAAGAAATAAAGAAATATTATTATGTTATTACAGTTATGCACATTTTACTATATTGTTTCAACAAAATAATTATCAGTAATTAATGAGTAATGACCGATTCATCAACCAAACAGTGCTTACGGCAATGTTCTGAATGTAGCCTAGAAGCATTTCAAGCGTCACGCAAACTGTCATTTTCGATTTACAAATTGACAGCTTTTGACATTGGCGTAACTGGCAGTTGGAGCTCTTAATTTTAATCGGCATCATGTATTATTCTAATCGCACCCAAATAATTCTCATTTTGCTTTTCTAAAAATGTTAATGAACATTCTAATATAAGGAATGCGCCTCTTTTCGTGAACTTCAAATAATTCCTATTTTGTTGTTCTAATAAATAATAAATAGCCAAGTAAATGCGACACACGTCTTGGATGTAGCAGTTGGTCACAGTTCTATACTTTTTTTTTTGTTCCGGTGTTGGATATCCTCATGGATGTTTTCCGCCTTGGGGAGGGGGCGGAGAGGTCTGTCAGACTTTTATTGACTATAAACCACCCCGGTGTTCCATCTCACACCTACGCGGGGATCGCGGGAACGTACAATCCTTCTGCAACCCCCGACTGGTTCTAACCTAATCTAATCCATTTAGTCGGAATACCCAAGCGTAGTTACTGCGACCAACTCTGCTCGTGCGTGGTCGGTCACAGTTCTAACCTTACCTAACCCGTATGGTCGGAGTACCCTAGCTTAGTTACTGCGACCAACTCTGCTCGTGCGTGGTCGGTCACAGTTCTAACCTTAACTTACCCGTATGGTCGGAGTGCGGACCGTTCAATATTAGAAGACCAAAAACTATATAAAGGTTATTTAATTTATAAAAGCGTACATCATTAGAAGGTCAATAATTTTTTTGAGGATTAATTAAATATACCCCTTATTAATCCTTCAGACAGACAGATGTAGTGACAAAAATTGAAAAGAGTATGGTTAGATGGTTTGGTCATTTTGAGAGGATGAATGAAAGGCGACTAACAAAAGGCAGATGTGAGTGGAAACGCCGGGAGGGGTCGCCCTAGGAGGACATATAGTGACCTTATTGGTGATGTTTTTCAGAAAGGTCTGGTGCGTAGTACTCGCAACCGGCGTGCGTGTATAACCAGATGTATGGACTTAAACGAAGTAAAAGGAGTATGTAAGGATCGTAGCAGGTGGCGTTCTGTAGTTTCTGCCTACCCCCATGAGAAGAAGGCGTGATTTTATGATGTGTATGTATGTAGACTGACAGTTTATTCATTTCTACCTGCAAAGCTCAACACAATGACTTTTATACAATTTTACATAGTTCAATCCAACCCTATCCATTATTATCTGAATCGACTGCGGCTAAGTAATTGAAATTGTGGTCAGTTAACATAATCGATGGATAGCATTTACAAGATGAAGTAATATTAATAATACATACTGGTAGGTAGATAGACCTATTGTTGCTTTGTAGGATGCATCCGAGCTGAAATGTAATCAAATAATATACGACCCTTTCGTATTCAAGTTTAGTTATGAAATATATTGTGGTTTTCTTTTTTGATAAAATTGGGATCATTGATTTTAAGTAGCACAGTTTTTTTTTAGGAATTTCTATTTGTTTTCTAAATATTTTCATAATAATATCCATGGAGGAAAAAAAAAGTCTAACAGATTCCCGCTAACAAAAAACTGTGTCACTCAAGTCGGCCAGCTCGCTGTACGCCCACATTCACATATTAGTCGGTCGACGGTCGGCCACTAAGCGCAAGTGGCAACACTCACACATAAATATATTCGCAGATAAACAGGACTCATTTTTGTCTTAGCGGAGTTCCGTCCGATTTTTTTTGTTCGTCTGTGGTAATATCATAATAATATTGTAATAATAATAATAATAATAATAATAATTTTATTATCAGGCTACTAAGGCCCATAGATAAAATACACAAAATAACATCAAATAACAATAAACTAATACATAATTTAAAACCATTTAAAACTAAAACTATACACGTAATGTTGTCGGCGTCATGTTTCGCTGCGAGGTGTCGCGTAACCGTCCTCGGAAACGTCGATATACGACACCCTTCGGCCAAAAGTCCTCCTTCATGCAGGTCTGCAGATGTTGGGTTGGAACTCGTACCACAAAAGATTTAAAGTTGATGTTATGGCGCGATTCCAACCTTTCGACCCTCAGAGTCCAGTTGGTCTTCACTTTCAAATACTGCACCACTTCTTCAGTTGTAGTGGAGTGATGCAGACGTGAAATGTACAGCTGCGTCGTAGGCACAGCAGGACGCAGCAGCATGTTGGGTCCACTCGGTGCGGTACCGCACAAGTTACGAGAACAGGGCTTCTTCTTCTTCCTTTCTACTTTAGTGAAGCCCTCCTCATCAACTTGTGTCGTTTTTGGCACGGAGCTAAGGACCGCAGTCAGGGCAGGTTGACCACCCTCTTTCCTAATGGTCTGATCCTCTTCAGAAGGCTCTATTCCCATCCAATACCAAGAGCTAATACCATTTGGTATTAGTTTATTTCCGAACTTATTTTCTATTCCCAACGAGTATCACATTTTAAAACCAATACCAATACAAGTTTGAAGAAATCAGATACAGTCAGGTTCAGTAAAATTAAAATGCTTTGAGTGACGAACTAAGTTTCCGAAAACATAATAAATGTTCCCGAAAATCCTAACCCTAGATGGTCGACGTCAGTGGCATCCCGAGGTTCGGTTGGTTAGGTTCCTTTAAACCCTTTAGACAGAAATAGGAGCCCCGCGAAGCGGGGCTCCGTCGACCAGCTTATTAACCCTAACCCTATATTTTGATTACCCTAGATTTCGGTAAAACGCAATTTAAAGAAAACTTTGTGTAGCTGAGTGTACAAAAAGTCACGCTTTGGTATTCGTTAGTAATAGATTTTTTATTTTAAAAAATGCGGTACTCGTTGGGAATAGAAAATAAATTCGGAAATAAACTAATACCAAATGGTATTAGCTCTTGGTATTGGATGGGAATAGATCTTCAGAAGACAATTCAGCAGACGAAAGATGTATACTGTGGAGAAATAAATAGCACCCACCTCTGCACTTCATCACTTCGGCAAAACAACTACCACCTGCACCCTAATTGCGTAACACACTATCAATCACAATCTGAATCATTTCGAACGATATTGCTAATCCATTGCTTCATATGTTCGAAAACATTGTCTGCTCAACAACGTAAATAACGCAATGAATATTGTTGAAATGTCAAAATGAAAACCATTCCTATTGTTAGAATGAAACCGCGCTACTTTAAAAACACGTACATAGATACATCAAAAGTGTCTAGGGATTAAGTACGTGTTTGCTAGTTACTAAAAATCGGGTTTTTTAATGTTCTTTTTTTGTAATTCTTATGGATACTGCATGCACTACATTCCCTTCGTTTTACGTTATGTAGCTTAATGCAAATATCCACTTATTTTGAATGTTGTTTTCTAAATTTCGTTTATTTACAATCAACTTAATAGATTTCTTGCAATTGTGTTAAAATTTACATAAAATATATCTTACATAATCTACAAATAATATTAATAGTATGTACAACTAAATAACAATAAATAAAAATAAAAAAGAAAGAAGGACAAGAATCATAGGGCATCAAAAAAATCATCCGCATCGCTGTCGACAGGAAAAGTGCCCAAAAGGCTGGCAGCATTGCCACGTTGTATGGCGATACTGATTCTTTGGCCAAAAAATAGGCCAGCCCTCTGGTCACGTGAAGAGTCGACCAACCGCTTAGCGATGTCTGCAAAAACCAAGTGGGCACTCGGACCCCACGGCCCTAGTGTTTCAACCCCAAACGGCTCGAACATATAACTCCCAATAAGATTCGAATATTTTCGCCGTTTGAGGTTTTCCGCACTTGCAGCAGCCGCCCCAGCACAGCCCGCCGTGCTAGGAAGATGGGATGGCGCAAGGGTGTCGACACACGTTGCATCCCACACCAAAGGCCTGCCTAACTTCCAGGGCATTATGGTCATTCCGTCTAGTCTCTTCCCATCGTCGCGTGCCAAGCCGTTGGGTTCTTATTATTTATTTCATAAATTGTCTATGTTCGAAAAACGGGTGAAGACACTCACTCCTGTTAACACGGGTACCACTTAGCTTAGGTGTTAGCGCTTTAATTGAAAATGTTACAAACAAAAAATGTTACAAAGTGCTTTTTTTAAGTCATTAAAATATTTTATTATTTATTATTATAGAATAGAATAACAACAACAACAACAACTAACAACTAACAATACTACTACTAACTATTACCATACTTTTTAGCAAATTTCGTAATTTCAGTCAAAACATGAAAACCTGTCAAGTCGTATTCCTGTATAATCCTGCAACGGGTTTGAGACCAAATCAGTAAAATTTCTGCCATACTTCTGAGTGGAATCAATACAAAACAACGTTATTATGGAGAGAAGACGTCATTTCAGCCGAAAAAATATGATCAGAGCCGTTGGAATGTTGGAAGCTGGTTCTCGGCAACGTGCTGTGGCAATCGCTTTGGGCACTATGCAGAGTGTTAAAATCATGCCAGGAAGTCCATGCATACAGTGGTGGAACAATCATGATGTGGGCGGGTATTTGGATAGACGGAAGAACCGAACTGATTTGAATCAAAGGTAATCTTAATGCACAGATTTACGCTGAAACGATTATATCAGATGTTATCATTCGTTTGCAGACCCAAATTGGTGCTTCATTTCTGCTTATGCATGATGATGTACGTCCACACACTGCCAGAGTCGTTGCAAACATACTTGCCGCAGCTAATATCAACGTCCTACCAGGCCTGCTCAAGCGCCACACTTGTATCCCATTGAGCATGCATGGGATTTGCTTCAAAGGAGAGTTGTGCCAAATATGGATGCCTTACACACATCAGAAAATCTTTTTCGCCTGTTACGATGGACGTGGGCGGCCATTCCGCAACGTGATTTGGATGAACTCATATTGAATAACCGAATCGCTGCGATTGTGTTTTAGGCGTTAACGGCGGAAAAACAGTTGTTTATTTTACAATAAAATCCTTTAACAACTTTTATTTTTATCTTTTTATCACATTTTAATGTCAGGATTAACTAAGGTGAATAATCCAGCATAAGCAAAAATCGTGAAATTCGTGTATGTACTTCATCGATCTACACATTCGAAAACATTTTGTTAAATCAATCTAAATTGACATTTTTATTTAATTTCATTGTGGCAATAAAGTATTTTTTATTTTAATACACTTTTGATGAGTATAGGTACATCCAGGATCAAAAAAAAAAAATAGTTCGTACTATAAGTACTTAATCTATTATCTACTTGCATCAAATTGCTACCAAACTGGTCAAGTCCCCTTGACATAATCACATCTTGAGCAAAAATTGGGAAAAGTCTTTATTAATGCAAACGCAGAGAGTACTTCGTCAATCTACACGTACGAAAACATTTTATTTAATCAATCCGACGAATGTTCGAGCGGCTGAGACACCACGTAACGCTGCTGATCAGTCATCTGTTGGTCCTCCATTATGGGCGTGTAGGTACGTGCAGGTGTTTGGATAATAATACTTGCAAAATAGCACACTTAATTTACTCCTAAATAACGCAACAAGACAACTATACAATTGAACGATTATCACTGATTAAGTCAAACTTGCATTTAAAGCCCATGGATTTGTGCGTGTGCACCACGTGACGGTCGCATCAAAACTCATCGCGACCGCCGCCGCCGCCGCCATGGCACTCACAACCCCGTCCGGTGTTACCCGCTCTAAATTAAAAATACCACTAAAGAAATAATTTCTAAACCATAGAGTAAAAATAATCGCTTAAAACTTTTCTTAAATGTTACAATAAATCGACAAAATCAACGCGCGACGTCAAATCTAAATAGACATTTTTTATTTAATTTCAATAGGGTATTAAAATATCTTGATCCCTGGACACTTTTAATAAGTGTAAATAAACACCCTTTTCCCAATCGGGTAGACAAAACTTTATAGTGACTTTTTCAGATGTTAATGACCCATTCATATCTTGGCTTATGACTGGATAATCCTTTTTACCTAAACTCTTTAAACTGAGGAAAAACTTTTTAGTTAAGATTCACATCATTTCGAAATAGCACTACCTAAAGTGAACTAAGTCATAAGCTTTTGACTTCCTCACAACTTTGCATAGTCTATTGACAATTTCTCGTCAATAGCCAATTACGATATCGAACTTCTAAGTACTAACCATGAATTAGTAGTAACTTTTTACTACATGGGCGCAAGTAGTGACGTGCCTACGACGCCAAATTTCTCCTACAAAGGAACCACCTACCTGATTAAAAGGCAGGAGCAATCCACTTATTTCTAATAACATTTTGGTATTCGGATCTTTACAGCAAACCCAAAGGGTTATGTTGGTTGAATGTCCGTATTTATTTTTATAGGTGCACCATAAAAATATATTATTGTGTTTTTTGCATACCCCTTGTTTGAAAAGCTTATAGTTATGGTATAAAGGCTCCCCATGGTAAGGTATACATGGTAAGGCCATTCTGCACTCTTATTGCGTAACACATTTTCAATCACAATCTGAATTATTTTGAAGGATATTGCTAATCCATTGCTTCATATGTTCGAAAAGTTTGTCTGCTCAACAACGTAAATAACGCAATGAATGTTGTTGAATTGTCAAAATGAAAGCCATTGCTATTGTTAGTGTGTTACGCATAATTGCGTAACACACTAACATCAGCGTCCGTTCGGCTTGATCGGATGCCTACAAATCCACAAAACCGGTGAAAAGGCTGAGTTTAAGCGATTTGCTTCAAGTACCTATATAGTGAACTCTCCGGCCGTCATCATAGGTTTTGGCCAGATCAGACGGATCTGAAGATAGAATTGACCTTAGAACCTGGACAAGTGGCAGAGGCTTTCAAATCGTTTTGTAATTCAGCAACGACATTCAACAGGATTCATATAAAGCTTTTCGATAGCTTAGGTCAGTCCTATAGAGGCATGAAGAACAGGGTGTAAAGTTCACTCATACCTCAATAGAAAAGGGAGCATCCTCCGAACATACGGGTGTCGTGTCTGGTGGGCAACTGCCCAACGATTGATGTCGGGGTGTTGTATATATGCTAGGTGCGCGGTAAATTCTGCTTGCGCGATACAGTATTTTGCGTGACGTCAGTGTGACGCCTAGGTCGCATGTAGCGTTGTAGATGCCGCTACAGTCCCATACCTTTTGACTTTTCTTTCATCTTTATCCCTGACAGTAGGTCACTTTATAAACCAAACTGGTGGAGTAATTTTGACAGTTCAGCCACGTTTATTGCGTTATTTACGTTGTTGAGCTGGTGAAAACCTATGAAGCAATGGATGTCATTCATTTTGACATCCATTGCTTCATAGGTTTCGTTATTCTTAGGCATTGCAATGGATTGCCATTTTATGTGTGTTACGCATTTACTCCGCTGAAGGTAAAACTGATCATGTATAAGTGTAGCCTTAAGCAGTCTTAAGAGTAATGTTGTATATTTACTTCGATTGCAGTTAATGTGATTGTGGAGTTGTTAAGTATTGATCTAAAAGCATTAGTTTGGAATACGGCACATTTTTCGGTATCTAAATGGTCGATTTGGGGGCGCGTTTGCGTTTGTGGTGAGAAATTTTTAATCAAGTAATGGCAGCAGGGTTTAATTAATGAATATTACTACGGTCCTGATTCTGCTGGAAGTTGGTTATACATCTTTTAATTTGGATAATTAATACTTGAATAGTGAAACATCTTGACCGATCGAAAATAACCTTCTTTGATCCTTACCATAATTATTGAAAATAGTAGTAGCGTTTTTGACTGATTCCTTTAAAATCATTAGAATCACACATACCGGAAAAAGTATAAGGTACAAACCGACTTTTTCACAATTATAAAGGGCTATTTTCAAAGTTCTTTGGCGAGCAAAGTGTTTCCTTACGTCCAAGACTTCTATAATAACATTAATATCTAACAAAACTAAAACCCAAAACACATATTGCGTCCCTCGACTTGACCCTAAACCAAAGTCATTTGAAAGCGAACTAATACAAAACTCACTATGAAATTACATAGGAAAATATGAGCTATTAAATACGGGCTCAACTTAAAATAACAACGGTTGAATTTAATAAGCCAAGCCCGTGGCGCCATCTGCTCGGGGTTGCGCTTAATTCATAAAACGGTAAAGGGTTGGTACTTCATTTATATTATAAAGGTTTAGATGTAAGTTTTGTTATGTAACTTAAGATCGGTTTGTGTTTCTTGTAATTGAGATTTTTTGTCTAATTAAAGGTTTTTTTTGTTGTATTAGAGCTTCTTGAGAAAAAGATTCCAGGCCAATTCGGCAATAAAAAATAAAAAAATAAAAAAATAGATTGTTGGAGAAAATAAGTACCACTCTCATACTTAACCTCATTATTTCTGACAATGAGTGGCATTTCTGGGTTTTCTGGGTTAACCTTTACCAGTTGTGAACCCAAGTAGACCGCTGCAGACACAATTTGTCAAAGTAGGGAATAACTGAACCATCCAACACTCAGTGCGTGTGCGGTGCCTCTGATCAAACCATGTCTCAGTTGCTGGAGTGTCCTAAAGTGCCCGTTTTATTGCACTTTGGATGAACTTAAGTGATGCCACAATCCACGTGGCCACCTACTGGCTTTAAATAATACAAAAACAAGGAAGAAGACTACGGATCGTAGCAAGTGACGTTCTGTCGTTTTTGCCTACCCCATCCGAAGAAGGCGAGAGTTTATGTATGTATGAATGTAGGTAGGAAGACTACCATTGACACGAAAAGAAGAAGATAAGTGACGCTTAGCGTTCGGCCAAGTTAGCCATGCTACCAACCTTCTGACTTCGTACAAGTTAGCCACGCTACCAACCTTCTGACTTCGTACAAGTTACCCACGCTACCAACGTTCTGACTTCGTACAAGTTAGCCACGCTACCAATCTTCCGACTTCGTCCAAGTTAGCCACGCTACCAATCTTCTGACTGGCTTATCTTTTACCACTGGGAGATCAACTCTCTGATTTCCGTATAGCACGCGCCAACACTAGCTAAGATGAAATATGGTTTTTCAACGAGTTCGGGTGCCAGTAAAATTACAAGCAAATAGGACATTTTAATGCGTATAGCAGCAAGTAGTTACAGTGTTATTCAACTCGGCGGAAGCCCAAGTTACCCAATACCCATGCTTTGCCAACCCAGAATATATAATTGACGGTCGGTTTCTGCCGGAAAAAACCGGACATGACCTACGAGATATTTTATTTTATTGAAAAGGAACAACAAACAGCTACAATATAAAACATGAAATATGAAATTCACAAACACATAGACAATAAATATTGCAATATTGCAGACCACAATGCACAGCAGCAGCGTAGTTATTATGCACAGTTCTTACGGAACTCTCGTCCAGTCATTTAGCTACTCAAAAAATGACGTACACATTCCTGTTGTACGAGCTACGCTGTACATTGACCTTTGTGGTAGTTTGTACGTCATAATGCACATCGAAATTGTTTAGCTGTGCATTTCTCTAACATAGCATTTAAGTGGAACAAATATCTAATTATACTTAGTAGCAATAAATCCATCAAGGGAATCATTCGTCTACTCATTTACATAACATAACATTCCTAACAGGTTTACATAACAAGTACATAACATTTTCACTGTTGGGCATTACAACCCCAACACCTGTCATTCCCTAGAAGTAAACTAAGAATTAACGCTAACGCTAACGCGTTAAGAATAACGCTAGATTATGCAGAAGTTTTACCTAAATTTAAAAAGAAGTGTTACGATTATAGGAAGGAGTATTTTGATAAACGTTCATTGGAAAAAGGGATCTGGTATAAAATCATGCAAGGTCAGCCTTTTCGTGTGCCCTGGTTTATCAATAGTAATTTAAATAGGAAATTGGTAGTTACAGCTCATAGACTCCGGTCTGGACACATTCCATATAATAAGTTTGCGTTCATGATGAAAAAACCTATCTCGGCTAATTGTTTAGAGTGTGGAGTTGTGGAAGACTTACATCACTTATTAATGGACTGTGTTAGTTAAGAGTCTCAAAGAAATGACCTGTTTAGGGTCTTGAAGTTGAACCGAATTGATATGGGCATATTTCATAAAATTTCGTCTCAACCAAATGGTGATGATGCGAAGAGTCTGTTCAATTTCATGGCCCAAATGTAATCTAGCAGTGTGTATGTTTAGGGTACGGTGGGACTGTCATATGCATTGCCGTCTTATAAGTCCCTAATTAAATAAAGAATTACAAAAAAAGAATTAGGCAGTTACCTATAAGCTGAGGTGTTCACACAATGATAAGAATCTAAAGAAGCTTTTCCATTGAAAGAAATCTAAATCAATCGCCTGTTCAAACCTTTGAATTTCCCTAAAAACATTTCAAACATGGAAGAGCGAGATTTTTCGATGTTTGAAATTATGAATTCTTCCAATCTCAGCTTAATATCTTGAGGAAAGCGAATTGAATGAAGAATGAATGAATGAACGAGTGAACACGAAGGATCGAGACGTTGTAGAAACAATCGCTAGATGTGAGAGGAAATCGAATTTCCTCAAAGAAATTGACGAATATAGCTCAATGACATCGGCGCCATTTTGTTCCTTTAGAACTTCCATTTTGTAATGATTTATTGTTAAATGCTGTTGTGCTGTGTTTATTTTGAAATTAGTAGGAGAAACGACACAGTTATTTTAGTGGCTGATAAATTTGCGTCTATTCTGGTCTACGGGTCTTTGTTTTAATTTCCACATGGACAAATATTTATGGCTCTGATTTTGATTGCTGATTTAAATATTGTGACACTTGATTTTAGAACAATATTTAATGTGTGTCTTGATGGATTTGATTTCCACCACCCGTGCTTCCTTGAAAAAAACCTGACTAAAAACTTCCACTGAAATTATATATTTTATACAAAATGTTGGATCTACAGCTAGGTCTCAGGGTCCGTGTTAGAACCATTTTCAGGGCAGTTTATGTGCTAAGCAGGTCAATTTTGTAGTAAGTAATACATACAGTTCATTCACAGTTAGTTTACCTCGGACAGTAACCCAAGCAACAATCCAACAACAACCTTGATGCAACGACAATAAAGAACACAATGATTTTGACAGTGATGCAAAATCAGAGGTAAATTAAATGTAAAACAAGTACTATTTGCATCGCACATGCAAGACCCGGGTTCAAGTAATTTTTTATCAATGGCCGACTATAAGAGTACATAATAGAACCTCCCCAGATTTGTGTATTTTATGCATGTAGATATGCTCCTTGGCTGAATAATAACAGCCGTATGGTTCATCTTCAAGGCTAGGCAACGCTTGCCGAGGTCGCTTCGCAGATGGATGACCATTCATAACATACCGCAATCCCTCCATGCTTCGGAGAGCACGGGTAGTCAGAAGCCCGAAAGTCTAACAAGTTGTCTTACTAAGGGGTATCGTGATACCTTATAACTGGGTTGTGGAGGTCAGATAGGGAGTCGCTCCATGTAAAATACTGATAATCAGCTGCATCTGATTGACTGGAAGTTGACTAATGACAATGAAACCGAAACACTTCTGAAACCTTGACACATACACACCCTTACACACATGTACTCTCAGTCACAGCTACAGGCTACACTTACACTCACATAATTATACTCAGACATACACTCACACACATATACTCACAAATACACCCACTCATGCACACACTTGATTTAATCTAATATGTAGTGTTAGCATAAGAATTATGGGGTTTATTCATAAACGTTGCTTAAAGTTAAGTAATGATTAGCGACTTTTTAACCATACATTTTTGACGTTTAAACGTCATTTAACTTTAAGCAACGTTTATGAATAAACCCCTATATGTATTGCTTTTAATATACCTAACACGTCTTGCTATGGAAGAGCGGACTCTCCTAATACAGGTAATGCTTGCCTAAAAGGAGGATCCAATCCAAATTTTTGTTTATACCTGTACTTGTAATACCAATAAACGATTTTTATTTATTATTTATTTATTTACCCCAAAATAGTTGAAAAAAGCTAGACAGATCATTAAGAATTTAAGACCTGTATTATGTACCTTCCTATGATCCACAATAAAGATATTGAATTGTATTGAATGATGCATGTAGATATGTCTGTAAAAGTGTAAGCTCGTGGGTACGAAACCTAATAAAATCCAATAAAACTCAATGTGTCTAAATTATGTTTCCTAAAGCTAACCATCTTACTTAAAGCTCTTAACCGTGACCTTATTGTAGAAAAGAAAAAAAAGATATAAAATATATTTATTGGGACTCGTACAGGATTATCACAAACTAAACTAAACACACTCATAAAAAAAAAACAAAAGTAAAATGAAAATAACAACAGAAAAGATCTCGAGGAGGAAGAGGAGGATCTTGTATGTATGTCAAGAAATTAAGAACCTTTTGAATACTTTGCACTCGAGTGGCTGCGCGAACACAAGCCAATATTTGGCTCTTATAAAAACGCTTATCCTTGACCAGACAATTCAAAGAATATTTCGGTCAAGATGTTAAGATTTTCAGATTTATAGACTACTAGTTGCGCCCCGCGGTTTCACCCGCATAAGTCTCGATCCCGATGAAATATCGGGATAGTAAGTATCCTATGTTTTAATCTAAGTCATGGTCTACCTATGTGCTAAATTTCATCCAAATCCGTTCAGCCGTTTTTGCGTGATTGAGTAACAAAGATCCAAACATCCACACTTTCACATTTATAATATTAGTAGGATAGTAGGATTACAGTTGGAGGATTTTTATTTTATATCGATTAAATTGTTATTGCATTAAAATTATGTCTAACCGTGTAAGAAATAAAGAAAGGGGTACGCTCGATCTATCCATCGCTTCATCGTTTTCCATGAGGCGAGATTAAAGTCAAGAGCAGGCCAATTAGATAATAAAAAATAATAATAAAAAAATACCTAGGTTGGGTAAAATTGCCTAAAAGTAAATTTCAGTTAATAACTTGAATCAAATGCTTGTCTGCCAGAGTCATACCAAGTAACAAATGAACGAATGCTATTTTCGTTATCAAAAAAGGGCGGAAATTGAAAAATACCATTGAATAACGACGACTGCTTACATGAACCTATATTATTTATTTATTATTTATAACCATTTTTATACACTCAGAAACAGACAGGAAGAAAGTAACAGAAAAATACGTACAAAGGTGATGCTTATTTCTAAAGAAATCTCTTCCAGCATACCTGCGATAGGAGAGAATTAAAGAGATGTAGACAACGTGTGTAAGAGTAGAAGCTAAAACAAAATACATAACATAGAAAATAATTTTCCAATTTTACATATAAACATATAATATGATAATATATTTACATACATGCATACTTCTAAAATAAATATCACTTTAATATATAAAAATATAATGTAATTTAAATAATAAATATATATGCAATTATGACAAAGTGGAAAGATAGTGTTCTTTCACTCTACTTTTAAATACTGCAATAGTTTGGCAGTTCCTAATGTCAGGTGGAAGTGAATTCCATAACCGAACCGCGTACACAGTGAAAGAATAGGAGTAGAAGTCGGTTGAGTGGGGAGGGGATTTGAAGAGATTTCTAAGATGCGACCTGCAAGGCGCATCAAAAGGACGGGCGTAGGAGAAGTGTTCCCGCAGATAGAATAGTCATGTTTCGCAACAAATTCTTTTTCCCTTTAAACATTATGCTTATGTTGTGATAAAAAGATTAGCCAGTCAACATAACTGGTAATGAAGCTAAAAATATACACATCAATCAATCTCCCTAACCTATTCCCAACTATGTTGGGGACGGCTTCCAGTCTAACCGGATGCAGCTGAATACCAGTTTTTAAAAGGAGCGACTGCCTATCTGACCTCCACAACCCAGTTACTGGGTAACACCCCTTGGTAAGACTGGTTGTCAGACTTTTGGGGCTCCTGACTTCCCATAAATGCCAGCCGGGATCAACGGAAATATACCAAAAAGAAAACAAAAATATAAACATTCCTACTAAAAACAATAACCTCGAAAGTAGCAGTTGTTTAATAGAATTTAAAATGATTAAAACAAGAAAAAAGAAAAATCCTGAATAGAATTCGAAAACTTTTTTAAAGAATTTAAAATGGTTAAAACAAGAAGAAAGAAAAGTCTTGATTATTTTACACTAAGATTCTCTGCTTTTCCAATCCGACTTTAAAACAGTCTTCGACTTAATCAGTTTCCTCAGCTCAGCTCTGCAAACTATTCTAACACACACATTTTTGACCTCCAGTCGAGAGTCTGTAGGTAGCGGACAAACAAACTCGAAGCGCCTGTTGAAGTGGCGAAGATCGATCGATGAGTTCGAGTACCGCTTTTCGATAAAATGTTGCATTTTTATGTGAGCCAGAGAGCTTTCTAGTTGTATGTCAATGTTTACCGATGCTCGCAAAAGCATTTCCGTGTTTTTTTTTAGCTTTTACTTGTGACCTAGTGATGATTTGTTTGTTGAGTCGTTTTTGTTTTGGTACGGTAAATAGAAGGAACGCCATATTGGCTTCTAGAAAATTCCTCAGGGATTTTACACACAACATACAACGTGATAAAACACTCTTCAAGAAAAGGATGTACACTGAAAAGGACATCTTACTGGTATGACAACTTGCCAAGCAATATGCATAACTCATACATTTCACATAATTGCTCCTCATGAAAATTGCCTATTCTACCAACATTCGAATGCTAACACTGCTGTAAGAACGCTCTTAAAACGACGATTGGAGACAATAACATTTTACTAACGGTTGCTCGTCGAAATTTAGGTTCACCTAATTACGAGTCGTAGGCAAGATGCATGCATTTAAATCGGTTGCATTTACCCCTGCTTCCCTCTAGGATTGGGGAGAATGGGGAACCATGTTCGGCGTTGGAGTTTTTATGGGTTCAAAGATGAGATAGGGTAGGGGATGATTATGTTAATCAAATGTTATTAGGTTTTCTCAGGAGATGCAATTTGTAATAAGTAGGTATGCATTTGTTTTTGGTTTTCTTGGAAAAGATATTAAATATAACAAGATAACGCGCTTGAGGGATATTGCTAAGTTAAAAAAAAAAATGCTAATAACGTAATCTTATTTTGACGTTCACTCATATTCTATGGAAAAGCGAAGATTCTCCGAACAGATGGGTATCGTGTCTGGTGGGCAACTACCCGACGATTAATGTCAGGACGTTGTATATATGCTAGTTGCGCGGTAAACTCTGCTTGCGCGATGCAGGATTTTACGTGACGTCACTGTGACGCGTAGCTCGCATGTGGCGATGTAGACGCTGCTACAGTAGAATAAAGTTCTTCTAACTTACCAGACAGCTGTGCTGCTGGGAGTTTGTTGCGTCACTTCTTCTACCCAGCTAAAGCACTAGGAAGTGTTGAAGGGCGGGCGTTTTGGGGGACTGTCTTATGTACGTAATTTTGACGTTCAAAAAGTGCTGATTCTCAGCCTAATTTGAATAAATGATTTTTGATTTTGAATTAGTTCACTTAAAAAAAATATAAAATAACTTACTTAGTACTAGGTAATTCTGTGAGCAGACCAAATTCATGGAACGCAAACATGATACTTATAATTGTTTTCTTATAATTATCTCTATCTATATCCACTTTATCTTTTGATAAAATGTGAAATCATCTCTTAAAAGTGAGAGTGAACAGGCTTCTTCTGGGTAAGCTCACTCCATCATTGACTTTGTCTCTATCATCTCTGACCTAGACTAGAGCCAACAGCAAACCCATTTCAACTAAAAAAACACGTGTGACACTCGGGGACTGCCGCGGTAAAGCTATTGCATAGCATTTTTTATCAACTTATGCAATTATAATTATTTTTTTATTTTTTATTTATGCAGCATTTTTTTTTCTTTGATATTAATTCAAGTACAGTCGTACCATATACATACACGTTAAGCGAACGCTCGGCCGAGCTACATGGTAGGCGGAGTGGGCGGTGTTAGGTTTTATTTTCGTTACGGAATTTCTTGATTCGGTCGCCGCGCTCAAAGCCCGCGATAAAAGCTATGCAATAGCTTAAAAATACAAAAAAAAAAGTTTTACAAAATACTAATAAAGGAAGGTAATTCGTATTTGACGAAGATAAACGTTTTGTGCAGAATCTTTTATGTTTGCTACATATTAAGGATGCACCGTTAGCAGGTAAATCAAATTGAGTATCTACTTTTTGTCGGTAATTTTTTTTGTTTTATATCGGTTTAGATTAGTGAATTCGACTAGGTTTATTGACGGCTCTTTTTGAATTCTTAAGTAGTTTGACAATTTCCGAGTGCTTTTAAGTTGCTAATATTGGCGTCATGTTCGTGAATGCGCGCCGTCAGTAGGAACTGGTCATCTCTTAGCTGCCACGGCTTATTTTAATTTAAAATAATATTTGAAACGTTTTTGTCTTTTTATTACGGACGCCTTTAACGTTCTGCATCGTTCTCACATGCAAAATTTCAATATGAATGATGTAACCATATGTTTATATAAAAGAGTCTCCATGGAGTTTCTTGCCCGTTCTTCTCCATAGGTACCTACTACGCTTTGGAATGGGCAACTAGCTTCACCTTTCTGACTGACCGACCCCTTTTTTTTTTTTTTTTTTTTTTTTTGGGTGGGAAATCATCAAATGACGTCTCCCGCTCTGGGCGGAGCGGAAGGGCGTGTCAGACTCTTACTGACTAAAACCCACCCGTGTTCCTTCAGTTGCCTGTGCGCCAGGGCCACGGTAACTCTTTCGAACAATCCGCAGCCCCAAATCGATCTAGCCAACCGAGCGGGGTTCGAACTGACAGTCACTAGTATCCAAGTCATACATTGCTGCACTTAACTACATGAACTGGTTGACTGACCGACCCCTTGACAATTCAAAAGTGCCTGTAATTGTTTTATTTGAAATACATTCTTTGAGTTTGAGTTTGTCATTATGTTTGTTTATATATGTTGCAATCCGCATAACTACTTTAGTTGTCTTCATATGTGTTTTTAATAAGAAATAACACCCACATTTTTAAACTCACTATCCAGTATCTTCAGACCTAGACATTTTGACCTCAAATTTTCGCCAAACACTCAATTTCCGACACATTTTAATTTTTCACACAAAATTGTAACTTTTTCTGCCGACCCTACTCCCGAGACGATGCAACAACCGAAACCGTGTGTAGGTAAATACAAAACTCAAATATTTATAGAACTTAGGCGTAAGTCCGTATTTGTGTGTGGAAAAGGAAAATTCAGATAGCAACCAATGTGTCAGAATATGGAATATTTGTACATTATAACGCTACAAAGTTTGTGAGGCACAGTTCGATCTTATGAATAAAATAATGCTTGGGAGGGCTTTACTGACGGTGAGAAGCACGCTGTATGTCCTATATCTTGTTTACTACTAAATTATATGCAATAATTATATACAAATAATAATATATATATTCAATTTAAGTATCTCTAAAAATTGGTCCGCATCGTTGTCAACAGGAAAAAATTTTTTTGATGCCCTATGATTATTTTCTTTATTTTTTATTTTTATTTATTGTTATTTAGTTGTACATACTATTAATATTATTTGTAGATTATGTAAGATATATTATTTTTAGTGCTGTCAAACTAAAATATAGTTAAGTTGTGTCACTTTAGTCAATTTCAGAATGGGAAATCGTCGTTTGACGGTATATCTTAATGTTATATTTAACTTTTTTTTGTTTGTTTGTATGTCCTTTAAATTTGATCAACTTTTTCAATATGTTACCTATTATTAATAGTTTAACTTTGTTAGCTTAGTTCTTAACTTTATTGTGCATGCTGTGGTCTCCTATAAGTGAAGGAGTACAGATGCTTAATACCTGATGTTGCCCTTTCTTTATGTGTCACGCATTGTGTACATCTTTTGTTGGAGATCCTAAATCAATAAATAAATAAATACAAAGGGATATGATTTTGGTCCATTCATCATTAGTGTAAATTTAAAAAAAATCAAGTAGCGGTAGGTTATATTATTTGTTTTTGTTTTATCTCTATTATTTGTTTTTGTTTCTCTTTTTAGGTTTTTAAGCTATTGCATAGCTTTTATCGCGGGCTTTGAGCGCGGCGACCGAATCAAGAAATTCCGTAACGAAAATAAAACCTAACACCCCCCACTCCGCCTACCATGTAGCTCGGCCGAGCGTTCGCTTAACGTGTAGGTATATGGTACGACTGTACTTGAATTAATATCAAAGAAAAAAAATACTGCATAAATAAAAAATAAATAAATAATTATAATTGCATAAGTTGGTAAAAAATGCTATGCAATAGCTTTACCGCGGCAGTCCCCGAGTGCCACACGTGTTTTTTCTTGTTCTTTTTTGTGTTTGCGTGTTTTCTTTGCGTCATGTTTACCGCAAATAAACGTATTTTCTTTCTTTCTTTCTATTATTTCAGTCACATAATTGCAAACCAAGTATTTATCTTGCTCCTTTAATTAAGGTAATGTGTTTTTTGTTTTTGTGCTCACAACATAAATTATTGTTATAAGTCTATACGTGAGGATTTGTAAATTGGATTTCTGGTGACTATGATTTCCTTTTTTGTCTGTTTTTATTAGCTGTAATTCCTCCATATACTGAAATAAATGAATAATTAAATACTCGAAGGATATTTTATGTTAAAACATGAATGAATAAAGATTTAAAAATCTTTATTTATTCATGGATGTTTTTTCATATTTGAACATGTCACCCCGTATCTACTGACCAACAGACGTGCGATAGAAAGGAAAAGTTTTTGTACCAAAAAATAACCCAATATAAGTCAATCTTAATCTAAACCAATGTTATTAAATGGTTGTTTGTTTTTGTTGTGTTTGTTAAAGGTTATCTCTGGTTGTAAATAGCTACCGACCCGATTACAGAAAAAAATCTTTGATATATTTTATGTTAAAAGAAGAAATTTTACGCGGACATAGTCGCGAGCAGAAGCTTGTGGTTAAATAAATACAGATTACAGGTATAATTGATACAGTTACAGCAAATGCATTAAAGAAAGAAAGAAAAATAGTTTTTTTTGTCACAGAATCACGTGCATACAGAAAATATAATTAGCTAATAATTAACAATTTTTTTATTTTTTATTACACACGTACATAAACTCACGCCTTCTTCCCATGGGGGTAGGCAGAAACTACAGAACGCCACCTGCTACGATCCTTACATACTCCTTTTGCCTTCTTTACGTTCATACATCTGGTCATACACGCACGCTGGTTGCGAGTACTACGCATTTGACCTTTCTGAAGAACATCACCAATAAGGTCACTATATGTCTTCCTAGAGTGTCCCCTTCCGGCGTTTCCACTCACATCTGCCTTGTAAATACCTTTTGTAAGTCGCCCTTCATTCATCCTCTCAACATGACCAAATCATCTAAGCATACCTATCTACTCTTTCCAATTTTGTCACTACATCTTCTTTTAAACCGCACCGTTGCCTCATCACATCATTCTTCAGCCTATCATTCATAGTCACACCATACATGCTTCGCAATGAACGCATTTCCACAGCATTTATTCTACTTTCATGCTTCTTTTGCCACACCCAACACTCATACATAAGTGTAGGCACCATCCACAGAATTAAAAAAAAACAAAAACGTTGATCATTTGCATTAGTTTAGCTAACCATCGTTTAACTAAACAACGCGGTCAGATTTAAAGCCACAGACTATTGTTCGGTACACCATAACATTAAACGTAAAACGGTACGTTCCCGTACAATAATAATAGTTATGTTAATAAACTGAAAAATAAAAGTTCCTAAAACAATATGTTACAATACGTGTCTTCCCAATTACCAACGTCTTTGATTTTTCAAAGATCAACAAATCGTTATAGCAGCAAGATTTTTGTTTTTGAAAATCCAGATGTGCACGCCACATAATCTCATTAAATTCTATAAAAAATAACAAAAAATTAACGAAATGTCTAGTCGTATTTTTATCTTACTAATTACAATTAAACTACATTGAATTAGATCGTCATTTTCGAAAGGACTTCGATTTCGATAATAATGACTCGTTTAAAAAAAATGGATTCGATTAGTTGAGTTTTTCGGGAGTTATCGAGACCACGCTAGAATCCATACACGCAGGCACACGGACGTCCACAGATTTTTTTTTATACAGTTTTTTCATTATTTTAAATAGCAAAATGTCTTTTGAAAATAACATGAGTGTTGAAACTAGTGCTTTTTCTTGTGCGATATGAAGTAAATAGATACATTGTAAGCTCAAGGAATTGCTTGTTCTTTGTAAGGCGAGAGTAGAGCACTGCCGCACGCGCTTCGCTTATGAGGCGTGCAAAATAGAATCTTAGAAATTCGTATTATCGTACTAGACTATGTACTTATTTTATTTTACTATCAGGAAAGAGTAATGCCCACAGAAATCTAAGTCAGTAATGATAATTATAAGGATGAGATGAAAACATTCCCTGCAATTAAAAAGTACACTAACGCATCAAAATGCAATTGCTCTCGCTTTTTTATCAGGCGTTCGTATTACACCCAAATAACTTCCAAAGGCGTTTAATGTCATTCCATTCTCCATTTGCTCAGAATAACCATGTCCATTTATTTAATACGGATTAACAGGCCTCAGTACATTACAGAATGACCCATTAGGCTGTTGCGGTGTACAAAATTCGTGTACATTTTCCCACCACAATGTAGCAGCTAAATCGCCAAAGACTTCATTTCGTTATGGTTAGGCAAATTGTAATTGGTCAGCTGTTTGTTACGCTTAATTTCGCCGTTTGAATTTTTTATGTTATACTGCGGATGTTATAAATTTTGGGGATGCAATTATGTACGTGTTTATGTATGTTTTATTTTTATTTCATTGTTAGGTAACTTGTTGGCCAGGTTTCGGTTCATTCTGGTATTCATTTTAAAACGCAATGCTATTAATTTCAGAGTGAAATTAATGCTAACCAAATTCATGCATTTGTTTGTCATTAGACACCTACCTAAGCTTATCTGTACCTATAGTAATATAATTGGTTTAGTTTCTATGTGCACTTCAAAATAAAAGGTTCAAAGAAGCGCCCAAATGCGAATCGGACTCGCATACGAAGAGTTCCATACCACCGCACAATTGGTATATCACACTACATATTTTAGTAAACTAAAATATATTATAATTATATTAGATACGACGTTTGTATGTCATTATTGCCAGTATTAAGATCCAGCAAAAAACGCAGAAAAGAACACCTTTCTTGTGTGGTGACCCCCTTTAATTTTTAACTTGATTTTATTTTTATTATTTGTTGTTATAGTGGCCATAGCAGTACTCACTGGGTTCAAAAGATACAGCCCTATGACAGACGGACGGACAGGGGAGCCTAAGTGTTTTACTTTGGCTATCTGAAAAGTACCATGTTCAATTTAGTGCGTAGTTAAAAGAAGCCAAGTGCCTTACACGATATTCAAGTTGAAAAACGTATAGTCTAACTATCTTAATCAATAATAATAATATAATAATAATAATATAATAGATAACTACTTATTGTACTTAATAATAAAGAAAGAGTTAATGTAAAAGATCTTACCGGTACCGCCTAAGCTTGATTTTCAATTCTCTTTTCCTCAACTTACAATGACTTATTTGGCAGGCGCTGTTAAGGCAGTCAATAAATGAATGCTACAAAAGTTTTCCTAAATCTTTTATTATTTTTAACCTTTTCATAAAGTATAAGTAGAAATCGAAGAAAGAAAGCAAAACGTATTATTTATTACCGCCTTTTGTTCTAGTTTATTACAATATATTCGGAGACAAAATAAGATAAAAGTAAGCATTGATACTCGTATAGAATTCACTTGTATCAATCCATTGCGGAATATTGAATTATTTATGGTTCTTACATTTTCTGAAGAAGTAAATACATTTATTGAGATACTGGTTTGTGAATTGAAGGACAAAAGTAACATTTGAGGTTGATATTTTCTTGTTTTTTCTAAGCCCGTACATTAGGATTCTTTGTTTATCCATTCTTCAGTGTGGTACAGATGACGGCATGATTTTAGAGCGTAGGTACTAGAATTTGAAAAATCATTCCTATTAATTAGCAGATACTTATTTACCTATGTACGCCCTAATTAGTGATGCTTTAAAATCTCAGAAGATAATTTGCAGGTTTTATAACAGAATTGACAAGCCTGGCAGCTCTAAAAACGTACAGAATCTTAATTTTGTACACAGGTCCTATAATTTTTAAGAAGGTGGTTCCATTGTCTAGGTACTTCAATTAAGTTCATTAAACCTTCTGACATCTTATTCATAAGATTCACAAACATTAAAACTAATGAACAAAACAAGAAAAACTAAAAATATCTCTAAAAGGATCCATTTAAGCTCGACTCAATCGGCAAAATCTTAAAAGCATACAACCCAGCATCTAAGACATAAAATGCAGACATTACAAAAACCATTTGCAAATAAAACAGTCCCGAAGTCTACCCTTAATGAATGCCTAATTAAAACTTAGCTGGATATTACACTGTGCTACGTAATTTGTTGATGACTGAGACGGAATACAAGACTTGGAGATTGGATGACTGTTGAAAAGGAGTTTTATTTTGGTAGTGTTTTGTTAATTCTGTGATTTCTTGTTTCAAAAAACTAGTTGCGATTCTTAGTAGCAATAGCAACAGAGTAATATCAAATTATTTGACATTGATGAATTTTATATAAACATTGACAAGAATATTTACTTTGTAAAATATTATTATTATTTTAATATTGTGAATGTGAAGATCATGTAGGTCATTGTTGTTTTTTTTTTCTTCTCAGTTAGTTTAAGTCATGGTCTGGCAGTTTGAGTCATTTTTGCGGCTTACCCAAATGTCCTTTCTTTGGTATTGTTCATCCAATCGTTAAGCTCCTTAAGTTCTGAGTTGAGCTGCATGTTTACTGACAAATGCGTGCACTGACTGGAAAAGTCCACTCAATCAGTGTGGTTTTTCCTCAAAAGACCATTTCAGACACCGATCTACATGGCTTTCACATGATCTGATCAAGATTATGTCTGGACTTCAAAAGAGACTGTGACCTGTGAGTTTATTTCGGCCTTTCTTCTCAGAGTAGTTAGATAAGAAACGCCTAATCTAATTTTTTAAATATGATTGGCGTGTAAAAGTGTTTGTACAAACCTACTTACAGAAATAAAATAATTTATAATTTTATCATTTATCAATAATAGAAATTGAAATCAGTGCTCTGAGTGGAAAATTTCGTTATCCTAACAGATATTATTAAGCGATTTAAGGTTTTTAGCGTTATCTACATTTAAACGTGGATGTAGTTAATGTACGAGTAGCTGATTGGAGGTGTTCACATTTTACGGTTTCAAAATGTAGCAGGTTGCACCGTAGTTCGTAATGTTAGTAATAGTAACACATCTGAACGCAAGAAGTACCGTCAAACGAGGTGTATAGAGATGCAGGGGTGAACCAGAACGAAACTATAAAAGGGATTTTAACATCCTTACTTCCTAACTATATATTATATATATAAAATTATATTTATACTTTTTATTAGTATTATAAATGCGAAAGTAAGTTTGTTTGTTTGTTTGTTACCTTTTCACGCCTAAACCACTGAACCGATCATGCTGAAAATGTCCATATATGTTGTCAGGTGTACAGAAACGGACATAGGGTACCTTTCATCCCGCAAAAAAGGACTGGTCCCGAGGAAAATATCAAGAACGGTCTTAAACGTTCTTAACGTTAAAATCCCTTATAATGTTTCGTTTCTATTCACCCGTGCATCCCTATTCACCCCGTTTGACGGTACTCATTTGTTACCGCACAAAAATATGTATCATTTAGTTTTTGGTGGCTAATTTACTCATCACATCTTTCTATCTAACTACCCTGTATTGTTCCAATGCAGGGCAAAGCCCTCCCTGTCGCTTTTTTACACACTTCTGTCTTTGGCTAGACTCAGACTCAAATAAAAAAAAACAAGACATGCGCTGCGAACAATACAGTGAAGCATCCAAAACTACACCTTGCTCTGTACATACACGGTCACACGCACACAGTTACAGTCCAATTAACAATCAAACTACACCTCACTAAGTGCACACATGTTTACGAAACCGGCCTAACGTCACTGTTGACAGCGCTATGTCTTGGTTTTTTATTTGGTCAGAGGCTAATTCTTTCGGTAGGAGTCAAGCTTGTCCCGCCACCTTTGCCTTGGCCTACCGCGTTGTCATCGTGCATTTAGTGGGATCCAATCGGTGGTTCTTTAAGGCCATTTCACAGCAGACATGCGGCAGCCATTTCTGGCCTAGTCCCACTGGCTTAGCGGCTTTCTGGGTAACGTTCGTGATCTTAGTTTTGACTGGCAGTGTTGTGTTCCTTTTATGGCCCGAAATGAACCCCGGTTAATGAATCCCGGTGAAGGGCGGGCGTTTTTGGGGGACTGTCTTAGATAATTTTGACGTTCGAAAAGTGCTGATTATCAGCCCAATTTGAATAAATATTTTATTAACAACATTATTGACGTAGGTATCTAAACCATAGTCATGGTCTTAGCTTAACTTGAGATTTATTAACGATTGACCAAAACAAAGCCGACGAAGAAAATAGAATGTAAATATAAGGTTTTTAGCCCGACATAATACTCAGTATCTAACAAAACCATCAGATGAAGGGATTTCAAAGATTGGACGAAAGAGAGGTTTAACGTTTTCCCGGCAGCCTCAAGTAATCTTTAAAGCCTTCTTTTATAAAAACCTCCACACGTTCTAAGAAAGCGGGAAACAATTTCCATGTAAAAGCGATATCTAAGGTCTTTCAGAATAATTAAACAGATGTTCCACGGAATAACAGTTGCTGTTCATTTTGTTCCTTCATAAAATTCTAGACACGCGCACTCATAACGACGTTGAGATTGGTTCAAGTTGCAAGAGATTAGAGCTGTTTGGCCTTCTTGCAAATTCAATTCAATTAACATAACATAAAATCACGCCTGTATTCCCCGCAGGGCTAGGCAGAGGTGTTCCTATAGTATACCCAGGTCGCCAGTTATGATAAGTCCCATGTTACAGGTGGCGAGCCTATTGCCATCAAACGGGCAGAAATCCAGACTCTAGACAGCTAGTGAAAAAATCCAGGTGGAAAAAAACCACTAACACTTTTGCCCGAGCCAGGAATTGAACCCAAACCCTCATGCTCAGCAGTAGCGCAATGCAAATAGCTTCCTCAAACCCATTTCACCAGTGTAATCTACGTGGTTCTATGGATACGTGGTTCTATGGATACAGGTTCTATGGAACAGGGTATTTTAAGGAGTCGTGTAGCAGGATGATCGAGGTGGTACTAGTCGCTCTGTTAAAGGCTAAAAATAAGTGAGGGGTAGTAACGTTTATTGCAGAAAGAAGACAAGGTAAAATTCAGTTTGGTCATGCTATAAGTTCAAGATTGTCAAACTACACAATATGATCCATCCAACAGTCACCAAATTCATGAGGCCCAAAAGATAACTTACCTATCTTAGGCTTGGGTAATTTGAATCAATTACTAATTTAAAGGCTAACTAAAATACTATCGTATTACCTAGTAACTGGATTGTGGAGGTCAGATAGGTACTCCTCCATGTGAAATACTGGTATTCAGCTGCTTTCGGTTAGACTGGTAGCCGACCCGAACATAGTTGGGTAAAGGCAGAAAGATGAAGGTAATTTAATGGTAAGAGATTGAAACATTAAAGAATCCGCTTCATCCACCAACATACTCCACACACCCAAAACTTCGCATCCGGAATCCAGCAATTTGCACCTTCATATCATTAGTGATTTGGACACTAATCGCCAAGTGATGGCCATTGGCTAGTGGCCATCGATCCTCGTTATTTATTCACGCCAAATCAGGAGCCTAATGATATTTGCAGGAGGCATCTGGCAGTATTCGTGTGGGCAGTAAGGTGTTTAGCAATTGGATGATATTTATCGGTGAGCGTTTTATGAGTTTTCTGGTGGTGCTCATGGATAAGTAAGGGAAAGTTATTACCTAGCTTTCCTGGTTATAAAGTACCATATTAGTACCATTTTTTTTTAGTGTAACAGCAGCTACGTTTGGGAGAAATATGGTAATATGAAACGCTGTCATTTGTGGATTATATAATACAATAAAAATAAATATATATGACGGCGCGTGATGATTTAGTCAATTTATTGTAACACTTTTTAAAAGTTGTAATCGATTATTTTTACTCTGTGGTTTAGAATTTATTTCTTTAGTGGTATTTTTAACTTAGAGCGGGTAACACCGAATGGATTTGTGAGTGTCATGGCGGCGATGGCGAGCACTTTGTGATACGATCGGCACGCAGTGCACATGTGCAAATCCATTGGCTCTCAATGCAAGTTTAACAATTGTTGTGATTAGACTTAATCAGTGATAATCATTGTAATCCTTTAATTTTATAGTTAAGTCTCGTTGCGATATTTGAAAGTAAATAAAGTGTGTTATTTTGCGAGTATTATTTTCCAAACACTTGCACGTACACGCCCATGATGAAGGACGAACAGAAGACGGATCAGCAACGACATGTGGTGTCTCAGCTGCTCGAACATTCCGTCATATATATATGTTGGAAATGCGTTACATCAATCGTTTGACTTTGACTAATCGGGACGCCAGCGCCATCAGGTGGCGCTTGACATAGTCTATAACATAACGCTTGACCAGAGTTAAAGCAGAGTTTGTTGTTGGCGGTTAAGCAGTTAACACGTTTAAAAACTATCGCGCGTTCCGTATAGTTGTGTCGTGTACCTACAGTGTGTGATTCGCTAGTGTGATTAATTTGTTCGTAAATTATAATTTGATTTGAACTGCAAACGGTTTTTCTATTGCGCAATAACCAACACTTCCCATAGTATGCCCACAGTAGTTAAAATATGGCTAATGATAACGAGAGAGACGTACCTTTTCCGTCATATATAAAGCTGTTTTTTATTTTCGTAACTTTCCTTATTTTAGTAGTATTAGTAAACTAATTATTGTTAGTACAATTAGTTATATTACTTTCAGTACTAAGAATCTCCCTTTGAGTAAAGGCCTCCTTCAGCTGCTGCCATAGTTATTTATCATCACTTTTAGTATTTTCCTGCATTATTTACTATGTCATCAGTCCACCGATTATTTGGCCTTCCAACTTTCCTTTTACCAGTTATTAGTCCCCGCCAACGATTAAATGATAAATGATAAATGATTTTATTTCTGTAAGTAGGTTTGAACAAACACTTTTACACGTCAATCATATTTTAAAAACTAGATGAGGTCGGCGTTTCCTATCTGACTACTCTGAGAAGAAAGGCCGAAACAAACTCAGAGGTCACAGTCTCTTTTAAAGTCCAGACATAATCTTGGTCAGATCATGTGAAGACCATGTAGATTTGTGTCTGAGATGGTCTTTTGAGGAAAAACCACACAGATTGAGTGGACCTGTCCAGCCAGTGCACGCATTTGTCAGTAATCGTGTAGCTCAACTCAGAACTTAAGGAGCTCAACGATTCGACGAACAATACCAAAGAAAAGACATTTGGGTAGGCCACAAAAATTACTCAAACTGCCAGACCATGATTAAAATTAACTGAGGAGAGAAAAAATAGCAACAATGACCCACATAGTCTTCACATTCACAATATTAAAATGATAATCAATGTAGCCTGAATGCTACTCACATTCACAGACAGTTTACTCTTTAAAAGTCATAAAAAATACCATAAGTTATTATATAAGGACATCATCAATTCTAAAACACTCATTCACAGTATAAAAATGGATTGTTGCTTGGGGGTACATTGAAGTGGCTTAGTTAATCCCAAGCCTTTTCATTCAAGATTATTCCAGTTAGTCCGTTTGTTGTCCGTATGACGTGACATGATGTGTTCTGCCCATTTCCAATTCAAGCTTAGAGCTTGCGTGACCGCATCGGTTATTTTAGTTTTTTGTCTTATTATGACATTCCTGATCTTCAGATTTTTATTTATCGTTAAGATGCTCTTTTCCATGGCTCTATGAGTAACATTTGTAGGCTATACTATGACAATACTACGTCAGTCGGTACATTGCTTTAAGAGGGACTATTCCCATATTTTAAGAACATTTTCATTCTAATCTCAGTCTTTTGTAAAAAACAACACTTTACCTACAATTTTGTCAAGCTTTTGAAATTGAATGTAGCTGATTTCGACTTGAACTTAAACGATTTTATGTACGAGAATTGGCCTCCTGATATTTGGAAAATGCATGCGTGGAAGTCACTTCATTCATAACTGACTACGTCAACGTCTTGTGAAATTGTCCATACGTCATGTTAAAATCGGAACCCTAAATTGCAAATTCTATTCTCTTTTTCAGCGATGTCTAAGTCCTGATTTTTCTTTTTTTTTAAGTTAATTCTATTTGACACTTGTTTCATAATGTGAATGAGCCTCTATCAGCAACCGAATCTAGGAACTATTTTAGCAAATGCCATTTCTTAGGCCAATGATCGCGACGATAGGTCATAGTGGCGCAAAATAAAAGGTGAGTGAACTATACAACATATAAAATGTAGAAAAAGATGAAATTACAACGGTTTCGGTTAAAAGGCAAACAAGAAAATATGTACGTTAATAAAACGCGCAAGCGCAGCATGCAAAAGCTACAGCAGCAGGTTGGAAAAACAATAGAAGAAAATTTAAATGGAAAATAACAAAAGAAGTGTTCTAAAAGATCAGTCATATACAAATACACTTTTCGATGTTCACTT